>CM029403.1:27156941-29556941 GCA_017139565.1 Luffa aegyptiaca
TTTGATATTTGTGAGAAGTCTTTGATGAATCGTCTGTAGAACCCGACATGTCCTAGAAAGCTTCTTATTTCTTTCACTGTTGTGGGCAAAGCCAATTTTGCAATGATTTCAACTTTGGCCTTGTCCACCTCGACTCCTCTTCGAGAGATCTTATGTCCTAGTACTATTCCTTCTCGTACCATGAAATGACATTTTTTCCAGTTTAGTACTAAGTTCGTCTCCTCGCATCTCCTTAGGACTTGCTCCATATTCTGCAAACAATCATGGAATGATGTTCCAAAAACAGATAAGTCATCCATAAAAACTTCTAACCTTTTCTCTACCATATCCGCGAAAATTGCCATCATACATCGTTGGAAAGTTGATGGCACATTACATAGTCCAAAGGGCATCCTTCTAAAAGTAAAGGTGCCATATGGACATGTAAATGTTGTCTTTTCTTGGTCTTCAGGTACTATTGTAATATGGTTGTAACTGGAGTATCCATCCAGAAAACAATAGTAGTCTTTACCTGCAAGCCTATCCAACATTTGATCTATGAAAGGAAATGGAAAGTGGTCCTTCTTAGTTGCCTTGTTCAACTTCCTATAGTCCATGTACACTCTCCATCCTGTTACAATTCTTGTTTGTGACAACTGTCATTCCCCCTTTCTTTTGAACGCACTGCATTGGGCTAACCCAGTTGTTATCTACAATGCGGTAAATAACTCCAGCGTCTATCCATTTGATGATCTCCTTTCTCACTACCTCCTTCATCACTGGATTGAGTCTCTGTTGGGTTTTATGCCCTAAAACTCGTAGATATTAATTGTAACATTTGACGACTGTTTGTAAATAAAGAGTTGTTCCTTTTCAATAAAGTGTTATTGATTATAGTTGTATTAGTCTTGCCTAACCACAAATCCAATAAACTAAGAACCCCGGGCTATGTAATGAACACTTAAACTTTATGTCGTGACATAAGAATGGATTGAGTTCATGTCATAGCCTAAACAGTCTATAGTACAAGGATAATGTTGGGTACCTTATCCTAGGAACCTCTTTATCAGCTTCACAGTCAATGATAATGAAATCTGCAGGGAAAACAAATTTATCAACTTTTACAAGCACATCTTCTATCTTCCCTATGGGCCTTGCAGTTGACCTATTTGCCAGTTGTAAAATTACAGTAGTTGGTCTTGCTTCCCCAATTCCTAACTGCTTGAAGATTGATAGAGGCATTAAGTTGATGTTGGACCCTAGATCACATAAAGCTCGTCCAACACTTCTTCCTTTGATTACACACGGGATTGTGAAGCTGCCTGGATCTTGAAGCTTAGGTGGCACCTTGCTTGTAATCAAAGCACTACAATACTTTGTAAGCATGATTGTTTCAAATTCTCATAGCTTGCGCTTCTTTGATAGGATATCCTTCAAGAACTTGGCATAGTTTGGCATTAGCTCAATAACTTCTACCAGAGAAATATTAATGTGGAGTTGCTTGAGGATATTGATAGGACCAAAATAGTCATATATTATCACCTCTAATCTAAGCTTGTTAGGGGAAATTTATGCTTTCATTGTCTTACTTATAGGTAATTTGAGCTTAGGCGATGTTGGGAGCCAACCACGCTAAATTGGTGTTAATTCGGGCCAATTATGGAGTTTTAGAGCCATCTCGATGTTCTTGGACGACGAGGATGTTGGGTTTTATGCCCTAAAACTCGTAGATAGTGAATGTAAACAAATTGGATACTTGTTTTTAATAAAGTGTTATTGAGTTTCTACAATAAAATGTTATTGTCAAATATTGCACAATTTGACCCAAATCGATAAACTAAGATCCAAGGTTGTTTGTATGTAACTTGAACTAGTATGTGGGGACATACGGGGATCGATGTTCAAGTAACAACCTAAAAGGTTTATAGTACAAGGATAAGATTGGGTATCTTATCCTGGCAACACTATGTGATACGACCCGCTTTGTATTTACAGACGTATTGATCCAAAGCATCCATGTAGTAGACATGCGAGTGGGGGTATCCTATGCAATGAGTTTGAATAAGATCGGACCGCGAAATAGTAACCGCTAGCTGTAACATTGTTAACTAGTTAGGTTTCTATTTCACTAGGATGACCTAGGCAACTTAGTCTGAATCCTGAGTGGATTATGGACTCCTGTTCACGAGGGATTGTCCTTTGATCTGTATGGGTGACAGTGACCAATACGCCGACTCAATAAGCCTACCATTTTGGGGACAAGACCGAGTGGGGAGTTGGGAACAAAATCACACAAGATGGAATTCACTCCTTCCCGACTTTTGAGGAAGTAGATGAGTGTTCCCTTAAGTGGTGTCTCCGGGTCTTGAACAAAGGGCCCTACCCTCTCACTGGCTCGAGAGGGGTTTATGTTTGATGGTTGGACCACAAACAGGTTGTTCATTAGAGGAGCACTGGTACTTAAGGAGGTAGAGGTAACTAAGGGGTAAAAAGGTAATTTGACCCAGCTGGAGTTACGAACACTCGTGAAGGGCTAACTTGCCGTTATTGGTCGATATCCGTGGACACATAAATATTCTGCAGTGAAAAGAGTGCAGTTGTGGGTCTTTAGTGGAGTGACCCACAGTTAACGAATGTTGACTAACATGGTTAATGAGTTTAGCTAATTAGTCTCGTATCGTTGGAGCTTCTGATCTGTAGGTCCATTAGGTCCCACTAGTAGCTCGTAAAGAGACTTGAGGCAATTAAGTATAAATTGTAAATTGAAAGTGTTCAATTTATTTAGGGGAATCATATAATGTATATTGATACATTATAATATAAAGTTTATGAAACTTTATAATATAATTTTGAATTGATTTCAAAATTAATTGTTTAGAGAAAATATTTGAAAGAGTTCAAATAATTAATATGAATTGGATTCATATTAATAATTTAATAAAATCCCTAAAATTAAATATGTGATATTTAATTGGGTAATTAATTAATTATGAAATTAATTAATTATTTATTAAAATTAGATATTAATAAGATAATAGATTTGATCTTATTCATAACCTTTTCCTATTAGCAAAAGGTCGTGGCCTTTACCTATAAATAGGACCCCTGGGGTGGGGAGAAAGGCATTCCATTCATTCTACTTCTCTCAGAGATCTCTCCTAAAAGACTCCCACCAGTCTCTTGCCTCTAGTAAGAAGGTTGCTGTGTTTTCGATCTCGTTAGAAAGAAAAGGCGAATCGATCAAGGCTTCCTACGAAAGTAAATTTTCATTGAAATCCTTGATCACTAGGATCATTTAGATTAGATCTTGACATTTATTAAGCATATTTATAGCCGTTGTACAACAAGTTAAAAATGACTTTATTGTTGTATTCTTTTGCAAATTATATTGGTATTTCAAATTAAAATTAAAGACTTTGAGTACGTTCTGTCCACGCGCCCACGTCTTCCGTTGCGCCGAGGGCTCTCATTCCCTTCATTTGGTATCAAAGCCAACTCTATTGTTCTTGATTTTAAATTGAAATTTGCAATTTGTTTATGGTGGAATTTATGCATTGTGAATGTTATGGTTTGCGTTTAAATGGTTTCGATTAAATTGGCCATAGATTTATGTTTCTTGAATGGTTCAATGTAAAGGCCCCTGCGTTTTTGGGCATAATTTTGTAAATTAATTATCCTCTGTAAGTTCGGGTCTAGAATAGGGTATACTTGTTGGGTTTTATGTCCTAAAACTCATAGATAGTAAATGAAACAAATTAATCGATCTCAATAAAGCGTTATTTGATTAATTCAGTAATTTAGTTATTGAATAATCGAGTTTGCATTAATAAACCCTAAATCCAATAAACTAAGATCCAAGGTTGTTTAAATGAATCTTGGACTAGTATGTGGGGACATACGGGGATCAGTGTCCAAGTAACAACCTAAAAGGTCTATAGTATAGGGATAAGGTTGGGTACCTTATCCTGGTGACACTATGTGATACGACCCACCTTGTATTCGATATAGATGCAATGATCCAAAGCATCCATGTAGGAGACATGCGGGTGGGGGTATCCTATGCAATGAGTTTGCATAAGACCGGACCGCGAAATAGTTGAAGGGAATAAAAGTCCCCACGCAGCGGAAGCGCATCGATTGGACCTTACGCCGTATATTAATTAACATTAAAATACCGTTACGATAACTCAAACAAAACTTTAAACAACCTTTAAAGCCGCTGTAAAATTGGTTTAAACATGCTAAAATAAATCTAAATTTATTTTTAATACTTTTCTAAAGAAAAGAGGAAGAACCGTTTCAAACCTTCGTTGAAGACTTGACCGTTCTTCGCCAACGACGCTCCACGAACGAAAACGCAGCAGCCGCCTTTGTTTTTCTTCGCTGGAAATTTCTTCTTTGATTGACACAATCACCACAGAGGTTACACCGGTATGTCTCTAAGTCTAGGAGGCAAAAGACTTGTGGGAGTCTTTCTCGAAGAGGGAGGCTAGAGAGAATTCTAGGTCTTGTCTTTGAGAGTCTAAGAGCAAGAGCAAGAGTGTCTAGTCTTGACCAATTAGGTCTAGTGTTCTATTTATAGAAGAGAGGCCATGAATAAAATATTCAATTAAATCAATCTTTTCCAAAATTGATTCAATCTTATTCCTTAATTAATCAATCATGATCAATCAATTCCCTAATTGATTAATCTTTTCCATAAATGACTAATTACTTCCATAAGTGATTAGATCATTCCCATAAATGATTAATCACTTCCTTAAGTGATTAATTATTTACATAATTGATTAATTCATGGTTAATGAATTCTTTAATTAATTAACCACCAATTAAATATCACATATTTAATTTCCGGCCTTGAATTAATTAATTTTGCCCAAACACATTTTAGGACTTAAATTAATTAATTCATTATTTGAACTCTTTCAATCTTCCATAAATCTATATTTGAACTTCTTCAAATATTTAATTTCTCTCATAATAATATATCAATATATATTATATTTGTTTCCCTTAGTAAATTGAACATTTTCAATTTACATTTATTACTTAGTTGCCTCAAATTACTTTATGAGCTACCAGTGGGACCTAATGGACCTGCAGATCAGAAGCTCCAACGATGTGAGATTAATTGGTCAAACTCATTAACCACATTAATCAATATTCGTTAACTGTGTGTTCATTCCACTATAGACTCACAGTTGCACTCTTCTCACTGCAGACATATTTTCTGTGTCCACGGATATAGACCAATATCGACTAGTTAGTCCTTCACGAGTGTCCGTAACACCAGCTGGGTCAAATTACCGTTTTACCCCTGGGTTACCTCTATTTCCTTAAGTACCAATTCTCCTCTAATGAACAACCTGTTTGTGGTCCAACCATCAAACAGAAAACCCTCTCGTGCCATTGAGAGGGTAGGGCCCTTTGTTCAAGACTCGGAGTAACCACTTAAGGGAACACTCATCTGCTTCCCTAAAGTCGGGAAGGAGTGAATTCCATCTTGTACAATTATGTTCCCAGCTCCCCATTCGGTCTTGTCCCCAAAGTGGTAGGCTTATTGAGTCGGCGTATTGGCCACTCTCACCCATACAAATCAAAGGACAATCTCTCATGAGCAGGAGTCCATAATCAACTCAGGATTAAGACTAAGTTGTCTAGGTCGTCCTAGTGAAATAGAAAACCAACTAGTTAACGGTGTTATAACCGGTGGTTACTATTTCGCGGTCCGGTCTTATGCAAACTCATTGCATAGGATACCCCCACTCGCATGTCTCCTACACGAACGCGTTGGATCGCAGCGTTTGTATCAAATACAAAGTGAGCCGTATCCATAGTGTCACCAGGATAAGGCACCCAGTCTTATCCCTATACTATAGACCCTTTAGGCTGTTTCTTGAACAATGATCCCATATGTCGCTACATATAGTTCAAGACTCATATTACAGCCTTGGATGTCTAGTTTATTGGATTAGGGTTATTATTAGGCAAAGACAAATATAAAATAACTAATAACAATTAATGGAAAAATATATCAATATTATTTCATTAATATCCGGTCAACAGTTACATTGACTATCTACGAGTTTTAGGGCATAAAACCCAACAATAGTAACCACTAGATGTAACGTCGTTAACTAGTTTAGGTTTCTATTTCAATAGGATGACCTAGGTAACTCAATCTCAATCATGAGTCTGTTATGAACCCCTTTCAGGAGCGATTGTCCTTAGATTTGTATGGGTGAGAGTGGCCAGTTTACGAAACACCTCCTACTTGGGAACTGAGCCGGAACTTGAGTTGAATTAACCATAGTTATATTAGCATGCAATGTCTCTAGGTAATTAAAAGTGTTTAATCCACCTAGACATTAGAGAAAAGACCTATATATATAAAAGTTATATACAGGCATAAACTTAGATAGATTCACTTAGCCATAATTTACCTAAGTAATAGACCCTATAATTATAAAAATACTTAGTGGGAGGAAATATATCAAAACAAGATTTTCATAAATCAAGTTTTGCTCTCACGTCCTCAAAAGTTCACAACGTGAGGTCCATGCTTGGCCTCGAGTCACCCTGGGAGTGACCCCCTACGGATTGTGTTTGCATGGATTAATATCAAGGTGAATGAGGGAGTATTTTATAGTAAGTGGGAGCAGGACACGTGTCTACGTATCCTACGGTCTCCTCCATTAGGTTGCACCGTGAGATCCCCATGATCTGTCTGCGAGTCACCCTAGGAGCGATCACCCTACGGAGGGCTTCATCATGGGAGTCGGAAAAACGCAAACTCCAGAAATGGATAGGGTTTCTTAGGTCCATTTCCAACTTTGACTTTTCCTACGGTAGCATTGTTGGGGCCGACCTTTGAAATATGAAAAATGGGGGGTCACACTTACAGGAAATTGTTAAGGTGTTAATAATTTCCTTAACGAAAAAAAAACGGTAGCTAAGAACTATTGGAATATGAGTTATTCCGGGAATAGGGATTGGCTGAGATTGTCTCAATTCAGAGGAGGAGTAGCTGACTACCCTATGGTAGCTGTTGTTCTAAACCTCTAAAGTATCGTTGCAAAATGAATGTTTATTTTATGGGTCGATCATTACTTTTGCTAAATTGATTGGATTAAAATAATAATATTATTTTGTGTAATGGGTTAATGCAACAATACTTATTAAGTTAATTTGTTTGTTCTCAGCAATGAAACGTTTTTTGTATGCCTTGAATAACGCCAACTACGAAACTGATATTTCTAATACAACTAAGAAAATGAACTTAAACATTAATTGCGTGGAATTGGTCTTAACTGAGGGCGGTCCTCAAGCCCATATGTCTAATTCATCTGAAATTGTTCATGATGAATATGACATAGACTGCTTAGCACATCTCAATGAAAATAAATTTGATTTATTGGTCATTGAAATGTGTATAGTGGAAAATGATGATACAGCCTGGATCCTTGATTCAGGTGCCACTCATCACGTATGCTCTTCCTTTGAGGGAATGAGCTCCTGGCAACAGTTGGATGCTGGGGAAATGACTCTCAGAGTTGGGACTGGGGAGCTCATTTCAGCTAAAGCTGTGGGAGATATTAAAATGTTCTTCTCCAGGGAACACTATATGTTATTAGATAATGTATATATAGTTCCCAAAATAAAAAGAAATTTGATTTCTGTTTCTTGTTTGCTAGAACAAGGATATTCAGTGTCTTTTTCTGTGAATGAAGCTTTCATTACTAAAAGGGGTACTGATATCTTTTCTACAAAAATGGAGAACAATTTGTATGTTTTAAGACCAATAGAATCTAGGGCTATTTTGAACAATGAAATGTTTAAAACAGCCGAGAATCAACCAAAAAGGCAGAAAGTTTCTCAAAGTACCTATCTTTGGCACTTGAGACTTGGCCACATAAATCTCAATAGGATTGGGAGATTGGTTAAGAACGGACTTCTAAGCCAGTTAGAAGATGGTACTTTACCTTCGTATGAGTCATGTCTCGAAGGTATGATGACCAAACGACCTTTTACTGGAAAAGGTTATCGCGCCAATGAGCCCTTAGAACTCGTACATACAGATCTCTGTGGTCCAATGAATGTAAGAGCTCGAGGAGGGTATGAATATTTCATCTCTTTCATAGATGATTATTCAAGGTATGATTATTTATACCTAATGAGTCATAAGTCTGAAGCCCTTGAAAAGTTCAAGGAGTAAAGGACTGAAGTTGAGAACTTGTTAGGTAAGACCATTAAAACACTTCGATCTGATCGAGGTGGAGAGTATTTGGACTTAAATTCCAGAACTATTTGATAGAACATGGAATCTCGTCTCAATTCTCAACACTAGGTACACCTCAACAAAATGTTGTATCTGAAAGGAGAAACAAAACCTTGTTGGACATTGTTCGATCTATGATGAGCTATGCTCAACTGCCTAGTTCTTTTTGGGGTTATGCAGTAGAGACTGCAGTTTATATTTTGAATGTAGTTCCTTCAAAGAGTGTTTCTGAAACACCATTTGAGCTCTGGAGAGGGCGTAAAACACCATTTGGGGCTGTCCTGCACATGTGCTAGTGGCAAACCCAAAGAAATTGGATTCACGTTCAAAATTATGCCTATTCGTAGGCTACCCAAAAGAAACAAGGGGTGGATACTTCTTCGATCCACAAGAAAATAAAGTGTTTGTTTCGACAAATACTACTTTCTTAGAAGAAGACCACGTTCGAGAACACAAGCCACGCAGTAAAATGGTGTTAAGTGAACTTTCTGGTGAAGCTACGAATGAATCAACAAGAGTTGTTGATAAGGCTGGACCTTCAACAAGGGTTGTTGATGAGCCCAGTACACAGACTGGACCTTCAACAAGAGTTGTAGATGAGCCCAGTACATCTGGTCAAGCCCATCCTTCTCAACAGTTGAGAATGCCTAGACGTAGTGGGAGGGTTGTTACTCAACCTGAACGCTATCTGGGTTTAGCAGAAACTCCAGCTGTCATATCTGATGATGGACTCGAGGATCCATTGACCTTTTGACAGGAAATGAATGATGTGGACCATGACCAGTGGGTCAAAGCTATGGACCTAGAGATGGAGTCTATGTATTTCAATCAAGTCTGGGATCTTGTAGACCTACCTGAAGGGGTTAAACCCATAGGGTGCAAATGGATCTACAAGAGAAAATGAGACGCAGCTGGGAAAGTACAGACTTTCAAAGCTCGACTGGTGGCAAAGGGTTATACCCAAATGGAGGGGATGGACTATGAGGAAACCTTCTCCCCAGTTGCCATGTTAAAGTCAATAAGGATTCTCTTGTCCATTGCCACGTTTTATGATTATGAGATTTGGCAAATGGACGTCAAGACTGCTTTTCTGAATGGCAATCTTGATGAGAACATCTTTATGTCTCAACCAGAGGGGTTCATTGCTCAAGATCAGGAGCAAAAAATTTGCAAGCTTAGACGATCCATTTATGGGTTGAAGCAAGCTTCCAGATCTTGGAATATAAGGTTTGACACTGCTGTCAAATCTTATGGCTCTGACCAGAACGTTGATGAACCTTGTGTTTACAAAAGGATTATCAACAGTTCAGTAGCTTTTCTGGTGTTGTATGTAGATGATATTTTACTCATTGGGAATGATGTAGAATATCTAGTTGACATTAAAAAAATGGCTATCGACTGACCAAATGAAAGATTTGGGTGAAGCTCAGTATGTTCTAGGGATTCAAATTATCAGGAATCGTAAGAATAGAACGTTAGCCCTGTCTCAAGCATCATATATAGACAAGATGTTGTCTAAATATAAGATGTAGAATTCCAAGAGGGGTTTATTACCTTTCAGGCATGGAGTTCATTTGTCTAAGGAACAGTGTCCGAAGACACCTCAAGAAATTGAGGATATGAGACGGATCCCTTATGCTTCAGTTGTGGGCAGTCTTATGTACGCCATGTTGTGTACTAGGCCTGACATTTGCTATGCAGTTGGGATAGTCAGCAGGTACCAGTCCAATCCAGGGTTAGACCACTGGACTGCAGTTAAAAACATCCTAAAGTATCTTCGGAGAACGAGGGACTATCAGCTTGTGTATGGCTCTAAGGATTTGATCCTTACAGGATAGACATGAAGGGATAAAAGCCCTTTCGCAGCGGAAACGATCAAGAACCTTAACTCAGTTTTTAATTCGGAATAAAATACCGTACGTTGGCAAATTAAAACACAGCAGTAATATCAAAATAAAACTACTGAATATTAATTATAAAACATGCTAATTTATATTTAGATCTAATCTAAATTGGATCCTATTGATCCAAGATCAAGAACACTATACCTTTGAAGACGTTCTTGATCGTTTCGCCAAATTCACCAACGGAGTGCAGAAAATACAGCAACCTTTTTGGAATCTTCTTGCTGAATTTTGTGAACCCAACCACAGGATCTTCACCGGTATTCTCACAGGAAAAAATTGGTTGTTTGCTTGTGGGAGCAAGGCAAAATATTGGGAATTTTGGGAAGTTTTTGTTCTCTGTTTTTGCTTGAAAAAGAAAACGCAGAGAGACCTTCTTGGGAGAGAGAGGGAGGCGTGTGAGAGCCAGAGAGTCGTAAGGGAGTTAATAATCTAATTCAAGATAAGCGTTATATGAAAACGCCAACTCCCTCCCCTTTTTCCTCTCAAACGTGCAAACGCTACGACAGTGGGTAGATTGATTCTTATCAGTTACAAATAACTGATAGGAATATTATTTAATTATTAAATAACATTTATTAATAATTAATTAATTAAGATTACTAATTAACCTTAATAGAATTTACATAAATCACATTTATGTAAACATCCCACATAACCTATAGTTTTAATGTAATGTAATTAAATCACATTTAATTAAATTATATTCAAACTAAAATATTAATTAATTCATCAATTAATTAATATTATAATTAAATATCATATACTTAGTTATATATCTCTCTCATAAGCTATAGTTTTAATGTACATCAAATGTGCATTAATTATAACCTATAGTTTTATAATATGAATCAAATTCATATTTTATCTTACTATTCGAATCCCTTCGAATATTCAATTCTCCCTTAGAAATTTATCTCAACGCCCTTATAGAGCTACCGGTGGGACCTAATGGACCTACAAATCAGAAGCTCTAACGATATGAGATTAATTGGCTAAACTCATTAACCAAATTAATCAATGTTCGTTAACTGTGGTTCACTCCACTATAGAACCATAGCTGCACTCTTCTCACTGCAGATATATTTCTGTGTCCACGGATATCGACCATCAACAGCAAGTTAGCCCTTCACGTGTGTTCGTACCCCAGCTAGGTCAAATTACCGTTTTACCCCTAGGCTACCTCTTCATCCTTAAGTACCAGTGCTCCTCTAATGAACAACCTGTTTGAGGTCCAACCAACAAACAGAAGTCCCTCTCGTGCCATAGAGAGGGTAGGGCCCATTGTTCAAGACCCGGAGACACCACTTAAGGGAACACACCTCTACTTACCCTAATGTTGGGAAGGAGTGAATTCCATCTTGTAAGACTATGTTCCCAGCTCCCCACTCGGTCTTGTCCCCAAAATGGTAGGCTTATTGAGCCGGGGAATAGGCCACTCTCACCCGTATAAATCAAAGGACAATCCCTCATGGACAGGAGTCCATAATCCACTCAGGATTAAGGCCAAGTTGCCTAGGTCATCCTAGTGAAATAGAAATCGAGCTAACTAACGGTGTTACAGTTAGTGGTTAACTATTTCGCGGTCCGGTCTTTGTGCAAACTCATTGCACAGGATACCCCCACTCGCATGTCAACTACATGAACGCGTTGGATCATTACGTTTGTATCAACCTTATCCCTATACTACAGACCCTTTAGGCTAAAACTTGAACATTGATCCCCGTATGTCCCTACATACTAGTTCAAGCCTCATTCTATTAGCCTTGGATGTTTAGTTTATTGGATTAGGGTTAATAAGACACGATATAATACAAACATTGAATAATACATCACTTTTATTAATGTTCGGTCAAATGTACATTTACTATCTACGAGTTTGAGGACATAAAACCCAACAACACAGACTCTGACTTTCAGACTGATAAGGATTCTAGGAAATCCACATCAGGGTCAGTATTTACCCTCAACGGGGGAGCTGTAGTCTGGCGTAGCATCAAGCAAGGATGCAGACTCCACCATGGAGGCCGAATATGTCGCTACTTGTGAAGTAGCTAAGGAGGTTGTATGGCTACGAAAGTTCTTGATGGATTTGGAACTTGCTCCAAATATCAACTTGCCAATCACCCTTTATTGTGATAATAGTGGTGCAGTGGCAAATTCTAAAGAACCTCACAGTCACAAAAGAGGCAAGCACATAGAGCGAAAATATCATCCCATCAGAGAGATCGTGCAACGAGGGGACGTGATCGTCACGAAGGTAGCCTCTGCGCACAATATTGCTGATCCATTTACGAAGGCTCTCACGGCTAAAGTGTTCAAGGGTCATCTAGAGGGTCAAGGTCTACGAGATATGTACATAGAATAATCTAGGGCAAGTGGGAGAAGTGTAATGGGTATTGTGAATGCCCTAGTTTATTGTATTTATCTGTATTTGTACTTTTCATGTATTATACAGTATTAATACAAAGTACTATTCCTACTTCAATGATTATTCATTCAATTTTCAGTGTTGATGTACATTGGCCACTAGAGATTTAGTTCAAGTGGGAGTTGTTGGGTTTTATGCCCTAAAACTTGTAGATAGTAAATGAAACAAATTAATCGATCTCAATAAAGCGTTATTTGAGTAATTCAGTAATTTGGTTACTGAATAATCGAGTTTGCATTAATAAACCCTAAATCCAATAAACTAAGATCCTAGGTTGTTTAAATGAATCTAGGACTAGTATGTGGGGACATACGGGGATCAGTGTCCAAGTAACGACCTAAAAGGTCTATAGTATAGGGATAAAGTTGGGTACCTTATCCTGGTGACACTATGTGATATGGCCCACCTTGTATTCGATACAGATGCAATGATCCAAAGCATCCATGTAGGAGACATGCGGGTGGGGGTATCCTATGCAATGAGTTTGCATAAGATCAGACCGCGAAATAGTAACCACTAGATGTAACGACGTTAACTAGTTTAGATTTCTATTTCAATAGGATGACCTAGGTAACTCAATCTCAATCCTGAGTCTGTTATGAACCCCTTTCAGGAGCGATTGTCCTTAGATTTGTATAGGTGAGAGTGGCCAGTTTTCCGACTCAATAATCCTACCATTTCAGGGGCAAGACCGAATGGGGGCTGGGAACATAAGAGTACAAGATGGAATTCACTCCTTCCCCTATTGGGGTAAGTAGATGTGGGTTCCCTTAAGGGCTGATTCCGGGGCTTGAACAAAGGCGCGTCGTGCTCTCCTGGCCCAAGAGGAACTCCTCTTTAGTGGTTGGACCCTAAACAACTTGTTCATTAGAGGAATCAGTGGTACTTAAGGAACCAGAGGTAACCTAGGGGTAAAACGGTAATTTGACCCAGCTGGTGTTACGAACGCACGTGAAGGATTGACTTACTGCTTGGTCGATATCCGTGGACACAGAAATATTCTACAGTGAGAAGAGTGCAGCTGTGGGTCTTTAGTGGAGTGACCCATAGTTAACGAATGTTGACTAAACTTGGCTAATGAGTTTTGCCAATTAGTCTCGTATCGTTGGAGCTTCTGATCTGTAGGTCCATTAGGTCCCACTGGTAGCTCGTAAAGAGACTTGAGGCATTTAAGTATAAATTGTAAATTGAAAGTCTTCAATTTATTTGGGGAATCGTATAATGTATATTGATACATTATAATATAAAGTTTATGAAACTTTATAATATAATTTTTGAATTAATTTCAAAAATTAATTCTTGAGAGAAAATATTTGAAAGAGTTCAAATAAATTTAATATGAATTGAATTCATATTAATTTTAATTTTCATAAAATCCCTAAGATTAAATATATGATATTTAATTGGGTAAATTAATTAATTATGGAATTAATTAATTATTTATTAAAATTAGAGATCTTTTCCTATTAGGAAAGAAAATATTTGAAAGAGTTCAAATAAATTTAATATGAATTGGATTCATATTAATTTTAATTTTAATAAAATCCCTAAGATTAAATATATGATATTTAATTAGGGAAATTAATTAATTATGGAATTAATGAATTATTTATTAAAATTAGAGACGTTTTTCTATTAGGAAAAGGTCTTCATTTTCCTATTAGGAAAAAGGTCTTGGCCTTTACCTATAAATAGGACCCCTGGGGTGGGGTGAAAGACATCTCATTCATTCTCCTACTCTCAGAGAATTCCCCTCAAGGCTTCCTCTAGACTCCCACCAGTCTCCTGCCTCTAGAAGTCTCAGAGTCATACCGGTGTAGCCATAGTGGTGGTGTTCGCACTAGTTCGTGATTAATTCACAAGCAGTTGGTGAATTTAATCTGGATCGTCAACGAGAGTAAGTAATTTGTTACTATATAAATTAGATTTAGATCTAATATTTTTGTATGCTTAGCCTTAATATAAATCTAGAATAGTTCTAAGTTTATTGCCAATGTATTGATATTCTAGATTAAACAAAATTAATTACGAATCGGTCCCAATTACGCTTCCGCTTTACGGAATTACGGAATTCCAATCCTTCAATACTATGATGAAGATCGATGAAAATCACATCCAAAATCGAGGCCAAACGCGAAAAACAGCCGCTGGAATTTCCAGATTTTGCCTCTAGACGCAATAGCGTCGCGACCCTGTTCATCGGGCGTCGCGACACTGTCGCGATTTCGCGAAGCGGAGATCTGCGATCGCATAAGCGTCGCGACGCTATCTTTTCAGCGTCGCGACGCTAACGGAGATCTGAAAAAACCCAAGTCTATCGAAGCGGGCCTGAAGAATGACACTAAGAATCGAAGGTTGAAGCCCCGTACCGAGAATTATCGAGACAAAATCGAGAAAAAAGACAGCAAGGCTCGGATTGGGGATGGCGTCAAGACGCTGCTCCTAGCGTCTCGACGTTGATAGCGAGCGTAGCAAGCTATCTTTCCTGAATTAATTTAGTTAGTCTTTAATATTAAATTGGCCAAATTCATGCAGTTTTATGTTCTATTTGTAGGAATTATTTTTTGGAGCCAAATAGAGAAAATGGGATTGATCGGGTCTTCGGGATGCAAAAAGATGCCAAAGAAACGAGTTGAATTTAAAATGGAAGCCTTTTGAAGTGTGCAAGTCGAGGGCCAGCGTCGAGACCCTAGTTTCTAGGTGCCTCGACACTGGACTTTCCTTATTTGATTCAGGCGGCAAAAGGGCACAACGTCGAGACGCTGTGCTAGAGCGTCGCGACGCTCTCAGAATTTTCCTAACCAACATCCATTAACTACCGGGTCACTCCACTATAGCCTAGTAGTTGAACTCCCCTCACTGTAGATATATTTCCATCCACTCGATATAACCATGATTAGTAAGTCAATCATTCACAGGTCGTTCATAACTATAGCTTGGTCAAATTTCCGTTTTACCCCTATAGCACATCTTTGTTCCTTAAGTCCACTGGTTCTTGATAAAGGTAAAAAATATACCTATTTTACCCTTATATTTAGCTCATTATCTTGTCAAAGTTGTATGTCTTAGATCAAATTTACTATTCCCGAGGATATCTGGAATTATGTATGTAAAATTATGCTTATTTGTGCTTAAAAAGACCCATTTTGATAAGAATTTGACTTAGTTTGGTGTTTTGCAGAAAAACACAGGATATCTGGAATTTTCCAGAAATGCGCCGCATTTCTGGGCAGATGAAGGTAGTTCCGAGTCCGTCGCGAGTCATTTTAAACGAGTGTTTTGCACACCTAACCGGCTGTTTTGACTCTGAAGCTGATTGGGCTACCTACCAAAACCATTTTCGTGGCTCCTCAACTACTCCTCACACTATATAAGGCCTCAATTCGAAGGGAAATTCAAGCATAACTCACTAGGAAGAAGAGGGTGGTGACAGAACCCTAGTAGACGCCCATGAGTAGGGATGCCCACTACAACAAATATTACCTTCCATAGCATGTAATTATAGCATTAAGGGTAAACAAGCTATAAAAAAAAAGGCGCGAAACTAAAAAGAATTTGAAAAAAAAGCGCTAATTAATTTTTTTGCGTGCGCTACTTCTTTAGCGTTACAGGAAAGATAATCTCACATTTCTCCATCTTCTTATCCACTTTCTCTAACCTTGAAATGATTTTCTTCTCCTTTACAACAATGATGAATTTCACTTTCCCCTCATATCTCTCATGTTTGTGTCTTCTAATCTTTCGCACTTCCCCTCTCATCTTATATTTCAATCTCCTCTGGTTTCTACTTTTCTTTACTTCTCCACGTTTCTTTTCTCTTCGTGCTCGAAACGCTCCCTTTCCAATAATATCTCTCGTTACTCCTCAAATCTCCCATGGTTCTTCGTCTGTACTTTCCATGATTCAAGGTATGTTGAACTTCTCTGAACCTTTTGGCATTTGGGTGTTTGGGTTTCAGAAGAAGACATGTATTTGTAATCATACTACCATTGTGTTGTTTTCATGCTTTTAGATCTTATATTTTTCTAGGGAAAATATGTTGAGGATCGAAATCTCAACTTTTTCTCTTTACCTTTGTCATATGGGTGTTTTGTGCTTGCAGAAGAGCTCTCTCTCATGTGTGCTATTGTAGTTGGATAACTCATCAAAAGAAAACATTGCTAGTGTTTCATCCTTCTTGTCTTCATAGTCAACACCAGTTGCCAAGCTTACCTAAGATACGTTGTCCACAATGGAGGTATGAATAATTAATAAATCAGGAAAAAAATGAAACCTAAAAAGAAAAAAAATGTAGACAATGGTTTTTTTCTTTCCTTTGTTGGTGGTTTTCAATTTGTAGTTGTCAGGTAGAAATAGAAAGAGATGAAGATGAAGAAGAGTCTTTCAGAGACCATTATCGTGGATTTTGTTGGTAACTTTTGCATTTTTTTCCTTTGTTTTCTGTTTCTTTTTCTGTTTTTGTCTTTCATGAGTTTCAGCTGCATTGGACTTTAATTGTGAAGAATTCCATCTTTGGTGGGTGGAAAAGATTTTATAAGTTTACTGGTCTGTTTGTTTTGAGAGTCTCTGTTGTGGGGCATAGATCCATAAACTTGTATTATATAGTATTGTGTGGTGTTTATTTGGAAGATATTATGAATCAAATAATTTATTGATTTATTAATTTGGTTTTTTTAAGAAATTATATTTCAACATTTGATTATATCAGTTTATTCTTTTCAAAGTCCTTGCACTAATTTATGAAGAGATTTAAATATTATTGAACTTATTTCATGTGTTGGAAATGGTTGAGTAAAACATGTGGAACAAATGCGTATGAAAGTTGTATGATGAGAGAAGTTATAAAAATTCAAACATTATTTATTGGTTGTTTTGCTTGTTTTTTCATTTTCTTTTAATTATTTCTGAATGAAAATTCACTTTCTTACTCTGTGTTGGAATTTGTGAGATTCTTAGTTTTGGAGAAGATATTGAACTTTGTTTGTCTGTCTATGTTAGCTTCTTATTATCCATATCAATGGTTGAAAGTGAATTGATATGAACAGAAATCGTCGGTTTTTACTGATATTATTCCTGTTGTGATAATGCCATCAAAGAATATTTTAGCTCTAATATACAAGTCAAATTCCCCCTTTTTTTGGTTATTGGATTTTTTCTTTCAACTTTCATGGTTTTTTTTTTTTTTTTTTTTTTGCTAAAATGAGATTTGTTATTTTTAGTAGTTGTTGAAGGAAGGGGTTGAAGAATTTGTAGTGATACCTGTGAAAATGTATGATGTGAAACGATTGAAAGATTTCATTATGAAAAGAGAAAATAAAGGGAGGAAAATTTGTCCCAAAAGGAAGCTCCATCTTGATCATGATCACCACCCCTTGTCTCCAAGGTGTCTAACGTTGTTGATAGCAACTTTTGACCATTGTCATCATCACAATCGCAGCCAATCCCATATTTATCCTAGAAAACCAGATTTTTCAATAGTGAACAATCAACATGATGGAATTTGAGTGGTAAAATTTCTTTGTTCTTGTTTTGTATAAATCTTGATTCATGTTGTTTGGGAAGTTTGATCCTATTTGCTATTTATATTTTTTGGTTCATTGTACTTAACAAATATCTTAGGAAAGATAAAATAGATGAAGGCAAAGGAAAGGTCATTAGTAAGCATTGAAAGGAGGATTGCATTTTTTTTTCTCTTCTTTTGGGTGATTTTGTGAAAGTATATTGAAGTTTTGAATGAACATATATATAAATTTTGTGGTTGTTTGACTTGTTATTTGTCCTTAAAAAGATCTTTTAAAAGTTGAAGATGCAAATTTTGGTGCAGGGCATTGAGTAAAACATGTGGATCACATGCTTGTCAAAGGGTCTTAAGTCATTTTGTATCGTTGATGGTGTCGATGCTTGTGATTATATTTTATGCTCTTTTTTGTTAGTTTCCTTTTGTGTACGAATTTGATGTTGTTTACTTTTCCACTCTAGGTATCTATATTCACTTCTTTTTGTCATTTTTTCTCGGTAAAGGTTTTGTATTCAACTAAGAGTTCTTCCCTGTCTTTTCTTTTTCCTTATTTTTGGTTAGTTGAAGCTCAAGCTTCCATAGTGATCTGTCAAAAAGAATAAACCAAGTTGGATATTTTGTTGTAGCTAATCAAAGCACATCATGAAAGAGAGTAAAAAATAAAAGTTTGAGGGATGACATAAAAAGTTGTTTGCTAAGGTGCACTTCACAAAAAAAAAAAAAAAAAAAAAAAAAAAAAAAAAAAAAAAAAACTTCCCTTTTATAGTATGACTCCAAAATTTAAATTCGTATTTGAGATGTCTGAAGGTTAGATAAGGGATTTGTTTAAAGAAAAAGAGTAGTTCAAAAGGAAACACAATGTATGTGAAAAGATAGGTATGTTTTTTTAAGAATGTGGGAATGTGATTTTCTATCATTTTCTTCTTATATTCTTTTATTGCTTCTTAATTTCATGATCCAACTCAAAAATTGGATGCTTAACAGAAATTAATGTCCTTACATGAAGTAAGCTTTTATGGTTGTTAACTCTTTACAGGCATTATTTGATACGCACATGAGACCTCATGTTGAATTTCATTTCTGAAAACGAACTCTTTTGGCCATTCTCACAGCATTTCATCCAAGGACCACTTGAAAGATCAACTTCAAAGGTAATTTAATAACTCAATGAAAAGTCTTATCAAGACTAATGCTTTTCTTTTATATTGTTTAGAAAATTATTATGCTTTGTGTTGTCTTTATACACAACATAAAGAGAGATAATAGAAGTAAATGGCGTGTGTAAAGTACTAATTTAGTGTACATGATATTTGTTCCAATAGCTTGTTGATTAATGCTTGTTGACATAAGATTATTTATATACTCTATGGTATATATTTATCCTCATTAATATGTTGAATAAAGGTTAAGTACTGTATGCTTTAGTTAGGTTTGTTTATAGGAAAATGGTAAAATTGATCTAATTTGTCTTGCGTGTTGATTAGGTAGCTCTTGATTGATGATATTGTTACATTAACTCTAAAATATGTGAAAGGCTTTTTAGCATGGTTATGATATTTGCAAAAGACAAAGATGATTTTGTAATTGAAATGTTGTTTTCTGCCACCCTTCTTATTGAAGTTGTAAGATTGCCAAAGCATTAGAAACAACAAAAAAATTGGTATTGGTTGGATTCAAAATTAGAATCTTCATCAAGAATTTTCACCACTAGAATTTTTGTTTGTTTTGGCATGATCTCATATTAGTGCTTCACACGTTTTTCTTGTTATTATAACTTATAAAGTCTTTGACATCCATTGCATTGGTAAGCTTCTTGCTTTCTTCTAGCATTTGTAGATCTTGATCTAATCTTCAACTTTGTCTTCTTTGAGAAACTCTAATCCAGGTTGCTTCAAACATAATTTGTCGAATTTTATAAATTTTTCTAGAGAATTGTTAGTCTTCTTCTTGATCAAGAAGAATGTTCATGAAGTTTTAAATGAGTTCTTGTTGTTTCAGGTCTCTCATCTTTCTCTTTGTGTTTGTTTTGATTAATGGGTTAGAAAACTTATTGTTTTAGGATATATCTATTGTAGATTTTCGTGGGTTCTAGTGTTCTAATTGTTGAAGGAGAAATTTTGACCAATCACAAATTACCACATCATTATTTAAAATTAATGATGAAATACAAATAATTAAATTTGGGACCAATTATAAATTGACATGTGTCCCAAATTTAACTTGAAGACAAAGTTGGCCAATTCTAATATTTTAAGGCCAAATGTTCTATTTGATCAATTAATTTAAAATAAATTATTTTGATCAAATTAATTAATTTGACCAATTAATTAAAAAAATAATTAATTGGATCAAATTTGGGTCTTTTAAATATTTGGATCATATGGTTTTGGGTCAAATATAAACCATACCAAAGACCAAATAGTTGAACCCAGGACCAATGAAGCCCAAGTCCAAGTTGTTAGGCCCAAAAGTCACCAGGGCCCATCCAGGGAGAACTCTATAAATAGAGAGGTTCTCCTCCATTTCAAGGGTTCAGAAAGTCTAGACTCTTATAAAGACAAGAGTTCAGAAATTTAAAGCTCTCAAGCAAACCAGAGAATTCAGAGAGACTCCACCAGGTCTGAAGACCGAAGACTTTCTACAATTCATAAGTTCAAGTGTTGAACACTTCTTGAAGACCAAACATTCTTCAAGACTTCAACACTCCTTGAAGATCAAAGACTCTTCAGGACATCAACACTTCTTGAAAGACCAAACACTCATCAAGATTTCAACACTCCTTGAAGATCAAAGACTCTTCAGGACATCAACACTTCTTGAAGACCAAACACTCTTCAATATTTCAACGCTCCTTGAAGATCAAAGACTCTTCAGGACATCAACACTTCTTGAAGACTGAAGACTCCTTCAAGACTGGAAGACTTCAAGCTCCAAGAATCCATTGAAGCTTCAGACTCGAGATCACGCGCTACAGCCCTAGAGTGAAACACAAGCACACATAAGAGAGAGAATCAGAGGATTAAAGTTAGAGATTGTACACCCACACACATACAAACATCAATACAGTATATTGTTTATTCCACGTGTCTCCATCTTCGAAGTTACGTGTGAACAAATTGGCACACCCAGTGGGACAATCTCTACCTCTCATCTCTCTCTCTTATCTCAAAACACAAGTGTAAACATGTCGTTCAAGACTTCCTCAATGGTCGCTGTCATGAACAAGTCTTACATCGGTTCTATTGCCCATTAT
This sequence comes from Luffa aegyptiaca, assembly GCA_017139565.1. NCBI lineage: Eukaryota > Viridiplantae > Streptophyta > Magnoliopsida > Cucurbitales > Cucurbitaceae > Luffa > Luffa aegyptiaca. The sequence continues at coordinate 27,178,305 of CM029403.1, forward strand.
TGCTTCAATGAACTGACGTTGCAAGAAGATACAACTTCTATCGTTGCAGGCCAAGAAACAACCTTGCAGGGGGCATATACTAATGACAAGTTTCTTGTTAAGTATAATCCTTTGTTTGAACCTGATTCTGACGTAGTGACTGTCATGATGACTGAGACAAGAACTATGGAAGAAAGAATGGCTGAGATGTCGGAGCACATCAACACCTTAATGAAGGCGATTGAAGAAAAAGATTCTCAAATTGAGCACCTAAAGAGTCAAATTGAGAACCAACATATCGCAGAATCAAGTCAAACCAAAGTCATAAAAAATCACGACAAAGGAAAGACTATAGTGCAAGATGATCAGCCACAGTGTTCTACTTCGATCGCTTCACTATCCATCCAACAGCTCCAAGATATGATCACAAACTGTATCAGAGCTTAGTACGGTGGACCTACTCAAGATTTCCTCTTGTATTCCAAACCTTATACTAAGAGGATTGATAACTTGAGAATGTCAATCGGGTATCAGGCACCGAAATTTCAGCAAGTTTGATGGAAAGGACAATCCTAAACAACATATTGCCCACTTCGTTAAGACATGCGAGAACGCTGGTACTCGAGGGGACCTACTAGTCAAACAGTTCGTTCGAACACTTAAAGGAAATGCTTTTGACTGGTACACTGATCTAGAACCTGTGTCAATAGATAGTTGGGAGGAACTCGAAAGAGAGTTTTTGAATCGCTTCTATAGCACTAGACGAACTGTTAGCATGTTCGAGCTCACCAACACTAAATAACGAAAAGGTGAACTCGTTGTTAACTATATAAATTGCTGGAGAGCCATGAGTCTAGATTGCAAAGATTGCTTCACTGAACTCTCTTCCGTTGAGATGTGCATTCAAGTCATGCACTGGGAACTTCTCTACATCCTTAAAGGTATAAAGCCTCGCACGTTTGAAGAATTAGCAACTTGCACCCATGATATGGAGCTAAGTATTACTAGTCGAGAAAACCAAGACCTTCTACTCCCTAACATGAGGAAAGAAGGAAGGAACGACGAAGAGACTATAGAAGAATCTATGGTTGTAAACACAACCCTTCCCAAGTCGTCTTCAAAAGAAAAGCGACAAACAAATGGAACACATCACTTAACTTTAAAGGAAAGAAAGAAGAAAATTTATCCTTTCCCTGAGGTCGACATCTCTGATATGTTGGAACAACTACTGGAAGCGCAACTGATAGAGCTTCCTAAGTGTAAACGACCAGAAGAGATGAAGAAAGTCGATGATCCCAAGTATTGCAAGTATCATCGAGTTATTGGTCATCCAGTGGAAAAATGTTTCGTCTTAAAGGACTTAATTCTAAAGCTAGCTATGGAAGGAAAAATTGAGCTCGACCTTGATGAAGTAGCTCAATCAAATCTTTCTACAATCAAAGAAAAGAGCAAGCATCAAAGAAAGAAGGATCTTAAGAAACTTCAACCCAAGAGGCAGAGAAGTAAAGAGTTTTCTCAACCTCGACAACCGGTGACTGCGAAGGAACTCTTCTCCAAAACTTTCCACAAAAAGGAAAAAGAAAACTTTGCAACTTCCTACTTCATCGACGTAGAAGAAGTTGACAATTCCAAGAAGGGTGAACAAAGGACTTCCGTCTTCGATCGCATTAAGCCTTCAAATACTCGACCTTCGGTATTCCAAAGAATGAGTATGGTCACGACAGAAGAAGAAAATCAATGTATGGTGTCCACCTCCACTTGACCTTCAGTTTTCCAAAGACTAAGTGTCTCCACATCGAAGAAAATTCGATCTTCAACATCTGTCTTTGATCGCCTCAAAGTAACAAACGACCAACCTCGAAGAAAGATAAATAACTTAGATGTGAAATTGATCAATGAAGTATGCTACAAGAAGCTTCAAAGTAGCATCCCTCACGTATGAAGAGGAAGTTCTCTGTTCTCATAAATACAGAAGGTTCCTTGAAGGTGAAACCAAATCTCATTATCTTGACCAATCCTACAAGTCAAGGATCCGATCAAGACCATGATGAAGATAAAGGCTTTTAAAATGTAAAAGCTCCTTATCGCAAGAGCCTAAACTGCATGATGCTCCTAGCCCACACGAGCTTAAAAGGTGAAAGCAAAAAAATCTTGAACTACGTTATGACTTGATCCCTATTCCATAAGGGTACGTAGTCAGCTTAAAGAAAACTTTAAGTTCAGTCTCTACAAACAAAAAAAAAAGTGCAACAAATATTGAAGCACGACAATATAAATTGAAGAAACTAATCACTACTGGGGGCAACACAACAAATTGAAGATGTGCACCGTTGTGAATGTGAAGCTACTAGTTGGATGAATAAAGGAAGACTTCATTCCTCCAAATTCAATGTCTCGCTAGCCTCAAGTTCGGTGTTTTCACTCACCCTAAGTTCGTTGTTCCCTCTTCTTCAAGTTCGAAGGTTCTCACGTGCGTCGCTGGAGTTCCTTCTCTCCGAGTTCGAAGGTTCTCACGCGCTTCACTAGAGTTCTTTCTCTCCAAGTTCGAAGGTTCTCACGCGTTTCACTGCAGTTCCTTCTCTCTAAGTTCAAGGGTTCTCACACACTTCACTACAGTTCCTTCTCTCCAAGTTCGAAGGTTCCATGCGCTTCAATGTAGTTCCTTATCTCCAAGTTCGAAGGTTCTCACGCGTTTCGCTGCAGTTCCTTCTCTCCAAGTTTGAGGGTTCTTACGTTGTACGCTACTGCGTTGTTCCTTCTCAAAGTTTGAAGGTTCTTCCCTGCACACTCCTGCGTTGCTCCTTCTTGAAGTCCGAAGTTCGAAGGTTCCCACGTTGCACTGTTGTGCTGCTTCCTTCTCCAACTTCAAGGTTATCAAGTTCTACGTTGTTTCACAGTTTATTCTCTCAAAGTTCGAAGGTTCTCACGCGTTTCGCTGCCGTTTTTTCTTCTCCAAGTTCGAGGGTTCTTACTGTTGGGTTTTATGCCCTAAAACTCGTAGATAGTGAATGTAAACAAATTGTATACTTGTTTCAATAAAGTGTTATTGAGTTTCTACAATAAAGTGTTATTGTTAAATATTGCACAATTTGACCCAAATCCAATAAACTAAGATCCAAGGTTGTTTACATGTGACTTGAACTAGTATGTGGGGACATACGGGGATTGGTGTTCAAGTAACAACCTAAAAGGTCTATAGTACAAGGATAATGTTGGGTACCTTATCCTGGTAACACTATGTGATACGGCCCGCTTTGTATTCGATACAGACGTATTAATCCAAGGCGTCCATGTAGGAGACATGCGAGCGGGGGTATCCTATGCAATGAGTTTGCATAAGACCGGACCACGAAATAGTAAACCACTAGATGTAACACCGTTAACTAGTTAGTTTACTGTTTCAATACGATGACCTAGGTAACTCAGTCTTAATCCTGAGTGTGTCATGAACTCCTTCTCATGAGGGATTGTCCTTTGATTAGCATGGGTGAGAGTGGCCAATACGCCGACTCAATATGCCTTCCTTTTTGGGGACAAGACCGAGTGGGAGGCTGGGGACATGACAACACAAGAAGGAATTCACTCCTTCCCACATCTAGGAGAAGTAGATGAGTGTTCCCTTAAGTGGTGACTCCAGGACTTGAACAAAGGGATCCCGCCCTCTCACTGGCCCGAGAGGGACTTTCTGTTTAATGGTTGGACCATAAACAGGTTGTTCATTATAGGAGCACTGGTACTTAAGGAGACAGATGTAACACAAGGGTAAAACGGTAATTTGACCCAGCCGTGATTACGAACAATCGTGGAGGATTGACTTACCGGCATAGGTCTACATCCATGGACACAGAAATGTTCTACAGTGAGAAGAGTTCAGCTGTGGGTCTTTAGTGGAATGACCCACAGTTAATGAATATTGGTTAACCTGATTAATGAGTTTAATCTATTAACCTCATATCATTGGAGCTTCTGATCTGTAGGTCCATTAGGTCCCCCTACTAGCTCGTAAAGAGTAATTAGGAACAAATATATCTTGAGAGAATTTGAATAGTTCAAATTCATATTGGGAATTAAGTTAATTGTACGAGATACAAATTAATATAATGTATAGTGATGCATTAAAATATAAAGTTTAATTTTAGATTAAACTTTATTATATTGAGAGATTGATATATTTGAAAGAGTTCAAATATATATCTAATTAAATATATGGTATTTAATTAGAAGATAAATTAATTAATTATGAATTAATTAATTATTCAATTTAGTTTAAATTAAATGAGATTTAATTAAACTATAGTCTATGAGAGAAATAAATATTTGAAGAAATTCAAATATTAATATAAATTTGATTCATATTAAATTTATAGGATATAAGAGAATTTGAAGGAGTTCAAATTTTAATATGAATTTGATTCATATTATAGAATTAATTAATTGAAGGTCTCAAATTAAATATATGATATTTAATTGGGTAATTAATTAATTAACTAATAGAAGGTCTGGAATTAAATATATGATATTTAATTGGTGATTAATTAATTAAAGAATTAATTAATTGGAAATTAATCAATTATGAAAATGATTAATCACTTATGGAAGTAATTAATCATTTATGGAAATGATTTAATCACTTATGGAAGTGATCAATCATTTATGGAAAAGATTAATCAATTATGGAATTGATTGGTCATGAAATTGGTTGGTTATGGAATTGATTAATTATGGAAAAGATTAAATCTATTATGGAAATAATTGATTTTAAATGAATATTTTATTCATGGCCTTTCTCCTATAAATAGAACACTAAACCTAGGGTTTAAGTACAACAACATAAGGCCACAAGAATGCACTCTTGCATTCTCTCTAGCCTCCCTCTCATATTCTCTCAACTCAGGAACTTTAGGGAGAATTTTCTCTCTAGAGTTTTTCCCATTCAAGATTAGGTAGTCCCACAACTACGTTCCTAATCTCAAAGTTAGAGCGGGGAAGATCAAATGGTGGTGTTCTTCGTTGTTGCAGAACAATCAAGAATCATCCGTTGAAGTATTCAGAGTCGTCAACGGAGGTTTGCTTCTCTTTTCTTTATTATAGATTTAGATCTAAATTTTGTATGCTTAGCCTTAAGTTTCTATAGAATTTGTTCTATGTTTTAGCCAATGCAATAGTATTTTTGGATAAACAAAATTAACTACGAATCGGTCCCAATTACGCTTCCGCTTTAACGAAATTGGGGAATTCCAAATCCTTTCACTTACGTTATAAGCTACTGCGTCGTTCTTTCTCCAAGTTTGAAGGTTTTTCGCTGCACGCTCCTACGTTGCTCCTTCTCCAAGTCTGAAAGTTTGCACGTTTTGTTATGATGCTTCGCTGTTGTTCCTTCCCTAAGTTTGAAGGTTCTCAAACTGCGTTGCTGCACTACTTCCTTATTTAAGTTTGAAGGTTCCCACGTTGCGCTGTTGTGCTGCTTCCTTCTCCAAGTTTGAGGATTCTCAAGTGCTACGTTGTTGCGTTGCTTCCTTCTCCAAGTTCGAAGGTTCCCACATTGCCCTGTTGTGCTGCTTCCTTCTCCAACTTCAAGGTTATCAAGTGCTACGTTGTTTCGCAGTTCCTTCTCTAAGTCGCTGCTTCTTCGTCGTCGTTCCTTCTTCAAGTTTGAAACTTTTCTCCAAGTTCGAAGGTTTTCACGTTGCTTTGCTGCAGTTCATTCTCTTAGTCAAAGGTTCTCACGATGTTTCGCTGGAAGGTTCTTACTGAAGGGAATAAAAGTCCCCACGCAGCGGAAGCGCATCGATTGGACCTTACGCCGTATATTAATTAACATTAAAATACCGTTACGAAAACTCAATCAAACTTTAAACTCCTTTTAAAGTTGCTGGAAATTCAGTTTAAACATGCTTAAAAATAAATCTAAATTTATTTTCATGCTTTTCTAAAGAAAAGAGGAAGAACCGTTACAAACCTCCGTTGTAGACTTGACCGTTCTTCGCCAACGATGCTCCAACGAACGAAAACGCAGCAGCCTCCTCGCCTCTTAATCGCTGGAATTTTCTTCTTGATTGACACAATAACCACAAAGGTTACATCGGTATGTCTCTAAGTCTAGGAGGCAAAAGACTTGTGGGAGTCTTTCTCTAAGAGGGAGGCTAGAGAGAATTCTAGGTCTTGTCTTTGAGAGTCTAAGAGCAAGAGCAAGAGTGTCAAGTCTCATGACCAATTAGGTCTAGTGTTCTATTTATAGAAGAGAGGCCATGAATAAAATATTCAATTAAATCAATCTTTTCCAAAATTGATTCAATCTTATTCCTTAATTAATCAATCATGATCAATCAATTCCATAATTGATTAATCTTTTCCACCAATGACTAATTACTTCCATAAGTGATTAGATCATTTCCATAAATGATTAATCACTTCCTTAAGTGATTAATTATTTCCATAATTGATTAATTCTCGGTTAATTAATTCTCTAATTAATTAACCACCAATTAAATATCACATATTTAATTCCCGGCCTAGAATTAATTAATTTGCCCAAACACATTTTAGGCCTTGAATTAATTCATTATTTGAACTCTTTCAAAACTTCCATAAATTTATATTTGAATTTCTTCAAATATTAATTTCTCTCATAATAATATATCAATATATATTATATTTGTTTCCCTTAGTAAATTGAACATTTTCAATTTACATTTATTAGTTGCCTCAAATTACTTTACGAGCTACCGGTGGGACCTAATGGACCTGCAGATCAGAAGCTCCAACGATGTGAGATTAATTGGTCAAACTCATTAACCACATTAATCAATATTCGTTAACTGTGTGTTCATTCCACTATAGACTCACAGTTGCACTCTTCTCACTGCAGACATATTTTCTGTGTCCACGGATATAGACCAATATCGACTAGTTAGCCCTTCACGAGTGTCCGTAACACCAGCTGGGTCAAATTACCGTTTTACCCCTGGGTTACCTCTATTTCCTTAAGTACCAATTCTCCTCTAATGAACAACCTGTTTGTGGTCCAACCATCAAACAGAAAACCCTCTCGTGCCATTGAGAGGGTAGGGCCCTTTGTTAAAGACTCGGAGTAACCACTTAAGGGAACACTCATCTGCTTCCCTAAAGTCGGGAAGGAGTGAATTCCATCTTGTACGATTATGTTCCCAGCTCCCCATTCGGTCTTGTCCCCAAAGTGGTAGGCTTATTGAGTCGGCGTATTGGCCACTCTCACCCATACAAATCAAAGGACAATCTCTCATGAGCAGGAGTTCATAATCAACTCAGGATTAAGACTAAGTTGTCTAGGTCGTCCTAGTGAAATAGAAAACCAACTAGTTAACGGTGTTATAACCAGTGGTTACTATTTCGCGGTCCAGTCTTATGCAAACTCATTGCATAGGATACCCCCCACTCGCATCTCTCCTACACGAACGCGTTGGATCGCAGCGTTTGTATCAAATACAAAGTGGGCCATATCCATAGTGTCACCAGGATAAGGCACCCAGTCTTATCCCTATACTATAGACCTTTTAGGCTGTTTCTTGAACAATGATCCCATATGTCGCTACATACAGTTCAAGACTCATATTACAGCCTTGGATGTCTAGTTTATTGGATTAGGGTTATTATTAGGCAAAGACAAATATAAAATAACTAATAACAATTAATGGAAAAATATATCAATATTATTTCATTAATATCCGGTCAACAGTTACATTCACTATCTACGAGTTTTAGGGCATAAAACCCAACGAACTCCCACTTGAACTAAAACACTAGTTAGTGGGATGTAAATGCAATAATCTAAAGCTGGAAATGTCATGTATATAATACAATGAACTAGGGCATCCTTATACCCATTATACATTTCTCCCACTTGCCCTAGATTAGATGGCATACATATCTCGTAGACCTAGACCCTCTAGATGACCCTCAAACACTTTAGCCGTGAGAGCCTTCGTAAATGGATCAGCGATGTTGTGCTCCGAGGCAATCTTAGTGACGATCACATCTCCTCGTTGCACAATCTCCCGTATCAGGTGATACTTCCTCTCGATGTGTTTACCCCGTTTGTGGCTTCGAGGTTCTTTTGAGTTGGCTACAGCCCCACTGTTGTCACAGTATAGTGTTATGGGCACGTTCATATTCGGAACCACTTCCAAATCAGTCAAGAACTTTCTAAGCCATACTGCCTCCTTAGCTGCTTCGCAAGCTGCTACATACTCAGCCTCCATGGTTGAGTCTGCTATGCATCCTTGTTTGATGTTTCTCCACACTACTGCTCCTCCATTGAGGGTGAATACTGACCCTGATGTGGATTTCCTTGAATCCTTATCAGCTTGAAAGTTAGAGTCAGTGTATCCAGTAAGAATCAAATCCTTAGCTCCATACACAAGCATGTAGTCCCTCGTTCTCCGAAGATACTTGAGGATATTCTTAACCGCTCCCCAGTGGTCCAACCCTGGATTAGACTGATACCCACTGACTACTCCCACTGCATAACATATGTCAGGCCTAGTGCAGAGCATAGCATACATTAAGCTGCCCACAGCTGAGGCGTAGGGAATGTGTCTCATGTTCTCAACTTCTTGAGGTGGCTTAGGAGATTGTTCCTTAGACAGGTGTACCCCATGTCTGAAGGGTAGTAGTCCCTTCTTGGTGTTTTGCATCGAATATCGAGACAACATCTTGTCAATATACGTTGCTTGAGACAAAGCTAGTGTTTTGTTCTTACGATCCCTAATGATTTGGATTCCCAGAACGTATTGAGCCTCTCCCAGATCTTTCATTTGGAATTGGGCTGCTAGCCATTTCTTAATGTCAGTGAGGTATCCTACATCATTCCGAATGAGTAGGATATCGTCTACATAAAGTATTAGAAAAGCTACTTTCCTTTTGTTGACTTTCTTATACACACAAGGCTCATCAACGTTTTGGTCAAAGCTAAAAGATTTGATTGCAGTATCAAATCTAATGTTCCATGATCTGGATGCTTGTTTCAATCCGTAAATGGATCGATTGAGCTTACAAACCTTTTGTTCCTGACCTTGGGCTATGAACCCTTCGGGTTGAGACATGAAGATATTCTCTTCAAGATTACCATTCAGAAAGGCAGTCTTGACGTCCATTTGCCATATTTCATAGTCATAATATGTGGCTATGGATAAGAGAATTCTTATGGACTTTAACATGGCTACAGGAGAAAAGGTTTCCTCAGAGTCAACCCCTTCCTTTTGGGTATAACCCTTTGCCACTAGTCTAGCTTTGAAGGTCTGTACCTTTCCAGCTGCATCTCTTTTTCTCTTATAGATCCATTTACACCCTATGGGTTTTACCCCATTTGGTAGATCTGTAAGTTCCCATACAGAATTGGAGTACATTGACTCCATTTCCAGGTTCATGGCTTTGACCCATTCATCCTTATCTTCGTCATTCATTGCCTGTCGATAGGACAATGGATCCTTAATGCCATCATTAGGTATGACAACCTGAGTTTCAGTTAAACCCAAGTAGCGGTCAGGTTGTAATACAACCCTCCCACTGCGTCGAGGCATTCCCAACGTTTGAGATGGACGGGATGGATCTGAAGAACTAGTTCCTTCATCAACCCTTGTTGAAGGTCCAACTTCATCAACAACTCTTGATGACTCTTCAGTAGCTTCTCCTAATATTATTTTGCTGCGTGGTTTATGATCTCTCATGTGGTCTTCCTCTAAGAAAGTGGCGTTTGTCGATACAATCACCTTATTTTCTTGTGGGTCGTAGAAATAACCACCTCTCGTTTCTTTAGGGTAACCAACAAATTGGCACAGTTTTGAACGAGGTTCCAGTTTCTTAGGATTTGTCACAAGCACGTGTGCTGGACAACCCCAGATGCGAAAGTGATGCAAACTAGGTTTACGCCCCTTCCATAATTCGAAAGGTGTTTCAGAAACACTTTTCGAGGGAACATTGTTCAAGATGTATACTGCAGTCTCTACTGCATACCCCCAAAACGAGCTAGGCAATTGAGCATAGCTCATCATTGATCGAACCATGTCTAACAAGGTTCTATTTCTCCTTTCTGACACACCATTCTGCTGAGGTGTACCAGGGGCTGAGAGTTGAGATTGGATTCCATGTTCTATCATATAATCCTGGAATCTTTGATCCATATACTCCCCTCCTCGATCAGATCGAAGTACTTTAATAGATTTACCCAATAGGTTTTCAACTTCAGCCTTAAACTCTTTAAACTTTTCAAGGGCTTCAGACTTATGTCCCATTAGGTACAAGTAACCATATCTTGAATAATCATCTATGAACGAGATGAAATATTCGTACCCTCCTCGAGCTTTTACATTCATTGGACCACATAGATCCGAATGTATTAACTCTAAGGGTTCTTTGGCTCTGTAACCTTTTCCAGTAAAAGGTCTCTTTGTCATTTTTCCCTCGAGACAAGATTCACAAGGTGGTAGTGAATCATCTTCTAACTTACTTAGAAGTCCATTCTTTACCAAACGACCGATCCTATCGATGTTTATATGACCAAGTCTAAGATGCCAAAGATGAGTATTGTTACTTGTTGGAGAAATCTTTTGCCTTTTCCTTTGAGTTTCAGCAGTTTTAAATAATTCGTGATTTAAAAGTGCTTTGTTTTCGGTTGGTCTTAAAACATACAAGTTACTTTCCAATTTGGCTGAACAAATAAGTACACCATTTTTATAAATGAACGCTTCATTCATATCAAAAGTAACTGTATACGATTGTTCAATCAAACATGAAATAGAAATTAAGTTCCTCTTAATTTTGGGAACAATTAACAAACTTTCTAAAAGTAAGAATCTATTTCTAAAAAATAACTTCGCAGCTCCCACTGCTTCAGCTGAAATGACTTCTCCAGTTCCGACCCTAAGTGTCATTTCTCCATCGTTCAACTGCCGAAAGGAACTATTTTCTTGAAAAGAAGAGCAAACATGATTAGTTGCTCCTGAATCAAGTATCCAGGTAAACTCATCATGTTCTGCTAGGCATGTTTCTAAAACAAGTAAATCAAATTTACCTTCCTTTTCCTTCTTTTTCTTAGCAAGGTATTTTGGGCAGTTTCTCTTCCAATGTCCATCTACATTGCAGTGGAAACATTTGCCCTTATCTGCCATAGCTTTGGCTTTTCCCTTGCTTTTAGCAGCAGTATTGGGAGCTTTCCCCTTGTTTCCTTTCTTCTTCTGAGTTTTCTTTGAAGAAGTGGCTACAGATTTAGTTCCAGAGGATGAACCCTTCTCGAACTTTCTTTTAGAGTGAACAACGTTTGCCTCTCCTTCTATCTGTCCCTTGTTCTTAAGAAGAGACTGATAGAGTTGTAGCTCATTCAGGAGGCTAGTCAGGTTGAATGTTATTTTATTCATCATTGCATTGCTTCGAAACTGCAGAAAACTCTTCGGAAGAGATTCTAAGATGGATGCAACCTGACTACGCTCATCTATGACCGCCCCGTTTGCTTCTACCACGTTGAATTGGACCATCATATCCAGGACATGCTCCCGAACAGACGTGCCCTCTTTCATGCGACAGCTATAAACGTATTTGAGAGCGTCATGGTGGAGTTGGTAGGACGGTTGTCCAAACATCTCCTGGAGAGAGTTCATAATCTCCCTCGCTGTTACCATGCCCTCATGCCTTTTAGCCAAAACTTCAGATAAGCTGGCTAGGATATAGATGCGAGTCTTATCATTGGCCTTTGTTCAGCTGTCATAAGCATCCTTAACTGCTTGGGATGCATTACGAGCAGGGGCTGGAGGACAATCCTCCGTTAAGACGAACCGCAGATCATCGACAACAAGAATCGTATTCAGGTTCGACTTCCACGTAGCATAATTTTCGCCGGTTAATTTCTCATTTTTAAGCAGAGAGACAATTGAGGAAGACATTGCTGAAATTTAAACAAACAATGACCGTATTAGTTATCTTTGCCTTAACCCATCATACAAGCAAACAATTGCACACAATCCAATCAATTCAGCAAAACAGACAATCACAGAACCCTAAAACTATTGATTTAGTTTTGCAACGATGTTTCAGAGGTTTAGAATATCAGCCACCGAAGGGTGATCAGGCACTCCTCCTTTGAAATGAGACACCTCTCAGCTAATTCTAATTCCAGAATAACTCATATTCCTATAGACATTAGCCACCGTTGTTCGGTCAAGGATTTGTTAACACTTTTAACTCATCCTCGTAAGTGTAACCCTCCCACTTTCAGATCTCAGAGGCACGCATATGATCAGGCCCTCCGAAGGGATGGTTGTGCCAGGACAACCTGCAGGCGGATCATAGTACTCTCATGGTGTGAACTATGGGCGGAGACCGAGGGATACGTTGACACGTGTCCCGCTCCCACTTACTTTAGACATTTTTCCCATTCACCCTGATATTGATTCACGCAAACACTTTCCGAAGGGAGGCCGCTCCTAAGGCGACTCGAAGCCGAGCATGAACCTCACGTTGTGAATATAGGGACGTAGGAGCAAAACTTGATTTAAATCTTGTTTTGTAATTTTTCTCCCACTGAAAATGTCATACGGTTAAATTAGGGTTGTTTAACTTAGATAGTATTCGGCTAAGTCAATCTATCTAAGTCTGATCATATTTTAACAATTATGGAAAGGTTTCAACTGCAATCTTTTGGGTGAATTAAACTTCTTTTAATAAACCCAACATTGCAAGTCAACATTACTATGGTTAATTCAACTCAATGTTCGGGTCAGTTCCCAGGTAAGAGGTGTTCCGTAAACCGTCAACTTAAATACCCCCAACCTTAGACAGAACTTTAACGAGAGAGTTCCCTTATAACCACAGTAATATAAGGTCTTTACTCTAAAGATCTAGGTGCATTAAACACTTTTAACAAACCTAGTGACAATGCATGCTAACATTTAGCTATGATTAATTCAACTCCGGTATTCCAGGTCAGTTCCCAGGTAGGAGGTGTTCCGTAAACCGTCAACTTAAATACCCCCAGCCTTAGACAGAACATTACCGGTGGAGTTCCCTTATAATCACAGCAATGATTTTCCTACTTAGTCAATTAAAACTATTTTTAATTCTAAGTAAGAAAAGATTCTAATCCTATTAGAAACTGATCTAGGTCTAATTAATTTTAAACAATTTAAAATTAATCCAATTTATCCTATGATCTTATGTTTGCATGCAAATCTTGATTATAGATTGACGGTTTCTAATCATTAATATTAAAGAACTATTTCAAATTTTTAATGATTAATCCTATAATCAAGATTCTAGGGTTTAATTCATTTAACAATCTCATTCAAATTAAATAATTAAACCACACTTATTGCATGAATAATATAACTATTATATTATTAACTATGGATGTTTCATGCTTCATGCAATATTGATTTTCAATTATAAGCCAATCAAGAAAATCAATCAAGCATGCTTCATTCATCACATTAAACATAACTATTTATATTTAATTTAAGTAATGACATGCATCATGCTTTCCAAATTTTTCATATAATCAATATACACTTATATTTAAAAATATGAAAACAATTCCATGCATTTAAACATACATTATAACTATTTATAATATATAAAAAAATGCATGAGCATGTTTATAACCTAAGGTGGGATTAATTATTCTATATGACATCCATAAAGCATATAAATAGCAATTGAACCGGTTAATTTTGGCCCCTAGGATAAAATAAAACATTAAATTACATTAATTTAGCTAAATTCTATCCTAAAATCCTTGTACAGCTCCGGAATCTTGTCTAGTCATCACGAACCGCCCCGAACCACCTCGAACCGGCCTCCAAAATCACGAACCATGCCAAAAGTTGGCTGAACCGGACCAAATAGGTCTCAGCCCAGCCGAACCGGTCTGAACCGGACCGCCCACAGCTTGAACCGTGCCTGTTGAAACCCTAATGCGCGCCTCCATCGTGACAGCGTCGAGACGCTGTGTTGATAGCGTCCCGACGCTGCGAGCTTTCCATATCTGGCGCCTGCGGTATCGAGACAGCGTCAAGACGCTGTTGAGGTAGCGTCCCGACGCTGTTGCGTCTGGAGGCAGAATTTGGGCAAAACAGCAGCGATTTCTTCGATTTTGGCCCCGATTTCAGCGGCGATTGCTCCGATTTTCATCTCATAAAAACCTATTCTAGACCCGGACTTACATAGGACTCGATTTTACATAATATACCCGAAACATCGGGCGTTACATGATCAAAATCACATAAAAATAAAATTTATGGCCATAAAATTAACCTAAACAGTTCAACGCAAACCGAACATACATTATGCATAAATCCCACCTATTAGAGCCTATCGCAACTTTTAATATTAATTAATAGGGACAGCGATGGCTCTGATGCCGATTGAAGGGAATAAAAGTCCCCACGCAGCGGAAGCGCATCGATTGGACCTTACACCGTATATTAATTAACATTAAAATACCGTTACGAAAACTCAATCAAACTTTAAACTCCTTTTAAAGTTGCTGGAAATTCAGTTTAAACATGCTTAAAAATAAATCTAAATTTATTTTCATGCTTTTCTAAAGAAAAGAGGAAGAACCGTTACAAACCTCCGTTGTAGACTTGACCGTTCTTCGCCAACGATGCTCCAACGAACGAAAACGCAGCAGCCTCCTCGCCTCTTAGTCGCTGGAATTTTCTTCTTGATTGACACAATAACCACAAAGGTTACACCGGTATGTCTCTAAGTCTAGGAGGCAAAAGACTTGTGGGAGTCTTTCTCTAAGAGGGAGGCTAGAGAGAATTCTAGGTCTTGTCTTTGAGAGTCTAAGAGCAAGAGCAAGAGTGTCAAGTCTCATGACCAATTAGGTCTAGTGTTCTATTTATAGAAGAGATGCCATGAATAAAATATTCAATTAAATCAATCTTTTCAAAAATTGATTCAATCTTATTCCTTAATTAATCAATCATGATCAATCAATTCCATAATTGATTAATCTTTTCCACAAATGACTAATTACTTCCATAAGTGATTAGATCATTTCCATAAATGATTAATCACTTCCTTAAGTGATTAATTATTTCCATAATTGATTAATTCCCGGTTAATTAATTCTCTAATTAATTAACCACCAATTAAATATCACATATTTAATTCCCGGCCTAGAATTAATTAATTTGCCCAAACACATTTTAGGCCTTGAATTAATTCATTATTTGAACTCTTTCAAAACTTCCATAAATTTATATTTGAATTTCTTCAAATATTAATTTCTCTCATAATAATATATCAATATATATTATATTTGTTTCCCTTAGTAAATTGAACATTTTCAATTTACATTTATTAGTTGCCTCAAATTACTTTACGAGCTACCGGTGGGACCTAATGGACCTGCAGATCAGAAGCTCCAACGATGTGAGATTAATTGGTCAAACTCATTAACCACATTAATCAATATTCGTTAACTGTGTGTTCATTCCACTATAGACTCACAGTTGCACTCTTCTCACTGCAGACATATTTTCTGTGTCCACGGATATAGACCAATATCGACTAGTTAGTCCTTCACGAGTGTCCGTAACACCAGCTGGGTCAAATTACCGTTTTACCCCTGGGTTACCTCTATTTCCTTAAGTACCAATTCTCCTCTAATGAACAACCTGTTTGTGGTCCAACCATCAAACAGAAAACCCTCTCGTGCCATTGAGAGGGTAGGGCCCTTTGTTCAAGACTCGGAGTAACCACTTAAGGGAACACTCATCTGCTTCCCTAAAGTCGGGAAGGAGTGAATTCCATCTTGTACGATTATGTTCCCAGCTCCCCATTCGGTCTTGTCCCCAAAGTGGTAGACTTATTGAGTCGGCGTATTGGCCACTCTCACCCATACAAATCAAAGGACAATCTCTCATGAGCAGGAGTCCATAATCAACTCAGGATTAAGACTAAGTTGTCTAGGTCGTCCTAGTGAAATAGAAAACCAACTAGTTAACGGTGTTATAACCAGTGGTTACTATTTCGCGGTCCAGTCTTATGCAAACTCATTGCATAGGATACCCCCACTCGCATGTCTCCTACACGAACGCGTTGGATCGCAGCGTTTGTATCAAATATAAAGTGGGCCATATCCATAGTGTCACCAGGATAAGGCACCCAGTCTTATCCCTATACTATAGACCTTTTAGGCTGTTTCTTGAACAATGATCCCATATGTCGCTACATATAGTTCAAGACTCATATTACAGCCTTGGATGTCTAGTTTATTGGATTAGGGTTATTATTAGGCAAAGACAAATATAAAATAACTAATAACAATTAATGGAAAAATATATCAATATTATTTCATTAATATCCGGTCAACAGTTACATTCACTATCTACGAGTTTTAGGGCATAAAACCCAACACTTACGTTGCATGATGTTGTGTTGATCCGTCTCCAAATTTAAAGATTCTCACGCTATGCGGTTTCGCTTGTGTTCCTTCTCCAAGTTCGAAGGTTCTCATGCGCTACGCTACTGTTCCTTCTCCTAGTTCGAAGGTTCTCATATCACGCTGCTTCGTTG
Organism: Luffa aegyptiaca; assembly: GCA_017139565.1. Taxonomy (NCBI): domain Eukaryota; kingdom Viridiplantae; phylum Streptophyta; class Magnoliopsida; order Cucurbitales; family Cucurbitaceae; genus Luffa; species Luffa aegyptiaca. Next base: position 27,194,835 of record CM029403.1, read on the forward strand.
TTCCTTCTCCAGGTTCAAAGGTTCTCATACTGCACTGCTACGTTGCTTCTTTCTCCAAGTTCGAAGGTTCTCAAGTGTTACGCTGTTTCTCTGTTGCTTCTTTCTCCAAGTTCGAAGGTTCGCCCGTTGTATGTTCCTTCGCTGCTTTCTTCTCCAAGTTTGAAGATTCACGTGGCGCTGTTTCGGTGTTCATTCTCCAAGTTCGAAGGTTCTGACGCTACACTGCTTCCTTCTCCACGTTCGAAGGTTCTCATGCTAAGCTGCTTTGCTATTCCTTCTCCAAGTTTGAAGGTTCTGCTTTTTTGTAGACGTTTCAGCAGTAAAGGAGCCCAAGTGCAAACGACATCATGTGTCTTTGGGCCGAGGAACATGTCCTTGTACTCATGCTGAAAGACGTTGCAGTAGTGATGGAGCCCAAGTAGGAATGACACCATGTGTCCTTGGGTCGGGGAACGTCGTAGCAACAAAAGTCCAAGGAACATGTCCTTGTACTTATACTGAAAGACGTTGCAGCAGTGATGGAGCCCAAGTGGGAATCACATCATGTGTCCTTGGGTCGGGGAACGTCGTAGCAACAAAAGTCCAAGGAACATGTCTTTGTACTTATGCTGAAAGACGTTGCAGTAGTGATGGAGCCCAAGTGGGAATGACATCATGTGTCCTTGGGTCGGGGAACGTCGTAGCAACAAAAGTCCAAGGAACATGTCCTTGTACTTATGCTGAAAGGCATGGCAGCAGTAATGGAGCCCAAGTGGGAATGACATCATGTGTCCTTGGGCCAGGGAACATGTCCTTGTACCAATGTTGAAAGACGTGCCGCGGTAAAGGAGCCCAAGTGGAAATGACATCATGTGTCCTTGGGCCGGAGAGCGTCGTAACAACAAAAGTCCAAAAAAACATCATGTTCCCTTGGACTAATGTCGAAAGATGTTGTACCTGCAAATTGAAAGCAACAAGGATATGTACTTTAAAAATTAAAAAAAAATAAAAAAACTTACCTACTTACCTTTTTTTCTTTGAATGGTGGATGAAAGTACTATCTTTGTATAGAAATGTTGGCAAAATATTGTGAGTTCAAAAAAAAAATTCTCAAGAAATCGAAAAAAAAAAGTCAAAAGAAAAGAAAAAGAAGAAATTGAAAAAAGAAAAAGAAAAAGAAAAAGAAAGACATTGCGGAAAAAAGAAAAAAAGAAAAAAAGTATGCTGGAATTGAAAAAAAAAAATAAAACAATATTAAGGTTACAACCTTAGCCATACACATTGGAAGAGAGAGAAGAAAATGTAATCTTCTTCCCTCACACATGTACGCCGCCGAAAAAAAAAAAATCTTTATGCATGTTGCTCAAAGTTTCTTCTTTCTCTAACAGACTAGCACGCCGACGATTTTACAAATTGATTTCTTCCCATCCAAGAAATCTCGTGGAGTAGACAACATTGGTGAAAATATAGTATTAGGCAAGGCAGAACCTCCCTCCTCCAACATAACAAGAGCCATGATCGATACTTAATCTGAAAGCAAAAAAAGAAAAAAAAAGCTTCAACCGCGGCCGATGAGCGACGATCCCAGATCCACGCAACACATGATGTTGCGGCATCAAAACTTTGGTGACTCGTCTGCCACATGTGCACAACATCTTCCTTGACGAAGACCCATGATCCTATCTCTTCCTCGGCAACAGAGTGCCTGACCATTGAAGGTGCAATATCTTCTCTCGTCATTAGCGATAGCAGTAGTTGTGGAGACTCCATAACTTCAAGATAATTAAAACTCATATACTCTCCCATATATATTGAGGATTCCAAATCATATAAAATCAAATTTTGGGCAAGATTTTATCCCATATTTAAATTTCATTTGAGAATCTTCATCATTCAAGATTTCATTCCAAATTTAAATTTAATTTGAGAATCTTCATCATTCAGGATTTCATCCCAAATTTAAACTGAATTTGAGAATCTTTATACCAAATTTGATTTTCATCCCTGAATTTGAGAATCCCGACTCCAAATTTGATTTTTTATCTTGTATGTTCTAACTCAAATAAGGATAAAATCCAAGATTTTTGAACCAAATTTTCGATATTGGGTTTGTTCTCCTTCAAAATAGAAACATCCCAGATTCCATCATTCAAATTAAAGTTTAAGTAGAGCTTAAATTCAAGTAAAGATTGAGTAGAATCCGATTTTATTCAAAATCAAATTCTTGATGAGATCTAAATTTTATCTCAGATTAAATTTTGGTGTACAAATTAATCCCAAATCAACATTTGAGTACGATTCAAATTCGAATTTCATTCCAAATTCAAGCCAATATTTGGATAGAGTCCAAATTCTATTTAAAGTCAAAATTTTGTCAAAATTTCTCAAATCAAAATTTGGGGCATACCTTAAATTTCTCCTGAATCAAAATTTGGATATGAATCAAATTTAATTTTCATTTAAATCCAAGTCAAGATTTGGGTAGAACCCAAATTTTATTCGAAGTTGAGATGTTCTCAAATTAAAATTTGGGCATACTCAAAATTTTCTTCCAAATCAAAATTTGAGATTCAAATCCAAATTTCATTCCAAATTCAAGTTTAAATTTGGTAAAATTTTACCTCAAATTAAATCTTGGGCATAATCCAAATTTTGTCTCAAATGGACCAAAGTCCAAACCTCAAATTCTATTCCAAATACAAGTTAAAGTTGGGTAGAATTTTATCTGAAATCAAAATTTGGGCATAATCCAAAATTTGCTCAAACTTAAGTTCAAATCAAAGTTTGCTGTCAAATAAGGAAAATCAAAATTTTGACCACAAATTTTGATTAATTGACGATAAAAGTGTGTCAAATAAAAAAAAAATCAAAATGTTGAACAAAATTCATATTTTGATTAAATTGATACATCAAATGGAATCAAAATCAAGAACAAATACCTTGCATTTCGATTTCAAACTTTTTTTTTTTAGATTCACTCCCACATAACTCGTGCCTAAATCTCGAAAAGGGGGCATTTGTTGAAGGAGAAATTTTGACCAATCACAAATTGCCACGTCATTATTTAAAATTAATGACCAAATTACAAATAATTAAATTTGGGACCAATTATAAATTGACATGTGTCCCAAATTTAACTTGAAGACAAAGTTTGCCAATTCTAATATTTTAAGGCCAAATGTTCTACTTGATAAATTAATTTAAGATAAATTATTTTGATCAAATTAATTAATTTGACCAATTAATTAAAAATAATAATTAATTGGATCAAATTTGGGTCTTTTAAATATTTGGATCATATGGTTTTGGGTCAAATATAAATCATACCCAAGACCAAATAGTTGAACCCAGGACCAATGAAGCCCAAGTCCAAGTTGTTAGGCCCAAAAGTCACCAGGGCCCATCCAGTGAGAACTTTATAAATAGAGAGGTTTTCCTCCATTTCAAGGGTTTAGAAATTCTAGACTCTCACGAAGACAAGAGTTCAGAAATTTAAAGCTCTCAAGCAGAACCAGAGAATTCAAAGAGAGTCCACCAAGTCTGAAGACCGAAGACTCTCTGCAATTCATAAGTTCAAGTGTTGAACACTTCTTGAAGACCAAGCACTCTTCAAGACTTCAACACTCCTTGAAGATCAAAGACTCTTCAGGACATCAACACTTCTTGAATGACCAAACACTCTTCAAGATTTCAACACTCCTTGAAGATCAAAGACTCTTCAGGACATCAACACTTCTTGAAGACCAAACACTCTTCAATATTTCAACGCTCCTTGAAGATCAAAGACTCTTCAGGACATCAACACTTCTTGAAGACTAAAGACTCCTTCAAGATTGGAAGACTTCAAGCTCCAAGAATCCATTGAAGCTTCAGACTCGAGATCAAACGCTACAGCCCTCGAGTGAAACACAATCCCGCACAAGAGAGAGAATCAGAGGATTAAAGTTAGAGATTGTACACCCACACGCATACAAACATCAATACAATATATTGTTTATTCCACGTGTCTCCATCTTCGAAGTTACTTGTGAACGCTAATAATTTATGGGTCTTGTCCCATTTGGTTCATTTTCATATTCATTAAAAAAAAAGCCTAAAGAAATTATATTTTCGTATGTTATTTAATTTTGTTGTCTTCTTGAGTTTCGTAGATCTTCGTCTAATCTTTAACTTTCTCTTCTTTGGGAAACTCTAATTCAGCTTGCTTGAAAGAGAATTCATCACATGTTTGTAGACTTTTAGCATTGATCAATATATTTTGATTTGTTTGGGAACATGAAATATAGTAATAGACTTGTTGAAGTTTCTTTTGCACTAGGTTTGAAGAAGCAGAGACCAAACGTTGCCATTCTCTGACTAAGGCTCCAGGTATGGTTTGAGATAAAAAAACCACCACAACATTTATTGAAAGTATTTGAAATTTGAGCTTGAGTTGGTGCCCCTTGGTGGGATTATTGTGATCTATGCATATTACTTGTGTAGGTTTTTTTTTAGTTCAATTGTCGATGAGTTAGATTCACTCGAGAAGTTATACCTTTGCAATTCTTGACCATTTTTTAAAAAAAAAACTATCTATATATTAAGACCTTTCGTACTTGAATATATCATCAACAGTCAAACTAGTAATTTTATATTTATCGAGACTTCCATCTATCATGATGATTACTTATTAGTCTATGAGTATACAATTGGTTGCGGTTAGTCTATGACATTCTCTCTAGATTGCTTTTGAACGGTTGGTTATATTATTATTCAAGTTAGATAACTGGTTTTTTATATACTATTTTTGAGTTATGACTCGTTGGATGTAACTTTTAAATTAAAGTTGTGCAACTTTTGAGCTTATGGAGTTTTCTTTTGATTGTGCCATAATTGTGGGTTATTAATGATATCATAGATATTACAATTACATGATATACTGATAAAGTGAATATGTAAACTTTACTTTCAAGTTTGATTTAGTTTCTTCAAATTAAAATATTGATTTAGTTTATTGATTATGCAATTATAGCGTTTTTTGCTCACGCTATAAAAAGTTTTCATAACATAAAAATTATACAATCAAAAAAGGATTTTTTATAGCACTAAAAAAACGCTATGAAAAGTCAGGGACTTTCAATAACATCGACTACGACGACGTTTAAAAAAGGCTATAGAAAGCCTATCATAGCGTTTTTTTACGTTATCGTATGTAATATTTGTTGTAGTGGCCCGAGGTCCTTCTTAGAAGACTGAATTCTAACCTATAGTTAGACATCAAACCCGAGTGTTTGTAGAGATTTTCCCCTTATTCCTACTTGTAAAGGAGAATAGAGTGTCGAGCAAACTCTAGAAGGATTGGATAAAAGAAAAAGCCCTAGTTTTAGCTACTGCACCTTATTTTCCAGCACTTGCTACTTTTCATTTATTTGTATTCTTTATTCATTATTTCAATGAAAAGTTGTTTATTTGCACTATATTCAATCATGCGTAGCTAAATTCCACTAAGGGGTTCGATATAGTGAATTCTCTTTGGTTTAAATAGCTTGAAAGTGTTTATTTGCTCAAGTTCTATTCATTGCATGTCACTTTTTACTGAATATCATTCTGAATCTTGTTGAGTTTAACTTGATCACTTAGACTTTGCATGCTATGTGAGTTTGATACTGAAAGGGACAAGCAATATCGATTTTCGTAAAGGTGATATAGGAGAAATGGCTCGAGAGAGTGTATTCGGTGTTATAGGGGAATGCTGCCTTATAACAACTATAGGGTTATAGGTTGCGTGCGTGAATTATCTATGTTAGAGTCGAGTCACAAAAATGTGCATAACGATACTCGCTTAGCCTTCTAACGGTTCTTGGGAGCAAGACAAATAGAAGTTAAATGTAACCCAATGCATTTATAGACTTAGGTTAAATAAGCCATGATTATAGTTATTTGCCTTAGGGTTGAAGCTATATTGAATACGTCACTTATTTATCATTGTTATTCTTTACTTGTTTATTTCGTTTGTTTTTTTAAAAAAACCATCATCAATTATTTCTTTGGTTACCTTTCTTAAAAGCAATCTTTGAACAGTTTCTTCTTCAAATCCGTGTTTCCAATTTAGTCCCTGAGGGATCGATACCTTTGGAACACTTCCAAAGATTTTATTACTGCATGCGATAGTGTATACTTGCACTAGGTTCGCTGAATTATTCTTAATCTTTATTTACCATCTTTTCCTACATCCATATTTAGTACCAACACGCATCAGTCCTCTAATGAACAATTTGTTTATGGTCCAACCACTAAACAGAGCCCCTCTCGGGCCAATGAGAGGCTGGAGCCCCTTGTTCAAGCTTCGGAGTCAGCACTTAAGGGAAAAACCTATTCGGGTAGGAGTGAATTCGTCTTGCAATACTATGTTCCCAGCTATCCATCTAGACTTATCCCCAAAATGGTAGGCTTATTAAGCGGCGCTATTGGGCCACTCTCACCCATGTAGATCAAAGGATAATCCTAAACGAACAGGAGTTCATAACAAGCTCAGAATTAAGATCAAGTTACCTGGGTCATCGCATGAAATAGCCAGTCTTAACAGTAAACGGTGTTATAAAGTAAAAGTGACTTATTTCTTGGTCCGGTCTTGTGTAAACATCTTTTACACAGGATGCCCCTACTCGCATGTCTCTACATGAACAATTCAGGATCACGTCGTTTGCCTTGTTCGCAAAGTAGGCCGTATCCATAGTGTTACCAGGATAAGGTACCCAACCTTATCCCTATACTGTAGACCATTTAGGTTATATACTAGAACTTGGTCCCTATCCATATCCACGATATAGTTCGAGTATTTCATATTATAACCATGGATGTTTCATATTGGATTTAGAGTATAAAACAAACAATTCACTGAATAACATCTTTATTGCAAAAGGATTACAGACTTTGAGTTTTAGGACATAAAACCCAACAAACTCCCACTTGGACTAAAACTCAAGTGAGATTACAAAGTGTTAGGTAATTAGCAATATATCATATCCTAAAAACTCTTAGTCCTAAATTCTGGTGATGTCCCTCAAACACTTTTCCCGTGAGGGCTTTTGTAAATGGATCAGTCATGTTCTGCTCTGAGGCTATCTGGGTTTCCTCGTTTATGGCTTCGAGGTTCCTTCGAATTTGCAACTGCTCCACTATTATCACAATACAAAGTGATAGGTAGATGCATGTTAGGAACTACTTCTAACTCGGTTAGAAATTTCCTAAGCCATACTGCTTTCTTTGACACCTCACATGTTGCAATGTATTAAGCTTCCACCGTGGAGTTAGTAATACATCCCTACTTAATGCTTCTCCACACTACCGCTCCTCCATTAAGAGTGAACACATATCCCGATGTAGATTTCCTAGAATCTATGTCGGTTTGAAAATTTGAGTCAGTGTATTCACTAAGGATCAAATCCTTAGAACCATACACCAGCGAATAGTCTCTTGTTCTCCTCAGATATTTGAGAATATTCTTAACGGCAGTCCAATGTGCCTAACCTGGATTGGACTGATATCTGCTGACAATACCTACAGCATAGCATATGTCGGGTCGTGTGCATAACATTACATACATTATACTACCGACTGCTGATGCATAAGGAACTCGTTTCATATCCTCAACTTGTTGAGGTGTCTTAGGACTTTGTTCCTTTGATATGTGCATCGAATATCGAATTAAAATATTATCGATATAGCATGCTTGAGACAGTGCCAATAATCTGTTCTTTCGATCTCTTATTATTTGGATCCCTAGAATTGAGCCTCACTCAAATCTTTCATTTGGAATTGAGCTCCTAACCACTGTTTTATGTCAGTCAGTACTCCCACTTCATTCCCAATGAGTAGAATGTCATCTACGTATAAAACCAAGAAAGCTACAGTAGAATTGACGATTCTTTTGTATACACAAGGTTCGTCTGTATTCGATTCAAAACCATAGGATTTGATTGCAATGTCAAATCTTTTGTTTCAGGATCTAGAAGCTTATTTCAATCCATAGATTGATCTTTTAATCTTGCAAACCTTTTTCTCTTCTCCCTGTATTACAAATCCTTCTAGTTGGACCATATAAATACTCTCGTCAAGATTACCATTCAGAAACGCTCTCTTGACATCCATTTTCCAAATCTCATAATTATAGAAAGCGGTAATGGAAAGAAGTATTCATATTGATTTTAGCATGACAACTGGTGAGAAGGTTTCTTCATAATCAATCCCTTCTCTTTCGGTATAACCTTTGGCCACTAATCGGGCTTTGAAGGTTTGTACCTTACAAGTTCGGTCTTGTTTTCTCTTGTAGATCCACGTGCAACCGATAGGTTTCACATCGTTCGGTAGATCTACAAGTTCCCAGATTGAGTTGAAATACATTGATTCCATCTCAAGGTTCATGGCTTTTAACCACCAGTCCTTATCTTTATCATCCATTGCTTGTTTATAAGTCAATGGATCCTCCATCTCATCATCGGGTATGATGAGTTGAGTTGTGTTAAAACCATGTAACGGTCGGGTTGAATAATAACCCTCCCACTACGTCGAGGCATTCTCACATCTTGAGTCTGTTTTGAAGGACCAACTTCATTCACAACTTTTGTTTGTTTTGTTGTACCTTCCGCGAAAATCTCTTTAACTATTAGTTTACTGCATGTTTGATGATTTCTTATATGATCTTCCTCAAGGAACGTGACATTGGTCGATACAAGTACCTTGTTATCCTGAGGATCATAAAAGTGATCTCCTTTCGTTTCTTTAGGGCATCCTATAAATAGGCATAATTTTGAACGTCGTTCCAATTTCTTCGGGTTTTGCACCAACACATGTGTTGGGCATCCCCAAATCCTGAAATGACATAAACTCCCTTTACGCCCTCTCCATAGCTCGTAAGGTGTTTCGGGAACACTTTTGGAGGGAACCATGTTTAGAATATATTCTGCGGTTTCCACTGCAAAACCCCAAAACGAATCATGTAGTTGAGCATAACTCATCATAGACCGAACCATATCTAATAAGGTTTTGTTTCTCCTTTCTGATACACCATTCTGTTGCGGTGTACCAGGGGTTGAGAGTTGGGAAGTAATTCCATGTTCCATCAAATAGTCTTGGAATCTTAAATCCATGTACTCTTCTCCTCGATCATATCGTAGAGTTTTAATCATTTTACCTAATTTGTTTTCAACTTCAGCTTTATACTCCTTGAATTTTTCAAGGGCCTCTAACTTATGGACCATTAGGTAAAGATACCCATATCTTAAATAGTCATCAATCAAGCTGATGAAATATTCATACCCTCCTTGTGCTTTGACATGCATTGGACCACAAAGGTCTGAATGCACAAGTTCTAGGGTTTCTTTGGCTCTATAACCTTTTTCAGAAAAGGGTCGTTTGGACATTTTGCCGTCTAGACAGGATTCACACTGTGGTAATGAGTTATCTTCTAACTTATTTAGAAGTCCACTTTTAACCAATCTTTCTATTCGTTTCCGATTTATGTGCCTTAGTCTTAGATGCCAAAGAACCGTATCATGAGAAACTTTTTGTCTTTTATTTTTGGTCTCTGTTGTTTTAAACATTTCGGTATTGAAAACAACTTTTGTTTCATTCAGTCTTAACACATACAGGTTGTTTTCAAGTTTAGCAGAACAAATTTTATATCTTCTTTTGATAATAAACTCTTCATTAACTTTAAAAGATACTTTATACATTTGTTCTATTAAACAAGAGATGGAATCTAAGTTCCTTTTTAGACTAGGAACATACAAAACATTTTCTAACAAAATGTAACTATCTCAAAACAACAGCTGCATAGCTCCCACTGCCTCGGCCAAGACGACATCTCCTGTTCCTACTCTCAGTGTCACCTTACGTTCTCCAAGCGCCTTCCAGAAACTAGTTTCCTGTAAAGAAGAACATACATGATTAGTCACTCCTGAATCTAATATCCAGATAGAGTCATCCTGCTCTACTAAACATGTTTAAATAACGAGTAAATCATATTTACCTAGTTTGGCAGCTTCAGCCTTCTCTGCTTTCTTCTCAGCAAGATATTTAGGAAAGTTTCTTCTCTAGTGATCGTCCTCATTACAGTGGAAGCAAGTTCCTTTATCTGTATTTTTCTTCTTGCCTCTCTTAGTAATGGGAGTTTTCCCTTTCCCTTGTTTTTCTTTTTCTTCAACTGAATACCCTTGTTCTTTGAAGTAAAAGATCCAGACTTAGTCCCAGAGTTTGAACATCTATGGAACTTCTTACCAGAAACAACGTTTGCTTCATTTTCTTGTCCTTTACCTTTAGTAAGGGACTGGTAAGTCTGAAGCTCATTTAGGAGAGTTGTCAGATTGTATTCAATTTTTTTCATCACAGAGTTTGTACGAAATTGAATGAAACTCTTCAGGAAAGATTCCATAATGAAACTGACTTGACTGCTTTCATCTATGACAACACCGTTTACTTCGGCTGCATTGAAATGCACCATCATGTTCAAAACATGCTCTCGAACGGAAGTTTCTTCTTTCATCCGAGAATTGTAAACGTATTTGAGGGCATCATGTCGAAGAGATGAGGACGGTTGTCCAAACATCACTTGTAATGAGTCCATAATTTCTTTGGTCGTAGCCATGCCCTCATGCTTCTTTGACAGAACATCATACATGCTTGTCAAGATGAAAACTTTTGCCTTGTCATTCGCTCTAGTCCATCTGTCATAGGCATCCCGACTCACTCGGGTTCCTGTTGGGCTAGGGTTAGGTGGACATTCTTCTGTCAAGACGAATCGAAGATCATCAATCACTAATACTGTGTTTAAGTTTGATTTCCAGGTTTCGTAGTTGTTGTCGTTAAGTTTTTCAGAAGCTAATAGTTGCACTAAAGAGCTAGACATGCTGAAAACATAAAATAAATCCTTTATTAGTGAATTGATTATTTAATAAATCCAATTTCAGTTTAGCAAAAGTAATAATGTACCCATCTCATTAATTAATTTGCAACGATACTTCAGTGAGTCAGAATAACTACTACCGAGGGGTAGTCAATCACTCCTTCACTGAACCAAGACGTTCTTAACTAAATACATTATAACCAGAATAACTCCTTTATTTCTGTATCATTTAGTTATTGCTACTTCGGTCAAGAATAGACTAACGATTAGTTTATCTTGTAAGTGTGACCTTCCATTTTCAGATCCCACAGGACGACCCCAACAATGCTACAGAATGGAAAAACTAATGTTTAGAATGGCCCTAAGAAACCCTATCCATTTCTGGAGTTTACTTTGTTTCGATTCCTATGTTACACCCCTCCGAATGACGTAGTAGCTCCAGGGCATACTTAGCAGACACAACATAGGGATCTCACGGTGTAACCCCATGGAAGAGACCGTAGGATGTGTTGACAAAGTTCCTTCTCCCACTTACTATAAATACTTTCTCCGTTCACCTTGATATTAACATATGAACACACCTTCCGAATGGAGCAGGTTTGTTAGTAAGCAACACGAGGCCAAGCATAAATCTCACCGTGTGAACTTATAAGGAGAGCGTGAGAAAAAACTATTTATATTTATCTTTTTCTCCCACTAAGTATTCTAACATTTTTGGGTATATTGTCACTTAGGCATATTCCGGCTAATTGAATATTTACCTAAGTCTAGGTTTAATATTAACCTACGATGTCTAGCTGATAACAACCTTACATCTCTCATGTTCATGCTCGTACAACCTATGTTAACTTAACTCAGGTACCGGCCCGATGCCCAGGTAGGAGGTGTTCCGTAAATCGTCAACTTAAATACCTCCAGCCTTAGACAACATCAAATCGGGTGAGTTCTCTTGTAACCTTAGCTTTACAAGTTATCGACCTATTCAATGAGATTGATCGATTTGGTTCGTTTAACCCTAGGTGAGCATGCTTTTATCTTTGTTATAGATTTTATCGTCTATCTCGATTTATAACTTATTTATAAAAGAGATCAACCTATAACATGATTTCTAATCGATGTTAACGCTTTAATATTGAGCTAAGGAAGTTTCTTGTTGCATGCTAGTTCATTTTCGTTTAAAATATATAACGATTATAATTAACAAGAACTATTCATTCAGCATGCATCTAACATGAAACCTAAAACATGCATACTTATATTATAACTCTTTATAATATACTCAAATGCATGAAACATGCTTCCTATGGTGGGATTTTAAATCTATATGACATACTCTTATGCATATAACATTCACTCTAATTATAACACGCATTGATAAAGCATAAATAATTAAACCACACTGAAATGGACCGGTTTTGGCAACTCAAGCAAACAATTAACTAATTTTTTACAAATAATAATGAATAAATGTGTTGTGAAGCTCCCCAGAATCTCAAACCAACTCGAACCGGCTTGAAACAGGCCAAACTGGACCTCAAAAGGCTTGAACATCACAGAACCGGGTCAAACAGGGCTGAACCGGTCGAGATTGAACGAACCGGACCGAGAGAAGCTGAACTGGACCATATCTGGAAAATTTGCACGTCTCCTTTGAAAACTCATCAGCGTCGAGACGTTGAAGTGTTAGGTTTTATGCCCTAAAACTCGTAGATAGTGAATGTAAACAAATTGTATACTTGTTTCAATAAAGTGTTATTGAGTTTCTACAATAAAGTGTTATTGTTAAATATTGCACAATTTGACCCATATCCAATAAACTAAGATCCAAGGTTGTTTGTATGTAACTTGAACTAGTATGTGGGGACATACGGGGATCGATGTTCGAGTAACAACCTAAAAGGTCTATAGTACAAGGATAAGGTTGGGTACCTTATCCTGGTAACTATGAGATTCGACCCGCTTTGTATTTGATACAGACGTATTGATCCAAAACGTCCATGTAGTAGACTTGCAAGCGGGGGTATCCTATGCAATGAGTTTGCATAAGACCGGACCATGAAATAGTAAACCACTAGATATAACACCGTTAACTAGTTAGGTTACTATTTCAATAGGATGGCCTAGGTAACTCAGTCTTAATCCTGAGTGTGTCATGAACTCCTTCTCATGAGGGATTGTCCTTTGATTAGCATGGGTGAGAGTGGCCAATACGCCGACTCAATATGCCTTCCTTTTTGGGGACAAGACTGAGTGGGAGGCTGGGGACATGACACCAAAAGAAGGAATTCACTCCTTCCCACTTTCTAGGAGAAGTAGATGAGTGTTCCCTTAAGTGGTGACTCCGGGACTTGAACAAAGGGATCCCGCCCTCTCATTGGCCCGAGAGAGACTTTCTGCTTATTGGTTGGACCATAAACATGTTGTTCATTAGAGGAGCACTAGTACTTAAGGAGACAGATGTAACACAGGGGTAAAACGGTAATTTGACCCAACTGTAGTTACGGACACTCGTGAAGGATTAACTTACCGGTATAGGTCTATATCCGTGGACACAGAAATGTTCTACAGTGAGAAGAGTTAGGCTGTGGGTCTTTAGTAGAATGACCCACAGTTAATGAATATTGGTTAACCTGATTAATGAGTTTAATCTATTAACCTCATATCATTGGAGCTTCTGATCTGTAGGTCCATTAGGTCCCCCTGCTAGCTCGTAAAGAATAATTTGGAACCAATATATCTTGAGAGAATTTGAATAGTTCAAATTCATATTGGGAATTAAGTTAATTGTATGAGATACAAATTAATATAATGTATAGTGATGCATTAAAATATAAAGTCTAATTTGAGATTAAACTTTATTATATTGAGAGATTGATATATTTGAAAGAGTTCAAATATATGTCTAATTAAATATATGGTATTTAATTAGAAGATGAATTAATTAATTATGAATTAATTAATTATTCAATTTAGTTTAAATTAAATGAGATTTAATTAAACTATAGTCTATGAGAGAAATAAATATTTGAAGAAGTTCAAATATTAATATGAATTTGATTCATATTAAATTTATAGGATATAAGAGAATTTGAAGGAGTTCAAATTTTAATATGAAGATTCATATTATAGAATTAATTAATTGAAGGCCTGAAATTAAATATATGATATTTAATTGGGTATTTAATTAATTAACTAATAGAAGATCTGAAATTAAATATATGATATTTAATTGGTGATTAATTAATTAAAGAATTAATTAATTGGAAATTAATCAATTATGGAAATGATTAATCACTTATGGAAGTAATTAATCATTTATGGAAATGATTTAATTACTTATGGAAGTGATCAATCATTTATGGAAAAGATTAATCAATTATGGAATTGATTGGTCATGGAATTGGTTGGTCATGAAATTGATTAATTATGGAAAAGATTAAACCAGTTATGGAAATAATTAATTTTAAATGAATATTTTATTCATGGACTTTCTCCTATAAATAGAACACTAAACCTAGGGTTTAGGTACAACAACAAAAGGCCACAAGAATCCATTCTTGCACTCTCTCTAGCCTCCTTCTCATATTCTCTCAACCCAAGAACTCTAGGGAGAATTTTCTCTCTAGAGTTTTTCCCATTCAAGATTAGGTAGTCCCACAACTATGTTCCTAATCTCAGAGTCATAGCGAGGAAGATCAATTGGTGGTGTCCCAATTGTTGACGCTTGGTCCAAAATCAAGAAAGGTGTCTATTGAAGTATTCAGAGTCGTCAACGACGGTATGTTTGCTTCTCCCCTTTAGATTTAGATCTAATAATTTTTGTATGCTTAGCCTTAAGTTTGTATAGAATTTGTTCTATGTTTTTTGCCAATGTAATAGTATTTTTGGATAAACAAAATTAACTACGAATCGGTCCCAATTACGCTTCTGCTTTAACGGAATTGGGGAATTCCAAATCCTTTCATGAAGAACAGCGTCGCAACGCTGATGCGTCTGGAACCCCTCTGTTCTTCGGCCATCATGAGTTGTTCTCCTTCTTTTGATCAATTATAACACTAAATAGACTCTAATGACTCTCCAAAAATTACAAACTCATCTCAACACATTAATGCTCATATACATGTGGGCAATTACATTTTCATCATCAAATTGAAGAGAAAAAAATTTCCAAAACTGTAATATATCCATCCCAGCACCCATGCAAATTGATTTTCAAAATGCTACCCACCATGATAATATTAAAGCAAATTAGGTGCCCAAACCATGCTCTGATACCAATTGAAGGTGTTAATATCTAACATGCGGAAGCAATTTTGGATCTTAGGTGCTTAATAACTTCAATTTGATCATACAAAGCATGTTGTTCATATGAAGAAAAACAGGGGCAATGAATACCAACCTTTCTAATCTTCAAATTGGCTAAATCGATTGCTTGTTTTTCGTCTCCAAATTGTCACGAACCACCACTTGATGTTCCTTGCTATCCTCAAGCCTTTGGAACGGATTGTTGGATCCTCTAGTGATGGAATTTGGAAGGGAAAAAACTTGAAAACTAAGCTTTAATGGAGGTTGGATGTTCTTTAGTTTTAGAGAGATTTTGGACGCATTTCATTAAGGAATCAAGACTTGTTTCTTCAGCAATTTCACCTCTATTTATAGAGGGATTCAAGTTGAGAAGAAACACCAAAGAATGACACCAAATTACCCAGGAATTAGTGGATAATTTGGTGGCTAAATGAGGGGGAGTGCATGGGTTTAGTCACCATGCACTCCACCCCCTAAAATTCAAATTAATTTTGAATTTTCTAAATTCTAATTAATTTGAATTTTAGTTTTATTTAATTTTATAATTAATAATCTGATAATTATAATCCAATTTTGAATTTTGAATTTTTTAAATTAATTCAAAATAATTATTAATTAAATAATTAAATATATAATTAATTTAATATCTAATATTAAATTAATATTTTGCTACTAATCCAGAACATTTCCGAAATGTTATTTTTCAACCATGAATCCTTATTCATGTGTTCGATATTTAAATCAAATTTAAATATATTAAATCTCTCATGGCTCGGTTTATCTAAAACCCGACCTGTCGTTAATTTCTAATATGATCAACCATTTCCCTAAACCGAATTCAAATTTATTCTAATTCCTTTCCATCATATTGTTCCAAAGGTTATTCTCAAGCTAGCAAGGGGACCTAATGGACCTACAGATCATTGGCTCCATCGGTCTGAGGTTCAACCAGTTAAACCCTTTTAACTCAGTTAACCACCATCCATTAACTATCGGATCACTCCACTATAGCCTAGTAGTTGAACTCCCCTCACTGTAGATATATTTTCGTCCACTCGACATAACCATGATTAGTAGGTCAATCCTTCACAAGTCGTTCGTAACTATAGCTAGGTCAAATGTCCGTTTTACCCCTATAGCACATCTTTGTTCCTTAAGTCCACTGGTCCTCTAATGAACAACTTGTTTATGGTCCAACCACTAAACAGAGTCCCTCTCGGGCCAATGAGAGGGTGGGGCCCCTTGTTCAATCCTCGGAGTCAACACTTAAGGGAACAACCTTTCTACTATCCCTGATTCGGGTAGGAGTGAATTCCGTCTTGCAATACTATGTCCCCAGCTATCCATCCAGTCTTATCTCCAAAATGGTAGGCTTATTGAGCGGGCGCTGTTGGGCCACTCTCACCCATGTAGATCAAAGGATAATCCTAAACGAATAAGAGTTCATAGTAAGCTTAGGATTAAGATCGAGTACCTAGGTAATCACATGAAATAGCCAGTCTTAACAGTAAATGATGTTATAAAGTAAAAGTGACTTATTTCTCAGTCCAGTCTTGTGTAAACATCTTTTACACAAGATGCCCCTACTTGCATGTCTCTACATGAATAATCCATGATCACGTCGTTTGCCTTATTCGCAAAGTAGGCCGCATCCATAGTGTTACCAGGATAAGGTACCAAACCTTATCCCTATACTATAGACCATTTAGGTTATATACAAGAACTTGATCCCTGTCCATAACCACGATATAGTTCGAGTAGTTCATATTATAACCATGGATGTTTCATATTGGATTTAGAGTATAAAACAAACAATTCACTGAATAACATCTTTATTGCAAAAGGATTATAGACTTTGAGTTTTAGGACATAAAACCCAACAAACTCCCACTTGGACTAAAACTCAAGTGAGATTACAAAATGTTAGGTAATTAGAAATACATCATATTCTAAAAACTCTTAGTCCTAAATTATGGAGATGTCCTTCAAACACTTTAGTCGTGAGGGCTTTTGTAAATGGATCAGTCATGTTATGCACTGATGATATTTGGGTAACGATCATGTCTCCTCGTTGTACTATCTCTCGGATGAGATGATATTTTCGTCCAATGTGTTTTCCTCGTTTATGGCTTCGAGGTTCCTTCGAATTTGCAAATGCTCCACTATTATCACAATACAGAGTGATAGGCAGATGCATGTTAGGAACTACTTCTAACTTGGTTAGAAAGTTGCAACGTATTCAGCTTCCATCGTGGAGTCAACAATACATCCCTACTTAATGCTTCTCCACACTACCGCTCCTCCATTAAGAGTGAAACAGCGGGGGAGGGGTGTGCGAGCCAGCTGCGCGAAGAAAACGGCGAGAGGGAGCGTGCGAGGTTGCGCGAAGAAGAAAATGGTGGGGGGCCTGTGCGAACAAGAAAACGACAGTGGGGGGTTACGACATGGAAGGGGAAAACAGAGAATGAGGAAGATGCTTGGGGTTTTTTTTTCTTTTCTTTATTTCTTATTTTTTTTCCTTTTTCTTTTATTTCTCTTAATCCACCCAAATAAACCAAAAAAAAAAAAAAAAAAAAAAAGAGAGTCTTGGGTTTCTTTTTTTTCCAACTTTATCTCTTTTCCAATCAAAAACCCAATTTAAACTCCTAAAATCACTTCAAATTTGGGAGTAATTTAAACTTAAATCCAAAATCCCAAAAAAGCTTAAATTGTTTTACGTTTAATACCCATCGAGAAACCCCCATTAATATGGACGTTTATTGAACGTCAATATAGTAATGTTTATTGACACTTATTAGTCGTCAATGAATGCGGTTTTCATTAATAGCTAACAAGCATCAATAAAAACCGTCAACAAAATCCTTTTCATTGATGGTTTTTGTCTAACAACTACGTGAAAAGGTGGAGTTGGACGAAAATCTATGTAAATTAATCTTTTTAATCACATTCATTGACGTTTTTTAACCGTCAACATAAACCAGATTATTTGTTGACACAATATAACCGTCAATATACCTATTTATTTATTAATAATTTATTTTAAAGTATAAATGATACCTTTATTTATGTTTTCTTGATACAAGCGTCAACAAACCTAAAAAGCCAAGCATCAATAAACATCAAATTTTTAGTAGTGTTAGAGGAGGTTCTTGTTTTACAGAATCTTGCGTTTATCAACTAGTCACCATCTCCCTTGGGTTCTTGTATTACTTGATAGTGTATACTTGCACTCGAGCAGGTGTTGCACTAGCAGCACGCACGTCACAGACCTAGGCTCTCAAAGCAACAAAAGGAGGGCGAAGTGCTCAAATTTTTGCAAGAAAAATTAGAAAAAAATTTTAAAAGGCTCAAATTTTGATTATATGCTTCACAACACCAAAAACAAATAAAATGGCTCAAATAGGCATCTCATAGATCATCATAACAATGCTACAAGCAATCTATTCATTTCATCATTCAGATCATCCAAACATGCTCAAGAATTAGCCTGATGCGCTCAAGTGCATCAAGGCTCAACATAAAAGCAAACATATCAAGAACATCCACCCCCAACCTAAATGATGCATTGTCCTTTCCTCAAAAAAAAATATGATGTATTGTCCTCAATGTATCGAAACCTGGAAAACTAAGGACTATAAGAAGGGAACAGAAAACTCTCTTGGATATGTGCATGTTGGTTAGAAGGTGGTTGACGCCCCAACCTGAAAAAGGTAATATTTCCGCTTTTAGGCCTGACCTACAAAAATGTAAAACAAGGAAATAAAACAACCAACTAAGCTAAACTAGGAATTTAAAAGACAGAAAGCATGTAAATGTATATCGCTGGGTTACCTCCCAGAAGCGCAAATTTTTATAGTCAATTGCTCGACTGTTCCCCTTTTCTTTTCACGTGATCCCATAGATAGGCTGATCCAAGAAAGCTACGACAGGAGGAGGAATGGGTTCTCTCTCGTTGAAGATCTGCAGCCTATGGACGCTCACCTTAAACACCTTGTCAGTATCGAGGCTTTGGATCTCAACTGCACCATGAGGAAAGATGCGGGTAATAACAAAGGGACCAATCCGTTTAGAATGAAACTTACCTACCCGGAGCTTTAGGCGAGAGTTGTAGAGGATAACTTTTTGTGCAACTTCAAACTGCTTCCTTGCAACCATATTTTCATGAAACAGCTTGGTCTTTTCTTTGTAGATCCTTGAGTTCTCGTAGGCTTCCAGTCGCATTTCTTTTAACTCTTATAGCTCAAGAAGCCTTGACTCTGCTACCTTCTCCATGTCCAAGTTGCACTGCTTGACAACCCCAAAACGCCTTATGACTAGTGCGGCAGTGGCCGAATGATGGTGATGAGCGCAAAGTGCACGGGCCGCAAGTAATAATAAAACGGAAGTATATTCCGAGTATCGAATCCACAAAGAGGTGTGACGATATCTAACTGAAGCAATAATTCTTTTTTATCATTAAAAATACTTGGGCGAAATATTATTTAGGGACTTAATCTTGATACTAAAATGAATTAAAAATTAAAGCAATTAAAGAAATTAAATGATCAATCACGGAAAATAAAAATATGGAGAAAGAGTTTTGAGTGAGAAGCGGGGTCTTGAAAATCAGTTAATAACTAATTAAGTATTACAATTATCCTATCTCATTGCCCGACTAATTATAATCCTAGAATCTTCGTTAATCACATAGGTTCTCCTGTCGGTCTCCCCTAATTATAATTAACTTATTTTAACAACCTAAGTGTCTTTAGCGCCATTAAAATTCATTAATTAATATGCTCTGATTAATTATTGGAATCTAAGTTTAACCAACTAATCCCGTTGTCACTACAGGCAATTAAACTAGTTGCATGGATTATGATCTATCCTAATTCCTCTCCGTCGAGTTTCCATTAAGAATCAGATCAATATATAATTGGCCAGATCATATACAACATTACGAGCATCCATACAAATAATTAGTTAAAAGGACAAGAGATAGGCAATTATAATAATATTTAACTATGAATTTTCATTTCAAGACCCGAAAATGGGTTTAGCTATACATGGCTATAATATCCACAATATATACAATAAAAAGCATAAATTGGAGCAAAAAAAGAGAAACGGAAGTGATCGTCGAGAACCCCGTCGCTTGCGCTTGGAGTCCCTCTGAAACACGCTCTGAGCCTCCTAGAGTGCTCACCACAAGCTCCCCACAAAATTTCCCACTCTTGACTCTCAAAAAGGCTAAAAAGCCTTGAGAGAATGCTCAAAGAAGGCAAATGAAAGGAAGGAAGGAATGAATGATGGAATGATTGAATCTCAAATGGGGTACCAAGGGGTCCCTTTTATAGGCCCAGAATAGGGACAGCGTCG
Source organism: Luffa aegyptiaca (assembly GCA_017139565.1). NCBI lineage: Eukaryota > Viridiplantae > Streptophyta > Magnoliopsida > Cucurbitales > Cucurbitaceae > Luffa > Luffa aegyptiaca. Next base: position 27,215,359 of record CM029403.1, read on the forward strand.
CGACGCTAAGGGCACAGCATTGCGACACTGTGACGTCACTCAACTTGCTCGGCAAGAAATGGGACAGCGTTGCGACGCTGTCCCCACAGCGTCTCGACGCTGTGAGGTTTCCAGAACTTCTCCGCGCGGGCTAGGCTTGAATTTGGGCCAACCTCTTTCTTTTCTTGATTTTCACTTGGATTGTTGACTTTTGGGCTCCCCCTTTGACCCATGCTTGGAAAATTGGCTTGATATGCTCATTTTTGGGCTTTTTTTTCACCAAAATTCCACAATATGCTTCTTAGGACAAAATAATGAATTACATTAGATTTTTTCAATAAAAACACAATAAAAGCACTAAGAAGCTTAATAATTTAGAACTAAAATAGCGACATTTTTGCCCACTATCACACCCTCAAACTTAAGTTTTTGCTAGTCCCGAGCAAAATAAATTCTAAAGATGCATGAAATAGAATCACTCAAGCCTCAATGATTTTAGAACTCTCAAGCAAAAATGAAAAACATGGAAGTGGAATAAGCAAGCACCGCATACTCATGAAGAAATCTTAAAAGAATTTGAACTTAAGATTCACGAATAGCATGCTCAAGACTTATCTAATGATTCTTTTACTAACCTAGATTAGTCTTATGGCTTTCTCCATTTGTTTTCCCCCTACACTGGCTAAGAGTCCCTAATAGGTCGGAGTTCTACTATCATGCAAACAAAGAAACTAGGGTGCCTGAAAATTTTCTTTTTCATGGGGGGAGCCAAACTCACAAACTTTTCTCATTTTCTTTTTCCTTTGCTTCTCCCCCAAACTTGCGTTTTTAAATCTAATGGTACTAGCTTTCACACTACAATGCAGGGAACCTTAACCCGAATTTTATTCTTTGGTTTGCCTAACTGATCACACCGTAGGTAGCTCCTTTTACCCCTGATCTTTTTCTTTTGTGCAAGCAAAAATTTTCTTTTCAACAGATATTTCTTTTTTTCTCTCTTTTCTTTTGTTGCTTTTCTCTCAGCAGGCATAGCATTTTTTCTACCTAGTTCTTAAAACAATCAAGCCTGAACTCCTAGTGTTAGAAACTAGGCCTATCGAAGTGACAACAAACTTATAAAAATCATAATAAAAATCTAGATTTTCAAAGATATCATAAGATAAGTCTATTGCATGCTTTAGTCATAAAAACTAAGTATCAAAAAATTTTAAAATTTCACAATTTCTGATATGCTCCCAGATTCCCCAACATATAAACCATTCTCCCCAAAACTTCTAAAATCACATTCCCGACTATCATAGCTATTGTTGGGTTCTTAGAGTGAGTAAAAATAAGATGTAAATTGACTCTAGACTCTGTGCAAGTATACACAGTCCGCAGCAAGTAATAAGTATTATCAATCCAAGGCCTGAACTAGCTTCCACTTTAGTTATTTTGAATAATTCTTTAATGGTTTCAAAGATGGTAAAAATGATTGGTTTTTATAAGAATAATGTTGAAGCAAAAGAAATGACAGAACAGTAAGTAAACGGATAGACAGACAGATTAGAACAGGCGCTGGTCAGGATTTAGTAATTGTTTTAAAAGATGCTCTAGCAATATTATTGATCATGCAAAACTCTCGCAGTCTTATTAGAAGATTCCTACCGGAACTCCGGATCTTTTGGAATGTGTTTGAAGTACTACCGATCAAGCACTAGGCAACTGGCTATCCCTAGCTCAGTCACTAGCGTTCACCAATACACAATGATCTAGTGTGATTAAATGTCACACACTCCCTAAATCATCCCTGAAACTAGAGAGAGGTATTCATATCGGCTGGCCAGGCTGGCACAAAATGTAAATGAGCACAACAATTAATCAAGATGCATTAATCAATATTTATTACTAGAAATTAAGCACAGCAATCACATTGTTTCCTAACCAACGCCTAAGCTACTTAGTTCATAAAATGCATGGAAACGCACGTTACATTCTGAGTAAGAATATCCATAATCACAAGATAATAAAAGAAAATATTAATCTCCTCGATCAGCTTGCGAATGATGGTTTTCTTGATGGTCTCCAATCTCTCTCCTCTATTCGACTCCCAAAAGTGGAAATGAGAGTGAACTCGTCCCCAAAAGTGGAATGAATTTGACTTGGGCGGCTATCTCCTTTTATAGAGTTGAGGAAAGCTTGAATTAGGTTGACCTAGACACGTGGATGGCTCTCCTTTCTTCTTTATCCCGAGATTAGCTTAACAGAATTCAGTTTGTTAAATTGGCTAACGAGCTGTGACGTGGCAGTTTTGCTCTCAGCTTTGCTGCAGCACAGAATTTGCTCCCTGAAGTCGCCCAACAACAGATTCTACACAAAATAATTTCCAAAGCTTCCATTCTTCCAAATGGGTTAAAACATATAATATCTCTCTAAAAGCAACCCTATTAAGCACAAAAGACACGCAAATCAATATAGAAATAAGGTCTAAATAACTCCCTTTTGGAGAGTTATCACACCCCCAAACTTGAACTATTGCGCGTCCCGAGCAATACTAACCAACCTTCCCTTCAAGAATTCAAAACGGTAGACAAAGCATAGCTTAATCACAACAGATAATCCAACACTACCTTCAACCTTTACTTGAGCATTCTGCAAAACCAAGCTCTGCTGCAGCAAAATAATTCTTCCGGCATGGACAAATAATCACCACTTTTAACTCAATTCTAAGAACTTGCCACAGCCTAGCTCTATCATCAGATATATTAAAACACATTTTTAAGGGGTTTATATTTTTGTTTTTCGGACTTAAAGCAGCCCTACAGTCATAAGCTCTTAAGCATGGGATGACCCACTTTATGGTGCAGTATATCCTTGCCTCAAACTCATCACCAATTAGTCTAAATACTCTTTTCTAAGCTAAAAAATCCTTAGTTATTTTATCCCTTGCCCCTTAGAATGGCGACATTTTATGATGAAGTTGACCTAAGTTCTGGGAGACAGAAAAACTGCTGGATCATCATTCATTCTTCAAAACTTTTGCTCCATGAATTTTCTCAGCAAAATTTTTAGCAAAACAACTCTTTTCAGCAAATAATTTTTCATCATTCTTTATATTTCCTAGGTCACCTTTTGACGTGAAGACAAACTGTGGGTATCACAAATGTCCGCGGTTACTCAATAACCTAACAAATTATTTAACGAAGGAGAGGAATGCTCAAGCAAAACTATTGGAGTAGCAAAAAGTCCCCCAAACTTAAATTATTCATTGTCCCCAATGAATCATTAATTTTGTGAAGTATACCCCCAAACTTAAAGTTTTCTATATGAATTTTCAACCTAAGCATGGGACTAAAACTAAGCTTAAAGTGGATCAAATGAGTCAACACTACCTCCAAAATTTTTCTTGTCGCAGCATCGACCAGGCTAGAAGAATTGCTCAAGCAAAAGGTTTCTTGAGATCAGAATACCTTGATCTAATTAAGCTTAACCAGTCCAAGCTTCAAAATTCAGAAGAAAATTAGTTAAGTTAGAAATACTCAGTGCTCACAGAACATAAATGACTTCGGAAATTTCATTAAAAACATAGAAAAAGAAATTACATAAGCATATATATTTTTTTAGCATCAGAAAAATTAAAAAGAAGCAGAACAAAACAAGCAAACATAGAAAAAGATGTGGTCAGGAATGCTCGAGCAACAAAATTAATTCATCAAAAAGTTTGCTCGCCCAAATTTCCCTTCTTCAATCCTCCTGACCAGGATCTTCTTCTCCATCTCCTTCTCTCTCGACAGGCGGTGGCAGAATCCAATGGTTCAATAAATCTTCAGGGAATGCTGGAAGGGCTGGAAATGGTTTGGAAAAATTCTCCTGTAGCGCCTTCTTCAGATTGGCATCACGAGTTTTAACATAGCTCCAGAAGGTTAAAGCTTGCCTCTCTGCAAACTCCTGCCTACTGGCCGACAGTGCGAGTTGTTCTAAAATCGTGTTGATGCCATAGATCAACCCACCCTGACGTGCCTCTTACGTACGCTGAAGCCGTGCCAAGTTAGGCGTATCTATAATTCCCTTGTCAAACAGTATAACATCCCCTTCATTCTCCAGAACCCCTGCTTGCTTGCAAAGCATTGTCATTGTGTTCGGAAAGAACAATTTCCCAACCTTCTTCCTCCAACATCCAAATATTTCGCTTGAAATAATTTTTCCCACATCAATACTGAGAGACCGCAAAATAGCAAAAACCAGAAGCACTCGTTCCCTGGAAACCGTCGAGTCATGAGTTGTTGGAAGCAACCTTTGTCTGATAAACCCCATCCACGTATTTGCTTCCCTCTTCAAGTAGGCTGACTGGAATGTCCTTTTCTCTGTCTTCGACAGCTGCCACTGCGCCCCTTCAACACCGACTTCCCTCACGACATCACTCAACTGCTCATTCGATGGCGCCACAGCCATTTCATTATATGCTGCGTGGGAAAAATCTTGAAGGTGGTACAGTGCGTTGATAGCACCAGGACTCCAATCGACCTCTACTCCTCAAATGATCACGCGGAAACCTTCCTCTTCGTCGATATTTGCATAAAATTCGCGCACTACATGCGCATTCACCTGTTCAGGCTTGGAACAGAATGATTCCCATCCATGGTTCGCAATGCTTGTCCTCAGGAAATGTGGGAGATCACCACTAAATCCTCTCTCAAACAGGAAGTCTCTCTTCAGCAACTCAGCATACTTTGCTCCAGCAAGGTTGTTGACGAAGCAGACATACGGCAATTGCGGCTCTTCTATTTCGTCAGGTTCCTCCGATGCCGCAGCAACACTTTTGCCCTTGTCTACCCTTCGCTTGAGCAACCTTTCTTCTTCAGCCTTTCTCCTTGCTTCTTCTTTTGCTTTTTCCTCGGCCTCTTTCTTCTCCTGCTCTTCTCTCTCAGCATTCTCTCTTTCCGAATCAATAGTTGGAGGCGAGGGGGTATCAGTTCGGACTACCTTAACACGGCCCGCTTTTCGCTTTATACGGCGGCGTTTGGGCACTTCCGGCATGATCACCTCCACACGAGCCTCCTGTTCTTGCTCATTAACCTTTTTCAGGTGCAACCTCGACCTGTTCTTCTTGCACATTCTCAGTCTGCTTTTCTTGAACTTCTTCTGCATTTTCTTCTCGAACTGCCTCTGTATCCGCAACTATCGGGTCAGTCTGCTCTGGATTCTGTCCTTCTGGTTCTTTCGGATCTTCTTCCACAACAACATCCTCCGCCGCTTTCTGAACAGCTTCTTGATCTTCAGCCCTCTGCTGTCTTCTTCTCCTCTTAGCTTCTTTCTCTTCTGGTGTTTTCTTCTTCTTCGTTTTAACTTTCGGTGTTTCGGGGGTAACAGGGACCTCCTCTTCCTCATTATCTCTCTCTTTTCTTGCTCTCGTTTTAGCCATTTTTAGACTCAGAGGAATTTTTACCGCACACAGAAAAAGAAGAAGAATACAAATGGCAAGGGATGAACAAGAAGATGAAGTGAGAAGAACTTACCGAAGGCTTGTAAATAAATAGGGCTTCCGCAAAATAAATCGTAACCGAAAGATTTTGCCCCTCATTAAATGGAATTATCGTTCAAATCTCATGCAAATCTTATAATTAAATCCATCAACGGTAAAATCTGAAATTCAATCGTCCATGGTAAATAATTATGTGCTGTCAAACGGCTAAACAATTGGATCACCCTTGTGCGACACGTGGCAGCATCCATGCAATTTACCTGCCCACAGAAAATTCAAAATCAAACGGTAAAAGTAATTAATTCACAACAAACCCTTTCCACCCGGACGGAAGATTTGCTTCATCCATAACTTTGCCGTAACAATCCTCTGAACAAAGATTATCTTCTGGAAGAATCCCGGATACGGAAAATTCAGATTCAAAACAAAATCAAATCAGGAAATTTAAATTTAAATTAACCGCTCAAATCAAATCTCTTTTATTTTTTTATTTGAAGCCGAATAAATCAAGAAAATCTTTATTAACTATCTAAAACAGAAATTTAAAAAATCGAAAATAAAATTTGAATTAAAATCTAATTAAATCTAATCGGAATAAATAAAAATTAAACTACCGCAAATAATAAAAATACTCAAAGATAAAATCTACTGAATTAAAAACAACAACGACTTAAAATAAATCATGCCAAATTTAAACCACCTCAATCTACAATAATTCTAATTAAAATCAACCAAATGAGCGAGAAATAAAATCAGAAACAACTACTGGGAGCTCAAAATATTGCTCTGTGAAATGCTCCCGCAAAGATCTTGCTCTCTCAATCATCAACCAACTTTAGGGAAGGATATTTCGACTGAAACTCCTCTCCCCAATAATGCTTGACTCGCTGTCCATTCACCTTGAACACTCTACCATCCTTTTCGTCTTGCAAAGTGATTGCTCCATGGGGAAAAACCTCAATCACAATAAATGACCCTGACCATTTAGATTTAAGTTTCCCAGGAAACAACCTCAATCTAGAATTATAAAGCAAAACTTTTCTACCTTTGACAAACTCTTTAGGCTTAATTTTCTTGTCATGCCACAACTTAGTCTTTTCTTTATACATTTTCGCATTTTCATAAGAAAATTGGCGAAATTCTTCCAATTCATTAAGCTGCAGCATCCTCATTGCCCCTGCACGACTCAGATCAAAATTTAATTTTTTCAAAGCCCAAAACGTTTTATGCTCTAACTCTAATGGTAAATGACAAGCTTTCCCATATACTAACCGATAGGGAGACATACCTAGATGAGTCTTATAGGCTGTCCTATAAGCCCAAAGAGCCTCATCCAACCTAAAAGACCAATCCTTCCTAGATGGATGGACTACTTTTTCTAGAATTGATTTAATTTCCCTATTACTTATTTCAGCCTGACCATTAGCCTGTGGGTGATAGGGGGTAGCTATCCTATGCTTAATTCCATACTTAGCTAAAAGCTTAGTTAAGATATTATTAACAAAATGTGTACCCTCGTCACTTACTAAAGCTCTAGGTGTCCCAAATCGTGCAAATATTTGCGATTGGAGAAACCTTGAAACCGTCTTGGCATCATTCTGATGGCATGCAATGGCCTCCACCTACTTGGACACGTAATCAACTGCCAATAAGATAAAAACATTACCATTAGAAGGGGGAAATGGCCCAATAAAATCAATACCCCACACATCGAATAACTCCACTTCAAAAATGTAAGTAAGAGGCATTTCATCTCTAGGCCCTAAGTTTCCTCTCCTTTGGCAGGCATCACATTGCTTGTAGAACCAATGGACATCCTTAAATAAAGAAGGCCAGAAGAATCCGCAATGCAAAATCCTCATAGCTGTCCTCTGACCGCTAAAATGACCTCCATACGGCAAAAAGTGACATTGCTCCAGGATTTCTTTTGCTTCATAACCTGAAACACACCTACGAATAATACCATCAGAGCATTGTTTATACATAAATGGCTCATCCCAATAGAAAAACTTTGCATCATGCTTAAACTTTTTCTTCTGCCTTCAATCCATATCAATCGGAGTGACTCCCTTGACCAAAAAGTTGGTAATATCAGCATACCAAGGGATCTCCTTCACTACCTTTACCACAACAGCAAAAAGCTGTTCATCTGGAAAAGAATCTGAGATGGCAGATTACTTCAGCGAAGATGATGATTGATCAAGACGAGACAAGTGATCTGCGATGACATTCTCTGATCCCTTCTTGTCCTTTATCTCCAAGTTTAATTCCTGCAATAATAAAACCCAACGAATTAGTCTAGGCTTTGCATCTTTCTTAGACATCAAGTACCTTATCGCTGCATGATCTGTGAAAACCGTGACTTTGGATCCAACCAAATATGGCCGGAATGTCTCAAAGGCAAACACAACAGCTAACAACTCCTTTTCAGTAGTTGTATAGTTGACTTGTGCCTCATTTAAAACCCTGCTTGCATAATATATAGGATGAATAAATTTGCCCTGCTTTTGCCCCAGCATTGCACCTACTGCAGCATCACTCGCATCACACATTACCTCAAATGGTAAATTCCAGTTAGGTGCACAAAGAATGGGTGCTGAGATTAAAGCAGCCTTTAAAGTCTCAAAAGCCTTCCTACAATCTGCACTAAAGTCAAAAACATGATCAGCGCACAATAAGTTGCAAAGAGGTTTACTAATTTTTGAGAAATCCTTTATGAACCTTCTATAAAATCCAGCATAACCTAAAAAACTCCGAACCCCCTTCACTGAATTCGGTGGTTCTAGTCTCTCAATAACCTCAATTTTCGCTCTATCAACTTCTAGACCATTCTTAGAAATCCTATGTCCTAACACAATGCCCTCCTTCACCATGTAGTGGCATTTCTCCCAATTAAGAACTAGATGGGTATCCACACATCTTTTTAATACCTTACCTAAATTATCCAAACAATTCTGAAAAGACCCTCCGAAAACTGAAAAATCATCCATAAATACCTCAACCGTAGATTCAATCATATCAGAAAAAATTGCTAGCATACACTGCTGAAATGTTGCTGGAGCATTACAAAGGCCAAAAGGCATTCGCCTAAAAGCAAACGTCCCGTAAGGGCAGGTGAAAGTGGTTTTTTCCTGATCCTCAAGAGCAATAGTAATCTGGTTATACCCAGAATAACCATCTAAGAAACAGTAGTAGGCCTGACCAGCCAATCTATCCAACATTTGGTCAATAAATGGTAGAGGGAAGTGGTCCTTACGGGTGGCTTTATTAAGCCTCCTATAATCCATGCAAACACTCCAGCCAGTTACTGTCCTGGTTGGAATCAACTCATTATCTTTATTCACTACTGTGACACCTCCTTTCTTCGGAACACATTGTACAGGGCTTACCCAATTGCTGTCTGCAATTGGATAAATGATGTCAGCATCCAACCATTTAATCACCTCCTTTTTAACAACCTCTTTCATTGCAGAGTTAAGCCTTCTTTGTTGCTCAATACTCCTAAAGGATCCCTCCTCTAGAGTGATTTTGTGCATACAAAAAGACGAGCTAATACCCTGAATGTCAGCCAATGTCCAACCTATTGCCTTGTGGTATTGCTGCAGCAATTTTATTAAGGCCTCTTCATGCTCCGGCATTAAATCTGATGCAACAATAATGGGCAACGTCTCACCCTCCGCAAGATACACATACTTCAGATGATCCGGCAAGGGCTTCAAATCTAAAGTGGGTGCCTCAATTAGGGATGGCTTAATAGGAGGAGCTTTTCTTTGATTTAAATCTAAAGACTCAAAAACTTCCTCACACCTAAACACTTCTTTTCATTTTTTCTCTCTAAAGAACAAACTTCTAGATCCTCTACACTAACCTCTCCATGATCTTTCAAATGTTTGCTAGTCGAATCCTGCATTGCTGTCTCAACAATTGTGTTCTCCAGAATCCTAATGAAAGAGCAATCTTCCATTTCGTCTGGACATTTCATGGCTTTAAACACATTAAATTTTACTTCCTCATTACAAACCCTCATTGTTAATTCCCCTTTTTGAACATCTATTAATGCCCTACCAGTAGCCAAAAATGGACGACCTAAAATAATTGGGACATCTTTATCAGCCTCACAGTCTAAGATAATAAAATCAACAGGAAATATGAACTTATCTACCTTTACTAAGACATCCTCAATTTTCCCCTCAGGATATGTGATAGACCTATCAGCTAATTGGAGTGTGACTGTGGTAGGCCTAGCTTCACCAATACCTAGCTTTCGATAAAACGAAAGAGGCATAAGGTTAATGCTTGCACCTAAATCACAGAGTGCTCTACCTAACTCTTTTCCACCTATAGACACAGGAATAGTGAATGATCCTGGATCCTTAGCCTTGGTTGGTAGCCCATTCTTAAGAATAGCACTACATTCCTCAGTAAGAGATACAGTTTCAAACTCACCTAACCTCTTCTTTTTAGTTAAAATATCCTTAAGAAATTTATCATAATTAGGCATTTGCTCAATAGCTTATACTAAAGGGATATTTATATGCAATTGCTTAAGAATCTCTAAAAACTTTTTAAATTGACCATCCTGATTCTTAGGCCTTTGTCTTTGTGGAAAAGGTAGAGGTGGCACATAAAGTGGGGGCGGCACATAAGGTGGTTCCACATCTGGTACAGAACCAGATGCTCCAGCATCTTTATCACTGCCTCCCGCACCCTGACCAGACTCCAACTCTTTCTCAACAACAACATTTTTATCACAATTCTTTTCTAAATTATGGGGTTTACTAGGCTCTTTTCTCTCTTCTAGTGGCTTACCACTCCTTAGAGTTACTACCTTTACCTGCTCCTTACCTTTCCTTTTAGGGTGTTCAGTATCTGAAGGAAGTTTCCCTTGAGGCCTTGCCTTCAGCTCATTAGCTAACTGGCCCATTTGCAATTCCAGGGCTCTCATTTCTTGATTACTTTGAATAGGGCATCTGTGCGAGCCATATATTCTTTCATCATTGTCTCAAGAGAACTCTCTGAATTTTGCTGGCGCAAAGCCTGCTTATTTTGCTGGGGCAATACCTGCGCTTTTATTGTGCTTGCGCATTGCTTCCTTGTCCTCCCCAAGCGAAATTGGGGTGGTTGCGCCAACCTGGATTATAAAAGTTAGAATACGGGTTGTTCCTCTGATTACCTACAAAAAACACAGAAGCTGGATTGCTGGGGCAAATCTCGTAGTTGTGCTCTTCACCACAATAGACACATGCATCCGCTGCAACTTGGTTCACCACTGCAGCAAGCTCCACATCTGGTGGCTGTTGATGACTAACCACTGTCATATTTTTAAGAGCGTTAGCTAACATTGCAATATCAGCCCTAATGGTAGACACACCATAAACCTCTAACACACTTTTGACCTTTTTATTTGTGCCTCTAACATCCGACCACTGGCAACTATTAGTTGATATTCTTTCTAAAATTTCATGGGCTTCATTAAAAGTTTTTGCCAAAAGGGTCCCTCCAGCCGAAGCATCAACCATACCTTAGGTTGCTCCATTTAACCCATTGTAAAATGTTTCCATTTGGATACAATGTGGTAAACCATGGTGGGGACACATTCGCAAAAGTTCCTTAAACCTCTCCCAAGCCTCACTAAAAGCCTCATCTTCAAGTTGCCTAAACCCTACTATTTCACTCCTCAATTTAGCATTCCTATTTGGTGGGAAATATTTACTCAAAAATTTTTCTGCTAACTCATTCCATGTCCTAATTGTTCCTGGAGCAAAAGAGTTTAACCACGCCTTCGCCCCATCTCTAAGAGAATACGGGAACAAAGTTAATCTAAGGGCATCTCTAGGCACTCCTTGAATTACAAAAGAATCACTAACTCCTAGAAAAGACTTAAGATGTAAATGAGGGTCTTCAGATGACAAATCATGGAACTAGCCCACGGTTTGCAACATCTGAAACATTACCGGTTCCATTTCAAAATTTGCTGCCTCAATGTAAGGACGTGCAATCCCTGGATTTAACTCATCAAACAATGGAAAAGCATACGCTCGAATGGCTCTGGCCCTATCGTTCGCTACCAAGATAGGATTCTCAGCCTGATTATTTTGCTGTCTATTTTGCTCCAGCGGCTGGTTTTGCTGCAGCACACGATTCTGCTGGGTATCAACTGGCTCTTCTGGACCTGCGGGAGACGCGACACATCAGCCATTTGATTTTGCTGTCTACGCTTAATAATTTAGAACTAAAATAACGACATTTTTGCCCACTATCACACCCTCAAACTTAAGTTTTTGCTAGTCTCGAGCAAAATAAATTCTAAACATGCATGAAATAGAATCACTCAAGCCTCAATGATTTTAGAACTCTCAAGCAAAAATGGAAAACATGCAAGTGGAATAAGCAAGCACCGCATACTCATGAAGAAATCTTAAAAGAATTTGAACTTAAGATTAACGAATAGCATGCTCAAGACTTATCTAATGATTCTTTTACTAACCTAGATTAGTCTTATGGCTTTCTCCATTTGTTTTCCCCCTACACTGGCTAAGAGTCCCTAATAGGTCAGAGTTCTACTATCATGCAAACAAAGAAACTAGGGCGCCTGAAATTTTTCTTTTTCATGGGGGGAGCCAAACTCACAAACTTTTCTCATTTTCTTTTTCTTTTGCTTCTCCCCCAAACTTGCGTTTTTAAATCTAATGGTACTAGCTTTCACACTACGATGCAGGGAACCTTAACCCGAATTTTATTCTTTGGTTGGCCTAACTGATCACACCATAGGTAGCTCTTTTTACCCCTGGTCTTTTTCTTTTGTGCAAGCAAAAATTTTCTTTTCAACAGATATTTCTTTTTTTCTCTCTTTTCTTTGGTTGCTTTTCTCTTAGAGGGCATAGCAATTTTTCTACCTAGTTCTTAAAACAATCAAGCTTGAATCCTAGTGTTAGAAACTAGGCTTATCGAAGTGACAACAAACTTATAAAAATCATAATAAAAATCTAGACTTTCAAAGATTCCATAAGATAAGTCTATTGCATGCTTTAGTCATTAAAACTAAGTATAAAAAAGTTTTAAAATTTCACAATTTCTGCTATGCTCCCAGATTCCCCAACCTATAAACAATTCTCCCCAAAACTTCTAAAATCACATTCTCGGCTATCATAGCTATTGTTGGGTTCCTAGAGTGAGTAAAAATAAGATGTAAATGACTCTAGACTCTGTGCAAGTATACACAGTCCGCAGCAAGTAATAAGTATTATTAACCCAAGGCCTGAACTAGCTTCCACTTTATCTATTTTGTATAATTCTTTAATGGTTTCAAAGATGGTAAAAATGAATTGTTTTTATAAGAATAATGTTGAAGCAAAAGAAATGACAGAACAGTAAGTAAACGAATAGACAGACAGATTAGAAACAGACGTTGGTCAGGATTTAGTAATTGTTTTAAAAGATGCTCTAGCAATATTATTGATCATGCAAAACTCTCGCAGTCTTATCAGTAGATTCTTCCCGGAACTCCGGATCTTTTGGAATGTGTTTCAACCCCAATGAAGTACTACCGATCAAGCACTAGGCAACTGGCTATCCCTAGCTCAGTCACTAGCGTTCACCAATACACAATGATCTAGTGTGATTAAATGCCACACACTCCCTAAATCATCCCTGAAACTAGAGAGAGGTATTCATACCGGCTGGCCAGGCGGGCACAAAATGTAAATGAGCACAACAATTAATCAAGATGCATTAATTAATATTTATTACTAGAAATTAAGCACAGCAATCACATTGTTTCCTAACCAACGCCTAAGCTACTTAGTTCATAAAATGCATGGAAATGCACGTTACAATCTGAGTAAGCATATCCATAATCACAAGATAATAAAAGAAAATATTAATCTCCTCGATCAGCTTGCGAATGATGGTTTTCTTGATGGTCTCCAATCTCTCTCCTCTATTCGGCTCACAAAAGTGGAAATGAGAGTGAACTCGTCCCCAAAAGTGGAATGAATTTGACTTGGGCGGCTATCTCCTTTTATAGAGTTGAGGAAAGCTTGAATTAGGTTGACCTAGACACGTATCCTTGCTCCTTTATCAAGAGATTAGCTTAACAGAATTCAGTTTGTTAAATTGGCTAACGAGCTGTGACGTGGCAGTTTTGCTCTCAGCTTTGCTGCAGCACAGAATTTGCTCCCTTAAGTCGCCCAGCAATAGATTCTGCACCAAATAATTTCCAAAGCTTCCATTCTTCCAAATGGGTTAAAACATATAATATCTCTCTAAACGCAAGTCTATTAAGCACAAAAGACACGCAAATCAATATTGAAATAAGGTCTAAATAACTCCCTTTTGGAGAGTTATCAACTATCTACTCATGCATCCAAAAGAATTTAAACATCCTCAACACAGTGAAAGCCTCCCCCCCAAACTTAAACTAAACATTGTCCCCAATGTTTATAAACAATAAAGCATAAAGAGGGATACTGAGACTTCCCTGAGTTAGGAGCAATTCATCCTCCTCCATTGGGTCGAGAAAATGGGATTTTTGGAGCTTTGGGACTTTCTAAGGTGATCCTGCAAAACAAAATTGGATCACGAAGCAAGGGAAATTATTTACCGCAAAAACTATCTAAACTTTTAGTCCTTGGGTTGCCTCCCAAGCAGCGCTTTCTTTAACGTCTTTAGCTAGACGAGGCTCGGCATGCTCATGGAGGCTTGAAATAGAAATTATCGTCGTCCTCCAGGCTTTGAAGAAAATCTCGTACCGAATTACATACTGCAAAAAGGGGAGAAAAAAAACTTTCCCCTGGCCCGTCATCACTAAAAAGATTGTCATAATCACAAGTCAAGAAATATGTAACAACATCAAATCTTTTTTTCTAAATCTCTATTTTCAAAAAAAAATTATTCACAGTCATCCAGCATCATGATATCGACTGGTCTAGGATCTAAGGATGGCCAATCAACTATGCCTATCCATTCATCAGATGCATTTTCTATATGTTCATGAGATTCCTGAGACTCAGTATTCAAAAAGGATTCAACCAAGCTATCATATGACTCATCATCAGAAGAATCAAAGAATTCAACCATATCAGGGTCAGATTCTATACTATCAACACTATCAGGACCTGAATTAAAACTATCAACAATTTCAGGGTCCGATTCTAAATATTCAACCATGTCAGGATCACAATCAGTAGATTCAGCAGTATCATGATCAGACTCAATATTTTCATCTATCAAGTAATCCTCTAAATTCAACGCAGGCAGATCATCTATTGCAGACATTTCAATATCATTCACAAAAGCAGACATTTCAATATCAATCAATTCATTTTCAAACAGAGGATCATCAAAGAATGCATTAGGATTAAAATCTTCATCATCCATAGGTGCCTCTCCTAATCCTAAGCCAAGATCAAATTCTACCTCTTCCTCATCATCAGTCAATAATTCTGGACCAATCGAAAAACAGGTATGCAAACTACATACAGACTCATCATGTCCAAAAATACCGAAAACGACTCTTTCATCATCCACATTCAAGGTTAACTTACCAGTGTGAACACTAATCTCAGCCTTACCTGTGGCTAGGAAAGGTCTACCTAAGATGATGGGTACCTCTTTGTCTTCTTGCATATCGAGCACCACAAAATCTACTGGGAAGATGAATTTGTTGACTTTTACCAACACGTCCTCCAAAATACCCATCGGTTGGGTGATCGATCTATCAACAAGCTGGAAGGTGATGTCGGTGTCTTTCAAACCTGACAGTCCAATCTTCTTGTATAAAGAACAGGACATTAAATTTATACTTGCTCCTAAGTCACACAAAGCCCTATCGAAAGATACCTCTCCTATAACACAAGGAACAGTAAAACTCCCTAGGTCCTTTTGTTTCAGTGGCATCTTTCCTGTAACTATGGTGCTACTGTTCTCAAATAACCTAAAGACTTCTTTTTTTTACAACATTTTCTTCCTAGACATCATCTCTTTCATGAACTTCCCATAATTAGGCATATTATGAAGAGCATCAACTAAAGGAATGTTCACAAAAAGCTTTCTAAACATTTCTAGGAATTTTTGAAACTATTCATCTAGTTTAACATTTTTAAATCTCTGAGGAAAAGGTAACTCCCTGTAATCAAAGGTAGGACATTCGCCCCTCCTCTTGGGCGGACTAATGTGCGACCCTCTATCATGGTGGTTGCACGGGACTATCTCTTCCTCGTTCAGCTTTTCTTTATGCTTTTCATCTTTCTTTGATCTTGCAAAAGAGTTAGCACATTCAAAATTTAAATCACAAGAGCTATGAGGACTTTGGGACCTTTCTGAGGAGGCTTTTTGTGCCTCAGCCCTTTCATTTTCATCATTGCTCAACTTTTCTTCTTTCTTCAGCTCCCTCCTTTCATCTGAGCGGTTCTCCAGTTTTCTACCACTTCTGAGTGTCACCATTTTGCACTGCTCTCTAGGATTGGTTTCAGTGTCGCTTGGAAACTTCCATTTCTAAAGGGCGTTTACTGCAAAAGCAATCTGTCCTATCTACACTTCCATATTCTTGAGAGTCGTATTGTGGTTATTTACTACTGTTTGGAGATTCACATTCAAAACTTTCTGCTCCTTGATAAAGAGGGCCACCATTTCCTCCAAGTTACTTTTCTTTTCTGATGCACTTGATGAAGCAAATCCTGGTGGTGGTTGCAACACATTCTTGGTGTTCGAATACGAAAAGTTCCCATGGTTGCGTAGACTTGGATGGTAGAAGTTTGGTACTTCTTGAGTGAATGCTCTATTTCCCACATACTGAACTTCTTCAACATCTTGATTTTCCTTCTTTGAGTATCCTTCTGCCAAGGTGGAGATAAACTTGACCACCTCAGAAGAAGTAAGCTTGTTTAGTGCATTCGTCAACGATGCCATCTGCGCTTTCAGAGAGCTTGACTCGTCGATCTCATATATGCCAGCCTTCTTTGAAATTATCCCCCTTTCTGTCGGCCATTGGTAACTA
This sequence comes from Luffa aegyptiaca, assembly GCA_017139565.1. Taxonomy (NCBI): domain Eukaryota; kingdom Viridiplantae; phylum Streptophyta; class Magnoliopsida; order Cucurbitales; family Cucurbitaceae; genus Luffa; species Luffa aegyptiaca. The sequence continues at coordinate 27,231,795 of CM029403.1, forward strand.
GTTGTCGCCATCTCCTCCAAAAGCTCCTTCGCTTCAGTCATTGTCTTGGATAGAAAACTCCCACCCGCTAATGTATCAAGAACTGTCTTGGTAGAAGGATTCAGCCCATTATAGAATAATTATACTTGAAGCCAATCGGGATAGCCATGCTGTGGGCATCTCCTAAGCATCTCTTTATATCTTTCCCATGCCTCATATAATAACTCCTCATCCAACTGTCTGAACGTTCTGATCTCTGTTCGGAGCTTTGTAGTCTTGGCAGGCGGGAAAAATTTGGTAAGGAATGCCTGAGCAAGCTCGTCCCAGGTGTTGATGCTTCCTGTCTCGACTGATTCTAACCAATCTTTCGCTTTATCTTGGAGGAAAAATGGAAATAACCTTAATCTAATTGCTTCGGCCGGAACTCCGTTCATCTTTACTGTCCCGCATATCTCTAGGAATGATCGAAGATGGGAATGTGGGTCCTCCGAAGGATGTCCCTTGAAAGAATTGTCTCTCGCCATCTGAATCAGTCCCGTCTTTAACTCGAAATTGTTCTCTTGAATCGGGGCATAAACGATGCCGGAATTCTCGGTTGGGAGAACTGGCTGCAAAAAATCTCTGATTGCTTTGGGAGCGCCGTCTTGTTGGTGGGCCATTGCTTCCATTAATCTTTTCTCTCTACGAAGGACTCTAATTGTCCTGTCAATTTCAAGATCTAGCGGAAACAGATTAACCACCTTATCTCTTCGCATGCACTAACCCCCAAATTAATCAAGTTTAAAAACAAAAAAATAAATAAAGATATTCACAAAAAGAAAAAAATATTTACAGCCTAAATTAATATTTAGCCCGTTCTTTTTAATGTCAAAAAGAAATTATTTTGCTTAAAAATCTAACCTCCCTGGCAACGACGCCAAAAACTTGATGACCGCAAAGTGCACGGGCCGCAAGTAATAATAAAACGAAAGTATTTCGAGTATCGAATCCACAGAGAGGTGTGACGATATTTAAGTGAAACAATAATTTTTTTTATCACTAAAAATACTTGGGTGAAATATTATTTAGGGACCTAATCTTGATACTAAAATGAATTAAAAAGTAAAGCAATTAAAGAAATTAAATGATCAATCACGGAAAATAAAAATATGGAGAAAGAGTTTTGAGTGAGAAGCGGGGTCTTGAAAATCAATTAATAGTTAATTAATTATTACAATTATCCTATCTTATTGTCTGACTAATTATAATCCTAGAATCTCCGTTAATCACATAGGTTCTCCTGTCGATCTCCCCTAATTATAATTAGACAACCTAAGTGTCCTTAGCACCATTAAAATTCATTAATTAATACGCTCTTATTCATTATTGGAATCTAAGTTTAACCAACTAATCTCGTTGTCACTATGGGCAATTAAACTAGTTGCATGGATTATGATATATCCTAATTTCTCTCCGTCGAGTTTCCATTAAGAATCAGATCAATATATAATTGGCCAGATCATATACAGCATTACGAGCATCCATACAAATAATTAGTTAAAAGGACAAGAGATAGGCAATTATAATAATATTTAACTATGAATTTTCATTTTAAGACCCCAAAATGGGTTTAGCTATACATGGCTATAATATCCACAATGTATACAATAAAAAGCATAAATTGGAGCAAAATAAGAGAAAAGGAAGTGATCGTCGAGAACCCCGTCGCTTGCGCTTGGAGTCCCTCCGAAACACACACCGAGCCTCCTATGGACATCATGTTTTGTATGAACAAATTGATGTTATTATGTGCCTAATAACGGACACCACCACAATTGGACCGATTCGCAATTTAATTTGATCATACAAAGCATGAATATGAGAAACATTTGAATATGATTCGCAATTTTATTTCGTTCTACAAAATACTGTACATTGGCAAAAAGTTAAGCAATGAGAAACATACCTCTGTTGACGACTCTGAATTCTTCAATGGACACCACCACAAGGGCTTCCCCGCTATCTTATGAGTTTGGGAACTCAGTTGTGGCACTGAACTCATCAATCTTGAGTTTTTGGGACGAGAAACAAAAGAGGAAAAAATTCCTTTGTTTACTATGTTGAGAGAGAGTGAGAGAGAGTTGGAGAGTAAGATCTGGAGATTCTGCCAAAAATGATAAATCTCCTCTAAGACCCCTTGTCAGGCATGTGGCATATGTGAGGGAGATTCAGGTCCAATCATCAAATGACAATTGGCTATTTAATCAATTAAACATAATTCAATTAATTAAACATCAATTAATTAATTAATTAATTAATAATGTACATATGCATTAAATCATATTAAATGCACATTCCTCACAAAACTATAGTTTTAATTAAAAGTAATTAAATCACATTTAATTAAATTAATTAAACTACACAATTAATTAATTCATAATTAATCAATTCTAAGATCAATTAAACATCATATATTTAATTAACCAAACATTCGAATCATATTCAAATGTGCATCTCTCTTATAACCTATAGTTTTAATATGAATCATATTCACATTAAAATTAATCTATAGTTTTAATTTAATTAAATCACATTTGACTAAATTAAATTGAAAAATTAATTAATTCAAAATTAATTAATTTTATAATTAATTAAAGGGAAAAATACATTTTTGGTCCCTAAGGTTTGGTTTAGGTTTCGTTTTGGTCCCTAAGGTTTCAAACTCAACATTTTAGTCCCTGAGGTTTGCATTTAGTAGCATTTTGGTCCCTCCATCCATTTTTCCGTAAAAAACTAACGGTTTGCTGACGTGGAATCTATTATTTTTTATTAAAAATTTATTTTTTAAATTTTAAAAATAAAATAATAATTTAAAATTTTAAAAATAATTTTTTTAACCTTTTCATTTTCCCTCTTCTTTTTCCCCTCCTTTCTTCTTCTTCTGACCCCAACTATTATCATCTTCCCCTCAACCACCATCTTTCTTCCTTAACTCCTGCGACCGGCGACCGACGACTGTCGTCGGCCGCCGGTGGTACTGTTTTTTTTTTCTTTTTCTCCTCCTCTTCTCTTCTTCTTCTCTCTTCTCCCACTTTCTTCTTCTTCTTTCTTCTCCCACTTTCTTCTTCTTCTTCTTTATTTTTAATAGAACAAAGGAGAGAGGGAGGAGGGACCTCCCTCCTCCTCGGTTTCCCATCGAAAATCGGGGAGCAGGGAGGTCCCTCCTCCCTCCCCGTCCAGATCTGAACGAGAAGGGAGGAGTCCTCCCTCCTCCCCGATTTTGCACGAAAAACCGGGGAGGAGGAAGGTCCCTCCTCCCTCCATCTTCTGCGTTATTAAAAAAAAAAAGAAAAAAAAGAAAGTGGGAGAAGACAGAAGAAGAGAGGAGGAGAAGAAAAAGAAAAAAAAAATAGCACCGCCGGAAGAGGGAAAAAATAAGAGGGAAAATGAAATTTTTTAAAAATTATTTTTTAATTATTTAATTATCATTTTATTTTTAAAATTTAAAAAATAAATTTTTAATAGAAAAATAGGTGCCACATCAGCAAACCGTTAGTTTTTAACGGAAAAATGGATGGAGGGACCAAAATGCTATTAAATGCAAACCTCAGTGACTAAAATGTTGAGTTTCAAACCTCAGGGACCAAAACGAAACCTAAACCAAACCTCAGGGACCAAAAGTGTATTTTTCCCTTAATTAAACATCTACCATATTTAATTAATTACATATTAGAATCATATTCTAATATACATCTCTCATATAATATAGTTTAATTAAATCACATTTAATTTAAACTAAATTGAATAATTAATTAATTCACAATTAATTAATTAATTTACTAATTGAATATCATACACCTAATTAGCCACATATTTGAACTCCTTCAAATATATTATTCTCTCGATATAATAAAGTTTAATTTCATATTGAACTTTATATTATAATGTATCACCATACATTATATTACGAGCTAGCAGGGGGACCTAATGGACCTACAGATCAGAAGCTCCAATGATATGAGGTTAACTAACTAAACTCATTAATCGAGTTAACCAATATTCATTAACTGTGGGTCACTCCACTAACCCACAATTGCACTCTTCTCACTGTAGAATGTTTCTGTGTCCACGGATATTGACCAATATCAGTAAGTCAATCCTTCACAAGTGTTCGTAACTACAGCTGGGTCAAATTACCGTTTTACCCCTAAGTTACCTCTGGCTCCTTTAGTACCAGTGCTCCTCTAATTAACAACCTGTTTATGGTCCAACCATTAAACAAATAGACCCTCTCGGGCCAATGAAAGGGCAGGATCCCTTTGTTCAAGACCCGGAGTCACCACTTAAGGGAACACTCATCTACTTCTCCTAGAAGTGGGAAGGAGTGAATTCCATCTTGTGTTGTCATGTCCCGAGCCTCCCACTCGGTCTTGTCCACAAGAAGGTAGGCTTATTGAGTCGGCGTGCAGGCCACTTTCACCCATACTAATCAAAGGACAATCCCTCGTGAGAAGGAGTTCATGATGCACTCAAGATTAAGATTGAGTTACCTAGGTCATCCTATTGAAACAGTAACCTAACTAGTTAACGGTGTTACATCTAGTGGTTTACTATTTCGTGGTCTGGTCTTATGCAAACTCATTGCATAGGATACCCCCGCTAGCATGTCTCCTACATGGATGCCTTAGATCAATACGTCTGTATTGAATACAAAGCGGGTCGTATCTCATAGTGTTACTAGGATAAGGTACCCAGCCTTATCCCTGTACTATAGACCTTTTAGGTTGTTACTTAAACACTGATCCCCGTATGTCCCCACATACTAGTTCAAGTTACATATACACAACCTTGGGTCTTAGTTTATTGGATTTGGGTGATGTTGTGCAATTTTAGACTTAAATTAACAATAACACTTTGTTGACACAAGTATACAATTCGTTAACATTCACTATCTACGAGTTTTAGGACATAAAACCCAACAAACTCCCACTTGGACTAAAAATCAAGTTTAGTGGGATGTACAATAATCTATCCCAGTAGTGGGTGTATAAATACATGTATAATAGATAAAACGTATTTACAATGTACAAATACAATAAACTAGGGCATCACTATACCCATTACACTTCTCCCACTTGCCCTAGATTACATCTTTGTACATAACTCGTAGACCTAGACCTTCTAGATGACACTCATACACTTTAGCCGAGAGAGCCTTCGTGAATGAATCAGCAATATTTCATTCAATTTGATGTGCTTGTTTGTCTAGCAATAGGCAAGTTCATATTTGGAACACTTTCCAAAATAGTGAAGAACTTCCTAAGTTATACAGTCTCTATAACTACTTCACAAGCAGCCATGTCTTCAGCCTATATGGTCGAGACTGCAGATAAGTCATACTATAGCTTCTCCATTAAGAGGGAACACAGATACTGATGTAGATTTCCTCAAATCTTTATCAGTTTGAAAATATGCATCAGTATATCCTGTAAGGATCCAATCCTCAATGCCATACACGAGCATATAGACCCTCGTTCTCCTAAGTTACTGGAGGATGTACTTAACGGCTGTCCAGAGATCAAATCCTGGATTGGATTGATACTTACTGACAATCATAGGACATATGTCTCAAGTCCTCAACCTCTTGAGGTGTCTCAAAACACAGTTCCTTAGACAAAATAATTCCATCCCTGAAAAGGTAGTGAACCCTTCTTGGAATTTTGCATCTTATATCTGACTAACATCTTGTAGACATATGACACTTGAGACAAGGCTAGCTATGCTTCTCCCAAATCTTCATTTGGAAATGAGTTGCTAGTCTCTTTTAATGTTAGTAAGATAACCTACATCATCCTCAATGATTAGGATATCAATCACAAACAACACTAAGAAAGCTACTGAACAGTTGATGATCTTCTTGTAGACACAAGACTCATCAATGTTCTTGATTAAAGCCAAAAGATTTGATCACTATATCAAATCTTACATACCAAGATCGAAATGCTTAGGTCAATCCATGAATGGATCACTCAAGCTTGCAAACCCTTTTGCTTGTGATCTTGCTCAATGAACCCTTCTGGTTGAAACCTTAATTCTCGTTTCCTCTTGTAAATCCACTTGTAACCTATAGGTGTTACCCATCAAGCAGATCTACAAGATCCCAGATGGAATTGAAATACAAAGACTTCATTTCCAGGTCCATGACTTTAATCCTCTGATCGTTGTCAACATCATTCATTTTCTTATCTATAGGACAACGAATCCTCTATGCCATCATCAGATATGATGACCTAGGCTTCAATAACCCCATGTAACGGTCAAGTTGTTGACCAACCCTCCCATTACATCGAGGCACACTCAACTATTGAGATGGATAAGAAGATGGAGAATGAGGGAAAAGATGGCTCTTCTAGGGCTTTTTTTTTTTAAATTATCTTTTTCTTTATTTTCCTTTTCCTTTAAAAATACAATCTAAGATAAGAAGACCCAAATTAATTTAAGAAAGGGAAATTCTAGGGCTTTATTTGAAATCTAATTAAGAACCTAAAAGAGTGGGATAAAATCATTTAAAAGAAATTTGATTTCCTTTTGAATTAGGGAACATATATCAATAATTAACTCCCAAAATTAGAGAATTACAGATTAAATAAAATATAACTTCCCTAAATTCAAAATTTTAATTTATCAACTTAACGGTTAGGTTTAACTTCTAGATTAGAACTTTAGGAAATAGACCCCAATGATTTAGAATTCGTCTAACTTTTATAACGCAGGGCATTACACGAAGGCCTACAAGAAACAAACTAAAAAGACAAAAAACAAGAGAAAGGTGAAAAACACAAAAGGAAATAGAAATAAGACGTCGTGTTCCCCGGCAACGATGCCAATTTGACGGTAGAGATTTGTCACGGTCTCTTGTCAAATAAATTTATAATCCACGATTCCTAAAGCTAACTTGTAGCAGTAGTGGTCGGGGTCGATCACAGGGAACAATTGGTTTATTTCTAAATTCTTTTGTGTTTTGAGGTAACCAAAAAAGGGGTTTATGGATAAAAGATTGAGACATAAAATAAAGGCAGAAAAGTAAATGCTAAAATTAAATGCAAGAAAAGTAAAAGGCGGGGTTAGTTGATCTTACCAAGAAGATTATGTAATCAGTTCTCGGGATGTAAGTTTGGTAATTCAATCATTGACTCTCTTAATTAATTGAATTATTTAACAAATTGTCTAACTGTCACTGGAACCAGTGATTAATGACCCCTAATATTTCCAACCCGACCAATGCATCGAAGTCAAAGCCTAATTAGATTGCTAACCAATGACGTCTCATTAATAAGAATCTAATTGCATTAAGTAAAAGTGGATCGTTAGATAGACTCATATAAACTAGGAACAACCTGGGTTTATACAATTCTAAGTCTAAATTTCTAGATTTATCATGCAATTGAGCTCATTGGGATAACAATCATTTCAACAAAATTAACACAATAAACTATTACTAACCAATTTAGCATAACAATTAAACCAAGTCAAGCAAATAGGCTGTCAATCTATTCTATCGAACAAATTGTAATTAAAATAGAAATTTAGAACACAACCAACAATAATTCAATAACCTAAAATACGAGACCTCAAGAATACCCAAAACTTAAATTTACCGAGTCCCGATTACAGCAATTCGAGCTTAGTTGGCCATAGACAAGCACCTCATGTTGGGTTTTATGTCCTAAAACTCGTAGATAGTGAATGATTAATGAATTATACACTTGTATCAATAAAGTGTTATTGAGGTTTATGCAATAAAGTGTTATTGTCATATTAAGTCTAGAATTGCACAATATGACCCAAATCCAATAAACTAAGATCCAAGGTTGTTTACATGTAACTTGAACTAGTATGTGGGGACATACGGGGATTGGTGTTCAAGTAACAACCTAAAAGGTCTATAGTACAGGGATAAGGCTGGGTACCTTATCCTGGCAACACTATGTGATACGGTTCGCTTTGTATTCGATACAGATGTATTGATGCAAGGCGTCCATGTAGGAGACATGCGAGCAGGGGTATCCTATGCAATGAGTTTGCATAAGACCGGACCACGAAATAGTAAACCACTAGATGTAACACCGTTAACTGAACTCCTTCTCACGAGGGATTGTCCTTTGATTAGTACGGGTGAGAGTGGCTTGCACACCGACTCAATAAGCCTACCTTCTTAGGGACAAGACCAAGTGGGGGGCTGGGGACATGACAATACAAGATGTAATTCACTCCTTCCCCTATTGGGGCAAGTAGATGTGTGTTCCCTTAAGGGCTGATTCCGGGGCTTGAACAAAGGCACGCTGTCCTCTCCTGGCCCGAGAGGAACTCCTGTTTAGAGGTTGGACCCTAAACAACTTGTTCATTAGAGGGATCAGTGGTACTCAAGGAACCAGAGGTAACCCAGGGATAAAACGGTAATTTGACCAACTGGTGTTACGAACACACGTGAAGGATTGACTTATTGCATTGGTCAATATCCGTAGACACATAAATATTCTACAGTGAGAAGAGTGCAGCTGTGAGTCTTTAGTGGAGTGACCCACAGTTAACGAATGTTGATTGACTCAGTTAATGAGTTTAGCTGATTTATCTCGTATCGTTGGAGCTTCTGATCTGTAGGTCCATTAGGTCCACCTGCTAGCTCATAGGATTCTGAGATAATATAGTCTTGATTATTAAAGGGAATTTAAGTTAATTGTATTTTGATGCAATTAATATAATGTATGTAGATACATTATAGTATAAGTTTAATTAATGAATTAAACTTTATAATAAAATTAAGGGAAAAATACACTTTTAGTCCCTGAGGTTTGGATTAGGTTTCATTTGGTCCCTGAGTTTTCAAACTCAACATTTTAGTCCCTGAGGTTTGGATTTCGTTTCATTTTGGTCCCTCCATCCAATTTTTCGTTAATATTTAACGGATTGCTGACGTGGCATGATTTTTTTAATTAAAAAATTGTTTTTTAATTCTCTTAAAAACAAATAATATTAAATTAATAAAAATATTATTATTTTTTTCATTTTTCATTTCTCTCTCCTTTCTTCTTCTTCTTCCTCTTTTTACTCTTCTTCCTCTTTTTCCTTTTCTTCTTCTTCAGACCACCATCACCGTCGCCGCCCATCATCATTCGCCGTCACCGGAGTGACTTTTTTTTTCCCTCTCTTCCTTCCTTTCTTCTTCCCTTTCTCCTTCTTCTTTCCCTCTTTCCTTCATTTCTTCTTCCCTTTCTCCTTCTCTTTTCTCCCTATTTTCAGATCTACAAAATCAACACCTAAACCCACACGATAACACCGCCGCCTCCTTTTCCCTTTTCAGATCTGCTATCGCCGTCTCCTTTCCCCTTTCAGATTTGTCGCCGTCTTCGAAAAAGAACACCCACACCCACGACGTCGTCATTGCATCAGAACACCCACGCGGCTACAGATCCGACAGCGACCACGACGAGCTTCAGATCTGAGTTGGCGAACTCGCGAGCTACAGATCCGACGGCGACCACAACAAGCTTAAGATCTGAGACGGCGAACTCGCGAGCTACAGATTCGACGGCGACCACGACGAGCTTCAGATCTGAGATGGCGAACTCGCGAGCTACAGATCTAACGGCAACCACGACTTTAGATCTGACACAACCAATGAAGGAAAGGGAAGAAGAGGAAAAGAGGGAGAAGAGGAAGAGAGAGGAAAAAAAAAGAAAAGGTCCAACGGCGGCGGTGCCGGCGATGGTTCGACGGCGGCGGCGGTGGCTACTGCAAATGAATGAGATTAGGGTTTGAAGGGGGAGGAGAAGAAGATGGAAGAAGAAAAAAGAAATGAAAAAAAGAAAATAAAAAATAATAATAAATTATTTAATATATTATTTTATTTTTAAAAATTTAAAAAATAGATTTTTAAATAAAAAAGCATTGACACGTCAGCGTTCTATTAACATTTAACGGAAAATTTGACTGAGGGACCAATAGTGTAACGAAATCCAAACCTCAGGGACTAAAATGTCGAGTTTGAAAACTCATGGACCAAAATGAAACCTAACTCAAACCTCAGGGACCAAAAGTGTATTTTTCCCTAAAATTATTTTTGGATGTGATTCAAAATTAATTAATGAGAGAATTATGAATTTAATTAAATATATGATATTTGATTAATTCATGAATTAATTGATTGAGAATTAATTAATTTAATTTGGTTAAATATGTTTTAATCAAATTAATACTATAGTTAAGATTAATGTACATTTTGATGCACATTAAAACTATAGGTTAAATGAGAGAGATTAAAATTGAATATGATTCAATTGTAATATTAATTAAATATTTTATATTTAATTAATGTGGGGTCAATTAATTTAAATTAATTGAATGACCTATTTAATTCAATTGAATATGATTTGATTGAATTAAAACTATATGTTATAATTGATTTAATTAAAATTGGTTTAATTAAATTAATTATAATTAATTATTATTATATAAATAATGATTAATTATTTAATTTATTAATTATTATTTGATAATAATTAAACGGTCCAGATCATTTGGATTAGATCCAATGGTTGAGATCATGTAGGGTTTTAATTCCCTCCCCACTTATCGTGAAGTGGAGAGGGGTTACCCACTGGCTTCCCCATTTCTCTCATTCTCACGCAAAAACAGAAAGGGAGATCTCTCAGATTTTTCTCTCTAGATCTCTCTCAAATACAGCAAGGTTTTTTACTGAAAATTCCCTTTCCATGACGATCTTTGGGTTCCCATAAACCGGTTCTCAGCAATCCAAAAGGATAGCGAGTGAATTCGAGTGGTTGTGTTCATTGGGAGGAAGAAGAACGTGGATTGGAGCATAGTGCAGTTTGCCTCCAAATTCAAGTAAGGTTTCAATATCTAAAATAGATTTAGATCTTAATTGCATGCTTAACCTAGTGTAGAAAATAGTTTTCTGTGTTTGTTGCCCAACGTACAGGTATTTGGAATAATCGAAAGTAAAACACGAACGGTGAAAACCGCTTCCGTTTGGGATTCAATCCCTTCACCTCAAAGCTCGAGGTTTGATCAACCGACCCTTAGGCTAAGAAAACTTGAAAGAACGCCTGAAAACTAAAGAGAAAAAGTGGCTATAATTGCAAGAATGAGAGATGATTGAGGGATGATTCAACCCTAATACAATGCTACATATTTATAGGAGTCTTTGGCCTTGAATTCGTGGTATTTTGGTGCTGAAACGAGGCCTCAAACATGGAAAAAATCGCTGATAAAAAAGGAAAATTTAGTTTTGGAAAGTCGATAGCGTCTCGACCCTACATAGTGGCGTCTCGACCCTACCCCCATTTTTGTCGTGGCGTTGAGATGTTGTCCTCTCGAGTTTTTGGCTTGGATTTGCTGCAGACATGGCGTTGAGACGATGTTTCGGAGGGTCTCTAAGCTGTATTTTGACTCCAAGGTCATTTTGGTCTTTTCACACTCCAGTTTTGCTTGTTTAAGTTTCGTTTTGGCCTTGAACCTCTGATATGGACCTGTACACTTATTATACTCGTTTTAAAGGACTTTTCGCATGGAATTCAATAAAGATAAGCATATTGGGAGATTCTAAACATATAAAAAATTATACCTATCAGTACCACTAACGAGTCTCCCCTTAAATAATGTCATCTATACGTCAAACACTCCTTTACCAAGGGGCTTTTACCAAGGAGTTTGCTCTTTGTTGCGCAAATTGCTCACCGCAAGTTTTAATATAGTGATTTCGTAGAGTACAAGTGTTGTCCTCAGCATTGGGTTTCTAGCCAATTAATTACCATGAATACTCTTGTTCAATTTTATTTAGAGAGAAAAATGTAGTGAAAGATTGATTTAAAGTAACAAAAGCTAAAATTAGAAATTCAAATGAAGAAAACTCTTAGGGAATTGATTTCACCTATAGGGATTGTGAATTAATTACTTGAATGATGATAACATGCAATGACTCATAAATCAAGGATAAACTAATATCATAATTATCTCTCCCGAGCATAACTAAATCTCATGCATACAATAAAGTCAATATTCCTATCTAAGTTCATTAACATGCAAGGCCGTAAGTCTAATCCTCTTACAATTTCTAAAGCTATCCTAAATCTCCCAATTTTAGGACTACTCTAGTTATGCAAATTAAGATACAAACTAAATTCCCTCTCTTGAGCAAGATTTAGAGAAAGCATCAATTAATCTATGGCCAGTAAATTAAAGGCATTAAGAATGTAATTTGCATAAATGAATTCAAAACAATATAATATCACAGAATTAAGGGTTAATAACAGAAATAGACCTTTTTGAAGATCCAATTAGCAAAAGTATCCTAAAGAACTATGTAGACACCGTATTTGGTCCGGCTTACTTTTTAGTATTAAAGTTTGATGTTGAATTTTATTTCATTTTATGTTATTTTTCTTTTTGGTTTTTATTATTTATTTTATTTTCATTTTCATATTTCAATTAATTTTGAATTTAATTTTTTGTTATTTTGTTTTATTTTTTTCCCCATTTTCAAAGTCTTCATATTCCTTCTCCTCCTCCCTCTCCCCCTCTTTCTCAACACACTTCTCCCTCTCCCTCTCCCTCTCCCCCTCTTCCTCAACTCCCCACCATTATTCTCTTCGACCACCATCCAAGCTTCCCTATAAAAGGTGAACACAAGAAAGAGGGAAAATGACAATTAGAATCAAATTAGAAGAAAGAGAAGGAAAGAGAGAATTACAATGGGGAGAAGAGTTTTTTTTTGTTCAAAACTCCATTTTAACAAAGATTAGAAGCCATTTTTTCCTTTTACCCATAAAATCCTCTTTCTCTCTCTAAACACCATTGTGACCTCCACCCAAAGTCATTTTCTTCTTTCTCCAAGAACTCACACCTCAACTCCATCGCCGCCACTCGAAGACCATCGTTGCCGCCAGTTCCGTTCGATGCCTTTAGTTTTGCCGCCCACGCCGCCGTCACTCTGAGGGAGGAGAGAGAAAGAATGTGAGGATGAAGAAAAAGTTTGGTGGGCCCATCTCTATCTTTTATCATTTTTTTTTAAATCATTCTCTTTAAAATGAGTTTTCAAGTTTTTTTTTCTCTTTATCTTCTAGTATGATTTTAACTTAAATTTTCTCATATGAATTTTCCAATCAGTTTTATGTTAGACTTTCATTTTAAAATCTCAAGTCAATTCCAATTTAATTTTAATTTGAAACTTTGGTTTCAATTTGAATTTGATTTAATCGGGATTTCTAATTCAATTCATTATTTTTAATTGATTCCATTTCAATTTGATTCTAAATTTGATTTCCTAAATCAATATCAAATTACCTTTACTGTGTCATTTCCTAAATAAATTTCGTCTCAAATTGGATTTTACATTGAAATCTCCAAATCAATCTCAATTATGTTTTGATTTAGAATTTCTAATTTCAACCTTAAATTTGTTTTAATTTGGAATTTTCAATAGGTTCTAATTGGAATTTCAAAATCAATGTCTATTAGGTTTTATATTAAAATTTAAATTGGAAATCGATCAATGGCAATGAATTTTAAATAAAATTGGAAATCTATTTCAATTGTTAAAAGGTTAAATTAAATTTCAAAAACCAAAAATTCAAATGTGTGTTTTTCAATGGGGTTTAGCCCATTTTCTCTTCTTTTATTTTGTTTTAATTATTATTATTTTTTTTAGTTATTTAATATCTTGGAAAGTTAAAATAGATTGATTATGGAAACTTTAAAGCTAATTTTGTCTAAGAATGGGTACTTAAGCTGACCGAAAGGGAACACCCTGCCTGGAAATTAGCCTAAAGTTTAACTAGTCAATTATTTTGGCAATCAAAATTTCAATTTGATCTTAATTTAGAATTTCTCAAATCAACTTCAATTTGATTCTAAATTGGATTTTCCAAATGAATTTCAAAATAGTTTTACTTTAGTAATTCCAAAGGAATTTCTAATCGAATTTGATTTAAAAATGAAAAAAATATTTTTTCCATTGAAGGGTGTCATACCACTCATGATTATTAGTTCACATTTTATTTTTGAAATGTGAAATAATAGATGTGAGACAAAATAACTCATGTACAACCTATGACGGAGTTGAGATAACTTCTCAAATTCTTGAGGCAACAAATTTTCTTTAATTAAAAGAAAAATCCAACATGACAAACAATTATTGGGTATAACCTCACTCACTAAATCAAACCCTTACTTTATTTTTTAAAGCTTAGGTAAGATCAAGTGGGACATTTGTTATTTATTTCTTTTTATTTCTTCAAAATAAAGGACCGTTTCGTGTTATAAAAGGATAATTTATAACATAAAATGTGGTAACCGTTTTTAAACGGGTGTTGTAGGGGTGCTAACACCTTCCCTACAGTCAATCGACTCCCGAGCCTAATCTTTAGTTTTCAAAGACCGGTTTTTCTTTAAAGCGGGTGACCAATCACACCCCAAGATGATTGGTGGTGACTGATAACTCTCCAAAAGGGAGTTATTTAGGCCTTATTTCTATATTGATTTGTGTGTCTTTTGTGCTAATAGGGTTGCTTTTAGATGGATATTATGTGTTTTAACCCATTTGGAAGAATGGAAGCTTTGGAAATTACTTTGTGCAGAATATGTTGCTGGATGACTTAAGGGAGCAAAATCTGTGCTGGAGCAAAGCTGGAAGCAAAAACTGCCACGTCACAGCTCGTTAGCCAATTTAACAAACTGAATTTTGTTAAGCTATTCTCGGATTTATGAAGCAAGGAGAGTCATCCACGTGTCTAGGTCAACCTAATTCAAGCCTCCTATCACTCTATAAAAGGAGATAGCCGCCCAAGTCAATTCCATTCCATTTTTGGGGGAAGAGTTCACTCTCATTTCCACTTTTGGGAGCCAAATAGAGGAGAGAGATTGGAGACCATCAAGGAAACCATCATTTGCAAGCTGATCAAGGGAATTAATATTTTCTTGTATTATTTTGTGAATATGGATATGCTTACTCAGATTGTAACGTGTGTCTCTATGCATCTTATGAACTAAGTAGCTTTAGGCGTTGGTTAGGAACATGTAATTGTCGTGCTTAAATTCTAGCAATAAATATTGATTTGATGCATCTTGATTAATTGTTGTGTTCATTTCTATTTTATGCCCGCCTGGCCAGCCGGTATGAATACCTCTTTCTAGTTTCAGGGATGATTTAGGGAGTGTGTGGTGGTTAATCACACTAGATCATTGTGTATTGGTGAACGCCAGTGACTGAGCTAGGGATAGCCAGTTGCCTAGTGCTTGATCGGTAGAGCTTCATTGGAGTTGAAACACATTCTAAAAAATCCAGAGTTCCGGGAGGAATCCGCTAATAAGACTGCGAGTGTTTTGCATGATCAATAATATTGCTAGAGTATCTTTTAAAATTGGAGCACCTGACCAGCGCCTGTTTCTAATCTGTCTGCCTATTTGTTTATTTTCTGTTTTGTCATTTCTTTTGCTTCAACATTCTATAAAAAACCAATCATTTTAACCACCTTTGAAACCATTAAAGAGATAAACAAAATAGATAAAGTGGAAGCTAATTCAGACCTTGGATTCAATAAATACTTATTACTTGCTGTGGATTGTGTATACTTGCACAGAGTTCTAGAGTCTTTTTGTATCTTATTTTTACTCACTCTAGAAACCCAACAAGTTTTTGGCGCCGTTGCCGGGGACTTGAATAAGTTTTTATCTGATCTGTTTTGCGTATGTGTTTTAGTGGTTTGGTGCTAGAACTTTTTTATTGTTTCTTTTGTTTTTGCAGGTGTGAGTTTGGTGCATGAGCGATCTGCCTGGGGTAAGGTTCGAGCTTGATCCAGAAATCGAGAGGACATTCAGGAGAAAAAGGAGAGAGCAGCGTAGAAACCAGAATTTAATGGCTGATGTGCCGCGTCTCCCGCAAGGTCTTGAAGACCCAGCGACCCCCAGCAGAATCGTGTGCTGCAGCAAAATCAACCGCTGGAGCAAAATGGACAACAAAATAATCAGGCTGAGAATCCTATCTTGGTAGCAAACGATAGGGCCAGAGCCATTCGAGCGTATGCTTTTCCAATGTTTGATGAGTTAAATCTAGGGATTGCACGTCCTCACATCGAGGCAGCAAATTTTGAAATGAAACCGGTAATGTTTCAAATGTTGCAAACCGTGGGTCAGTTCCATGGTTTGTCATCTGAAGACCCCCATTTACATCTTAAGTCTTTTATAGGAGTTAGTGATTCTTTTGTAATTCAAGGAGTGCCTAGGGATGCCCTTAGATTAATTTTGTTCCCGTATTCTCTTAGAGATGGAGCAAAGGCATGGTTAAACTCTTTTGCTCCAGTATCAATTAGGACATGGAATGAGTTAACAGAAACAATTTTGAGTAAATATTTCCCACCTAATAGGAATGCTAAATTAAGGAGTGAAATAGTAGAGTTTAGGCAACTTGAAGATGAGACTTTTAGTGAGGCTTGGGAGAGGTTTAAGGAGCTTTTGCGAAAGTGTCCCCACCATGTTTTACCACATTGTATCCAAATGGAAACATTTTTCAATGGGTTAAATGGAGCAACCCAAGGTATGGTTGATGCTTCGGCTGGAGGGGCCCTTTTGGCAAAACCTTTTAGAAAGAATATCTACTAATAGTTGTCAGTGGTCGGATGTTAGAGGCACAAATAAAAAAGTTAAGAGTGTGTTAGAGGTTGATGGTGTGTCCACCATTAGGGCTGATATTGCAATGTTAGCTAACGCTCTTAAAAATGTGACAGTGGTTAGTCATCAGCAGCCGCCAGCTGTGGAGCCTGCTGCAGTGGTGAACCAAGTTGCAGAAGAAGCATGTGTCTATTGTGGTGAAGATCACTACCTTTTCCACAAAGGCAAAGGCCTAAGAATCCGGATGGTCAATTTAAGAAGTTTTTAGAGATTCTTAAGCAATTGCATATAAATATCCCTTTAGTAGAAGCTATTGAGCAATTGTCTAATTATGCTAAATTTCTTAAGGATATTTTAACTAAAAAGAAGAGGTTAGGTGAATTTGAAACTGTATCTCTTACTGAGGAATGTAGTGCTATTCTTAAGAATGGGCTACCAACCAAGGCTAAGGATCCAGGATCATCCACTATAAATGTGTCTATAGGTGGAAAAGAGTTAGGTAGAGCACTTTGTGATCTAGGTGCAAGCATTAACCTTATGCCTCTTTCGGTCTATCGAAAGCTAGGTATTGGTGAAGCTAGGCCTACCACAGTTACACTCCAATTAGCTGATAGGTCTATCACATATCCAGAGGGTAAAATTGAGGATGTCTTAGTAAAAGTGGATAAATTCATATTTCCTGTTGATTTTATTATCTTAGACTATGAGGCTGATAAAGATGTCCCAATTATTTTAGGTCGTCCATTTTTGGCTACTGGTAGGGCGTTGATAGAGGTTCAAAAAGGGGAATTAACAATGAGAGTTTATAATGAGGAAGTGAAATTTAATGTGTTTAAGGCCATGAAGTATCCAGACGAAATGGAAGATTGCTCTTTCATTAGGATTCTGGAGAACACAATTGTTGAGACAGCAATGCAGGATTCGGCTGACAAGCATTTGGAAGATCATGGAGAGGTTAGTGTAGAGGATTTAGAAGTTTTTTCTTTAGAAAGAAAAAATGAAAAAGAGGTGTTTAGGTGTGAGGATGTTTTTGAGTCTTTAGATTTAGATTAAAGAAAGGCTCCTCCTATTAAGCCATCCCTGATTGAGGCACCCACTTTAGATTTGAAGCCCTTGTCGGATCATCTAAAGTATGTGTATCTTGGGGAGGGTGAGACGTTGCCCATTATTGTTGCATCTGATTTAATGCCAGAGCAAGAGGAGGCCTTAATAAAATTGCTGCAGCAATATCGCAAAGCTATCGGTTGGACATTGGCTGACATTCAGGGAATTAGCCTGTCTTTTGTATGCACAAAATCACTCTAGAGGAGGGATCTTTTAGGAGTATTGAGCAACAGAGAAGGCTTAACCCTGCAATGAAAGAGGTTGTTAAAAAGGAGGTGATCAAATGGTTGGATGGGGGCATTATTTATCCAATTGCAGACAGCAACTGGGTAAGCCCTGTCCAATGTGTTCCTAAGAAAGGAGGTGTCACTGTGGTGAGCAATAAAGATAATGAATTGATCCCAACCAGGACAGTAACTGGCTTGAGGGTTTGCATGGATTACAAGAGGCTTAACAAAGCCACCCGTAAGGACCATTTCCCTCTACCATTTATTGACCAGATGTTGGATAGATTGGCTGGTCAGGCCTACTACTGTTTCTTAGATGGTTATTTTGGGTATAACCAGATTACTATTGCTCCTGAGGATCAGGAAAAACCCACTTTCACCTGCCCTTACGGGACGTTTGCTTTTAGGCGAATGCCTTTTGGCCTTTGCAATGCTCCAGCAACATTTCAGCGGTGTATGTTAGCAATTTTTTCTGATATGATTGAGTCCACTGTTGAGGTATTTATGGACGATTTTTCAGTTTTTTGTGGGTCTTTTCAGAGTTGTTTGGATAATTTAGGTAAGGTGTTAAAGAGATGTGAGGATACCCATCTAGTGCTTAATTGGGAGAAATGTCACTTCATGGTGAAGGAGGGCATTGTGTTAGGTCATAGGATTTCTAAGAATGGTCTAGAAGTTAATAGAGCAAAAATTGAGGTTATTGAGAGACTAGAACCACCGAATTCAGTGAAAGGGATTCAGAGCTTTTTAGGTCATGCTGGATTTTATAGAAGGTTCATAAAGGATTTCTCAAAAATCAGTAAACCTCTTTGTAACTTATTGTGCACTGATCATGTTTTTGACTTTAATGCAGATTGTAGGAAGGCTTTTGAGACTTTAAAGGCTGCTTTAATCTCAGCACCCATTCTTTGTGCACCTAACTGGAATTTACCATTTGAGGTAATGTGCAATGCGAGTGATGCTGCGGTAGGTGCTATGCTGGGGCAAAAGAAAGGCAAATTTATCCATCCTATCTATTATGCAAGCAGGGTTTTAAATGAGGCACAAGTCAACTATACAACTACTGAAAAGGAGTTGTTAGCTGTTGTGTTTGCTTTTGAGAAATTCCGACCGTACTTGGTTGGATCCAAAGTCACGGTTTTCACGGATCATGCAGGAATAAGGTATTTAATATCTAAAATGGATGCAAAGCCTCGACTAATTCGTTGGGTTTTATTATTGCAGGAATTCGACTTGGAGATAAAGGACAAGAAGGGATCAGAGAATGTCATTGCAGATCACTTGTCTCGTCTTGATCCATCATCATCTTTGCTGAAGCAATCTGCTATTTCAGATTCTTTTCCAGATGAACAGCTTTTTGCTCTTGAGGTAAAGGTAGTGAAGGATGTCCCTTGGTATGCTTACATTGCTAACTTTTTGGTAAAGGGAGTCAGTCCTATTGATATGGATTGGAGGCAGATGGAGAAGTTTAAGCATGTTGCGAAATATTTTTATTGGGATGAGTCATTTATGTATAAGCAATGCTCTGATGGTATTATTCGTAGGTGTGTTTCAGGTGATGAAGAAAAGGAAATCTTGGAGCAATGTCACTCTTCGCCGTATGGAGGCCATTTCAGCGGTCAGAGGACAGCTATGAGGATTTTGCATTGTGGATTCTTTTGGCCTTCCTTGTTTAAGGATGCTACAAGCAATGTGATGTCTTCCAAAGGAGAGGAAACTTAGGGCCTAGAGATGAAATGCCTCTTACTTACATTTTGGAAGTTGAATTATTCGATGTATGGGGTATTGATTTTATGGGGCCATTTCCCCCTTCTAATGGTAATGTTTTTATCTTATTGGCAGTTGATTACGTGTCCAAGTGGGTGCAGGCCATTGCATGCCATCAAAATGATGCCAAGACGGTTTCAAGGTTTCTCCAATCGCACATTTTTGCGCGGTTTGGGACACCTAGAGCTTTGGTGAGTGATGAGGGTACACATTTTGTTAATAATATCTTAACTAAGCTTTTAGCTAAGTATGGAATTAAGCATAGGATAGCTACCCCTTATCACCCACAAACAAATGGTCAAGCGATTAGTAATAGGGAAATAAAATCGATTCTAGAGAAAGTAGTTCATTCATCAAGGAAGGATTGGTCTTTTAGGTTGGATAAGGCTCTTTGGGCTTATAGGACAGCCTATAAGACTCCTCTAGGTATGTCTCCCTATAGGTTAGTATATGGGAAAGCTTGTCATTTACCATTAGAGCTTGAGCATAAAACATTTTGGACTCTGAAGAAATTAAATTTTGATCTGAGTCATGCAGGAGCAATTAGAATGCTGCAGCTTAACGAGTTGGAAGAATTTCAACAATTTTCGTATGAAAATTCGAAAATGTATAAAGAAAAGACTAAGTTGTGGCATGATAGGAAAATTAAACAAAAAGAGTTTGTTAAGGGTCAAAGAGTTTTGCTTTACAATTCTAGATTAAAATTGTTTCTTGGGAAACTAAAATCTAAATGGTCAGGGTTATTTATTGTGATTGAGGTTTTTCCCCATGGAGCAATTACTTTGCAGGATGAAAAAGATGGGAGAGTGTTCAAGGTGAATGGACAGCGTGTGAAGCATTATTGGGGAGAGGAGTTCCAGAAAAAATATCCTTCCCTAAAGCTAGTTGACGACTGAGAGAGCAAGATGGTTGCGGGAGCATTTCGCAGAGCAATATTTTGAGCTCCCAATGTTTGCTTTTATTTTCTCGCTGATATGATTTGATTTTAATTTGAATTAGGATTCGATTTGGTTTGTTTCAATTTTGCAGGATTTATTTTAAGTTCGGTGTTATTTTTAATTCCGTAGATTTTATCATAATTTTGAATATTTTTAATATTTTTGGTAATTTAGTTTTTTCGATTAGATTAGATTATATTTAGATTTTATTTTCGGTTATTTAAATTTCTGTTTAGATTAGATCAGAATAAAATTTCTCCTAATTTATTCGGTTTTGAATAATAAAAAAATATAAAAGATAAGATTTGATTTAAGCGGTTAATTCAAATTTCTTGATTTGATTTGATTTTA
The DNA here is from genome assembly GCA_017139565.1 of Luffa aegyptiaca. Classification (NCBI taxonomy): domain Eukaryota; kingdom Viridiplantae; phylum Streptophyta; class Magnoliopsida; order Cucurbitales; family Cucurbitaceae; genus Luffa; species Luffa aegyptiaca. The sequence goes on from CM029403.1 coordinate 27,252,823, forward strand.
AATTCGTCCGTATCTAAGATTTGTTTTGATCAGAAGGTTGTTACGGCAACTTTATGGCCGAAGCAAATCTCTCGTCCGAAGGGGAAGGGTTTTGTTTTGAATTAATTACTTTTACCGTTTGGATTTTGAATTTTCTGTGGGCAGGTTAATTGCATGAGCCATCTGATGGAGCCACGTGTCACACAGGGAAGATCAAAGGGCTTAGCCGTTGGACAACGCATTATTGTTTACCATGGGCGTTTAAAATCCGGATTTTACCGTTTGATGGTTTTAATTTTGCAGATTAAACGGCAATTTTAATTAATGAAGCAAAATCTTTTCGGTTGGGATTTTCCTTGCTGAAGCCCTATTTATTAAACAGCCTTCGGTAAGTTTTCTTCATCTTCTCGTTTTAACCTTTGCCGATTTTATTCTTCTTTCTTTGTTTCTGTGTGCGGTAAATCCTTTTGAGCTTTCAATGGCGAAAACAAGAGCAAGAAAGGAGAGAGATAATGAAGAAGAAGAGGTACCAGTTACCCCTGAGGCACAGAAAGTGAAAACGAAGAAAAAGAAAACGCCGGAGGAAAAAGAAGCCAAACGAAGGAGAAGGCAGCAGAGGGCTGAGGACCAAGAAGTTGTCCAGAAGGCGGCGGAAGATGTTGCTGCTACGTTAGTTGAAGAAGGAAATCCGAAAGAATCAGAGGGACAGAACACTGAGCTGAGTGACCCAGTAGTTGCAGATACGGAGGAAGTTCAAGAAAAACAGGTTGAAGATACGCAAGAAGGTAGGACACAGGATGTTCAGGAAACAGGTAATGAGCAGGTGGAGCAAGAGCAAGAGGCTCGAGTGGAGGTTATCATGCCAGAGGTGCCACGACGTCGCCGCGTGAAGCACAAGGCAGGATGCGTGAAGGTAGTCCGAACTGATACTCCCTCGCCTCCAACCACTGATTCTGAAAGAGAAAATGTAGAAAGAGAGGAACGAGAAAAGAAGGAAGCCGAGAACAAGGCAAGAGAGGAAGAAGCAAAGAAGGCGGAGGAAGAGATTTTCCTCAAACAAAAGGAAGACAGGGGCAAAGGTATTGTTGCGGCATCGACTGAGGCTGAAAATCTCGGTGCTGAGGAACCACGATTGTCGTACATTCGCTTCATCAAAAATTTTGCCCGAGCAAAGTATGTTGAAATGTTGAGACGGGACTTCCTGTTTGAACGAGGATTTGGCGATGATCTGCCACGGTTCTTGAGGACTGGAATAGTGAACCATGGCGGAGTCAATCTTGTGCAAAGCCAGAGCCTGTTAATTCCAACATTGTTAGGGAATTTTATGAAAATATTGACGACCAAGAGGAATTTCAGGCTATCGTCCGAGGAGTGCCTGTTGACTGGAGCTCAGGAGCTATTAATTCTTTATTCAACCTCCAGGACTTTCCGCATGCAGGCTTTAACGAAATGGTGGTAGCACCATCTAGCGATCAATTAAATGCGGCTGTCCGGGAGGTTGGCATCGAGGGGGCTCAATGGAGACTATCGAAGACAGAGAAGCGCACGTTTCAGGCCGCTAATCTGAAGAGTGAAGCCAATACATGAATGGGTTTCATCAAGTTGCGTTTGCTGCCAACAACTCACGATTCAACAGTGTCTCAGGATCGGGTTTTGCTTGCCTTTGCTATTCTTCGTTCAATGAGTATCGATGTGGGTAAAATCATTCCGTCTGAAATTCATGACTGCTGGCGGAAAAAGGTGAGGAAGTTTTTTTTCCCCAACACTATCATGATGCTATGCCGAAGGGCAGGGGTGCCAGAGAGTGAGGATGATGTGACTTTAATGCACAAGGGAATAATCGACACACCAAATCTGGCTAGGCTTCAAAGGACGCAGGAAGCACGCCAAGGAGGTTTGGCGTGCTGCATCCACCAAATGCAGGAGCAATTACAGATGCATTCCAGCAGAATGGAATTTGCTGAAAGGCAATTCCAGACCTTTTGGAATTATGTGAAGAGAAGGGATGTCGCGTTGAGGGTGGTCTTGCAATCAAACTTTTCTAAACCATATCCAGCCTTACCCATATTCCCTGATGACCTACTGAACCCCTGGATTCCGCCCCCACCGATTGAAAGAGAAGAAGAGGATGATGAAAATGAGCAGGGCCAAGAGGACTGATGAATGAAGTGGCCCGGAGCGAGCATGATTTTTGTTCTGGAATTTTTGTTTGCTCGCGCACTTTCTAACCTCCTTTTCTGTTGATGTTATGTTTGCTTCTTTTTAATTTTTTTTCTGAAAAAATATATCTGCTTTTGTAATTTCTTTCTATGTTTTTAATGAAATTTCCAAGTTCTTTCTGTTCTATGGCACTGAGTAATTCTAACTTAACTGATTTCTTCTGAATTTTTGAAGATTGGACTGGTTAAGCTTAATTAGATCAAGGTATTCTGATCTCCAGAAACCTTTTGCTTGAGCATTTCTTCTAGCCTGGTCATTGTTGCGACAAGAAGATTTTGGAGGTAGTGTTGACTTATTTGATCCGCTTTAAGCTTAGTTCTAGTCCCACGCTTAGGTTCAAAATTCAGATAGAAAAATTTAAGTTTGGGGGTATACTTCACAAAATTAATGATTCATTAGGGACAATGAATAATTCAAGTTTGGGGGACTTTTTGCTACTCCAATTGTTTTGCTCGAGCATTCCTCTCCTTCATTTAATAATTTGCTAGGTTGTTGAGTAACCACGGACATTTGTGATACCCACAGTTTGTCTTTGCATCAAAAGTTGACCTAGGAAATATGAAAAATGAAAAAAAAATTATTATTTGCTGAAAAAAGTTGATTGTTGAAAATTTTGCTGAGAAAATTCATGGAGCAAAAGTTTGGAAGGATGAATGATAATCCAGCAGTTTTCTGTCTCCCAGAACTTAGGTGAGCTTCATCATAAAATGTTGCCATTCTGAGGGGCAAGAGATAGAATAACTAAGGATTTTTTAACTTTACAAAGAGTATTTAGCCTAGTTGGTGATGAGTTCAAAGCAAGGGTATACTGCACCATAAAGTGGGTCATCCCATGCTTAAGAGCTCATGACTGTAGGGCTGCTTTAAGTCCGAAAAACAAAAATATAAACCCCTTCAAAATGTGTTATAATATGTCTGATAATAGAGCTAAGCTGTGGCAAGTTCTTAGAATTGAGTTAAAAGTGGTGATTATTTGTCCATGCCGGAAGAACTATTTTGCTGCAGCAGAGCTTGGTTTTGCAGAATGCTCAGGTAAAGGTTGAAGGTAGTGTTGGATTATCTGTTTTGATTAAGCTATGCTTTGTCTAACGTTTTGAATTCTGAAGGAAAGGTTGGTTAGTATTGCTCGGGACGCGCAATAGTTCAAGTTTGGGGGTGTGATAACTCTCCAAAAGGGAGTTATTTAGGCCTTATTTCTATATTGATATGTGTGTCTTTTGTGCTAATAGGGTTGCTTATAGATGGATATTATGTGTTTTAACCCATTTGGAAGAATGGAAGCTTTGGAAATTACTTTGTGCAGAATATGTTGTTGGGCGACTTAAGGGAGCAAAATCTATGCTGGAGCAAAGCTGGGAGCAAAAACTGTCACGTCACAGCTCGTTAGCCAATTTAACAAACTGAATTCTGTTAAGCTATTCTCGGATTTATGAAGCAAGGAGAGCCATCCACGTGTCTAGGTCAACCTAATTCAAGCCTCCTATCACTCTATAAAAGGAGATAGCTGCCCAAGTCAATTCCATTCCATTTTTGGGGGAAGAGTTCACTCTCATTTCCACTTTTGGGAGCCGAATAGAGGAGAGAGATTGGAGACCATCAAGGAAACCATCATTTGCAAGCTGATCAAGGGAATTAATATTTTCTTGTATTATTTTGTGAATATGGATATGCTTACTCAGATTGTAACGTGTGTCTCTATGCATCTTATGAACTAAGTAGCTTTAGGCGTTGGTTAGGAACATGTAATTGTCGTGCTTAAATTCTAGCAATAAATATTGATTTGATGCATCTTGATTAATTGTTGTGTTCATTTCTATTTTATGCCCGCCTGGGCAGCCGGTATGAATACCTCTCTCTAGTTCCAGGGATGATTTAGGGAGTGTGTGGCGGTTAATCACACTAGATCATTGTGTATTGGTGAACGCCAGTGATTGAGCTAGGGATAGCCAGTTGCCTAGTGCTTGATCGGTAGAGCTTCATTGGAGTTAAAACATATTCTAAAAAATTTGGAGTTCCGGGAGGAATCCGCTATTAAGACTGCGAGAGTTTTGCATGATCAATAGTATTGCTAGAGCATCTTTTAAAACAATTACTAAAACCTGACCAGCGCCTGTTTCTAATATGTCTGCCTATTTTTTTATTTTCTGTTCTGTCATTTCTTTTGCTTCAGCATTCTATAAAAAACCAATCATTTTAACCACCTTTGAAACCATTAAAGAGATAAACAAAATAGATAAAGTGGAAGCTAATTCAGACCTTGGATTCGATAAATACTTATTACTTGCTGCGGATTGTGTATACTTGCACAGAGTTCTAGAGTCTTTTTATATCTTATTTTTACTCACTCTGGGAACCCAACAGTGACTCCAAACCTTTAACCTCGAAAGAGACCCTTAGGGAAGGACGTCGGCCGCTCCGCGTCGCGATGACATTGCGACAAACTATATTTTACAAGCATGTCCAACGAATTTTGAACAAACATGGCCAATTTACTAATATACCCTTGCATGGACACCATCTTGAAATTATAAAATAATATAAAAAGAAAAAAGGAAAAAATAGATTTGAAATAACTTTCCAAAAACAGTCCAAATTCAGCGTGAATACTGGTCAATCTTCCCCGTTTTTTCTTTTGCATTTTCCCCCTTCTGCCATTGCTGCCTTGCTAAGCTTTTTCTTCTTGGTTTTTCATTCTTGGTAAGTTCACCACTAGCATCTTTCCTGTTCATCTTGAGCCCTAGAAAAATTCATGCTTCTACATTCGTTCATCTTCTGCATTCTGGGTAAAAAAATTTCAGTCGTCTTCAGCGAAACTAATAGGTTTTTAGTTTTTTTTTCTGCGACTTGTTTTTTCCTGCGATTATTTGGTAAATACCTAGTCTAAAGGCGTTTGGTTTTGTAACGCCCCAGGTTTTCCAACCTTTAGCCTAGAGACGCGACTACAACCCTTAAACCATTCACCACTGATTTGAACCACTTTAAACCGGAAGTACCGAAAATTTCGGCAACATAACGGCGTAAAACTGGTTATCCAAAAATTTTACTTCACCTGATATAAATATAAACACTCATAAACAAGCAACAAGCCAAACTCCACCAAACTACAGCCAGATTTCACAACCTATCTCCTCTAGACAAATCATACTTTATCAATACATGCAATAAACTGAAACCACGCAGCGGAACTTAAAGACATTTCATTAACAAAAAGAGCTAGACCACTAGCTCAAACATTTATCAAACTTAATCAAAATAAACAAGTCTAGATACACAATCTTAGCCTTTCTCAGGTGAATCTCTCACCATCACAGAACCACTAAACGAAACAACCCAAGCTACCCTACCACGCCATTGAGAAACGTGACAACTGCAAGGCCAACACTCTAGGAACTTTCCTCGCAGTTCTCTTCATTGCCACCAAGGTCCGGATCATCCTCGATACCTGCAACATCTAAAATGTTGGGGGGTATCAGTACAACTGTGGTACTGGTAAGCAGCTCACACTTACCCAACCACAAACAATCAACCAAAACAAACAACATGCTCAGCACACGCATCCAACAGGTTACACATCCACAACAATCAACATGCTTTTAAGCTATAAACTAAACACATGCTTAAAAACAACTCACTCATGCAGATGCATCACACGCTATGCAACGCACGCACTAGACTCCACATGATTTTCGCGTCATGCTCCGCAACTACATGATTTCCGCGTCATGCTCCGCAACACATGAATTCTGCGCCATGTGCTACGCTACTTACATGATTTTCGCGTCATGTTTCGCACCTACCCCACATGAATTCTGCATCATGTGTTGCGCCACTCTTACGTGATTTCTGCGTCACGCTCCGCACTCACACCCACGTGATTTCCGCGTCACACTCCGCTACACATGAATTACGCACCATGTGTTGTGCCTCACACCCGACTCATGCTCTACACATCCCCCATGCAACATGCAAGCCAGACTCAAAAGCTAAACTCAACATTCGCCATACTCAAGACAAACACTCATCATGCTTAAACACCTTAAGCAAATACAACTCAAGCAACACAGAAGATACAATTCATGTTTCATACAAAGCACTTTAAGGATCATAGCACAACAATTCATATATATAACATTTCATACAAATATAAGAAAAGCAGATAAACAAGCGATCATGCTTCATGCAGTCAAACAAGCTTAGTAAGTAGAAACTACTTACAAATCACTTTTAAAAACCAACGCTAGCTGGAACTGCACAAACACGCTCCAACACGAGCTTCCAGCTACAAATAAACTACCAACCATTAAAGGAAGTCTAAACAAAATGAAAGCACCCTAAAACAAGATGCTAAAGGCGAAACTGAACCAATAACGGTTTATTTCCTTGCTGGACAGCATCTAAACATAACCCAAATTGAAAACCCAATGCCATTAAACCATGGGTAACCACGTCTAAGGCGTTACGGGTGGTGGGTATTTGTTAGTTGACAACATTAAGGCTATACAGCCACTGGACAGCAAGCAACAACCACCTAAAGTGCATGAACGACAATCTAAGAGCTTCTAAAGCCTAGACAATGCAAATAAGGCCTAGGTAATTATTGGAAACCTATTTAGCAAGCTATTTAAACTATGGACAGCAACCAAAAGCTCATAAATCATGCTTTACGAACCTACAAAGGTTGGGAAACATTCTAAGAGAACGAGGCTAAATGGGCATTGAAGAATTACTTGATTTTTACCCAAAACAGCCACGATAACCCATTTTAAAACATGAACTAGGTCCTATAAAGATTGGGCAACTCCTACGAGCCTAGATGTGCAATGGGTAACGACACCACATGCTTTGAAAGCTAAGACAACTGATGAGCAACCTAACTCCAATGCTACAAATGAAGGGACAACAAGCATTCGACCCCTATTTAGCGCATTCTAAGGACCTTCAAGAGGTTGGGAACCTTCTAAGACCTAAACAACTAATGGGCAAAGGTAATTCATGCTTCTAAAGCTCAAAAACCTATCTACTAATGAACCTCAATACTAATAAACTAAGGACAGCAGCGAATCTTACTCAAACGATCCCGTTTCAATGCTAGACGGGTTAGACAAACCACAACCAGCGAGTCAGAACACTCATTGGGCAGTGGGTGTTCAAGTTGAAGTGATTTGAACCCCAAACGAACACCTAGACGACACTGCAGATCAGAATATCGAACACACTTTAATTTTTAGCAACTAAAATGAATGGGCATTCTCTTTAAAGCTCTAAACAACAATGGGTATTTGATTAAACTTAGCTAAAGGCCTAAAGAAAACATGGGTAAGAGATTAGACTTACCAAAGATGCCAAACGACCTCAAGAACGCCCGACATAGCCACTGGACAGAGGCAAAAACGCGAAAGACAGGGTCCCAAACTGCTGCCTGCGCGAGACCTAACCAAGACAATGTAAGGGACTCTTAGATTGGGCCTAAAACAACTGAGATTGAGGAAGAAAGAGGTTACCCACGAATGTCTTTGGCTGAAAACGTAAAGACAAAGAAAGAGAGCCACGAATCTAAAACCCACGGGCAGAGAATCGCGCGGAGAGGCAGAGGGATCAGGGCTGGCGGCGGCGGCACGCGCTCAGCTTGGACAGAGGGAGTGATATCCACGGGAAGAGGGAGAGACGGCGCAGAGAGAGAGCTCGCGAAGGGAGACGGTGGGCTGCACGACTGAACGAGGGAGGCGGCGGCTGGCTGAGGCTCTCGGCTGGGGCTCACGCATAAGAGAGAAAAGAGAGATGAGGGAGATGGGGGGCTTCACGATAGAGAGGGAAAGAGATGCAAGCCTTAGGGTTTTTTTCCTTTTCCTTAACTCCTTTTCTTTTCCTTTTTCCACAAAACCTCCAAGACCCAAAAATAGGATTTTCTCAACCAAAACCCATTGTTCAACGCATAATTGAATTTTAACGCTGATATTTCTCAACCGAACACAAACCAAATCCAACAAACTTTAGGGAGGGATTTATTTTTAATAACGCTTAATTCCCAAACACTATGGTTTAAAATTAAACCCCTAAGTTCAAGCCAAAATAGAATTTATACTCCTTTCAACTTGAAACATTGAATTTAAACACATCCAAAAGTGCATGGGGCGTCACCGGTTTTGTGCTTTTATTTTCCCCACCGCGAATGATTTTTTTTAGGCGTTTGATAAATACCGGATTGTGCCTTCGAATACATGGTCTGAAGTCGTCTGGTTTTTCGTTCATCTTGAGCCCTAGAAAAATACTAGCTTCTTCGTTCGTTCATCTTCAGCGTTCTCTAGTAAAATTCCTTCAGCCGTCTTCAGCGAAACTGGTAAGTTTTTCTTCTTTTTATTTTTTTTTCTACGACTGGTTTATTAAGATTGTTTGGTAAATACCTCGTTTGAAGGCATCTAGTTTGATTTTTATTTTTTGGGTACATACCCGATCTGTTCGTTCATATTCTTTGTTTAGGTAAAATACACAATGCTGGGTTTTTTTCATCCTCCCCCTTTTTTTGCTTCTTTCCACTGTTTTTTCATTCATATTCTTTTTTTTTTACATACTAGCTTCTACTACTTGTTTCGTTTGTTTATTGTAAACAGTACACAATACCCAATTTCCACTGTCTTTTCGTTTACACCGTTTGTTCGTTTTTCCCCATTTCTTTATTGAATAAATACTACCTTCTTTGAAATTTATACCCCTGTTTGACATGTATACATCTGATTGAATAAATACTACCTTTTATGTTCTTCGATTGGTAATGTGCTATATATAGAATAAATATTACCTTCGTTGGGATTTATACCCATGTTTGAGATGTACATAACGTTCAGATATATAAAAAATACTCGTTGTTTGGATATATATATATATATAGGGGTGTAAAAATCTCTGGTTGGATCGGTTGTACGGACAAACCGACCCAACCCGATATGATTCGGTTGTATGAAATACCTGAACCACCCAGACCCGAACCGATCGGGTCGAGTCGGGTCAGGTCTCTGTTCTTCAAAAGAATCGTGAACCCTTGCATTTTTCTTTGTTTTTTTTTAAAGGAATCCCTTGCGAATCGGTGGGGTCTGGAGAGCTTCGATCACTTTTCTTCAACAGTAGTGGCGGCCGGCGGGTCACTTTTCTTCGACAGCAGCAGGAGCGAGCTTTGGTGGGGTCGAAAACAGAGCGACAAAGATGGGAGAATAAGGCCCAAGATCGATCTTGGAGAAGGAGGTGGGATTGTGTTGTTGATGATGAAGAGAGGGTTTCTTATCGGTGGGGTCTGGAGAGCTTCGGTCGGCTTCTTGGGCTTCTTCGCAAGATCGATCAATGGAGGATGGTCGGCGCCGCCATCGGGGTTGAGGCAGAGTGTGGAGAGATCAGAGAAGCCTGAAACAGTGAAACTTGAGATCGATTAGGGCAAATTTCCTCCTTGACCATATTCTTCAGATCGATTAGGGCTAATTTCTTCAGATCGATTCCGCCATCACAAGTTTTGTTTCTTGAACCTGATTGCAGGAAGGGAGAGGCGAGGAGAGACAAAAAGAGAAAACAAAGAGAGAGACGGAAAAAGAGAGTAGAGAGAGAGACGGGATCGACGATTTCTGAAAAACGGCAAACTTAAGAATCTCAATTTTTAGGGCAACAAAAGCAACACCTTGGTCAGGAAAAGGCGAACCGAACCAATCGGTTCGGTTCGGTTCGGTTTCTTACACTCCTATGTATATATATATATATATATATATATATATCCATCCAATTGTTTGTGATGGTCGATTAAATGTATATATACCTTTGTACTTATTTTCCATGTAATTAGAATCAAAATGGTGAAGATAAAAGAAATTGGGAATACGGAAAGGCGCAGGAGCCAGTGACTTTTAGGATCTTCTAGTAAGAAACCAAATCAAAAGGCGAATGAAATGGAAGTATTGACGATTGATTCAGAGGTATATTTCAAATACATTGGGTTATTATTTAAATCATAAATATATTATGTACTTCTCATATCTTTGTATACTATGTACTACTTTTTAGGACGAAAGCTCAGATGCTAGTGTTAAGTATCCAATGAAACTCTCATTGGATACACAACCTGAAAGACAAATGTTCAAACATATTTTAGGGAACGTGGGCCGAATGTTTAATGCATTGAAGCCCAAAAAAAGTAAAGATGATGGTGAGGAGGCAACTGTTGAAGATAAGGTACATCAACGTTAAAATTTGACTTCACAATTACATAAATAAAGATGTTTGATAGCCTAATTTGATATTTATTTTCGTATTTAAAGCACGACACGCCTATTGAGGAAGATAATATAACGAGCAGACAAGTTGTGTTGTATTCAAATACACGAGTAGTATTGTAGCAAAATATTTTCTTCTATATGCAATATATATTGGAATAATGACAACAAAAAATAATCTTCTTTTTTTTTTTTTTTTGCAAAGGAGGAACCTGTTGTATCAGAAGGAGTTATTGAAGATGTTGTCGGACGAGGCCAATGTGATGCAAATGTAAATAAAGAACCTGAAGTTATTGGAGAAAAAGAAGATGAAGGGTCAAATGAGAAAGATGGCTTCAAGATTAGACAGCGGGATCAAGAAAAAGAAGAACAAAAAAAGGAACTGATGAGGTATATTAGATAAATACACCGTATGTGGCTAGATTTATTAAAATCATTTAATTCTTCTAACAAACATAGGACATAATTTTCAGGAAGATAATTTGACATTGAGTGTGAGGATGCGAATAATTAATAAAATGCGGAAGGATTTGGAAACAATAGAGATGCTAAGTATTACAAACTTTGTATTAATTTAATATATATGAGTGTTTAATGGTTGCACTATTATATTGGTAGGAAACACCCAATAACAAGAGAACAAAAAGAATGAAACATGATTTATCAGCTGAGGAATCTACAAAAAGGGTAATACGTTATTTCTATCTTTATTACGTTTATATATCATTATATGCAATTAAAACAATATTTTTCTTTCCAGATAACACGTCAACAACGTTGTCCAAAATAAGTTTCCAAATCTAAATCTAAGGAATCTTTAAGGGTCAAGGCCAATTCAAGCAAAGTTATAAAGAATGACAAGAAGGTAATATTAAATAATAAAAAAATGATTATTGAATATATATGTTTGATAATATTTGAATGTTAACAATTAATAGGTGACAAAAAAGAATGAGGGTAACAAAAAATCTTTTATCAAGAAGAAAGCAACAAAAGCTTCAAGGTTTGGAAGAGGATCTGTCATTGGGCAGGACCGGACAGAAAAGTACCAGGTATCTGTCTATTGTACTATGAATTTTTATGAAGTATATTGTGTAACATGAAATTAGTATGGATTATGAAACGTATCTAAATAATTTTTCAGGATGCCCTCCTTCTTCGAAGAGAAAAATGGTCTTCTGTCCAAAAGCTTAACATTTATAGAAGTTTAGATGTCCTAACAAAAATTAAAAAAATACTTAAGAAGAGACATCTTGAGCGATTTAGGAATAGCTGCATAGGAAAGTTTTAGGACCTTAATATCAATAGATTTCAGAGTCAACTCCTTTACCATTTGATTAGAAGGCAATGTAGCCCAACCAAAGGATATGAGTTGTGGTTCAATTTTGAAGGATAGTTGTCAACTTTGGAATAAAGGACTTTGAAATTATAACCGGGCTAAATTGTGGAGAATTGCCAAAAGTAGATATTGCTAAATTATCTGGGAGATTTGTAAACAAGTACTTTGGAAATGATTGACCGATTCGTAGGTCCAGTGTTCATAAACTTTTCATTGAGGGAGGGTGTGTGAAAAAGAAAGACATGGTCAAGCTTGCCAAATTGTACTTTTTGTTCAATTTTTTTTATTGGAAAACAAAAAAGTATCGGGATAAAAATTGAACATTTGATGCTAGTAGATGACGAGATCCTGTTTGAAAACTATCCTTGGGGTCGTTTGGCATATGAAGCAACAATAAAGTCAATTAAACATGCAATTGTCAATTCAGAAGCATCGGTAGCTGGAATCGCTGGATTCCCATATGCGCTCCTTGTGTGGGCATATGAGTGTATTCCTCTACTATCCAACCCCAACAATGCATACACATGAAAAATAGATTCCAGGTTTCCAAAGATGAACAATTGGGCTATCGACATACAACCAGAGTGGAGAGATCTGGCATTGAAGGTGTTTGAACATGAAGAGGTAAACAATGTCAATTTTTTAGAATTTTGTAAACTCTAAATTTCATCCACATCGAATAAACACACTGACCAAGGAGCATACTGGTGACGACTTTCTTGGGAAGCAGCAAGCTACCATTTAAGATTCAGTTGTATATGGAGAACCATCAAACACTAAAGGTTTGAATCAAGAATTGGAGGAAACAATGTTGATGGTTACTAATACAATCCTTTCTCGTTTTACTTATTTTGAAGATTTAATAGAGAAGAATTTTAAGGTCTTAGAGGCTAAGATTGACCGCGTCTACTGCGAACTCAAACTCATAAAGGAAAAGGGTAAAGGACCAGAAATTGAAGAAAATGTTGATGAGGGAGATGAAAATGATGGTCAAGATGGGTATGACGACAATACAGATGCGCGAGATGGGGATAAGGGAGGAGATATGAATAATGAAAATGAAGATAGGGCAGAGGACAATCATATAGATGATCATGGTGCTGAAGGAGATGAACATGGTGCAAGAGGAGAAAATTATAAAACCGGCACAAATGAAAAAAATGTCATGGGTGCAAATTTAGAAAACCTATCGATTAACACACATATGTTGAAAGAAGTAGAAATGATTGAGCGAGCTTGTTCAACTTGGAAAGGTTAGAATATCTACCACATATTTTGTATATATTTCTAATTGAATTGTATTTATTAAATATGATATCTATAATTATGCTTAGGTTAAAAAGGAGAATGACAAGGAGACCATCATATATGACCCGTCAACAATTTACATCGACGCGGTATGACAACTTCCCATATTATAAGTAGATGGTTATTAATTCTTTCTTTTAAACATTTATATTCTCGTGTTCTTATGTAGCTTTGATAAGTCCAATTTATTATACACTTAGAATCTCCCACTTTGCTTATCTTAGTTGAATTCCTTGCGAAAAATGCTTTAAAATGAGTATAATATGTCTATAGGTCCTCACCGGAGCTTTGGAAGCGATTCGGGGCTTAAACGAGCAAAACCGGAGCGTAAAAAGACCAAACTGCCCCTGGAGCCGTCACAACGTCGAGACTCTGCCGTTGAAGGGTCGGGACGCTGCTCAAATAAGGAAATTTCGTGGGCGCCAAGATGAAGCTGCAACGTCGAGACGCTGCACCCATAGCATCTCAACGCTATGTTGATCCGAGAGATTCATTCCATATCTAAAGGCCTAGCGTCGCAATGCTGTGTCTTAGCGTCACAACGCTAGGCAGTTTCCAGAATCAAATTTTTTCCAATTTTGGCTGAAATTTTCCTTGTTTGAAGACCCAATTCAACTCCATTCTACCATGAATTGAAGGCCAAGAATCCCTATAAATAGAGGCCTTTGGTGTAGGTTTAGAATCATCCCTCAACACACAATTCACTACAACTTTGTAGTCCATCTCTCTCCCCTTTCCACCATTCTTCTTAGTTTTAGTCTTTATTGCTTTCTTTGATGTATTCCATGAAGAATAAAGCTTGTTCTTGCTCCATGAGAGGCTAAGTTCTTCATTCATGTAACCGGGAAGTCAAGAGTAAGTTCATATTCTTCTAATGAAATTTCTTGTTTTAATCATCAAAGCATGTTTATGTGATTTTAGTTCTTTTTCTATAAGTTTAGATTGTGGTAGGAAAGATTGACAACCTTGACCGCGCCCTTTCTAAATTCACTTGCTAAATCTTAGTAGCATATAGGTTAACGTTATGTTTTTACGCATGCGTCCCTAGAACTAAATGATTTAATTAATTGTAATTGTGATTTGTTGCCCGTTGCATGTAAATTAACGCAACTAGATTCCATTGCGGTTTAGGTTAATTAATCGGCCAATTAATTAGTTTAAACTAGAATCAAACTTAGCGTTTGCATGTTTGTGATAGTTGGATCATGGTTCTCGGTTTGTTGCCGGAATACGCCGGGCTTAAACTTGTTTTGACTTATTAGTGAAATTGATGATTTAATTGAATTGAACTTACCATGACTAACCCGGTTGCATGATCTTTAAGGTATTGATTTCTTTCCTAAATTTAATTCTCTTACTTTCCTCTTTTGTTATTTTCCATAATTAGTTTTCTTTCATATTTACTTTCTTTCCAAATATAAAATCCCCCTTTTTTGGTTACCTAAAACAATTAAGGAATTAAAGATTTGTCTGCATAGACTCCCTATGATCGACCCTGACTGCTACTGCTACAAGTTAGCTTTAGAGGTTGAGGATTATAAATTTATTTGATAAGAGACCTCGACAATCTCTTCCACCAAGCTTCAAGGTAAAGGGGTGTTTGTTGAAGAAACAAAAAAGGCAATTGAGAATATTGAAATTACAAGGAGGAGTGAGCGTCGAGAAATCAAACCATCAAAAGTCATGAGGTCACCATATACATCAAAATTTGGATCGACGGAAAAAAAGAAGAAGAAAGCTGAAGATCTAGATAAAGAAAACTACAGTTGTCCGAACTTCTCAATTATGTCTCAACTTTGATGCTTAGGATTAGAATTGTTTTGAAGAATGCTTTTCTGTTTTGAAGTTGGTATACTTTAATAGACTGATTACTATATATCTTTGTAAGACTTTTTTGTTTAGAAAATCATAGTTCACAATCTGATTGAATTTTATCTCAAATTATGGAAGTGTTTATTTCAAATTATGGAACAATCTAATAGAATTTTGTTGGGAGAATTTTGAAGGGATGTTTGTTTGTAGCTGCTGGATGTTCATTTGAAATTACAGAAGTGCACCCATCTTGTTTTCAGGTTGTAATTAAAATTTGGGTTAGTTACAGTTCTGTCGTTATGCTGCCGAAATTTTCGTTAGCGTTACAACAAGTAATAGTAATAGGTTGAGATATGACTCTTTAAGGTAGGTAATGTGTGTTGGGTTTTATGCCCTAAAACTCGTACATAGTGAATGTAACTGTTGACTGGATATTAATGAAATAATATTGATATATTTTTCCATTAATTGTTATTAGTTATTTTATATTTGTCTTTGCCTAATAATAACCCTAATCCAATAAACTAGACATCCAAGGCTGTAATATGAGTCTTGAACTATATGTAGCGACATATGGGATCATTGTTCAAGAAACAGCCTAAAGGGTCTATAGTATAGGGATAAGACTGGGTGCCTTATCCTGGTGACACTATGGATACGACTCACTTTGTATTTGATACAAACGCTGCGATCCAACGCGTTCGTGTAGGAGACATGCGAGTGGGGGTATCCTATGCAATGAGTTTGCATAAGACCGGACCGCGCAATAGTAACCACCGGTTATAACACCGTTAACTAGTTGGTTTTCTATTTCACTAGGACGACCTAGACAACTTAGTCTTAATCCTGAGTTGATTATGGACTCCTGCTCATGAGAGATTGTCCTTTGATTTGTATGGGTGAGAGTGGCCAATACGCCGACTCAATAAGCCTACCACTTTGGGGACAAGACCGAATGGGGAGCTGGGAACATAATTGTACAAGATGGAATTCACTCATTCCCGACTTTAGGGAAGCAGATGAGTGTTCCCTTAAGTGGTTACTCCGAGTCTTGAACAAAGGGCCCTACCCTCTCAATGGCACGAGAGGGTTTTCTGTTTGATGGTTGTACCACAAACAGGTTGTTCATTAGAGGAGAATTGGTACTTAAGGAAATAGAAGTAACCCAGGGGTAAAACGGTAATTTGACCCAGCTGGTGTTACGGACACTCGTGAAGGACTAACTAGTCGATATTGGTCTATATCCGTGGACACAGAAAATATGTCTGCAGTGAGAAGAGTGCAACTGTGAGTCTATAGTGGAATGAACACACAGTTAACGAATATTGATTAATGTGGTTAATGAGTTTGACCAATTAATCTCACATCGTTGGAGCTTCTGATCTGCAGGTCCATTAGGTCCCACTGGTAGCTCATAAAGTAATTTGAGGCAACTAAGTAATAAATGTAAATTGAAAATGTTCAATTTACTAAGGGAAACAAATATAATATATATTGATATATTATTATGAGAGAAATTAAATATTTGAAGAAGTTCAAATATAGATTTATGGAAGATTGAAAGAGTTCAAATAATGAATTAATTAATTTAAGTCCTAAAATGTGTTTGGGCAAAATTAATTAATTCAAGGCCGGAAATTAAATATGTGATATTTAATTGGTGGTTAATTAATTAAAGAATTCATTAACCATGAATTAATCAATTATGTAAATAATTAATCACTTAAGGAAGTGATTAATCATTTATGGGAATGATCTAATCACTTATGGAAGTAATTAGTCATTTATGGAAAAGATTAATCAATTAGGGAATTGATTGATCATGATTGATTAATTAAGGAATAAGATTGAATCAATTTTGGAAAAGATTGATTTAATTGAATATTTTATTCATGGCCTCTCTTCTATAAATAGAACACTAGACCTAATTGGTCATGACTTGACACTCTTGCTCTTGCTCTTAGACTCTCAAAGACAAGACCTAGAATTCTCTCTAGCCTCCCTCTTCGAGAAAGACTCCCACAAGTCTTTTGCCTCCTAGACTTAGAGACATATCGGTGTAACCTCTGTGGTGATTGTGTCAATCAAAGAAGAAATTTCCAGCGAAGAAAAACAAAGGCGGCTGCTGCGTTTTCGTTCGTGGAGCGTCGTTGGCGAAGAACGGTCAAGTCTTCAACGAAGGTTTGAAACGGTTCTTCCTCTTTTCTTTAGAAAAGTATTAAAAATAAATTTAGATTTATTTTAGCATGTTTAAACCAATTTTACAGCGGCTTTAAAGGTTGTTTAAAGTTTTGTTTGAGTTATCGTAACGGTATTTTAATGTTAATTAATATACGGCGTAAGGTCCAATCGATGCGCTTCCGCTGCGTGGGGACTTTTATTCCCTTCAATCGGCATCAGAGCCATCGCTGTCCCTATTAATTAATATTAAAAGTTGCGATAGGCTCTAATAGGTGGGATTTATGCATAATGTATGTTCGGTTTGCGTTGAACTGTTTAGGTTAATTTTATGGCCATAGATTTTATTTTTTATGTGATTTTGATCATGTAAGGCCCGGTGTTTCGGGTATTTTATGTAAAATCGAGTCCTATGTAAGTCCGGGTCTAGAATAGGTTTTTATGAGATGAAAATCGAAGCAATCGCCGCTGAAATCGAGGCCAAAATCGGAGAATCGATGCTGCTGCCGCCCAGATTCTGCCTCCAGACGCAACAGCGTCGGAACGCTACCTCAACAGCGTCTCGACGCTGTCTCGATACTGCAGGCGCCAGATATGGAAAGCTCGCAGCGTCGGGACGCTATCAACACAGCGTCTCGACGCTGTCACGATGGAGGCGCGCATTAGGGTTTCAACAGGCGCGGTTCAAGGCGTGGCCGGTCCGGTTCGGACCGGTTAGGCTGGGCTGGGACCTATTTGGTCCGGTTCAGCCAATTTTTGGCATGGTTCGTGATTTTGGAGGCCGGTTCGAGGTGGTTCGGGGCGGTTCGTGCTGTCTGGACCAATTCCGGAGCTGTACATGGATTTTTTAGGATAGAATTTAGCTAAATTAATGTAATTTAATGCTTTATTTTATCCTAGGGGCCAAAATTAACCGGTTCAATTGCTATTTATATGCTTTATGGATGTCATATAGAATATTTAATCCCACCTTAGGTTATAAACATGCTCATGCATTTTTATATATTATAAAATGTTATAATGTATGTTTAAATGCATGGATTTATTTTCATAATTTTTAATATAAGTGTATATTAATTATATGAAAAATTGGAAAGCATGAAGCATGTCATTACTTAAATTAAATATAAATAGTTATGTTTAATGTGATGAATGAAGCATGCTTGATTGATTTTCTTGATAGGCTTATAATTGTTATAATAAAAGAAAATCAAAATTGCATGAAGCATGAAACATCCATAGTTAATGATATAATTGTTATATTATTCATGCAATCGATGTGGTTTAATTATTTAATTTGAATGAGATTGTTGAATGAATTAGACCCTAGATTCTTGATTATAGGATTAATCATTAAAATTTGAAATAGTTCTTTAATATTAATGATTAGAAACCGTAAATCTATAATCAAGATTTGCATGCAAACATAAGATCATAGGATAAATTGGATTAATTTTAAATTGTTTAAAATTAATTAGACCTAGATCGATTTCTAATAGGATTAGAATCTTTTCTTACTTAGGATTAAAAATAGTTTTAATTGACTAAGTAGGAAAAACATTGCTATGATTATAAGGGAACTCCACCGGTAATGTTCTGTCTAAGGCTGGGGGTATTTAAGTTGACGGTTTACGGAACACCTCCTACCTGGGAACTGACCTGGAATACCGGAGTTGAATTAATCATAGTTAAATGTTAGCATGCAATGTCACTAGGTTTATTAAAAGTGTTTAATGCACCTAGATCTTTAGAGTAAAGACCTTACATTACTGAGGTTATAAGGGAACTCTCTCGGTAAAGTTCTGTCTAAGGCTGGGGGTATTTAAGTTGACGGTTTACGGAACACCTCCTACCTGGGAACTCACCCGAACATTGAGTTGAATTAACCATAGTAATGTTGACTTGCAATGTTGGGTTTATTAAAAGAAGTTTAATTCACCCAAAAGATTGCAGTTGAATCCTTTCCATAATTGTTATAATAGGATCAGACTTAGATAGATTGACTTAGCCGAATACTATCTAAGTTAAACAACCCTATATTAACCTTAGGACATTTTCAGTGGGAGGAAAATTACAAAACGAGATTTAAATCAAGTTTTGCTCCTACGTCCCTATATTCACAACGTGAGATTCATGCTCGGCTTCGAGTCGCCTTAGGAGCGGCCTCCCTTCGGAAAGTGTTTGCATGGATCAATATCAAGGTGAATGGGAAAAATGTCTAGAGTAAGTGGGAGCGGGACACGTGTCAACGTATCCCTCGGTCTCCGCCCATAGTTCACACCGTGAGAGTCCTATGATCCGCCTGCAGGTTGTCCTGGCGCAACCATCCCTTCGGAGGGCCTGGTCATAGGATTCGGAACACCGTGAACTCCTGAATAGGATAGGAGCTCTTAGGCTAATCACCAACAGTTGTCTTTCCCTTCGGTAGCCTGTTGGTGCGTGCCTCTGAGATCTGAAAATGGGAGGGTTACACTTACGAGGATGAGTTAAAAGTGTTAACAAATCCTTGACCGAACAACGGTGGCTAATGTCTATAGGAATATGAGTTATTCTGGAATTAGAATTAGCTGAGAAGTGTCTCATTTCAAAGGAGGAGTGCCTGATCACCCTTCGGTGGCTGATATTCTAAACCTCTGAAACGTCGTTGCAAAACTAAATCAATAGTTTTAGGGTTCTGTGATTGTCTGTTTTGCTAAATTGATTGGATTGTGTGCAATTGTTTGCTTGTATGATGAGTTAAGGCAAAGATAACTAATACGGTCATTGTTTGTTTAAATTTCAGCAATGTCTTCCTCAATTGTCTCTCTGCTTAAAAATGAGAAATTAACCGGCGAAAATTATGCTACGTGGAAGTCGAACCTGAATACGATTCTTGTTGTCGATGATCTGCGGTTCGTCTTAACGGAGGATTGTCCTCCAGCCCCTGCTCGTAATGCATCCCAAGCAGTTAAGGATGCTTATGACCGCTGGACAAAGGCCAATGATAAGACTCGCGTCTATATCCTAGCCAGCTTATCTGAAGTTTTGGCTAAAAGGCATGAGGGCATGGTAACAGCGAGGGAGATTATGAACTCTCTCCAGGAGATGTTTGGACAACCGTCCTACCAACTCCACCATGACGCTCTCAAATACGTTTATAGTTGTCGCATGAAAGAGGGCACGTCTGTTCGGGAGCATGTCCTGGATATGATGGTCCAATTCAACGTGGCAGAAGCAAATGGGGCGGTCATAGATGAGCGTAGTCAGGTTGCATTCATCTTAGAATCTCTTCCAAAGAGTTTTCTGCAGTTTCGAAGCAATGCAATGATGAATAAAATAACATTCAACCTGACTAGCCTCCTGAATGAGCTACAGCTCTATCAGTCTCTTCTTAAGAACAAGGGACAGATAGAAGGAGAGGCAAACGTTGTTCACTCTAAAAGAAAGTTCGAGAAGTGTTCATCCTCTGGAACTAAATCTGTAGCCACTTCTTCGAAGAAAACTAAGAAGAAGAAAGGAAACAAGGGGAAAGCTCCCAGTACTGATGCTAAAAGCAAGGGAAAAGCCAAAGCTATGGCAGACAAGGGCAAGTGTTTCCACTGCAATGTAGATGGACATTGGAAGAGAAACTGCCCACAGTACCTTGCTGAGAAAAAGAAGGAAAAGGAAGGTAAATTTGATTTACTTGTTTTAGAAACATGCCTGGTAGAACATGATGAGTTAACCTGGATACTTGATTCAGGAGCAACTAATCATGTTTGCTCTTCTTTTCAGGAAAATAGTTCCTTTCGGCAGTTAAGCGATGGGGAAATGACACTCAGGGTCGGAACTGGAGAAGTCATTTCAGCTAAAGCAGTGGGAGCTGCGAAGTTATTTTTTAGAAATAGATTCTTACTTTTAGAAAGTTTGTTAATCGTTCCCAAGATTAAGAGGAACTTAATTTCTATTTCATGTTTGATTGAACAATCGTATACAGTTACTTTTGATATGAATGAAGCGTTCATTTATAAAAATGGTGTACTTATTTGTTCAGCCAAATTGGAAAATAACTTGTATGTTTTAAGACCAACCGAAAACAAAGCACTTTTAAATCACGAATTATTTAAAACTGCTGAAACTCAAAGTAAAAGGCAAAAGATTTCTCCATCAAGTAACAATACTCATCTTTGGCATCTCAGACTTGGTCATATAAACATCGATAGGATCGGTCGTTTGGTAAAGAATGGACTTCTAAGCAAGTTAGAAAATGATTCACTACCACCTTGTGAATCTTGTCTCGAGGGAAAAATGACCAAGAGACCCTTTACTGGAAAAGGTTACAGAGCCAAAGAACCCTTAGAGTTAATACATTCGGATCTATGTGGTCCAATGAATGTAAAAGCTCGAGGAGGGTACGAATATTTCATCTCATTTATAGATGATTATTCTAGATATGGTTACTTGTACCTAATGGGACATAAGTCTGAAGCCCTTGAAAAGTTTAAGGAGTTTAAGGCTGAAGTTGAAAACCTATTAGGTAAATCTATTAAAGTACTTCGATCTGATCGAGGAGGGGAGTATATGGATCAAAGATTCCAGGATTATATGATAGAACATGGAATCCAATCTCAACTCTCAGCCCCTAGTACACCTCAGCAGAATGGTGTGTCAGAAAGGAGAAATAGAACCTTGTTAGACATGGTTCGATCAATGATGAGCTATGTTCAATTGCCTAGCTCGTTTTGGGGGTATGCAGTAGAGACTGCAGTATACATCTTGAACAATGTTCCCTCGAAAAGTGTTTCTGAAACACCTTTCGAATTATGGAAGGGGCGTAAACCTAGTTTGCATCACTTTCGCATCTGGGGTTGTCCAGCACACGTGCTTGTGACAAATCCTAAGAAACTGGAACCTCGTTCAAAACTGTGCCAATTTGTTGGTTACCCTAAAGAAACGAGAGGTGGTTATTTCTACGACCCACAAGAAAATAAGGTGATTGTATCGACAAACGCCACTTTCTTAGAGGAAAACCACATGAGAGATCATAAACCACGCAGCAAAATAATATTAGGAGAAGCTACTGAAGAATCATCAAGAGTTGTTGATGAAGTTGGACCTTCAACAAGGGTTGATGAAGGAACTAGTTCTTCAGATCCATCCCGTCCATCTCAAACGTTGGGAATGCCTCGACGCAGTGGGAGGGTTGTATTTCAACCTGACCGCTACTTGGGTTTAACTGAAACTCAGGTTGTCATACCTAATGATGGCATTGAGGATCCATTGTCCTATCGACAGGCAATGAATGACGAAGATAAGGATGAATGGGTCAAAGCCATGAACCTGGAAATGGAGTCTATGTACTCCAATTCTGTATGGGAACTTACAGATCTACCAAATGGGGTAAAACCCATAGGGTGCAAATGGATCTATAAGAGAAAAAGAGATGCAGCTGGAAAGGTACAGACCTTCAAAGCTAGACTAGTGGCAAAGGGTTATACCCAAAAGGAAGGGGTTGACTATGAGGAAACCTTTTCTCCTGTAGCCATGTTAAAGTCCATAAGAATTCTCTTATCCATAGCCACATATTATGACTATGAAATATGGCAAATGGACGTCAAGACTGCCTTTCTGAATGGTGATCTTGAAGAGAATATCTTCATGTCTCAACCCGAAGGGTTCATATCCCAAGGTCAGGAACAAAAGGTTTGTAAGCTCAATCGATCCATTTATGGATTGAAGCAAGCGTCCAGATCATGGAACATTAGATTTTGATACTGCAATCAAATCTTTTGGCTTTGACCAAAACGTTGATGAGCCTTGTGTATACAAGAAAGTCAACAAAAGGAAAGTAGCTTTTCTAATACTTTATGTAGATGATATCCTACTCATTGGGAATGATGTAGGATACCTCACTGACATTAAGAAATGGCTAGCAGCCCAATTCCAAATGAAAGATCTGGGAGAGGCTCAATACGTTCTGGGAATCCAAATCATTAGGGATCGTAAGAACAAAACGCTAGCTCTGTCTCAAGCAACGTATATTGACAAGATGTTGTCTCGATATTCGATGCAAAACTCCAAGAAGGGACTACTACCCTTCAGACATGGGGTACACCTGTCTAAGGAACAATCTCCTAAGACACCTCAAGAAGTTGAGAACATGAGACACATTCCCTACGCCTCAGCTGTGGGCAGCTTAATGTATGCTATGCTCTACACTAGGCCTGACATATGTTATGCAGTGGGAGTAGTCAGTAGGTATCAGTCTAATCCAGGGTTGGACCACTGGGGAGCGGTTAAGAATATCCTCAAGTATCTTCGGAGAACGAGGGACTACATGCTTGTGTATGGAGCTAAGGATTTGATTCTTACTGGATACACTGACTCTGACTTTCAAGCTGATAAGGATTCAAGGAAATCCACATCGGGGTCAGTATTCACCCTCAATGGAGGAGCAGTAGTGTGGAGAAGCATCAAACAAGGATGCATAGCAGACTCAACCATGGAGGCTGAGTATGTAGCAGCTTGTGAAGCAGCTAAGGAGGCAGTATGGCTCAGAAAGTTCTTGACTGATTTGGAAGTGGTTCCGAATATGAACGTGCCCATAACACTATACTGTGACAACAGTGGGGCTGTAGCCAACTCAAAAGAACCTCGAAGCCACAAACGGGGTAAACACATCGAGAGGAAGTATCACCTAATACGGGAGATTGTGCAAAGAGGAGATGTGATCGTCACTAAGATCGCCTCAAAGCACAACATCGCTGATCCATTTACGAAGGCTCTCACAGCTAAAGTGTTTGAGGGTCATCTAGAGGGTCTAGGTCTACGAGATATGTATGCCATCTAATCTAGGGCAAGTGGGAGAAATGTATAATGGGTATAAGGATGCCCTAGTTCATTGTATTATATACATGACATTTCCAGCTTTAGATTATTGCATTTACATCCCACTAACTAGTGTTTTCGTTCAAGTGGGAGTTTGTTGGGTTTTATGCCCTAAAACTCGTAGATAGTGAATGTAACTGTTGACCGGATATTAATGAAATAATATTGATATATTTTTCCATTAATTGTTATTAGTTATTTTATATTTGTCTTTGCCTAATAATAACCCTAATCCAATAAACTAGACATCCAAGGCTGTAATATGAGTCTTGAACTATATGTAGCGACATATGGGATCATTGTTCAAGAAACAGCCTAAAGGGTCTATAGTATAGGGATAAGACTGGGTGCCTTATCCTGGTGACACTATGGATACGGCTCACTTTGTATTTGATACAAACGCTGCGATCCAACGCGTTCGTGTAGGAGACATGCGAGTGGGGGTATCCTATGCAATGAGTTTGCATAAGACCGGACCGCGCAATAGTAACCACCGGTTATAACACCGTTAACTAGTTGGTTTTCTATTTCACTAGGACGACCTAGACAACTTAGTCTTAATCCTGAGTTGATTATGGACTCCTGCTCATGAGAGATTGTCCTTTGATTTGTATGGGTGAGAGTGGCCAATACGCCGACTCAATAAGCCTACCACTTTGGGGACAAGACCGAATGGGGAGCTGGGAACATAATTGTACAAGATGGAATTCACTCATTCCCGACTTTAGGGAAGCAGATGAGTGTTCCCTTAAGTGGTTACTCCGAGTCTTGAACAAAGGGCCCTACCCTCTCAATGGCACGAGAGGGTTTTCTGTTTGATGGTTGTACCACAAACAGGTTGTTCATTAGAGGAGAATTGGTACTTAAGGAAATAGAAGTAACCCAGGGGTAAAACGGTAATTTGACCCAGCTGGTGTTACAGACACTCGTGAAGGACTAACTAGTCGATATTGGTCTATATCCGTGGACACAGAAAATATGTCTGCAGTGAGAAGAGTGCAACTATGAGTCTATAGTGGAATGAACACACAGTTAACGAATATTGATTAATGTGGTTAATGAGTTTGACCAATTAATCTCACATCGTTGGAGCTTCTGATCTGCAGGTCCATTAGGTCCCACTGGTAGCTCATAAAGTAATTTGAGGCAACTAAGTAATAAATGTAAATTGAAAATGTTCAATTTACTAAGGGAAACAAATATAATATATATTGATATATTATTATGAGAGAAATTAAATATTTGAAGAAGTTCAAATATAGATTTATGGAAGATTGAAAGAGTTCAAATAATGAATTAATTAATTTAAGTCCTAAAATGTGTTTGGGCAAAATTAATTAATTCAAGGCCAGAAATTAAATATGTGATATTTAATTGGTGGTTAATTAATTAAAGAATTCATTAACCATGAATTAATCAATTATGTAAATAATTAATCACTTAAGGAAGTGATTAATCATTTATGGGAATGATCTAATCACTTATGGAAGTAATTAGTCATTTATGGAAAAGATTAATCAATTAGGGAATTGATTGATCATGATTGATTAATTAAGGAATAAGATTGAATCAATTTTGGAAAAGATTGATTTAATTGAATATTTTATTCATGGCCTCTCTTCTATAAATAGAACACTAGACCTAATTGGTCAAGACTAGATACTCTTGCTCTTGCTCTTAGACTCTCAAAGACAAGACCTAGAATTCTCTCTAGCCTCCCTCTTCGAGGAAGACTCCCACAAGTCTTTTGCCTCCTAGACTTAGAGACATACCGGTGTAACCTCTGTGGTGATTGTGTCAATCAAAGAAGAAATTTCCAGCGAAGAAAAACAAAGGCGGCTGCTGCGTTTTCGTTCGTGGAGCGTCGTTGGCGAAGAACGGTCAAGTCTTCAACGAAGGTTTGAAACGGTTCTTCCTCTTTTCTTTAGAAAAGTATTAAAAATAAATTTAGATTTATTTTAGCATGTTTAAACCAATTTTACAGCGGCTTTAAAGGTTGTTTAAAGTTTTGTTTGAGTTATCGTAACGGTATTTTAATGTTAATTAATATACGGCGTAAGGTCCAATCGATGCGCTTCCGCTGCGTGGGGACTTTTATTCCCTTCAATGTGGGTAGACATTGAATACAATAAATTTTCTTGATGATTTTCCAAGTACGTTTAGGGTATATATCACATATTATGGGTTATATTTTATGTAAATGATTTTACAGATCTTATAAGTTATATATTATATACTGTCGTATATGTTTAAAATAAGGTATTGATCTTTGCAAGACTTTTTTTTATTAGAAAATCATAGTTCACAATTTGATTGAATTTTATCTCAAATTATGGAAGTGTTTATTTCAAATTATGGAATAATCTTGTAATATAAGGGAAATACACTCTTTAGGAAATGCAACGTAAAAACCTAAAAACATACTCTTGAAATACTCTTAAAACCTAAAAACATGCCAATCTTAAAAAATTGAACTTCGTTAACATTAAAGTTTTTTCAATATAAGGGAAATACACTCTTTAGAAACTGCAATGTAAAAATTCCATAACATATAATGTCTGAGAAAGGGAAAACTAGCAAAATGATAAACATATCTAAAATAATGCAACTGTTTATATAAATATGTAATCACTACTGGCTAAGGGGTAACATGCAAGTCTTCCTATTGTGACCTGCTCTTCCACAACAACCACATTTTACCCTCCTTTTAAACTCCATTCTTGAGGGAATCCATACCTTCTTGGGTCTACCAACTGGACGTTTGACATTTGGGGGCATTACTTTTATGTTCTACAACTCTATGGTATATCCCAACTACCTTCATTTCCAATAGGATGGACTATCCCAGAGTATGTGCAACGCAAAGTACTGTTGGAATAAAATGGGGACACGTAACCATTTATCGATAAGTGCTTACGAGTTAAGACAGCAAATGCATGAAAACAAAGGATTTGTAGTTGGTCCCATTTGCAACAAGAACATCTTCTATTGATTAGATCCACATCATGTTGATTCGAACCATCAATTACTTGGTACAAATGGTTGTTTACTAGATTGACCTAAAAAAACGATATAAAAGAGCGTGAACATATAATATATATGGAATATTATATGATATGTTTATCAATTTAAAAAATGTGAACCTGCATTGAGTGTCCATTGTTGATCATTTCACGCAATTCTAATTCAGCGGACTTTGTCAGATAGGTAGCTTGATAGTCAACATCGTTCTTACGTTCAAAAAACCACCTTTGCAATAACATCCGAATGACTTCCAACATTGAAGTAATTGGCAATTCTCTAGCTTCTTTCACGACGTTGTTAAAACTTTCCTATAAGTTATTTGTCATAACTGTATATCTACGACGGGTAGAAAAGGCACGAGACCATTTTGAAAAACCGATTGATTCCAAATCATCACGAATGTCGGGTGCACTTCCTTCTAACTGTTGCATGTTATGTTCAAAATCCTTCTTATTGAATGCCTTAGCTGTTGAATAATATAATGCACCGACAATATCGCCTTCGTACTTTTACCTCAAGTTCCTCAACAAGTGAACAATACGAACGCCATGAAAAGCAGTAGGAAATACCTTGGGAATGATTTTCAATATACTCTTGTGTCTATCAGACACGAAAACAAGATCTTCTCGCACACCAATGGTCGCCTTTAGTTGAACAAAAAACCATTCCCATGATAAGTTGTTCTCTGAATCAACTATTGCACAACCCAATGCGAATATCTGGTCATTTTCATTAATAGATACAACAGTCAATAAATAACCAACGAACTTATTCTTTAAGAAAGTGTCATCAACCGAGATAACAGGTATACAATGCTTCCATCCAGAAATTGAAGCAGACAGTGACATAAAAAAGTACAAAAATCTTCCATCTACGTCGAGTTTGTATGTAGAAAATGTACCTGAAATATATGATATAAATACCTAAATTAGAACATATAATATAGTATATATAAAAAGTGCCTACGTTATATGATTTATACTGGGTGTTTATTTAAACCGTTGTATAATACCTAGATTAGAACACATACTTCGGTATATATAAAAAGTACCTAGATTTTTTAGCATCAGCATATGGCAGAATGAAGGGATCTTGGAATAAAAATCTACAAGTAATCCTCTAATTTCATTAAGAGCTGCTTCACGAGCACGCCATGCTTTTTGGTAACTAATGTGGATGCCAAATTCTGAACGAATATACGCCACAATATCCTTCGGAGTTTTCAATTAACTGCCAGTGATGGACATTTTGCTTTTGATACATTCTTTAATCACAGAGGTTGTTGCTTGTTTATGATCATTCAATACGACGTCTAGAGAGCATCTATAATCACTAACTAAATTCTTGACAATCCATGTTTCACTTTTTTTCATCCCCGTATCGACATGCACGAATAACCCAACTGCAATTTTCGACAACACATCTGACAACCAACTTCTCCTGATTGGATTTTACAATTTTGTACTGAAAGTTGTCCCTCAATGCAATGGAACGCGATGCATTCTGTAAATTAATCTTCCCACTAAACATGTCATCTACGTTTATGTGAAAATTGTCCTTAATTTTTGCATCATCAATATTTTGATGAAATCGACCTTGAGTTTGTAAGGAACTGGTGCTAGAATCTTGGAGAAGCATGTTATCCAATCTATAATCTACTACTAACGAACAACAATTGGATGAACCATTGGACATTGTGTTAAAAAACCAGCTTACATCTCGATCATCCCCCAATTTCATACCCTTTTCTATGAAAGATTGTGGCCCTATGCTAGCAAATAGATCCAGACAATCATAATTACCTGAAATTCCTAACTGTAACATTACAGTGTCCATCAAATTCTGGAATGACATTCTCGGTTGCATCATAATTTCAGAAATGCTTTAGCCAACATAATTGTTCCTCTCATTCCAATTGCCACCAAATAGCATGCGTACAGGAATAACGTCGGAACCTAGTAAGTGAAAATATAAGGTATATTAAATAAAACAAAAGCCTGGTAAATACATGAAAAATATAAATAATATACCATTGTATAACTTAAAAATGTAATAGAATACGATATAATACATATCTCTATAACTTAATAGAAATTGTGGTGTCAAAACTGAAAAATGAAACGGTACCCATTTGTGAAATTTAACACAAATATAAAAATAACTACTTGAGAAATTGAACTCGGAAAATCTCTCTATAACTTAAACAAAAAAAAATGCTCAATAAATATGACAAACTGAAAGTTAGGGAAAATATAAACATACCCATTTGTGAAAGCGAACACGAAAAAATTAAAAGGTATGAGTACGGTCTGTGGGGGAGCAACAACTGGTGTGATCACAGTTTGTGGGGGATGAAATACAAATACCGGAGAGGAAACAAAAGCAGCTGAGAGGTTAAGAAGAAAATATAAAATCTGATTGCAAAAGTATTGCAGTCTGTGGGGGAGCAAAAAAATGGAGTGAGTGCAAAATGTGGGAAATTTCTGTGAATATGGTCAATGGAAATTGAATGGCCACAAAAAGATTGGACACAAAACCCTAGTGTAAACTGTTGTGCCGCCAAAATGAAAGAAGAAAAGGAAACCTACTGTGCCGCCAAAATGAAAAAAAATAAAATCAAAATTCTGTGAAATTATTTCCATTAATAAGCAGACCAAGTTTCTAACATTTAGGGGGGAAAAACAAATGAAAACCATAATCAGTGTAAATATAAAATCTATATATTTAATAAATAATATAATCTACTATTATTTTTAATTTTCTATTAATATAATCATTAAATGAAAATGGCATTTTGGTAATAAAATTAACTCAATTAATGTGTAAAAACCTACCAATAATAATTTTGATCATCTAGGACATTTGTGAAAATTGGTAATCAATTTAGGACATCCGCTATAATTTTTGAAGAATTAATTCAACAAAACCCAAATGGCTACATCAATCCCTAAGATTAAAAGTCTAGCTACTCATAGTTTCCTCGTTACAATCTAAGTTCGAAAAGAAAGCCATAAAAACAACTAAAGAATAGGGAAAGAAAGGTAAAAACTCTAGTCTCGTCTATGCCGCACATTCTCGTCACGATCTCCACGAGCTATCATCTTGAACTCTGCTCTTTGTCCTTCCTCTAGCTCTCACAAGAGGTCTCCAATTGAAATTAGGGCTAAAAATCACCAAATTGAACTTTCCTTTCTTGGATGAAATCACATTGAATTTATAGGAAAAATAGGGCAGCGTCGAGACGTTGTGCCCTTGGGACTGCTCGCTGGGAATTGCGCTGCAGAGCGTCGAGACGCTTGAGGGCAGCATCGAGACGCTGTCCTCTCGGGATTTCTGGCTGCTCCATCACCTAATTCAACTCTTCTTCAATTCTTTTGGTACTTTTTGTATCCCGAACACTCGATCACTTTAAAATTCTCAATTTCATCCCAAGATTTCAATTCCTTCAAAATAAACATAATGGAAAGTAAAAATGGCCAAATAAATCTCTAAGAATAGCAAATAAATACCAGGAAAAATAGCTCATTATGTGAACTATCACTCTTATCCAGGTCAATGCCTGCCCAATAGAGCCTAATCACAAATCTCCACCAAGACTATTTTTTCAAGGTTCACAAATTCTTTGTTTGGCACTCGAGGAATTTAGCGAAACGGCTACGTTAGGGGCATGGCTCTGATACCAATTGTTTAAAAACAATGAACCCAAACCAAACAAACAAAAAATAACGAGATAGAGAGGAAGAAACAACACACGATTTATAGTGGTTCCACCGTAGTACATCCACTTTGAACAGTAGAGGAAGAGGATTTCTTATTCAGTTCAAAAAGGGAAAAATCCCAAGAAAAATACATTAGAGGTTTACAACAGCTTCACTCACAAGGACACTTTGTTTTGGCATACATACGAGTGAATGAAAAAGAAGGACATATAAACTCCAAGTCACAGGCGATGCACGCACTATAATTAAACAACCAACTGCCATTTCAAGTTTAGTTAAGCTGAGGATTCTTCTCATGTAAAGGCTGGTAAGGAGAATATGAATATCAATTCCAACAAATTTATTTATTTCATCCCAGCTATCTATGGATAGTTTAAAGCATGTGAGGGTATAAGTGGGGATAGCTTAGACAATGGATTTAATAAGGTTTAGAATGCTTTTTTATTCTTTGATTGCTATTTAAAACTTGTTGCAGTAGAATTGTTACAATATTCATATATTCGTTTATGTTCTGCTAATAAAACATCTGCAGTTGTAATAAAAACCATTGCAACGATGTCACACATGTTATAATGTAACCACACGTCAATATACTTTATTGTAGTGATCTGATAAGTCTAATTTATTATACACTTAGAATCGCCCAATTTTCTTATCTTAGTTGAATTCCTTGTGAAAAATGCTTTAAAATGAGTATAATATGTCTATAGGTCCTCATCGAAGCTTTGGAAGCAATTCGGGGCTTAAACGAGCGAAACCGAAGCTCGCGACAGCATCGCGACGCTAGGGCATTCCGAGAAATTTTCCAAAAGTGAAGGGGACAGCGTCGCGACACTAGGCAGATTTCCAGAATCGATTTTTTCCAAATTTGTCTAGAATTTTTCCTTGTTTGAAGACCCAATTCAGAACCATTCTATCACGAATTGAAGGCCAAGAAACTCTATAAATAGAGGCCTTTGGTGTAGGTTTAGAATCATCCCTCAAATCATCCCACAATACAATATTGTAGCCACTTTTCTCTTTACTTTTCTAGAGTTCTTTTAAGTTTTCTTAGTCCATGGGTCGGTTGATCGAGCCTCGAGCTTGGAGGTGCTTGTCTACGGCCAACTAAGCTCAAATCGTTATAATCGGGACCTCGGTTTGTAAGTTTGATTCAATTTTATGAGATTTCCATTCTTAATTACTTAGTTAATTGTCTTTGTGATTTTAGTTCTTTGCATACAAGTTTAGATTGTGGTAGGAAAGATTGACAACCTTGACCGCACCCTGTCTAAATTTACTTGCTAAATCTTAGTAGCAAATAGGTTAACGTTATGATATTACGCATGTGTCCCTAGAACTAAATGATTTAATCAATTGTAATTGTGGTTTGTTGCTCGTTGCATGTGAATTAATTCGGCTAGATCGCAATGCGGTTTAGATTAGTCAATTGGATAATTAATTAATTTAAGCTAGAATCAAACTTAGCGTTCGCATGTTTGTGATAGTTGGATCATGGCTCTCGGTTTGTTGTTGGAGTACGCCGGACTTAGATAGAATGAAATTAATCAAACTTAACACCGAGTTCAACCCCGATTATAGTGATCCTCGTGGTAAGATCAACTAACCCTGCCTTTACTTTCCTTGCATTTAATTTTCCTTATTTATTTTCCCGCCTTTACTTTATGTCTTAATCTTTATCTATAAAACCCCCCTTTTTTTGGTTACCTCAAAAACACAAAAGAATTTAGAAATAAACCGATTGTTCCCTATGATCGACCCCGACCACTACTGCTACAAGTTAGCTTTAGGAATCGTGGATTATAAATTTATTTGACAAGAGACCGCGACAAACTGAAAAAATGTTGCAAATTAACCATTACAATAATCATATTTGCAACAGTTTGAAAATACATTTGCGACAATAAAAATGTTGCAAATTAACCATTACAATAATCATATTTGCAACAGTTTGAAAATACATTATTGATGATAAGGAGAAATTGGGGCAAGATGATAACTTGCAAAAAGCAAGTTATTTGTCCTCTAAACTTAAGCTAAAAGAAGGCTAAAAAGATCCTAAGATGCGTTATCTCAGTGCATAAAGAAAGAGAAAAGTGATTGTTCTAGGCGGCTAGCTATGTTCATGTATGCGGTAAGAAATTATAAAATATAGAGCGCTAACGCAGCTAATTCAGCTGTTTGTTTTAAGTTTCTTCGCAGCGCAGGCACACATCCCAAGATGATCAAGAGACAGATAAGACAGCGCTGACACAACCGATGCAAGTAGGCGGAAAAAGGGCTGAAAAGGCGCAAGTTGGCTAATGATGGTCAACACAAGTTGTTAATTACTTGAAGAAGTCATCTTTCTCGCCTATAAATAGATGCCAAAACCAGTGATCAGGGGGAACGTGAGATTTTATTTTTTTAATTCTTCGTTGGTTAAAAAAGGGAGAAGAAGGAAATCACGGAGAAATCCCAGGAAGCTGTGATTAGAAGCAAAATTTCGTGCATATTGTTTTATGTCATGATGACTTATTTTGCTCGCATGAGCTAATTTTCTTCTCCAAGGCTTACCGCAAACACCTCATGCGGTGATAAGTATATCTTGTAAGCGCATATTTTGAGTTAAATGAAACATTGATTGCTTTCTGCTTAGTTGCGATAATCTTTTCATTACTAACTCCCGCTTGGCAAGCCGGATGCGGTAGCAGTGTGCTAAATCCCTGACAGGTAATGCATGCGGACATCTCTAAGTAGAATAAGTTAGCGCATGACATGTAGTCTTGGTAGCGTGAAAAATACTACCGCTAAAAGATATTGCATGCATGAGCTTTGATTGCGTTGTGACCAACACAGTCCCTTGTAAGTTTTAAGAGAACTAAGCCTCACGCGTGAACTAGCCAAACAACCAATTGATAGTTTATTGCCAAACGCATAAGGAGTATCGGAAGGGAAACTAGTGATTTTTTCTCACTTAGGCGTTAATGGATCAATTCATCAAAATATGCGCTACAAGATTTTTATAAACGCATGAGGCTGCAACCGCAAAAGCCTTGATACCATTCTCCTTGTAATTTTCCTTTAACTCTCATTGCATGTTTTGTTTTATGCAAGTAATTACTTTTCAACTATACCAACTCTCTTGTTTATTCCTTTGAAATAGTATCATACGTTTTGAGTTTAAATCCGTAAATATTGTTAAAAACTTGTGAATACCCCTTCCCTGTGGAATCGACCCTGGACTCACCAGGTAATACTTGATTTTGTCGGTTTATACTTGGATTGATTAAAATCTACGACAATTCTTTATGAAAATACCAAACACTCTGAAACCAGATCACAAGACTTGAATGAAAGGAAGGAAATGGGCCAGTCCATTATCAAGAAGGAATGAGCCAATCAACCTCCAGAATGTTCCAAGAATCATTCTGTTATTTTTTCATTCAATTACATGCGTACAGTTGTCCTTCCTTTTCTATTATTCTTATTCTTATTGATTATTTCATTCTTCCCTAAAGTGTATATATGGCCCTACAGTTCATAAATGAAAATTGGAATCGAGTATTATCTCAAATTTCTCTTAATCGTTAATGCTTGATTTGGTATCAGAACCATCAATGGCCAGCGACAATTCCACCGGATCTTTAGCCCTATCCACCGGAACCGCCAATTTTAGCAACCCGCAGCTCAATCAGCTATTAAACAAGATTACGTCGATTCAAATTGGATCGAAGCAACTTTCTTCTATGGAAGAACCTAGCCCTGCCCATCCTTCGAAGCTACAAGCTAGAAGGACATTTATCAGGTGGAAATTCGTGCCCTCCTCAGTTTATTCAGTCGACTGGTGCAGATTCAACCCCAAGTGGTGCACCAGTAGAGGAAGGAGCAATAAGCACTCAATCAGGTGTTGTTGGAGCGTTTGCATCAGATATTACCACAAAAGTGGTAAATCCACTCTTTGAATCTTGGATTGCAGTTGATCAATTGCTACTTGGGTGGTTGTATAACTCAATGACACCTGAAGTAGAAACTCAGGTCATGGGATATGAGAAGACTCAAGACCTATGGGCAGGTACAAGAGCTATTTGGGGTCCAGTCGCGTGCAGAGGAGGATTACCTCCGTCGGGTGTTTCAATAGTGCAGGAAAGGAAATCTGAAGATGACTGATTACTTACGAGTAATGAAGAGCCACGCAGACAATATGGGACAGGCAGGAAGTCTGGTGTCTACTCGATCCCTGGTATTGCAAGTTCTTTTGGGCCTAGATTAAGAGTACAACCCTGTGGTTGCGATGGTGCAAAGTAGAATGAGCATAACTTGGTTAGAATTACATGCGGAACTTCTTGTGTTTGATAAGCGATTAGAAATGCAAACAAATCTGAAAAACAACTCATCATTCAGTGGTGGAATCTCAGTGAATATGGCAAATAGCAAAGATGTTGGAAATCAAAGGGGACAGGAAAACTTCTCCAACAATCGCCAAAACTACTCTGGTCGAGGAGGTCAAAGAAGATGAGGAAATCGTGGTCGTGGAAGAGCTTGAGGCTATGGGTCTTTTAACAACAACAATAAACCAATTTGCCAGGTATGTGGGAAGGTAGGTCATACTGCTCTCATGTGTTATCAACGATTTAACAAGGAGTTCTCTGGTCCTTCCCAAGCTCAAAATATAAGTGATGGAAATAATAGTCGTCAAAATGTACAGACACAGCCTACTGCCTTTGTAGCTAATCAGGATTCAAATGAGTTTGTCGCCACACCTGAATCTGTCATTGATCGAAATCGGTATCCTGACAGTGGAGCCTCAAACCATATGACCAGTGACTTCAATT
Organism: Luffa aegyptiaca; assembly: GCA_017139565.1. Lineage (NCBI taxonomy): Eukaryota > Viridiplantae > Streptophyta > Magnoliopsida > Cucurbitales > Cucurbitaceae > Luffa > Luffa aegyptiaca. The sequence goes on from CM029403.1 coordinate 27,288,311, forward strand.
GCATTGCCAATCCTACAGACTATGAAGGTAATGAACGTGTAACTATAGGAGATGGTCATAAATTGCAAATATCTTGTGTTGGAAACTCATGCTTGACTGATGGTTCTAATAGTTTTAAGTTTGGAGAATGTGCTATGTGTCCCTACTATTGCAAAAAGTTTAGTAACTGTCTCCAAGCTAGCTCGTGACAATAATGTGTATGTTGAATTTCACGACGATTTTTGTCTTGTTAAGGCCAAGGATACGGGCAAATTACTACTGAGAGGAACTCTTAATGATGGACTATACCAGTTTGAACATGTGAAGGCCACCTCTGTTGATGTTTCAAAGACAGCTAACCAAAAAGTTCCCAGAGTCAATACAGTTGCTTCCTCTGTTTTTGTTGGTTTGAGTAGTGTAAATCTGGTTGTGTCTAAAGTCATATGGCATAGGCGTCTAGGACATCCGTCCACTAAAGTATTTGAATCAGTGTTAAGAGAATGTAATTTACCTATCAAACGAAATGAATCTTTTGAGTTTTGTGAAGCCTGTCAATATGGAAAAGCGCATGCGTTACCATTCCCTACTTCTATGTCTCATGCATCCACTAGGTTTGAACTTGTTCATACTGACCTTTGGGGTTCTGCACCTATGGTTTCAACTCAAGGATTTAGATATTATGTACTGTTCGTTGATGATTTCAATAGATATGTTTGGTTATATCCAGTTAAACAAAAGAGTGATACTGTGGCTGCTTTCAATCACTTCATAACCTTGGTCAAAAATCAGTTTAACACTTCAATAAAAGCATTACAATCAGATAATGGGAAAGAATATGCAGGCGTTCACAGGTCATGTGATCAGTTGGGAATCAAGATAAGATTGACATGTCCCTACAGGTCTCAACAAAATGGTAGGGTAGAGAGAAAACACTGTCATGTTGTTCAGACCGGTCTCACTCTCCTTGCTCAAGCATCCATGCCTCTGCGGTTTTGGTGGGACGCATTTCTAGTTGCAAGTATGCTAATTAATATGATTCCCTCGCAGGTTTTAGCAGGAAAATCACCAATGGAGCTGATGTTTGGGAAGAAGGCTGATTTTAAGGCCTTGAAGACATTTGGTTGTGCATGTTTCCCATGCCTCCGACCCCATCAATCTCAAAAATTCCAATTCCACACGAAAAAATGTGTATACTTGGGTCCTAGCCCTGTTCAAAAAGGTCATCGGTGCATCAATTCTTACGGGAGGATCTTTGTTTCCAGACATATCTGATTCAATGAAGCAGAGTTTGCATTTCGTGATGGTTTTGGAGTCGCTTCTGCCTCTTCCGCAGCGCCAATACCTTCACCAAACTTAACTATGTGGTTCCCATACCCAAATGAACATGTCAGTCCCCCTTCCCCAACCCCTACCTCAACCAATATATCAGCCATACCCACCACACCTGCTATACAGCCTGCTGCCTCACCAGTTAGTCCTTCTCACAATCTACCAACCATGTCATCTCCCTTAGTCAGTCAACTGCCCAACCCCTCACATTTGGCCTCTCCCTCGTTGCATCACCAGTGTCTTCTCAACCTGATCCACCAACACCTACCACAACCTCACCCGTTATGCCAAGTCAACAGGCTCCTCAGTCTTCATCTTCCCAAGTGCCTCAACCTCTTCCTGTTCAGTCCCTTCACCCCATGGTCACTAGGGGAAGGCTGGGATTTTGAAGCCAAAGCTATGGATGACTCAGTCCAAGATAGATTGGACGACAACAGAACCTACACGCGTTACAGAGGCACTTGCCACACCTCAATGGCGTGAGGCTATGGATCAAGAATACTCTGCCTTGGTGAAGAACAAAACGTGGCATCTTGTTCCTCCCTCATCTTCATACAATATCGTCGGCAACAAGTGGATCTTTCGAATCAAGAGAAATCTGGATGGATCAATTCAGCGATACAAGGCACGGTTAGTAGCCAAGGGGTTCCATCAAAGCCCCGGTGTTGACTTTTTTGAGACGTTCAACCCTGTAGTCAAGGCCTCAACCATACGTGTGGTGCTTAGCATTGTTATCACGAAAGGGTGGAACCTCTGTCAGGTCGATTTCAACAATGCTTTCCTAAATGGCAAACTAGATGAGGCCATGTATATGAGTCAACCGCCAAGTTATGTTGATACAGACTTTCCCAACTATGTCTGCAAACTATATAAGGTGATCTACGGCTTGAAACAAGCTCCAAGGGCATGGAATAACACCTTGCATGATACACTTCTGTCGTGGGGCTTTGAGAATTTCAGGTCAGACACATCTTTGTTTATTTTTCGTTCTACCGCTACTATTATGTTGCTCCTAGTTTATGTGGACGGCGTTATTATAACGAGAAATGATGATGCCATGGTTACTAGACTAATTCAGACTCTGGATACACGGTTTGCCTTAAAGGACTTGGGTAGATTGAGCTATTGTTTAGGCATCCAAGTTCACTATTTACCTACTGGAATTCTATTGAATCAACGAAAGTATGTTGATGACTGATAGCGATGTACCGCAAGCGTACGGTTGCCCAAGTAATATAAAACAGTAGGTAATACCGAGTATCGATTTCCACAGGGAGGATTAAAGCTTAGACAATATAATGAACCGAACACTAAAAATACTGAGATAAGATATTATTTAGGGGTCCAGACACGATGACAAAAAGCAATAAAAAAAATTAAAGTAATTAAAGAATCAAAGTGATTAATCAAAGGCAAAGATGGAGAAAGAGTCTATTGAGAGGCGGGGTCTTGAAATCTGGCTTATAGCTAACTTATTATTCTAATTATCCTATCTTGTGTCCGACTAATTATAAACCTAGAATCTCCATTTATTACATAGGTTCTCCTTTCGGTTTCCCTTAATTATAATTAACTCATATTAATAACCTAAGTGTCCTTAGCGCTATTAATCGGGTTAATTAATTAGCCCTGATTCATTTCCAGTCTGTAAGCCTAACCAACTACTATCGCTGTCACTACGAGCAGTTAAGCCTAGTTGAGTGGATTATGATCTATCTTAACTTCTCTCTGTCGAGTTTCCATTAAGAATCTATTCACTATAAAATTGGCCAGATTCTATAGAGCATTACGACCATCCACACAAATAATCAGTATATGGACACAGAGATAAACAATTAAGATAACAATTAACTATAATCTTTCATTTCAAGATCCGAAATCGGGATTTGGCTATACATGAGTGTCAAAAATTCCCGAATATACATATTATAAAGCATTAAAGAGCAATTAAAGAGTTAGGAGATGAACCGTAGGAAGACCCCTTGCTTACGCCTTGGATCCCCTCCGTTACAAGCTCCCGAGCACTCCAAAAATGTCCAATACAATATTTCACACTTTCCTCACAACTCGACCCTCAAGGGAGGCTCCAAGAGCCTTAGAGAGACTAAAGAAAAGGATTGGAGTGATGATTGATGATCAAACTGGGAGGTGAGCCACGGTTTATATAGGACTGGAAATGGGACAGTGTCGCGACGCTGACGTCACAGACGCTGTGACGTACTCTTCTTGGGCGACAAGTCAGTGTAGCGTCGAGACGCTAGGGGACAGTGTTTCGACGCTGTCCTTCGGCCAAAACTCCAGCTTGCAGTTTTGGGCTGAAACTTGGGCTTTCCTCCATTCTTTTGGCCCAAATGTCTTTCATGATGGGTCTTGGGCTATTCCATCTTGACCCAACTTGATCTTCTATAATTAATTCCACCATTTTGGGCTTCTTTTCTCTTCTTTTTCTCCAAATTCCCATAAAAATCTCATAGGGACAAAATTACACAATTAAATAGATTTGTATGATAAAAACACAATAAAAGCACAACAAAAGCTAATAAATCTAAGGATAAAATAACAACATTTATACTTGCTATCAATGACCTCTTACATAAACTGAAACTACCTGAGATGAAGCTTGCTCCCTCTCCAAGTGTAGTTGGGAATAAGTTGTCTGCTATATCTGGTACCCCTGTGGAAGATCCGTTTCTATACAAGAGCACCATTGGTGCACTACAATACTTAACTCATACCCGCCCCGACAATGCCTACACGGTTAATGAACTAAGTCAGTTCTTGAAGTCTCCAACGAATAGTCTTTGGCAGGCAGTCAAGAGGGTGTTGATGAAGGAATAAAAATCCTACGCAGCGGAAGCGTGTATCAGATCGTTTCGTTCTTAATTGGGTTTCATAGAAATACTGATACATTGGCCTTAAAATTACAGAACAATTCTATAATCTAAACAGATTAAGCATGCAATTCTAAATTCTAAACGATTTAGAATTTGAGAAACTTACTTGTTGATGCACAAAGCGTCTCTGCACTATGCTCCAAAAACACGAACGATTCGTCATTGACCTCTCCAAGAACACCACCATCAAAGAACACCCACTATCCTCTAGATTACTGAAGTAGAGATTGTGGGATCTCGTTTGTCTTGAAAAAGGGAAGAAAGTTTCAGCATCAACCTTGCTGTAATTTTCTTGTCTTTTGAGAGGATCTTGAGAGAAAACTTGCAAGAAAGAGAGTATCATGAGAATGTCGAGAAGAACCTCTGTAATCCCACAACCCCCGTTGGTTGAAGGAGAGTGGGGAGTTACAATCATGTAACTCCCCAATGAGGTGTCAAAACCTCATTCCTCAATCCATATCAATTTAACCATTAAATTAATATATATTTAAAACTATATATTATACAAATTAAGTTAAATTAATTTAACCAAATCAATATTCAATTAAATTAATTATAACATATAGTTTAAAATTCAATTAAATCATATTTAATCGAATTAATTCAACCAACTAATTAAATATCATATATTTAATTTAATATTATATTTGAATCAAATTCAAATATGTCTCTCTCACTTAACCTATAGTCTTAATGTGCATCCAATGTACATTAATTATGAACTATAGAATTAATTAAATCAAATTTAATTAAATTAAATTAATTAATTCTCCAATTCATTAATTCATTAATTAAATATCTTATATTTAATTAATTTACTATTTGAATCATATTCAAATAATTCTCTCATAAACTATAGTTTTAATATGAATCTTATTCACATTAAATATAACCTATAGTTCCAATACGAATCCAATTCATATTTAATATTTGAACCCCTTCAAATATTTAATTCTCTCATTAATTAATTTTGAATCACATCCAAAATTAATTTTATATTATAAAGTTTAATTCACTAATTAAACTTATATTATAATGTATCTTCATACATTATCTTAATTGTATCATATACAATATAATTCCCTTAATGAATTTGAACACACTTCAAATTCTATTCAAGACTATTTAACCTCAGAATCCTTTACAAGCTATTAGGTTGACCTAATGGACCTACAGATCAGAAGCTCCAACGATACGAGACTAATTGGCTAAACTCATTAACCAAATTAGTCAACATTCGTTAACTGTGGGTCACTCCACTAAAGACCCACAGCTGCACTCTTCTCACGGTAGAATATTTCTGTGTCCACGGATATCGACCAATAACAGTAAGTCAATCCTTCACGAGTGTTCGTAACGCCAGCTGGGTCAAATTACCGTTTTACCCCTGGGTTACCTCTGGATCCTTAAGTACCACTGATTCCTCTAATGAACAATCTGTTTATGATCCAATCAATAAACAGCAGTTCCTCTCGGGCCAGGAGAGGATGGGCGCCCTTGTTCAAGACCCGGAATCAGCCCTTAAGGGAACACACATCTACTTGCCCCAATAGGGGAAGGAGTGAATTCCATCTTGTAATGTTATGTTCCCAGCCCCCACTCAGTCTTGCCCCTGAAATGGTAGGCTTATTGAGTCGGCGAACTGGCCACTCTCACCCATACAAATCTAAGGACAATCCCTCCTGAAAAGGGGTTCATAACATACTCAGGATTTAGATTGAGTTACCTAGGTCATCCTATTGAAATAGAAACCTAAACTAGTTAACGGTGTTACATCTAGTGGTTACTATTTCGCGGTCCGGTCTTATGCAAACTCATTGCATAGGATACCCCCACTCGCATGTCTCCTACATGGATGCTTTGGATCATTGCATCTGTATCGAATACAAAGTGGGTCGTATCACATAGTGTTACCGAGATAAGGTACCCAGCCTTATCCCTATACTATAGACCATCTAGGTTGTTACTTGAACACTGATCCCCGTATGTCCCCACATACTAGTTCAAGTTTCATCTAAACAACCTAGGATCTTAGTTTATTGGATTTGGGTCAAATTGTGCAATTTTAGTAACAATAACTCTTTATTGTACAAACCTCAATAACGACGTATTGATACAAGTGAACAATTTGCCATCATTCACTACCTACGAGTTTTAGGGCATAAAACCCAACAGTTGAGGTATATTAGTGGAACAAGAGATTATGGACTACATATTCAGCAAAATGATGATCTTTCCATTTCAGCTTATTTGGATGTTGATTGGGCCTCTAGTCTTGACGATCGTAAGTTTGTTGGTTCATATTGTGCCTTTGTAGGTAATAACTTAGTTTCTTGGACGTCAAAGAAACAAAATGTCGTGGCAAGGTCAAGCACAGAGTCTGAGTATCGGGCTCTTGCAATCGCTGCAATTGAGGTAGTTTGGCTGCGTCAGCTGCTGAATGAAATTGGTCTAAGTTGTGAGTCGAAACCAATACTGTGGTGTGACAACTTGAGCGCTGGAGCATTGGCAGCTAATCCAGTTTTTCATGCCCGTACCAAGCACATAGAAATTGATGTGCATTTTGTTCGGGACTTAGTTCTTCGGGGGCAGATTGAGGTTCGGTACATCCCATCTGATGGAGTGAAGAACACTCGAGCGGAAGCGTTAGCGGATCTTAGGCACCAATTTTCATTTATTTTGAAGAAAATGTTGATGAGGGAGATGAAAATGATGGTCAAGATGGGTATGACGACAATACAGATGCGCGAGATGGGGATAAGGGAGGAGATATGGATAATGAAAATGAAGATAGGGCAGAGGACAATCATATAGATGATCATGGTGCTGAAGGAGATGAACATGGTGCAAGAGGAGAAAATTATAAAACCGGCACAAATGAAAAAAATGTCATGGGTGCAAATTTAGAAAACCTATCGATTAACACACATATGTTGAAAGAAGTAGAAATGATTGAGCGAGCTTGTTCAACTTGGAAAGGTTAGAATATCTACCACATATTTTGTATATATTTCTAATTGAATTGTATTTATTAAATATGATATCTATAATTATGCTTAGGTTAAAAAGGAGAATGACAAGGAGACCATCATATATGACCCGTCAACAATTTACATCGACGCGGTATGACAACTTCCCATATTATAAGTAGATGGTTATTAATTCTTTCTTTTAAACATTTATATTCTCGTGTTCTTATGTAGCTTTGATAAGTCCAATTTATTATACACTTAGAATCTCCCACTTTGCTTATCTTAGTTGAATTCCTTGCGAAAAATGCTTTAAAATGAGTATAATATGTCTATAGGTCCTCACCGGAGCTTTGGAAGCGATTCGGGGCTTAAACGAGCAAAACCGGAGCGTAAAAAGACCAAACTGCCCCTGGAGCCGTCACAACGTCGAGACTCTGCCGTTGAAGGGTCGGGACGCTGCTCAAATAAGGAAATTTCGTGGGCGCCAAGATGAAGCTGCAACGTCGAGACGCTGCACCCATAGCATCTCAACGCTATGTTGATCCGAGAGATTCATTCCATATCTAAAGGCCTAGCGTCGCAATGCTGTGTCTTAGCGTCACAACGCTAGGCAGTTTCCAGAATCAAATTTTTTCCAATTTTGGCTGAAATTTTCCTTGTTTGAAGACCCAATTCAACTCCATTCTACCATGAATTGAAGGCCAAGAATCCCTATAAATAGAGGCCTTTGGTGTAGGTTTAGAATCATCCCTCAACACACAATTCACTACAACTTTGTAGTCCATCTCTCTCCCCTTTCCACCATTCTTCTTAGTTTTAGTCTTTATTGCTTTCTTTGATGTATTCCATGAAGAATAAAGCTTGTTCTTGCTCCATGAGAGGCTAAGTTCTTCATTCATGTAACCGGGAAGTCAAGAGTAAGTTCATATTCTTCTAATGAAATTTCTTGTTTTAATCATCAAAGCATGTTTATGTGATTTTAGTTCTTTTTCTATAAGTTTAGATTGTGGTAGGAAAGATTGACAACCTTGACCGCGCCCTTTCTAAATTCACTTGCTAAATCTTAGTAGCATATAGGTTAACGTTATGTTTTTACGCATGCGTCCCTAGAACTAAATGATTTAATTAATTGTAATTGTGATTTGTTGCCCGTTGCATGTAAATTAACGCAACTAGATTCCATTGCGGTTTAGGTTAATTAATCGGCCAATTAATTAGTTTAAACTAGAATCAAACTTAGCGTTTGCATGTTTGTGATAGTTGGATCATGGTTCTCGGTTTGTTGCCGGAATACGCCGGGCTTAAACTTGTTTTGACTTATTAGTGAAATTGATGATTTAATTGAATTGAACTTACCATGACTAACCCGGTTGCATGATCTTTAAGGTATTGATTTCTTTCCTAAATTTAATTCTCTTACTTTCCTCTTTTGTTATTTTCCATAATTAGTTTTCTTTCATATTTACTTTCTTTCCAAATATAAAATCCCCCTTTTTTGGTTACCTAAAACAATTAAGGAATTAAAGATTTGTCTGCATAGACTCCCTATGATCGACCCTGACTGCTACTGCTACAAGTTAGCTTTAGAGGTTGAGGATTATAAATTTATTTGATAAGAGACCTCGACAATCTCTTCCACCAAGCTTCAAGGTAAAGGGGTGTTTGTTGAAGAAACAAAAAAGGCAATTGAGAATATTGAAATTACAAGGAGGAGTGAGCGTCGAGAAATCAAACCATCAAAAGTCATGAGGTCACCATATACATCAAAATTTGGATCGACGGAAAAAAAGAAGAAGAAAGCTGAAGATCTAGATAAAGAAAACTACAGTTGTCCGAACTTCTCAATTATGTCTCAACTTTGATGCTTAGGATTAGAATTGTTTTGAAGAATGCTTTTCTGTTTTGAAGTTGGTATACTTTAATAGACTGATTACTATATATCTTTGTAAGACTTTTTTGTTTAGAAAATCATAGTTCACAATCTGATTGAATTTTATCTCAAATTATGGAAGTGTTTATTTCAAATTATGGAACAATCTAATAGAATTTTGTTGGGAGAATTTTGAAGGGATGTTTGTTTGTAGCTGCTGGATGTTCATTTGAAATTACAGAAGTGCACCCATCTTGTTTTCAGGTTGTAATTAAAATTTGGGTTAGTTACAGTTCTGTCGTTATGCTGCCGAAATTTTCGTTAGCGTTACAACAAGTAATAGTAATAGGTTGAGATATGACTCTTTAAGGTAGGTAATGTGTGTTGGGTTTTATGCCCTAAAACTCGTACATAGTGAATGTAACTGTTGACTGGATATTAATGAAATAATATTGATATATTTTTCCATTAATTGTTATTAGTTATTTTATATTTGTCTTTGCCTAATAATAACCCTAATCCAATAAACTAGACATCCAAGGCTGTAATATGAGTCTTGAACTATATGTAGCGACATATGGGATCATTGTTCAAGAAACAGCCTAAAGGGTCTATAGTATAGGGATAAGACTAGGTGCCTTATCCTGGTGACACTATGGATACGGCTCACTTTGTATTTGATACAAACGCTGCGATCCAACGCGTTCGTGTAGGAGACATGCGAGTGGGGGTATCCTATGCAATGAGTTTGCATAAGACCGGACCGCGCAATAGTAACCACCGGTTATAACACCGTTAACTAGTTGGTTTTCTATTTCACTAGGACGACCTAGACAACTTAGTCTTAATCCTGAGTTGATTATGGACTCCTGCTCATGAGAGATTGTCCTTTGATTTGTATGGGTGAGAGTGGCCAATACGCCGACTCAATAAGCCTACCACTTTGGGGACAAGACCGAATGGGGAGCTGGGAACATAATTGTACAAGATGGAATTCACTCATTCCCGACTTTAGGGAAGCAGATGAGTGTTCCCTTAAGTGGTTACTCCGAGTCTTGAACAAAGGGCCCTACCCTCTCAATGGCACGAGAGGGTTTTCTGTTTGATGGTTGTACCACAAACAGGTTGTTCATTAGAGGAGAATTGGTACTTAAGGAAATAGAAGTAACCCAGGGGTAAAACGGTAATTTGACCCAGCTGGTGTTACGGACACTCGTGAAGGACTAACTAGTCGATATTGGTCTATATCCGTGGACACAGAAAATATGTCTGCAGTGAGAAGAGTGCAACTGTGAGTCTATAGTGGAATGAACACACAGTTAACGAATATTGATTAATGTGGTTAATGAGTTTGACCAATTAATCTCACATCGTTGGAGCTTCTGATCTGCAGGTCCATTAGGTCCCACTGGTAGCTCATAAAGTAATTTGAGGCAACTAAGTAATAAATGTAAATTGAAAATGTTCAATTTACTAAGGGAAACAAATATAATATATATTGATATATTATTATGAGAGAAATTAAATATTTGAAGAAGTTCAAATATAGATTTATGGAAGATTGAAAGAGTTCAAATAATGAATTAATTAATTTAAGTCTTAAAATGTGTTTGGGCAAAATTAATTAATTCAAGGCCGGAAATTAAATATGTGATATTTAATTGGTGGTTAATTAATTAAAGAATTCATTAACCATGAATTAATCAATTATGTAAATAATTAATCACTTAAGGAAGTGATTAATCATTTATGGGAATGATCTAATCACTTATGGAAGTAATTAGTCATTTATGGAAAAGATTAATCAATTAGGGAATTGATTGATCATGATTGATTAATTAAGGAATAAGATTGAATCAATTTTGGAAAAGATTGATTTAATTGAATATTTTATTCATGGCCTCTCTTCTATAAATAGAACACTAGACCTAATTGGTCATGACTTGACACTCTTGCTCTTGCTCTTAGACTCTCAAAGACAAGACCTAGAATTCTCTCTAGCCTCCCTCTTCGAGAAAGACTCCCACAAGTCTTTTGCCTCCTAGACTTAGAGACATATCGGTGTAACCTCTGTGGTGATTGTGTCAATCAAAGAAGAAATTTCCAGCGAAGAAAAACAAAGGCGGCTGCTGCGTTTTCGTTCGTGGAGCGTCGTTGGCGAAGAACGGTCAAGTCTTCAACGAAGGTTTGAAACGGTTCTTCCTCTTTTCTTTAGAAAAGTATTAAAAATAAATTTAGATTTATTTTAGCATGTTTAAACCAATTTTACAGCGGCTTTAAAGGTTGTTTAAAGTTTTGTTTGAGTTATCGTAACGGTATTTTAATGTTAATTAATATACGGCGTAAGGTCCAATCGATGCGCTTCCGCTGCGTGGGGACTTTTATTCCCTTCAATCGGCATCAGAGCCATCGCTGTCCCTATTAATTAATATTAAAAGTTGCGATAGGCTCTAATAGGTGGGATTTATGCATAATGTATGTTCGGTTTGCGTTGAACTGTTTAGGTTAATTTTATGGCCATAGATTTTATTTTTTATGTGATTTTGATCATGTAAGGCCCGGTGTTTCGGGTATTTTATGTAAAATCGAGTCCTATGTAAGTCCGGGTCTAGAATAGGTTTTTATGAGATGAAAATCGAAGCAATCGCCGCTGAAATCGAGGCCAAAATCGGAGAATCGATGCTGCTGCCGCCCAGATTCTGCCTCCAGACGCAACAGCGTCGGAACGCTACCTCAACAGCGTCTCGACGCTGTCTCGATACCGCAGGCGCCAGATATGGAAAGCTCGCAGCGTCGGGACGCTATCAACACAGCGTCTCGACGCTGTCACGATGGAGGCGCGCATTAGGGTTTCAACAGGCGCGGTTCAAGGCGTGGCCGGTCCGGTTCGGACCGGTTAGGCTGGGCTGGGACCTATTTGGTCCGGTTCAGCCAATTTTTGGCATGGTTCGTGATTTTGGAGGCCGGTTCGAGGTGGTTCGGGGCGGTTCGTGCTGTCTGGACCAATTCCGGAGCTGTACATGGATTTTTTAGGATAGAATTTAGCTAAATTAATGTAATTTAATGCTTTATTTTATCCTAGGGGCCAAAATTAACCGGTTCAATTGCTATTTATATGCTTTATGGATGTCATATAGAATATTTAATCCCACCTTAGGTTATAAACATGCTCATGCATTTTTATATATTATAAAATGTTATAATGTATGTTTAAATGCATGGATTTATTTTCATAATTTTTAATATAAGTGTATATTAATTATATGAAAAATTGGAAAGCATGAAGCATGTCATTACTTAAATTAAATATAAATAGTTATGTTTAATGTGATGAATGAAGCATGCTTGATTGATTTTCTTGATAGGCTTATAATTGTTATAATAAAAGAAAATCAAAATTGCATGAAGCATGAAACATCCATAGTTAATGATATAATTGTTATATTATTCATGCAATCGATGTGGTTTAATTATTTAATTTGAATGAGATTGTTGAATGAATTAGACCCTAGATTCTTGATTATAGGATTAATCATTAAAATTTGAAATAGTTCTTTAATATTAATGATTAGAAACCGTAAATCTATAATCAAGATTTGCATGCAAACATAAGATCATAGGATAAATTGGATTAATTTTAAATTGTTTAAAATTAATTAGACCTAGATCGATTTCTAATAGGATTAGAATCTTTTCTTACTTAGGATTAAAAATAGTTTTAATTGACTAAGTAGGAAAAACATTGCTATGATTATAAGGGAACTCCACCGGTAATGTTCTGTCTAAGGCTGGGGGTATTTAAGTTGACGGTTTACGGAACACCTCCTACCTGGGAACTGACCTGGAATACCGGAGTTGAATTAATCATAGTTAAATGTTAGCATGCAATGTCACTAGGTTTATTAAAAGTGTTTAATGCACCTAGATCTTTAGAGTAAAGACCTTACATTACTGAGGTTATAAGGGAACTCTCTCGGTAAAGTTCTGTCTAAGGCTGGGGGTATTTAAGTTGACGGTTTACGGAACACCTCCTACCTGGGAACTCACCCGAACATTGAGTTGAATTAACCATAGTAATGTTGACTTGCAATGTTGGGTTTATTAAAAGAAGTTTAATTCACCCAAAAGATTGCAGTTGAATCCTTTCCATAATTGTTATAATAGGATCAGACTTAGATAGATTGACTTAGCCGAATACTATCTAAGTTAAACAACCCTATATTAACCTTAGGACATTTTCAGTGGGAGGAAAATTACAAAACGAGATTTAAATCAAGTTTTGCTCCTACGTCCCTATATTCACAACGTGAGATTCATGCTCGGCTTCGAGTCGCCTTAGGAGCGGCCTCCCTTCGGAAAGTGTTTGCATGGATCAATATCAAGGTGAATGGGAAAAATGTCTAGAGTAAGTGGGAGCGGGACACGTGTCAACGTATCCCTCGGTCTCCGCCCATAGTTCACACCGTGAGAGTCCTATGATCCGCCTGCAGGTTGTCCTGGCGCAACCATCCCTTCGGAGGGCCTGGTCATAGGATTCGGAACACCGTGAACTCCTGAATAGGATAGGAGCTCTTAGGCTAATCACCAACAGTTGTCTTTCCCTTCGGTAGCCTGTTGGTGCGTGCCTCTGAGATCTGAAAATGGGAGGGTTACACTTACGAGGATGAGTTAAAAGTGTTAACAAATCCTTGACCGAACAACGGTGGCTAATGTCTATAGGAATATGAGTTATTCTGGAATTAGAATTAGCTGAGAAGTGTCTCATTTCAAAGGAGGAGTGCCTGATCACCCTTCGGTGGCTGATATTCTAAACCTCTGAAACGTCGTTGCAAAACTAAATCAATAGTTTTAGGGTTCTGTGATTGTCTGTTTTGCTAAATTGATTGGATTGTGTGCAATTGTTTGCTTGTATGATGAGTTAAGGCAAAGATAACTAATACGGTCATTGTTTGTTTAAATTTCAGCAATGTCTTCCTCAATTGTCTCTCTGCTTAAAAATGAGAAATTAACCGGCGAAAATTATGCTACGTGGAAGTCGAACCTGAATACGATTCTTGTTGTCGATGATCTGCGGTTCGTCTTAACGGAGGATTGTCCTCCAGCCCCTGCTCGTAATGCATCCCAAGCAGTTAAGGATGCTTATGACCGCTGGACAAAGGCCAATGATAAGACTCGCGTCTATATCCTAGCCAGCTTATCTGAAGTTTTGGCTAAAAGGCATGAGGGCATGGTAACAGCGAGGGAGATTATGAACTCTCTCCAGGAGATGTTTGGACAACCGTCCTACCAACTCCACCATGACGCTCTCAAATACGTTTATAGTTGTCGCATGAAAGAGGGCACGTCTGTTCGGGAGCATGTCCTGGATATGATGGTCCAATTCAACGTGGCAGAAGCAAATGGGGCGGTCATAGATGAGCGTAGTCAGGTTGCATTCATCTTAGAATCTCTTCCAAAGAGTTTTCTGCAGTTTCGAAGCAATGCAATGATGAATAAAATAACATTCAACCTGACTAGCCTCCTGAATGAGCTACAGCTCTATCAGTCTCTTCTTAAGAACAAGGGACAGATAGAAGGAGAGGCAAACGTTGTTCACTCTAAAAGAAAGTTCGAGAAGTGTTCATCCTCTGGAACTAAATCTGTAGCCACTTCTTCGAAGAAAACTAAGAAGAAGAAAGGAAACAAGGGGAAAGCTCCCAGTACTGATGCTAAAAGCAAGGGAAAAGCCAAAGCTATGGCAGACAAGGGCAAGTGTTTCCACTGCAATGTAGATGGACATTGGAAGAGAAACTGCCCACAGTACCTTGCTGAGAAAAAGAAGGAAAAGGAAGGTAAATTTGATTTACTTGTTTTAGAAACATGCCTGGTAGAACATGATGAGTTAACCTGGATACTTGATTCAGGAGCAACTAATCATGTTTGCTCTTCTTTTCAGGAAAATAGTTCCTTTCGGCAGTTAAGCGATGGGGAAATGACACTCAGGGTCGGAACTGGAGAAGTCATTTCAGCTAAAGCAGTGGGAGCTGCGAAGTTATTTTTTAGAAATAGATTCTTACTTTTAGAAAGTTTGTTAATCGTTCCCAAGATTAAGAGGAACTTAATTTCTATTTCATGTTTGATTGAACAATCGTATACAGTTACTTTTGATATGAATGAAGCGTTCATTTATAAAAATGGTGTACTTATTTGTTCAGCCAAATTGGAAAATAACTTGTATGTTTTAAGACCAACCGAAAACAAAGCACTTTTAAATCACGAATTATTTAAAACTGCTGAAACTCAAAGTAAAAGGCAAAAGATTTCTCCATCAAGTAACAATACTCATCTTTGGCATCTCAGACTTGGTCATATAAACATCGATAGGATCGGTCGTTTGGTAAAGAATGGACTTCTAAGCAAGTTAGAAAATGATTCACTACCACCTTGTGAATCTTGTCTCGAGGGAAAAATGACCAAGAGACCCTTTACTGGAAAAGGTTACAGAGCCAAAGAACCCTTAGAGTTAATACATTCGGATCTATGTGGTCCAATGAATGTAAAAGCTCGAGGAGGGTACGAATATTTCATCTCATTTATAGATGATTATTCTAGATATGGTTACTTGTACCTAATGGGACATAAGTCTGAAGCCCTTGAAAAGTTTAAGGAGTTTAAGGCTGAAGTTGAAAACCTATTAGGTAAATCTATTAAAGTACTTCGATCTGATCGAGGAGGGGAGTATATGGATCAAAGATTCCAGGATTATATGATAGAACATGGAATCCAATCTCAACTCTCAGCCCCTAGTACACCTCAGCAGAATGGTGTGTCAGAAAGGAGAAATAGAACCTTGTTAGACATGGTTCGATCAATGATGAGCTATGTTCAATTGCCTAGCTCGTTTTGGGGGTATGCAGTAGAGACTGCAGTATACATCTTGAACAATGTTCCCTCGAAAAGTGTTTCTGAAACACCTTTCGAATTATGGAAGGGGCGTAAACCTAGTTTGCATCACTTTCGCATCTGGGGTTGTCCAGCACACGTGCTTGTGACAAATCCTAAGAAACTGGAACCTCGTTCAAAACTGTGCCAATTTGTTGGTTACCCTAAAGAAACGAGAGGTGGTTATTTCTACGACCCACAAGAAAATAAGGTGATTGTATCGACAAACGCCACTTTCTTAGAGGAAAACCACATGAGAGATCATAAACCACGCAGCAAAATAATATTAGGAGAAGCTACTGAAGAATCATCAAGAGTTGTTGATGAAGTTGGACCTTCAACAAGGGTTGATGAAGGAACTAGTTCTTCAGATCCATCCCGTCCATCTCAAACGTTGGGAATGCCTCGACGCAGTGGGAGGGTTGTATTTCAACCTGACCGCTACTTGGGTTTAACTGAAACTTAGGTTGTCATACCTAATGATAGCATTGAGGATCCATTGTCCTATCGACAGGCAATGAATGACGAAGATAAGGATGAATGGGTCAAAGCCATGAACCTGGAAATGGAGTCTATGTACTCCAATTCTGTATGGGAACTTACAGATCTACCAAATGGGGTAAAACCCATAGGGTGCAAATGGATCTATAAGAGAAAAAGAGATGCAGCTGGAAAGGTACAGACCTTCAAAGCTAGACTAGTGGCAAAGGGTTATACCCAAAAGGAAGGGGTTGACTATGAGGAAACCTTTTCTCCTGTAGCCATGTTAAAGTCCATAAGAATTCTCTTATCCATAGCCACATATTATGACTATGAAATATGGCAAATGGACGTAAAGACTGCCTTTCTGAATGGTGATCTTGAAGATAATATCTTCATGTCTCAACCCGAAGGGTTCATATCCCAAGGTCAGGAACAAAAGGTTTGTAAGCTCAATCGATCCATTTATGGATTGAAGCAAGCGTCCAGATCATGGAACATTAGATTTTGATACTGCAATCAAATCTTTTGGCTTTGACCAAAACGTTGATGAGCCTTGTGTATACAAGAAAGTCAACAAAAGGAAAGTAGCTTTTCTAATACTTTATGTAGATGATATCCTACTCATTGGGAATGATGTAGGATACCTCACTGACATTAAGAAATGGCTAGCAGCCCAATTCCAAATGAAAGATCTGGGAGAGGCACAATACGTTCTGGGAATCCAAATCATTAGGGATCGTAAGAACAAAACGCTAGCTCTGTCTCAAGCAACGTATATTGACAAGATGTTGTCTCGATATTCGATGCAAAACTCCAAGAAGGGACTACTACCCTTCAGACATGGGGTACACCTGTCTAAGGAACAATCTCCTAAGACACCTCAAGAAGTTGAGAACATGAGACACATTCCCTACGCCTCAGCTGTGGGCAGCTTAATGTATGCTATGCTCTACACTAGGCCTGACATATGTTATGCAGTGGGAGTAGTCAGTAGGTATCAGTCTAATCCAGGGTTGGACCACTGGGGAGCGGTTAAGAATATCCTCAAGTATCTTCGGAGAACGAGGGACTACATGCTTGTGTATGGAGCTAAGGATTTGATTCTTACTGGATACACTGACTCTGACTTTCAAGCTGATAAGGATTCAAGGAAATCCACATCAGGGTCAGTATTCACCCTCAATGGAGGAGCAGTAGTGTGGAGAAGCATCAAACAAGGATGCATAGCAGACTCAACCATGGAGGCTGAGTATGTAGCAGCTTGTGAAGCAGCTAAGGAGGCAGTATGGCTCAGAAAGTTCTTGACTGATTTGGAAGTGGTTCCGAATATGAACGTGCCCATAACACTATACTGTGACAACAGTGGGGCTGTAGCCAACTCAAAAGAACCTCGAAGCCACAAACGGGGTAAACACATCGAGAGGAAGTATCACCTAATACGGGAGATTGTGCAAAGAGGAGATGTGATCGTCACTAAGATCGCCTCAAAGCACAACATCGCTGATCCATTTACGAAGGCTCTCACAGCTAAAGTGTTTGAGGGTCATCTAGAGGGTCTAGGTCTACGAGATATGTATGCCATCTAATCTAGGGCAAGTGGGAGAAATGTATAATGGGTATAAGGATGCCCTAGTTCATTGTATTATATACATGACATTTCCAGCTTTAGATTATTGCATTTACATCCCACTAACTAGTGTTTTCGTTCAAGTGGGAGTTTGTTGGGTTTTATGCCCTAAAACTCGTAGATAGTGAATGTAACTGTTGACCGGATATTAATGAAATAATATTGATATATTTTTCCATTAATTGTTATTAGTTATTTTATATTTGTCTTTGCCTAATAATAACCCTAATCCAATAAACTAGACATCCAAGGCTGTAATATGAGTCTTGAACTATATGTAGCGACATATGGGATCATTGTTCAAGAAACAGCCTAAAGGGTCTATAGTATAGGGATAAGACTGGGTGCCTTATCCTGGTGACACTATGGATACGGCTCACTTTGTATTTGATACAAACGCTGCGATCCAACGCGTTCGTGTAGGAGACATGCGAGTGGGGGTATCCTATGCAATGAGTTTGCATAAGACCGGACCGCGCAATAGTAACCACCGGTTATAACACCGTTAACTAGTTGGTTTTCTATTTCACTAGGACGACCTAGACAACTTAGTCTTAATCCTGAGTTGATTATGGACTCCTGCTCATGAGAGATTGTCCTTTGATTTGTATGGGTGAGAGTGGCCAATACGCCGACTCAATAAGCCTACCACTTTGGGGACAAGACCGAATGGGGAGCTGGGAACATAATTGTACAAGATGGAATTCACTCATTCCCGACTTTAGGGAAGCAGATGAGTGTTCCCTTAAGTGGTTACTCCGAGTCTTGAACAAAGGGCCCTACCCTCTCAATGGCACGAGAGGGTTTTCTGTTTGATGGTTGTACCACAAACAGGTTGTTCATTAGAGGAGAATTGGTACTTAAGGAAATAGAAGTAACCCAGGGGTAAAACGGTAATTTGACCCAGCTGGTGTTACGGACACTCGTGAAGGACTAACTAGTCGATATTGGTCTATATCCGTGGACACAGAAAATATGTCTGCAGTGAGAAGAGTGCAACTGTGAGTCTATAGTGGAATGAACACACAGTTAACGAATATTGATTAATGTGGTTAATGAGTTTGACCAATTAATCTCACATCGTTGGAGCTTCTGATCTGCAGGTCCATTAGGTCCCACTGGTAGCTCATAAAGTAATTTGAGGCAACTAAGTAATAAATGTAAATTGAAAATGTTCAATTTACTAAGGGAAACAAATATAATATATATTGATATATTATTATGAGAGAAATTAAATATTTGAAGAAGTTCAAATATAGATTTATGGAAGATTGAAAGAGTTCAAATAATGAATTAATTAATTTAAGTCCTAAAATGTGTTTGGGCAAAATTAATTAATTCAAGGCCAGAAATTAAATATGTGATATTTAATTGGTGGTTAATTAATTAAAGAATTCATTAACCATGAATTAATCAATTATGTAAATAATTAATCACTTAAGGAAGTGATTAATCATTTATGGGAATGATCTAATCACTTATGGAAGTAATTAGTCATTTATGGAAAAGATTAATCAATTAGGGAATTGATTGATCATGATTGATTAATTAAGGAATAAGATTGAATCAATTTTGGAAAAGATTGATTTAATTGAATATTTTATTCATGGCCTCTCTTCTATAAATAGAACACTAGACCTAATTGGTCAAGACTAGATACTCTTGCTCTTGCTCTTAGACTCTCAAAGACAAGACCTAGAATTCTCTCTAGCCTCCCTCTTCGAGGAAGACTCCCACAAGTCTTTTGCCTCCTAGACTTAGAGACATACCGGTGTAACCTCTGTGGTGATTGTGTCAATCAAAGAAGAAATTTCCAGCGAAGAAAAACAAAGGCGGCTGCTGCGTTTTCGTTCGTGGAGCGTCGTTGGCGAAGAACGGTCAAGTCTTCAACGAAGGTTTGAAACGGTTCTTCCTCTTTTCTTTAGAAAAGTATTAAAAATAAATTTAGATTTATTTTAGCATGTTTAAACCAATTTTACAGCGGCTTTAAAGGTTGTTTAAAGTTTTGTTTGAGTTATCGTAACGGTATTTTAATGTTAATTAATATACGGCGTAAGGTCCAATCGATGCGCTTCCGCTGCGTGGGGACTTTTATTCCCTTCAATGTGGGTAGACATTGAATACAATAAATTTTCTTGATGATTTTCCAAGTACGTTTAGGGTATATATCACATATTATGGGTTATATTTTATGTAAATGATTTTACAGATCTTATAAGTTATATATTATATACTGTCGTATATGTTTAAAATAAGGTATTGATCTTTGCAAGACTTTTTTTTATTAGAAAATCATAGTTCACAATTTGATTGAATTTTATCTCAAATTATGGAAGTGTTTATTTCAAATTATGGAATAATCTTGTAATATAAGGGAAATACACTCTTTAGGAAATGCAACGTAAAAACCTAAAAACATACTCTTGAAATACTCTTAAAACCTAAAAACATGCCAATCTTAAAAAATTGAACTTCGTTAACATTAAAGTTTTTTCAATATAAGGGAAATACACTCTTTAGAAACTGCAATGTAAAAATTCCATAACATATAATGTCTGAGAAAGGGAAAACTAGCAAAATGATAAACATATCTAAAATAATGCAACTGTTTATATAAATATGTAATCACTACTGGCTAAGGGGTAACATGCAAGTCTTCCTATTGTGACCTGCTCTTCCACAACAACCACATTTTACCCTCCTTTTAAACTCCATTCTTGAGGGAATCCATACCTTCTTGGGTCTACCAACTGGACGTTTGACATTTGGGGGCATTACTTTTATGTTCTACAACTCTATGGTATATCCCAACTACCTTCATTTCCAATAGGATGGACTATCCCAGAGTATGTGCAACGCAAAGTACTGTTGGAATAAAATGGGGACACGTAACCATTTATCGATAAGTGCTTACGAGTTAAGACAACAAATGCATGAAAACAAAGGATTTGTAGTTGGTCCCATTTGCAACAAGAACATCTTCTATTGATTAGATCCACATCATGTTGATTCGAACCATCAATTACTTGGTACAAATGGTTGTTTACTAGATTGACCTAAAAAAACGATATAAAAGAGCGTGAACATATAATATATATGGAATATTATATGATATGTTTATCAATTTAAAAAATGTGAACCTGCATTGAGTGTCCATTGTTGATCATTTCACGCAATTCTAATTCAGCGGACTTTGTCAGATAGGTAGCTTGATAGTCAACATCGTTCTTACGTTCAAAAAACCACCTTTGCAATAACATCCGAATGACTTCCAACATTGAAGTAATTGGCAATTCTCTAGCTTCTTTCACGACGTTGTTAAAACTTTCCTATAAGTTATTTGTCATAACTGTATATCTACGACGGGTAGAAAAGGCACGAGACCATTTTGAAAAACCGATTGATTCCAAATCATCACGAATGTCGGGTGCACTTCCTTCTAACTGTTGCATGTTATGTTCAAAATCCTTCTTATTGAATGCCTTAGCTGTTGAATAATATAATGCACCGACAATATCGCCTTCGTACTTTTACCTCAAGTTCCTCAACAAGTGAACAATACGAACGCCATGAAAAGCAGTAGGAAATACCTTGGGAATGATTTTCAATATACTCTTGTGTCTATCAGACACGAAAACAAGATCTTCTCGCACACCAATGGTCGCCTTTAGTTGAACAAAAAACCATTCCCATGATAAGTTGTTCTCTGAATCAACTATTGCACAACCCAATGCGAATATCTGGTCATTTTCATTAATAGATACAACAGTCAATAAATAACCAACGAACTTATTCTTTAAGAAAGTGTCATCAACCGAGATAACAGGTATACAATGCTTCCATCCAGAAATTGAAGCAGACAGTGACATAAAAAAGTACAAAAATCTTCCATCTACGTCGAGTTTGTATGTAGAAAATGTACCTGAAATATATGATATAAATACCTAAATTAGAACATATAATATAGTATATATAAAAAGTGCCTACGTTATATGATTTATACTGGGTGTTTATTTAAACCGTTGTATAATACCTAGATTAGAACACATACTTCGGTATATATAAAAAGTACCTAGATTTTTTAGCATCAGCATATGGCAGAATGAAGGGATCTTGGAATAAAAATCTACAAGTAATCCTCTAATTTCATTAAGAGCTGCTTCACGAGCACGCCATGCTTTTTGGTAACTAATGTGGATGCCAAATTCTGAACGAATATACGCCACAATATCCTTCGGAGTTTTCAATTAACTGCCAGTGATGGACATTTTGCTTTTGATACATTCTTTAATCACAGAGGTTGTTGCTTGTTTATGATCATTCAATACGACGTCTAGAGAGCATCTATAATCACTAACTAAATTCTTGACAATCCATGTTTCACTTTTTTTCATCCCCGTATCGACATGCACGAATAACCCAACTGCAATTTTCGACAACACATCTGACAACCAACTTCTCCTGATTGGATTTTACAATTTTGTACTGAAAGTTGTCCCTCAATGCAATGGAACGCGATGCATTCTGTAAATTAATCTTCCCACTAAACATGTCATCTACGTTTATGTGAAAATTGTCCTTAATTTTTGCATCATCAATATTTTGATGAAATCGACCTTGAGTTTGTAAGGAACTGGTGCTAGAATCTTGGAGAAGCATGTTATCCAATCTATAATCTACTACTAACGAACAACAATTGGATGAACCATTGGACATTGTGTTAAAAAACCAGCTTACATCTCGATCATCCCCCAATTTCATACCCTTTTCTATGAAAGATTGTGGCCCTATGCTAGCAAATAGATCCAGACAATCATAATTACCTGAAATTCCTAACTGTAACATTACAGTGTCCATCAAATTCTGGAATGACATTCTCGGTTGCATCATAATTTCAGAAATGCTTTAGCCAACATAATTGTTCCTCTCATTCCAATTGCCACCAAATAGCATGCGTACAGGAATAACGTCGGAACCTAGTAAGTGAAAATATAAGGTATATTAAATAAAACAAAAGCCTGGTAAATACATGAAAAATATAAATAATATACCATTGTATAACTTAAAAATGTAATAGAATACGATATAATACATATCTCTATAACTTAATAGAAATTGTGGTGTCAAAACTGAAAAATGAAACGGTACCCATTTGTGAAATTTAACACAAATATAAAAATAACTACTTGAGAAATTGAACTCGGAAAATCTCTCTATAACTTAAACAAAAAAAAATGCTCAATAAATATGACAAACTGAAAGTTAGGGAAAATATAAACATACCCATTTGTGAAAGCGAACACGAAAAAATTAAAAGGTATGAGTACGGTCTGTGGGGGAGCAACAACTGGTGTGATCACAGTTTGTGGGGGATGAAATACAAATACCGGAGAGGAAACAAAAGCAGCTGAGAGGTTAAGAAGAAAATATAAAATCTGATTGCAAAAGTATTGCAGTCTGTGGGGGAGCAAAAAAATGGAGTGAGTGCAAAATGTGGGAAATTTCTGTGAATATGGTCAATGGAAATTGAATGGCCACAAAAAGATTGGACACAAAACCCTAGTGTAAACTGTTGTGCCGCCAAAATGAAAGAAGAAAAGGAAACCTACTGTGCCGCCAAAATGAAAAAAAATAAAATCAAAATTCTGTGAAATTATTTCCATTAATAAGCAGACCAAGTTTCTAACATTTAGGGGGGAAAAACAAATGAAAACCATAATCAGTGTAAATATAAAATCTATATATTTAATAAATAATATAATCTACTATTATTTTTAATTTTCTATTAATATAATCATTAAATGAAAATGGCATTTTGGTAATAAAATTAACTCAATTAATGTGTAAAAACCTACCAATAATAATTTTGATCATCTAGGACATTTGTGAAAATTGGTAATCAATTTAGGACATCCGCTATAATTTTTGAAGAATTAATTCAACAAAACCCAAATGGCTACATCAATCCCTAAGATTAAAAGTCTAGCTACTCATAGTTTCCTCGTTACAATCTAAGTTCGAAAAGAAAGCCATAAAAACAACTAAAGAATAGGGAAAGAAAGGTAAAAACTCTAGTCTCGTCTATGCCGCACATTCTCGTCACGATCTCCACGAGCTATCATCTTGAACTCTGCTCTTTGTCCTTCCTCTAGCTCTCACAAGAGGTCTCCAATTGAAATTAGGGCTAAAAATCACCAAATTGAACTTTCCTTTCTTGGATGAAATCACATTGAATTTATAGGAAAAATAGGGCAGCGTCGAGACGTTGTGCCCTTGGGACTGCTCGCTGGGAATTGCGCTGCAGAGCGTCGAGACGCTTGAGGGCAGCATCGAGACGCTGTCCTCTCGGGATTTCTGGCTGCTCCATCACCTAATTCAACTCTTCTTCAATTCTTTTGGTACTTTTTGTATCCCGAACACTCGATCACTTTAAAATTCTCAATTTCATCCCAAGATTTCAATTCCTTCAAAATAAACATAATGGAAAGTAAAAATGGCCAAATAAATCTCTAAGAATAGCAAATAAATACCAGGAAAAATAGCTCATTATGTGAACTATCACTCTTATCCAGGTCAATGCCTGCCCAATAGAGCCTAATCACAAATCTCCACCAAGACTATTTTTTCAAGGTTCACAAATTCTTTGTTTGGCACTCAAGGAATTTAGCGAAACGGCTACGTTAGGGGCATGGCTCTGATACCAATTGTTTAAAAACAATGAACCCAAACCAAACAAACAAAAAATAACGAGATAGAGAGGAAGAAACAACACACGATTTATAGTGGTTCCACCGTAGTACATCCACTTTGAACAGTAGAGGAAGAGGATTTCTTATTCAGTTCAAAAAGGGAAAAATCCCAAGAAAAATACATTAGAGGTTTACAACAGCTTCACTCACAAGGACACTTTGTTTTTGGCATACATACGAGTGAATGAAAAAGAAGGACATATAAACTCCAAGTCACAGGCGATGCACGCACTATAATTAAACAACCAACTGCCATTTCAAGTTTAGTTAAGCTGAGGATTCTTCTCATGTAAAGGCTGGTAAGGAGAATATGAATATCAATTCCAACAAATTTATTTATTTCATCCCAGCTATCTATGGATAGTTTAAAGCATGTGAGGGTATAAGTGGGGATAGCTTAGACAATGGATTTAATAAGGTTTAGAATGCTTTTTTATTCTTTGATTGCTATTTAAAACTTGTTGCAGTAGAATTGTTACAATATTCATATATTCGTTTATGTTCTGCTAATAAAACATCTGCAGTTGTAATAAAAACCATTGCAACGATGTCACACATGTTATAATGTAACCACACGTCAATATACTTTATTGTAGTGATCTGATAAGTCTAATTTATTATACACTTAGAATCGCCCAATTTTCTTATCTTAGTTGAATTCCTTGTGAAAAATGCTTTAAAATGAGTATAATATGTCTATAGGTCCTCATCGAAGCTTTGGAAGCAATTCGGGGCTTAAACGAGCGAAACCGAAGCTCGCGACAGCATCGCGACGCTAGGGCATTCCGAGAAATTTTCCAAAAGTGAAGGGGACAGCGTCGCGACACTAGGCAGATTTCCAGAATCGATTTTTTCCAAATTTGTCTAGAATTTTTCCTTGTTTGAAGACCCAATTCAGAACCATTCTATCACGAATTGAAGGCCAAGAAACTCTATAAATAGAGGCCTTTGGTGTAGGTTTAGAATCATCCCTCAAATCATCCCACAATACAATATTGTAGCCACTTTTCTCTTTACTTTTCTAGAGTTCTTTTAAGTTTTCTTAGTCCATGGGTCGGTTGATCGAGCCTCGAGCTTGGAGGTGCTTGTCTACGGCCAACTAAGCTCAAATCGTTATAATCGGGACCTCGGTTTGTAAGTTTGATTCAATTTTATGAGATTTCCATTCTTAATTACTTAGTTAATTGTCTTTGTGATTTTAGTTCTTTGCATACAAGTTTAGATTGTGGTAGGAAAGATTGACAACCTTGACCGCACCCTGTCTAAATTTACTTGCTAAATCTTAGTAGCAAATAGGTTAACGTTATGATATTACGCATGTGTCCCTAGAACTAAATGATTTAATCAATTGTAATTGTGGTTTGTTGCTCGTTGCATGTGAATTAATTCGGCTAGATCGCAATGCGGTTTAGATTAGTCAATTGGATAATTAATTAATTTAAGCTAGAATCAAACTTAGCGTTCGCATGTTTGTGATAGTTGGATCATGGCTCTCGGTTTGTTGTTGGAGTACGCCGGACTTAGATAGAATGAAATTAATCAAACTTAACACCGAGTTCAACCCCGATTATAGTGATCCTCGTGGTAAGATCAACTAACCCTGCCTTTACTTTCCTTGCATTTAATTTTCCTTATTTATTTTCCCGCCTTTACTTTATGTCTTAATCTTTATCTATAAAACCCCCCTTTTTTTGGTTACCTCAAAAACACAAAAGAATTTAGAAATAAACCGATTGTTCCCTATGATCGACCCCGACCACTACTGCTACAAGTTAGCTTTAGGAATCGTGGATTATAAATTTATTTGACAAGAGACCGCGACAAACTGAAAAAATGTTGCAAATTAACCATTACAATAATCATATTTGCAACAGTTTGAAAATACATTTGCGACAATAAAAATGTTGCAAATTAACCATTACAATAATCATATTTGCAACAGTTTGAAAATACATTATTGATGATAAGGAGAAATTGGGGCAAGATGATAACTTGCAAAAAGCAAGTTATTTGTCCTCTAAACTTAAGCTAAAAGAAGGCTAAAAAGATCCTAAGATGCGTTATCTCAGTGCATAAAGAAAGAGAAAAGTGATTGTTCTAGGCGGCTAGCTATGTTCATGTATGCGGTAAGAAATTATAAAATATAGAGCGCTAACGCAGCTAATTCAGCTGTTTGTTTTAAGTTTCTTCGCAGCGCAGGCACACATCCCAAGATGATCAAGAGACAGATAAGACAGCGCTGACACAACCGATGCAAGTAGGCGGAAAAAGGGCTGAAAAGGCGCAAGTTGGCTAATGATGGTTGTCGCAACGTCATCGCGACGCGGAGCGGCCGACATCCTTTCTTGGGTTTTTTAGAAGAAAATTGGAGTCGCCACCAATCATTGAGGGTGTGATTGGTCACCTTTAAAATAAAAAACAAAACTAGTCTTAGAAAACCAGAAATTAGGTTCGGGAGTCGTTTGAGTGTAGGGAAGGTATTAGCACCCTACAACACGTTTAAGAAAACGATTACCACAGTATCTTAAATTGTCCAATTAAATGAATAAAAACAGTCCTTTATTTTTATTTTTCTTAAAAAGAATGATAAATATGAAAATAAAACTCAAAATGCAATACTGAACACAAGATGTCTCATTCGTTTTTACCTTAACTTTAGAAATAAAGCAAGGATTAAACATTATGAGTTGGATATCCAATTTAATATAAATCATGCCTAATCTCCCTTTTAATTAAAGGAACATGGGTGTACATGATTATGTTTACTAAAAATATTTTTTAAAATAAAACGGATGTAAAAGAAGAAAAAAAACTATTCAAAGAGTAAATTCTTTTAAAAGGGAAAATGAGAATTTTCATACGCCTACACGGGAGTTGGACTCCACGAAGGCACATTACTCAGTTCCCATAATCCCTTTCAAAAGAAAATCAAAACAATAACAATAATTGAAATTGACAAAGCAGAATTAAAGATTAGAATAAAGCAATTTGGAGAATGAAAGGAAAAAACAAATGAATTAGAAAGTTTAAAAAAATGAAGTTGGCAAAGTGCAAAAGTGAACTAAAACGAGAGAGAAATTAAAAATGATAATGATAATGATGATAATAATAATCATAATAATAATAATAACAATAATAACTAAACAAAAAAAAACAAAAAAAAACAAAAAAAAAAAAAAAAACAAAGGAAATAGAAAAACAAAACCCCACCTTTTTTACTTCTCTCTTTCTTCTTTTTTCCTTTTTTCTTACCCAATGTTTCCTCTCCCCGTATACTCCTTCCTCCCCCTCTTTTTTCCTCTTTTCCTCTTCCACTTTCTTTTCTCTCTTTTTCTATCACTCTCTAAGCTAAACTCTTGCTCAAATGCCTAAACTCTCTCAAGCTCACTTTTACTCTAAACTTCTTCTCTTTTTTTCTCTCCTTTTCTATCACTCTCTAAGCTAAACTCTTGCTCAAATGCCTAAACTCTCTCAAGCTCACTTTTACTCTAAAATTCCACTCATTCTTCTTGTCTTTCCCCCGTTCCTTTCATCCTCCATCTCCCCCCTTTTTATACTTGAAGGGTTACTAAATTAGGGGGAGGATGGATGAGAAAATGGTGGAAAAAAAGAAAAAAAAGAAAGAAAATAAAAAAATGAGAGCCATGGAAAGTCTTTTGAATAGGTAAGCTTCCCCTTGAATAGGAATGGGGAAGACCAAACACAACAAAAAAAAAATAAATAAATAAATAAATAAAAAATAAATAAAAATAAAAAAAAAACGAATTTTTGATAAAAACATGTGAAAAGGGGGGTTTGAACAACAGACCTCGTGGTTATCAATGCGACTTTATGCCAGTTGAGCCACTCTTGTTGACATACAAGAAAAAACAAATTGACCACCAAATATTAGAAACCTTCAAACATTATTACTGAAAATCAAGCCGGACCAAATACGGTGTCTACAATGGTCAACACAAGTTGTTAATTACTTGAAGAAGTCATCTTTCTCGCCTATAAATAGATGCCAAAACCAGTGATCAGGGGGAACGTGAGATTTTATTTTTTTAATTCTTCGTTGGTTAAAAAAGGGAGAAGAAGGAAATCACGGAGAAATCCCAGGAAGCTGTGATTAGAAGCAAAATTTCGTGCATATTGTTTTATGTCATGATGACTTATTTTGCTCGCATGAGCTAATTTTCTTCTCCAAGGCTTACCGCAAACACCTCATGCGGTGATAAGTATATCTTGTAAGCGCATATTTTGAGTTAAATGAAACATTGATTGCTTTCTGCTTAGTTGCGATAATCTTTTCATTACTAACTCCCGCTTGGCAAGCCGGATGCGGTAGCAGTGTGCTAAATCCCTGACAGGTAATGCATGCGGACATCTCTAAGTAGAATAAGTTAGCGCATGACATGTAGTCTTGGTAGCGTGAAAAATACTACCGCTAAAAGATATTGCATGCATGAGCTTTGATTGCGTTGTGACCAACACAGTCCCTTGTAAGTTTTAAGAGAACTAAGCCTCACGCGTGAACTAGCCAAACAACCAATTGATAGTTTATTGCCAAACGCATAAGGAGTATCGGAAGGGAAACTAGTGATTTTTTCTCACTTAGGCGTTAATGGATCAATTCATCAAAATATGCGCTACAAGATTTTTATAAACGCATGAGGCTGCAACCGCAAAAGCCTTGATACCATTCTCCTTGTAATTTTCCTTTAACTCTCATTGCATGTTTTGTTTTATGCAAGTAATTACTTTTCAACTATACCAACTCTCTTGTTTATTCCTTTGAAATAGTATCATACGTTTTGAGTTTAAATCCGTAAATATTGTTAAAAACTTGTGAATACCCCTTCCCTGTGGAATCGACCCTGGACTCACCAGGTAATACTTGATTTTGTCGGTTTATACTTGGATTGATTAAAATCTACGACAATTCTTTATGAAAATACCAAACACTCTGAAACCAGATCACAAGACTTGAATGAAAGGAAGGAAATGGGCCAGTCCATTATCAAGAAGGAATGAGCCAATCAACCTCCAGAATGTTCCAAGAATCATTCTGTTATTTTTTCATTCAATTACATGCGTACAGTTGTCCTTCCTTTTCTATTATTCTTATTCTTATTGATTATTTCATTCTTCCCTAAAGTGTATATATGGCCCTACAGTTCATAAATGAAAATTGGAATCGAGTATTATCTCAAATTTCTCTTAATCGTTAATGCTTGATTTGGTATCAGAACCATCAATGGCCAGCGACAATTCCACCGGATCTTTAGCCCTATCCACCGGAACCGCCAATTTTAGCAACCCGCAGCTCAATCAGCTATTAAACAAGATTACGTCGATTAAATTGGATCGAAGCAACTTTCTTCTATGGAAGAACCTAGCCCTGCCCATCCTTCGAAGCTACAAGCTAGAAGGACATTTATCAGGTGGAAATTCGTGCCCTCCTCAGTTTATTCAGTCGACTGGTGCAGATTCAACCCCAAGTGGTGCACCAGTAGAGGAAGGAGCAATAAGCACTCAATCAGGTGTTGTTGGAGCGTTTGCATCAGATATTACCACAAAAGTGGTAAATCCACTCTTTGAATCTTGGATTGCAGTTGATCAATTGCTACTTGGGTGGTTGTATAACTCAATGACACCTGAAGTAGAAACTCAGGTCATGGGATATGAGAAGACTCAAGACCTATGGGCAGGTACAAGAGCTATTTGGGGTCCAGTCGCGTGCAGAGGAGGATTACCTCCGTCGGGTGTTTCAATAGTGCAGGAAAGGAAATCTGAAGATGACTGATTACTTACGAGTAATGAAGAGCCACGCAGACAATATGGGACAGGCAGGAAGTCTGGTGTCTACTCGATCCCTGGTATTGCAAGTTCTTTTGGGCCTAGATTAAGAGTACAACCCTGTGGTTGCGATGGTGCAAAGTAGAATGAGCATAACTTGGTTAGAATTACATGCGGAACTTCTTGTGTTTGATAAGCGATTAGAAATGCAAACAAATCTGAAAAACAACTCATCATTCAGTGGTGGAATCTCAGTGAATATGGCAAATAGCAAAGATGTTGGAAATCAAAGGGGACAGGAAAACTTCTCCAACAATCGCCAAAACTACTCTGGTCGAGGAGGTCAAAGAAGATGAGGAAATCGTGGTCGTGGAAGAGCTTGAGGCTATGGGTCTTTTAACAACAACAATAAACCAATTTGCCAGGTATGTGGGAAGGTAGGTCATACTGCTCTCATGTGTTATCAACGATTTAACAAGGAGTTCTCTGGTCCTTCCCAAGCTCAAAATATAAGTGATGGAAATAATAGTCGTCAAAATGTACAGACACAGCCTACTGCCTTTGTAGCTAATCAGGATTCAAATGAGTTTGTCGCCACACCTGAATCTGTCATTGATCGAAATCGGTATCCTGACAGTGGAGCCTCAAACCATATGACCAGTGACTTCAATTGCATTGCCAATCCTACAGACTATGAAGGTAATGAACGTGTAACTATAGGAGATGGTCATAAATTGCAAATATCTTGTGTTGGAAACTCATGCTTGACTGATGGTTCTAATAGTTTTAAGTTTGGAGAATGTGCTATGTGTCCCTACTATTGCAAAAAGTTTAGTAACTGTCTCCAAGCTAGCTCGTGACAATAATGTGTATGTTGAATTTCACGACGATTTTTGTCTTGTTAAGGCCAAGGATACGGGCAAATTACTACTGAGAGGAACTCTTAATGATGGACTATACCAGTTTGAACATGTGAAGGCCACCTCTGTTGATGTTTCAAAGACAGCTAACCAAAAAGTTCCCAGAGTCAATACAGTTGCTTCCTCTGTTTTTGTTGGTTTGAGTAGTGTAAATCTGGTTGTGTCTAAAGTCATATGGCATAGGCGTCTAGGACATCCGTCCACTAAAGTATTTGAATCAGTGTTAAGAGAATGTAATTTACCTATCAAACGAAATGAATCTTTTGAGTTTTGTGAAGCCTGTCAATATGGAAAAGCGCATGCGTTACCATTCCCTACTTCTATGTCTCATGCATCCACTAGGTTTGAACTTGTTCATACTGACCTTTGGGGTTCTGCACCTATGGTTTCAACTCAAGGATTTAGATATTATGTACTGTTCGTTGATGATTTCAATAGATATGTTTGGTTATATCCAGTTAAACAAAAGAGTGATACTGTGGCTGCTTTCAATCACTTCATAACCTTGGTCAAAAATCAGTTTAACACTTCAATAAAAGCATTACAATCAGATAATGGGAAAGAATATGCAGGCGTTCACAGGTCATGTGATCAGTTGGGAATCAAGATAAGATTGACATGTCCCTACAGGTCTCAACAAAATGGTAGGGTAGAGAGAAAACACTGTCATGTTGTTCAGACCGGTCTCACTCTCCTTGCTCAAGCATCCATGCCTCTGCGGTTTTGGTGGGACGCATTTCTAGTTGCAAGTATGCTAATTAATATGATTCCCTCGCAGGTTTTAGCAGGAAAATCACCAATGGAGCTGATGTTTGGGAAGAAGGCTGATTTTAAGGCCTTGAAGACATTTGGTTGTGCATGTTTCCCATGCCTCCGACCCCATCAATCTCAAAAATTCCAATTCCACACGAAAAAATGTGTATACTTGGGTCCTAGCCCTGTTCAAAAAGGTCATCGGTGCATCAATTCTTACGGGAGGATCTTTGTTTCCAGACATATCTGATTCAATGAAGCAGAGTTTGCATTTCGTGATGGTTTTGGAGTCGCTTCTGCCTCTTCCGCAGCGCCAATACCTTCACCAAACTTAACTATGTGGTTCCCATACCCAAATGAACATGTCAGTCCCCCTTCCCCAACCCCTACCTCAACCAATATATCAGCCATACCCACCACACCTGCTATACAGCCTGCTGCCTCACCAGTTAGTCCTTCTCACAATCTACCAACCATGTCATCTCCCTTAGTCAGTCAACTGCCCAACCCCTCACATTTGGCCTCTCCCTCGTTGCATCACCAGTGTCTTCTCAACCTGATCCACCAACACCTACCACAACCTCACCCGTTATGCCAAGTCAACAGGCTCCTCAGTCTTCATCTTCCCAAGTGCCTCAACCTCTTCCTGTTCAGTCCCTTCACCCCATGGTCACTAGGGGAAGGCTGGGATTTTGAAGCCAAAGCTATGGATGACTCAGTCCAAGATAGATTGGACGACAACAGAACCTACACGCGTTACAGAGGCACTTGCCACACCTCAATGGCGTGAGGCTATGGATCAAGAATACTCTGCCTTGGTGAAGAACAAAACGTGGCATCTTGTTCCTCCCTCATCTTCATACAATATCGTCGGCAACAAGTGGATCTTTCGAATCAAGAGAAATCTGGATGGATCAATTCAGCGATACAAGGCACGGTTAGTAGCCAAGGGGTTCCATCAAAGCCCCGGTGTTGACTTTTTTGAGACGTTCAACCCTGTAGTCAAGGCCTCAACCATACGTGTGGTGCTTAGCATTGTTATCACGAAAGGGTGGAACCTCTGTCAGGTCGATTTCAACAATGCTTTCCTAAATGGCAAACTAGATGAGGCCATGTATATGAGTCAACCGCCAAGTTATGTTGATACAGACTTTCCCAACTATGTCTGCAAACTATATAAGGTGATCTACGGCTTGAAACAAGCTCCAAGGGCATGGAATAACACCTTGCATGATACACTTCTGTCGTGGGGCTTTGAGAATTTCAGGTCAGACACATCTTTGTTTATTTTTCGTTCTACCGCTACTATTATGTTGCTCCTAGTTTATGTGGACGGCGTTATTATAACGAGAAATGATGATGCCATGGTTACTAGACTAATTCAGACTCTGGATACACGGTTTGCCTTAAAGGACTTGGGTAGATTGAGCTATTGTTTAGGCATCCAAGTTCACTATTTACCTACTGGAATTCTATTGAATCAACGAAAGTATGTTGATGACTGATAGCGATGTACCGCAAGCGTACAGTTGCCCAAGTAATATAAAACAGTAGGTAATACCGAGTATCGATTTCCACAGGGAGGATTAAAGCTTAGACAATATAATGAACCGAACACTAAAAATACTGAGATAAGATATTATTTAGGGGTCCAGACACGATGACAAAAAGCAATAAAAAAAATTAAAGTAATTAAAGAATCAAAGTGATTAATCAAAGGCAAAGATGGAGAAAGAGTCTATTGAGAGGCGGGGTCTTGAAATCTGGCTTATAGCTAACTTATTATTCTAATTATCCTATCTTGTGTCCGACTAATTATAAACCTAGAATCTCCATTTATTACATAGGTTCTCCTTTCGGTTTCCCTTAATTATAATTAACTCATATTAATAACCTAAGTGTCCTTAGCGCTATTAATCGGGTTAATTAATTAGCCCTGATTCATTTCCAGTCTGTAAGCCTAACCAACTACTATCGCTGTCACTACGAGCAGTTAAGCCTAGTTGAGTGGATTATGATCTATCTTAACTTCTCTCTGTCGAGTTTCCATTAAGAATCTATTCACTATAAAATTGGCCAGATTCTATAGAGCATTACGACCATCCACACAAATAATCAGTATATGGACACAGAGATAAACAATTAAGATAACAATTAACTATAATCTTTCATTTCAAGATCCGAAATCGGGATTTGGCTATACATGAGTGTCAAAAATTCCCGAATATACATATTATAAAGCATTAAAGAGCAATTAAAGAGTTAGGAGATGAACCGTAGGAAGACCCCTTGCTTACGCCTTGGATCCCCTCCGTTACAAGCTCCCGAGCACTCCAAAAATGTCCAATACAATATTTCACACTTTCCTCACAACTCGACCCTCAAGGGAGGCTCCAAGAGCCTTAGAGAGACTAAAGAAAAGGATTGGAGTGATGATTGATGATCAAAATGGGAGGTGAGCCACGGTTTATATAGGACTGGAAATGGGACAGTGTCGCGACGCTGACGTCACAGACGCTGTGACGTACTCTTCTTGGGCGACAAGTCAGTGTAGCGTCGAGACGCTAGGGGACAGTGTTTCGACGCTGTCCTTCGGCCAAAACTCCAGCTTGCAGTTTTGGGCTGAAACTTGGGCTTTCCTCCATTCTTTTGGCCCAAATGTCTTTCATGATGGGTCTTGGGCTATTCCATCTTGACCCAACTTGATCTTCTATAATTAATTCCACCATTTTGGGCTTCTTTTCTCTTCTTTTTCTCCAAATTCCCATAAAAATCTCATAGGGACAAAATTACACAATTAAATAGATTTGTATGATAAAAACACAATAAAAGCACAACAAAAGCTAATAAATCTAAGGATAAAATAACAACATTTATACTTGCTATCAATGACCTCTTACATAAACTGAAACTACCTGAGATGAAGCTTGCTCCCTCTCCAAGTGTAGTTGGGAATAAGTTGTCTGCTATATCTGGTACCCCTGTGGAAGATCCGTTTCTATACAAGAGCACCATTGGTGCACTACAATACTTAACTCATACCCGCCCCGACAATGCCTACACGGTTAATGAACTAAGTCAGTTCTTGAAGTCTCCAACGAATAGTCTTTGGCAGGCAGTCAAGAGGGTGTTGATGAAGGAATAAAAATCCTACGCAGCGGAAGCGTGTATCAGATCGTTTCGTTCTTAATTGGGTTTCATAGAAATACTGATACATTGGCCTTAAAATTACAGAACAATTCTATAATCTAAACAGATTAAGCATGCAATTCTAAATTCTAAACGATTTAGAATTTGAGAAACTTACTTGTTGATGCACAAAGCGTCTCTGCACTATGCTCCAAAAACACGAACGATTCGTCATTGACCTCTCCAAGAACACCACCATCAAAGAACACCCACTATCCTCTAGATTACTGAAGTAGAGATTGT
Organism: Luffa aegyptiaca; assembly: GCA_017139565.1. NCBI lineage: Eukaryota > Viridiplantae > Streptophyta > Magnoliopsida > Cucurbitales > Cucurbitaceae > Luffa > Luffa aegyptiaca. Next base: position 27,324,021 of record CM029403.1, read on the forward strand.
GGGATCTCGTTTGTCTTGAAAAAGGGAAGAAAGTTTCAGCATCAACCTTGCTGTAATTTTCTTGTCTTTTGAGAGGATCTTGAGAGAAAACTTGCAAGAAAGAGAGTATCATGAGAATGTCGAGAAGAACCTCTGTAATCCCACAACCCCCGTTGGTTGAAGGAGAGTGGGGAGTTACAATCATGTAACTCCCCAATGAGGTGTCAAAACCTCATTCCTCAATCCATATCAATTTAACCATTAAATTAATATATATTTAAAACTATATATTATACAAATTAAGTTAAATTAATTTAACCAAATCAATATTCAATTAAATTAATTATAACATATAGTTTAAAATTCAATTAAATCATATTTAATCGAATTAATTCAACCAACTAATTAAATATCATATATTTAATTTAATATTATATTTGAATCAAATTCAAATATGTCTCTCTCACTTAACCTATAGTCTTAATGTGCATCCAATGTACATTAATTATGAACTATAGAATTAATTAAATCAAATTTAATTAAATTAAATTAATTAATTCTCCAATTCATTAATTCATTAATTAAATATCTTATATTTAATTAATTTACTATTTGAATCATATTCAAATAATTCTCTCATAAACTATAGTTTTAATATGAATCTTATTCACATTAAATATAACCTATAGTTCCAATACGAATCCAATTCATATTTAATATTTGAACCCCTTCAAATATTTAATTCTCTCATTAATTAATTTTGAATCACATCCAAAATTAATTTTATATTATAAAGTTTAATTCACTAATTAAACTTATATTATAATGTATCTTCATACATTATCTTAATTGTATCATATACAATATAATTCCCTTAATGAATTTGAACACACTTCAAATTCTATTCAAGACTATTTAACCTCAGAATCCTTTACAAGCTATTAGATTGACCTAATGGACCTACAGATCAGAAGCTCCAACGATACGAGACTAATTGGCTAAACTCATTAACCAAATTAGTCAACATTCGTTAACTGTGGGTCACTCCACTAAAGACCCACAGCTGCACTCTTCTCACGGTAGAATATTTCTGTGTCCACGGATATCGACCAATAACAGTAAGTCAATCCTTCACGAGTGTTCGTAACGCCAGCTGGGTCAAATTACCGTTTTACCCCTGGGTTACCTCTGGATCCTTAAGTACCACTGATTCCTCTAATGAACAATCTGTTTATGATCCAATCAATAAACAGCAGTTCCTCTCGGGCCAGGAGAGGATGGGCGCCCTTGTTCAAGACCCGGAATCAGCCCTTAAGGGAACACACATCTACTTGCCCCAATAGGGGAAGGAGTGAATTCCATCTTGTAATGTTATGTTCCCAGCCCCCACTCAGTCTTGCCCCTGAAATGGTAGGCTTATCGAGTCGGCGAACTGGCCACTCTCACCCATACAAATCTAAGGACAATCCCTCCTGAAAAGGGGTTCATAACATACTCAGGATTTAGATTGAGTTACCTAGGTCATCCTATTGAAATAGAAACCTAAACTAGTTAACGGTGTTACATCTAGTGGTTACTATTTCGCGGTCCGGTCTTATGCAAACTCATTGCATAGGATACCCCCACTCGCATGTCTCCTACATGGATGCTTTGGATCATTGCATCTGTATCGAATACAAAGTGGGTCGTATCACATAGTGTTACCGAGATAAGGTACCCAGCCTTATCCCTATACTATAGACCATCTAGGTTGTTACTTGAACACTGATCCCCGTATGTCCCCACATACTAGTTCAAGTTTCATCTAAACAACCTAGGATCTTAGTTTATTGGATTTGGGTCAAATTGTGCAATTTTAGTAACAATAACTCTTTATTGTACAAACCTCAATAACGACGTATTGATACAAGTGAACAATTTGCCATCATTCACTACCTACGAGTTTTAGGGCATAAAACCCAACAGTTGAGGTATATTAGTGGAACAAGAGATTATGGACTACATATTCAGCAAAATGATGATCTTTCCATTTCAGCTTATTTGGATGTTGATTGGGCCTCTAGTCTTGACGATCGTAAGTTTGTTGGTTCATATTGTGCCTTTGTAGGTAATAACTTAGTTTCTTGGACGTCAAAGAAACAAAATGTCGTGGCAAGGTCAAGCACAGAGTCTGAGTATCGGGCTCTTGCAATCGCTGCAATTGAGGTAGTTTGGCTGCGTCAGCTGCTGAATGAAATTGGTCTAAGTTGTGAGTCGAAACCAATACTGTGGTGTGACAACTTGAGCGCTGGAGCATTGGCAGCTAATCCAGTTTTTCATGCCCGTACCAAGCACATAGAAATTGATGTGCATTTTGTTCGGGACTTAGTTCTTCGGGGGCAGATTGAGGTTCGGTACATCCCATCTGATGGAGTGAAGAACACTCGAGCGGAAGCGTTAGCGGATCTTAGGCACCAATTTTCATTTATTTTGAAGATTAAAAGCATGCTTAAAACATAACAAAAACAGAGCATTAGAAAACTTAACTTTGAAGCAAGAATTCTTGAGCTCTTGGATGATTCTCTACAGGATCACTTCATGAACGACCACCAAGATCTTCCCCGCTATTCTCCGGCCTTAGAACGGGCTTGTGGGAACCCGAGCATGATGAATTTGAGAGGAAGAAAATGAGAGAGAAATGGGTTTCTTTGCCAATTTTTTTTGTTCACGGTTTTGAGAGTTTGAGATGTAAATTTTCACTAAATGTTCAATCATCAGCCTTCTTCATCTAACAATTCTAGCCTTTTCCATTTCCTTTATATATATGCAAAATGAAGACAACAAGATTTGGATGGATGAGGTGTTTTGATTAAAATTCATGTATGAATTTGTCATCAACCACCACCTCTTAATTTTCTTTAAAATTGAAAAATCAATTTACTTTAATTGATTTTAATGAATTTCACAAATTCATTTTATATAATTAATTTTATATATAAAATTAATTCATATAATCAATTTCAATAATTAAACATTTTAACTAAATATCAAATATTTAATCAATATCATGCACCAATCTTGATTTCTCTCATAACCAAATTTTTGAACATGAATCCTTATTCATGTGTAAAAAAAGTTACGTATCATATACGATTTATAATATTTAAATCGTTATCTAAATATTATAATTCTCTCTTTATAGTTTAATTAATGATTAAACTATTAAACGTTAATTATATCGCATATATTTAACGATATCTCCCTAAAGCGAATTTGAACGTTTTTCAAATTCTTTTTACACTCTGTTCTAAAGTTAATCCATTTAAGCTAGTAGGGGGACCTAATGAACCTACAGATCATGGGTTCCAACGATACGAGATTAACCGGTTGAACTCTTTCAGACCTAGTTAACCAACATTCGTTAACTAACGGGACACTCCACTATAGCCCGTAGCTGAACTCCCCTCACTGTAGATATATTTTTGTCCACCCGATATAACCGTGATCAGTAAGTTAATCCTTCACAGGTTGTTCGTAACTATAGTAAGGTCAAAAGTCCGTTTTACCCCTATAACACTTCTTGTTCCTTAAGTCTCCACTGAGTCCCTAATGAACAATTGGTTCGTGGTCCAACCACTGAACTTAAAACCTCTCGGGCCAATGAGAGGGTGGCGCACCTTTGTTCACGTTCCGGAGTCAGCACTTAAGGGAACAACCTCTCTACTATCTCTAAAAACGGGTAGGAGTGAATTCCATCTTGCAAGACTATGTCCCTAGCTATCTACCCGGTCTTATCCCCCAAAAAGGCAGATTTATTGAGGGGCACTTATGGGTCATTCTCACCTATACAAATCAAAGGATAATCCCGAATAAACAGGAGTTCATAGTTAACTCAGGATTAAGATCGAGTTACCTAGTTCATTGCTTGAAGTATGTCAGTTTCACAGTAAACGGTGTTATAAAGTGAAAATTACTTATTTCGCGGTCCGGTCTTATACAAACTCTTTTGCATAGGACGCCCCCACTCGCATGTCTCTACATGAACGATGTAGGATCACATCGTTTGTACTAAAACAAAGTGGGCCACGTCACATGATTTTTCCTAGGATAAGGTACCCAGTCTTATCCCTATACTATAGACCGTTTAGGCTATGTACTTGAACCTGATCCACTTTTTGTTGGCTTTTTGGCCCTTAATCTCAAATTAATTAATTTTAATTAATTAATTAATCAATGTTTTGATGATAACAAACTCAATTTTTATTACTGAAAATTTTAGTGTTTTAATGTGCCCATAGCGTAGAGCTCGGAAAAATGATTCCAACGCCTCTTGAATCACTCAAATCAAATCTAAAACGAAGAAGTTATAGCCGAAACAAGCTTTAACGAAAAATACCGGTGGCGATGACGTGGCGGCTGAGTCAGCATCAATGGACCAATCTAAAACTGACGTGGATCAATGAGAGAGCAACACATGGACATTTTTGGTTATATATATATATATATATATATATATATATATATATATATATATATATAATTTTATTTAAAAAAATATGTGAGTAACGGCTAGTTGAAAAATATTTTTTTAAAAAAATCAGAATGCATTTAATGTGGATGATGCTGACCGTTGGGATTTTTTTAAAATATATATATATATATATATATTATTTTCAAATTCTTTTATCGTTAACTTTTTACTTATTATTATTATTATTATTATTATTATTATTTTAAATTTCTTTTTACTTTTAATTTATTTTAATCTTCACCCTTCATTTTTTCTTTAACACAAATCCAATGGTTCAAATTAAATTTAATTTTTTACCCATTTCCATCTCTTTATAAATCATCTTCCTCCCCAAATCTTTCACCAACAATTTTACATTTTACAATCCTCCAAACTCAAAAGTTTCCATTGTTGCTCTCTCCAAGCTCCCAAATTTTTTCTTTTCATCTTATTCTTGAGAGAGTTTTATTGTATTGTGAAGATAAATTTGTTGAGTGCTTAAATTTGTAAATCTACTCTAATGAGAGTTGTGTTGTATTCTTCAACGATTCCAACATTTGTAACGATTTGATCCTAACCCGTGGAAAGGACCGGGTTTGCTCTTGAACCCATAAAAAGAGTGGTGGTGTAACGGTTGGGCTCTAATCCGTGGAAAGAGTCGGAAAGATTTTATTCAAATTCCCAAGATGCGCTTGGGGAATGGAGTAGGTCAAGTTTGACCGAACCACTATAAAAATTACGGTGTCTTCTTCTTTAACTCTTTCCTTTTTATTTTTGCAATTAATTTAAAAATTTTATTGCATGTTTTAGTTTGTTTTTATTTGTTTGTGAAATTTGATAAAATTAAATTATTACACTTCTTTGTCTATCTTATTTGTTGCATAAATTGAATTTTTCTTATTGTTTATAAAAAAGTGTATTAATTAGTTTAATTGGGTCAATTTAGGAAAAAAATTAATTAAATCCTATTCACCCTCCTCTAGGGTTGTCATACCGATCCAACACTTTTATGTCACTACATAAAGTTCAAGCATTCATATCATAGCCATGAATTCTAGTTTATTGGATTTGGGTTAATAAATACATAGTTAAACTAACCTTTTGATAACCAGTATATAAACTATTCTAATAAGTTTTATATATAACTTGTTGCATTTACTATCCACGAGTTTTAGGACATAAACCCCAACACCATCTACAGAACAACCTGTGGATTATCTTACTAAGTCTCTAACTCACTCTCAATTTCATTATCTGCAAGCCAAACTCGGGGTTGTTGAACTACCCTCTCGTTTGAGGGGGAATATTGAGGATAAGGAAAAATTGGGCCAAGACTTGAATGAAAGGAAGGAAATGGGCCAATCCATTATCAAGAAGGAATGAGCCAATCAGCCTCCAGAATGTTCTAAAAGAATCATTCTGTTATTTTTTCATTCAATTACATTCGTACAACTGTCCTTCCTTTTCTATTATTCTTATTCTTATTGATTATTTCATTCTTTCCTAATGTGTATATATGGCCCTTCTGTTCATAAATGAAAATTGGAATCGAGTATTATCTCAAATTTCTCTTAACCGTTAAAGCTTGATTTACATTATTAAAGAACCATAATTATATATAGTCTTGCAACAATTTCAAAACCACTACAAACGACAAGCAATAGAAACGACTGAAATTGTATATAGATACTTGTCATGTTATTTTTTGTGCCCATAGGAATACCATATTCACCAGTTAAGACGGGAAAGAAATAAATGCAACAAAAAACATTTATGATCAATACACTTGCTCTAACTATTTTTTCTGGGAAATGACATCAAAGGATATCCCATTCTCTTGGAGTCTTTGTTGGAGATCAGTTGGTCCAAACACAATACCTGGCGTGAGAATTCCTCCTTTTGGCAAAACCGCACGTTGGCTAAGAACAATCAATGCACATTGAACAAGGATTATTGGAGTGGTTACATACCCAATCTCTGGCCCCATGATTCTCGTTATCATTTCTATATTTGGTTCCCCATTTCCCTTACTATTATCACTGAAACCACGCCCGACAAACCACATTTTGAATGAGGCACTATTGATTTCTTCTTCGGAAGGACCCTTCTTCTTGAACAATCCAAGGCTAAAAACTGAAGGGAATGTTAGGAGAAGCCACCTGCCAAATAGAGATTTACTAAGTTGTCCTATGCAAATCCCGACTGTGATGATTCGCAGAATGCCAACCAATGATTTAGTCCCAATTTTTACTCCAAAACGAGCTGGCTTCACTGATGACCAAAACTTCTTCCTCTGCTCAATCTCGTCGATGGTTTCGTTTAGACCTGGAAGACCTTGGGGGTTTTCAGCTAGAGTAGAGAGTGTTCTTCGAACCAAAGTGGAATCGGCTGTTGGTATTCTTACAGCCCAAAGTCCTATCTCTTTTTTTTGCTCCACTAAAGGTCCTTTAAGAAGAGAAGAACGGCCAGGAATCTACAAATCCACAACACTCAAAAACTTGTTAAACATATTGTACATTAGAGACATGGAATTCGAGAAGAAAAGGAAACCTCTAAATTGCTATCATCTTAGAGTGAGTTTGAGATTTTTTAGAATGGAGAATAATGTTTTTAGTTCAAAATTCTTGTAGTGTTGTATTTGATAATATGGGTTCCATCTCAAAACCATTTATGCCCCTCAAGATGGTGAGGACTCTGATACCAGATTAGATTATATGGGCTTCCATCTCAAAATCAACTGGCAATGAGTGGAGTATCCCATCTATCTTATGAATTGGGAGGTCTCCACTAATCTTTTCAATGTGTGATCCTCAACATGTTGGATGATATGGTTAAATGTGGTTATGAAAATCCTATAAACACTATAAAGTATAAAATTTATTCTAAAATGCTTACAAAATAAATGTTTTTACCTAGACACTATTGTCAAAATTCGCTATTAATTCAAAAGATGAAATATTCACAAATAATTGGCAGATTTTAACCATATACATGATGTCAGAAAACTTCATTTAACACCAACTAATGTTATATTTTAGCACAGTTCAAAAAATGTTAATTAAAAAGATACAATGCAACAATCAAGTAAACAATATCTTCTGCCGCTGCCAATCAAGTGAGGTGGGGGATTATTTAAGGTGAGCATAACTGATCATGCATTAGGTTATGGGTTTGTTAAACTATGTTTCAGTACCGTGCATCTTGTCTAGACTCTTCAAGTGTGCTACAATATTTTATCCTTACTCCCTGAGTTTCCTATTATAAACTTTATCTTTTGTGTGTACATGACCTTTTGAAGAAAGTGTTTTAAGGGGAAACACTTATCATATAAACACTTTTGATACGAAATTAGTTAAATGATTCATCATCTAAAAGCATTTAATTGTTTTTTTTAAAAAAAAAAATATGTCTATACGATTTCTCAACCCATTTTTATGGTAAAAAAAAATTTAAAAAGTGTTTTTTTTTTTTTTGAAAAGAAAATTTAAAAAGTGTTTTTAATGGTCAAAGTCCTCTTTAGGATCATATTAACTAAACACCACTAATTAAAAAAGAAACACACTTTTAGTCATCTAATAAGCACTTTAAAAAAAAAAAAAAAAAGCACTTTAAAAGGCATGTCAACACACAATTAGTCTCTCTAATTAACTTCTTAATCAAATGTGTTAGTTAAAATAAGTAGATTATTAATGGTAATTTTAGTGATAAGTAAGTAAATAAATTTAGTTAGAATTGTATGTAATCCATAATTAACTATTATGTCGACAAACTATTTTTCTAATGGTAAACTCTCGGGGTGAAATCGAGAATAGAAAAAAAAAATCAAGAAATCAGTCAAATAGAGTCGTTCTAATTTGGTTTGAATAAGATTTTTCGATTTTGCTCAACTCAATTTAGTTTTTGTAGGTTCCAAATCGATTCTTTTTAAATAAAATTGGTTTTCATTTTTTTTTTCAGTGTGTTTAAAACAAAAAAAAAAAAAAAAAGTTTCAATGTCAATTTTAAAATTTCTTAATTTGATTATGTCGGTTTTGATCAAAACCCGACTTAAACACTTACCCTTGTTATATACATAATGTCATAGGGCAAATTATAGTTATTTATTTATTTATTTATTTATTTTGTGTGTGGAGATCAGCAAGTTGTAGTTTATAAATTACAAAACGTAATGAAATATTTATTTTCTAAATAATTCTTCAAAAAAATGAGCTCCAAATAGTACTAAAAATAACTTATTCTCTCTTAAAATATTAGTCACTTATTCTATTAGAAAAATATTAATTTTCTCTTTTAATCAAACTTCAATGTATTGTTAACTTTTTAAAATGTCTATTATTTGAAGGTGTGAAATTTTTTCAATGAAATTATTAGTTAAATAAAGTTAAATTTAGTGGTTTTTTCAAAGAAATAATTTAGTGGTAATTTTGATGAGAATTTAGTAAATAAATTTAGTTTGGATAGAAAGTAATGAATAATTAAATAAATAAACTATTAATAAAATTAAATAGTTTATCTAATAAAATAATTATTGAAAAAGATTAGGTGAACGAAGTAGTAGAAATTGTTTATTTATTCTTAAAATAATAGATTTTGCTTTTTAATTTCTTAAAAGTGTATTTACTAATTTGTAAAATAAATAATATTTTTAAATGATACATAATTTTATTACTTTTATTAAATAAATAATATATACATTTCTATTACAACATTTGAACATACGAACTGAGGCGGACCTAGGTAGTATTGTATTCTTTTTTTTAATGATGGGTAGTATTGTATTCTTTTTTTTAATGATGGGTAGTATTGTATTCTTTTTTCAATGTCTAATCAATTAAAAATGGTTAAATTACAAGTTTAATACTTAAACTTTTATAGTTGTGTCAATTTGGTCCTTAAATTTTCAAAAGTGTCTAATAGGTTTTTTAACTTTCAATTTTGTGTGTCTAATAAGTCATTCACCTATTTGACATTTTCTTAAAATTCACAGGTCTAGCTACTAGATTCAAAATTTGAAGTTTAGAGTTCCCATATGAATAAAATTCAACTTTATATTTAATAGATTGGTTGACTTTTTTTAAATGTCAAATGTGCACATATTAGACACAAAATTGAATGTCTAAGGACTTATTAGACATTTCTAAAGTTTAGGGACCTATTTGATACATAAAGTTGAAAGTTCAGGACCTATTAATAGGCACTTTTTAAAGTTTAGGGACCTAATCGATACAACCATAAAAGTTCAGGGACTAAACTTTTAATGAAACCATTAAAAAAAATATTAAATTATGAATCTAGTAACTTTTAAATTTATATGGAAGAGATGTTAAACTTTAAAAAATGTCTAATAGATTCCTAAACTTTTAAACTTGTATTTAATTTGTCTCTAAACTTTAAACATGTTTAATAGATCTTTAAAATTTCAATTTTGTGTCTAACAAATTCTTGAAATATTTTTTAAAAATTAACTATTTATTAGACATGAAATCGAATTTTGTGTCTATTAAGACTCTAAATTTTGAATTTTGTATCTAATAAATTTGTAAATTAAAAAAAAAAAAGTGTGGAATAGGTTGAAAATTTGAAACAGATTTTTTTGTGTCCAAACTTTAATTATGTCCAAACTTTCACTTATTATCACTATGATTCAATCCATTAATAGCTTAATAACCTTTTTAGTTTTTTTAGTTTTTTTTTTTTTTTTTTTTTTTTTTGTTAGAAATACTTTTTAGACCTTTGGAATGATAATAAGTGTCTTATAATATTTAGTTAAACAAATCTTAAGAAGCCAAATGAACTAAGCTCAAGACATGGAGCATGTACTCCTAGTTAGGAGGTTAGAGCTTCTAACCCCCAGCTCACACATAATGTTGAACTAAAAAAGACAAATCTTAAGAAATGAATATCTAAAAACTTGGTTAAGCTATAAATTGATTGAATTGGTGTGATTTGATCATTTAAAAGTACTCCATATGCTAAATAAACTAATGGTGTGTTTGACTTAATTTTTCAAGTGGTTTATTAGAAAATGAGATTGAGAAATAATCCATTTTGAGAGAAACACTCAAAACCAACTTTTTTTAAAAAGAGTTTTTAAGTATACAATAACTTGCGTATACAAACATTTACGAGGAAATGTAACCAAACATATGAGTGTTTAAATTCTAAACAATTTTTATACAAAATGTTTTTTAAAAAATGAATTCTTGAAAAACATTTAAATTAAAATGTATTCCAAACAAACTCTAAACTTAACAAACATTTTTCAACAACCTTCACCAACAAAACGTAGTAAACTGAGAGTCTCAGTTATGTCTGGAAATAACATAGCAAAATCCAGTCATGAGAAAAATTTCAGCACTAAAAAAGTTCAGCAAATACGACTCTCATTCACCATCGATCATGTCATTATTTAGAAAATGTGAGGGTTTTCTTTTTTTTTTTTAGAAGAAAAAATGTGAGGTTAAATTTTATTAGATAATTATTTATAAAGAAAAAATATATTATAGCCTAAAGACAGAGAATAAACACTAAAGTTGAGAAATTTGCTGACCCTTGGCCGGGGCCTTGGTGGCCTTGAGCGCCTCAACTGCCGCAACCGACCAGCATTCGCAACCCCCAACACAGCCGATTCAAAAGTCCCAAAGTTGCCAACTACATTTCTCTTCGACTCCAAGCTCACGTACGCTTCAACACAACTCGGCGCCGATTCCCCAACCCACTGCCTCGAATTGAAGATCAAGCCCAATTCAGCAGGAACCGAATCGAACCCACATCCAGAAACCACCAACGAACCACTCTGCACCGCCCTCTCATAATACTCAGCCTCCATTCTCTCCATGAACTCAGGCTCCCCACAGATGTCCAAGTAATCGCACCCTGCCTCCAAGCACGCCGCAACCACGGGCTCGCCGTAGCGGCGGAAGGGTCCGACGCAGTTGAGAATGAGCTTGGTTTGGGTGCAGAGGCGGCGGATGGATTTGGGGTCGGCGACGTCGGCGGTTAGAAGCGGAACCGGCGGCGGGGGGTGGGGATGGGCTGCCCATTTCAAGGTTTGGGTCAGCTTGGTGTGGTTTCGAGCGGCGAGAGCGAGGGATTTGAGAGGAGACGAAGGGGAGGGGTTGAGGAATTTGAGAGCTTCTCGGACCACGTGCTTGCCTGTGAAGCCTGAGGCCCCTATGATTATGAGATCGTAAAGAGTGCTGGAGAGAACTTGTTGTCCTCCACCCATTGTTTAACGAAGACGGAAGATTGGAGTGGAGTTACACGTCTTCTTTTAAAATCTACTTCAATATATTTTTAGGGTTCTTTCCAAAATATACTTGTATAAATAGGGTAAAACAACAAGCTGGATGGATTTCCACAATTTAAAAATGGTGAAACTAATAGCTTAATCCAAACTTTCAATGTTTTTTAAGAAATGCTAAATTATAAAAAAATACCCCTGAATTCTGGGGTTTGTTTAAAAAATGTCCCTGAACTTTGAAAAGTTTCAAAAATACCTCTGAACTTTAAAAATGTTTCAAAAATACATTTGTCGTTAATTTTTTTATGGAAATCGTTAGAATTTACGGTGAGAGGAGGAAAAAAGAAGAAACATTTTTTAATAAGGATATTTTTCAAATTTTTTTTAAAGTTCAAGGGTATTTTTGAAACTGAGTTTCCATCCAAAAATTAACGACAAGGGTATTTTTGAAACATTTTTCAAAGTTCAGGAGTATTTTTGAAACTTTTCAAAGTTCAGGAATATTTATGAAACTTTTCAAAGTTCAGGAGCATTTTTTAAACAAACTCCATAGTTCAGGAGTATTTTTTATAATTTAGCCTTTAAGAAGCTACATTTAGTTGGATACCTACTCTTTCAATGTATAATAAATCTTTCATTTATGAGGTGAGACATTGTTTAAAAGTTTAGTAATTTATTAGAGATATAAAATCAAAAGTTTAGGACATGAGACATTTTTAAAAATTTTAGACACTTATCCGATTGTTTTTAAAGTTTATTAACTCAGACATAATTTTCAAAGTTCATGGATGCATCAGACCAAACTAAAAATATTCATAATTTTACATTCTAATATTTTTATATATAAAATATTGAAAAATTATAGGTAGTAATTATAGAGAGAGTACATGAAAATATTTACTTTTTATATAATTTTTTAATCTAAGACCAATTGAGACAAAATATATATATATATTTACCATACGTGGGATAGAAAAGTTAAACTTCTAACATTTTGATCAATGATAAATGTTTTATATCAGTATATTGAGACAATTGTAGCTCTTTCTTTCTCCAGGTTATTATCCCTGCATATAGATGAGGCCTATAATTTAACCAAATTTGTAAATTTTTTGTAATTTATATTAAAATAGTAATTTTATGCGCCTTTGGGTTTCGTTCAATCTTGTTCATGTGATTTCATCCTCCTAAGTCTACTTTTGTGGAGGCCAAACATTATATTTAGAGTTAATTTATTTTAATGGAACCATATTACTAATTAATTTATTATTTTAATATATTATATTATCCATGTAAATGGGTTAGTTTCGGTTGAATATTATTGTAATTAATTAATCTATACTAATTACACTTAAATGAAATGAATTAGAATAAAGAAGTTAAAATTCAATTTGCTTAAAGAGGGTTAAAATTTATATTAAACTGGCATTGACAATTAGATTATTACGCTAGTTTGAGATTGATGTGCTTTTTAAATTATATATATATATATATCAATTTTAAACACAAAAAAGGCATATTTAAGTGTTGATCAAGTTAATATGAAAATGTTTTGATTTAGTTATAATGACTAAAATAGACATATTGTTGCCAACAAGAGCATAGCTCAAACGGCATAAAGTTGTACTAGTGACCACAAGGTCTGAAGTTTGATTCCCCCACCCACATATTGTCAAAAATAAAAAATAAAAAATATAGACATATTGTTGTACTAAAAAGGAAAAAACAAACAATACTAATAAAAATTTCAAATTTTTTTTTCAAGAAAAGTGATTTTAAAGAATGCATTTTCAAGAATGCATTTTCTTTTAAACATTTTGTATAAAAAATTGTTTAATATTTAAATATTCATATGTTATACTTAAAAATCTTTTTTTTTTTAAAAAAAAAATCGATCGAAATAGTTTATTTCTTAATTTATTTTTTAATAAGGCATTTTTAGTGGTTGCCAAACACTAGAATCTTTTTCAAAATCAGTTTTTTCTTTCAAAATTAAACACTTGAAAAGTTAAATCAAACATATTTTAAGTCAGTTTAGCTAGATTTGGATATCAACAAAATCCTTTTTTTTAGTTCAACAACATGTGAGATGAGAGAATTCAATCCTTTAACCTCTAAATCTAGTACATATATCTTTAGTTGAGTGGGGCTGAGATTGATATAGGCCTTAATTAGGTCTAACAAATATAAATTAATTTGAATTGATTATTAATTTTTATTATGATAATAAATTAATGTAGACTTATTAACTTTAAGTGAACATTGATTGCATTTAATTAGTTCATACTCAATTGTTTTATTAATTAATCAATTAATGAATTAGACTAATGAAGTTAAATTTATTTTTAAAAGAATTTTTTTTAGTTCAACAATATATGAAGTGAGATATTCAAACCTCAGACCTCTTGATTAAAAGTAAATATTTTTTTTATGTCAATTCAACTATGTTCACATTAATATATTTTTAATTAATCATAATTAGTAACTTTTATTTAGAATTGATTACTGATTATAATAATCAATTTAATATATTAATTTTTTTTTGACAAGACAATTTAATATATTAATTAAACTTAATGTGAATTTATTAACTAAACTTTATTATTAATCGTTTGAAGTCAAATTTGAATTCTTGTTCTTATTATTTTTTTAAGCCGACTTCCTATTAATTATTAACTAGCTAGTCTGTTTGAGCATTAAAAAAAAAGAAAAAAAAAACTATTATGTTTGAAGAAGTTTCTGTTTTTTTTTTGCTTTTAAAAACCATGCTTACTACCCATTTTATAACCATTTCTACTTTTTGTTTTTTTTTTTGGTTTTCTGCTTTTAAAAAATAAAAATCATACATTGTTATAACTAGTTTTTTTATTTTATGATATAATAAACCAAAAAAGCAAATATGTTGGATGAGTGTTTTTGGTTTTCTATTTTTAAAAAAGTTGAAGAGAAAAGTGTTCACACGAGATTTTTTAAGAGAAATTTGGTTTGTGAAACGACTTCAAGTATGTATTGATTTCTGTATAAGTATAGTGGAGTACAATCTCTAGTTACAATCCTTTGATGCTTTCTCTCACAAATTCAAGGTAGCTTTGATCTACAGAGTCTTCAAGAAACTTTATTCTTCAGAGTCATGAAGGTTCGTTCTTCTTTGAAGGATTCTTCTGGGTGATTGAAGTAGACTTCAGGCTTTAGGTCTTCAATCTTCTAATCTTTAGATGACTTCACTTCAATCTTCAAGTTTGCAGGAAAATCTAGGTTTCGATCTTCAAAGTCTTGTAGGAGGATTGGAGCTTCAATCTTCAAGATCTTACAGAGAGCTTCAATCTTCTAAATCTTGTAGAAGCTTCAATCTTCAGAGTTTTGCAGAGAGCTTCGATCTTCTGAATCTTGCAGAGGCTTCAATCTTCAGGGTCTTGTCGAAAGCTTCAATCTTCAAAATCTTGAAGAGGCTTCAATCTTCAGAATCTTGTAGGGAGCTTCAATCTTCTGAATCTTGCACTAAATCTTGCAGAAGCTTCGATCTTTAGAGTCTTGCAGCAAGATCTGAACTTCAATCTTCAGAGTTCTTGCAAGAGGATGGAGCTTCAATCTTCAAGTCTTGTAGGAGGATCAGAGCTTCAATCTTCGGAGTCTTCTGAGCTTCAATCTTTCTCCTCTTCCTTTCTTTCTGCTACCCCCTCAAATGAGCCAAGGCCTCCTATTTATAGAGTTTTCCAAAGACCTTCGTGGGCTTGGGCTTAGGCACATCCATGGGCTTGAATGAATTTTGGGCTTCAGGCCCAATTACCTTAATAATCTTGGGTTTAAATTGAACCCAATTTAACTTAACTTTATGAACTTAATATACTTTAATTTAATTTCATGAACTTTAGGCTAAATTGAATTTTTAGGACAAATGATCATTCGATCTTGAGTTTAATCATTGTTGGATTCGATCAAGACCATTATCGCATTAGACGACCACAAATAGGACACGTGACCTTTCTTATTTTGCCTTAATTAATTTTGAGATATGTATTAATTTGCGACACCCAAAATTAAAAAATGACGTGACAATTTCTAACTGATTGAAAAATTTTAATGACAACAAAAAGATTTTAGAAAGGTAGAATTAAAAATATGTGGAGACATGAAAATTAATGTTTAAGTTTTTTAGAGAGAAACTTTAGAGAGTAAATTTAAAGAGATAAGGAAAAGATATATAGAGAGAGGTATGGTAGAGAGAGAATTTTAGTTAGCATTTGTAAGAAAATAATAAAGAAAATTTTCGAAGAAAGATAAATTTAAGAGTGAAAAATGTAAGATAGAAAAGCAGATAGTTAAGAGACAAAAAAGAGTAAATTAGAAAGATGAAAGAAAGTTTTGTTTTTTTTTTAAAAAAATTGACAAACATGTAAGGGTGGGGATTTAACCTCTAACCTTAACACAAATTGAGAGAAGACTTAATTGATTTTATTCATTGAACTCTCACGTATATATACACAAAGTTTGGGAGGTGTAACAAAATACATAACTCCCTCAACTAAAATCAACTTTAATTTCTCAACAAATTAGCTTTAAATGCTCAACTAATAAACTAAGTCAATAACAATATTATCTAATAGACCTCTTGGTCAAGATTATACAAGTTCTATGTCAATTGAGTCATGCTCTTGTTATCTAGATAAAAGAAGTTGTAGTGAGAGAATTTAGAAAGAAAAATTTCAGATAGAGAAAAGGTGTGCTAGAGAAAAATAAATTAGAGAAATTTTATAGACAGGAAAGCTGGAGAAAAGGATAAGTTTTGAGACAAAAAAATTTCGTAAAAAATATTAAATCTTCTGAGAGAAAAACTTGAGAGACGCATTAGAAAAGAAATATAAACCAAAGTTATAATAGACGGAAGTTTTAGAGAGAGAGGGAGAAATAAAACTTATACGTATGAAAATTTTAGAGAATAACAAGAAAAATTAGATATAAAAAGATAGACTTTTCAAGCCAAAGCGAGCTTAGCTCAGGTTCGAATCCCCCATCCCAAAGTTTGATATACTAAAAAAAAGAAGAAGAAAGAAAAGAAAGATTGACTTTTCAAAAAAAAGATATAAAAAGATAGACCAAAAGATTTGTTGGGGAGAGACGTGTCCAAAGTGTAATTCCCTGCCATTTAAAATTAATTTTCACTTTTAGGGTAAATTTCTTTGCTTTATTTCTCATCTAATTCATTTGGGAGTAATTCAATTTTGATTAAGTTTATTGGAATTATTGTGTGGAGTAAATTTGAGAAATTAGACTTCAGTGAATTAAATTAAGAATTTTAAATTTTCAGATTTTGGATGCAAGATTTTTTAAAAGTCTCATATCCAAAATATTGAGAATTTGCGACCCTGTTTGGTCAGTGATTCGTTTTTGTTTTTATGTTTTTGAAAATAAAAAATATAAGAGAAACAATGAAAACATGTTTGATATACTTAGTTTCAAAAACAAATTTTGAAAACCACTAAAAAAACTGACATGTTTTCAATAATGAAAATAATATTGTTTTCATTGTTTTTAATTTTCTTTTCAAAAGAATGGAAACACGAAATACAATTTTAATAATATGTGATACATCATTCTCTATCAAACAATGTTGCATTACCTATGAACAACATTTTCTAGTTTTAATATCCAAATCATCCCCAACTCCAAAGATAAAAAAAGTACAAAATTACTGTTATGTGAATAGTGTGTGTGTATATATATAAAGGTTAATTCATTAAAACTCAACAACATATACACCAACCTCCAATAAATGGGAAGGAAAAGACTTCTGGTAAACACTTGACCAAACAAAAAATCCATTCCTCTTCCGAAGTGGACGAGACTTCCAAAGACGAGATGGAGGACCCGAAGGATCCGAACGCTACAGTTCGCGCCAAAAGACGGGCTGCATTGTTGCGCGATTGTGAGCAATGTGTGAAAGAAATCTTCCCCATTGATTGCTTCATTTAGAAGATTTCGTCGACCATGAAGGAAATCTTTGACTAATCATCTTCTTCTTGTTAGGTTTTATGCCCTAAAACTCGTGGATAGTAAATGTAACATTTGACCGAACATTAATAAAATGATATTCGATGTATTGTTCATTTATATTTTGTTGGTATTGTGTATATCTTGCCTAAATAACACTAATCAAATAAACTAAACATCCTAGGCTGTAAGTGAAAGGATTGGAATTCTGTAATTCCGTAAAGCGGAAGCGTAATTGGGATCGATTCGTAGTTAATTTTGTTTCGACCAAAATACCAATACATTGGCAAAAAACTTAGAACTATTCTAAATCTATTTATTAAGGCTAAGCATACAACCTTAGATCTAATCTAAAGGGGAGAAGCATACATACATATGTTAGCGAGCATAGCTAGCTAGTTTTCCCTAATTAATTTAGCTAGTCTTTTATAATTAAATGGCCAAAATTATGCATTTATGTGTTGTATTTGTAGAAAATATGTTTTGGAGCTAATTTGATGCTCAGGATGCAAAAAGAGGCTAAAGAAACGAAGGAAATCGAAGTTGGAAGCACTCAATAGAGACCTTGCCGAGGACCAGCGTCGAGACCCTTGGTTTAGGGCGTCTCGACACTGGCTTTCCATTTCAGATTAGGCGGTAAAAGGTCACAGCATCGAGACTTTGTGACCATAGCGTCTCGACGCTTGTAGATTTTCCAAATCAGAATCCGCGGTATCGCGACATCGTCGCGACGCTACCCTTATAGCTGAAGGAATGAAAATCCTTTACAGCGGAAGCGTATATCAGATCGAATCGTTGTTAATTGGGTTTAAACGAAAACACCGATACATTGGCCCTAAATTTCAGAACGATTCTAAAACATAAACAGATTAAGCATGCTTTTTAGAAACTATTTAGAGTTTTGAGGCTTACATGTTGAAGACCGTTCTTCACAGCACTATGCTCCTCAACGAACACTTCGTCACGATCTCTTGAACACAACCATCTAAGAGCACCCGCTATCCTCTGAATTCATGAGATTTGGATTGTGGGATCCAATCTTAATAGGGAATGAGAAATCAACCAATAGTGGCTGTCTTCTCAGAGAGAATTCATGAGAGAGAGATCTTGTGAGAGAATTTTCTTCTCTGTTTTCTACGTTAGAATGAGAGTAAACGAATGATCAAAATTCATTGACCCCTAATTGATACGTGGGAATAAGGGAGGTTAACTTCCCTACAGGATCTCCACCGTTGATCATAATCAACGTGATCCAGGCCGTTAAATTAAATAATAAATAATTATTTAATTAATTATAATTAATTTAATTAAACCAATTTTAATTAAATCAATTATAATATAAAGTTTTAATTCAATTAAATCATAACCAATTGAATTAAATAGACCATGCAATTAATTCTCAATTAATCGTTCCCACATTAATTAAATATCAAATACTTAATTAATTTCATAGTTGAATCATATTCAAATGAATCTCTCTCATTTTAATTTATAGTTTTAATGTGCATCAAATGTACATTAATTATTGACTATAGTTTTAATTTTGATTAAATCATATTTAACCAAATTAAATTAAAAATTAATTAATTCTCCAATTAATTAATTCGTAAATTAATTAAATATCACATATCTAATTAATTTCATTTTCTCTCTTATACTATAGTTTTAATATGAATCCTTATTCATATTAATTTTAACATATAGTTTAATATGAATCTAATTCATATTTAATATTTGAACTTCTTCAAATATTTAATTCTCTCATTAATTAATTTTGAATCATATCCAAAATTAATTTATAATATAAAGTTTAATTCATCAATTAAACTTATATTATAATGTATCTTTATACATTATTTTAATTGTATTAAATATAATAAAGTTCCCTTAACGAATTTGAACACACTTCAAATTCTATTCAAGAATATTTTAACCTCAGAACCCTTTACGAGCTAGCAGGTGGACCTAATGGACCTACAGATCAGAAGCTCCAACGATACGAGACTAATTGGCTAAACTCATTAACCAAGTTAGACAACATTCGTTAACTGTGGGTCACTCCACTAAAGACCCACAGCTGCACTCTTCTCACTGTAGAATATTTCTGTGTCCACGGATATCGACCAATAACGGTAAGTCAATCCTTCACGAGTGTTCGTAACACCAGTTGGGTCAAATTACCGTTTTACCCCTGGGTTACCTCTGGATCCTTAAGTACCACTGATTCCTCTAATGAACAATCTGTTTATGATCCAATCAATAAACAGCAGTTCCTCTCGGGCCAGGAGAGGATGGGCGCCCTTGTTCAAGACCCGGAATCAGCCCTTAAGGGAACACACATCTGCTTACCCCAATAGGAGAAGGAGTGAATTCCATCTTGTATTGTCATGTCCCCAGCCCCCCACTCGGTCTTGTCCCCAAGAAGGTAGGCTTATTGAGTCGGCGTGCAGGCCACTCTCACCCGTACTAATCAAAGGACAATCCCTCGTGAGAAGGAGTTCATGACATACTCAGGATTAAGATTGAGTTACCTAAGTCATCCTATTGAAACAGTAACCTAACTAGTTAACGGTGTTACATCTAGTGGTTTACTATTTCGCGATCCGGTCTTATGCAAACTCATTGCATAGGATACCCCCACTCGCATGTCTCCTACATGGATGCTTTCGATCATTGCATCTGTATCGAATACAATGTGGGTCGTATCTCATAGTGTTACCAGGATAAGGTACCCAGCCTTATCCCTATACTATAGACCATTTAGGTTATTACTTGAACACTGATCCCCGTATGTCCCCACATACTAGTTCAAGTTTGATCTAAACAACCTAGGATCTTAGTTTATTGGATTTGGGTCAAATTGTGCAATTTTAGTAACAATAACTCTTTATTGTACAAACCTCAATAACAACATATTGAGACAAGTGAACAATTTGTCACCATTCACTGTCTACGAGTTTTAGGGCATAAAACCCAACAACTCCCACTTGAACTAAAACTCTAGTTTAGTGGGATGTACAATAATATATTATGGCAATGGGTGTATTGACACATGTAAAATACATAAAACGTATATATACAATGTACAAATACAATAAACTAGGGCATCCACTATACCCATTACATTTCTCCCACTTACCCTAGATTACATCTCTGTACTTATCTCGTAGACTTAGACCATCTAGATGACCCTCATACACTTTAGCCGAGAGAGCCTTCGTGAATGATCAGCAATACTTCATTCAATTCAATGTGCATGCTTGTCTTGCATTAGGAAAGGTCATATTTGGTACACTTTCCAAATCAGCCTCGAACTTTCCAAGTCTTACAGCCTCGATCGCTGCTTCACAATCACTTTACTATTACTTGACCCGTGCGCTTACGGTAGGAAAATTCCACATCAACATACCGTTGTTGTCGTCTCTGAAATATCAAGAACGCCTTTCTTGATTTCATAGGAACCAAGTGTCAACTATTGGGACACCACCAATTTGATCTTCCCTGCTATGACTCTGAGATTAGGAATGTAGTTGTGTGGCTACCTAATCTTGAATGGGAAAAACTCTAGAGAGAAAATTCTCCCTAGAGTTCTCGAGTTGAGAGAATATGAGAGGGAGGATAGAGAGAATGGAAAAGTGCATTCTTGTGGCCTTATGTTGTAGTACCTAAACCCTAGGTTTAGTGTTCTATTTATAGGGGAAAGGTCATGAATAAAATATTCATTTAAAATCAATTATTTCCATAATTGATTTAATCTTTTCCATAATTAATCAATTCCCTAACCAATCAATTCCATAATTGATTAATCTTTTCCACAAATGATTGGAAGTGATTAAATCATTTTCATAAATGATTAATTACTTCCATGAGTGACTAATCATTTCCATAATTGATTAATTTCAAATTAATTAATCACCATTTAAATAACATATATTTAATTTAAGACCTTCTATTAGTTAATTAATTAATTACCTAATTAAATACCATATATTTAATTTCAGACCTTCAATTAATTAATTCTATAATATGAATCAAATTCATATTAAAATTTGAACTCCTTCAAATTCTCTTATATCCTATAAATTTATTATGAATCAAATTCATATTAATATTTGAACTTCTTCAAATATTTATTTCTCTCATAATAATAAAGTTTAATCTCAAATTAGACTTTTTGCATTATATTAATTTGTATCTCATACAATTAACTTAATTCCCAATATGAATTTGAACTATTCAAATTCTCTCAAGATATAATTGTTCCTAATTACTCTTTACGAGCTAGCAGGGGGACCTAATGGACCTACAGATCAGAAGTTCCAATGATATGAGGTTAACTAATTAAACTCATTAATCAGGTTAACCAATATTCATTAACTGTGGGTCATTCCACTAAAGACCCACAACTGAACTCTTCTCACTATAGAACATTTATGTGTCCACGGATATAGACCTATACCAGTAAGTCAATCC
Organism: Luffa aegyptiaca; assembly: GCA_017139565.1. Classification (NCBI taxonomy): domain Eukaryota; kingdom Viridiplantae; phylum Streptophyta; class Magnoliopsida; order Cucurbitales; family Cucurbitaceae; genus Luffa; species Luffa aegyptiaca. The sequence goes on from CM029403.1 coordinate 27,346,193, forward strand.
TTCACGAGTGTTCGTAATCACAGTTGGGTCAAATTACCGTTTTACCCTTGTGTTACATCTGTCTCCTTAAGTACCAGTGCTCCTCTAATGAACAACCTATTTATGGTCCAACCAATAAACAAAAAGTCCCTCTCGGGCCAGTGAGAGGGCGGAATCCCTTTGTTCAAGTGCCGGAGTCACCACTTAAGGGAACACTCATCTACTTCTCCTACAAGTGGGAATGAGTGAATTCCTTTTTGTGTTGTCATGTCCCCAACCTCCCACTCAGTCTTGTCCCTAAAAAGGAAGGCATATTGAGTCGGCGTATTGGCCACTCTCACCCATGCTAATCAAAGGACAATCCTGAAGGATTGGAATTTCCAATTCCGTTACAGCGGAAGCAATTGGACCGTTCGTAAATTAATTTTGTTCTACAAAATACCAATACATTGGCAAAAAGTTAAGCGGTGAAAAACATACCTCCGTTGACGACTCTGAATACTTCAATGGACACCACCACGAGGCTACCCCGCTATTCTCTGAGATTAGGAACGTAGTTGTGGGACTACTAATCTTGATTGGGAAAAACTCTTAGAGAGAAAATTTCTCTCTAGAGTTCTTGAGAGAATATGTGAGGGAGGCTAGAATGAGACCTTAGGGCTAGGGTTCTCATAACCTTTCCTTTTATAAGAGAGGAAACCCTAATGTGAGTTTAGGAAACAATCTTGACCGTTAGATCAAGATCAATTAATTACTTGATTAAATCAATTAATTAAATGATAATTAACTAATCATATTAATCAATTAAATGATAATTAACTAATCATATTAATCAATTAAATGTTAATTAATTAATCATATTAATTAATTAATCTCATGCACATTGAAATCTTATTTAAATGTAATTTCCTCACATAATATATTTTAATTAAACTTAATTAAATCAGATTTAATTAATTCAATTAAACTAATCAATTAATTAATTTCAATAATTAATTAATTTTACAATTAATTAAATATCTCCCATATTCAATTAATTACATATTAGAATCATATTCTAATAATTCCCTCATAGACTATAGTTTAATTAAATCTCATTTAATTTAAACTAAATTGAATAATTAATTAATTCATCTTCTAATTAAATACCATATATTTAATTAGACATATATTTGAACTCTTTCAAATATATCAATCTCTCAATATAATAAAGTTTAATTTCAAATTAGACTTTATATTTTAATGCATCACTATACATTATATTAATTTGTATCTCAAACAATTAACTTAATTCCCAATATGAATTTGAACTACTCAAATTCTCTCAAGATATATTTGTTCCTAATTACTCTTTACGAGCTAGCAGGGGGACATAATGGACCTACAGATCAGAAGCTCCAATGATATGAGGTTGACTGATTAAACTCATTAATCAAGTTAACCAATATTCATTAACTGTGGGTCATTCCACTAAAGATCCACACCTGAACTCTTCTCACTGTAGAACATTTCTGTGTCCATGAATGTAGACCTATGCCGGTAAGTCAATCTTTCACAAGTGTCCGTAATCACAGCTGGGTCAAATTACCGTTTTACCCCCGTGTTACATCTGTCTCCTTAAGTACCAGCGCTCCTCTAATGAACAACCTGTTTATGGTCCAACCATTAAACAAAAAGTCCCTCTCAGGACAGTGAGAGGGCGGGATCCCTTTGTTCAAGTCCCGGAGTCTCCACTTAAGGGAACACTCATCTACTTCTCCTAGAAGCGGGAAGGGGTGAATTCCATCTTGTGTTGTCATGTCCCCAGCCCCCCATTCGGTCTTGTCCCCAAGAAGGTAGGCTTATTGAGTCGGCGTGCAGGCCACTCTCACCCATACTAATCAAAGGACAATCCCTCGTGAGAAGGAGTTCATGACACACTCAAGATTAAGACTGAGTTACCTAGGTCATCCTATTGAAACAGTAACCTAACTAGTTAACGGTGTTACAACTAATGGTTGACTATTTCATGGTCCGGTCTTATGCAAACTCATTGCATAGGATACCCCCACTTGCATGTCTCCGACATGGACGCCTTGGATCAATACGTCTGTATCGAATACAAAGCGGGCCGTATCACATAGTGTTACCAGGATAAGGTACCCAACCTTATCCCTGTACTATAGACCTTTTAGGTTGTTACTTGAACACCGATCCCCGTATGTCCCCACATACAAGTTCAAGTCACATATAAACAACCTTGGATCTTAGTTTATTGGATTTGGGTCAAATTGTGCAATATTTATCAATAACACTTTATTGTAGAAACTCAATAACACTTTATTGAAAACAAGTATACAATTTGCTTACATTCACTATCTACGAGTTTTAGGGCATAAAACCCAACAAATCCCTCATGAGAAGGAGTTCATGACACACTCAGGATTAAGACTGAGTTACCTAGGTCATCCTATTGAAACAGTAACCTAACTAGTTAACAGTGTTATATCTAGTGGTTTACTATTTCATGGTCCGATCTTATGCAAACTCATTGCATAGGATACTCCCGCTTTCATGTCTACTACATGGACGCTTTGGATCAATACGTCTGTATCAAATACAAAGCAGGTCGTAGCTCATAGTGGTACCAGGATAAGGTACCCAACCTTATCCTTGTACTACAGAACTTTTAGGTTGTTACTTGAACATCGATCCCCGTATGTCCCCACATACTAGTTCAAGTTATATACAAACAACCTTGGATCTTAGTTTATTGGATTTGGGCCAAATTGTACAATATTTAACAATAACACTTTATTGTAGAAACTCAATAACACTTTATTGAAACAAGTATACAATTTGTTTACATTCACTATCTACGAGTTTTAGGGCATAAAACCCAATAGTAAGTATGAGACTTGAACTAGTATATAGGGACATATGGGGATCGTTGTTCAAGTTACAACCTAAAGGGTCTATAGTATAGGGATAAGGTTGGGTACCTTATCTTGGTGACACTATGGATACGACCCGCTTTGTATTTTGATACAAATGCAATGATCCAACGCGTTCGTGTAGGGACATGCGAGTGGGGGTATCTTGGGAATGAGTTTGCATAAGACCAGATCGCGAAATAGTTATCCACTAGCTGTAACACCGTTGACTAGTTAGGTTTCTATTTCACTAGGATGACCTATGCAACTTAGTCTCAATCCTGAGTGGGTTATGGACTCCTGTTCACGAGGGATTGTCCTTTGATTTGTATGGGTGAGAGTAGCCTGCACACCGACTCAATAAGCCTACCATTTTTGGGGACAAGACCGAGTGGGGAGCTGGGAACATAATCACACAAGATGAAATTCACTCCTTCCCGGCTTTAGGGTAAGTAGATGTGTGTTCTCTTAAGTGGTGTCTCTGGATCTTGAACAAAGGGTCCTGCCCTCTCTATGGCACGAGAGAGACGTCTGTTTGTTGGTTGGACGTCAAACAGGTTGTTCATTAAAGGAGCACTGGGGACTTATGGATGTAGAGGTAACTCAGAGGTAAAACTGTAATTTTGACCCAACTGGAGTTACGAACACACGTGAAGGACTGACTTGCTGTTATTGGTCAATATCCGTGGACACAGAAATATATTTGCAATGAGAAGAGTGCAGCTGTGGTTCTATAGTGGAGTGAACCACAGTTAACGAATATTGATTAACTTGGTTAATGAGTTTAGCCAATTAATCTCATATCGTTGGAGCTTCTGATCTGTAGGTCCCTTAGGTCCCACCGGTAGCTCATATAAGGTGTTGAGGTAAACTTTCTAAGGAAAATAAATATGTATGAGGGAGAATTGAATATTCGAAGGAGTTCGAATATTAAATTTAAAATATGAATTGGATTCATATTAAAACTATAGGTTAAAATTAATGTGCATTGGATGCACATTAAAACTATAGATTAAATGAGAGAGATATAATTGAATATGTGATATTCAATTTAATGATTAATTAATTAAGAAATTAATTAATTAATTATTTTTATTTAATTCAATTAAATTGGATTTAATTAAATTGCATTAAAACTTCAGGTTATGTGAGAGATATTTATTTAAATGTGATTTAAATGAATTGGTTAATTAATTTTGATTTAATTAACCATTAATATAATTAATTTGATTATTAATTAAATTAAATAAAAAAGTTAAAATTGCAGAACTGAAGTTATCAGTTTTGCTGATCGTGCGTTAAACCCACGATCTTTTCTCCTTCACGCCTAAAAGAGAGGAGGTTAAGCCAATTTTGGTTAATCTCAATCGTAGAACTCTCTGCCTTCTCTTTGGTACTCTGCAACTCACAGAAGACAAATTCTCTCTCTCATCCCCTTAGAGAAAGAGGTTGCTCCCACAAGCAAACTTCACAAAAGCCTTTAGAGAATACCGGTGGCTCGTTCTTGGTAGTGTTCGTGGAGAATATCCTAGCAAAGAAAAGGATTTCGGGCTGTTGTATTTTCAGAACCAAAAGTAAGGAATTGGCGAAATTGATCAAGATCGACGACGAGAGTAAGCTTTCTCTAATCCCTTTGAATTTCGTAATAAAACCATGATTAGATCTAGGTTTTATTTAAGAAATCAACATGTTTATAACCTGTTTACAGTAGTTTTTTTTGCATGATTTAAATTGCTGTAATTTTTGTCGTCGTACAAGTATTCCATTCGTTATTTAATTTGAGGATTTGATCTCTGATAGTCTTCCACTACGTGGGGCTTTAATCCCTACACTTCTTGGTTTAGAACTTTAATGGCGTCCGATTCAACGCTGACGAGAGGGATGAATATGCGTGACACCTTGCATTTTGAAATTAAGGTTTTTGGGATATTTTAGATTAATTATTGAGTTTAAATTGCAATTAAGTTAATGGAATCAAATTATTTAACTATTGGGATTTTGGTTAAGGGATCAAATTTTAATTTGATCCCATGATTATGGAATTAAAGTTACACAAAGATTTTCTCATCTTTGGAAGGAAATTAAGGTTTTAATTTGGGGTTTAAAATTCGGAATTTAGAGGAAAAGTGAGTCTTATTTTAAGGGATTGAAAGAAAAAAAATTTAAGAAAGAAAGTCCTAGCCCCAATATCCTAATTCATTTCTGTTGGATTTTATGTCCTAAACTCGTCGATAGTAAATGTAAATAAATATTTATTTATGCAATAAAGATGTTATATTGAGGTTTATTTTAAAATTGCATTAAGCCAAGTTCAATAAGCTAACATCTTAGGTTATTTAATGAGGCTTGAATAGTAGTGGACATACAGGAGATCATGTTCAAGTAATAACCTAAAGGGTCTATAGTACATGGATAAAGGTTGGATACCTTATCCTGGTGACACTATAGATACGACCTACTTTGTATTTGATACAAATGAAATGATCCAACTCGTTCATGCGGAGACATGCGAGTGAGGTATCCTATGCAATGAGTTTCCATAAGATCGGACTACAAAATAATAATCATTAGATGTACATCGTTAACTAATTTGATTATTATTTCATAGGATGACCATGTAATTCAATCTTAATCCTGAGTGTGTTATGAACTCCTATTTGTGAGGGATTGTCCTTTGATTTGTATGGGTGAAAGTGACTCGATGTTCGCCGACTCAATAAGCTTACCATTTTGGGGACAAGACCGAGTGAGGAGTTGGGAACATAACTACACAAGATGAAATTTACTCCGTTTCGACTTTAGGGTAAGTAGATGAGTGTTCCCTTAAGTGCTGACTACGAGACTTGAACAAGGAACCTCACCCTCTCATTGGCCCGAGAGGGACTTCTATTTAATGGTAGGACCATAGACAGGTTGTTCATTAGAGGATAAGTGGTATGTAAGGGGAAAAAGGTAACTTAGGGGTAAAATGGTAATTTGATCCAGCTGGAGTTACAAACACTCATGAAGGATTGACTTACTGTTAATGGTCAATATTTGTGGACCCAAAATATTCTACAGTGAGATGAGTGAAACTGTGGGTCTTTAGTGGAGTGACCCACAGTTAATGAATGTTGATTAATTTGGTTAATGAATTTAATCAATTAATCTCGTATCGTTGAAGCTTCTGATCTGTAGGTTCATTAGATCCCCCTGCTAGCTTGTAAATGGTAATTAAGAACATTATGTCCTGAAAGGAATTTGAATTGTTCAAATTGATTAAAGGAATTTAGATTAATTATATGAGATACAATTAATAAAATGTATATTGATACATTATAGTATAAAGTTGATTTTGAATTAGATTCAAAATTAAATTATATAGTATGACAGAATGATACATTTGAATTGATTAAATGTGAATTGGATTCACATTGAAACTATAGGTTAAATTTAATGTGGACTGGATTCATATTAAAACTATAATTTATGAGAAAGATGTGCATTTGAATATGATTCAAATGAAATTAAATATATGATATTTAATTGTATTTGGTTAATCAATTATTGAATTAATTAACTGTTTAGTATTAATTAAATTTAATTAAGTATGATTTAATTAAATTGGTTAATTAAAACCTTATGTTAAATTAATTTATGGATAATTTTTAATTTAATTTAATTAATATTTGATTAATTAAATATAATATGATAAAACAGTTAAAAAAAATTAAAAGGGAGGCCACTCTCCTTCCGTTTTGCAGCAGAGTGGGGGAATGTTATGTTATGTATCCCTCCCTATCTCTTAAAAGATTATACAGATGATCTTTTTGGAGGCTACTGCAAGAGTTGCTGGAATTCTCCCAAGAACTCATCTCTCACAAAATTTTCTCAACCAAAACAACAGAGAACACAAAAACTCTCTCGGTAGAAATTCCCTACCATTTTGAAGAAAATGTTCCCATAATCCTCGTTCTTTAACCCAGAGGATATCCGGGAAGGTTTAGTGGTGGTGTCCTTATTTGTACATGACCACCAGTTGAGGGAACAGTTCATGCTTGCTGTTTGTTGGATTCTGGTCATGAAAATGTAAGTAAACTTCTTCCCTGTAGAAGGCTTAACCTGTATAATAGCATGGAATGTTCTGTTTTATTTCTTATACCGTATGCATTTTGTAAATTGAATTGAAACACAACGCATTCATATGCTTATGCTGTGGGATTCAATCCCTTCCACTTTCTCCATCTCTCTCTTTTAGCTGTTCAGCCACAACCCTCATTGCATTTTCGTTCCTTCTTCTCCCACCATGTATTCCCTACTATGGTGAGCTCTCGACAGCGGCTGAACAAGACCCACGTGCGCCTCGTTCTCCATCTGACCCATGGCACAATTTTGTTTCTCTCATTCTAGCATCTTCTTCTCTGACGATGGTCCTTCTTCTCTAGCAGTGCGATTCAAAGATTCCCATGAGTTTTGACTGCGCGCAAGGTTGCAGCAAGTGACGGTCTCCTCAACATTTGGACTTTCTACTCTGATGATGCGATTTTTGTTGGTTCCACCAGCACCCACATGATTTCGGTAAGGTTTGGCTTCATCCCACACTATTTTCACAAGTTTAAGCATGTAACGATTTGGTTTTGGACCTCGAAATACCTTAAAATCATGACCCACACTCTATCGACTTGCAATTTGGATTATGACGGACGACTTGTCGAAGGTCGTGTCAAAGAAATTTACAGTCCACAATCTCTAAAGCTAACTTGTAGCAATAGTGGTCGGGGTCGACCACAAGGAGTCTACGCAAACAAATCTTAATTTCCTTAATTGTTTTAGGTAACCAAAAAGGGGGATTTTATATTTGGAAAGAAAATAGTTACGGAAAGAAAACTAGTTATGGAAAATATTAGAGAAAGAAAGTAGGAGAATGAAGTAAGGAAAGAATTCAATACCTCAGGGATCATGCAATTGAGGTTGTCATGTTAATTCAATTCAATTAAATCATTAATCTCACTAAATAGTCAAAAACATATTTAAGCTCGGCGTACTCGAGGAAAAACCCAAAAGTCGTGATCCTACTATCACAAACATGCAAACGCTAAGTTTGATTCTAGTTTAAATTAATTAATTGGCCGATTAACTAATCTAAACCGCATTGGGATCTAGCCGAATTAAAACACATGCAACGGGCAACAAACCACAATTACAATTGATTAAATCCTTAGTTCTAGGAATGCATGAGGAATATCAAAATGTTATCCTATTTTCTACTTAGATTTACCACTTAAATTTAGATAGGTCGCAGTAAAGGTTGTCAATCTTTCCTAATACAATCTAAACTTATATGCAAAGAACTAAATTCAAATCAACATGCTTTTGAGAATCAAAACACAAGAGATTTGATTAAAAGAACTTGAACTTACTTTTGACGTCCCCATTACATGAAGGAGAAGCCTAGCCGCTCATGGAATAAGAACAAGGTTGAATCCTTCTTGAATGCATCATGGAAAGCAATAAAACTAGCCTAAAATATAAAGAATGGTGGAGAAAAGTGAGAGGAATGGATTACAAGATTGTAGTGAGGGATGATTCTAAAGCCTAAACCAAAGCTCTATATTTATAGGACTTCTTGGCCTTCAATTCATGGTGTCTTGGTGATGAAGGAAGCCTCCAAATATGGGAAAAATTCATGCAAGAAAAGGAGAACTTCACAAAAGGAAAGTCGACAGCGTCGAGACGCTGTGATAGAGCGAATTTTTTATATGTTTATCTCCTCCTAAATTGCTTATCTTCGTTGAATTCTATGTGCAAAATGCTTTAATTTGATTGTAATATTGATGTAGGCCTAGAATATGAGTATGGGACTGATTCGGGTTGAAAACGAGCCAAATCGAAGCAAAATACGGAAATACCCTCGGTCAAATCAAGTCAATGCACGTTGAAGGCCGAACCAGCATCGAGACCCTTGAAAACGCCGCAAAAACGCTCCAAACGCTACTAATCCGAGAGCTAGCTTCTAGACGCTGGAATAGTGGCGTCTAGATGCTACGTGTGTGCTATAAAATCGTTTTTTCCGTATCTAGGTCATCCGAACTCCATATTTGGTGATTCTTTCACCGTTCTTCTTGTTTTTCTCTCTACTTTTCAGTTCTTCCAAGTTTAGGCCAGTTTTGGGTGGGTTAATCAAGCCTTGGGGGCTTAGATTAGGCTTGTTTATGGCGGTCTAAGCTTGGATTGTTGTAATCAAGACCACAGTTGTAAGTATGATTTTTAATTCATGAGATTTCTATTCTTTCTTGCATGATTTACTCTATTGAATGTCGTTTAGACTCAATATTCATAAATTTAGTAATGTTAGGAGAGATTGACAACCTCAACCCCAATATACTAAATTCATATGCTAATTAAAGTAATGAATAGGTCTAAGCATGTAATGATTTGGCGCGTTATCCCAAGTTTAGCAATTGACATGAAAGATCTAGGGTCTAAATATGTGCTTGATGTTAATTTAGGCTTTTCCTAGTTAATTTAGAGCATTCTAATCATCATCGTTCTTAATGCAATCGATTAATAGTTAATGTGCACGGTTATCTTATTAATTGGTTAGGACTAGTCTCGATACATTGGTCAGACTTAGGAATTTAAGGATATTATGCTTGCTGGCTTTTCCAGTTAAGGCGATTAAACTTTCAATTTGTAAACTATTTTCTTGATAATCAATGAATGAAATAAATCATACTGAAACCCAAGCGTCTTCGATTACAGTGATCCTTGTGGTAAGATTAACCTGCCCATCCTTGTATTTTATGCATTTAATTTTTCTGTCATTTAAATTCTCGCATTTTAATCTCCCTCGCATTTATTACTCGAATCTCAAACCCCCATTAGTCTTGTCGTCTCAATAAATCTATGTTAAGCAAATTATAAACGCGCTCCCTGTGTTCGACCTCGGCCACTACTGTTGCAAAGTAGTTTAGTGTTCGTGGAATATAAATTTATTTGACCCGGGGCCTGATGGGACCGAATTGTCCCTGCTTATTTGTTCTTAATCTTGCTAGTTTTACGACAATTATCTCGCTTAAAGTTATATTTTGTTGGGGTTTGGTATCAAGTGCTTCTAGGGAGCCCATTTTCGAAATTGGCGTTAATTCGAGGAAATTAACATTGTTTTGATCCATCTTGAAGTCCATGGAATGTTGAGACGGTGAAAAGACTAAAGTGGAGCACTCGAGACTCGAAAACAATGCCAAATGGATCAAGTTTTAAAGCAGCCAAACTACGAAGACTCGAGAGATGGCGTCTCGACGCCATCCCACGGCGTCTCGACGCTTCGGATTCGAGGGACCGCTTGAATCACCCATGGCGTCTGGACGCCACTCTGATTATTTAAATACAGCAGTTGCGATTAGGGCAAAAGAAGAGGAGAGGAGGAAGAGAAAAAAGGAGAGGAGGAGAGGGAGAGGTTCGATTGAAGTGTTTAGCAGCCGTTTTCTTTCGGCCTAGTTCAATATTTTTCGTTCTCCCTTTGTATTTCATAGTTTTCAAGCAAATTAGGTTGGTTTCTCAAGCCTTGGGCTTGGATTAGGCTTGTTTATGGTCGTCTAAGCATCATTCGTTGTAGTTGGAACCTAGGGATTGTAAGTATATTTGTCTTTTATGAGATTCTTGGAGCTTTCTAAACTGAATGGTTGTATATCTTTAGATTCTTGAGCTTTATGCATGATTTACTTGTTGTTTGTGGCTTTAGATTCCCGCTTTTATAATTAGCATGCGCAGTATGTTAAATTGACGCCCTAACTCGCAGCTCGTATGTTAATAACTTGCTAAGGAACTAATCTTCACATATCTAATGGATGGTTAGTTCAATAGTTAACGTTAGATTGATTCGGGGGCACGGGTCCTAAGAGCAGGCTCTGACTTTGTTGCTTGACACGATAGATCTAGGGTCTAAGTCGATATTTGTGATTAACTAGATTTCTCCTAGTTGATTATGAGTGTTCTAGTCTAGAGCAACAATTAGTTAATTTATTAATCGTGGCCAGGTTAATTTATTGATCAATTGCATGTTAGTTTAATGGGTCCATTGGGTTAGCGCTCTAGGGGTATCTTGTTCTTAATGCAGTTGCCTGATTAATTGACTTTGATGGGTTCGTGGGTTTAATTAATTAGTAACTAGTAATTGAATCGATGGACGTTGGGATCGAGTCAATTGATTTAGAGTACCAATTAGACAACATGCATGTAAATCATTATCTGCTAATCGATGAGTAAAAAGTAAATGTACTAATCCCGAGTGTCTCCAGCTACAGCGAGTGACAAGGTGAGATTAGCCAACCACCCCATTTACTTTTCTGCCATTTAATTTTCTGTCAATTTACTTTCCCGCAATGTTATTTTTCCTCGCAATTTTCACCATCCTTCTCAACCCCCCTTTCTGTTACCAAACACAAAAGAGATTAGAAGTAAACTAGCTGTTCCCTGTGATCGACCTCGACCACTACTACTGCAAGTAGTTTAGTGTTCGTGGATTATAAATTCGTTTTGACATCTGGGAGCCTCGACAACTCCCGCTCTGTCAAAGCCTCGACAACTCCGATCCGTCAAATTGGTGTCGTTGCCGAGGAGCCAAGGTTAATTTGCTTTTCTTGGGTTTATTGCGAAATTTTCTTTTGTTTTACATTTTTTCTTTGAGTTGATCTTATGGCAGCATATTCAGTTGAACAACCACATTAGTCTTCTGGTTCAGGTAAGTCTCTCAAGGACTTAATTGATGAATTTTTTGCTAACTCTCGTTGCATGCAGAATGCTCGAGCTGAGCTAAAAAAGTTATCCGATAAGATGATCGAGTGGTCCTCCTCTATGGCGAATGTGGAGAGATCGTATGAGCACCTGTGCCGAGAGACCATCCTTGAACCGTCCAAAGCAGAAGCTGATGATGAGGTGTTTGAGCAATCTTTGCCAATCCAAGATCGAATCTATGAGATTAAGGAAGATCTTGAGCCCCAATGCAAGGAGATTCAGGTGATAGAGTTTCAGGCTGACGAGTCTGAGTCTGTTCTATCTTTAGATTTTTCTTTATTTTATTTGTCTTCTGCTCTGTCTCACAAAAAATTATGTTTTGAGTCCTTTTGTTTTGATTTTCCCCCTTTCTTTTTATATATTGAAAAATTAAAAAAAATATTATGCATCTTCTGGGTCCCATGAAAAATGGATAAGCCTGCTCCTGTTTGCAGGTTTTGTGGATTCAAGGAAGAAGGGCCTGAAGAAGTAAGAAAATTTTTATGTGTCCTGACAGGAAGATGCAACATCCCGTCGAGCAAAACAACGTTAAAAATTTGCAATTTTTTTACTAATCTCTTCCCTTTCTTTTGTTTTCTTTAGTTGTTTTTCTGTTTATTTAGTTTCTTTCTTAGTTTCTTTTCTTGTTTTTGTTTTGTAGAATCCCCTAAATTGGAAAAGGTGATCATTCTAGGCGGCTTTAAAACACCCTCTCCAACATATGTGCTTAAATCAGGGGAGATCTTATGTTCCCTTTTACTTTGTTCCTTTAATTTAACATGTTTAGATACATTGGGGACAATGTATGATTTAGGTTGGGGGTGGAGAGCATTGCATGCTTAGTGGATTCTATAGGTTGAGTCTTGATGCACCTGAGCATCAGACTACATTTTATATGCATGCTATGTTTCTATACTTGTTTACTCTGTTTTGATTTGTTTGAGGTCATGCACCTGAGCATTGGACCTAATTTTTGAGAAAAATTTTAAATTTTTTGAGCTTTGATTGATGAGATTATGTGTTGGGATTTTTTTTTTTTTTTATCAATTATGATCATTTTTGCATGTGCATTTATGCTCTTTCTTTTGTTTTTGTTGAAGTGAAGTCTGTTAGCATAGTTTTGAGCCTTTTTAAATTTTTTCTTGAGTTTTCTTGCAAATTTTGAGCACTTGGCCTTTTCCTTTAGTTAGTCTTGAAGGTTTAGGATTACTTTATGAGTTCCATAGATCTGTTGTCACCCCGATAGGTGTAAGGTTAAGCCAGGAAGTCTAATTTTTTTTTTTTTTGCAAATTAGCGTGCGAACCTTGCCTAGGAAAAAGAAAAGAATACATGCCTGCTAAAAGAAAATGAGTGGTAAAATGAGTGAGTGAGCTGAGCTTGAGAAAGAAAAAAAAATTATGGCTCATCTTTCTTGTTTTAATTTCATAAGAAAAAGCATGCTTGCAATAATCGTGAGCGATAACGGGTAAAAAGGGCTGCCTGCAGTGTGATCAGTTAGGCCAACCAAGGGTTAAACTCGAGTTATGGGTTCCTGCATTATACTGTGAAAGTTGGTGCCCTGCCTTAAAAGAATGCAAAAAGAAAAAAAAAAAGAGAGAAAAAAAGGAATTCCTTGTTTATATTTCAGGCACCTAGGTAATGAGGAAACAACCTAATTTGTTCCATTTAGCCTTTTAAGCAGGACCTTAGTACCATTGTAGGGGGAAGATACCGGAGGGTCTTATAAATCAGTCCCATGCTAATAAGGGCTACTTTAGGAGAGACTAAACACACATACACGCGAGAATATTCTTGGAAAAGTTTTGATTTGTCTCATAATTTGTTAGGATGCATTAGCTTCTCTTAGGCAAAAGACTTAGCATATGTAGTACAGAGATTTGATCATGATAAATTTCAACATTTGAATCTCCACCATTCATATTATATAATTTTAGGCTTGCTTGAGGACTAGCAAAATTTAGGTTGGGGGTGATTTGATAGAGCGAATTTGTTATATGTTTATCTCCTCCTAACTTGCTTATCTTCGTTGAATTCTATGTGCAAAATGCTTTAATTTGACTGTAATATTGTTGCAGGCCTGAAATATGAGTCTGGGACTGGTTCGGGTTTAAAACAAGCCAAACCGAAGAAAAATACAGAAATACCCTAGGTCAAATCAAGTCAACGCATGCTGAAGGCCAAACCAGCGTCAAGACCCTAAAAAACGCCGCAAAAATGCTCCAAAGCGCTACTAATCCGAGAGCTAGCATCTAGACGCTGGAATAGTGGCATCTAGACTATGTGGCTAGTGTCTAGACGCTGGAATAGTGGTGCCTAGACTCTGTGGCTAGCGTCTAGACGCTGGAATAGTGGCGTCTAGACGCTACGCGTGCACTATAAAATTGTTTTTTTTTTTTTTCCGTATCTAGGTCATCCGAACTCCGTTTTTAGTGATTCTTTCGTCGTTCTTCTCGCTTTTCTCTCTACTTTTAAGTTCTTCCAAGTTTAGGCCAGTTTTGGGTGGGTTAATCAAGCCTTAGGGGCTTAGATTAGGCTCATCTATGGTCGTCTAAGCTTGGATTGTTGTAGTCAAGACCTCGATTGTAAGTATGATTTTTATTTCATGAGATTTCTATTCTTTCTTGCATGATTTATTGTATTGAATGTTGTTTAGACTCAATATTCATAAATTTAGTAATGTTAGGAGAGATTGACAACCTCAACCCCGATTTACTAAATTCATATACTAATTAAAGTAGCGAATATGCCTAAGCATGAAGCGATTTGGCGTGTTATCCCAAATTTAGCAATTGCCATAAAAGATCTAGCGTCTAAATATGTGCTTGATGTTAATTTAGGCTTTTCCTAGTTAATTTAGAGCATTCTAATCATCATCGTTCTTAATGTAATCAATTAGTAGTTATTGGGCATGATTAGCTTATTAATCGGTTAGGACTAGTCTCGATGCATTGGTCAGACTTAGAAATTTAAGGATATTATGCTTGTTGGCTTTTCCAGTTAAGCCGATTAGACTTCCAATTTGTAAACTAATTTCTTGATAATCAATGAATGAAATAAATAATACTGAAACCCGAGCGTCTTCGATTACAGTGATCCTTGTGGTAAGATTAACCTGCCCATTCTTTTATTTTATGCATTTAATTTTTCTGTCATTTAATTTCTCACATTTTAATCTCCCTCGCATTTATCACTCGCATCTCAAACCCCCATTAGTCTAGTCATCTCAATAAATCTAAGTTTAGCAAATTATAAACGCGCTCCCTGTGTTCGACCTCGGCCACTACTGCTGTAAAGTAGTTTAGTGTTCGTGGAATATAAATTTATTTGACCCGGAGCCTCGACAACTTCGGCCCTTCAAATTGGCGCCATTGTCGGGGATCGAACCCGCGTCACTCGCGTGACAGGCGGGGATACTTATAAATGGGTAAGTCTACTTCTGTTTGTAGGTTTCGTGGATTCAAGAAAGAAGGGCCCGATGAAGTACGAAAATTTTTATGTGCCCTGACAAGAAGATGCAGAATCCCGTCAGGCAACCAACGTTAAAAATTTGCAATTTTGAATAATCTCTATCCCTTTCTTTTGTTTTCTTTAGTTGTTTTTCTGTTTGTTTAGTTTCTTAGTTTGTTTGCTTTTGTTTTTGTTTTCTAGGATTCCCCTAAATTGGAAAAGGTGATCATTTTAGGCAGTTTTGAGGCGACATGGATCTTTCCCCTCCAATCACTGTGTTTAAATTCAGGGGATGTTTTATGTTCTCTTTTTCTTTGTCCTTTAGTTTTTCATGTTTCATACATTGAGGACAATGCATCATTTAGGTTGGGGGTGGAGAACATTGCATGCTAGTGGATTCTAGGTTGAGTCTCGATGCACCTGAGCATCAGACTACATTTTTGTGCATGTTATGTTAGATTTTATTTGATGCTCTATTATGATATGTTTGAGGTCATGCATCTGAGTATTGGACTTATATTTTTGAGCAAAATTAAAAAAAAAAAATCTTAATTGATGAGATTAGGTCTTGAGAATTTTGATCAATTATGATCATTTCTGCCTGTGCATTTATGCTCTTTCTTTTGTTTTTGTTGAAGTGAAGCATGCTAGCATAATTTTGAGCCTTTTTTAAAAATTTTTCTTGAGTTTTCTTGCATGTTTGAGCACTTGGCCTTTTCCTTTAGTTAGTCTTGAAGGTTTATGATTGCTTTATGAGTTCCATAATTTTTTTTTGCAAATTAGCGTGCGAACCTTGCCTAGGAAAAAGAAAAGAATACATGCCTGCTAAAAGGAAATGAGTGGTAAAATGAGTGAGTGAGCTTGAGCTTGAGAAAGAAAAAAAATTATGGCTCATCTTTCTTGTTTTATTTTCATAAGAAAAAGCATGCTTGCAATAGTCATGAGCGATAAGGGGTAAAAAGAGCTGACTGCAGTTTGGGTCCCTGCATTGTAGTGTGAAAGCTAGTGCCTCGCCTTAAAAGAATGCAAAAAGAAAGAAAAAAAAAACAGAGAGAAAAAAGGAATTCCTTATTCAGGCACCTAAGTAAAGAGAAAGCAACCTAATTTGTTCCATTTAGCTTTTTAAGTGAAACCTTAGTGCCAGTGTAGGGGGAAGTGGTGAGTGCATTCCGCAAGCGTACGATTGCCACAAGTAATATAAAATGGTAGAGTACCGAGTATCGATTCCACAGGGAATTTGAATTGAGTCCATTAATTACCAAGAATCGTCATGCTCGATTTTATTTAGAATCACAACTCTAATGATGAAGAAACTAACAAGAAGAAAAGACACACATGGAAATAAATGAAAAAATTCCTATTAAGGGGACTCAACCTAGGGTGTTAACTAGCTTTTTGGATTTGCAACTCAATTATATGTATGTATGTAATTACTAATCTTCAATTTCATAAATCTAGAAGTAATTTAAGTGGACTTCTTTTTCAAGTTCCTCCACATCTCATACTAACATAACTAATTTATGTGTCCATTTCCTTAGTTAATTATAGTATGGCATAAAGCAACTTCATCATAAATTTCTAAAAATTCTTTTTCACTTTCGTGTTCCAAGCAATCGTTAGCCATGCAATTAGGATATAATCTAACTTCTCTCTGTCAAGTATCAATTTAGATCAACAATTCAATCAATCCGTGATCAAGGGATTAAAGGCATTAAGCACAAATTGCATAGATGAAATATGAGGAAATTCATTACAATAACTAAATAATTAAGCTACATTATCCAATTAGCTATATTAACGACCCTAGATCTCAAGATCTACTCACAAATGGGAATAATTTTGGCCCAGCAATCTTGATCCATGGTCCTAACTCAACAACAATGAGAAATTACAAAGACATAAGGAAGAAATAATCGTTGTGTTGATCCAAAGCTCCTGTCACGATCATCTCGAGTCTTGAGCCTTGGAATCCTGATCAATTCCACCTTTCTTCTCTCAATCCTACTCACTTTTTCTCTCTATTGAGCTAGGAGAGAACCCCCCAAAATTGGATGCCTTGAACCCTTGAGAAATGGCCCATTTATAGGAGGAGAACCGAAGCTATCTTGCTGCCCAAGTCGCACAGTGTCGCGATGCTGTGATGTCACTGCCTTCCCGCCTACTCCAGCTAGTGTCGAGATGCTCTAAGGACAGCATCTCGACGCTGGGCCTTCTAGAAGTCTCAATGCACAGATTTTTGGTCTTCAAGTCTCCAATCATTTGGGCTTTCGGGCCTCCAGTTCAAATGAAATCTTCTCCTTTCTTCATTTATAGTCCAAAGTCTCCATTTTAATCCCGAATTTAACAAAATTCTGGGTTTTGCTTCATGAGCTCGGTTTTCTAAAAATTCAACATAAAAAGACATTAAAGCTCACAATTAACACACAAAACTAGCCATAATAACTAGGAAAAAGATAGCATAAATGTATGTTATCAGGAAGATAGGTGGAGGGCCTTATAAATCATTCCCAAGCTAATAAGGGCTGCTTTAGGAGAGGCAAAACACACATACACGTGATAATATTCTTGGAAGAGTTTTGATTTGTCTCATAATTTATTAGCATGCATTAGCTTCTCTTAGGCAAAAGACTTAGCATATGTAGCACAGGGATTTGGTCATGATAAATTTCAACATTTGAATCTCCACCATTCATATTATATAGTTTTAGGCTTGCTCGAGGACTAGCAAGATTTAGGTTGGGGGTGATTTGATAGAGCGAATTTGTTAGTTTATCTCCTCCTAAATTGCTTATCTTCATTGAATTCCATGTGCAAAATGCTTTAATTTGACTGTAATATTGTTGTAGGTCTAAAATATGAGTCTGGGACCGATTCGGGTTGAAAACGAGCCAAACCGAAGAAAAATACAGAAATACCCTTGGTCAAATCAAGTTAACGCACGCGGCCAAACCAGCGTCGAGACCATTGAAAAGGCCGCAAAAACGCTCCAAAATGCTACTAATCCGAGAGCGAGCGACCAGACGCTGGAATAGTGGCGTCTAGACTCTGTGGTTAGCGTCTAGACGCTAGAATAGTAGTGTCTAGACGCTACGCATGCGCTATAAAATCGTTTTTCCGTATCTAGGTCATCCGAACTCCGTTTTTAGTGATTCTTTCGCCATTCTTCTCGTTTTTCTCTCTACTTTTCAGATCTTCCAAGTTTAGATCAGTTTTGGGTAGGTTAATCAAGCCTTGGGGGCTTAGATTAAGCTCGTCTATGGCCATCTAAGCTTGGATTGTTGTAATCGAGACCTCGGTTGTGAGTATGATTTTTATTTCATGAGATTTCTATTGTTTCTTGCATGATTTTCTGTATTGAATGTTGTTTAGACTCAATATTCATAAATTTCGTAATGTTAGGAGAGATTGACCACCTCAACCCCGATTTACTAAATTCATATGCTAATTAAAGTAGCGAATAGGTCTAAGCATGAAGCGATTTGGCGTGATATCCCAAATTTAGCAATTGCCATAAAAGATCTATGGACTAAATATGTGCTTGATGTTAATTTAGGCTTTTCCTAGTTCATTTAGAGCATTCTAATCATCATCGTTCTTAATGCAATCGATTAGTAGTTAATGTGCACGATTAGCTTATTAATCAGTTAGGACTATTCTCGATGCATTGGTCGGACTTGGGAATTTAAGGATATTATGGTTGTTGGCTTTTTCAGTTAAGCCGATTAGACTTTCAATTTGTAAACTAATTTCTTGATGATCAATGAATGAAATAAATCATACTGAAACCCGAGCGTCTTCGATTACAGTGATCCTTGTGGTAAGATTAACCTGCCTATCCTTTTATTTTATGCATTTAATTTTTCTGTCATTTAAATTCCCGCAATTTAATTTTCGTCGCATTTATCACTCGCATCTCAAACCCCATTAGTCTGGTCGTCTCAATAAATCTAAGTAAGCAAATTATCAACGTGCTCCCTTTGTTCGACCCGGGCCACTACTGCTGCGAAGTAGTTTAGTGTTCGTGGAATATAAATATATTTGACTTGGAGCCTCGACAACTCTGGCCCGTCACGCTGTGGGCTGGCGTCTCGACGTTGCCCTTCATATAAGGAAAGTATCCGTTGCAATCTGCCTAGCGTCGAGACGCTAGGCTTTCACCATCTCGATGCTAAGCCTTGGGTTTGGGCTCCAATTTTCCTTATTTGCACGACGTTTCGACGTTGGTCTGATGGGGTCTCAACGTTGGCAAAGGCTTCAAGGGCAATATGATTTTTCTACGCTTTGGTTTTGTTAGTTTAAGCCCTGAATTGCCTCCAATGCTTCGCCAAGGACTGATAACGCTCATTTATGTGTGTTATTTAGCCTTAAAAACCTAGGTTATTGTTTGGAAAGCAAAGACTTTGTGTTTAAAATCTTATCTTTTCCAGTCAAATTTGCAAAAGTCTTAGAATCATGTTGAGAATCTTAGAAGTATAGAATTTATGCTTGAAATGTACAAAAAGAAATTACTTTTGCAAGAGTTTATCCAAAGTTAATGTTTTTGTGCAAAGGACTTTGTGAGGGAAATACGCCCGCAATTGGAGAAATAAAGTTAGCGAAACAAAAGAGTCGAAGATGAAGATTTGCGCCTGCATCTGGTCCTGAAGATGTGAAATGTGCGTTCAATATGCGCCCACAAACTTATAAGGAAAGTAGCCCCAACTAAAGACAGAAGTGTCAAGGGAGTGCACGAAAGATATTTTGCGCCCAATTTGCGGCCGCAACTGGGCTCTCCGACAGAATTCCGAGATTCGCGGGATCTTCGCAGAATTATCCAAAAATCTAAGATCTCGTATAAATTCTCCATGGATCGTGGATTTTTACCTTCTAAGGCTCTCTCACACTAATCTTGGCAGCCAACCCTACCTTCCAAGGTCTATAAAAGATGACCAACATGCAAGAAACAAAGGGAGCTCGGAATTTCATCCTTAGGATAAATTTTAAGTTTTTCTATCTTCTCATCTTGTAACCACTCCGAGTTTCGGTTCTTTCAGCCTCTATCGGCTCTTCCATTTGAAAGAAGAATTGAACGTGGTTCCAATTTCTTAGGATTCGTCACTAACACATTGGCATGACATCCCCAGATCCAAAAAGAACGCAAACTAGGTTTACGTCCTTTCCATAATTCGAAGGGTGTTTTAGAAACACTTTTCGAAGGAATGTTGTTCAAAATTTCAACTGCAGTCTCTACTACATGTCCCATAAATGAGCTAGACAACTGAGCATAGCTCATCATTGATCGAACCATATCCATCGATGTTCTATTTCTCATTTTTGATACACCGTTCTGCTGCGGTGTACCAGGTGTCGAGAGTTGTGATTTGATTTCATGTTCTATCATATAGTCCTAGAATCTTAAATCCATATACTCTCCTCCTCGATCAGATGAAGAGTTTTAATTGTTTTACCTAATAGGTTTTCAACTTCGGCTTATATTTTTTGAACTTTTCAAGTGCTTCTGATTTATGTGCCATTAGGTATAAGTAACCATATCTCGAATATTCTGTTGGGTTTAATGTCCTATAAACTCGTAGTTTGTAAATCATTAAACATATTCTATTTCCAATAAAGACGTTATTGAGGTTATTCAGTAAAAGATGTTATTGAATATGTAAATTGCGAATGATTAACCTAAATCCAATAAACTAAGATCCTTGGCTATAAAATGAATACTCGAACTATATGTAGGGAATTGTAATTGCTCGGTTTGGCAATTTTTTGAGCATTCAAACCTTCATGAAATTGTAATTGCTCGGATATGTAAGAGCGTTAATGTGTGTACTATAGTCTGTAATTTTTATAGAGTCATTAGAGTCCATATAGGCTGTAAAATCGAAGAAAAACCGGAGAAGACGCAGCAGAAAATGAAAATTCCAGCAGCAGTTTTTTTTTTCTTCTTTTCCAGTCCGGTTCGGTCTGCTGCAGCTTATTTACACATATTTGAAGGCCGGTTCACTCCATGGAGGGTTGGTTCGGGTCGGTTCGTAAAGCTCGGGATCATCACAAGCAATTTTATTGATTATTATTGTAATAATTAGTTGATTGTTTGTTTTAAATTGCCAAACCATTCCATTTTAGCTTGATTTAATTTCTTTTATGCATTGAGAATGTATGGTTTAATTGGATTAAATGTATGTGCATTATGAGCATGCCATATAGTTTAAAATCCCACCATAGGAAAGCATGTTCATGCATTTTTAATAAGTGTTATTAATAGTTCAAATGCATGAGGGAAATTTTATGTTTAAATTGATATAAATGTTGTATTGATTTAGGGAGATTCATGCTTGAATGGTTAATTAAAATTGATTAATTGATATAAAAGTTATATTAAACAAAAGATAAAATTAACCTAGCATGAAGCATGAAATTTCCTTAGAATTTTGTTTATAAGAGTTATATTCAAAAGGCAAGTTTGTTATAGTTTAGATTTATAATTGTTATAAATCACATAGAAATTTAAAATCTATAACAAAGAAAAAGGTGCATGCTCACTTAGGGTTAATTTGATCCAACTCTCGATCGATTTCAATTAGATTCAAATAGGTCGATAAGCTTGTAAAACATAGGTTACAAGAGAACTCACCCGACGAGATGCTGTCTAAGGCTGGAGGTATTTAAGTTGACGGTTTACGGAACACCTCCTACCTGGGCATCGAGTCGGTTCTTGAGTTAAAGTTAACCCAGTTTTATGAGCATGCACGTGTGTGATGTGAGGTTTTAATCGTTATCACCTAGACATCGTAAGTTTAAATGAACTTAGACTTAGGGTTATTCAATTAGCCGGAATTCGCCTAAATATAAGTATACCCAAAACCGTTTAAAATACTTAGTGGGAGGGGAGAGATATATCAAATCCATTTCCCTTTCACGTTCTCCCTTTTGTTCACAAGGTGAGATTTATGCTTGGCCTTGTGTTGATTATACCTCAACTGCTCCATTCGGAACGTGTTTGCATAAATCAATAACAAGGTGAATGGAGAAGGTATTTATAGTAAGTGAGTGAAGGAAGTGTGTCAACACATCCTGCGGTCTCCTCCGTTAGGTTGCACCGTGAGATTTCCATGTTGCGCCTGCTTGTATGCCCTGGAGCTACTAACCATTCGGAGGGTTGTAACATGGAGATCAGAACAACGCAAACTCCAGAGATGGATAGGATTACCTAGGACCATTTCCAACATTAGCTTTTCCATTCGGTAGCATTGTTGGGGCCGTTCTCTGTAATCTTAAAACGGCGGGTCACACTTACAAGGGTTACTAAGTGTTAGTAAATTCCTGACCAAACGTAACGATAACTAAACAACTATAGGAATAAGAGTTATTCTGGGATTAGTATTTAGTCAAGAACGTCTTGGTTTGGTGAAGGAGTAATTGACTGCCCCTCGGTAGCGGTTGCTCTAACTCACTAAAGTATCGTTGCAAAATAATAATCCTGGGTACATTATTACTTTTGCTAAAACCTAATTGGATTTTGTCTAAAAATGGTTAATAAGCAATTTCTAATAGTTTTGTTTAATTTTTCAGCATGTCTAGCTCATTAGTACAATTACTCGCTTCGGATAAGCTTAACAGGGATAACTATGGAACTTGGAAGTCTAATCTAAACACAATACTAGTAATCGAGGATCTTAGATTTGTCCTTACCGAAGAGTTTCCGCCTAACCCTGGCTCGTCAACAAACCGAATTGTTCGGGAAGCATATGAGAAATGGACTCGAGCTAATGATAAGACAAGGGTCTATATCTTAGCAAGCATCTCAGATGTCTTGTCAAAAAAGCACGAGAGGATGGTCACCGCGAGGGAGATCATGACTTCGTTGCAAGGTATGTTTGGACAACCGTCCTCACAAATTAGGCACGAAGCTCTCAAGAATGTTTACAATTCCCGAATGAAGGAAGGTGCTTCAGTTAGGGAACATGTTTTGAACATGATGGTTCAGTTTAACATTGCTGAAGTAAACGGTGCTACAATTGACGAGGGTAGTCAAGTAAGTTTCATAATGGAGTCTCTTCCGAAGAGCTTCATTCAGTTCAGGACAAACGCTGTCATGAACAAAATAGACTTTAACTTGACTACTTTGCTAAACGAGCTCCAGACTTACCAAAGTCTCACTAAGAGGGGACATGAAGGGGAGGCAAATTTTGCTACAACCAAAAGGTTCCAAAAGGGATCATCCTCAGGAACCAAGTCTGGACCTTCCACTTCAAAGAATAAGAGTATTCAAATGAAGAAAAAGAAGGATAAAGGGAAAGGAAAAGCTCCAGTGGGAAGCAAAGCAAAAACTAAAGCTGCAGATAAAGGAAAATGTTTCCATTGTAATGTAGACGGACATTGGAAACGCAATTGTCCCAAGTACCTTGCGGAAAAGAAGGCTGAAAAGGAAAAACAAGGTAAATACGATTTGCTCGTTATCGAAACATGTTTAGTTGAGCAAGATAGCTCTGCCTGGATATTAGATTCAGGAGCGACTAACCATGTATGCTCTTCTTTACAGGAAATTAGTTCCTGGCATATGCTGGAAGACGGCGAAGTAACTCTCAAAGTTGGAACTGGAGAGGTCGTCACAGCCAGAGCTTCAGGAACTCTTAAGTTGTCTTTTGGAGATAGATTTTTGTTACTAGAAAATGTCTTGTACGTTCCCGATATAAAAAGGAACTTAATTTCTATCTCTTGTTTGATTGAACATGAATACCAAGTATCTTTTGATATTAATAAAGTGTTTGTTAACAAAAGAGGTATGCATATATGTTCTGCAAACTTGAAAGCAACTTATACGTGTTAAGGCCAATTCAAGTTAAAGCTATTTTTAATACGGAAATGTTTAAAGTAGCAGAAACTCAAAACAAAAGGCGAAAAGTTTCTCCTAATACCTATCTTTGGCACTTGAGATTAGGCCACATAAATCGCAATAGGATTGAAAGATTGGTAAAGAGTGGACTACTAAACCAGTTAGAAGATGACTCGTTACCACCATGTGAGTCCTGCCTCGAGGGAAAAATGACTAAACGACCTTTTTCGGAAAAAGGTTATAGGGCCAAAGAACCCTTAGAACTCGTGCATTCGGATCTCTGTGGTCCTATGAATGTCAAAGCACGAGGAGGGTATGAATATTTCGTCAGCTTCATTGATGATTATTCAAGGTATGGCTACCTTTACCTAATGCATCATAAGTCTGAAGCCCTTGAAAAGTTCAAGGAGTACAAGACCGAGGTTGAGAACCACTTAGGTAAAACGATTAAAACACTACGATCAGATCGAGGTGGAGAATATATGGACCTACAATTCCAAGACTATTTGATAGAACATGGAATTACGTCCCAACTCTCAGCCCCTGCTACACCACAACAAAATGGTGTATCAGAGAGGAGAAACCGAACCTTGTTAGACATGGTTCGATCAATGATGAGCTATGCTCAGTTGCCTGATTCGTTCTGGGGATATGCAGTTGAGACTGCCGTATACATTTTGAACATGGTTCCCTCTAAAAGTGTTTCTGAAACACCTTATGAGCTATGGAAAGGGCGTAAAGGTAGTTTACGTCACTTCAGGATTTGGGGATGCCCGACACACGTGTTAGTACAAAACCCAAAGAAGTTGGAACGACGTTCAAAACTGTGCTTATTTGTAAGATATCCTAAAGAAACGAAAGGTGGTCTATTTTACGATCCTCAGGATAATAAAGTGATTGTATCGACAAACGCTACGTTCCTTGAGGAAGATCACATAAAAGATCATCGACCTCGCAGTAAGCTAGTATTAGATGAGATTTCAAGAAAAACTACAAAAGAATCTACAAAAGTTGTAGATCAAACTGGTCCATCAAAAGTTGTTGATCAAACACATCCATCTCAAATAGTGAGAGAGCCTCGACGTAGTGGGAGGGTTATGATACAACCAGACCGCTACATGGGTTTAACAGAAACTCAAACCATCATGTCTGATGATGGTGTAGAGGATCCATTGTCCTTTAATCAGGCAATGAATGATGTTGATAAGGACCAGTGGATCAAAGCCATGAATCTCGAAATGGAGTCAATGTACTTCAATTCGGTCTGGGAACTTGTAGAACAGCCGGATGGGGTAAAACCTATTGGTTGTAAATGGATCTACAAAAGAAAACGAGACCAAGCTGGAAAGGTTCAAACCTTTAAGGCTCGACTTGTGGCAAAGGGTTTTACCCAGCGGGAAGGAGTGGATTATGAAGAAACTTTTTCCCCTGTTGCCATGCTTAAGTCGATTAGAATACTCTTATCCATTGCCACATACTATGATTATGAAATATGACAAATGGATGTCAAGACAGCCTTTTTGAACGGCAATCTTGAAGAGACTATCTATATGGCTCAACCAGAGGGATTTATAGTCCAGGGTGAAGAGCAAAAGGTTTGCAAACTTAAACGATCCATTTATGGATTGAAACAAGCATCAAGATCCTGGAATATACGTTTTGACAACGTATGGCTTTGAGCAGAATATTGACGAACCTTGTGTTTACAAGAAAATCGTCAAATCCACTGTAGCTTTTCTAGTTCTATACGTAGATGATATCCTACTTATTGGGAATAATGTAGGATTCCTGACTGACGTAAAACAATGGCTAGCGACTCAATTCCAAATGAAAGATTTGGGTGAGGCTCAATTTGTTATAGGCATTCAAATCATTAGAAATAGAAAGAACAAAACGCTAGCACTGTCTCAAGCATCATATATCGACAAAATGTTGGTACGATATTCAATGCAGAACTCCAAGAAAGGATTATTACCTTTTAGACACGGGGTTCACTTGTCAAAGGAACAAAGTCCTAAGACACCTCAAGAAGTTGAGGAAATGAGACGAATTCCCTACACATCAGCAGTTGGTAGTTTGATGTATGCCATGTTGTGTACCAGACCCGACATATGCTATGCCGTAGGAATTGTCAGCAGATTTCAGTCCAATCCTGGTCATGCGCATTGGGCTGCCGTTAAAAACATCCTTAAGTATCTAAGGAGAACTAGGGATTATACGCTCGTGTATGGAGCTAAGGATCTGATCCTTACAGGATACACTGACTCAGATTTTCAGACCGATATAGATTCAAGAAAATCAACATCGGGATCTGTGTTTACTCTAAATGGAGGAGCGATAGTATGGAGGAGTATTAAGCAAGGTTGCATTGCTGACTCCACCATTGAAGCAGAGTACGTAGCCGCCTATGAAGCAGCAAAAGAGGCAGTACGGCTAAGAAAATTCCTAACAGAGTTGGAAATTGTTCCAAATATGCAACTACCATTCACCCTCTATTGTGACAACAGTGGTGCAGTTGCAAACTCTAAGGAACCTCGAAGTCACAAGCGAGGAAAGCATATTGAGCGCAAATACCATCTCATCAGGGAGATCGTGCAACGAGGAGATGTGATCGTCACGCAGATTGCTTCGGAGCACAACATGGCTGACCCGTTTACAAAACCCCTCACGGCTAAAATTTTTGAGGGTCACCTAGTTAATCTAGGATTACGAGCTTTATTAGACTAGGGCAAGTGGGAGAAATGTAAGGGTATGGTTGATGCCCTAGTTTATTGTCTTTATACTTCTCTCACACCTAACTTTATGTACCCCACTAGAGTTTCTAGTCCAAGTGGGAGTTTGTTGGGTTTAATGTCCTATAAACTCGTAGTTTGTAAATCATTAAACATATTCTATTTCCAATAAAGACGTTATTGAGGTTATTCAGTAAAAGATGTTATTGAATATGTAAATTGCGAATGATTAACCTAAATCCAATAAACTAAGATCCTTGGCTATAAAATGAATACTCGAACTATATGTAGGGACATATCATAGGATCAAGTTCAAGTTTATAGTAAAAAGAGTCTATAGTATAAGGATAAGGTTGGGTACCTTATCCTGGAGACACTATGGACGCGGCCCACTTTGTATTAAGTACAAACGATAAGATCCTAAATCGTTCATGTGGTGACATGCGAGTGGGGGCGTCCTATGCAATGAGTTTGCATACGACTGGACCACGAAATAAGTCACTTTCTCTTTATAACGCCGTTTACTGAAGAAACTGACTATTTCTCATAGATGACCTAGGTAACTCGTTCTTAATCCTGAGCTATCTATGAACTCCTGTTTATGCGAGATTATCCTTTGATCTGCATGGGTGAGAGTGGCCAGCATCGCCGACTCGACAAGCCTACCATTTTGGGGATAAGATCGAATAGATAGCTGGGGACATAGTTTCGCAAGACGGAATTCACTCCTACCCTTTTCAGGGTTAGTAGATAGGTTGTTCCCTTAAGTACTAACTCCAGGACTTGAACAAGGGGCCCCACCCTCTTGTTAGATCGAGAGGGACTTAGGTTTGATGGTTGGACTGCAAACCGATTGTTCATTAGAGGATTAGTGGAACTTAAGGAACAAGAAGTACTATAGAGGTGAAACGGTTATTTGACCTAGCTATAACTACGAACAACCTGTGAAGGAACGACTTACTAAACATGGTTAAATCAAGTGGACGAAAATATATCTATAGTGAGGGGAGTGCAACTATCGGGCTATAGGAGTGTCCCGATAGTTAACGAATGTTGGCTAGCTTAGATAATGAGATTAGTCGGTTAGCCTTGAATCGTCGGAGCCCATGATCTATAGGTCCATTAGGTGCCCCTACTAGCTCATATCGGATTAAAGCCTAGAATATTTTGATAGGAAACTTTGAATCGTTCAAAAACGGGAAATAGGGTTTTATCGTAAAACATGTTCGACACAATGATTTAATTATGAATTAAATTAGGAATTGAGAGATGAGGTATTTAAAAGTGTTTTAAATACCATATATATGTATTAGGAATCATATATAATTCATGGCATTAGGTGATAAAGATTGATTGGATCAATCATATCAAAATTACTTGGAAATGTCCCAATTAATTGCCTAGAAATCAATTTCAATTTTGAATTGAATTTGAAATGAATTGAAAGCTTAAAATTCACAATTAGGATTCAATTCATAGTGGATTTAGTGGTTTTTCCACTCTTGCATAATGATACATAGTGGAAAACAACACAAACATGCATTAGATGCATGTGTTGTGAAGTAGACACCTAGAATCCACTTTGAGTTGCATCTTGACCATGTGGCTAAGTGTCATGAAGCTTGTCTTTGCATGGGAGATGTCTATAAAAGGGGCTTGAATTAGATTCAAGAAGAGCAAGCTTTCATTTAGTGTTATGCTGCAAATTTTCTCCCTCAAATTCTCTCTCATTTCATCTCCTTCCAAAAGCTTGTACCATCAAGCATTCCCTTCCTATTTCTTTCTTCTATAGATACCCACAAGTCTTTCTAGGCCCAAGAGACTAGTAGGGAAGACTCTAGAGGTTGTCCAAGGAGCATAGGAGAGGCAAACACCACAAGGAGTTCCACATAAGTGAGCTACAAAGGTTGGTGTTCTCTCAACTCTATATTCTGTCTTTTATAGAACATGCATGCTTTAGGAGAAAAATTGAATGTCTTAAGTTCTTTCGATCTTCAATTGCTTCCGCATGTGTTATATGAACACCTTCATATTCATCTATGAAAGAGATGAAATATTTGTATCCTCCTCGAGCTTTTACATTCATCGGACCAATGAGATTTGAATGTATAAGTTCTGGAGGTTCTTCGGCTCTATAACCTTTTTTCGTAAATGGTCTTTTAGTCATTTTTCCTTCTAGGCAAGATTCACATGGAGGTAATGAATCGTCTTCCAACTCATTTAAAAGTTCATTCTTTAACAATCGCCTGATCCTATCAAGATTAATGAGGCCTATTGATAACTCTCCAAAAGGGAGTTATTTAGGCCTTAGTTCTATAGTGTTTTGTGTGTCTTTTGTGTTAAATAGGGTTTCTTTTAGATGAATATTAATGTTCTAACCCATTTAGAAGAATGGATGCTTTGGAAGTTATTTTGTGTAGAAATTATTGCGGAGCGACTTGAGGGAGCAAAATCCGTGATCTAGTAAAGCAAGGAGCAAAACTGCCACGTAACAGCTCGTAATCCCTTTTAATGAAGTGGCGTTAGCTTAATTAGTTTCAGATCTAAGAAGCTTGGAGAGCCTTCCACGTGTACAATTTGACCTAATTAGGGTTTGATCTCACTCTATAAAAGGAAGGAGTCGTCTCAAGTCAAAAACATTCCATTTTTTGGGGCATTCCAATTTCCATCTTTCGAAGCCGAATAGAGGATGAAAGATTGGAGACTTCAAGAAGACCATCAACTACGAATCTAATCAAGGGAATTAACTTTTTCTTGTAATTTCTTGTAGTTATGGGTGCACATACTCAGATTGTAGCGTGTGTTGTGATGAACCTTATGAGCTAGATTTGCTTAGGTGTTGCTTAGGAATTATGTAATTGTCGTGCTTTATTCTCTATGCAATATATGTTGATTTGAGCATCTTGATTATTTGTTGTGCATATTTCCATTTTATGTCCGCCTGGCCAGCCGGTATGAATATCACTTCTTAGTTTCAGGGATGATTTGAGAAGTGTGTGGCATTTAATCACACTAGACCATTATGTGTTGGTGAACGCCAGTGACTGAGTTAGGGATAACCAGTTGCCTAGTGCTTGATCGGTAGCACGTCATTGGAGTTGAAACACATTCCAAAAAATCCAGAGTTCCGGGAGGATCCTACTAATAAGACTGCAAGAGAATTGCCTAATCAGTAATATTGCTAGAGCATATTTTAAAACAATTACTAAAATCTTGACCAACGCATGTTTCCAATCTGTCTGCTTTATTTGTTTACTTTTTGTTCTGTCTTTTCTTTTGCTTCAGCATTTTATCAAAATCAATCCATTTAACAAATCTTGAAACCATTAAAAAGTTACACAAGACAGGTAAAGTGAGAGTTGTTCAGCCCCGTGGATACGATAGATTACTTATCACTTGCTACGGATTGTGTATGCTTGCACAGTATTCTAGAGCCTATTTTCGCTATATTTTTACCCCACTTTAGAAGGCAACAAGTTTTTGGTGCCGTTGCCGGGGACTTGAATAAGTTTTTATTTGATCTGTTTTGTGTATGTGTTTTAGTGGTTTCGTGCTAGAACTTTTTGATTGTTTCTTTTGTTTTTGCAGGTGTGAGTTTGGTGCATGAGTGATCCGCCTGGGGTAAGGTTCGAGCTTGATCCAGAAATTGAAAGGACATTCAGGAGAAGAAGGGGAGAGCAGCGTAGAAATCAAAATCCAATGGATAACGTGCCGCGTCTCCCGCAGGTTCCAGAAGGTCAAGATGATCCCCATCAGAATCGTGTGCTGCAGCCTAATCCACCACTAGAGCAAAATGGACAGCAAAATAATCAGGCTGAGAATCCTATCTTAGTGGCGAATGATAGGGCTAGAGCCATTCGAGTGTATGCTTTTCCAATGTTTGATGAGTTAAATCCAGGAATTGTGCGTCCTCAAATTGAGGCAGCAAATTTTGAAATGAAACTGGTAATGTTTCAGATGTTGCAAACCATGGGTCAATTCCATGGTTTGTCATCTGAAGACCCTCATTTACATCGTAAGTCTTTTCTAGGAGTTAGTGATTCGTTTGTAATTCAAGGAGTGTCTAGAGATGCCCTTAGATTAACTTTGTTCCCGTATTCTCTTCGAGATGGAGCAAAAGCATGGTTAAATTCTTTTGCTCCAGGATCAATTAGACATGGAATGAGTTAGCGGAAAAATTTCTTAGTAAGTATTTTCATCCAACTAGGAATGCCAAATTGAGGAGTGAGATAGTGGGATTTAGGCAACTTGAAGATGAAACTTTTGGTGAGGCTTGGGAGAGGTTTAAGGAGCTTTTGCGAAAGTGTCCCCACCATGGTTTACCTCATTGTATCCAAATGGGAACATTTTACAATGGGTTAAACGCAGCAACCCAAGGTATGGTCGATGCTTCGGCTGAAGGGGCCCTTTTGGCAAAAACCTTTAATGAAGCCCATGAAATTTGAGAAAGAATATCAACAAATAGTTGTCAGTGGTCAGATGTTAGAGGCTCAAATAAAAAGGTTAAGAGTGTGTTAGAGGTTGATGGTGTGTCTACCATTAGGGCTGATATTGAAATGTTAGTTAACGCTCTTAAAAATGTGACAGTGGTTAGTCATCAGCAGCGCCAGTAGTGGAGCCTGCTGCAGTGGTGAACCAAGTTACAGAGGAATCATGTGTCTATTGTGGTGAAGAGCACAACTACGAGTTTTGCCCCAACAATCCAACTTCTGTGTTTTTTGTAGGTAATCAAAGGAATAACCCTTATTATAATTTTTATAATCCAGGTTGTCGCAACCACCCCAACTTTGCATGGGGAGGTCAAGGAAGCAATTTGCAAGCCCCTCAAGCACAACAAAAGGTGAACCAATCAGGATTTGCTAAATCACAGGTATTGCCCAAGCAAAATAAGCAGGCTTTGCCCCAACAAAATTCGGAGAGTTCTCTTGAGGCAATGATGACAGAATATATGGCTAGTACAGATGCCGTAATTCAAAGTAATCAAGCTTCAATGAGAGCCATGGAATTGCAAATGGGTCAGCTAGCTAATGAGCTAAAGGCAAGGCCTCAAGGGAAACTTCCTGCGGATATTAAGCACCCTAGAAGGGAAGGTAAGGCAAATATTCTTTTTCTCACTCCCAAAGCATTAAACAAGCTGTTTTGCAAACATTTCCTCTAAACATGCTACCTATCCTATCGAGGTGACAACGGAGGCGTGAATCCTAACAAGCCATCTAAACCAACAAAACTACGCTAGGAAGGACTCATGCTCAATTTAGTTAAGGAAGATTTCGAAAATTTTTAATGAAGTCTCTAAAGATGCTAGATTGCATGCAATTCAACTATAGGAAAAATATATACTCATGCTTTTCTTATCCTAGAAATTCCATAATCAATTTTTAAAGCAAGGCATAAAATATCAATTTTTTTTTTTTTAATAAAGTTTGCTCAATTTAAAGATAAATTTGAACAATGATTCAGATCGGTTCCTAGGTAGGAGGTGTTCCGTAAACCGTCAACTTAAATACCTCCAACCTTAGACAGAACTTCGCTGATTCAGGTTCTAATTTATTTTTAATTTATTTTTTGTTTTAAATTGCTTAAAATATCAATCCAATTAAACACAAAGCAATAGATCAAGCATGCATATAAAATAAAGTTTGTGCGCAAAGATTCAATGAAAATCTAACATGCAAGATATTTCTTCCACCCCCAACCTAAACGTTACATTGTCCCTAATGTAAATTAAACATGGAAAGTAAGGGACTAAAAGTAGAAGGGAACAGAAAACCTCCCCTGTTTGAGCACGAGGTTGGCAAATATGGAAACTCCCACGATTGGCAAAAATTGCTGAGATTTGGTGTAGGGATCCTACCAAAAATAAAGACAAAAACAAATTAGGAAAAAAACTAAATAAGGAAAGAAATTAAAAAAGGAAGAGATAGAATTTTGGTTTTGCTCTCAAAAGCTAGATCTCCATGAAGTCTCAATTCCTTTTCCTTGCTTCTTGGTGTGAAAACAAGCTTGCTCTTGCAAAAGGATTGTCACGAAGGCCTACAAGAAACAAACTACAAAAAACAAGAAAAAGGTGAAAAACACAAAAGGAAATAGAAATAAGACACCGTGTTCCCCGACAACGGAGCCAATTAAACGGAAGAGATTGTCGTGGTCTCTTGTCAAATAAATTTATAATCCACGATTCCTAAAGCTAACTTGTAGCAGTAGTGGTCGGGGTCGATCATAGGGAACAATCGGTTTATTTCTAAATTCTTTTGTGTTTTTGAGGTAACCAAAATGGGGGGTTTATTGATAAAAGATTAAGACATAAAGTAAAGGCGGGAAAATAAATAAGGAAAATTAAATGCAAGGAAAGTAAAGGTGGGGTTAGTTGATCTTACCACGAGGATCACTGTAATCGGGGTTGAACTCGGTGTTAAGTTTGATTAATTTCATTCATCAATTATCAATTCATATTTAATTAACTATCTAAGTCCGGCGTGCTCCGGCAACAAACCGAGAGCCATGATCCTACTATCACAAACATGCAAACGCTAAGTTTGATTCTAGTTTAAATTAATTAATAGGCCTATTAACTAATCTAAACCGCATTGGGATCTAGCAGAATTAATTCACATGCAACGGGCAACAAACCACAATTACAATTGATTAAATCATTTAGTTCAAGGGACGCATGCGTAATATCATAACGTTAGCCTATTTGCTACTTAGATTTAGCGAGTAAATTTAGACACGGCGTGGTCAAGGTTGTCAATCTTTCCTACCACAATCTAAACTTGTATGCAAAGAACTAAAATCACAAAGACAATTAACTAAGTAATGAAGAATAGAAATCTCATAAAATTGAATCAAACTTACAAACCGAGGTCCCGATTACAATGTTCCGAGCTTAGTTGGCCATAGACAAGTACCTCCAAGCTCGAGGCTCGATCAACCGTCCCTTGGACTACAAAAACTTTAAAAACTAAGAAGAATGGTGGAGAAGGGGGAGAGAGATGGACTACAATGTTGTAGTGAATTATGTATTGATGGATGATTCTAAATCTACACCAAAGACCTCTATTTATAGTGTTTTTTGGCCTTTAATTCGTGGTAGAATGGTGCTGAATTGAGTCTTCAAACAAGGAAAATTTCCAGCCAAAAAAGGAAAAGTTTAATTCTGGAAAACTGCCTAGCGTCGCGACGCTATGCCTTCAACTATGGAAAAAATCTGCGGATCAACACAGCGTCTCGACGGTCTTCATCTTCACGCCCACGTCTTTTCCTTATTTGAGCAGCATCCCAATGCTTGGATGGTAGCATCTCGACGCTTCGACGGGTCCAAGGGCAGAAATGTCATTTTACGCTCCGGTTTCGCTCGTTTAAGCCCCGAATCGCTTCCTAAGCTCTGGTGAGGACCTATAGACATATTATACTCATTTTAAAGCATTTTCGCAAGGAATTAAACTAAGATAAGCAATTTGGGAGATTCTAAGTGTACAATAAATTTGACTTATCAAAGAGTAATGATAAAAATGTTGAAAAAGAGTTGGAGTCGGGTAAAGGTGCTGGAGGCAGCAGTAATGATGCTGAAGCATCTGGTTCTTTTCTAGATATGGAACCACCTTATGTGCCGCCCCCACCTTATGTACCACCTCTACCTTTTCCACAAAGGCAAAGGCCTAAGAATCAGGATGGTCAATTGAAGAAGTTTTTAGAGATTCTTAAGCAATTGCATATAAATATCCCTTTAGTAGAAGCCATAGAGCAAATGCCAAATTATGCTAAGTTTCTTAAGGATATTTTAACTAAAAAGAAGAGGTTAGGTGAGTTTGAAACTGTATCTATTACTGAGGAATGGAGTGCTATTCTTAAGAATGAGCTACCAACCAAGGCTAAGGATCCAGGATCATTCACTATTCCTGTCTTAATAGGTGGAAAAGAGTTAGGTAGAGCACTTTGTGATTTAGGCGCAAGCATTAATCTTATGCCTCTTTCGGTTTATCGAAAGCTAGGTATTGGTGAAGCTAGGCCTACCATAGTCACACTCCAACTAGCTGATAGGTCTATCACATAACCAGAGGGTAAACTTGAGAATGTCTTAGTGAAAGTAGATAAATTCATATTTCCTGTTGACTTCATTATCTTAGATTATGAGGCAGATAAAGATGTCCCAATTATTCTTGGTCGTCCATTTTTGGCCAATGGTGGAGCATTGATAGATGTTCAAAAAGGGGAATGAACAATGAGGGTTTATAATGAGGAAGTGAAGTTTAATGTGTTTAAGGCCATGAAGTACCCAGACAAAGTGGAAGATTGTTCTTTCATTAGGATTCCAGAGAACACAATTGTTGAGACAGCAATGGAGGATTTGGCAAACAAGCATTTGGAATGTAAACCCGAGACTTTCCTTGGATCATTTCTCATGTCATCTATTGTGGAAGTTGAATTAAAGTGGTTGTTATTCATTGTTGAGGAAAAATGGCAAAGCTTTGTGGTTCATTGTGGTTTCATGGTTGGATTAAAATTGGTTGGAAGTTATTAATTTAAGGATAAAAGGAAAGAAAAGAAATAACCAAAGGAAATGAAAGGAAAAAAAAGAAAAAGATGTTGGGATTGTGTCCTAAAACTCGTAGATAGTGAATGTTAAACGAATTATATACTTATTCGATAAAGGCGTTATCGAGACTAATTCAGTAAAGTTATTACTGAATAAAGTAAATTGCACATATAATTACCCAAATCCAATAAACTAAGATCCATGGCTATAGGATGAACACTTGAGCTTTATGTAGAGACATAAAAGTGGATCAAGCTCGAGTAATAGCCAAAAGAGTCTATAGTATAGGGATAGGGCTGGATACCTTATTATGGGGACACTATGAGACGCGGCCCGCTTTATAGATGGTATAGACGATGTAATCCTAAATCGTCCATGTAGAGACATGCAAGTGGGGGCATCCTATGCAATGAGTTTACATAAGACCAGGACCGAGAAATAAGTCGCTCTCGCTTTATAACACCGTTTACTGATGAGACTGACTATTTCATATGATGACTTAGGTAACTCGATCTTAATCCTGAGCTATCTATGAACTCCTGTTTATTTGGGCTTATCCTTAGATCTGCATAGGTGAGAGTGGCTCAGTATCGCCGACTCAATAAGCCTCCCATTTCAGGGATAGGAACGGGTAGATAGCTGGGGACATAGTCGTGCAAGAAGGAATTCACTCCTACCCCGAATTAGGGATAGTAGAGAGGTTGTTCCCTTAAGTGCTGACTCCGGGGCTTGAACAAAGGGATCCCGCCCTCTCATTGGCCCGAGAGGGACTCGGTTTATTGGTTCGACCATAAACCAATTGTTCATTAGAGGATCAGTGGGACTTGAGGAACTAGAAGTACTATAGGGGTGAAACGGCTTTTTGACCTAGCTATAGATACGAACAACCTGTGAAGGATCGACTTACTAATCATGGTTAAATCAAGTGGACGGAAATATATTTATAGTGAGGGGAGTGCAACTATCGGGCTATAGTGGAGTGTCCCGGTAGTTAACGAATGTTGGCTAGCTTGGATAATGAGATTAGTCGGTTAGCCTCGAATCGTTGGAGCCCATGATCTATAGGTCCATTAGGTCCCCCTACTAGCTCATATCGGAACAAAGCCGAGAACAAAAAGATAGGAAGCTTTGAATCGTTCAAAATCGGGAAAACGGGTATTATCGTAAATTGTGTTTGACACAATAATTTAATTATGCATTAAATTAGAAAATGAGAGATGGAGTATTTAAAAGTGTTTTGAATACCATATATATGTATTAGGAATCATATATAATTCATGGCACTAGGTGATAAAGATTAATTGGATTAATCATGTAAAAATTACTTGGAATTGTACAAATTAATTTCCTAGAAATCAATTTCAATTTTGAATTGAAATAGGAATGAATTGCAAGCTGAAAATTGAGAATTTAGATTCAATTTTAAGTGGATTTAGTGGCATTCCCACTCTTGCATGTTGATGCATAGTGGAAAACAACACAACCATGCACTAGTTGCATGTGTTGTGAATTAAACACCTAGAATCCACTTTGAGTTGCAATTTCACCATGTGTCTAGTGTCATGAGGCTTCTCTTTGCATGGAAGATGTCTATATAAGGAGTATGAATCAGATTCAAATAAAGTAGAGCCATTTTCCATATTGTTTTGCTGCTGGATTTTGGTCTCAAACTCACTCATCTCCATATATCTCTCTAGTGCTTGAACCTTCAAGCATTCCCTTCCCATTCCCTATCTCTATAGACTCCCACAAGTCGTTCTTGGCCCAGAGAATAGTAGGGAAGACACTAGAGGTGGTCCACACACCGTTCGTGATCAAAGGAATCAAAGGGAGTTGTTTAATCGGTCTCCAAAAGGTTGGTAAAAATTCTGCTCTCTCCTTACGGTATTTGGACAGCATGTTTTCATTTTCTAAAATTGATGTAGTTAAGTGCCTCCGATCCTAAAATTGCTTCCGCATGTGTTATATGAACACCTTCAAAAGAAAAAGAGAAACCAAATCAGAAAAAGTGAAAAAAAAATGGGAATGGAGAGCAAAAAAACCCACCACCGACAAAGTTTTACTTCAGCTCATTTTCAGCCACATTTCTCACCATTTTCCATCCAAAATTGAGAGAATTCGAGGGAGAGAGTGAAGGAAGGAGAAGAAGAAGGTTTCTAGGGTTTTGAGGTTGAAGAAGATAGGAAAAAGCTCAAGCAAAGGCAGCCATGGCAGAAATCTGAGTTCAACCTGTCTACCTCTGGTTTTTTGTTTCGGTTTGAGCTACACAGGAAGAACTAAGAGGTGAGGTTTAGTTTTCTTTTAAGTTAATACATTTTTATAAAAAATTTGATGAAGGAAGCTTGAGCTAAATCTTATGGGAAGTTAATGGTTTTTGAAATGGAAAACAGAGCACAGGATTTTCGTGCAAACCAGGAAGATCTTTGGTTTTCTCTGGTGTTTCGTTCATTCTGGGGTGTAAAAGTTGAATCCGAAGCTCTATTTGGTATGGTTGGAAAGCTTATTTAATTTCCTACAACTTTCATGAATAATTTGTGAGCCTAAAATGACTTGAAGCAGGTTTAATTGCAGGAGGTAGATAAAGGGTAGTAGAGAACCTCGAATCTGTGTTGTCTGTGTTCGGGGCATTTCTGGACAAATTGGTTGGAAATCTCGTTTTCATTTCTTCAGGTAAGTTGTAGAGTGTCCGAAAATGAAGAGTTTGATGTATAGTACATTAATTGTGGTTAAGTATTGAGGAAGTTATGAGTGTTGGACGTTGCGGTATTGAATCTGGAAAATCTGGAAAAGTAGAATGTGAAGTGTGATTTTTGATTCAAGTGTTTAGAATCCATGAGCATGGAAAGACAAAGTTACTTATGGTTCTAATGCTTGGTTTTGGTTGTTTGACAGGCCAAGAGGAAATAGGTCGAGTCTACAGACCAGGAAACTAGCTAAGACAGTGAGTGACAAAACGAATTTCGAAAATTGTTTCCAAACGGTTGTTCATGTTTAGATGTTTTACATGCTTTCTATGAATGATACATGATTTCTTTGAATGGTTCCAAGCATAAGTGTTGAGCTTAGATTTTCTAATGAGGTTTATATACGAGCACGTGGCTAATGACTTTGTGAAAAGTAGTTGAAATGATATCTTTTAAAGTAAAATATGTATTAGCAAGTACTGTTTAAAGATTTTTCAGTTTTTTTACGAGCAAGCTGAGTAAGCTTAAGTTTTACGAAAGATAACGATAAGCAGGCATGTTTTAATGTTTTCATGTGATTTTCTAAGATTTCCATTGACTACATGACTGAGATATTGAGCCTGAGGCTATATGGTACCGTGTGCTCACAGGTTATATTCCGTTGTTGACGTTGAGTGTACTCCGTGACAACGATGCTGTCGTGAGTGTTGGGCGGGACCCACTATGACAAAGACGATGGGAGTGTTGGGCAGACCCCACTACATCGTAGAGCTAGTAAACGTTGGTTGTACTGGGCGTGCCCTACACAACGTTGATTTGTCATGTTAGTTAAGATGTTTTATATAATTGATATGCCTTGCTGAATTTTAATAACGTACTTGCGAGTTATTTGAGAAAGCTTTTATCGTTACACGTTTATGTTAAACGCTTGATTGAACAGATTTATACGTCTAAAGGTTTATCACGTGTTCCGATTTGCAAATCTACAGTTTTTAAAGTTAGTCACTCACTGGGCTTCGTAGCTCATTCTTTCAGAATGTTTTCCCACTTTTCAGGTAGAGATCGAGCTCCTGGTGCCTGATACACTGCCCATGTCTGCTGAAAGTTCCAGATCAAGCTCCAGTACGTGGGTGGAGTTGTATATTGAGTCTGTCTATATTGTAAATGTTTTTGTAAGGATTGAATAATTTACGGTTTTTGTAAGTTCTAGAGGTCGTGGTTGGATTAAACCCCAGTTGAATATGCTTTTGGTTGTGATACCTATATCAGGTTATTTTCCAAACCGAGTATGTCAGGGCTGCGCCCCATGTATGTTTACAGGTTTTCAGGGATTCCGCTGTGTTGTGTTGCATGTAAAGTATTTCATATCTAAGATTAGTATGTTTATCATGTTCAACGTTTCAGGGGGGTCAACGGGTATCGTTAGAGGAGGACGATGTCCGTTGGCTTCACG
The DNA here is from genome assembly GCA_017139565.1 of Luffa aegyptiaca. Lineage (NCBI taxonomy): Eukaryota > Viridiplantae > Streptophyta > Magnoliopsida > Cucurbitales > Cucurbitaceae > Luffa > Luffa aegyptiaca. The sequence goes on from CM029403.1 coordinate 27,385,518, forward strand.
CCATCTCCCTGACTAAGCTAGCAGGTGGTCCGGGAAGGGGTGTGACATGGAAGATGAGGGAGAGATTAGTATAGAGGATTTAGAAGTTTGTTCTTTAGAAAGAAAAAGTAAAAAAGAAGTGTCTAGGTGTGAGGATCTTTTTGAGTTTTAGATTTGGATGAAAGCAAGGCTCCTCCTATTAAGCCATCCCTGATTGAGGCACCCACTTTAGATTTGAAGCCCTTGCCGGATCATCTAAAGTATGTGTATCTTGGGGAGGGTGAGACATTGCCCATTATTGTTGCATCAGATTTAATGCCGGAGGATAAAGAGGCCTTAATAAAGTTGCTGCAGCAATTTCGCAAAGCAATAGGTTGGCATTGGCTGACATTTAGGGAATTAGCCCGTCTTTCTGTATGCACAAAATCACTCTAGAGGAGGGATCCTTTAGGAGTATTGAGCAACAGAGAAGGCTTAACCCTGCAATGAAAGAGGTTGTTAAAAAGGAGGTGATCAAATGGTTGGATGTTGGGATTATCTATCCAATTGCAGATAGCAATTGGGTAAGCCCTGTCCAATGTGTTCCTAAGAAAGAATTCTCTTGTCCATTGCCACCTTTTATGAGGAAACTTTCTCTCCAGTTGCCATGTTAAAGTCAATAAGAATTCTCTTGTCCATTGCCACCTTTTATGATTATGAGATTTGGCAAATGGACGTCAAGACTGCCTTTCTGAATGGCAATCTTGATGAGAACATCTTTATGTCTCAACCAGAGGGGTTCGTTGCTCAAGGTCAGGAGCAAAAATTTTGCAAGCTTGGACGATCCATTTATGGGTTGAAGCAAGCTTCCAGATCTTGGAATATAAAGTTTGACACTGCTGTCAAATCTTATGGCTTTGACTAGAACGTTGATGAGCCTTGTGTTTACAAAAGGATTATCAACAGTTCAGTAGCTTTTCTGGTGTTGTATGTAGATGATATTCTTCTCATTGGGAATGATGTAGAATATCTAGCTGACATTAAAAAATGGCTATCGACTGAGTTCCAAATCAAATATTTGGGTGAAGCTCAGTATGTTATAGGGATTCAAATTATCAAGAATCGTAAGAATAGAACGTTAGCCCTGTCTCAAGCATCATATATAGACAAGATGTTGTCTAGATATAAGATGCAGAATTCCAAGAGGGGTTTACTACCCTTCAGGCATGGAGTTCATTTGCCTAAGAAACAGTGTCCTAAGACACCTCAAGAAATTGAGGATATGAGACGCATCCCTTATGCTTCAGCTGTGGGCAGTCTTATGTATGTGATGTTGTGTAATAGGCCTTACATTTGCTATGCAATTGGGATAGTCAGCAGGTACCAGTCCAATCCAGGGTTAGACAACTGGACTGCAGTTAAAAACATCCTTAAGTATCTTCGGAGAACGAGGGACTACTAGCTTGTGTATGGCTCTAAGGATTTGATCCTTACAGGATACACAGACTCTGACTTTCAGACTGATAAGGATTCTAGGAAATCTACATCAGGGTCAGTATTTACCCTCAACGGGGGAGCTGTAGTCTGGCGTAGCATCAAGCAAGGATGCATTGCAGACTCCACCATGGAAGCCGAATATGTCGCTGCTTGTGAAGCAGCTAAAGAGGTTGTATGGCTACGGAAGTTCTTGATGGATTTAGAAGTTGTTCCAAATATGACTTGTCAATCACCCTTTACTGTGATAATAGTTGTGCAGTGGCAAATTCTAAAGAACCTCGCAGTCACAAAAGAGGCAAGCACATAGAGCGCAAATATCATCTCATCAGAGAAATCGTGCAACGAGGGGACGTGATCGTCACGAAGGTAGCCTCTGAGCACAATATTGCTGATCCATTTACGAAGGCTCTCAAGGCTAAAGTGTTCGAGGGTCATCTAGAAGGTCTAGGTCTGCGAGATATGTACATAGAATAATCTAGGGCAAGTGGGAGAAGTGTAATGGGTATTGTGAATGCCCTAGTTTATTGTATTTATCTGTATTTGTACTTTTCATGTATTATACAGTATTAATACAAACTACTATTCCTACTTCAATGATTATTCATTCAATTTTGATTGTTGATGTACATTGCCCACTAGAGTTTTAGTTCAAGTGGGAGTTGTTGGGTTTTATGCCCTAAAACTCGTAGATAGTAAATGAAACAAATTAATCGATCTCAATAAAGCGTTATTTGAGTAATTCAGTAATTTGGTTATTGAGTAATCGAGTTTGAATTAATAAACCCTAAATCCAATAAACTAAGATCCAAGGTTGTTTAAATGAAACTTGGACTAGTATGTGGGGACATACGGGGATCGGTGTCCAAGTAACAACCTAAAAGGTCTATAGTATAGGGATAAGGCTGGGTACCTTATCCTGGTGACGCTATGTGATACGGCCCACCTTGTATTCGATACAGATGCAATGATCCAAAGCATCCATGTAGGAGACATGCGGGTGGGGGTATCCTATGCAATGAGTTTGCATAAGACCGGACCGCGAAATAGTAACCACTAGATGTAACACCATTAACTAGTTTAGGTTTCTATTTCAATAGGATGACCTAGGTAACTCAATCTCAATCTTGAGTCTATTATGAACCCCTTTCAGGAGGGATTGTCCTTAGATTTGTATGGGTGAGAGTGGCCAGTTCGCCGACTCAATAATCCTACCATTTCAGGGGCAAGACCGAATGGGGGCTGGGAACATAACAATACAAGATGGAATTCACTTCTTCCCCTATTGGGGTAAGTAGATGTGTGTTCCCTTAAGGGCTGATTCCGGGGCTTGAACAAAGGCGTCGTCCTCTCCTGGCCCTAGAGGAACTCCTGTTTAGTGGTTGGACCCTAAACAACTTGTTCATTAGAGGAATCAGTGGTACTTAAGGAACCAGAGGTAACCTAGGGGTAAAATGGTAATTTGACCCAGCTGGTGTTTCGAACACACGTGAAGGATTGACTTACTGCTTGGTCGATATCCGTGGGCACAGAAATATTCTACAGTGAGAAGAGTGCAGCTGTGGGTGTTTAGTGGAGTGACCCACAGTTAACGAATGTTGACTAACTTGGTTAATGAGTTTGGCCAATTAGTCTCGTATCGTTGGAGCTTCTGATCTGTAGGTCCATTAGGTCCCACTGGTAACTCGTAAAGAGACTTGAGGCAATTAAGTATAAATTGTAAATTGAATGTGTTCAATTTATTTGGGGAATCGTATAATGTATATTGATGCATTATAGTATAAAGTTTATGAAACTTTATAATATAATTTTTGAATTAATTTCAAAAATTAATTCTTGAGAGAAAATATTTGAAAGAGTTCAAATAAATTTAATATGAATTGGATTCATATTAATTTTAATAAAATTCATAAGATTAAATATGTGATATTTAATTGGGTAATTAATTAATTATTAATTAAAATTAGAGACTTTTTCCTATTAGGAAAGAAAATATTTGAAAGAGTTCAAATAAATTTAATATGACTTGGATTCATATTAACTTTAATCTTAATAAAATCCCTAAGATTAAATATATGATATTTAATTGGGAAATTAATTAATTATTTATTAAAATTAGAGACATTTTCCTATTAGGAAAAGGTTTTCTTTTTCCTATTAGGAAAAAGGTCTTGGCCTTTACTATATATAGGACCCCTGGGGTGGGGTGAAAGGCATCCCATTCATTCTCATACTCTCAGAGAATTCCCCTCAAGGCTCCCTCTAGACTCCCACCAGTCTCCTGCCTCTAGAAGTCTCAGAGTCATACCGGTGTAGCCATAGTGGTGGTGTTCGCACTAGTTCATGATTATTTCACAAGCAATTGGTGAATTTAATCTGAGTCGTCAATGAGAGTAAGTAATTTGTTACTATATAAATTAGATTTAGATCTAATATTTTTGTATGCTTAGCCTTAATATAAATCTAGAATAGTTCTAAGTTTATTGCCAATGTATTGGTATTTTAGATTAAACAAAAATTAATTATGAATCGGTCCCAATCACGCTTCCGCTTTTCGGAATTACGGAATACCAATCCTTCACCCCACCAGGACAGTAACTGGCTGGAGGGTTTGCATGGATTATAGGAGGCTTAACAAAGCCACCCGTAAGGACCATTTCCCCTACCATTTATTGACCAGATGTTGGATAGATTGGCTGGTCAGGCTTTAATCTCAATGCCCATTCTTTGTGCACCTAACTAGAGTTTACCATTTGAAGTAATGTGTGATGCGAGTGATGTTGCAGTAAGTGCAATGGTGAGGCAAAAGCAGGGCAAATTTATCCATCCTATTTATTATGCAAGCAGAGTTTTGAATGAGGCACAAGTCAACTACACAACTACTGAAAAGGAGTTGTTAGCGGTTGTGTTTGCCTTTGAGAAATTCTTCCCTTATTTGGTTGGAACCAAAGTCACGGTTTTCACAGATCATGCAACAATAAGGTACATAATGAGTAAGAAAGATGCGAAGCCTAGACTGATTTGTTGGGTTTTATTATTGCAGGAATTCGACTTGGAGATAAAGGATAAGAAGGGATCAGAGAATGTTATTGCAGATCATTTGTCTCGTCTTGATCCAACATCATCTTTGTCGGAGCAATTTGTCATTTCAGATTCCTTTCCAGATGAGCAGCTCTTTGCTGTTAATGTAAAGGTAGTGAAGGAAATCCCTTGGTATGTTGATATTGCCAACTTCTTGGTAAAAGGAGTTACTCCTATTGACATGGATTGGAGGCAGATGAAAAAGTTTAAGCATGATGCAAAATTTTTCTATTGGGATGAGCCATTTATGTATAAGCAATGCTCTGATGGTATTATTCGAAGATGTGTTTCAGGTGATGAAGCAAAGGAAATCCTGGAGCAATGTCACTCTTCACCGTATGGAGGTCATTTCAGCGGTTAGAGAACAGCTATGAGGATTTTGCAATGTGGATTCTTCTGGCCTTCCTTGTTTAAGGATGCCCATTGGTTCTACAAGCAATGTGATGCTTGCCAAAGGAGAGGAAATTTAGGACCTAGAGATGAAATGCCTCTTCCTTACATTTTAGAATTAGAATTATTTCATGTATGGGGTATTGATTTTATGGGGTCATTCCCCCTTCTAATGGCAATGTTTTTATCTTATTGGTAGTTGATTATGTGTCCAAATGGGTGGAGGTCATCGCATGCCATCAGAATGATGCTAAGACGATGTCAAGGTTTCTCCAATCGCACATTTTTGCACAGTTTGGGACACCTAGAGCTTTAGTGAGTGATGAGGGTACACACTTTGTGAATAATGTTTTAACTAAGTTCTTGGCTAAGTATGGAATTAAGCATAGGATTGCTACCCCATATCACCCACAAGAAAATGGTCAGGCTAAAGTTAGTAATAGAGAAATTAAATCTATTCTAGAGAAAGTAGTCCATCCATCTAGGAAAGATTGGTCTTTTCGGTTAGATGAGGCTCTTTGGGCTTATAGGACAGCTTATAAGACTCCTCTAGGTATGTCTCCCTATAGGTTAGTGTATGGAAAAGCTTGTCATTTACCATTAGAGCTTGAGCATAAAACGTTTTGGCCTTTGAAGAAATTGAATTTTGATCTGAGTCGTGCAGGTGCAATAAGAATGCTGCAGCTTAATGAGTTAGAGGAATTTCGTCAGTTTTCTTATGAAAATGCGAAAATGTATAAAGAGAAGACCGAGCAGTGGCATGATAAGAAGGTAAAACGTAAAAAATTTGTTAAGGGTCAGAGAGTCTTGTTATATAACTCTAGATTGAAATTGTTTCCTGGAAAATTAAAATCTAAATGGTCTGGACCATTTGTTATGATTGAAGTTTTTCCTCATGGAGCAATTACTTTGAGAGATGAAAAAGATGGGCGAGTGTTCAAAGTTAATGGACAGTGAGTGAAGTATTATTGGGGAGAGGAATTTCGTTCGAAATATCCTTCCCTAAAGTTGGTCGATGAATGAGCGAGCGAGAGTTTTACGGGAGCATGTCATATAGCAATATTTTTTAGCTCCCCAGATTTGTTGCGATTTTATTTTTCGATGATTGGGTTTGATTTTAATTCGAATTATTTTGAATTAGATTTGTTTAGATCTTATCTGACTTAATTTAATTCGTTGGTATTTTTAATTTTCGTAGATTTTAATTTCGGTTTGTTTATTCTAGCCGATTTAATTTATTTAAATTAATCGGATTAGTTTAGATTAGATTTAATTTCAGTTTGTATTTTTGTTATTTAAATTTCTGTTTAGATTAGGTTAATAATAATATATAAATATTTCCTAATTTATTCGGTTGAAGATAAAAAGGAGATTTGATTTTGGCGGTTAAAATTTGAATTGGAGTATTCCGTATCAAAGATTCTTCTAGAAGAAAATCTTTGCGAATCAGTTTGTTTTTGCAATCTGTTGGAAGGATCAAATATTTCATCCAATCCTAGGGGAATTGGTTGTGAATTAAATAATTTTACCATTTGGAATTTAATTTTTCCGTGGGCATGTAAAATGTGTGGAGCATCTGGTGCTTCCACTTGTCACGCAGTGTTGATCCAATGATCTATCTGTTAGCCAGCGCAAGGAAGATTTACCACAGGGCAAAATTTTACCGTTTTGAAAATTTAATTTCCATGATTACATGCAAATTTAATCTTTCGGTTAGGATTTAATATGCTGGAGCCCTATTTATTCAAGACCCCTGGTACGTTTCTTTTCACTTCATCTTCTTGCCTTCATTCTTTGTCGTTTTTATTTCTTATCCCTTGCTTCCGATTACTGTGAAATTCTCCAAGTCTGAAATGGCTAAAACAAGAGGGAGAAAAGAGAGAGATGCTGAGGAAGAGGAAGTGCCCATTACACCTGAGGCACCGAAGACAAAAGTGAAGAGAAGGAAGGCGCTGGAAGAAAGAGAGGCTAAGAGACGAAGAAGACAACAGCGGGCTGAGGTTATGGAAGTAGTGAGAAAGGTTATTGAGGACATTGCGGATGAAGTGGTTGAAGAAGAAAACCCAAAGGAACCTGAGGAAAAGAAAGATGCTGAACAAAGTGATCTGACAGTTGAAAACCCGCAAGAAGTGCAAAAGAAGAAAGCGGAAGATGTGCAAGAACAAGGAAATGGACAGGGAGGTCAAGAGCAGCAGATTTAGGCTGAAGACGTTGTACCAGAGATTCCACGTTGTCGCCGTTGAAAGCAGAAGGCTGGGCGAATCAAGGTAATCAGGACTGACACTCCATCGCCATCGACGACAGAATCTGAGAAAGAAAACTCTGAAAAAGAAGAACAAGAGAAAATTGGGGCAGAGGACCAGGTAAGAGAAGAAACATAAAAGAAAGCAGAAGAGGAAGAAACCTTGACGAAGCATCAAGAGGACAGGGGCAAGAGAGCTGCCGAAGCAGCGGATGAAGCAGAAGAAGAAGAAGCGGGAATGTCGTTTATTCACTTCGTCAATGTGCTTGCCAGAACAAAATATAAGGAGATGCTAAAGAGGGATTTCTTATTTGAAAGAGGCTTCAGGGAAGATTTACCTCATTTCTTGAGGGCTGGAATAGCAAATCATGGTTGACGTCAATTCTGTGCAAAGCCAGAGCCGTTAAATTCGAACATCATTCGTGAATTTTACGCAAACATAGATGATCAAGAAGGATTCCAAGTCATGGTCCGAGGGGTGGCTGTTGATTGGAGCCCAAGAGCAATCAATTCTCTCTTCAACCTCCAAGACTTTCCGCATGCTGGATTTAATGAGATGGTAATGGCACCATCTAACGATCAACTGAATGCGGCTGTCAGGGAGGTTAGCATTGAAGGGCCCCAATGGCGGTTGTCGAAGACGGAGAAGCGCACATTCCAAGCGGCTTATTTGAAGAGTGAGGCTAACACATGGTTGGGCTTCATCAAATTGCGCTTGCTTCCGACGACCCATGATTCGACGGTGTCCCGAGACCGAGTGCTTCTGGTATTTTCTATTTTGCGTTCTCTGAGTATTGATGATGGAAAAATTATCTCGAATGAAATCTATAATTGCTGGTGAAAGAAGGTTGGTAAGCTGTTCTTCCTGAACACAATCACAATGTTGTGCAGTAGGGCAGGAGTGCCCACGATTCTAGAGGATGTCGTTTTTATTGACAAGAGGATCATAGATACGCCCAATTTGACTCGGCTTCAGCGCACGCAGGAGGCACGCCAAGGTGGGCTAGTGTGCGGTATCCACCAAATTTTAGAGCAACTGGCACTTTCAGCCAGTAGGCAAGAGTATGCAGAAAGGCATGCTCAAACCTATTGGACTTACGCTAAGAGGAGGGATGCTACACTGAGGAGGGCCTTGCAATCAAAATTTTCAAAACCATATCAGGCCTTCCCTATGTTCCTCGATGATCTATTTAATCCCTGGATTCCGCCACCGCCAGTAGAGAGAGAAGAAGAGGAGGAAGAGGAGCAGGGTCAAAAGGATGGATGAAGAAAACGAGTTGGGCGAGCATTTATTTTGTTCTTATATTTTTTATTGCTCTCGTATTCCTGACCCCAGTTTCTTTTGATGTTTATGTTTTCTGTTTTTCTTGTTTTTATTTTCTGCTTCTAAGCCACAAATATTATCTGCTGATGTAAATCTTTTCTTTAGTTTTTAATGAAATTTCTGAAATTGTTCTTGTTATATAGCACTGAGCATTCCTAACTTAACCATTTTCTTTTGAATTTTTGAAGCTTGGACTAGTTAGCTTAAATTAGATCAAGGTATTCTGATCTCCAGAAACCTTTTGCTTGAGCATTTCTTCTAGCCTGGTCGTTGCTGCGGCAAGAAGATTCTGAGGTAGTGTTGACTTATTTGATCCACCTTAAGCTTAATTCTAGTCTCACGCTTAGATTAAAATTCAGATAGAAAAATTTAAGTTTGGGGGTATAATTTATCATGTTCATAATTCATTGGGGCAATGAATAATTCAAGTTTGGGGGACTTTTGGCTACTCCACTTGTTTTGCTCGAGCATTCCTCTCCTTCATAATTATTTTTCTAGGTTGTTGAGTAACCAGGGACATTTGTGACACCCACAGTTTGTCTTTGCGTCAAAAGATGACCTAGGAAATATTGGAAAAATGAGAAAAAATTAATTGCTGAAGAAAAATATTTTGAAAATTTTACTGAGAAAATTCACGGAGCAAAAGTTTTGAAGGATGAATGATAATCTAGCAGTTTTCTATCTCCCAGGGCTTAGGTGAGATTCATCATAAAATGTCGTCATTCTGAGAAGCAAGAGATAGAATAACTAAAGATTTTTGAGCTAACACCATAAAGTGGGTCATCCCATGCTTATGAGCTTATAGGTAGGGCTGCTTTAAGTCTGAAGAACTAAAGAAATAAACCCCTTAAAAATGTGTTTAAATATGCCTGATAATAGAGCTAGGCTGTGGCAGGTTCTTAGGATTGAGTTAAAGGTGGTGATTATTTGTCCATGCCGGAATAATTATTTTGCTGCAGCGGTGCTTGGTTTTGCAGAATGCTCAGGTAAAGGTTGAAGGTAGTGTTGAATTATCTGTTTTGATTGAGTTACACTTTGTCTAATGTTTTGAATTCTCAAGGGAAGGTTAGTTAAGTATTGCTCGGGACGCGCAATAGTTCAAGTTTGGGGGTATGATAACTCTCCAAAAGGGAGTTATTTAGGCCTTAGTTCTATAGTGTTTTGTGTGTCTTTTGTGTTAAATATGGTTGCTTTTAGATGAATATTATATGTTTTAACCTTTATAGAAGAATGGATTATTTGGAAGTTATTTTGTGCAGAAATTATTGCGGAGTGACTTGAGGGAGCAAAATCCGTGATCCAGTAAAGCAAGGAGCAAAACTGCCACGTAACAGCTCGTAATCCATTTTAATGAAGTGGCGTTAGCTGAATTAGTTTCGGATCTAAGAAGCTTGGAGAGCCTTCCACGTGTACAAATAAATTATTTTCACGCTTAGCTGAACAAATATAAATTCCATTCCGAGAAATCATAGCTTCATTAAGCAAGAATGAAATAGAATAACATTGTTCTAGTAAAGCAGAAACAGAAATAAGATTCCTTTTAATTCTAGGAACCAGATACAAGTCCTCTAAAATTAAATACTTATTTCTAAAAAATAATTTAGCAGCTCTCACTGCTCGCGCTGAAATGATCTCTCCCATTCCAACCTTGAGAGTCATTTCGCCATCAGCCAGCTGCTGGAAATCATTTCCCTGAATAGATGAGCAAACATGATTAGTGGCTCCCGAATCCAATATCCAAGCGAACTCATCATGTTCTAGGAGACAAGTTTCTAAAACCAGTAAATCAAATTTACCTTCTTTCTCTCTCTTCTTCTCAGCGAGGTAACGGGGACAGTTGCGCTTCTAATGACCATCCACATTGCAGTGGAAGCATTTGTCCTTGTCGGCCACGACCTTGGCCTTTCCCTTACCTTGCATAGCTTGCGCAGGAGCCTTCCCCTTAACTCATCATCTTCTTCTCAGATGCTCAAGGCCCAACAGAAATATAAAGTATAATTCCCCACCCCCAACCTAAAATTTACATTGCCCTCAATGTAATAAATCATGAAGATCAAGACAATGCATAGGGAAAGAATAGAACTTTCCTGAATTTTGCGCTCATCGGTGGTGAATCATGTTTTCTTATAAATAAAGAGGCATTGCTTTGGTACCGTCAATCCTAAAAGACAAAAACAAGGAAACAAGCATAAAAGCAACTAATAAAAATAAACCTATCTAAAAATTGAAAAGACAAAAAGCAGGAAAATTATAGGGTGCAAATGTTAAAGGTCGTTTGCGCGACCACGCTCTCCTTTATTTTCATTTGAAATCAACCTCTTTGATTTTCATTGCATCCTTTTTATTCCTCTTCTTTTTTTTCAACTCCTGCATAGATAAATTAAACTTGCACACAGAGTGCAAGGCATAATAAAATTTAAACTGATTATCAATCATCATCCCCAACATATCAATCAAAACACCTTTATATGCTTTTGTTTTCCTAAAGATTGTTTTCTTAGACTAAAAGGATTACACTAGGCTCTATGAGTAGAAGTTAGGTAGTTTAAGCATGTTAGTTAGGATGGATTAGAGAGAGTTTTGCTTTGAAAAAGAACGATAGAAATCTTCTTGCCTAGGAAACTCAGACGTTGTGACTGGCACTAGAGTAGAACCCTCTCCTGAAAGGCAAACTTTTGAGAAAACGGTTTTGAAAAACATGTTTACTTGATTCCATGTCACTTGATTTGAAATTGAAAATTGATACTAGTACCATGATTCATTACTATGCATGAACTCTAACATTTTGGTTTGCAATTAATATTGAGCTCTAACATTTTGATTGGCAATTAAAAAGTTGATCTCTAACATATTGGTTAGCAATTGCTTGAGGACAAGAAATGAGTTAAGTTCGGGGTTATGATAAGGGTCAAAAATATACCTATTTTACCCTTATATTTAGCTCATTTCTTGGATAAATGTTGTATGTTGTGATCAATTTACTGTTCCCGAGCTCAAAATATGCTTAGTTTGATAAGTTAGGGTGTTGAAAATCACTTTTGTCAAATTTAACTTATTTGTGCTTAAAAATACTTGATTCTAAGAGAATTTGACTTAGTTTGCTGCTGTACAGAAAAATAGAGGAAAAGCTAGAATTCCCCACATTTCTGGAAAGGCAAAAATGAAATGCGACCGCATTTCTGGAAAAACAGAGGTCGTTCCGAGTCGCACGCGGGTCGTTGTTGACGAGTCTTCTTCGCACCTAACTGGCTGTTTTGACCCCGAAACTGACTGGCCAACCTCCCAGCACCTATTTCGTAGCTCCTCAACCAATTTCTACACTATATAAGCTCGAGATTTGAAGACAAATTCAAGCAGAACTCACTTGGAAGAAAAGGGTGGTGACAGAACCCTGGCTCGACGTCAATGAGTAGGGATGCCCGAGGTCCTTTTTAGATGACCAAATTCGAACCCGAGAGAGAGTTAGACATCAAACCTTGTGGTTTATAGAGAGTTTCACCCATTCCTACCTTGTAAAAGTGAGAGAGTGGAGTGTCTTAGCGAACTCTAGAAGGATTGAGTAAATATAAAATCCATAATATTTAGTTATCTCCTTTATTTCCAGCTCTTGAATATTTTCATTATTCTGTATTCTTTATATTATTATTTCAATGAAAATGTGTTCACTTGCTTTTTATCCCATCATGAGTAGCTAAATCCCGTTGAGCGGTTCAATGTGGTGAATTCCCTTATGGTTTAATGGCTTGAAAGTGACTTATTTGCTTAAGTTGTGTTTAATGCATGTCATTCTTTATTGATTATCACTCCAATCTTGTTGAGTTTAATTTGATCACTTAGACTTTGCAAGCTATGTGAGTTTGATCTCGAAAGGGACAAACGATATCGGTTCTCATAAAGGTGATATAGGAGAAAAAGCTCAAAAGAGATTGTTCGGCGGTATAGGGCAAGCTGCCTAAGGCACCCTATATCGACTATAGGGTTATAGGTTGCATTCATGAATTATCTATGTCGGAGTCGAGTCACAGAAATGTGCATAACGGTACTCGCTTAGCCTTCTAATGGTTTTTGGAAACAAGGGCCAAATAGAAGTTAAATCTGACCCAATGCATTAAATACACTTAAGTTAGATATAGCATAAGTATGGTTGTTACCTTAGGGATGAATCCATGTTGAATACCTCGTTTATTTCTTATTGTTATTCTTTATTATTTATTTGCTTGTTTTACTTATTTTTCAAAAACTCAATCAATCAACGTATTTTCTTTGGTTACCTTTTCAAAAGCAATCATTTGAGCAGTTTCTTCACCAAATCTGAATTTCCAGTTTAGTCCTCGTGGGATCGATACCCTTGGAATACTTCTGAGGTTTTTGTTATTACTACGTGCGACAGTGTATACTTGCACTTAAGTGTTAGCTGAATTATTCTTTATTATTTCACTTATCATCTTATCTCATAATCCATCTATTCAGCTGACGACGCACCACATATATATAGAAAATTCGTTGGCATCGAGACGCCAAGGGCAGCATCTTGACGCCGCAAACATTACACTCCGGCCTGAATTCGCCTCGGCGTCGAGACACCATCCTCAAATTTCAACTTACTGCTTAATTTCTCGGTTTTGACTTGCTTCCTCTCGGCACGGGGCTTCAATCTTCAACTTTCGGTGTCATTCTTCAGGCCCGCTTCAACACAATTGGGTCTTTTCACCTCCTCGCCACGTCCAAGACACCGAGATGGCTCCAAAACTCCGTAATTGGCCCAAATTAACACCAATTAGCGTGATCGGCTCCCGACATAGCCTAAGCTCAATTAACTTGTAAATAGGACAAGTAAAGCATAAAATGATTCTAACAAGCTTAGATTAGAGGCGATAAAATAGGACTATTTAGGTCCTATCAGCATCCATAATGTAAATCTAACAAGAAAATACTAATCCCTCTAGTAATTGTGGCTGAAACAGCTACTCCAAACCATCAAGAACATGGAAAGACTTCGTCTTCCTTGAGAGAATTCACAAGATACTCTTCTTGTAGTCTCCAATCGGTTTTTGACTCTAATCGGCCTCCAAGGATGGAATACCATTGACTTCATACGGCTACTCTTCTTATAGGATGAGAGTTTAACCTAATTAGGTTAATTATGACACGTGGAGTACTTCCCAAGCCTGATAAATCTAAGATCTAAGCTAACAATGCCACCTCATTTAATGAATCATGTGCAGCTCACGTGGTCTGTTTTGCTAATGTTTTTCTGGATCAGCAGACTTTGCTCTCGCAACTTGGTCAGCATTTACATTTTGCTGCAAAGAACCTTAAAAGTATCAATTCTCATAATTAGGCTAAAACACAATAAATCCATCTAATAAACACATCCAAATGGCACAAATGACATATAAATCATCAGATAATAGGCTATAAAAAAAACTCCCTTTTGGAGAGTTATCACACCCCCAAACTTGAACTATTACTCGTCCCGAGTAATACCAACCCTCATTCTCAGAAACTCAGAACAATAGGCATAGCACAACTTAATCAAAAACAGATAATCCAACCACTACAACAAATATGACATATGATAGCATTAAAAAAATGCTATCGTAAACTTTCTATAGCGTTTTTTGAAAAGCTATCGTCGTCAATGTTATTGAAAGTCTCCAACTTTTCATAGCGTTTTTTCAACATTATAAAAAAACACTATAAAAAGTTCACTTTCTATTACGCAATTTTAATGTTAGAAAAAACACGCTATAATTGCCCTTTAATAGCAGTTAAAAAAACGCTACAAAAAACATATGATAGCATTTGTTGTAGCAATAAAAAAAATGCTATAGAAAACATATTATAACATTTTTAGGCAAGTTGTCATAGCTAATGTTATTAAAAGTACCTGACTTTTCATAGAACTTTTTCATGCTATAGAAAAAGATAATAAAAGTTCCATTTTCAATTGCATAAATTTGATATTATAAAAACTTTTTATAGCTTTAACAAAAAATGCTATAATTTATCTTTAATAACATTTGTTATAATAGTGAAAAAGTGTTTTTTTTTTTTTTTTTTTGATCAACAGCTAAATACTCTTCCACTCAAAGCCAAGAAAATCGCCAGAGCAACATTACATAGGGAAAGGAAAAAATAGCAAAACCAAAAAACCACCACAAGCTAAGAGGGCAGTCACGATCTAGTTCACTGATTAACCTCAATTAGAGCCAAAAAACACTCGCCAGCCAGACACCCAACACTAATCTTCCACCCGAAAAACTACATCATCGATCATCTCAAGACTAAGCCAACTGCAAAGGATGCTCCAATCTTGCTCATTTCCAACTCGATTTGCCCCCAGCTCATAACTTAAGCCTGCAACAATAATACCGTCAGAGTAATGCAATCTGAATATAGATAATAGCCCTACAGAGCAGTTGAAAGAGAAAGGATAAAACTAATCACAAATTGTTCCACCAAAACCCCCTACCTAAAACTTGCTACCTCTCAAGTCCTCCTCGACCATGCAATGAGAATGGTAGAAATTCAAGTGTAGGAAGGTGTCATGCCCAAGTCCATGCAAACAAATGCTCAATCTTATGCCCAAGAGAAGCTACAACCAGTTAACAAGTTAATGAAACCCTTCAAACTTTCCAAGAAAATCTTGCGTGTGTGTGTGTTTAGCCTCTCCTAGCGCAGCCCCTAAAGCCCGAAAAAGATTTATAAAACGCTCCACCTATCTTCCCCCTATACTGGCACTAAGGCCTCGCATGAAAAGCTAAGAGGTCCAAATTAGGAAGCCAAACTCAATACCCAGGAGCCTGAATAGATAATTTCTCTTCTTTTCCTTTTTCTTTTACTTTTTCTTTTCTTTTTCTTTTTCTATTTCTTTTCCTTTTTTTTTAACCTCTAAATGAGGCGAAGCAGTAGCTTTCACACTACAGAGTAGGGATCCATAACCCGAGTTTTATCCTTGGTTGGCCTAACTGATCACACTGCAGACAACTCTTTTTACCCCTTATTGAATATGACTTCACAAAAACTAAAAAAGACATGAGAGAGCAAAGCTTTTGAAACACTGCTTCAAGCTCTCAAACTTATTGAACCACAAATTTCTTTTGATAGGCAAATAGTCTTTCTATCCTTAGGCAAGGCTCACTCACTAATTTGCAAGAGTTAGATTTTCTAGCTAAAAACCTTACACCTATTGGGGTGACAACAGGTTTATGGGCCTCATAAAGCAACTCTAGACTTTCAAGACTACCCACAGGACAGGCCAGGTGCTCAAGAGAGGCAAGAAAACCAAGAAAATTTGGAAAAGGCTCAGAAAAAAACTAACAAGCTTCACTTCAACAAGACCAAAAGGCAAAGCAAAAAACACATGAAGACCTAAACAAGACTACAAATCCACCACGTAAACTCCTAGCCTAGAATTCAGAAAGATTCAGTTCAGCTCAAGAACAGAGCAATCCCACAGGCATAACAGAGTTAAGCAGTTATAGAAAAACAATCGAAATTAAATTTTGGTCCTCTGCTCAGGTGTAGGCCTCAATCTAGTTATACCAGGGAAAACCAACAAAAACAAAACAAAACATAACATGCATACACCGATAGACTGATGCTCATATGCAACCAGCCACAACCTAGGCACTAGCATGCAAACATCCACCCTCAAACCTAACCCATATAATGATCTCAATATAGGCTAAAAACACAAAAAACAAAGGCAGAAAGAGAAAAGAGAGAAAAACAAAAGAAAACTCCCCTGAAAGTTGCACCACAGATAGAGAAAGGTGACTAAAACTGATTAAGTGCGTAAACTGATCACTCTTTCTGGTATGGCGAATTCTTGGATTTTATTTGCTATTCATGCCTTTACTCGATCACGCTCTAATGCCAAAGCAAGATTGGGCGTCCTCTTCCAGCAGGGGGCTCACCTCCACCGGAACCGACTCCATCTAGAGCTTACCTTGGTCCTCCCTCAACGCCTGTCGAGCCAACTGATGAGCCACTCGGTTCGCCTCACACTTTGCAAACCTGCAGCGAAACCACGTCGCCCCTGGAACCTCCCTGCGTAGAGCATCAACCACCGCTCCGACCTCAGATAAGTCTGTTATTCCATCACCATGCAGAAACTGTACAATCCTCATGGAATCTGACTCCAGGATCAAAGGAAAAAGGCCCAACTTTGATGCAAGTCGGAAACCATCTACTACCGCCAGCCCCTCGGCCATATCCAAGCATCTCACATTCACATGCTTTACTACTACCGAGCACATGGCCAAACTAGCACTATAACTGACTACAATCCTCGAGCCCGATCGCAACAAGTTCTCGCAAAAGGTAGCATCCACATTTACTTTATACCAACCCTCCTCCGGCGCCTCCCATATGACTCTATCCTGGGAACCCCCCCCCCCCCCTGAGCTCTCCTTGGGAATGGGCCCGAGAAGCCTCTCGAAACACCACCACATAGTTCAGCACCCATTCCATCAACCCAGCCGAGGGAACCACACCCATAAACTTCCGCTTATTCGGACAATTCCATACAGCCCACAGCAAGACCACCAATTCCTCAAACTTATCCCAATCCACCTTGTCTTTGATATCCCAGAGAATATTAAGCATGGAGCTTTAATAACTTGCAAACTTGCAAAAAGCAAGTTATTTCTCCCTTAAAGTTAAACTAAATAAGGTTGAAAAGATCATAGTTGCACTAATCTAGCACATATTATTAAGGGAATTGCAATAGTTTTCTTTGAAAGACAATATTTATGGATGCGGTAGGAAATTGTATAATTTTAGCCTCTAACACATGAAAATTATAGTTGTTTTGTTGCCCAAGTTTTCTTCAGCTCAGGCGCAAATCCCAGAGAAATTTGTATAATGAAAGCTGGATGAGATGATCGCGCTGACGTGTGCCTGATGTGCAAGCTGGCGAAAGATTACTGGGGCACGCATGCCAATTTCTTGGAGAAGTCAGCCTCCTCAGCCTATAAGAAGCATACATCTGCCCAAGAGGGGTGGAGACGAGGAGAGTAGGAGAGAATATAAAGCAAAAAGAGATAGGAACCAGAGGGAGGATACTGTCGTAGGGAAGAATTATTATTGCGCTAGGATGTATTGCTTTATGTATTTCTGTCTTAGCATGAGCTAATTTTCTTTTATCAAGGCTTAGCATAGGCACCCATGTGGTGATAGGTTTATCTTGTATGCGTACATTATGATTAAATAAGAAGTTAATGCTTTCTGCTTAGATGCGATAATGTTTTCATTACTAACTCCCGCCTGGCCAGCCGGACACAGTAGCAGCATGATAAATTCCTGACAGGTAACGCAAGTGGAAATATCTAAGTAGAGCAAGCTAGCGCATTGCATGTAGTCTTGGTGGTGTTAAAACTAATACTACCGCAATAAGATAATGCATGAATGAGCTTAGACTGTTTTAGGACTAACGCAGTCACTTGCAAGTTATTAGAGAACTGGACCAACGCATGAGCTAATTGAACAAAATAGTTGTTAGTTCTACGCCAAACGCATGAGTAGTACCGAAAGGGAATCTTATGATTATTCACTACTACAAAAACAACCTTTAATGACGGACAGAAAAAAAAGGGCGGGGCCTTTAATGAAGGACGGAAAACGCGTGCCACTTTTAATGTCGGACGCACGTTTTTCGAAAAATCAGACTTTTAATGATGGACATTATTCGTCATTAAAAACTACCTATGCCCGCCGTTAAAAGCCAGTTTTTATTTATTTTATATATATATATATTTAATTTTTAAAAACGGTAAAAAGGAAAATATATTTTCTCTCTCCCCAAAAAGTTCACCTGCTCTTCCCTACCTTCTTCAACATTCGACCGCCGCAGCTCGTTCCCTTGTCTTCAACCCACGACGTCGACCAAACCTCAGCAACGGCAACAGGATCTTCACCGGCGGCGACCGACGGCGACATTTCTGACCTTCGTCCGCTTGTTTCTCGCGTGGGTTTCGACCAAATCTCACCTTCGTCGACTTCTTTCTCGCGTGGGTTTCGACTCTGTTCCCCTCACCATCGGCCGTCCTTCTCCTTGCTGGTTGGGGGTGTTTTTCTCCCGTTCATCGATTTGTCGCCGTTGTTCTCAGCTTGACCGTCGCTGTTCGTGAGTGTTTTTCTCCGCCATTCATGGGAGTTTTTCTTCCTCCGATGTCTGCTGTCTAGATCTACTATTTGTAGCTCGACCTCCACGTTTTCCTTTGCCATTTATGTAGCTCAACCTTTGCGGATTGTGGGTGTTTGCAGCCTTGAAATTTGATTCCAGTTTGAGGTCGAATTTGTGGGTCTTACTCTTCTCTTTCTCTCTTTTCTGCGAATTCATGCTACAATCTGTCTTGGTTTTATTTGTTTGCTGCATTTGATTAATTTAGATGAATTTGATCTGCATTTGATTCCATTTCTTCTAATGATAGTATTGTTCTGCATAAATAGTGAAGGTGCCATGTAGGTTAGATTTAATTTCCATTCTTCTTAGATTGTTTGTTTTTAAGGAAGTTAACTAGAAGATGTTGGATAAGTTCTGCTTTAGACAGAGTATTGGAAGCTAAATCACTGATGCGTTGTTATGGAGCCTTAGTTAGTAGTGCTTAGTCACAACATATATGTCCAAAACATAAATATGAAGAAAATTACCATGGGTAAACTGTTAAAGTGGTTCTTATTCTACTTATTCTGGTTATGTTTTGGTTATTCTATTATTGTAATTAACCTTTGCTCTTTGTTCACAATTCTCAAGTGAATAGACTGTTTTTCTAATTTGAGCAATATTTCTTCTTTCCTTTAGTTGTCAATAAAATATTTCATTTATGAGCCAAGTGAAAGCCTCCAACGGTGAAGTTGTCAATTGAAGAAATGTTGGATGATTGAGTTAGTTGAGTTGTGTATTTTGGAGCAGTGGATGGCATTTTTTTTTATTGAACTTCCTGTTTTTGCCTTTGCAATCAAGAATTTGTGAAGGAGATTTATGCTTTATTTATTTCAGAAAGTGCAATGGCTGCTTATTTATGAAGCTTCAAGGGATTGGTTGGTTAGTTCTTATACCACTTTGAATATTGTATTCAAGCTTAACTAAATAAAGTGAAATCATGAACTAAATAGTTAGATAAATACAAATAACTGACTTAGGATTGTTTATTGAAATCTTGGAATTTATTTTTTTGTATGTGTGTATAATAAAAAATCTATTCTGACACGGAAGAAGTTCAAATCTTCCACTGTTATTGAATAAATATCAGTTTTAGTTTATATTTGTAATTCACTTGCATATTTCTAGTTCTAGGTGTTGCTTCAGTTGAATTTATTGATCAAAGAGAGCTTGTGGCAGTTAGGTGTTGTTATTCCTACGATCAAGCATTTGACTGAGAAGGGAGCTAAAGTGCTTCTGTCTAGCCATTCGATAAGTGTGCTTTTGGGACTTCTTTCTTTGGCTTTTGTTTTGCTGTGTATGGATGTTGATTGATGAATCTGGAAGATGGTAGCTATTAAGCATTTGAAGCAAAGCTTCTATCTTCTATTGTTACCTTTTTCAAGCGAATTGGAATTACAGCCCCAGATGTTGGATTCAAGGTTTCCAGTCGGAAGGTATTTTTTTCTGCATCTTATGTGATCTCCAATAAGTTTAGTTCTTGTTTTAGTAGTTATTAAACATTCAATCGTGAATCAAAGAGTTTCATAGTTATAATTTGTGTAAATGCCTTATGTCTTTGGTTTGATGGTAGGTTTTGCAAGAAGTATTAAAATGCTATGGAATACCTGAAAATCTGTTTGGCAAGGTTTGCATCATCTTAGACAAGGTTAGTGATCTACAATTTCAAGTTCCATAAATTTTTATATTTTTGTGCCCTTTCCCTACGCATGTCTGAATGTAATAATGACTACTTTCTTTGTTTCCCTCTGGTTGTTAATCTTAATAACATATAGAGAAAATTCCATTGGATGAGATGAAGAAGGAACCAGTGTTTTAAAAGGCGCGCGCTCGGTGCAAGGCGCAACGTTAGCGCCTCGCATCAAGCGAGGCGCAGTGACCAAGTACGAGGCGCAGCGAGACCCCCGTACTTGGTCGTTCGGAGTGTCAAATATCATATTCAAGGCATATATTTTTTGTGGAGTATTGACATCATCATACTTGGTCATTCGGAGTGTCAGAAGGCATATTAACAATACTAAACTCACCGTTTTTTGTGGAATATTGACATTTGACTCTATGTTGGAAGACTAATATTTGAACCTTATTTATCTTTTATCTATTTTTCTTGATTAAAAACTTCATTACTTGCCATGAAAGTGTTTTATATACATGTATATATTTTTGTAAGTTTTTTTTCTATATAGTGCGCCTTAGAGAAAAAAAGCCCGCGTCTTTTTGTGCGCCTTGCGCCAAGGCCCCAGGAGGCCATTGCGCCTTAGTGCGCCTTGAGCCTTTTAAAACACTAGAAGGAACTGAAGGTCGTGGGTGTATCAGAGGAGGCTATTGAGGAGCTGTTGAAAGTTCTTTCAGTAAAGTTTTTGACAAAGTTAGAAGGTTATTTTCATAATGCTTTAGTCTTTGACAAATTAGTTGGAATGCATGTGTAACTCCAATGAGGGTGTTGAAACTGGTTGAAGTGTGATTGTTATTCTTGCATAGAAATATTTGGAGGTGGTGGCGAAGCGTTGTCTGATCTAAAGCAGCTATTTTCTCTTGCTGAAATGTTTGGGTATGTTGATTGGGTCCAATTTGATGCATCCATTGTTTGTGGCCTTGCTTATTAAACTGGTATTGTTTATAAATATTTCCTTTTGAACTCTATCTTCATATAAAATAAAAGTTAATAACTATATTCAATTCTTGCTTATTGTTTTATAGAAATAATTGGGAAATCGATCAAAGTTGTATTATTGTCTCTGGTTCTTGTATCCGTTAAATTAAGTATGAAAATTGTTATTTTTGGTCGTGCCTTTCTTATTTTGAGGATTTTAAGTGTAAGTGTTTGTAATTTTGAGGCGTTGGACATGACTTGCAAGTGCAGGACTTAATCTTACCTTTTTTTTTTGCCTAACTTTTTTTTTTAGACTACTCTATCTCTTGCTTAACTTGCAGATGACAGTCAATTACATGAATGGGCACAATAATGACATGTTTTTGCAAAGATGTGACTTTTCATCTCCCATGGTAATTTTCTTTGAAGCACTAAACTTTCCCATATATATTTGAGTTAATAATGCAATTCATTTGTTTTTCTTAGGTTCTTCGAGTTGTTGGACATATGTTTGTTATGTGAGTTCTTGTTTTGGCGTTGTATCGAACCTAATTACAATTTGTTTTTCTTAGGTTCTTCAAGTTTGATGTACGAGCAAGAATGAAAGTGGCATGTACGAGAATTTTTGTTTTTTGGTGTAGGTGTAGACTTTTAATCATAGGTGTTTAGTAATTTTGAGGCTTTTAAGTGTAAGTGTTTGTAATTTTATTCATATATCAAACTTATATGAGTAAAAATTGTATGAACAAATTTGGTTCATTGGCTTATTGAAATGGAATTTGACAAATATTTGAGTTCTATACAATTTTGCACATTTAAGATTAAGATTATTTTCTTTACAGGTTGACAAATGAAGAAAATATTGTAGGTATGCCACCAGGCAACCAACAATTTGTTTTATTAAATTATGAACAAAATGATGACGGGCAATGCCTGTCATTAAAAAAGATATTTAATGACGAACTTTTAATGACGGACATCTTTAATGACGGACATTTGGTTGAAAAATATCATTTCAATGACGGACGCCTTTTGATGACGGGCAATGCCCGTCATCAAACATCTGGTCGGTTGGAAAACACCCTTTAATGACGGACTTTTCATGACGGGCGACTTTTAATGACGGGCAATGCCCGTCATTAAACATCTGGTTGGTTGGAAAATACCCTTTGATGACGGACGACTTTTAATGACGGCCAATGCCGGTCATTAAAAGTCGCCCGTCATAAAAAGGTACGACCACACTCGTATAGAAGACGGACAGTGCCCGTCATGAAAAGTCTTTAATGACGGGCAATGCCCTTCATTAAAAGTGGTTTTTGTAGTAGTGATTTCTCACTTAAGCATTAATGGATCAATTAGTCAAAGCATGTGGTCGCTGCAGCAAAAGCATTGATAGTCTTGTCATATGATATTTTCTTTAATCTCATCGCATAGTTTATGTTTTATGCACTGTTTATTCAACCATTTTCAATCAACTCTTTTTCCTCATAATAGGATACCATGTGTACGAGGGTTTAGTCAACAAGTTATTAAAAATCTTTAACCGCCCTTCCCTGTGATTCGATCCTAGACTCTCTAGGTACTACTTGATTGTGTGGTAATTTATACTTGGGTTATCGCATTTCAGCGACAATTCTGTATTAATTAATCGACCTTCTGTCAAGCGATCAAGTTTTGGCGTCGTTGCCGGGGAAGGCAACCAAGTTTTTAATATTCTTTTTGATCTAACACTCCGTTTGGTATTATTCGGCTTGTTTCCTGTTGAGTATTTGTCTCCAGGTAAGCAAGATTGTATGCGTGTTGGTCGCCATATTGATATTGAGATCGACCCTGAGATTGATCGAACCTACCATCGAAGACGAAGAAATCGGCGTGCTCGAAAACCAGTAATTGAGGAACCAAGAGAGATTGCAGCACCAACCCCACAAAATCTGTCAGCAAACCCCATACAAACGGCTGATGATAGAGCCAGAGGAATCAGAGATTATGCAGCCTGATGTGCAAATTGCTAACCGCAAGTGTACGGGTAAAGTAATAATATAGTGTTTTCGTGTAAAACGAGTGTCGTCTTCTGGATTGGTTTTCTAGCAAATTAAGTGAAGGGATAAAAGCCCTTTCGCAGCGGAAACGAACAGAACCTTAACTCAGTTTTAATTTGAACTAAAATATCGGTACGTTGGAAAATAAAAAAACACAGCAGTAAACATAATTTAACATGCTGAATTTTAATTATAAAACATGCTTTCACCTTAGATCTAATCTAAATTGGATCCTATTGATCCAAGATCAAGAACGCTATACCTTTGTAGACGATCTTGATCCGTTTCGCCTTTTCCCTTACTATTTGCATAAAATTCCAGCAGCGAAAAAGTCTTGATCTCGCTGGAAAATTATCACGAACACCACCACCAAAGATTGCACCAGTATTCTCTTCAAGGATGTGCGTTAGGGGCTTGTGGGAGCGTGATTTCTAAGAGATGGGAAGAATTTTCTTCTCTGTATTCTTGATAGAAAATCACAGAGAATTCTTGAGAGAGTTGGAGAGAGCGAGAGCTTTTCGTGAGTGCTTGATCGATGTAACCAACTGAACCAAAAAAGATTATATTGAGGGAGTGGTTATTCAACGGATGAAAACCACCACTCCCTAAAATCTCTCCCTATCAAGCGTGAGACCTAGGTTAGTGGACGAACAATTCCATCAGTTACTTTAACTGATGGAATAATTAATTTAATAATAATATTAAATTAATTTAATTAATTAAATTAACAATTAATTTAATAATCATATAAACCCTTTATAATAATTCCACATAACCTATTGTTTTAATAAAATTTAATTAAATCAAATTTAATTAAAGTAATTAAAACTAATTATTAATTAATATAATAACTAATTAATATATTAATTAATATTATAATTAAATATCTCATATTTAATTATATCTGTCTCCAAATAAACTATAGTTTTAATGTACATCGTATGTGCATTAATTATAACCTATAGTTTTTAATACGAATCAAATTCATATTTAACTTAATATTCAAACTCCTTTGAATATTCAATTCATCCTTAGAAATTTACCTCAACGCCCTTATAGAGCTACCGGTGGGACCTGATGGACCTACAGATCAGAAGCTCCAACGATATGAGATTAATTGGTTAAACTCATTAACCAAGTTAATCAATATTCGTTAACTGTGGTTCACTCCACTATAGAACCACAGCTGCACTCTTCCCACTGTGGATCAATACGTTTGTATCAATATACAAAGCGGGTCGTATCCATAGTGTCACCAGGATAAGGTACCCAGCCTTATCCCTATACTACAGACCCTTTAGGCTAAAACTTGAACATTGATCCCCGTATGTCCCTACATACTAGTTCAAGCCTCATTCTATTAGCCTTGGATGTTTAGTTAAATTGATTAGGGTTAATAAGACAAGATATAATACAAACATTGAATAATACATCACTTTTATTAATGTTCGATCAAATGTACATTTACTATCTACGAGTTTTAGGGCATAAAACCCAACATTAAGTACCGTGAATACTTTTGTCCAATTTTATTTAGGGAGCCAAACTGAATGAAAAAATAGATATAAAGACAAAAAGCATAAAATAAAGGTGGAGACTCAAAGGGAAAGACTCTTAGGGAATTGATTTCATTATTTAAGATTGAGGATTGATTAATAGGAATGAATTGATCGTGCAATTATTCTACAAGCCAAGGAAACTTTTATCACGATTACCTCTCCCGAGTATAATTGATTCTCATGCATATAACTAACTTGATATCCCTATCTAAGTTCATTAACATGCAAGGCATTATTTGGTTTAATCCTTGTTATACTTCTAGAGATATTCCAAATCCCGTCACAAACTTAGAATTTCTGCTCTAGTCATGCAATTAAACAAGGCAAGTCTTAGGCCAAATCCTCTCTCCCGAGTTAGATTCAACACTTAAATCATTCAATTAGTGATCAAGTAATTGAAAGCATTACACAAAATTGCATGCATAAAATAAAAGCACATTCATACCAAAAATCAATCCAACAACTAAAACAACTACATCAATCCCTAAGACAAACAACTAGAAATTTATAGTCTTTAAACCACAAACATTAATTGTAAGAAAAACCATAAAAACTACAAGAGTTAAGGGAAAGAGAAAGGAAAACTCGAATTCGTCGAAACCAGCACGTCCCCGTCACGATCTCCACGTCTTCTCGCTTGATTCTCGCTCCTTGGCCTTACTTCAGCTCGCACCAAAGGTCTCTAGTCGAAATTAGGGCTAAAATCTAACCAATTGGACTCCTCCTGGCCGTAGCATGAAAAGATGATTAAATTAAGGAAAATGCTAGAGTCGAGATGCCACAAGGCTAGCGACTCGACGCTAGCCCTCGGACAAGACTCTTTTGCACTCTTCCAACTTTGTTTCTTTTCGGTTCTTTGG
The DNA here is from genome assembly GCA_017139565.1 of Luffa aegyptiaca. Classification (NCBI taxonomy): domain Eukaryota; kingdom Viridiplantae; phylum Streptophyta; class Magnoliopsida; order Cucurbitales; family Cucurbitaceae; genus Luffa; species Luffa aegyptiaca. The sequence goes on from CM029403.1 coordinate 27,411,232, forward strand.
CCTCTTTTCACGTCCCGAACACCCGATTAACTCCAATATCACGTTTTAGCTCTGATCAACAATTTCCTACAAAATAAACATTTAAGTGCAATAAAAAGGCCAATACATCATAAAAGACTAGCTAAATTAATTAGGGAAAACTAGCTAGCTATGCTCGCTATCAAACACCCCCAAACTTAAGCTTTTGCTAGTCCTCGAGCAAACTAAAAATCAAGCATACAATGGAAGAATGGATGCAACAAACATGACTCAATCCTCAAGGTTCACAAGTCAACAATCAAACAACCAAGAGACATGCACATAAGAACCAATGAGGGAGACAAATCAAAAGTTTTCCAAAATTAACTTGCACAAACGAGATCTAACTTAACGAGATCAGACTTTACTAGCCCGGGATTGGATTACTAAACTCTCAACTCATCTTCCCTCTACACTGGCACTAAGGATTCACTAACGAGTCAATGGAACAAATTAGTTTGTAACTCCATACTTAGGTGCTTATAATTGAAAATTACAACATGCATTTTTATGTGGCACTAGCTTTCACACACCTATTGTAGGGACCCTTAACCCGAGTTTTACCCTTTGGTTGGCCTAACTGATCACAACAGGGGTAGCTCTTTTTGCCAAAACTTTATTAAGCATTGCATTGCGCGCATAAGTCATGACTTTATCTTTTTTTTTTTTCTTTCAAATTGTAACAACAAGAATTATTTTTGTTTATGAGCATGATAAGCATATATTCTTTTCTTTCCTCCTAAGCAAGATCAAACATGCTAATTTGCAAAAAAATTAACTCTTTAGCTCTTCCCTACACCTATCGAGGTGACAACAAGCATATGAACCTAATAATTCGCTCCTAAGCATTCAAATCCAAACCTAGCCAAGACAAATACTCTACTCATGCAAGACATCTCCTAGAAGAAGTTTAAAAAGTCTCCCTTTTTTGGCACTCATGCTTACAACTCATCGAAAGCTTGAAAATTGACAAGAAAGCTTATCCTAGGAAATCATAGTCATGCAAAAATAGCATCCAGAAAACAACCATATGCTCAATTCAAAGAAAGCTCAAAACTATAGCCCGAACTCAAATGCTCAAGGGCTCCACAAACATGCTATTCCACCCTCAAACTTAAAGCATGCATTGTCCTCAATGTATAAAAAAAATAAGGCATAATCAAGCATGAGAACAATAAAAGAGTAGGAGTGAACAATACTGTCCTGGAATGACGATGTCTTCTTTTATGGAAGCTTGCAAGCAAAGGAGAAGCTGGAACAAAGACCTACAAAACAAAAACAAACAATAAATCAAAAGCAGAAAGAAAAACACAACTAAACTTACTTGGGTTGCCTCCCATAAGCGCTTGTTTAACGTCACTAGCTCGACGTGCTCGTCCAGTCTGTCAAGGCACATAAAAATTCTCGTATTTCTTTGGGCCCTTCTTTCTTTAATCAATATAACCAACGATCGCTAGCAAACTGACTAGCTTCTCATGGGCCCCTGAAACAGAATTATTTTTGGTATTTTTGACTAAAAGAAGCATAAAAGGAGAAATATCAAAATAAAGAGACTCTGACTCCAAAACTGACTCGTGAGAATAGAAAAAAGAACAATCAAAGTCTACAAAGGATGGAGAAGATAAAACAGATGAAGACTTTTCAACCTCAAACTCTACCTCCTGAACTTCCTCTGACACTACAAGCTCATTTTCTTTTTCTTCCTCACAAACATGTTCTTGATAGGTGCTACAACTCTCCTATTCTTCCCCACTATTCATGCAACTCACCCCTAACTGCTCATCCTTAGCAAGATCGAAAGAACTAAGCTCATGAATGGGTGCCAATGAATCATCGGCCACATGACTCACTAGACAGCCTATGGAAGTGGATCTCACCTCACTAACTTCCTTTGGGGTTTGAAGTCCTTTTATAATTTCATCAAATTTTAGACTCCTCGCTCTAGACTCCTCAATATAATTTTGAACTATGTTTTCCAAGGAAGAATTTTCTTTTAAAGGGGGATAACTTGAACATGAAAAATTGGAGTATGGTGTTGAATAAAAAGTCATTCAAATCAATCAAAGCAACAATGATAATTAGGCTTCCAATCAAATAACAACCCAACAAGAACAAAAGACTAAGACTCAAACAAAAAAAGAAAGAACAGGAAAAAAGGAAAACAAAAACAAATAAGGAAAAAATCAATCACAAAAGGAAAGAACTAAAAAGGAGAATTACAACTATGAAATAAAAACAAAAAAGGAAAAAAAAAGAATGCAATCTACCTAAAAAAAATAAAATACACCCTAAATTAAGACCGAACAATTTTTCCACAATATTAATTTAACTAAATATGCCAATCCCCGGCAACGGCGCCAAAAACTTGTTGCGCAAATTGCTAACCGCAAGTGTACGGGTCAAGTAATAATATAGTGTTTTCGTGTAAAACGAGTGTCGTCCTCTGGATTGGTTTTCTAGCAAATTAAGTACCGTGAATACTTTTGTCCAATTTTATTTAGGGAGCCAAACTGAATGAAAAAGATAGATCTAAAGACAAAAAACATAAAATAAAGGTGGAGACTCAAAGGGAAAGACTCTTAGGGAATTGATTTCATTATTTAAGATTGAGGATTGATTAATAGGAATGAATTGATCGTGTCATTATTCTACAAGCCAAGGAAACTTTTATCACGATTACCTCTCCCGAGTATAATTGATTCTCATGCATATAACTAACTTGATATCCCTATCTAAGTTCATTAACATGCAAGGCATTATTCGGTTTAATCCTTGTTATACTTCTAGAGATATTCCAAATCCCGTCACAAACTTAGAATTTCTGCTCTAGTCATGCAATTAAGCAAGGCAAGTCTTAGGTCAAATCCTCTCTCCCGAGTTAGATTCAACACTTAAATCATTCAATTAGTGATCAAGTAATTGAAAGCATTACACAAAATTGCATGCATAAAATAAAAGCACATTCATACCAAAAATCAATCCAACAACTAAAAACAACTACATCAATCCCTAAGACAAACAACTAGAAATTCATAGTCTTTAAACCACAAACATTAATTGTAAGAAAAGCCATAAAAACTACAAGAGTTAAGGGAAAGAGAAAGGAAAACTCGAATTTGTCGAAACCGGCACGTCCCCATCACGATCTCCACATCTTCTCGCTTGATTCCCGCTCCTTGGCCTTACTTCAGCTCCCACCAAAGGTCTCTAGTCGAAATTAGGGCTAAAATCTAACCAATTGGACTCCTCCTGGCCGTAGCATGAAAAGATGATTAAATAGGAAATCTGTCGATAGCGTCGCGACGCTGTGCCTTGTCGCGCAATTCAGTTAAGGAAAATGCTAGCGTCGAGATGCCACAATGCAAGCGTCTCGACGCTAGCCCTCGAACAAGACTCTTTTGCACTCTTCCAACTTTGCTTCTTTTCGGTTCTTTGGCCTCTTTTCACGTTCCGAACACCCGATTAACTCCAATATCACGTTTTAGCTCTAATCAACAATTTCCTACAAAATAAACATTTAAGTGCAATAAAATGGCCAATAAATCATAAAAGATTAGCTAAATTAATTAGGGAAAACTAGCTAGCTATGCTCGCTATCACAGCCCCTGCAAACTGCAACTTCAATCCGGGAATAGTAGAGCCAACCTTGGAGACTGAAAGGTTCGAGCTTAAGCCCGTTATGTTCCAAATGTTAACCGCTGCAGGGCAATTTGGAGGAAGTGTGGTTGAAGATCCACACTCGCATCTCAAATCATTCCTGAATATCTGCAATAAATTCATTATTCTTGGAATGACCCAAGAACAGTTATAGGTTATCCTTTTTCCTTACTCCCTGAGAGATGCCGCCAAAGTCTGGTTAAATCAACAACCAGCCAATTCTATTGCTACATGGAATGATTAAGCCGAAAAGTTTCTGGAAAAATACTTTCCACTAACAGCAAACTCGAGACGTAGAAAGGAAATCATGACGTTTGCTCAAATGGAGGATGAAAAGCTCAGTGATGCATGGGAATGTTTCAAAAATCTGTTGCAAAGATGCCCACTCACGGATTGTCACATTGTATTCAGTTGGAGACCTTTTATGTCGGACTAAATAAAAATTCACAAATTCTAGTGGATTCATCCGCTCACGGTGCACTCCTTAGAAAAACTTACGATGAAGTGCATGCAATCCTTGATCGCATTGCACGCAACAATTATGAATGGGGCACCGCAGAAGACAAGAAGAAGGCCAGTGAGGACCAGTTCAGGAAGTTTTGAAGTTGACCCATTGACCTCAGTAAATGCCAAGATTGATGCGTTAACTACAAAAATGGATGCGTTGACAGCAAGCACAGCACCTCTAATAGCACAACTCAACGCAGTAGGATGCGGAATCTGCGGAGAAGGACACACGCATGACCAGTGCCCTTCTAACCCAGAATCAGTGTTCTATGTGGGACCACAATGAGCTGTACGCAACAATCCATTTTCAAATACATACAACCCTGGATGGAGAAATCATCCAAATTTTTCATGGAATGGTGGCGCAAATAAACAATCACAACAAGGTAATACAAATCCTGCGCCAAGACAGTTTAATATTAACCAAGAGAACACATCGCAGGGACAGTTTCAGCACAACACCAACGCAGGTGGAAGCGACCAAAGAGCATCATCATCCAATTCGTTGGAAACAATGATGAAGGAGTTCATGGCTAGCCAAAAAGAATACATGGCCAAAAATGATGCGGTAGTCTAAAGCAAAGCTGCATCTTTACGGAATTTGGAGATACAAGTAGGACAGCTTATGTCAGAATTAAAGAACAAGCCTGCGGGAACATTGCCAAGCAACACAGAGGCTCCAAAAGGAAAGGAACAATGCCACGCATTGACTCTCTGCAGTGGAAAACAGCTTTTGCCTAGTGATCCTGCGCCAGAGCAAGAAGGATCAAATGACAATGCGACCAGATCAGACAATATTCAGGAGCAAGAAGATAACGCAGAAGCAGCTGAAGCAGAGCCCAAGAAGGAAAAAAAGCAAGCAGAAAAAGAGTCTGACGCATACAAGCCTCCAATCCCCTTTCCGCAAAAGCTAAGAAAGAAAAATGATGAGGCACAGTTCAAGAAGTTCCTTAATGTCCTGCGAGAACTTCACATCAATATCCCATTGGTTGAAGCATTGGAAAAAATGTCGAGTTATGCAAAATTCTCAAAGGATATTTTGACCAACAAAAGGCCCTGGAAGGAATTTGAAACAGTTGCGCTAACGAGGTAGTGAAGCACAATACTGGCAAATAAACTCCCACCCAAGCATAAGGATCCTGGAAGTTTCACCATCCCTTGTTCAATTGGAGGAATTGACGTTGGAAGAGCATTATGTGATCTCGGCGCAAGCATCAACTTGATGCCCTTGTCCGTGTACAAGTGCCTAGGAATTGGAGAAGCGCGCCCAACCACTGTTACGCTTCAACTCGCAAACAGATCTGTAGTACACCCCGAAGGAAAGATCGAAGACGTTCTTGTAAAAGTTGACAAATTTATTTTTCCAACTGACTTCATTATTCTTGATTATGAAGCAGACAGGGAGGTTCCCATCATTTTGGGACGACCATTCCTAGCAACCGTCCAGACGCTTATTGATGTTCAAAAAGGGGAGCTGACCATGCGCATGAATGACCAGAAAGTGGTATTTAATGTGTTCAATTCATTAAAGTACCCAGATGAGCCAAAAGAACGTGAAACAGTTGTGCGTATAGATGTCTATTCCCCTATGGAGATTCTGCAAATAAATGCGCTCAAAGCCGCAAGAGAGGAAGAAAAGGAGAATCAGAACGCATGTGAAGCAAAAGATTGTTGCATCATGGCGCCAGCCAATGAAATAATCCATGCGTTAGACCAGGAAGACAAGTACACGTTACCCTCTATTGGGCATCCCTCTGTGTTGGAACTTAAAACCCTCCCAACGCATCTGAAATACAAATTTTTAGGCGACGGAGAATCTCTACCAGTAATTATTTCTTCAAAATTGAATTTAACTCAAGAAAAATTGTTGATGCAGGTTTTGACCAGACACAAAGGTGCCATTGGATGGAGTCTTGCGGATATCAAGGCAATAAGCCCCTCCTACTGCATGCACAAGATCTGATTGTTAGATGAATCTGACGAGTTTGTTGAGCGTCAGAGGTGACTAAATCCTGCAATGATGGAGGTAGTGCGCAAGGAAATTATCAAGTGGCTAGACGCAGGAGTTATCTATCCCATCGCAGACAGTAGATGGGCAAGCCCAGTATAGTGTGTACCAAAGAAGGGAGGCATGACGGTAGTCACCAACGCAAAGAATGAGTTAATCCCATCGCGCACTATGACTGGGTGGCGCGTGTGCATGGACTACCGCAAGCTAAACGCAATCACTAAGAAGGATCATTTCCCTCTCCCCTTCATTGACCAGATGCTCGACCGTCTTGCGGGACAGGCTTACTACTGCTTTCTAGATGGATACTTCGGATATAACCAAATTTCCATTGCGCTAGAAGACCAAGAGAAGACTACCTTTACTTGCCTGTACGGAATATTTGCGTTCAGAAGAATGTCATTTGGGTTATGTAATGCGCCAGGAACATTTCAAAGATGCATGATGGCTATTTTCTCAGACTTGCTAGAGAAATCAGTAGAAGTTTTCATGGTTGACTTTTCTGTTTATGGAAATTCTTACGCAGATTGTCTAACGCAGTTAGAACGAGTTTTGATGCGCTGCGAAGAGACAAACTTGGTGTTAAACTGGGAAAAATGTCATTTTATGGTAGAAGAAGGGGTAGTTTTGGGCCACCGCATATCAAAGGCGGGAATAGAAGTTGATAAGGCGAAGATAGATGTAATTGAAAAACTGCCACCGCCCACATCTGTTAAAGGAATTCGCAGTTTCTTAGGGCATGCAGGTTTCTATCGCCGTTTCATTAAAAACTTCTCGCACATAACGAAGCCCTTATGTGCATTACTGGAGGCAAACAAAAGATTTGAATTTTCAGAAGAATGCATGAAGGTCTTCTGTGATCTAAAGCATGCGTTAGTAACTTCGCCCATCCTTACAGCTCCTAATTGGACGGAACCATTCGTCCTAATGTGCGACGCAAGTGATGTGGCGATTGGCGCAATGCTAGCGCAGAAGGAGAAGTCAGTTCATCCCATTTATTACGCCAGCAAGACATTAAATGAGGCGCAAACTAATTACACGACCACCGAGAAGGAATTATTAGCTGTTGTTTATGCATTCGATAAATTTCGTGCGTACCTGATTGGCTCCAAAGTTACTGTTTACACTGATAATGTGGCCATCAAGTACCTAATTGTAAAGAATGACGTAAAGCCACGACTGATTAGATGGATTCTATTGCTCCAAGAGTTTGATTGGGAGATCAAGGACAAAAAGGGGAGTGAAAACCAAGTGGCTGACCATCTGTCGCGGCTTGACAACCCTTAAAAGGTGGATGCGGCTGACACTCCCATCGTAGAAGAATTCCCGGATGAAAAACTGCTGAAAATTGATGAAGAAGTGTCTTGGTTTGCTGATGTGGCAAACTACCTCGCCGTAGGAATTGTGCCCGAAGAATACTCAACGCAGCAGCGAAAGAAATTTTTTCATGAAGTAAAATTCTATTCGTGGGATGACCCTTTTCTGTACCGTAAAAGACCAGATCAAATAATCCGAAGATGCGTTGGACATCAAGATGTGTTGAAGATCTTAAAAGCATGTTACGAGTCACCCTATGGAGGACATTTCGCAGGGCAGCGCACTGCAGCCAAGGTCGTACAAAGTCGTTATTGGTGGCCAACCTTATTTCAGGACGCAACGAAGCACGTGGACCAGTGCGACAAATGCCACCGCACAGGAAACATTAGTGCAAGGAATGAGATGCCTCAGAATTACATGGTGGAAATAGAACCATTTGACGTTTGGGGAATAGATTTCATGGGACCATTCCCTTCATCGCAAGGATTCCAATACATCCTCCTCGCGATTGACTATGTCACCAAATGGGTGGAAGCTATTGCCTGCATCAAGAATGATGCGGCAACCGTGGCAAGATTCCTTTAAAGAAATATTTTCACAAGATATGAAGTGCCACGCAGCTTATTAGTGATGAAGGAACTCATTTTGTTATCCGGATCATGAGCAAGCTCTTGCTAAAGTACAATGTCAAGCACCACATCGCAACAGCTTATCATCCTCAGAGCAATGGTCAAGCTGAGGTGTCAGACAGAGAAATTAAAAGAATTCTTGAGAAAGTGGTCGGCGCAGGAAGGAAGGACTGGGCGCAGCGTATAGACGATGCGTTATGGACTTACCGCACAGCTTTCAAAACACCTATAGGGATGTCACCCTATGCGTTGGTGTTTGGAAAAGCGTGCCCCTTGCCGCTAGAGCTTGAATATAAAGCGCATAGGGCATTGAAACGCCTCAATTTCGATTCAGCTGCGGCAGGACAAGCTCGATTGCGCCAACTATCAGAATTAGAGGAATTCAAAAGAAATGCCTATGAAAACGCCAAAATTAATAGAGAAAAGCAAAAGGATTGGCACGACAAAAGAATCTGCAAAAAAGTACTAAAAGAAGGAATGAAAGTACTATTATTTAACTCTCGTCTACGTCTTTTTCCAAGCAAACTGAAATTGAGGTGGCCATACGGGGCCGTGGACTTATGTTCTGCAGACGGAAAAAAAAATTCAAGGTCAACAGACAACGTATCAAACCATACATTCATGAGACCTGTGACGAGGTTGTTGAGATCGTCCTTTTAACCGACCCACCATGACACGGAGAGAATAATTAGGTCCAGGAAAAGAGTGCTCTCAGTTGCGGCAAGACCTAGCACAGAGAGAGAGCACCCGCAGGTTAGAGTTCTCTAGTTTATTTCATTTCCGCATGCATTTCCTTTATTGCGTTAGTTATTTTGGTAGGATAGAGCCTTGAGAAAGACCACAACGCATGCCCCATTACTTAATCAAGTTATCCGCGTTGGGGGATGAGCGCTTATCATTTCACCATTAATGAGCCCTCACTATCTCATCAACTGCACAATGCCCGAGGCGACTCCACATTCTCCCATATTCATCATGACACTTCCGTTTGCGCAGATGTGAAAGGGCATCATTGCACCAAACCTTTTGAAATTACTCGATTGCGCTAGTATAAAAGCCCTGAGGAAATGCGTTTTTTCTTTTCATTTGTTTCATCTTCTTCTTTGCCAAATTTAGAAAAAAAAAACATTCGTTTTCTTTCTCGCAAAACCCTAAACCCAACCGAAACCATGTAGCTCGAAGACTCGCAGAACTTGTTCGTCACCGGCTACGCCGATGATGTCGATGCTCCCTCTTCGCGGGAAGTCGAATGCCCTCACCAAGACATTGTAATCTCCTCCGATGAGGAGAATGACGTCCAAGGCCGAGAAGAAGGGGCGTTAAGCCAAGAAGAGGAACCTGAAGTGGTCGACGGCAAAAGACCAACCGAGCACAACCCAGCTGCCGCACCTTCCACCGCCGGAGTCGATGACATGAAGGTGCTAGACCTCGCCCCACTCGACACCTCTTCTTTCCAACTCCAGCCAGTCAACCTTGCCCCCATTTCGAACCTTCCCACTACCCGTAACCTTACTCCATTTTCTTCCCCATTTCCCCCGCTCCCTCTCTTGCCTCCACCAAACTCCTCCTCCATTCTAGCCTCAGACCCATCCCCTTCAACCTCTTCTGCCCCGTCGCTGCCTCCGACCCTTTTCCTCCTTCAACCTCAGCCAACCCTCCTACCCTTCAGTTCTCCGAACGTGAGGTGGCTGCATGGAACTCCCTGTTGGGAGAATTGGGCGCAAAAGGCGAAGCCTTGCGCCAGAGAGAGATGGAAACAAAGGTCGCGGCAGTCGAAGCAGCACGCAAGGCCGCCGCAGAAAAAGAAGCAGCAAGAGAAAAAGAACGCGCTGACAAAGAAGAGCAAGAGAGAGCTGCGGAAGAATTGGCAGCAACGAATTTGGCTGCTATTGCCAAAGCTCTCAGTTCTCCAACGCATGGGTCAGCTTCGCAGGACTCAGAGGATAATCTCCCGCTGTCCCAACGCCTCAGTGTTCAATCAGCTGCTCTGACAATCAAAGAGCTAGTAGAGCACCATGCGGGAGGCCCAAACAACAAGAGAAAAAGGGCCCCTGCCGCAACAAAAGGAAAAGAAAAGGTTGGTGAAGAGAAGGGCAACTTCACGGAAGAAAGGGGATTCAGCTGCAAGTGCCGCAGACGATGACTGACCAAATCTTCTGCCGCAAATGGGAGCTAGTCTGCGAGTCGATCCCTGACTACGCCCCTACGCTAGTCCACGATTTCTATCAGGTGCAGTGGCAAGAGGAAATCGATGAAGTGCTGGTGCGCTGACACACCATCACCTTTACCCCCGCAGTCATCAACATCGTGTTCGAGCTTCCAGATCTTCCTGACGCGGAAGGCAATGCCCTGTTATCCTCGCAAGATGAGGAGTTTTTGGTCGCAGTTCTAGCTGTTGTTGCTCGGCCAAGCGCAAATTGGGAAGGGCACGGCACTGCGCGGGTACTCAAGGCGCAACTACTTGACTTCGAGCCAACTGCTTGGATGCACTGGATCAAAAACTACGTCATGCCCACAACGCATGATGCCACTCTCAGCATCCTGCGGGTAGTCTTGGTCTACTGCATCATGAAGGGGATTCCATTGGACTTAGGTCGCATCCTATCCGACTCACTGCGCCAGACAACCCACAAAACCAAAGGCGCAATGTTTTGTCTCGGGCTTGTGATGCGCCTCTGTCGCATGGTCGGCCTGCTGCCATCCTCCAATGAAGAAGTGTGGGTCATGCGGCAGACTTTCGACGAACAATGGATGGTGCACATCACTCAGAAGCACAACTTGCATCTTCAAGCCGAAGCCCAGCGCCAAGACCCTGCCCCAGCGGCAGAAGAAAATCCCCCTGCGCCTGAAGCACCAAAGAAGAAGAGGTGCAAGCAGACCGCAGGCCGTAATCCTCCCGTCGCGGCAAGGAACACGCAATCAACCCCTCCGGTGCAGGAAACTTCAGTCTGCGCCTTGAATCAGCAAGAATCCTTGCCTCCGCCACCATCGCCTGACCACCAGACCTTCTCTTCTGATACGCACGTGGAAACTGTCCACAACGTCGAAGTCCTCATGACTTCATCCCCTGATCTTCCGCGCCAGAACATAAATGAGCCTGCGTCAGGCCCACAGCCGCAAGCGGAACCTCCTGCCAGCACTAGAAACGTCGTGCCTGTTCCAACCCTCGATGTGGAGACAGCGCAAATCTTTGCAGAGCTAAGGCAGATGATTAATGAAGCAGTGGAGCCCCTACGCCAACAGCAGGAAGAACTATCCCAGCGCATCAATTCCATGATGCTATTCCTAGTGCGCTGGACAGGTTCCTTTGGCATACTCCCTATAGCGCCTTAGCTTTTTGTGCGCCCGCAAGGGCAGCCTCGTCCTGATGGCGCTAGTCCATCGCAAGTCCGTGCGCCAATAGCCTCGCCGCATCCACCACCGCCGCAGTAGGTATCTCTTTATTTCTTTTTGCTTCCTCTTTTTGTATTGCACTGATTTTCAATGTATAATTTCTATATCTCATTAATGAATATCGCCTTTGTTCGATTTCTCATCGCATTCCTTTTATGCCTTAGTCTATTGTCTTAAATCAATTAAATTCTTTGCGTTAGTTTTATAGTTTTGCCTTGCGCATCCCATCTCTTCAGATTTCTTTTCTCTTGTCGCATTAGTTCAGCACAGGATTTCCCTTTGCTTTTATTTCCTCATTGCCTTAGGCAAATTTTATGATGCTTAGTGCCCTGAGTCCTATTGCATCTAAGCATGTTTCTCTCTGATCCATCGTGCTCCAAAGTAAGTTTGGGGGACACTGGGAACATTGTCCAATTTAAGTTGGGGGGTGCGATAGCGCAAATATTAAGCATATGCGTTCCTCTGGTCTCGATGCGTTAGTAGCCAGGGGCATTCATGACACCCATAGTTTGCCACTGAGCGAAGGCGTATTCGCATTCCAATGAGCGTTTAGGGCAGTAAAAAAATGTAATGCCCGTAGTTGGATACCTTTCATCACAAATGTGGGTAAGCCAAAACGAAAGCATGCATTTTGATGTCGATAATTAATGTTTTCTGCTTAAAAAAAAAAGTTTTTGCGCTCAGAGCCTAGTTAGAAGGGAGAAGGCTGAGTCATCGCATGCTAGAATCCAAGCGTAGGAAGCTTCCCTTAGCCAATAAAAAAATTCTTCGAAAGGACAAATCCTTTTTGTTTGTGCGCTAGGAAAAGACGAGGAGGAAGTGGGATGTAGGAGTCCAAAGCTTTTGAGCTAAGTCACTCTCGCAGAGTTGATAGAAGGCATTGCTTGGGGACAAGCAATAATTTAAGTTTGGGGGTTTGATAACTTGCAAAAAGCAAGTTATTTCTCCATTAAAGTTAAACTAAATAAGGCTGAAAAGATCATAGTTGCGCTAATCTAGCGCATATTATTAAGGGAATTGCGATAGTTTTCTTTGAAAGGCAAATATTTATGGATGCGGTAGGAAATTGTATAATTTTAGCCTCTAACGCATGAAAATTATATTTGTTTTGTTGCACAAGTTTTCTTCAACGTAGGTGCAGATCCTAGAGAAATTTGTACAATGAAAGCTGGATGAGATGATCGCGCTGACTTGTGACTGATGTGCAAGCTAGTGAAAGATTACTGGGGCACGCATGCCAATTTCTTGGAGAAGTCAACCTCCTCAACCTATAAGAAGCATCCATTTGCCCAAGAGGGGTGGAGACGAGGAGAGTAGGAGAGAATATAAAGCAAAAAGAGATAGGAACCAGAGGGAGGATACTGTCGTAGGGAAGAATTATTATTGCGCTAGGATGTATTGCTTTATGTATTTATGTCTCACCATTAGCTAATTTTCTTTTATCAAGGCTTAGCATAGGCACCCATGCGGTGATAGGTTTATCTTGTATGCGTACATTTTGATTAAATAAGAAGTTAATGCTTTCTGCTTAGATGAGATAATGTTTTCATTACTAACTCCCGTTTGGCCAGCCGAACGCGGTAGCAGCATGATAAATCCCTGACAGGTAACGCATGTGGAAATATCTAAGTAGAGCAAGCTAGCGCATTGCATGTAGTCTTGGTGGTGTTAAAACTAATACTGCCGCAATAAGATAATCCATGAATGAGCTTAGAATGTTTTAGGACTAACGCAGTCACTTGCAAATTATTAGAGAACTGGACCAACGCATGAGCTAATTGAACAAAACAGTTGTTAGTTCTACGCCAAACACATGAGTAGTACTGGAAGGGAATCTTATGATTATTTCTCACTTAAGCATTAATGGATCAATTAGTCAAAGTATGCACTACAAGATTACTTATAAACACATGCGGTCGCTGCAGCAAAAGCCTTGATAGCCTTGTCATCTGATATTTTCTTTAATCTCATCGCATAGTTTATGTTTTATGCACTATTTATTCAACCATTTTCAATCAACTCTTTTTCCTACTAATAGGATTGAAGGATTGGAATTCCCCAATTCCGTTAGCGGAAGCGCAATTGGACCGTTCGTAAATTAATTTTGTTTTCACAAAATACCAATACATTGGCAAAAGGTTAAGCGGTGAAAAACATACCTCCGTTGACGACTCTGAATACTTCAACGGATGATTCTTGATTGCTCTGCAACAACGAAGAACACCACCATTTGATCTTCCCCGCTATAACTCTGAGATTAGGAACGTAGTTGTGGAACTACCTAATCTTGAATGGGAAAAACCCTAGAGAGAAAATTCTCCCTAGAGTTCTTGAGTTGAGAGAATATGAGAGGGCCTTATGGTGGCCATATGTTCTTGTTTTTTTACATAAACCCTAGGGTTAGTGTTCTATTTATAGGAGAAAGGCCATGAATAAATATTCATTTAAAATCAATTATTTCCATAATTGATTTAATCTTTTCCATAATTAATCAATTCCATAACCAATCAATTCCATAATTGATTAATCTTTTCCATAAATGATTGATCACTTCCATAAGTGATTAAATCATTTCCATAAATGATTAATTACTTCCATAAGTAATTAATCATTTTCATAATTGATTAATTTCCAATTAATTAATTCTTTAAATTAATTAATCACCAATTAAATATCATATATTTAATTTCAGACCTTCTATTAGTTATTAATTAATTACCCAATTAAATATCATATATTTAATTTCAGGCCTTCAATTAATTAATTCTATAATATGAATCAAATTCATATTAAAATTGGAACTCCTTCCAATTCTCTTATATCCTATAAATTTAATATGAATCAAATTCATATTGATATTTGAACTTCTTGAAATATTTATTTCTCTCATAATAATAAAGTTTAATTTCAAATTAGACTTTATATTTTAATGTATCATTATACATTATATTAATTTGTATCTCATACAATTAACTTAATTCCCAATATGAATTTGAATTATTCAAATTCTCTCAAGATATAATTGTTCCTAATTACTATTTACGAGCTAGCAGGGGGACCTAATGGACCTACAGATCAGAAGCTCCAATGATATGAGGTTAACCGATTAAACTCATTAATCAGGTTAACCAATATTCATTAACTGTGGGTCATTCCACTAAAGACCCACAGCTGAACTCTTCTCACTGTAGAACATTTCTGTGTCCACGGATATTGACCTATACCGGTAAGTCAATCCTTCACAAGTGTTCGTAACTACAGTTGGGTCAAATTACCGTTTTACCCATGTGTTACATCTGTCTCCTTAAGTACCATCGCTCCTCTAATGAACAACCTGTTTATGGTCCAACCATTAAACAGAATGTTCCTCTCAGGCCAGTGAGAGGACGGGATCCCTTTGTTCAAGTCCCGGAGTCACCACTTAAGGGAACACTCATCTATTTCTCCTAGAAGTGGGAAGGAGTGAATTCCTTCTTGTGTTGTCATGTCCCCAGCCTCCCACTCGGTCTTGTCCCCAAAAAGGAAGGCATATTGAGTCGGCGTATTGGCCACTCTCACCCATGCTAATCAAAGGACAATCCCTCATGAGAAGGAGTTCATGACACACTCAGGATTAAGACTGAGTTACCTAGGTCATCGTATTGAAACAGTAACCTAACTAGTTAACGGTGTTACATCTAGTGGTTTACTATTTCGTGGTCCAGTCTTATGCAAACTCATTGCATAGGATACCCCCGCTCGCATGTCTCCTACATGGACGCCTTGGATTAATACGTCTGTATCGAATACAAAGCGGGCCGTATCACATAGTGTTACCAGGATAAGGTACCCAACATTATCCTTGTACTATAGACCTTTTAGGTTGTTACTTGAACACCAATCCCCGTATGTCCCCACATACTAGTTCAAGTCACATGTAAACAACCTTGGATCTTAGTTTATTGGATTTGGGTCAAATTGTGCAATATTTAACAATGACTCTTTATTGTAGAAACTCAATAACACTTTATTGAAACAAGTATACAATTTGTTTACATTCACTATCTACGAGTTTTAGGGCATAAAACCCAACAAGGATACCATGCGTACGAGGGTTTAGTCAACAAGTTATTAAAAATCTTTAACCGCCCTTCCCTGTGGATTCGATCCTAGACTCTCTAGGTACTACTTGATTGTGTGGTAATTTATACTTGGGTTATCACATATCAGCGACAATTCTATATTAATTAATCGACCTTCTGTCAAGAAATCAAGCTTGCTCTCACATTCCTTAACAAATGACCTCATTCAGAACCCATCAAAATTTCCTGCAGAAATTTGCATTGCCAGAAAAGATGGATGCATGATTCCCCATGCCGACCACAGAGAACACACACATTCAAGACATCAACGCATCTAACTGCCAAACCATCCACTGTAGGAAGACGATCAAGACAAAGTCTCCACAAAAAGATCTTTACTTTGCTAGGGATCTGATAGCGGCAGAAATGCCGCTATTTTAGTCCTAAAATATTAAGCTTTTTAGTGCTTTAATTGTGTTTTTATTGAAGATATTTAATATATTTTGTTATTTGGTCTTTAGGAGCAAATTATGAATTTTGGTGAAAAATGCCCAAAAAGGAGCCATTCAAGCCCAAATTTCATACATGGGTCAAGGGAGAGTCCAAGAAAATCAACCATGAAGAAGAAGCCCAAAAAGAATTGGAGTTGGCCCAAATTCAAGCCCAAAACTGCATCCGAAAGTTCTGGAATCCACCTAGCGTCGAGACGCTATAGGGACAGCGTCGTGAGACTGTCCCATTTCTTGGCCGGCAAGTCGATGACGTCACAGCGTCGCGATGCTGTGCCAATAGCGTCGCGACGCTGTCCATTTTCCAGGCCTATAAAAGGCGCCCCTTGGTGCCATTTTTTACCATCAATCATCATTCCATTCTTTCATTCCTTTCTCTCTTTGGCTCCTTTGGAGCCTTCTCTCAAGGCTTTTTAGCCTTTTTTAGAGTTCTTTAGTGGGAAATTTTGGGGAGTTTTTGGGGAGCACTCTAGGAGGCTCAAGGTTTGCTCGGAGGGACTCCAAGCGCCAGCGACAGGGTCTTCGACGGTCATTTCCTTCCCTTTTATTTTGCTCTAATTTATGCTTTCCATTGTAGATTTTGTAAATATTTTAGCTATGTATAGCTAAACCCCAATTTGGGGTCTTGAAATGAAATTATAGTGAAATGTTGTTATAATTGCCTATCTCTTGCCCTATTTACTAATTATTTGAATGGATGCTCGTAATGCTTTATGCAATCTGGCCAGTTGTATATTGATCCGATTCTTAATGGAAACTCGACGGAGAGAAATTAGGATAGATCATAATCTACGCAACTAGTTTAATTGCCCGTCGTGACAACGAGATTAGTTGATTAAACTTAGATTCCTAAAATGAATCAGAGTGTAATAATTAACGAATTTTAATGGCGCTAAGGACACTTAGGTTGTTAGAACGGATTAATTATAATTAGGGGAGACCGACAGGAGAACCTATGTGATTAACGGAGATTCTAGGATTATAATTAGTTGGACAACGAGATAGGTTAATTGTAATAATTATTTAGCTATTAATTGAGTTTCAAGACCCCACTTCCCATTTAAAAAGCTCTTTCTCCATATTTTTATTTCTTGATTGATCAAATTGATTTCCTTAATCGCTGTTATTTTTAAATTCATTTTAATTGCATGTTTTTGTCCCTAAATATTATTTCTCCCAAGTATCTTTAGTGTTCAAGGAATTTTTGCTTGCTTAATTTTCACTTCGCCTCTCTGTGGATTCGATACTCGGAATATTTCCGTTTTATATTACTTGCGGCCCGTGCACTTGCGGTATTAGTAGCGGTGTATAGCGCCCAACAAGTTTTTGGCGTCATTGCTGGGGAGGATTGATTTTTAAGCAAAGTAATTGTATCTTGACATTAAAAAGAAATAGTAATTTAGGTTGTGAATATTTTTGTGAATATTATTTTGTTGTTTTTTTGTTTGATTCTTTTGATTGTTTGGGAGTGTTGCATGCGAAGACATAAGGTGGTTGAATTGTTTCCTTTAGATCTTGAAATTACCAGGACACTCAGATCTATTCGAAGAGAGAAAAGACTAACGGAAGCAATGGCCCATCAAGATGAAGCTCCCAAGGCAATCAGAGACTTTTTCCAGCCAGTCTTCCCAACCAAGAATTTAGGCATCGTTTACGCCCCGATCCAAGCAAATAATTTCGAGTTGAAGACACACACCTTGGGTTTTTCTTCTTCGGGATCAATACTATCATTGTTCCATTCAACGCCGTAGGGGATACCTTATTATGTAGCATATTCAGGCAACACTGAACCACATCAGCCCCTACAACCCCCAAGAGTGCTGATAGAAGGCCTCGGACAGTCCATCAAGCCCAGAAGCCTTATTAGGGTGGATCTGTTTCAGAGCTCGTAAGATCTCATCTTGCTGAAAGGGCTTCAATAACCTGTCATTCGTCTCATCTGTAACAGTAGTTGGCACCCGGGCTACCACCTACTCAATAACCATCTCTTTAGGGTTTGAGGATGCGAAAACTCCCTGAAAGTATTCTTCAATCAGGCCCAGGACTCTACCTGGCTCCTGCTGCCACACCCCATCACTATCCTCCAAACCCCTAATCTCATTGCCTCTCCTCCTGCGCGAGGCCTGGGTGTGGAACCAGCGGGTATTCCTGTCCCCCCATTTCAACCAGTGATCTCGGGATCTCTGCTTCCAATACACCTCTTCCTCTACCAGAAGTGATTCAAGTCGCCCCTTAACTGCCTGTAGCTCAGACCGAGACTCAGAGCTGCCCAATCTGTTCATCACCTGTTGAACTTGCGCCGAAGCAGCCCGAATACGCCGCCCATAACTCCCACTCCTCGGCTTCCCCCATCTACTCAGGGCACTCAGACATCGACTGGACGCAGCGGCCATAGCCGAAGGCAACTTTGGAGGGACCCAACTCTCCAACTAGCTGCCACTACCTCCCCATAGTCCTGGGAATGCAACCAGATTTCCTCAAATCTCTGAATCCTTCGCCCCGCGCTACTAACCGCCCGGGCACCCACATTCATGGATAGCAACAGGGGCCTATGGTTCGATCGGCTGATGTCAAGATGAGAAACCTCATGGTTAGGAAATAGCTCCTGCTAGGCCAAATTCCCCAGACAACGGTCTAACATTTCCCAAACAATTTCCTCCCCCGGCCTCCTGTTACACTAGGTAAAACAAGGCCCCTTAAATCCCAGATCCACCAATTCACATACGTCCACAGATTCATGGAAGCCTGCCAACTCAGTCTCCCATTTCGCCCTGCCGCCCTCATTCTCATGGTGATATAGGATCCCATTAAAGTCGCCCCCAGCCAGCCATGGCGTATCAGAACTCCCTCGAAGATGTTTCAACAGAGACCATGTCATAGCTTTACACTCCACTTGAGGGTCCCCATAAATCCCAGAGAACCGCCACGAGCCCACTTCTCCATCCACCCACCCATCGATATGATTAGGGGAGTAGGAAAGTACACTGAACCTGATGTCTAAACCCCATAACAACATAATACCACCGCTCCTTCCCCTACTGTCGACAGAAAAACAATTTGCAAAACCCAATCTAAATTTCAGGAGATCAAAACGCTTCGAGTAAACCTTTGTCTCAGTAAGGAACACCATCTGAGGTCTATGTTGTTGTACTAACTTGTACAACCGCCGGAATGCACGGGACGACCCCAAGCCCCGCACATTCCAAAGCAGGATACTCATGGCGATGGGCGAGGCTGGGATCCAACCGCCGCCAAACTCTCTGCAATCGTCACACTAGGGGACACCCCCCTCAACCACAGCTTTTGCCTTCTTTCCCCCTGCCCCGATATCGGACCTATCTCAATCACAATTTTTGCCTTCTTGCCCGACTGTCCACCTCCCTCATATGCATCCGCCTTCCTCTTCCCCACCCCTGCCTCAACAGCAACCTCCCTGTTTGTAACATCAGCCAGAACATCCCTCGCCCTTCTCTTCCAACCTCTACCCACGTTCACTTTCGGCACCTTCTCCACCCCTTTAGCCTGGTCGTCATCTACTGAATCCACCACCATTGCCTCATCCCCCAAAAGTACACTCCAGGACTCCCCACACTCACTCCCCACTATCTGTTTCTCTTTCCCATTTTCCAAGCCTCCACCTTCGCTCCCACCCATTAGTTAGAAACAAAATGCAGCAGTGCCTATATATAAAATCACTGGTGGTTCATTACCCTCGCCATTTTAACTTTGGACACATAAAAAATTATTTACAACCATTCTCTAGTGGTGATTACCTTTAGTGCACCATGCTTTGTTACCATAAAGGAAATTGTATAGAACATTGCACAATTTGTTTAGCAAAGGTTAATTTTCAATAATGATTTCCAAAAATTAACGGTAGTCTTTCATAAGACTCATTACACCATGCCTAAAGGAGAAAATGCATCATAAGATCATTAGGAAAGTGAATTAGAACAAAAGAAAAAAAAAATAAGGGAAGGAAGGTTACAAGCGCACGGAATAGGCAGTGTCCACCTCCAGTAACTTTTTGGACTGTATAGTGCTTGGATTTCCTCAATGCTGGTGATTCACTGCCCCTAAGAGTAGCAATTTATGAATTCGAAAAACAACAGAGTTCAAAAACTATCCCCAAGTAAAAGAGGGCAAATGAACTTACAGCACGAGTCCAATTTTAGCAAAAAGTGGGTAAGCGCCATTCATAGAAAAAAGGGAAAGAACGAGTAACTGAGTTCGAAGGTGAACTTGAACTTACAGGTGAAAAAACGAGCTCAAATTGAGCAATTCCTTGCTGCAATTGCTCGAGAATTGCCGCTACAAGATGAACAAACAGACAATAAACTTATAGATAAAGAAAGAAATAGGAAACATGAGAAAGAAGAAAGAAGAAACTGGTTGAGCTCTTACAATTTTGAGGCTTTTCTACCATAATATCCATGGAGACGAACGAAGACAGAATCGATGCTCTACCCACAAACAGAAGACAGTGAACAGATCACCCACGAATGACGGACAGATCTACCATGATACCCACGGTAGTGAACGAAAACCCACGGTGGAAAACCTAAGATCTAGCACATAGCGGTGAACGAAAACCCAAGGCGGTGCAAAAACCCACGATACACACGGAAAATCTACCACGAACGCAACATCCCATCGTGAACAAAAACCCACGGTGGGCACAGAGAACCCCACTGCGATGAACTAGGAGGGGACGGTGAACGAAATCGGAAGATGGCAATAGTGAATGGCGAAGGAGAAGAAGTTGAACAAGGGGTCTAGGGCAGATATCGACATTGTGGCCTTTTCTTTAGAAAAGAAAACTTGCTGCGTGTTTTTTATCCCGTCCGTCATTGTTTATGCGCGCTTTTCCTTTTTCTACCGTCATTAAATGCAATATTTGTAGTAGTGGACTTTTGCCCGCCCTTAAAAGTGCCCAAGGTTGTAAGTCAATTTCTTTTTTTTTTAAAAAATCTCCTCGCGTTTTGTCCGTCCGTCATTAAAGACCCGTGCTTTTATTTTTTTACCGTCATTATAGCTCTAATTTGTAGTAGTGACAAACCTTGTGGTTATCAGTACAATGTTATGTTAGCTAAGCTCTTGTTGACAACTTCTATAGCATTTTATATAAGTAACAAATTGTTTCAAGTGTTATTCTAAATTAACTCAATTATATAAACAGTTTCGAGTGTTATTCTAATTTAACTCAATTATATAAACAGTTTCAAGTGTTATTCTAAATTAACTCAATTATATAAACATTTAATCTATTTAAGTGCCTATACATCAAAATAAATTTTCAAGAATATAGACATATAATTCCAAGGGTTGATAGCCTCAAAGTGTTTACTAATACATGTTTAATCCTTAATCCAAAAGTAAAAATGAAAATAAAAATAAGTACACAATTCCAAAACACAACCATCTCAAATAACATGTACACACGATTTAAAAGATTGAGATAGAACATATCCTCCTATATATATGTCGGTGTGTCATCGTTTCATTCACCTATAAAAAAATAAAAACAAAATATGTTCATAAGATCAATATGTATTTACATTGATCAATAAACTAAACCAATATTTAATTCAAATAAACAAAATCAAACTTTAAAGTAAATTTGTTTATATATTTACATTACTTTGAAAAATCAACAATAGTTAAGACAAATAATTGAATTCCATCACAAATTTATACAAGAAAAAATAAAAAAAATATAACTAGCAGCAAGAACACACTTAAACAATAAATATCAAAGTAGAGAAAATAAAATAAGGGATCAAGATCTTCACCCATGCTTAATGAATTATAATCACCATTTTCTTGAACCAAATGATTTCTTTCCTAGTTTAAAAAAGGTTTAAAACCCACTTTGTTCATTTCTTTCATTCTAACTACTTTACTACACATTACAATATCCTCCACCGCTGACACACACATAACTACCCCCCCCCCCCCCCAAAAAAAAATCACACACAAAATTTAAATTGAGAGTATCCTCTACCCCTTCACAAAACTTAAACTTATACATATTAATGCTAGTTAAGGAGTCTATCCTTTTCTAAGATGCACTTACAAGAAATAAAGGATGAAACTATCAACATAAAAACCACACACAAGACTTAAATTTAAAGTATCTCCACCCCTTCACACACAAAACTCAAACTTGCACATATTAGTGCTAGTTAAATGAGGCTTTATCCTTTTCTAAGCTACTTCTTTTTCTATTTTCAAGGATCCATAATTATGCCCTTTCTTCCATTTACTTCTAAGTTGTGCCTGCATTTATCATATCGAATGAGACGTCTGATTTTTATAAATTGTAATCTTTACAAACCAAGGCATAATAAAGAGACTCGTAAGGCACCTATGGTCTAAATTTGAGGATGTGCACAAGTTTCTCAAGGCATCAACCATTAATTAACTGAAAGAAGGAAAATCGTTGTTAAAAAAAGTTTAAAGTAAACATTAACTCATTGAAATACAAGGTCAGGGATGGTCAACTACTCGCGAGGAACATATTTGAACAGCTGCAGTAATCTATCAACATACACAAATTTGTTCCATACACGAGCATCAGTTACTTTCTGGTTACAAAACTTTGAATCTCATTCAGTGATTAAAATTGTGATTATAACAAACTAAAAACGTATCGCATTATCCACAAACAATGGCATGGCAAATACTGCAACTTTCAATCCAGAGGTTAGGGTGAAGACAAAAATGGTCCACTACTACCATTTCATAAAACGCTATCGTTTTGGACAGCAGTGAAAAAAACGCTATTAAAAGCAAAAATATATGTAGGAAGCACATTTGAGGGTTATCGAAGCAAAAGCAAAAATATATGCAGCAAGCACACGTGAGTCAAACCTTATATTAGCTTCTGTTTGAGGGTTGCAATGCATTAAGGCGTATGATAACTTTTGATCAGGCTGCCATATTGTCACATAAGTGATTAGGTAAAAAAAATGTTGAAAAAGAAGGGAAAAGGCTTCTCATTTATTCACAAGTCATATGGTAATGAGAAATGAGTTACCAAGTGAAAACTTCATGTGGATAAACAAACATTAATTGAGCAATTTAGATTCCTAAGCCCTAAATGATAAAAACCATAGAATTACTCACAATAGGGAAATTCTCTTTGAAAACTTCCAGACAGCCTGTATAATACATGTGGGTTACCTAAATATCACATATACTTCAGTTAGAACTTCTCAATATGAACCACAATGGTTATATCTTCCTGATGATCAAGGGGGTAAAATGAAAGCAACCAAAACCAATGCTGACCCTGTCTCTTTTAGGAAACTCCTCAAAGTCAAATATTCGAGCTGTTTCAATGCTCCTTATCACACTACGACACACTGGTGCACAATACCAAGCTGCAATAATCACATTAGTGAATTCATCAGTGTGTTAATAGAGATACATAGAGAAAGCTAAGCATGAAACATTGATTTCTAAAAAGTTACAATAAATCTAGTTGATGTGGAATTTTCCTACCGCAAGCGCACGGGTCAAGTAATAATATAGTGAATGTGATATTCGAATGTCGTCCTCTGAATTGGATTTCTAATCAATTTTAATTACCGGAAATACTCTTGCCCAATTTTATTTAGGGAACCAAACAAAGTGAGAATGAATGTAAATCAAACACAAAACAATGAAAAAGTGTGACAATCAATTGGAGACAACGGTCTTAGGGATTTGATTTCACCAATTGGGATTATGGATTAATTCATGGATTAATGACATGCTATGATTCATAAATCTTGGGAAACTAAAATCACACATATCTCTCCCGAGCATACATGATTCTCCCACATGCAATGAACCCGATATCTCTATCTAAATTCATTAAACATGCAAGGCATTAAGGTTATCCTTTTTAACGATTTCTAGAATTGACTATTATCTCCCGATTTCTAGCTAAATTCTAGTTATGCATAATGATTTCTAAGCTAAATCCTCCCTCTCGAGTTAGATTCAATCACAAACATCAATCAATTTATGGCCGGTAAATTGAAAGCATTAAGAACACAATTATGCATAAATGAAATCAATAGCAAGAAAATCATTAAATCAATCCATAAAGTGTCCAACGACTACATCAATCCCTAAGAATTAAACTTAGCTACATATAATCCGCGTTACAATATAAACTAAGTCTAAATAAGCCATAAAACCTACAAAAGCAAAGGGTAAAGAGAATTAAATGCTAGGTAGGCCGAGACCGCACGTCCCCGTTACGATCCCCACGAACAAAACTTTAATTCCCGCTTTTCCTCCACTTGTTTCAGCTTCCTCAGCCTCTTTTTCCTCTGTTTTACGCGACGCTACCGCCTAATCGCAGAATCTGATTTGAAAAAACACACAACGTCGAGACGCTAGGGTCACAGCCCTCCTCAACTTCTCCAGTGAGTTCCTTTGGTTCAGTAGTCTCCTCCTCCTCAGCTATGTGCAATTCCTCCTCATGATGCATAGTGACGGCCTTGCAGTACTCCAATAGAGATTTCTCCTGTTCAGCTGGGGTTTTACCTTTATTCATGATGTTGACAACACTTACCAGTTGTCCCAGCTGAGTCTCTATGTTCTTAATGGCTGCAGAATGACCATTGACAGTGGTGTTTATGGCAATCACGACCTCCTCAAGCTTATTTGATCTGTTACTTGATTCTGCAATAAAATCTTTAACGAGATCCTCTAAAGATTTTTTACTTTCTTGACTTTGAGGAGTAAAGTCAGGAGGATTCATAACATTCTTATTATTAGCATAGGAAAAATTTTCATGATTTCTATTACTAGGGTGATAATGTGTAGGTGTAGAATTATTATTATACCCCCTAGAATTAAAATTAGAGACATACTGAACCTGCTCGAGATTTTCCTCCTGAGTCTGGGATGCAAGGGCAGCTGCAGACTCGATCGATTAAGCACTCCCTGTACCTGAAAACTTTAAAAATGCATTAGCAAGGGAAGACATCTGGGCCTGAAGTGCACTTACGTTATTAATCTCGAACACTCCAGCAGCAATCTTTTTCGGTCCCGATCGCTCAGATGGCCACTAATAGCTATTGGTGGCCATTGCCCTCAGCAAAGTCCTAGCGTTCTCAACAGTTTTGGACAACAGAGTCCCACCTGCAGCTGTATCAACAATAGTTTCTGTACTAGGAGTTAAGCCATTATAAAATAATTGAACTTGAAGCCAGTCGGGATAGCCATGCTGAGGGCACTTCCTCAGCAGCTCTTTGAATTGCTCCCAAGCCTCGAACAGCTGCTCATCAAACTGCTGCTGGAACGTCCCAATCTCGGTCCTCAGCTTGACCGTCTTAGTAGAAGGAAAGAATTTCTTCAATAATGCTTGGACCAAAGCATCCCAAGTGGTAATGCTCCCAGGTGGAATAGATTGTAACCAGTGCCTCGCTTTATCCTGCAACGAAAAAGGAAACAAACGTAAGCGAATGGCATCTTCAGAAACGCCATTTAATTTTACCGTCCCACAAATGTCCAAGAAAGATTTCAGGTGAGAATTTGGATCCTCCGTGGGCGATCATCTGTAAGCGCAGTCTCGAGCCATTTGAATGAGACCTGTTTTCAGCTCGAAATTATTAGCATTGATCGGGGCATAGACAATCCCTGATTGTTGCTCCTGAAAGACCGGCTGAAAGTAGTCCCTAATAGGCTTAGGCTCCTCGGGGTTAGGATTGGGCATTTGGATATGATTAACTTTACTTTCCCTTCGAAGTTTATTAAAAGTTCTTTCTATCTTTGGGTCAAAGGGAACTAAAGTCAACTCCCTAACCTTTCGCATGCACCAACTATACTACCCTAAAAAAGAAAAATAAAAGAAAAGGAAAGAAAATAAATTAGGAAGAAACTAGAAAAGGAAAAATACTAAATCCAAATAAGGAAAATATAATCTACAAAAGGAAAAGATAAACAAATAAGGAATGCAAAAACAAATAAGGAAACTAGCAAATAAGGGAAATACTAATCTAAAAAGGAAAAAACTAAGAAGAAAAATTCTATCTATGGAAAATTCAAACAAATATGGAAAAATCTAAATATGGAAAAGAAAAACAATAAAGGAAAAATATGCAATCTACCTACAAACAAAAATAACAAAAATAACAAAAAAATAAAATACACCCTAAACTAAGACCGGACAATTTTTCTTCGATATTAAATTGACTAAATACACCAATCCCCGGCAACGACGCCAAAAACTTGATGTGGAATTTTCCTACCGCAAGCGCACGGGTCAAGTAATAATATAGTGAATGTGATATTCGAATGTCGTCCTCTGAATTGGATTTCTAATCAATTTTAATTACCGGAAATACTCTTGCCCAATTTTATTTAGGGAACCAAACAAAGTGAGAATGAATGTAAATCAAACACAAAACAATGAAAAAGTGTGACAATCAATTGGAGACAACGGTCTTAGGGATTTGATTTCACCAATTGGGATTATGGATTAATTCATGGATTAATGACATGTTATGATTCATAAATCTTGGGAAACTAAAATCACACATATCTCTCCTAAGCATACATGATTCTCCCACATGCAATGAACCTGATATCCCTATCTAAATTCATTAAACATGCAAGGCATTAAGGTTATCCTTTTTAACGATTTCTAGAATTGACTATTATCTCCCGATTTCTAGCTAAATTCTAGTTATGCATAATGATTTCTAAGCTAAATCCTCTCTCCCGAGTTAGATTCAATCAAAAACATCAATCAATATATGGTCGGTAAATTGAAAGCATTAAGAACACGATTATGCATAAATGAAATCAATAGCAAGAAAACCATTAAATCAATCCATAAAGTGCCCAACGGCTACATCAATCCCTAAGAATTAAACTTAGCTACACATAATCCGCGTTACAATATAAACTAAGTCTAAATAAGCCATAAAAACTACAAAATCAAGGGGTAAAGAGAATTAAATGCTAGGTAGGCCGAGACCACACGTCCCCGTTACGATCCCCACGAACAAAACTTTGATTCCCGCTTTTCCTCCACTTGTTTCAGCTTCCTCGGCCTCTTTTTCCTCTGTTTTACGACTCCAAATTGTCCAAAAGAAGTCTCCATCAAAGACCTAATCGCAAAATACTTATAGGCTGAAAAATCGTTGTAGCGTCACAACGCTATAGGGGTAGCGCCGCGACGCTACCGCCTAATCGCAGAATCTGATTTGGAAAAACACACAGCGTCGAGACGCTAGGGTCACAGCATCGAGACGTTGTGACCTGTTCGTGCCTAATTCAGATAAGGGAAGGCAGCGTCGAGACGCTGGTCTGCGGTTGGGCCCATTTTCAATCTTCCAACTTTGATTCTTTTTCATTCTTCGGCCTCTTTTCGCATCCCAACCATCCAATTAGCTCAAAAATATATTTCCTACAAATACAACACATAAATGCATAATTTTCGCCAAATAATTGTAAAAGACTAGCTTAATTAATTAGAGAAAAATAGCTATTTATGCTCGCTATCACTAGTGTTCCAAACTAAACAAAGACATTCTCCAACCACGTTATTCTAATTTCCATCACATCAATATTCTTTCACAAAAATACAATTTTCAATGGATTGTGTGCAGTAGGGAAAAGCTAAGTAATATTTTAGAAAATTATTATCTTGTAATCTTGCTCTCATCTCTTAAACTCAATACCATTTTATCTAACCAAGGAAAAGAACAAACTAGATTGAATCTGAAGAATATAGTTTTTACTTTCAAAAGCCAAATAATTAACACATTGTGGCCAGTCCGCCGACTCAATAAGTCTACCATTTTAGAGACAAGATCGAGTGGGGAGCTGAAAACATAATCATACAAGATGGAATTCACTCCTTCCCGACTTTAGGGTAAGTAGATGAGTTTCCTTTAACTGGTGTCTCTGAGACTTGAACAAAGGGCCCTACCCTCTCACTGGCCCGAGAGAGATTTCTATTTAATGGTTGGACTATAAACAGGTTGTTCATTAGAGGAGTACTGGTACTTAAGGAGATAGATGTAATCCAGAGGTATAACGGTAATTTGACCAATTGGTGTTACGAACACTGGTGAAGGACTAACTTGCTGTTATTAGTCTATATTTGTGGACACAGAAATATATCTACAGTGCGAAGAGTGCAACTGTAGGTCAATAGTGGAGTGTACCCACAATTTTTTTTTTTTTTGAAAAATGAGTATACACCCAGTTAATGAATATTGATTAATATGATTAATGAGTTTAGCCAATTATTCTCATATCGTTGGAGTTTCTGATCTGTAGGTCCATTAGGTTCTCTTCCTAACTCGTAAAGGGTA
Organism: Luffa aegyptiaca; assembly: GCA_017139565.1. NCBI lineage: Eukaryota > Viridiplantae > Streptophyta > Magnoliopsida > Cucurbitales > Cucurbitaceae > Luffa > Luffa aegyptiaca. The sequence continues at coordinate 27,439,657 of CM029403.1, forward strand.
TTGAGGTAATTAAGTGTTGAATGTAATTTGAAATGTTTAAATTTACTAAGGAAAATAACATAATGTATGGTAATACATTGTAGGGAAAAATACACTTTTGGTCCCTGGGGTTTGGGTTAAGTTACACTTTGGTCCTTGAGTTTTCAAACTCAACAAAAATACCCCTAAGGTTTGAGATAAGGAGCTTTTTATTAAAATAATAGTGTCACGTCAGCAGCTGTTAGGATTTAACAGAAAAATAGACGGCAGGGACCAAAGTGCTCCTTATCTCAAACCTCAGTGGTATTTTTGTTGAGTTTGAAAACTCAAGGACCAAAGTGTAACTTAACCCAAACCTCAGGGACCAAAAGTGTATTTTTCCCTACATTATAATATAAAGTTTATGTTTTGATTAAACTTTATAATATAAATTTAATATTGAATATGATTCAAAATTAATTTATGAGAGAATTAAATATTTGAAGGGGTTCAAATATTAATTTAATATGAATTGGGTTCGTTTAAAACTATAGGTTAACATTAAAGCGCATTTATGCACATTAAAACTATAGGTTATGAGAGAAATTCAATTGAATATGATTTAATTGTAGGCTTAAATTAAATATGTGAGCCAAAGCAACCACAACTCAGCAGTAATTGACATGTACCCTCGACCAAGAGGTCAGATGTTCGAATCTCCCTACCCCAAGGTTGTACTAAAAAAAATTAAATATATAATATTTAATTTAGTAATTAATTAATTGGAGAATTAATTAATTAATTAATTAAGTTAAATTTGATTTAATTAAATTAATACTATAGGTTATGTGAGAGATGTTCATTTAAATATGATTTAAATGAATTGATCAATTAAATTTGATTTAATTATTTATTAATTAATTAATTAAATTAAATAAGTTTTAACTCCCCGTCGTTGCTGGAGTTGGAAAAATCTTGTGGAGTAGTTTTCCACGCGTTAATTTCTCTCTCCTCTACCTGTAGTTCATGCTTAGAGCAAAAGGGAAGGTCTTTTTTGTTTTTTTTTTTTTTTTTTTTTTTGACAACAAAATGAAATTTCATGAATCGAAAGGAACTCCCCTAGGGAATACAAAAAGAGAACGCTCTTGACGTGTCAAACTAATTATCCAGTTGGGATAATTTGTCGTCCACTCTTGAGGGGCAGAATGAAGACCCTCCTGAGCTAACTCATGGGCGAGCTTGTTAAAATGTCGATGGACGTGACAAAAATTTACCCTATGAAAGGAAGTCTGTGTTGGGTTTTATGCCCTAAAACTCGTAGATAGTGAATGTAAACAAATTGTATACTTGTTTCAATAAAGTGTAATTGAGTTTCTACAATAAAGTGTTATTGTTAAATATTGCACAATTTGACCCAAATCCAATAAACTAAGATCCAAGGTTGTTTACATGTGACTTGAACTAGTATGTGGGGACATACGGGGATTGGTGTTCAAGTAACAACCTAAAAGGTCTATAGTATAAGGATAAGGTTGGGTACCTTATCCTGGTAACACTATGTGATACGGCCCGCTTTGTATTTGATACAGACGTATTGATCCAAAGCGTCCATGTAGTAGACATGCGAGCGGGGGTATACTATGCAATGAGTTTGCATAAGACCGGACCATGAAATGGTAAACCACTAGATATAACACCGTTAACTAGTTAGGTTACTGTTTCAATAGGATGACGTAGGTAACTCAGTCTTAATCCTCAGTGTGTCATGAACTCCTTCTCATGAGGGATTGTCCTTTGATTAGCATGGGTGAGGGTGGCCAATACGCCGACTCAATATGCCTTCCTTTTTTGGGACAAGACCGAGTGGGAGGCTGGGGACATGACAACACAAGAAAGAATTCACTCCCTCCCACTTCTAGGAGAAGTAGACGAGTGTTCCCTTAAGTGGTGACTCCGGGACTTGAACAAAGGGATCCCGCCCTCTCACTGGCCCGAGAGGGACTTTCTGTTTAATGGTTGGACCATAAACAGGTTGTTCATTAGAGGAGCGCTGGTACTTAAGGAGACAGATGTAACATAGGGGTAAAACGGTAATTTGACCCAGCCGTGATTACGAACACTCGTGAAGAGTTCAGCTATGGGTCTTTAGTGGAATGACCCACAGTTAATGAATATTGGTTAACCTGATTAATGAGTTTAATCGGTTAACCTCATATCATTGGAGCTTCTGATCTGTAGGTCCATTAGGTTCCCCTGCTAGCTCGTAAAGAGTAATTAGGAACAATTATATCTTGAGAGAATTTGAATAGTTCAAATTCATATTGGGAATTAAGTTAATTGTATGAGATACAAATTAATATAATGTATAATGATACATTAAAATATAAAGTTTAATTTGAAATTAAACTTTATTATTATGAGAGAAATAAATATTTGAAGAAGTTCAAATATCAATATGAATTTAATTCATATTAAATTTATAGGATATAAGAGAATTGGAAGGAGTTCCAATTTTAATATGAATTTGATTCATATTATAGAATTAATTAATTGAAGGCCTGAAATTAAATATATGATATTTAATTGGGTAATTAATTAATTAACTAATAGAAGGTCTGAAATTAAATATATGATATTTAATTGGTGATTAATTAATTTAAAGAATTAATTAATTGGAAATTAATCAATTATGAAAATGATTAATTACTTATGGAAGTAATTAATCATTTATGGAAATGATTTAATCACTTATGGAAGTGATCAATCATTTATGGAAAAGATTAATCAATTATGGAATTGATTGGTTATGAAATTGATTAATTATGGAAAAGATTAAATCAATTATGGAAATAATTGATTTTAAATGAATATTTTATTCATGGCCTTTCTCCTATAAATAGAACACTAACCCTAGGGTTTAAGTGATACAACATATGGCCACCATAAAGCCCTCTCATATTCTCTCAACTCAAGAACTCTAGGGAGAATTTTCTCTCTAGAGTTTTTCTCATTCAAGATTAGGTAGTCCCACAACTACGTTTCTAATCTCAGAGTTATAGCGGGGAAGATCAAATGGTGGTGTTCTTCGTTGTTGCAGAGCAATCAATAATCATTCTTGAAGTATTCAGAGTCGTCAACGGAGGTATGTTTTTCACCGCTTAACCTTTTGTCAATGTATTGGTATTTTGTAGAACAAAATTAATTTACGAACGGTCCAATTGTTTCCGCTGTAACGGAATTGGGAATTCCAATCCTTCAGTCTGAAGACTCCTTATGTCCCACAAAACTGTTGCAATACTCGAATCACGTTGGTTCGCCCCCTGAATGGCTTGAACCAATGATAGAGAATTTGACATCACCGTCACACTATCCACATTCAATCTACTTGCAAATCGAAGCCCCTCTAGCACTGCTACCGCTTCAGCACATAAAGGAGCAGTACATATTTGGGATGACAAAGACAAACCCGCCTTTAAATCACCTTGCTTATCGCGAAGCACTACCCCAATTCCAGTCCTCTGGTTAGGCTCATCAAAAGCTGCATCATTATGCATTATGGTTTCCTCCCTTTGTCAATTAACTTTTGGATCGCCGCACTTGACAGTGAAATGGAACCACTAACCCCATTTGCCTTTTGAAACTCATCTAGATAATCATAAATCCAAGCACATCCAACCTCAATGTTGGGAATGAGATGATTATGTATAACATTATTTATCTATCATTCCAAATTGTCCAAGCACCAACACATATCAGACCCAAATCCACTTCCTGACAACTACTGAGATTGAGCCAGCGGTCCTTTATGTCCATTTGCCTCTGTTGAATCCTATTCTCATTTGGAATTAGAACTTCCCATACTTTCATAGCCCGGTTACAAAGAAACAGAGCATGATCTGTAGTCTCTGGTTCGTCCTGACATACTGTTGAACGTGACTCCAGCATATCCATCCATAAATTCAATTTTGGGCTTAAGTTATTATGTTGTAAAAGGCCCAAAATTTGCCCAATCATTTTTGTAGTATATTGGCCCATTATTATTATGTTCAGTTTTTGCCGAGAGGAGTGATTGTGGTTTTTTGGCCGTTTTTCTTCTTCTTCGTGGTGTTGTACAGAAGGGAAAAAAAAGGGTTGCTACAGTTTTTTGAAGACAGAAGAACAGTGGTTTTATTTCTTAAAGCAAATGGCTTTTGGGTATAATTAAGAGAGAAATTTTGTCTCTTTGTGAGAGTGTTTCTTCTGTATATTTTATTGGGTTGTGAGAGATTTGTTGCTTGAAGTTTTTCTCTCTTTTCGATTGTATCTTGTTCTTGGATTGAAGTTAATAGAAGATCGATCTCGCCTTGCACAGTGGATGTAGACCTCATTGGTCGAACCACTATAAATATTGTGTCGTCTTCTTTATTTTTCTATGCTTGTTTTAGTTGACAAATTTGTGAACTTTGTGAGTGTGATTTTATGGACTGCTGTATTTTTAGCATTGTTTTTGTAGTTCTTCACAACAAATGGTATCAGAGCAGTGGTTATTAAGACAGTAGCGCAGCAGTGGGTGTCTTGATTCTGTGAATCTGTAAGTGTATTGTTTTTCATCGGTTTGATATTTAATCTGGAAATTTCTGTTTGGCTGGGTTGTGTTATTTGTTGGGTGTATTTGAAATTGTGTTTGGGCTGAAAAGGAAAAAAAATCAGTGAGATTGATTGGCTGTTAAAATTCCTAATATGTCTGCAAAATTCGAACTAGATAAGTTTGATGGAAAAGGGGATTTTAGCCTTTGGAGAAAAAAGCTGAAAGCTCTTTTAGTTCAACAGAAAGTGGGTAAAATTTTAGATAAACCAGAAACTTGGCCTGCAGATATGACCAAAGAAAAACAAGCTGAAATGGAGGAAATAGCATATAGCACAATGATTCTTCACTTATCTGATAATGTGCTTCGACAGGTTAATGATATTGAAAAACCAGAGGAATTGTGGACTAAGTTGGAGTCACTTTATTTAAGTAAATCTCTGCCAAATAAGATTTACTTGAAGGAAAGATTTTTTGGATTTAAGATGCAACCATCAAAATCCTTAGAAGATAATTTAGATGATTTCAACAAGATATGTGCAGATCTGGCAAATACAGGGGAGAAGTTAGATGATGAAAATCAAGCTGTTATTCTCCTAAATTCATTACCTGAAAGCTATAAGGAAGTTAAAGCTGCAATAAAATATGGCAGAGACTCATTAACTTTAGCCATTGTTTTAAATGCCTTGAGATCCAAAGATTTTGAAATCATGTCTGAGAAAAGGGATGTTGAAGCCTTAGTGGTTAGAGGGAGATCAGAATCTAAAGGAAAATCACAAGTGAAGAACACTAAGCATAGATCCAAATCTAGAGGTAAAGAGAAGAGAAGATGTTATTATTGCCATAAAGAAGGGCATTTGATTAAAAACTGTTTTCAGTTAAAAAACAAGAACAAGAAAGAGGAGAAAAATGATGAACAAACTGTTGCAAATGTGCATGAAGGATATGAGTCAGCAGGAGTGTTAACTGTGTCTGAGATTCCAGTTGATAATGAGTGGATACTTGATTCTGGATGTTCCTATCATATGACACCTCATAGACATTACTTTCAAGATTTTGAGGAACTTGAAGGTAACAAGGTTTTGATGGGCAATGATCAACATTGTCTTGTGAAGGGTATAGGATCTGTCAGGTTGAAACTTTATGGTGGAATGGAGAAGGTCCTGTCTGATGTTCGGTTTGTTCCAGATTTAAAGAGAAATTTAGTTTCTCTTGGACAACTTGATAAAAGAGGTTTCAGTTGCAAGTTAGAGGGAGGCGTTCTTCGAATTTATAAAGGTTCACTTCTTGAAATGAAAGGTAACCTTAGAAATGGCTTGTATGTTTTGAATGGAACCTCAGCTGTAGCTAATTGTGCAAATGTTGTTTTAGGACAAGGTGATAAAGAAACTGTCCTTTGGCACAATAGATTAGCCCATGTCTCTCAAAGAGGCTTAAATGAATTGCACAAACAAGGTTTGTTTGGTAAGTTCAAGCCTTCAGAAATACCTTTCTGTGAACATTGTACTCTTGGAAAGTCAACCAGGGTGAAATTTTCTAAGAGCACTGAGTTATCCAAGGTCATTTTAGATTATGTTCATTCAAATTTGTGGGGACCAGCAAGGGTTTCAACACTTGGAGGAGCAAAATACTTTATGAGTATTGTTGATGATTTCTCAAGGAAATTGTGGGTGTTTACTTTGAAAAACAAGAGTGATGCATTTGCAACCTTTAGAGATTGGAAAGTCCTGGTTGAAAATCAAACTAGGAGGAAAATTAAGGTTTTGAGAACAGATAATGGTCTGGAGTATTTGAATGACAGCTTTGTAACTTTGTGTAAAAAAGCTGGAATTAAGAGGCATCACACAGTTCCTTACACACCACAACAGAACGGTCTTGCAGAACGGTTCAATAGGACTTTGCTTGAGAGGGTGAGATGTATGCTAGCTAATGCAAAGCTTCCTAAGATGTTTTGGGGTGAAGCAGTTTCGGCAGCAACGTATCTCATAAATAGAAGTCCTTCAGTTGCCTTGGATATGAAAACTCCTCAAGAAGTTTGGTCAGGAAAGCCTCCCAATCTTAGTCATTTGAAGGTATTCGGATGTGCTGCATATGCACATATTAAACAGGACAAGCTAGAGCCACGTGCAAGGAAGTGCATCTTCCTTGGTTATCCATCTGAGGTGAAGGGTTATAAGCTATGGCTTCTTCAACCAGGTGAGGGACGATGTATTATCAGTAGAGATGTAAAATTTGATGAATTTGACATGCCTTGGGAGCTATCAGGTAGTGTGAGTTTTAAGAAATCTGTTGATAATGTGTCTTCAAACTCTTTTGAGATTGAGTTAGAAAACACACACACTGCCGGATCTTCAGGTGAGCAATCTATTTCCAATAATGAAGCTGCAAGGGTTGATGATCAGTTAACTGGTAAGTCATCAGAGGAACAACCTGAGTCTGTAGGTACTGAAAATGAACAATCAGAATCTCGCTTGTCAGATCATCAGTTAGCTAGAGATAGACAGAGAAGAGTTGTTAGACCGCCAGCAAGATATGATGAAGCAAGTTGTGCAGTAGAACAGGGGAAAGAAACAGCTTATGCCTTAAACTGTGATGAAATCTTGTTAAGTCATGAACCTGCAAATTTTGATGAAGCAATGCAGTCGAAAGAAAGTGATATGTGGTTAATTGCTATGAATGAAGAAATGGCCTCATTGATGAAAAATGAGACTTGGGTGCTTTCAGAAAAACCGCCAGATCATAAGCTTGTTGATTGCAAATGGTTGTTTAAAGTAAAACCTAGTATCAGTGGTGATGACAAACCTAGATTTAAAGCTAGGTTGGTAGCAAGAGGTTTTACTCAAGAATATGGGATTGACTATAATGAGGTTTATTCTCCTGTTGTAAGACATTATTCCATTCGTGTTTTGTTGTCTATAGTTGCTCATTTTAACCTTGAATTGGAGCAAATGGATGTGACAACATCGTTTTTGCATGGAGAACTAGAGGAAGAAATTTACATGTCTCAACCTCTTGGTTTCGTTGAAAAGGGAAAAGAACATTTGGTTTGTAGATTGAAAAAGTCATTTTATGGACTTAAACAATCTCCAAGGCAATGGTATAAAAGGTTTGATACTTTTATTATTAAGTGTGGTTTTAATAGAAGTGATTATGACAGCTGTGTTTATGTTAAACATGTTTCGAAAGATGTGTCTGTGTTTTTGTTACTGTATGTGGATGATATGCTTATATCTTCTCATGTATATTCTGAAATTGTTGACTTAAAAGCACAGTTATGCAGAGAATTTGATATGAAAGATTTAGGTCCAGCTAGAAAGATTCTAGGCATGGAAATTATCAGAGACAGAGCTGCTGGAAAACTCATAATTACACAACAGGGTTACCTTGACAGTGTGGTTAAGAGGTTTCATCTTGATGTTGCAAAGGCAGTTGTTGTCCCTTTGGCCTCTCATTTCAAATTGTCAAAGCTTCAGTCTCCAAAGACAGACACAGAAATTGCAGGTATGGCAAAGGTACCTTACTCAAATGCAGTGGGTTGTTTAATGTATGGAATGACATGTACTCGTCCAGATTTAGCCTATGCAATGAGTGTTATTAGCCGTTTTATGAGTTGTCCAGGAAAACATCATTGGGAAGCTGTAAAATGGGTTATCAGATATGTAAAAGGTACTAAGAACTATGGTTTAATTTACACAGTTGGTGATTCTGACGTTCAGTGTTTAGAAGGTTTTGTTGATGCTGATTTTGCCTCTGATTTAGATAAAAGAAGATCTACATCTGGTTTTGTGTTTAAATTGTTTGGTAATACAGTTAATTGGAGATCTTCACTTCAATCTGTAGTGGCTTTATCTACTACCGAGTCAGAGTATATAGCATTATCTGAGTCAGTTAAGGAAGCAATTTGGTTGAAAGGACTAATTTCAGACATGTTGGGAGATATAACAGAACCTATCATACACTGTGATAGTCAAAGTGCTCTTGCACTTTCGAAAAATCCTTTATACCATGATCGAACCAAACATGTAGATGTGAAGTTTCATTTCTTGAGAGATGAAGTAAACAAGAAAACAGTGAAGCTAGAGAAGATTGCATCTGAAAATAATCTTGCTGATATGTTTACAAAGTCTTTGTCAGGAGTGAAGTTTAAATTCTTCTGTGACCTACTTAAAGTAGGTATTGGCTAATGTTGCTTGTTGATGCTTAAAGTGCAGGGTGAGTTCAAGATTGTGTTTTGCTTCTTTATCTGAGGATATACTTGATTCAAGAGGGTGATTTGTTGAACGTGACTCCAGCATATCCATCCATAAATTCAATTTTGGGCTTAAGTTATTATGTTGTAAAAGGCCCAAAATTTGCCCAATCATTTTTGTAGTATATTGGCCCATTATTATTATGTTCAGTTTTTGCCGAAAGGAGTGATCGTGGTTTTTTGGCCGTTTTTCTTCTTTTTCGTGGTGCTGTACAGAAGGGAAAAAAAAGGGTTGCTACAGTTTTTTGAAGACAGAAGAACAGTGGTTTTCTTTCTTAAAGCAAATGGCTTTTGGGTATAATTAAGAGAGAAATTTTGTCTCTTTGTGAGAGTGTTTCTTCTGTATATTTTATTGGGCTGTGAGAGATTTGTTGCTTGAAACTTTTCTCTCTTTTCGATTGTATCTTGTTCTTGGATTGAAGTTAATAGAAGATCGATCTCGCCTTGCACAGTGGATGTAGACCTCATTGGTCGAACCACTATAAATATTGTGTCGTCTTCTCTATTTTTCTATGCTTGTTTTAGTTGACAAATTTGTGAACTTTGTGAGTGTGATTTTCTGGACTGCTGTATTTTTAGCATTGTTTTTGTAGTTCTTCACAACACATACTGAGCATAATCCATCAACCGGGACATGGTGACGCCAAAGGTTGGCCATCGTTGGAATAGAATTATGAAAAGAACTCCATACAAAGTGTTTGACCTTGTTTGGAATCCTCAACTTCCATAACTGCTTCCACCATTTACGCTCTGTTTCTGTGGATGAAGAAGAAGTCTCCTGTTGATGCAACATACTACATTTATACCCACTTTTGACAGTATACTTCCCCTTTCTGTCATAACGCCAAATCCCCGTATCTAGGGTCGTCCTGCTAATTGGTAAGTGTGTAATCACTTCAACATCATCTCTGCACAAATATTGACTTAGTTTGGTAACATCCCACTGATCTAATGGAGTAATAAACTCTGCAACCCGCATATTCTCGTTAGCATGTCCTTTGTTCATTAAAACCTTAAAAGTCACAGGACGAGGAATCCACGGATCTAGGAAAATTTTAATCGCCTGGCCATTCCCAAGATTTCTCCTTATGCCTCCCTCCAGAAGATCCAAACCCCAGACAAAGCCCTTCCAAAAGTAAGAGGAGTATGATTTAACCGATGCATGCAAAATAGAAGACGTAGGGAAATAACGCCCCTTTAAGATCTTAGAAAGGGTTAAGTTAGGATTATCCACAATCCGCCAAACTTGTTTTGCAAGCATTGCTTGGTTAAAATTAACCAGATCCCTAAAGTTTAGGTCACCTGACTCCTTTGGTTTACACAAATCTACCAAACTCCTCCAATGCATCTTCCGCTTTTCCCAAGACGAACCCCACCAAAATTTAGCACATAGTGACGAAATTCTTGTGAGGATACCTTTGGGAATCTGAAAACATCCCATTGCATAGGTGGGGATCGCTTGAATAACACTCTTAACCAAAACCTCCTTCCCTCCCAAGGAGAAAAAACTACCCTTCCATCATTGAAGTACTGCCCACACTTTACCGAGTAAGAACTGGAAGTCTTTATTTTTTTTCCTCGATGAAAGACAAAGGTAGACCAAGGTAAGAGCCCAAAGAGTCAATCGTCTTCATACCCAGCGTATTACTGAGATGAGCTCTTGTATCAAGAGGCACGTTCTTAGAAAAATAAACCATTTTTTGATGAAAACACACATAACCCTGAAATTTAAAATTTTCTCTCAACCATTCACACCATTCTTGTGAATTGACTCCCAAATTCAATAACAAATTGGTCTCACAACCATCTATCTCATCATACTTATTCTAAAAAAAAAAAAAAAATCTATCTCATCATACTGGTTTTTTCTAAATTGAAATTAGAGTTTGGTTTTATTATTTTTTCCATGTATATATTCACATAAGCAACCATACATATATGTAAAGATGTCATTTTTCGTCGATAAATTTAACGAAAAAATGTCTTCAAGAGTTGTTTTTGAAACAAAATTTAAACTTTAAAAGTTAAAATGAAACTTTTGAAAGTTTTAAAGATATAATTGAAACCAATCCATAGTTTTAGTATATTTTCGATAATTTAAAGATATAATTGAAATCAATCCATAGTTTTTAGTATATTTTCCGTCGTTCATTAGCAGCTGCTCGTCAGTAACGACGACGACGTCCACCACCACTCAACGCCACGATTCAAATTCTTAATTGCAACTCACCAATCATCTTCCCTCAACGCACACCATCTCAGTTTCCTCTCTCATTTCTGCTCTTTTTCCCTTTCTTCATCGCTCTGAAATTTCTTCGTTATTGTTTCAATGGAGGCAAAACTTTTCAGAACCACCCATGCTCTTCATCCGGTTCAATACCGTTCAACGATTTCTCGACCCATATGCGCTTTTGCCATCCAAAATCGGATGCCCGCAAGGTGTTCGACGTATTGTTCGAGTATCGTGAGATGCGACCTTCGACCTGTTCGAGCTTCTTCCGCTTCCACTAGGTATATAAATGGCAACCCTTTTGACGAATCTTGTTGTTTTTTTGTTTTTTTCGGCTATTGGGTACTTTGGCTTCTGATTTGTTATGGTCTCCAAATTTTTGTGGTGTTATGTTCCATTTGCTTACTTATCCATGAGATGCAAAAGCTCAAATTCTACAAAACTTTCCATTGTCGTTGAATGGTAGATTTTTGGATTTGGCGACATGGTAATTAGGAAAGGTTTCATGATCTGGGGCATAAGGTACTCACTCTATCACGCATCCTTTCCTCTCGTTTACCCTGTTCATTTTGTCCTTTGGTAAAAGGCGGAAGCTTTAGGTGCCAGATGTACATGTACACAAACACGCACACTCAGTCAACTATTTGTGATTGTTTTAGTTTCTGAGCTAATATATTATAGGTTAAACTACATAGTGTACCCTCCAAACTTTGATGATTGTGTTTGTATGGTGGTTAAACTTTAAAACGTTTTAATTAAGTTGCTGAACTTTGAATATTGATTCTATGTAGTTCATTCTAACATCAATCAGAAAGAAGTGAATAACTCGACAAAATAGAGTGGCACGCCCTATAAAAGAGATTTAAAAAGTTGTTTCAAAAGGGGTATGTTGTGTGTGCCATTTTATTTTGTTCAACTATCCACCCTCTTTTTGTTAACGTTGTGAAAAATTAGTTATTTATCCAATAGGCATGTTTTGTTATTATTTATTTGATGACAGTTGATTACTAGACTACATAGAATTACAATTCAAAAACCGAGTACATATTTGAAACTTTTTAGAGTCTTAGGACTCAAAATGCAACTAAGAAGCAACACTTCCTGGACACATATTGGACACTTGTTAGTACAATTGATATGTGGCAAACACTTGTTAGTACAATTGATATGTGGCAAACACTTGTTGTACAAAGTCAATATAGGTCCATATCAAACACTTGTTAAGTATACTAGATAGACACAATAATAAGTGACAAAGAATGATAAATTTTAAGAGTGAAATACATTAAGCTCATTTTTTTAAGCATACAAATGCATACACTTATTGATTTTGAATTTCCTTCTTATATAAAAATGATATATATTTTTAAAAATGTATATTTTACTAAACGTGTCCGTGTCGGACGTGTCACTGTGTCCGTGTCGTGTCGTATGCGTATCCGTGCTTCTTAGAAATGCAATAATCAAAGTTTATGAATAACTTATATTTTGAAAACTTTCTGGGGGGGGGGGGGGGGGTAGCACAACAGGAGTGTACTCAATCTTATGCTTATAGGCATGGCCAAAGTCCATCATTAAAGAGTTACGTCATCATATCTGTTCTCTTTTCCACTTGTCAAGAAAGGTTTCAGAAGGTGCTTGACAATACTCGTAAAATATCTGGTTCATTTGTGGCTTCTCTATGATTACCTCTACTAGAGATCCTTGCTGTGTTTTCTGACAAGCTAAAAGGGATCTTCTTGTAGCCTGAAGGATCCAAATCCCTTTGTTTTTTTCCCTATTCCTCGTCAATTAATTGAAAATGGATTGCTATAGATCACTAGCAATGAAGAAGCGGGTAGACATGAGTGAGACCTTGACCCTCGAGGGTATAAGATTTTCATTAATCCATCAGGAAGATAGCATAATATTCAGTCTTTTGGAGAGAGCACAGTATTGTTACAATGCCAATACTTATGACCGAGATGCTTTTGCTATGGATGGGTTTCATGGTTCTTTGGTAGAGTATATGGTCAAAGATACTGAAAAACTTCATGCTCAGGTATGCAAGACTGAACTTTGGAAAAAAAAATTAAGATGTAAAATAATGAGAGGAAGTGTTCGTTTTCGTTCAGATTTTCTGTTTAACAACAATCTGTTTCATGTTAGGTGGGTAGATACAAAAGTCCTGATGAACATCCTTTCTTCCCAGATGACTTGCCTGAACCGCTATTGCCTCCACTGCAATATCCTCAGGTAAACTTAAGATTGCATTTGCAATGAAAATTGCAATGGTTCAATGATGCTCAGGTAAACTTATGTTGGCTATATTGTCATGAAATTTTACATAAAAATGGCTGTGTTTGTTAATAGTTTCATTGGGTCGTCCTATTTGAGTCATTCTAAGTTCTCAAGTTCAAATATTTTAAGTATTTGGCCTTTTCTGCAATCACTTTACCTACAACACCTGGCTAATTGTGTCAACCCTTCTATGTTATATGTGGTCGTGCTTAAGGGCATACTAGTTGGAGTAGATTCTTATTTTTGATCAATCAAAAGAAGAATACTGTCAATGTTAAGGATGCCTGAGTATTTGCATGATGTAACTAATAGTTGACTGTCAAGTGTAAATGCTAATGGTCTTCATAATTCATTCTCAGTTATGTATTTCATTAAGATGAGCTTAAAAATAAAATTAAAAAAAAAAATCTTAGCAAACTGATAACATGACATTGGAGCAATGCCCCTGAAATCTTGCTCGGTGTGTAATGGTTCTGTTGCTCTGTTTTCTCATCTGTCAACTACTTGTTATGCGGCAAACAGGTACTACATCCAGTTGCGGACTCGATTAACATTAATCCTAAAGTATGGGACATGTACTTCAGAGATTTGATTCCGAGATTAGTCGAGGAAGGTGATGATGGGAATTGTGGATCAAGTGCTGTTTGTGACACAATTTGTTTGCAGGTGTGCATTCCAACCAATCTATTTCTTAATTCATTTTTTCATAATAACAAATTTAAGGTCTTCAGCCATGTTTCTTGTCTTAATATATACCTTGTGCTGCTAAACTGCTGAAGTTATCACCAGTTAACTAAATCACTTGCTACACTTTTCATCATTTGATTTTTCTAAGGCATCGTTTCAAGTTGTTCTATGGTCTCTACTTCTGATAAAACCCAAATATATTGAAATATGAGAGTTAAGAGAACTAAAAGATAACTCTCCAAGTATTCGAGGTACTTGGAATCTCCCCTTTCTTGCAATGTCGGTCAAGCATAAATCACTAAACAATTGCTCACTTCCTCCTTTGGCAGGCTTTATCAAAACGAATCCATTATGGAAAATTCGTAGCGGAAGCTAAGTTTCGAGCCTCTCCGGATGCGTACGAAGCAGCAATTAGAGCACAAGTAAACAAACTCAAACTAGATGCAAACCCCCAACTGCTGTTTTTCCCCCATTTCTCACTTCTTCCCCCTAGGATTTTCATCCAAGAACTTTTTCCTTGTGTACATTCTCAAAGGATAAGCAAAAACTGATGGATTTGCTGACATACCCGACGGTGGAGGAGGTCGTGAAAAGGCGAGTGGAGATGAAAGCAACAGTTTACGGACAAGAAGTGACGACTGATGCAGACAAAGCTGAATGCCAGGCTGCAACTTACAAGATCAAACCAAGCTTGGTTGCTGATCTATATGGGGATTGGATCATGCCATTGACTAAGGAAGTTCAAGTTCAATATTTGTTAAGAAGATTGGATTGAAGATCATAATTAATCTCGAAAGCCAAGCTGAAGTTGTTTTGGTCTATGGAATTGCTGACTTGTTTGTTGCAGATAATTTATCTTGTGTCATATGGTTCAGCAGCAGATTTGTTTAGTTATTTGAATTTCAACGTCAGATACAAATATGGGTGAATTTAAATGCCCTTCTGTACCTTTTTTTTTTTTTTTTCCATTCTTCTCCTAAAAGTAAGATCAAAATTTTTAGTCATTTGCTTATAATATATATATATATATATATATATATATTGATGACGCTGACGTTTCAAACTAATGAAAATCGAAATTAGAAATGAATTCATTGTGTAAATTCAAAATTTACGTGCGTTTGTTATGTTTGACATTTCTTTTTCTGAGCACTCAATATTTTGTAAATTCAAAATTTGACCTTTTCTTTAAAGAAAACAAAATTAACATAAATGGCTCTGGAGAGTGAATTATATGTTTCGAGTCTTTGACTAAAATAAAATAACACTAATTTTGTACATGTGAGGACTCAGGACCATTGTCTGTGTAGCTTATAGTCTAAAAGACAGCTAGATTATAGGTGAAATGAGTTTATCTCCACTCTCCACTGTGTTTCAAGGCCCACAACTTCCCCAAATATAAAAAAATGAGAGCCATCTGTGCCTTAAATTAAGGAACCAAATCAATTAGTATTATATATTCAAAATTTGTTACCTAATATTTATATTTTGAAAGATCAATTCTTTTCAAAAAAAAAAAAAAAAAATTTGAAGATCAATAATACTAATATTCCTTTGCATAAGCATTTGGTAGTTGGTACATTTATTATTTGCCATTTTGGATGAAGCCATAATCCCTTTTGCAACCATGTCCTCTTTATCAAACAAGATAGCATAATCATTACTTTAAATTATTTTGTAATAAATAATAATGGCATTACAATCCTTTTTAGTTTGAAAGAGTTTTTCTTTAAAAATGTTACATTTTAAACTATATGAGAATTTAAATTTACGATCCATCTTTGAAATGTACAGATTCAAATTGGACATTTGAATTAGCTACGAAGATGCATTGAATCGTAATTGAAGTTATAAATTAGATTGAGCAAAAATAAATTCTTATGTTGAATCTATAATGAGAAAAATCATTGACTAGTTCCAATTTTATTTTTAATACCATAAAACTCTTTGAAGGATTGATTCCAAAAAAGAAGAAAGAAAAAAAGAAACTCCTTGAAGGACAACAACAAATAAATTTTCATAGTGATAGAAGAGTGTGATTTAATTATATGGCTTGAAAGCTAAAAATTAGAAATGAGATAAAAGTGGGAAAAGTAAGGTTTAGTTTGATAACCATTTGATTTTTAAAAATTATGCATGTTTTCTCTCGATTTTCTTACCATGGTCAAAGGTATATTTGAATTCCTAGTCAAATTCAAAAAACAATTTTTTTTTTTTTTTTTTTGAAAACTACTTTTAGTTTTCAAAGTTGATTTGGTTTTTGGAGACACAAGATAGATAGCAAATCAAAGAATGTACCAGTAGTGTTTATAAGATTAATTTTCAAAAACCAAATGGTTATCAAATGGGGTCTAAATTCTTTACCCTTAAACTTTCAATTTCATCCATTTAGCTCCAAATTTAAATAATTGTAGTAATTTAAACTCCAAACTTAAATAATTGTTACCATTTAAAGTCTAAACTAAATAAGTAGTGGAATTTATTATCAGATAATAGGTAGGTAATCAATATCCTCAATTAATTAAGTTTTCATTTTTTAAGATCCAACATTAGCTACTAACAATATGTTTTTTCAAAAAAAAAAAAAAGCTACTAGCAATATGATTGGATGAGATTGTTTTGTTAGGATTAGTTCTAACATTTGTGTTGAATGATTTTAATTAGTTAGATTTAGGAATTTTGTTGATATGTTTGAGCACACGTTTCTTTTTTTATTTTTTATTTTTTGATTTTGTAACTAGGTAGAGTATTTTGATGATCAGTTTTAGACATTTCTATGACATGATGTTGGATGTTTTATTGGTTGAATTTTATATGATTAATTTATTGATTCATAGGAAACTTTCTACTTTAGTTTTTAAGATTTACCAACCACAACAATTACTCAAGTTCAGAGTTTAAATGGATAAATTTGAAAGTAATATAACAATTATTCAAGTTAAGAGTTTAAATGGAAAATTTTGAAAGTTAAAAAGTTGAAATCTTGGATACAAATTGAATATTTTCTTAAAAATATTTAATATATAAAAACTTGGGGCAGTTGCAAGAATAGAAAAATTAAAAATGGAATTTGCAACTATGTCATCAGTTTTTTAATGTTGTAAATATAACAAAAAAAAAAAAAAAATGGGTCCAACCTAAACATTAAAGTTGAAAAGTAAAAAAGAAACCAATAAAAAACACGCTAGAAGTTGAAAGTTTAAAAAGTATATCAATGGTGTTATTGATATACCATATATCAATTACATCATTTATTTAGTGTGACTGATATACTAGATATTTGGTATATCAATCAACTAATATACTTAATATATAGTAGATCAGATGTATATGTCATGAATATAATATATTTCATTCATGAAGTATACATATGAACTTTCATGAGTTTAGATGTCTTTGATATGAAGCTTTCTTTTCAGGAGTTGTCATTCTCCCACATTCCTCGGTAGGCCAATAGAGCCGCTGATTATCTAGCTAGGGATGCGTTAAAAAGTTCACAATCAATTCTTTAGTTGGAAAATTTTCCAGATTGGTTGATTTCAATGGGTAGTTTAACCCATCGCAGTTGTATTCAACACAGAGTTTGCTCAAATTAATGAAATGATATGTTTATTGTCAAAAAAAAAAAAAAAAAAAGATGTCTTTGATATACTTCATTAATAAAGAATTAGATATATTAGCTTTATTTTGGGACAATATGTATGGTAGGAGATTTAAACCTATAACCTCTTGGTTGGATGTGTATGTTTTGTGCTAGTTGAGCTATGCTCATGTTGGCAAATATATCATCGATATACTTATATCATCTTAATAATATATTACTGATACACTAATTGATATACTTGAAATTATATTTTTTAGTGAGTATTGATATACTACTAATACACCAATGATATACTTAAAATTGCATCTTATTGATATACTAATGACAAATTTTGCATTCCATGACCTTCATAATACACCAACAATAAAAAATATATGTCAATTATTTTTTTCAAAAAGTAACAAGTGTATCATTGATGTATTTAGCTACTCACAATCAGGTATATCAATGTTATTAATTATTTGAATAATATAACAAATGAGGTATATCAATTCATAACAAGTATAGAAGGAAAACATTTATGTTCTAAAAGATAAATATTTCGTTTATAATATGTAAATAACACCATACAATTCAATAAAGAAAAAATGAAACACAACAAATATAAGTAAAGAAAAGTAATATATCAAGTATATTATTGGTATATCAACATTCATATATCAAGTATATCATTCATATATCAATACTCATAATCAAGTATATTAAGAGTTACGCTTAAGTATATATTATAGGTATATCATCATATTCATTTGAGTATATCAAATTTGGTATATCAGTTAATTGATATACTTTATATTTCGTATATAAATAAATATAAAGTTTATTAGATATACTACTAATATACCAGTTGATATACCAATAAAGGTAAAACTTGAATAATAAAAAACGTGAAAATAAGATTTTAAAATTTTTACTATATTTACAAATCTCAAAAAGTATAGTTAAATTTGCAAATATCCTAAAACTTCTTTTGCTACAATTTCCCTAAAAAACTTTGCTTGCTTCGAAAGGGTAAAATGACTTTATTTTGAATGAAAAGATAATTAATAATTAATAATGATTGTATGCAATGCTGCTATAAGAGGATAAATGCCGTTGGAGCAGATTTAAAAAAGAGCTACCTTTACCAAAACTTGAAAAAAAAGTTTAGAATGCAAAGAATAATACCAAAGATGAGCTGGCTGTCGTGAGAAAAATCTCAAACTTTTGGACCCAAATTATTAAACTTATAAAAAAAATACAAAAAAATATAAACCGGGGTGTAATAATTTGTACTAACCCACAAGTTAAGTTGAATTAAAAAAGTAATCCAGTTCTAGATCCATAAAGCAACCTCTTCATTAATCTTTATAAACATCACTCCCCAGCCATGGATAAATAAATAAAGTCTCAAACCAGACCCTTCTAGATACACTGAAATACAGATCTATGGAGGTTCTGAGAAGAAGGGTTGGCGGCGGTAGGCTGCTGCAGGCGGCGGTAGTGGCGGTGGCGACGGTGGTGCTGCTGCTGGCGGCGGTGCCGAATGTTTCGGCGACACGGTGGACTGTTGGTGGCAACATGGGGTGGACGACCAATTTTAACTACACTATCTGGGCTCAGGAGAAGCACTTCTATTACGATGACTGGCTCTGTAAGCACTTCTATCTATCTACAGATCTGTAAATGGTGTGTGGAGTTGTAGCTGATTTACAGATCTCATGCAGATTTTTTAGCTCATGACTTGGTTTTGTGGGATTTGAGGGGAGATTTTGGGGGTTTTGTGGGATTTGAAACTTGAACTTGAAGTTTTTGGTTAAATTGGACAAATGGGAGAAAAATGGGAGTATATACGAGTTGTTTCAAATTGGTTCTTTCCCAACAAAATACATAATTTAAAAGGGATTGAGTGTTTGGATGTTGAAATTTCTTATATCTATGTTTGTGCATCCTCAGAAATGGTAGCTCCTTCTGTTCATTTGAACTTTTGATTTGGAATTTTTTGGGTTTCTACAAGGTGGATGGCTTAGAATTGTTTGTGTTAGTATTATTCTGATTGTTCATTTGAACTTGAGATCTCCAAATTTGGTCCAAATTGTAGAGTTATTAGCAGATGAGCTATCAAAAAGGGACTGTTCACATTGTCGGTAGAGGCATTACCTATCTCATACTTGCAATCTCTTGGTCTCTCCCATTCTGAAGTAATGTCGGCTCCTCCATTTGTAAATGCCTTTACTCAAACATCACACGCACACACTTACAGCCATTGCTAACAATCTATTGAGTTTGGTGCATAATTTGTTGTAGTTGTAGAGTTAATTCATTTTTGCCAAACATAATTGAGTGAAGAGAAAGTAACATAAGTGTTCTTGTCGATGGAGAATTCGGGTTGTTTAACGAAATCTTAGAGTAGCTTAATTAGTTGAACTAGTGAGAGCGATTTGGCTGAAGTTGGTGTTGTGTGTCAGTTTTTGTGTATGACAGGAACCAAATGAATGTGTTGGAGGTGAACAAGACAGACTATGAGAGTTGCAATTCAGATCACCCACTCCACAATTACACCACAGGAGCTGGAAGAGATGTGGTTCATTTGAATGTGACCAGGCCCTATTACTTCATAAGTGGCAAGGGCTTTTGCTTTGGAGGCATGAAGCTCGCTATTCACGTTGAACACCTACCTCCCCCGCCCTCGACCTCGCCCTTGAACGAGAAGAGCAGTTCTCCAAGATCTAGCCACATTGCCCACACCCCATTCCTTTTCACTGCTGTTTTCGCCATCGCTGCTCTATGGGAAGCTTTCGCCCGGATCTGGTAGAGAGGCCAGTGGCCCAGTCTTATTGATTGATGTTCAAACAGAGTACATTTTTCTTCACCAAATTGTGAAAGGAAGATCAAGTTATTAGTTATCTTCTTTCTTTTGTTTTTCTTTGACTGCCTTTTTTTTTTTGAGGGTGTGGTGTTTCTCTGTGTTATCTTTTGCTTTCCCTTTGATTTAGACTTCAATATTCAAATTAGATTTTTTTTTTTTCCTTGTTTGGGTGGTGGATATGGAAACTGTAGGGCTTGAATTTTGATAACACTAATTTATTATTTTGTCCATTTAAATTGGTTTGCAAGCCACCAACCATGTGAATATAGATTCTTATGTCCCTTTTATTCATTAAAAAAATGTATTGATGACTTGGAAAAGAAAGCAACGGGGAGCACAAGGATCTCACCTGTAATATTGATTGGGCCCATCATCCAGCCCATTCAATCTGGCCTTTACCATATATATTGTTTCTTTTCCTAATATCTACTTCATTGAATGAGTAAAATTAAGGGATTTATACGGGTTTTTTTTTTTTTTGTTTAACTGTTCAAGTGTTTAGTTTTGAAAAAAAAAAAAATCATTTTGAAAAAATTTCTAGTGTTTGACCATTACTAAAAATGACTTATTCAAAAATGAGATTGATAAATAAATCATTTTGAGAGAAACATTTGAAACCAACTTTTTAAAAAAGTGTTTAGTATACAATAATTTGTGTAAAAAACACATATGAGGAAATGTAACCAAACACATGAGTGCTTATATTTGAAACAATTTTTATACAAAATGTTTTTTAAAAAATGCATTCTTCAAAAACAATTAAATTAAAATGTAATCCGAACGGACCCTAATTTTGAAAAAAAAAAATCATTTTGAAAATATTTCTAGTGTTTGGCAACCCCTAAAAATAACTTATTAGAAAATGAGATTGAGAAATAAACGATTTTGAGAGAAACACTTGAAATCAACTTCTTTAAAAAGAGTTTTCAAGTATACAATAACTTGTGTATAAAAACACTTAGGAGGAAATGTAACCAAACATATGAGTGTTTAAATTCTAAACAATTTTTATACAAAATGTTTAAAATAAAATGCATTCTTGAAAAACATTTAAATTAAAATGTATTCCAAATAGACCCTCCATATCTAGGAAATAATTAAGGAGTAATATGTAAATTGGTTATTTTTACTGTTGGTTTAGACTCAGAAAGAAATTGAATAAAACAATTGAATTGGTTAAGTTAAAATTTCATTTTAGTTCTCTTTCAACTTTTTTTTTTTTAGCATCATAACGCATCAACCTATCATAACACCAAGAGAACCGCTCAGAGAGCAAAATTACAAAGGAGAATCAGCTAAAACCACACCCTCCACACGGAGGTACGACTCAAAAGTTAGGCCGAAATCACCAACCGTTGTGCAGCACTCTTCCCCACCCGGAAGCTCGTGCCCCAATCTAAAAGGACAGCCATATGATTTTATCTGTAATTCAGCTAGCTTCCAACTCCTCGAACATTTCCACACCGCGACAGCCATTAAGCGTTTTCGGGCTACCCAACTCAAAACGAACACTGCTCTCAATATTTAGGCCTGCAAACAAAATTACCATCAAAGAGCATCTTTGCACATAAAACCAAACGGAGAAAAGATAAGGAGGAACTAAACATTAACAAAATTGCTCTATCCAATCCCCCCCAAAAAAACCTAAGCTTCCTACACCTTGATCAAGTCTACCGCTCTATAGTATGACTGGCCGAGATTCACATGTTGACATTTATCATGCTCAAGGCCAAGAAACTACATATGCCAAACCCTTTACCTGTGAGAAGTTGTTGCAAGCTAATAATAAAAAAAAGAGACAGATTAAAACTTTCCCAAGAAATTCTCGTGAGTGTGTGTGTTTAGCCTCACCTAAAGCAGCCCCTACTAGCCCAGAACTAATTTATAAGGCCCTCCACCCATCTTCCCCCTACACTGGAAACTAAGGCCCCACATGAAAAGCTAAAATAGTCAAATAAGGATGCTAACCCATTACTTAGGAGCCTGGACAAGAAGATCCCCTCTCTTTTCCATCATGCATTTCTTTCTTTTTCTTTTTCTTTTCTAATAACACTCCATAACCCATGCTTTTTTTTTTTTCTTTCTTTCTTCCTGTTTTATTTACATGGTACTAGCTTTCACACTACAATGCAGGGACCCATATCCAAGATCAACCTTTGGGTGGCCTAACTGATCACATTGAAGGTAACTCTTTTTACCCCTAAAACATCACTCCCATATAAACCACTCCCATCCCTTTTGGCAGGCATATATTCTTATCTTTCCCTAAGTAAGCCTCACATACTAATTTGCAAGAATTATATTTCCACACAGAACCTTGATCCTATCAGGGTGACAACAGACTTATGGGAGCAACCCTAGCCCTTCAAGACTAACTAAGGGAGATCCCGAACTCACACAAGCAAGAAAACCTCAAAGGAAGCTTTAAAATCTCAAGATTAGCTACACACGCCTCACTTTAACACAAGCAAAAGAAACATACTAGCACATACATACCTTGTCATGCTTAAACATTTCAACACCACATCTCAGCCATTTTAGCTCAAAGTTTTAAAACATTGTCCCAGCAAAAATAGGTCCATTGCTCAGGTGCATGGCCTCCAAACAATCGTAACAGAGCAACACAATACCGAAAAGCATACGTAAGAGTAGACTGATGCTCAAGTGCACACAGCCTCAACCTAGGGTCCACTAATCATATAAAACATACACAGACCACAGAGTAACCTACACATGCAAAACATAGGGGACTGATGCTCAGGGGCATCAAGCCTCAAACCTAGGATCCACTAACCATGCAAATGCCCCACCCTTTAGCCTAAAACATACACAACCCACAAAAGTATTCTAAACATGCACAACATAAGGTTCAAGAATACGGGGAACAGAAGACCTCCCCTGATATCTGCACGCCAGTATTGGGTAATGATTGCCGCTGCTCAGTCTGATCACCTTTCCAGTTTAGATGGTTTTTTGGTTCGCTATCCATTCTTGATCTTCACTAGCTTGAGGATAAATCGTGGAATCCTTAACAAAACTCCAGCCGCCACCTGCCTGACATAAGCACACAAAAGAGAAAACAGTTATAGGGATAAAATATCTTCCTCAGCTGGAAGATAGGCACACGCAGGTATCGATTCCATCCAATACTCACAGCCCCTCTCTCTCTCAAAGCAAAGCGGGCTAACTCATGGGCAACACAGTTTCCTTCCCTTCTTGTAAAGCTGAATCTGAGCTGAATATGCGTAGGCACCTCCTTTCGAGCCTCACAAACCAGAACACCGAACTCAGACAGATCCACCATCGCAGAATCTTGCAACAGCGAATAAACCCCCATAGAGTCAGTCTCAAGGATTACTGGAGCTAAACTCATCTCCACCACAAGTCTCGTTCCGTCCACCATCGCCAGACCCTCTGCCAAATTTGAATTCCCCACATGATCATGGCTAACAGCAGCTGACAGCATGACTTGCCCTACCTCATCCCGAACAACAACTCCAGCACTCGCCCGAGACAGGTCCCCACAATATGCAGCATCCACGTTTGCCTTATACCATCCCTCCTCCGGCGGGGACCATTTTACTGCACTCCGAGGCACTCCTCTAATCCCCTCACAATAGGTCCGAGAGGCCCCTTGAAAAATAGCAAGATAGTTCACCGTCCAATCCACAAGCCCTGTTGAAGGAAACCACCCTCTAAACTTCTGTTGGTTTCGGCAATACCATACAACCCACAGCACCACCACAAGCTCTTCAAACTTAGCCCAGTCGACCCTGTCTTTCACATCCCTAAGCAGATTAAGCATAGAATTCGCCTGGACACTCTGCAGCAAAACCTCCTCAATAATTCACGAAAAAATTTGCATTGCCAAAACAAATGCATGTATGACTCCCCATGCCAACCATAGTGCACACACACATTCAAAACATCAATGCCCCTAACACTCAAATTGTCAACAGTAGGAAGTTGCTCCAAGCAAAGACTCCAAAAGAAAATCTTGATTTTGTTTGGGATCCCTATTTTCCAACACCCCTTCCACCAACTGGACAGAGCCTCACTCGAAGACGAAGATGAAGTTTGGGCAAGCAAAGCCACCTGGCCAAGTCGGTACCCACTCTTACCGTATAGGTCCCACACTTCTCAAAATGTCATATGACTTTATCCTCATACGATATATGCCGCAATGGGATAGTAAGGATAGAGCGTACCTCGCGAGGGCTAAAATGATGTCGCAGAAGTTCCTCGTTCCACTAACTAGAGACAGTAAGAAGATCAACCACTCGAGTGTCAAGATCCAAAGTAACCGGAGATCGTACCTTAAGGCAGGTATCATCTGGAGTCCAGTTCTCTTTCAACTTTTATGTGTTCTGTTTTAGTGATTTAGCTTTGAGCTTTTTGTTTAAAAATTATTTTAACTTTTTTTTTAATCAATCACTTGTACTTTAGGTTTTCATCAAATAATAGTTTATGCGTGTGTTGAAAAATTTATGGATCAAAATAAAATTTAAAAAAAATTAAACTTTTTTTTTTTTTTTGAGTACATCAACATTTGCGATGGGGGATTCGAATCTCTGACCTCTTGATCGAGGGTACATGTCAATTACCGCTGAACTATGCTCGCTTTGGTAATATGCGTTGACCAACTTGAAAGAAGTGAAATCTTGACTACAAAGGAGTAAATTTTGCATGCTTTTATAGTAATCAATCTAATTATGCAATTTTTTTTCACAATAAATCTAATTATGCAATTGATTTATATCATTGACTCATTGTAATCTATATTTTTGTCTAGTCTCATGATCAATCCATTCATTATTTTATTTTGTAAATCCAGTCCATAATATTTTTTTTTTAGAATTTGCAGTGGATGACAAATAAGAATTATATAATTGCAAATATAGCACAATGCAAAAAAATTTGCAAATATAGCAAAATCTATTAGAGTAAACCACAGACTTTGTGGTTATCAATATAACTTTATGCCAGTTGAACTAAGCTCTTGTTGGCTAATATTCTAAAAATTTAAATCTTATATTGATTCATGTGTTTTTAAAATGTCTATATAAGTTATTTGGATTTTTAAAAACTAATAATCTTTTTCACTCTATCTCATTTTATCATCATTGTGTAACAAATAAATGAGATGATTCCAAATATATATATTAAAGTTGCATTTACTCACAAAGATAAAATACAACCAAGAGGTCTTCGAGTCCCTTCACCCTCATATAGAGTTGTGTCAACTTATTGATAGATCAAATGTTCAATTACAAGTTCACTATTGATAGATCAAAGGTTTAATTATAGGTTTAGTCCATAACTTTTAGAGTTGTGTCAACTTATTGATAGATCAAATGTTCAATTACAAGTTTAGTCCAAAACTTTTAGAATTGTGTCAATTTGGTCTCTGAACTTCAAAAAATGTCAAATAGGTACTCAAACTTTCAATTTTTTTTTTTTCCTATAGATTCCTGAAATTTTAAAAGTATCTAGTAGGTCCTTGAACTTTTACTTTTGTGTCCAATGGGTCTCTCAACTTCCAATTTTGTGTTTAATAAGTCATTTACCTATTTGACATTTTT
Organism: Luffa aegyptiaca; assembly: GCA_017139565.1. NCBI lineage: Eukaryota > Viridiplantae > Streptophyta > Magnoliopsida > Cucurbitales > Cucurbitaceae > Luffa > Luffa aegyptiaca. The sequence goes on from CM029403.1 coordinate 27,465,659, forward strand.
AAAAATTCACAAGCCTACTATATTAAAAATTGGAAGTTTATGATCCTAACAGGCATAAAATCAATTTATATCTAATAGTTTAGTTAATTTTAAAAAATCTCGAATATGTCAATAACTTATTAGACACAAAATTGAAAGTTTCGGAAACCTATTAGATACAAAAGTGAATGTTCAGGAACTTATGAAACACTTTTTAAAGTTCAGGGACTAAATTGACCCTAAAAGATGGACTAAACTTGTAATTTAACCTAGATTAAAAAACAAGTTCATTTCTTCTCAAGTCTTCAATTTTAATCTTCAATTTTTAACACATAAAAATTGAAACTTGATCCTAAAATATTGGTAAAATTAATACTTCTTTTTTAGTTCAACAATACTCTCTACTAGTTGAATGGTTGGGTTTAAGAGCTTTTGTTTGGTTTTTTTTTCTTTCTTTATTTTCTTGGTACGAGCTAGGGATGTTTGACCTAGAATTTAGGGGTTCTACTAATATAAAATTGAATTTTATGTCCAAGAACTCTAAACTTTCAATTTCATGTCTAGTAAATTTGTGAATTTTAAAAAGTGTCATAGGTCAAGGACCTATTAGACACAAAATTTAAAATTTATTGAGGGACTTATTGTACGCAAAATTGAAAGTTTAAGGATACATTAGACCCTTTTTAAAGTTCAAAGTCCAAATAGACACATGTCTTAAAGTTGAGGGACTTATTTGACACTTTCTAAAGTTTAAAACTAAATAAACACCAATTTGAAGGTTGAAGGATTAAACTTATAGTTTAACATTTGAATAACTACCTCATGTTTGAATTATACTACTAACAAAAAATTGTACAAAAATGACTATAATAATGGACAATAATACAATGCAGAGTTGGGGTAAAATCAAAATTAAATTTACCTTCGAACTTGACTAGGTGTGTATTAATTTCCACTCTAAACTTTCAATTTCATCCAATTTCATTAGATTCACCTATTCATTTTAATTAAAAAAGAAAAAGTAGAAATTTCTTGAATCTCACCAATTTCAATGAATAGTGAACCCTTCACAAAATTATACCCCATCAATGTACAAAACAAATCAATGAATAAATCTTTACAAACTCATCAAATTTAACAAAAATCTAGTTTTAGTGTAACTTTTCTTTAAATTTCAATCCATTTCATAATAAATATATGTTTTATAATTAATAAAAAACACTTTTGGACAATTTTTCAAACATATTTTGTAATCCATACCATTGTTTTTTGACACTATATAGGGTGAGGGAATATTTGACCTCTTAATTGATGATCCGTGCATTATGCTAGCTAACCATAGTTATCCAAGCTTACTCGGCGAATTTGATAATATTGAGTCTGTCTTATAATAAAAATTGAATCCACTGACAAACAAATTGAGTTTTGTTCTTTCCCCTTCTTTTTCTTCCTTCTCAAAAGTAGTCATGAACACATGCGGTGGGCCTCACATGATTTGTTCTGCCAACGAAGGGCTTTAAATAAAGCCAAATCCCGGGTTCATGTTGACTGCGCTTTTTGTCAGAAGAAAACTTTGTTATGAACCAAATATTCAAATTTAGTTTCAGTTAAATTAATTATAATTTTAGTTTGTATGTACACATAAACTATAAGTCTTGATAACTATAAGATTTTTTAAAATTAAACTTATAAATACTACTTCCACGTTAAAAATTATCTACCTCATTCTTATGGTTTAAAAAACAAAGTCAAATTAAAAAAAAAAAAAAAAAAAACAGTAGTTTCAAAAACTTATTTTTGTTTTTGGAATTTGGGTAAGATTTCAAATGTTTCCTCAAGAAAAATGAAAATCATGGTAAGGAAATAGAGAGAAAACAAGCATAAATTTCAAAAACGGCAAAAACAACCAAAAAACAAATGAGTTATCAAACATGCCTTGTTTTTAATTTTAAACTTTTAGGTTAAAAATACCATTTTGGTCCCTGTACTGTGGGACTTATCAAGGGTCAAAGATAAACAAGTGCCACATCACATAATAGAAGAAATACGATGAGGGTCAGGAATAAACAAGTCTCACTGCAGAAAAAGAGGCAAGCTAAAGACTAGGGATGAACAAACACCACTGCAACAAAGGTAACTTGCTATGAGTTAAGGATAAATAAGCGCTATCGCAACAAAGGTGTCAAGGTTCAGAGATAAACAAGCGCGACATGACATAATGAAAGAACATATTGAGGGCTAGGGATAAACAAACACCACTACAACAAAGGTGTCAAGGGCTAGGGATAAACAAGCACCATTGTAGCAGAAGTGACAAGCTGGAGGCCAAGGATAAACAAGCACCACTGCAGTAAAATAATATGTTGGGGGCTAGGGATAAACAAGCGCTACCACAGCAAAAAGTGTCAAGGGCTAGGGATAATTAAGCGCCACATGACATAATGAAGAAATATGTTGAGGGCCAGGGATAAACAAGTGTCACTGCAACAAAAATGAAAAGTTGGAGTCTAGAGATTAACAAGCGCCATCGCAACAAAAAGTGTCAAGGGCCAATGATAAATAAGCGCCACATGACATAGTAAAAGAACACATTAAGGGCCAGTGATAAACAAACATGACCTACAACAAAAATGAAAAGCTGGAGGCTAGGGATAAACAAGCGTCATCACAACAAAATGTGTCAAGGGCCTAGGATATACCAAGCACTACATGACATAGTTAATCAAGCATATAGATGAATGAAACTCATGGATGGATGCATAAACATATATGGTCATAATAGATATGTTCATTTTGTAGGGATTAAAGCCCTAGGCAGCGGAAGACGTTAGAGACCCTTTTCGAATTAAAACGCCGATTGGGATACCAATACGACGGCAAACCAACTTACAGCAGAAAATAAATATAACATGTTGTAATACAGTTATAAAACATGCTATAATCAAAAAGGAAAAACTAGATCTCATCTAATTTGGATCCTATTGATCCTAGATCGTGAAAAACTATACCTTTGCTGAAATTCTCGATTAGTTTCGCCAAAACTCCTGAAAATTCACCCAAAACCAGCAGCAAGAAGACCTTGATTTCGCTGTAAAAACGTCACGAACACCACCACCAAAGTTGCACCAGTATTTTCTTGAAGGATGTGCGTTAGGGGCTTGTGGGAGCACAATCTCTAAGTGTTTTGGTGAATAAAGTTCTCTGTATTCTTTTTAGAGAGAATTGCAGAGAGACTTCTTGGATTGGAGGGATTGAGAGTGTTCTGCGTGAATCCCAGGGAGAGCGCAAAAACAGAAGAATGGAGAGTTACCGTAAAATGCACAACTGCCTCCTTAAAAAACTCCCATTCACGCAAGACTGAGGAAAAATAGAGCACACGTTCCCATCAGTTACCCTAACTGATGGGAAATAATTTAATTAATATTAAATAATATTAATTAAACTTTTAATTAAATTAACTATTAATTTAAATTAAAAGTTATTTGTATAAACCTATTTATACAAAATAAACTCCATTTATCCTATAGTTTTAATATAGCTTAATTAAATCAAATTTAATTAAAAATTAAAACCAAAATATTAATTAATTCACCAATTAATTAATATCATAATTAAATATCATATATTTAATTATATATTTATATCTCTCAAATTAACTATAGAATTAATATACATCATATGTGTATTAATTATAACCTATAGTTTTTAATATGAATCAAATTCATATTTTAATTTAATATTCGAACCCCTTCGAATATTCAATTCACCCTTAGAAATTTACCTCAACGCCCTTATAGAGCTACCGATGGGACCTGATGGACCTACAGATCAGAAGCTCCAACGATATGAGATTAATCGGCCAAACTCATTAACCAAGTTAAGCAATATTCGTTAACTGTGGTTCACTCCACTATAGAATCACAGCTGCACTCTTCTCACTGCAGATATATTTCTGTGTCCACGAATATCGACCGTCAACAGCAAGTTAGCCCTTCACGTGTGTTCGTACCCCAACTAGGTCAAATTACCGTTTTACCTCTGGGCTACCTCTTTGTCCTTAAGTACCAGTGCTCCTCTAATGAACAACCTGTTTGAGGTCCAACCAACAAACAGAAGTCCCTCTCGTGCCATAAAGAGGGTAGGGCCCATTGTTCAAGACCCGGAGACACCACTTAAGGGAACACACCTCTACTTACCCTAAAGTCGGGAAGGAGTGAATTCCATCTTGTAAGACTATGTTCCCAGCTCCCCACTTGGTTTTGTCCCCAAAATGGTAGGCTTATTGAGTTGGCGAATTGGCCACTCTCACTCGTACAAATCAAAGGACAATGCCTCATGGATAGGAGTCCATAATCCACTCAGGATTAAGGCCAAGTTGCCTAGGTCATCCTAGTGAAATAGAAACCGAGCTAACTAACGGCGTTACAGTTTGTGGTTAACTATTTCGCGGTCCGGTCTTTGTGCAAACTCATTGCACAGGATACCCCCACTCGCATGTCAACTACATGAACGTGTTGGATCAATACGTTTGTATCAATATACAAAGCGGGTCGTATCCATAGTGTCACCAGGATAAGGTATCCAGCCTTATCCCTATACTACAGACCCTTTAGGCTAAAACTTAAACATTGATCCCTGTATGTCCCTACATACTAGTTCAAGCCTCATTCTATTAGCCTTGGATGTTTAGTTTATTGGATTAGGGTTAATAAGAAAAGATATAATACAAACATTGAATAATACATCACATTTATTAATGTTCGGTCAAATGTACATTTACTATCTACGAGTTTTAGGGCATAAAACCCAGCATATTTTACTACTAACTTTTAACCTTCTCTATTTTTCTTTTGGAAGGGAAAAAAAAAAGTAATGTGTACAAAACAATTCATTGATACTTCTCCATATAGCTTAGTTAGGTATCGTGCTCTTGAAACTGTAATTTGACTTATGTCTTAACTTCAAACTTTAAGACAAGATTAATGATGGTTACTTGACATAAGAGTCCATAAATCTCATTTAAAGGAGCTCTCATGACTTCCAAATGAATGTCATCTCAAGATTTTGGGATTGATGGTAAAATGGTGGATGCAATCACTACAACAATTTGGGCCTAAGATGTCGGTTGAGATTTTGTAAATGATGATGGATGAGGCAAAACATGCCCCTTTCTTCAGAAAAAACGGAAATTTTCGAAAATTTGAGGTATAATGACAGTTTTCGTCCGTCATTAAAGATCACCCTTCAATGACAGTTTATGCCCTGTAGGTGTTAATATTAAACATGCGGAAACAATTTAGGATCTTAGACACTTTATTTCATCAATTTGATTCAAGAAGACATGTTCTAAAACCGAAAAATAGAGACATAATGTACCAACCTCTTGTATCTCCCAATTCGTGCAATCTTTGAGTTGTTTCTTTCACACAAATGGATCTTGGACCATGATAACCGCCCAAAAGGTAGTTATTTAGGCCTCATTTATATAGGGTTTTGTGTGTCCTTTGTGCTTATTAGGGTTGGTTTTAGATATATATTACATGTTTTAACCCATTTGGAAGAATGGAAGCTTTGGAAATCATTTTGTGCAGAATCTATTGCTGGGCGACTTGAGGGAGCAAATTCTGTGCTGCAGCAAAACTGGGAGCAGAACTGCCACGTCACAGCTCGTTAGCCAACTTCATGAACCGACTTCTGTTGAATTATTTTCGGGATAAAGGAGCAAGGAGAGCCCTACACGTGTCCAGGTTGACCTAAGTCAAGCCTCCTACCACCTCTATAAAAGGAGATAGTCGCCCAAGTCAAATTCATTCCAACTTTCCTTGGAAGCCGAATAGTATAGAAAGATTGGAGATTACCAAGAACACCATCATCCGCAAGCTGATTAAGGAGATTATTATTTTCTTTATTATCTTGTGTAAATGGATATGCCTACTCAGATTGTAATTCGTGTTTCCGTGCTTATTATGAACTAAGTAGCTTTAGGCGTTGGTTAAGGAATATGTAGTTGCCGTGCTCAAACTCTAATAATATTCATTGATTATTGCATCTTGGTTAATTGTTGTGCTTGTTTCTATTTTATGCCCGCTTGGCCAGCCGGTGTGAATACCTCTCTCTAGTTTCAGGGATGATTTAGAGAGTGTGTGACAATTAATCACACTACGATCATTGTGTATTGGTGAACGCCAGTGACTGAGCTAGGGATAGCCAGTTGCCTAGTGCTTGATCGGTCGCACTTCATTGGGGTTGAAACACATTCCAAAAGATCCGGAGTTCCGGGAGGAATCCGCTAATAATACTGCGAGAGTTTGCATGATCAATGATATTGCTAGAGCATCTTTAAAAACAATTACTAAACTTAACTAGCGCCTGCCTCTAATCTATCTGCCTATTTGTTTATTCTTTGTTCTGTCGTTTATTTTGATTCAGCATTATTCTTATAAAACCAAATCATTTTTATTACCTTGAAACCATTAGAAAGTTACACAAAATAGATAAAGTGGAAACTAGTTCAGGACTCGGATTGATAATATTACTTGCTGCTGACTGTGTATACTTGCACAGGAATTCTAGAGTCTTTTATACCATATTTCTACTCACTTTAGGAGCCCAACAGACCACCACTTGGATCTTCTCTACTATCCTCAGGCCTTGGAACGGATTGTGGGATCCTGAATTGATAGGAATTTGGGAAGGGAAGAGCTTAAACTCAAGTTTTTGAGAGTTTTGTCAAGGTGTCTTTGAGGGAAAAATTCTCCAGCATTTCAGTACGAAAATTCATTACATTTCCCTTCTCTGAATACTCTATTTATAAAGGAACATTATGCATCAAGAATGCACAAAAAATTGAGACCCTAAAGGAGGTGATTAAACCTTAGATTAAAAGGTGGCTTATGGGTGTTTAGTGCGTGGAGGCGGTGTAATCCACCACCTCCTAAAATTTAATTTAATTTTTAAATAAAAAATTAATTCTTAAATTAATTTTCAATTTCAAAATTGAGTTTCATTTTCTAATTTCTAATAATATTAATTCAAAATTAATATTAAATAAAAATTGATTTTAAATATTAATTAAACAATTTTAATTAAATGTATTAATTTAATATCAAATATTAAATTAATATTTTTACACCTCAATCCCGACTTTCTTGAACCCGACTCCTTGAACATGAATTCCTATTCATATGTTTAATATTTAAATCATATTTAAATACAACCAAATCTCAAATTTTAGTTTAATTCAAAATTAAACCAATATGTCATTAATATCGTATATAACCGACATTTATGTCCTATTCCGAATATGAACGTTTCAAACATTCCTATCATATTGTTCCGAGTTTTATTCCTATTGTGCTAATAGAGGGACCTAATGGACCTCCCCTAACGGTAGCCCGAAGCTGCACTCCCCTAACTGTAGATATACTTCTGTCCACTCGATATAACCATCATTAGTAAGTTGACCCTTCACCAGTTGTTCGTAACTAGAGCTGGGTCAAATGAACAATTGGTTCATGATACAATCACTGAACCAAGTCCCTCTCAAGCCAATGAGAGGGTGGGGCCCCTTGTTCAAGGCTTGGAGTCAGTACTTAAGGGAACAACCTCTTTACTAACCCTAATACGAGTAGTAGTGAATTTTGTCTTGCGAGACTATGTCCCCAGCTGTCTACTCAGTTTCATCTCCAAAATGGTAGGCTTATTGAGTCGGCGAACTCGGGTCACTCTCACCCATGCAAATCAAAGGACAATCCTGAATAAACAGGAGTTCATAGTTAGCTCAGGATTAAGATCGAGTTACTTAGGTCATCGTTTGAGATAGTCAGTTTCAGCAGTAAACGGTGTTATAAAGCGAAAGTGACTTATCTCGTGGTCCGGTATCTATGCAAACTCATTGCATAGGACACCCTCACTCGCATGTCAATACATGAACGATTCAAGATCACATCGTTTGTCTTAGATGCAAAGTGAGTCGCACCAATAGTGTCCCCAGGATAAGGTACCCAACCTTTTATCCTTATACTACAGACCATTTAGGCTATTTACTTGAACTTGATCCATATTTATGTTACAACACAAAGTTCAAGTATACATAATATAGCCAGGGGTTCTTAGTTTAATTTATTGGATTTGTGGTTATTTTAGAGAAAATAAATATATAGAATCAATAACGCTTTATTAATGCATGTCAAGTGTTACATTTACTATCTACGAGTTTTAGGGCATAAAACCCAACATGCCCGTCATTGAATGTTACAAAAAAAATAGCACGCGGACGAACATTAACATGACGGTTCTACACCGTTATTTTAAGTGATTTAAAAAAGGGGCGAAAAATTTTACGAACCATAACGATCCACAACCATCATTAAAGACTGCATTTGATGACAGTTCATGCCCGTCATTAAACATATATTAAAAAAGGCTCCATGTTTTTCGGAGTTTGACGAATATTTTTCGGATAATCTATAATAATAATAATATATATCTATATCTATACTATATTAAAAAGTGAGGATCTTGAAAAAACTTTTTTGGACACTTTTGTCCTTTCTTTAATTTACTAATTTACAATTTTACCATTAAAGAATAATTATAAATAGTAAATTAATTAATTAATAATTAATTATTAATAATAAATGTGTAGGATTTACTAAAAGGTTGGAATGCAAAAAGTTTTTCCTACAACCTTTTTAAATTATAAGTCATAATGAAATTTTATAGGTTATAGAATTTAAAAGGTTTTGTAACTCTCATCTTCTACCACTATAAAATGGAGTTTTTTTCACCATTTTCTTCACCAACACTTAGTTTCATTCTTTCTTTATTTTTGTTCTCTTTGTTTTCTTTGCTCTCCAAAGTCTCTTCAATCTTCAAAACATCTCGAGATGTTGATGTGGTGTATTCAAATTGCAAAGGTTTCATGAGGGGTAGTATATTCAAATTGCAAGGGAATGCATGCATGTGTCAAATTTATATCTTAGATCCTAGGTTTCTGACATTGCAACTCCAATTTGATGAAGTTGAAGAATTGTATTTGTATATCAATATTTATCAAGTGAGCATATCTATTTTACGAAATGAGTGTATATCTAAGATTTTTTTTTGTTACTATTCATTTTTGTTATTGTTCTTATATCATTCATGTTTTTTTTTTTTATTAATAATATTTGTTGAAAAATAAATTTTATTGCATCAATTACAAGTTTATATTTCTTTTGTTGAGAAAAAAAAATGTCTAACCTTAATGCCCCACAGAATTTTCAATTAATTATAAATAGTAAATTAATTATCAATAATAAATTAAAAATTGTTTTTTTAGACCATTTATGTTATTTGATCTATTTTTATGTTTATTAAGCATGTCATTTAATTTAATTCTAACGTTTAATAACATTAATTAATAAGAATGTGAAAAGGTAGAATGTGAGAAGCTCTATCTCATTATTTCTATAATTTATTTTTCAAAATTTATGAACTTATTTTTAATTATGTTTAATAGTGAAATTCCAAAGGTTTTGTAACTTTTATCTCCTACAACTATGTATAAAGCTCTCTTCAACAATATCTTTTACAAGGTTTTGAGTTTTCTCTTATATTTAGGTTTGCTTTTATTCATTTATTCATTGTTTTTGCTTTGCCTCATTTGTTGAACTCCTTAATCTAACATTCTTCTTGATTTTCTTTTGTCGCAAGATTGATCCTTGGTAATTTAAGAAAAGACTTGAAGATATGCAAAAGAGAAGCTAGAAGAAATATTGTTATTGTTAGGAATATACATTTTTTTTTTAAAAAAAAAATTGTTGGTAGTAAATGAATAAATTCATTACAATAATAAAAAAAATGGTATTTTCTCAAATTCTTCAAATTCCACTTTTTTTTAATCTCTCTCATGTTTATGATTATTTATTTTCTCATCCCATTTTTTGAAATGTTTTTTCAAATTCTTCACATTCCACTTTTGTTCTCTTTCTCATTCGTCTCATTATTTATCTCTCTTTAACTCTTGAGAAAGTATTAGTTGATAATTAAAAAATTTGAATGTGAACCATTAGAACATTAAACATTCTAATATGAATAACTTGAATATGAAATTCTGTTTCAAAAAAAAAAAAAAAACTTGAATATGAAAAGTTTATCATTTATTTTATTAAGTAACTATACAAATGTATGAGTTTAATTATCTTAAAATTTTATGAATTTATATTTAATTACCATGAATAAGGAAATTTTAAAAGTTTTGTATTTTTGTTTATCTTCTACCACTATATAAATAACTCTCTCCTACTTTTCTTTAATACACAAACATGAAAAAGTTAGAATATTAAAACTTTTGTCAATTTATTCCTAAAAATAAATTATAAAATTTATGAAGTTCTCCTTAATTATATAATGAAAATTTAAAAGTTTATCAAAATTTTAATAATTTAAAACTTTATAAATGTGTAAAATACTTAATAAATCATTTAGTCTGTTGTAAATATAAATGAACCGAAGATCGGATATATGCTTAACTTTTTTTAAAACAAATAATATTAATATATAACAAAATTAAATGAAAATATACTAGGAATATGATAAAATAATGAAAACTACCACGTGCAAAGCACGTGTTAAAAAACTAGTTATTATAAAAAGTACGAATGTGGAAGAAACTTATTTTGGACGATATTGCCCTTGCTTTTTCCATAATATCTTAATTGTCCCTTAAATATTTTTTAAATAAAAAAAAACTCATACACCACGTAAGTAGTAGCAATACATAAATTAAAAATATATATTTTTTTTCATTTAAGGGAAGGGGCTTTCAGTTCAACCATTTAAGAAGGGGAATGAAAAACATAAATGTGTTTTTTTTCCTAAATATTGCTAATTTTTTCTAAAATAAATTAATGATTTAATTTTGAGAATTTAAAAAAGTTTTTGGAATACCAAAAGTTTTCCTATTCATTTCCTACAATTACGAAAAAGTTTCTTTTGCATTCATTTTATAAAATAATAACATTCGATATTTACATGGTTTTTTATGTTGGAAATAAACCTGGTAAAAATAAATAAATTTGTTAATGAAAGCTTAATAATAAACTATTTAAATAAAGTGATAAAAAAATACTACTCAAATACAACTTTTAACATGCCTCACACACGTTGAAATACTAATTAAACTAATGTGTTATGAAAGTCCTTTTGTATATCTTCACATGTTGAAATCAACCAATAATTGATCTCTCTGTCCTTTGTTTTTTTGTGTTTTACTTTTTAAAATTAATAGAAAATTTAATTTGATAAATAAAAATTTAATGACATTCATAATGAGAGAAATGTAAAAAAAAAGTAGAATATTGATAGTCATACCTCATTTATAAAAAGTTCATGGAATTTAGCAGGGTTTGAAATACCAAAAATTTTTTAACTCCTTTTATTTCATCTATAATTTATATTCTATTAAAAAACCACAATCTTTGAAAAGCAATTTTTTTACTATATCATCCTTTGTCAAAATTTATAATTACATATCATGCCACTAACAATTAATAACTAATAATTTTGAATAATACATATTGTGCCACTAATATTAATTATCAATAGTAATTTAATAATTTATTATTAATTAATACAAAAAATTGAAAATTATTATAAAATCACAATACACTTCATGTGAATACGGAAGTTACATAACTAAGTTTAAGTGAACTAAAAATAAAAATCAAAATAATTAAAATTATTCTAATGTAATATTATAATTATAATTAATTATCAACCATAATAAATACATGGAATTTAAAAGGTTGGAATATGAAAAAATGTTGTTATTTAACTTATGAAGAATTTAATTATTTTTACTAATGTTAATTAATAATAGGATTTCAAAAGTTCTGGAAGCCTAAGAGATTTATAACGTTTTCATCCTCTATCATTATAAAAAGGGTTTCCTCTCACCTTTCCTCCACCAATACTTTGAACTCTCTATTGATCTAACATTTTTTTTCTTTCAAAGTTTCTTTGATATTGATAGCTCACGAGACATACAAAATACATCCCAAGTCACACAAGATTTACGACTCTATCTAATTGGTAAGTATGGAAGTTTACAATCATACTTTGATTAAGTAGAATAATGATATTTGTTTAGCTAGCTAGGGTGAGACACATCTATTTTCAAAAATTTGTATATCTATATAGATCAAGTTTTGTTTTTGTTTTTTTTTTTGTTATCACTGTTTTTTTTTTAATTTTATAATTACTATATTATTATTGTGTTTTGTTTTTGTAAATATTGTCTTTTTATAATTGCTATAATTTATTTTATTTTTTGATTTTAAAATGTTTGTGCAAATTGATAACTCAATATCTATTAGGTTTAAATCATATAAGAAACGTAGTGTTTTTATTAAATTACTTTTTTTAATATAAATAATTGAAATGTATTATCTTAGGCCCCGTTTGCGATAACCATTTGGTTTTTGAAATTCATGCTTATTTCTTCCCACTTTCCTTAAAATGGATTTCATCTTTATTAAGAACACATTTGAATTTCTAGCCAAATATTAAAAACAAAAACAAGTTTTTGAAAACTACTTTTTTTAGTTTTCAAAAATTGACTTGGTTTTTGAAAACAAGGAAATGACATATATAACAAAATGAATAAACTTGTAGATAAAAGTAGTGTTTATAGGCTTAATTTCAAAAACCAAAAACCAAAAACGAAATGGTTATCAAACGAGAGTTTAATTATTCATTTTTAAAAATAACATATGATATAGTTGAAGTAAATATTAGACAAAAATATTTTTGCTCAAAATCAAACATTCAATCTTTTTCATAGTGAGTCGTTTAGTAATTGTAACAAACAACCATAAATTATAAGAAGTTAGAATATGAAAAGTTTGAATATAAAAACAAACAAATAAATAATTTCTTTTTCTTCTAAAAAAATAAATAATAATAATAATAATAATAATAACAATATCTAATTTCTCAATTATTTTATTCAATTTAGTTTTTAAAAAGGGAAATCACGTGCATCGCACGTTCAAAAAATCTAGTATATATAAAAGTACGAATGTGGAAGAAACTTTTTTTGGACGATATTGACCTAGCTTTTTTCCATAATACCTTAATTGTCCCTTAAATATTTTTTAAATAAATAAAATAAAAATCATACACCACGTAAGTAGTGGCAATACATAAATTAAAAATGTATTTTTTTTTTCATTTAAGGGAAGGGGCTTTCAATTCGGCCATTTAAGGAGGGGAGAGAAAAACATAATTTTTTTTTCCTAAATATTGTTAAATTTATCTAAATAAATTAACCATTTAATTTTGAGAATTTAAAAAGTTTTCGAAATACCAAAAGTTTTCCTACGGTTAAATTTATCTAAAATAAGTTAACCATTCAATTTTGAGAATTTAAAAAGTTTTCGGAATACCAAGAGTTTTCCTACTCATTTCCTACAATTATGAAAGAGCTTATTTCCCATTCATTTTATAAAATAATAACAATCAATATTTACATGTTTTTTTTATTGGAAATAAACCTGGTAAAATAAATAAATTTGTTAATGAAAGCTTAATAATAAACTATTTAAATAAAGTACTAAAAAAATACTGCTCAAATAAAACTTTTAACATGCTTCACACGCTGAAATACTAATTAAACTAATGTGTTATATGAAAGCCCTTTCTGTATACCCTCCCATGTTGAAATCAACCAATAATTCATCTCTCTATCCTTTGTTTTTTTTTTTTGTTTTTTTTTGTGTTTTACTTTTTAAAATTAATAGAAAATTTAATTTCATAAATAAAAATTTAATGATAATCATAATTATTGATAAATGAGAGATATGTAAAAAAAAAAAAAAGTAGAATATTGATAGTCCTACCTCATTTAGATGGGTTTGAAATACCAAAAGTTTTTTTTAACTCCTTTTATTTCAACTATAAAAGGGACTTCTTTCCATCATCAAAGTCATATCTTCGTGTTTTTAGTTTCTTTGACGATTTGTTAGTTCTCAACTTTTTAAGTTTCACATAATAGAACAAAGTTTTGATTTGTCAAAGTAACAAACCATACAAGAGAGATCTACTTTAAAGAAATTGTGTGAAGTAAAGGTCTTGTCTTTCTTACTTTTTTTTCCTTTTTTTAATTAGTATTCTTTTTAATATTTTAAATGTATGTTTATAATTTGTTAATTAAAAATTTCAAGTTTCAAGTCATTTAATAAAATTGGAATTGAAGTTTCAAGTTTCTTTTTAATTTTTATACTTATGCAAGTTCAATAGTAGAAGAGAAGAACTCAGAGTCGTTCGTGGAGGACCATGGAGCTTCGACAAAGCTCTCCTTCTTTTCAAGGAACTTAGTGGAATAAATAAATTATCTACCTTGGAATTTAGGTACCATCTTTTTGGGTTCACTTTTCACAAGTAATTACCTCTTGTTTGTTTTACTAGGAAAAAGACAATGGTGCTTGGAAATTCAATAGTTGTGTTCGAAAGGGTTGACATTGATGAAGAAGAGAAATTGTACTTAAAATTTTTAATTAGTATTCTTTTTATTTCAATCGTCTAATAAAATCATACTTAAAATTTAAGTTTCAAGTCATCTTATTAAACTATTTGCTCCAAATCTCTTAGCATTTCCACACCTCAGTTACACATACATGTTTTATTTTCACACCCCACTTTTTTACTCCAAATTGATATTTCAAATTGTTTACTCCAAAATCTCTTAGTTACTGTAAATTTAATTACACCAAAACTTTTGCACATTTCTCCACTTCAAGTATACAAATGCAATTGAGCCACAAGTAAATTAATTCAACTTCCCCAATCAAAAAATTAGTTTAGTTTTTTTTTTTAAAGTTATTTACTTTTTATCTTATCACATTTTCCACCATCAATTTAATGTGTATATATATGGATAATTTTAGATTTTTATTTTTATGTCTTTCATATATATATATATATATATATATATATTAATTTTTTTATAAAGAATAACTATTTTCAATTTGACTATTTATATTTATATAACAAATAAACGCAAAAACATATAATAAAAAAAAAAAAAACATGATCTTCCATTTTTTTAATATAAACTTTATATAAATTTCTTCGTGTTTAATCTTCTCACATTTTTTTACTTCTTGGTGTCTATTTTTTTTCTGTTTTAATTTCTTTTATTCCTTTGATTTTTTTTTCATTTGATTTTTTGATGTCTTTGATTTTTTTTTTTTTAATATTTTATGGTGTGTATTTCTTCGATTTCTGTTTCTTCGCGTTTATCCATTGGATTTCTGTTTACACATCTACTGTATAATCATATAATAATACATAATTTCATAATTATTTTATTCAATTTAGTTTTCAAAAAGGAGAACCACGTGCATCGCACGTTCAAAAAATCTAGTTTACAAAAGATGTCAGTTGTGGGCCTGCATTAAAGGCTACTTTCGATGTCGGGTTTAGCCTGCCATTAAATGATGCTTCACTTTCGTATGTGGGCTTCAGTAAACTGATAACGATGACGGTTATGACCCTTCATAAAAAGGAATGGACTTCAATGTCGGTTGCGGTCCTTTTCATAATTGTGGATTTCAAAACGGCAACGTTTTTTCTTGGGTTTCAATGACTATTAATGCTCGTCATTAAAAGTGGACTTCAATAACAGTTTAGAATCGACATGGAAAGAGTGCAAAACAACATCATTTTGGTTATGTTAAAACGCAGGCTAAATGCTTCAAAACGACGTCGTTTTGCATTGTGTTTTTTTAAATATACCTTAATCAAAATGACATCGTTTTGTGTTATTTTTTTAATAAATATACCTTAGTCAAAATGACGTCTTTTTGATCTTCTTTATTTCTCAATAGGAACAAAACCCTAAAACCCATTGAGTTTCGAATTGTTGCGACACAAAATATGCAAATCAGTCACACGCTTTCTTCCTATTTTGTTTTCACCAATCCATTCCCGCCCCAAGTTCAGCCTCTCTGCTTCCATTTTTCTTCCCATATATAAATCCGTCACTATCCATTAGTTGGTTCTCAATTTGTTCTCCGATTTTGACCGGTAAGTTTTCTCTTGAATCTCCTCGCTTCCTTTTTCAATTTTTAAATTTCTCTGATACCGTTTCCTCAAATCATTGTGTTACCCCGATTTTAGGTTACAATTTTGTATGAGTGGATCCAAATTGATGTGCAAAAAAGTTTTGAAATCTCCTTTTGATTCAGCGAAGAGGTGATTTTTGCTCTAGCTTCGAGACCCAGGGTTAGAATTCTATTTTCATTTTTAAAATTTTGAGTTGATTATTGAATCATCTGTTGCTGAAAGTGCTTTATTGATGATCCGGTTGGTTCCTCGTCAATTTGGTCGCCAATTTCTTATGTTGTTGGGTTTGAAAGAGGATTTCTTGGTTCCTATCATCAATAATCTCTCCTCAAATATTTGATCTAATTTGATACTTTTACTTACTTTCTAGATGTTTTACTAAACATTCCAGGAATTAGGTGTTGATTTTGTCTTATGTATGTACCTAGTGCAACTCTTCAAAGGCGAGATCTTCTGTAATCTTTCTAGTAAAAAATTGCATTAAGAACAATCTTTGAAAATTATATTTGTGTAAATGTCTCAATTTTTATAATGTCAAATGATAGAGCACACGATAGTATGACTAGTTCATTGAATTCAGATTAGTATTTTGTTTCGACCCGACCATGAAATTGAATATTTCAATTATTATACCATGTCTTAGACCCTCAGAACAGTACTTTGTTTGTCTTCAAATGTGTTTCAAGATTTATAAATGTGAATGAGTTTATAGATATGGTTGAGTTTATTGGAAAAAGTGTAATTCACCAAAGAAGGTTTTTTCATTATGCATGCTCCTTCATAACACTACAAGAAAAATCACATACGATAGCATTGAGAAAACGCTATTGTAAGGCTATGATAGCGTTTTATGCATGAAACGCTGTCATAGCCCACGTTATTAAAAGTCGAGCGTTTTTTTACCGCAGAAAGTCTATTTTTATTGCGTTATTTTAATGTTATGGAAACCTTTCTTAGCGGTTGAAAAAAAACGCTATGATTTCTCTTTAATAGTATCTTTTATAGCTGGGAAAAAACGCTATAAAAGACATATCATAGTGTTTTTGCCACTTGCTGTAGCCAATGTTATTGAAAGTCTCTAATTTTTCCTAGCGTTTTTTCAACGCTATTGAAAATGCTATAAAAAAGTCTATTTTCATTGCGTTATTTTAATTTTATGAAAACTTTTCATAGTGTTGAAAGAATGCTATGATTTCTCTTTCATAGCGTTTTTTACCACGTTGTTGTAGCCAATGTTATTGAAAGTCTAACTTTTCATAGCGTTTATTCAACGCTATTGAAAACGCTATAAAATGTCCATTTTTTATTGCATATAATTTTAATGTTATGAAAAAATTTCACAACGTTAAGAAAAAAGCAATGATTGATCTTTCATAACATTTTTTATAGCAGTAAAATAATACTATAGAAAATATAATATAGCATTTTTAATCATGCTATGATAGACACACTAATTGACTTTTAATAGTTATATATATATATACTACATTGTTTTGTTTACATTTATATTATTTGTTTCAAATGTTTTTATATTGAAAAATCATATATATCTATCGAAGTCGCTTGCTTTATCATGTTTACAACTAAAAAATGCAAATCTTCTAATTTCTCATATAGATACCATAAAATCTTCAAATTTCTAGCCCAAAAAATTAAGATCCTACATTAATAAAATCAAAAGTGTGTTGTAGCAAATAAATTAAAGTACGTACATATAAAGAAAGTTACAAATTCATAATCCAAATAACTAAAATGACTACATA
This sequence comes from Luffa aegyptiaca, assembly GCA_017139565.1. Lineage (NCBI taxonomy): Eukaryota > Viridiplantae > Streptophyta > Magnoliopsida > Cucurbitales > Cucurbitaceae > Luffa > Luffa aegyptiaca. The sequence goes on from CM029403.1 coordinate 27,483,511, forward strand.
TATAGTCCCAAAAAGTTCATACACTCAAAAACAACTAAGAGAGTTGATCAAATGGTTGCGTACTAACCATTTCCCCTATGAACATACAACTGCATGTGTGTCATCTTTTCATTCACCTAATAAATTAAAAAACTGGTCATAAAAAAAAAATTAAAAAACCAAATTTTTTTTTTATAAATCATGATTTGAACTTCCAATCCATGAACCAATATAACAAATAAACATTAAAACTCATACAAACAAATTCAACTGAACTTGAACGTTACTTACATATTTTAACTTTATCAATTAGTCATGCAATTGAAGTACACACAACATCATCAATAACAATAATATCTATACTCAACCCCATTAACATTCTAACTTCTGAGTCAAGATCTATTCTTCCAATCTAATTTTCAGTATATGCATAAATTTCTTCACCTCCCCTCATTTGGATGTTCATCACATAAAAAACAATCAAAGAGCTCAACACAACCATAATTCATCTATTTACAACGTCTTCTAACAATCTAATTCTAAAGACATAAACCCCCCAACCCACAAAACAAACTTCAATATGGAAATCCAAATACCAAATCCCCAAGATTTCCAAAAAAAAAAAAAAAAAAAAAAAAAAAAAATTACTGAACACAACAGGGGTACCCCAACAAAACTTAACAAACAACACCACGAACATCCCCAAAAGTTTGAATCCAGACGAGACAAAGAACAAAATCATGTTGGTCCCTTAGGTTGTTTTGTTGGAGCTCTTTGCTTTTGAATATATCTATTGGTTTCTCATCTAAAAAAACGGTGCTTCTCCTAAGAGGACAAACTTAGGAACACCTCCTCAATCAAAGAGTAACAACCAGAATGCCAAGTCAACCATAAATCAAATGAGTCAATCCACCAAAACCAGAGAGACTAAATAAACTGACAACCTCACAATAGCAATCACCAAAAAATGGTGATTGCTAAATATTCAGTCGAACACAATTGATCAAAAAGCATAACATTAATGATTAAAGGAAGTTACAGTCCTATGTGTTTCCCCATAAAAAGATTATAGACGATGATTAATACCAAATAAGTAATTCTAATATAGAGTTTTTTCATTGTTTAAGGGTGCAAAGATCAGCTTAAAACTCAGCTCTACTACCAAAACCAAAGCCATAAGCAGGAATATCATCAACACCAAATGTAAAAAGCAAACGATCATAACAAACCCCCACCACATATGGCTCGTAGCTTTTCCACTCTATCAAAACCCTGAAATGCATCTTCGTAACTAAAATCGAAATAAAAAGGCACGATGAAAAAAAGCAATTTTCATACTTAATTTAACCAATAGAAAAAAATACAACTTCGATTAATTTTCCAATTATTTCTATAAAACAATAAGCAGGAATCAAATATAGTTATTAACTTTTATTTTATATTAATATATAGTTCAAAAGGAAATACTCATTAAGGAAACCAGGAAAAAGGAATAAGAATGCATTTTGATGGATGATTTGGACTAAGAATTCAATGGAAGATGTAATTGTATAATTTGTCATTTCTCTTGTCTACAAGCTAGCTTTCACAATCATTTGTTCCACATATTTTACTCAACCATTTTCAATTCAGGTGATAAGTTCAATAATATTTAGTATCTCATGATTAAAATTCTTGGAAGGACTTTGAAACAAACAAAATGTTAAAAAACAAATGTTCAAATCTAAGTTTGTTCAGAAACCTAATCTTTGAGTGATTTGTGTAACCAAATTAATTGACTACATTATTATTTGCTTCACAATATCTTGCAAATAAGTACCTATAGGATACTCAATTATTTTAACTTATGAAACTTTCATGCAATTTAACTGGGCATGTTCTCAAGCCAATTTGAAATATCTTTTCAACTTTTGAGCAAGAGACACTTATTAAATATACTCTTAAGACAAAGAAAACACACAAAAATTCAAATGTTACATTAACTAAGGGCTTGTTTGATAATGTTCTCATTTCTCGTTTCTTGTTTCTTGTTTCATGTTTCTTGTTTTTCAAGAACTAAAAACATAAAAATGTTTGATAACTATTTCTATTTCTTGTTTCAATAAAAAAAAGAAACAAAAACATATGTGTTTGATAACTGTTTCTCATTTCTTGATTATTAGTTGAAATAAAATTTGGTACATATAATATAAAATTATATATAATATACATTAAAATTATAGTTAGACGTTGTCGGTGGCAGCTGGTCGGTGGAGGTCGGCGACAACCGGTAGTCGAAAGTCGACGGCAATCGGTAGTCGGAGGTCGACGGTGGCGGCCAGTCGGTGGAGGTCGACTGCGGCCGGTAGTCAGAATTCGACGATGGTGGTCAACTGATGGAGGTCGGCAGCGCCCAATAGTTGAAGGTTGACGATGGCGGCCGGTAGTCGGAGGTCGAGAGTGGTGGTTGGTCAGTAGAGGCTGGTCAGCGAAGGTTCACGGCTGGTAATCGGAGGTCGGTGGGGGCCGATCAACTGAGCTCGATAGCAGTCAGTAGTCGGAGGTCGACAGGGGCAGTCGTTCAGTGGAGGCTGGCGGTAGCCGGTAGTTGGAGGTCGATGGTGGCGGAGGTTGGCGACGGTCGGTAGTTGGAGGTCGACGGTGGTGGCGGGTTGGCAGCGGCCAGTAGTCGAAGGTTGACGGTGACGTTCGGTTGGTAGAGGCTGATCAACGGAGGTCGATGATGGCCGGTAGTTAGATGTCGACAGTGGCAGCCGATCGGTGGAGGTCGATGGCAACCGGTTGATAGCATGCAGAAATGCTATCTATTTCCTATTAATTTTAGCTAGTTTTGTGCTTGAATTGTGTGCTTTGAAGTGTTTTTATGTTTAAATTTCAGAAACCGAGCCAAAAGAGAAAAACCAGAGTTCTTGAGAGATTTTTGGATGAATTTGGAGGCTTTTGGAGCATTTTGAGAAGACCATTGAAGATCCAAGCCCAAAAGCCCAAGAAAAGCAAGTTAGAGGCCCAAGAGGAAGATCAAAGGGCCAATTTTTCAAGAGGAGTCCGAGGGCTAGCGTCTCGACCCCAGTTTTAGGCGTCTCGACACCAGCAAGCTGTGAAGAAAAATTTGGAAATGGGATAGCGTCTCGACGTTGAGGCGACTTGGGCACCAAGTTTGTGACGTAATAGCGTCACGACGCTAGGGCGGCTGGACATCTATATATTGAGCATTTTTCAGCCAAATTAAGGGAGCCAATTTGTGGGTTTTCATCCAATTCTAGAGTCCACACTAAAATTGAGGGTTTTGGGAGAGTTTTAGGGGAGTTTTGTTGAAGATCTTGGGATCTCGGGATCGATGGAGGTCGTCATGGGATCGAGATCGACACTTTATTGAGCATTTCTCTTCCATTTCCTTTACTTTTAGTTTCTAGAATAATTGTGATTAGGAATTATTGGATGTTTAGTGATTATGAGTAGTTAATTTCTAAATTCCATGAGTTTTGATTTAGTTGTTGAACCTTTGCTGAATTAATGAATTGATTTAGTTTGATTGTCATTATCGTTCATTTGTGCATTTTGTCCTTAATGTTTTTAATCACCTGATCACTGATTAAATGAATTGTTACTCAGTGGAAACTCGACGAAGAGAAGCTTAGACTAGAACTGAATGCATGACTAACGTTTATTTACCCGAGTGACACGGGATAGAATAAATAACGTTAGAGGTTGTATTGAAGGGTCATAATGCCATGCTTAGTAAATAAAGAGGAAATCGAACGAAGATTCTTTATTAAAACGCATGAGAATAGGAGGAGACCGACAGGAGAATCCTTGATATTAGGCTTCTAGACTTATGAATTGAATGATTAATTAATCTGAATTGGTTAATTGATTAAGCAATTAAAGGTCCAATTAATAAAATCAACACTTTAGAATTATCCCTCCAAATTGTGTGTCCATTTATCTTTTGCTTTCTAGATTAGCTTTTTGTTATTCTTTTTCAGCATTAGATTTTGTTCTCTAAATAAAGAAAAACAATAGTATTCGCGGTAATTATCTGAATAAATCTAATCCCTGTGGAGACGATACTCACATACTCACAATCACTATATTACTTGCGGCCCGTGCACTTTGCGGTCATCACCAGTAGTCAGAGGTTGGCGGTGGCGGTCGGTCAATAGTCGAAGGTCGATGGTGCCGACCGATAGTCAGAGGTCGAAGGTAGCGGTATTCGGAGGTCGACGGTAGCAGTCGGTAGTCGGAAGTCGACGGTTAAGACTGGTAATCGGATGTTGACAGTAGCGGTAGGTCGGTGGAGGTCGGTTAGGGAGGTCGACGGCGACTGGTAGTCGAACGTCGACGGTGGTGGTCGATAGTCGGAGGTCGATGGTGGCAGCCAGTACTCGAAGGTCGACAATAGTGGTCGGTCAGCGAAGGTCGGTTAGCGGAGGTCGGCGGCGGCTGGTAGTCGGAGGTCGGTTGGGGCGGTCGGTAATCGAAGGTCGATAGTGGCGATCGGTTGGTAGAGGCCGATTAGTGGAAGTCGACGGGGGCGGTCGGTCGGCGAAGGCAAATCAGTAGAGATCAGCGGCGGTCGGTAGTCGGAGGTCGACAGAGGAGGTCGGTCAACTGAGGGCGGCCAACAGAGGTCGAAGATGATCGGTAGTCAAAGGTCGACATGAAGGATTGGAATTCCGTAATTCCGTAAAAGCGGAAGCGTGATTGGGACCGATTCGTAATTAATTTTGTTTAATCTAAAATACCAATACATTGGCAATAATCTTAGAACTATTCTAAATTTATATTAAGCCTAAGCATTAAAAAATATTAGATCTAAATCTAATTTATATAGTAATAAATTACTTACTCTCGTTGACGACTCAGATTAAATTCACCAACTGCTTGTGAAATAATCACGAACTACTGCGAACACCACCACTATGGCTACACCGGTATGACTATGAGACGTCTAGAGGCAGGAGACTGGTGGGAGTCTAGAGGGAGCCTTCAGGAGAATTCTCTGAGAGTAGGAGAATGAATGGGATGCCTTTCACCCCACCCCAGGGGTCCTATTTATAGGAAAAAGGCCAAGACCTTTTCCTTATAGGAAAAAGGTCATGAATAAGATCTAATCAAATTTATTATCTTATTCATATTTAATTTAATAAATAATTAATTAATTCCATAATTAATTAATTACCCAATTAAATATCATATATTTAATCTTAGGGATTTTATTAAATTACTTATATTAATATGAATCCAATTCATATTAATTAATTGAACTCTTTCAAATATTTTTTCTCAAGAATTAATTTTGAAATTAATTCAAAATTATATTATAAAGTTTCATAAACTTTATAATTATAATGTATCAATATATATTATATGATTCCCCTAAATAAACTGAACACTTTCAATTTACAATTTATACTTAATTGCGTAAAGTCTCTTTACGAGATACCAGTGGGACCTAATGGACCTACGATTAGAAGCTGCAACGACACGAGACTAATTGGCGAAACTCATTAACCAAGTTAGTCAACATTCGTTAACTGTGGGTCACTCCACTAAAGACCCACAACTGCACTCTTGTCACTGTAGAATATTTCTGTGTCCACGGATATCGGCCAATGCAGTAAGTCAATCCTTCACATGTGTTCGTAACACCAAATGGGTCAAATTACCGTTTTACCCCTGGGTTACCTCTGGTTCCTTAAGTACCACGATCCCTCTAATGAACAAGTTGTTTAGGGTCCAACCGAGAAACAGGAATTCCTCTCGGGCCAGGAGAGGACGACGCGCCTTTGTTCAAGCCTCGGAATCAGCCCTTAAGGGAACACACATTTACTTACCCTAACAGGGGAAAGAGTGAATTTCATCTTGTACTGTTATGTTCTCAACCCCCATTCGGTCTTGCCCCTAAAATGGTAGGATTATGGAGTCGGTGAACTGGCCACTCTCACCCATACAAATCTAAGGACAATCCCTCTTGAAAAAGTTCATAACAGACTCAGGATTGAGATTGAGTTACCTAGGTCATCCTATTGAAATAGAAACCTAATCTAGTTAACGACTTTACATCTAGTGGTTACTATTTCGCGGTCCGATCTTTTGCAAACTCATTGCATAGGATACCCCCACCCGCATGTCTCCTACATGGATGCTTTGGATCTTTGCATCTGTATCGAATACAAGGTGGGTCGTATCACATAGTGTCACCAGGATAAGGTACCCAGCCTTATCCCTATACTATAGACCTTTTAGGTTGTTACTTGGACACCGATCCCCGTATGTCCCCACATACTAGTCCAAGTTTCATTTAAAAAACCTTGGATCTTAGTTTATTGGATTTAGGGTTTATTAATGCAAACTCGATTATTCAATAACCAAATTACTGAATCACTCAAATAACGCTTTATTGAGATCGATTAATGTGTTTCATTTACTATCTATGAGTTTTAGGGCATAAAACCCAACGACTCCCACTTGAACTAAAACTCTAGTGGGAAATGTACATCAACAATCAAAATTGAATGAATAATCATTGAAGTAGGAATAGTGGTTTTTATTAATACTGTATAATATATGAAAAGTAAAAATACAGATAAATACAATAAACTAGGGCATTCACAATACCCATTACACTTCTCCCACTTGCCCTAGATTATTCTATGTATATATCTCACAGACCTAGACCCTCTAGATGACCCTCGAAAACTTTAGCCGTGGGAGCCTTCGTAAATGGATCAACAATATTGTGCTCAGAGGCTACCTTCGTGACGATCAAGTCCTCTCGTTGCACGATCTCTCTGATGAGATGAGATTTGCACTCTATGTGCTTGCCTCTTTTGTGACTGCGAGGTTCTTTAGAATTTGCCACTGCACCACTATTATCACAGTAAAAGGTGATTGACAAGTTCATATTTGGAACAACTTCCAAATCCATCAAGAACTTCCGTAGCCATCCAGCCTCCTTAGCTGTTTCACAAGCAGCGACATATTCGGCCTCCATGGTGTTGTCTGCAATGCATCCTTGCTTGATGCTACGCCAGACTACAGCTCCCCGTTGAGGGTAAATACTGACCTTGATGTGGATTTCCTAGAATCCTTATCAGTCTGAAAGTCAGAGTCTGTGTATCCTATAAGGATCAAATCCTTAGAGCCATACACAAGCTGATAGTCCCTCGTTCTCCGAAGATACTTGAGGATGTTTTTAACTGCAGTCCAGTGGTCTAACCCTGTATTGGACTGGTACCTTCTGACTATCCCAACTGCATAGCAAATGTCAGGCCTAGTACACAACATGACATTCATAAGACTGCCCACAGCTGAAGCATAAGGGATCTGTCTCATATCCTCAATTTCTTGAGGTGTCTTAGGACACTGTTCCTTAGACAAATGAACTCCATGCCTGAAGGATAGTAAACCCCTCTTGGAATTCTGCATTTTATATCTAGACAACATCTTGCCCATATATGATGCTTGAGACAGGGCTAACATTCTGTTCTTACGATTCCTGATAATTTGAATCCCTGGAACATACTGAGCTTCACCAAAATCTGTCATTTGGAACTCAGTCGATAGCCATTTTTTAATGTCTTCTAGATATTCTACATCATTCCCAATGAGAAGAATATTATCTACATACAACACCAGAAAAGCTACTGAACTGTTGATAATCCTTTTGCAAACCAAGGCTCATCAACGTTCTGGTCAAAGCCATAAGATTTGACAGTAGTGTCAAACCTTATATTCCAAAATCTGGAAGCTTGCTTCAACCCATAAATGGATCGTCTAAGCTTGCAAACTTTTTGCTCCTGATCTTGAGCAATGAATCCCTCTGGTTGAGACATAAAGATGTTCTCATCAAGATTGTCATTCAGAAAAGCAGTCTTGACGTCCATTTGCCAAATCTCATAATCATAAAATGTGGCAATGGGCAAGAGAATCCTTATCGACTTTAACATGGCAACTGGGGAGAAGGTTTCCTCATAGTCCACCCCCTCCTTTTGGGTATAACCCTTTGCCACAAGTCGAGCTTTGAAAGTTTGTACTTTCCCAGCTGCGTCTCGTTTTCTCTTGTAGATCCATTTGCACCTTATGGGTTTTACCCCTTCAGGTAGGTCTACAAGATCCCATACTTGATGAAGTACATAGACTCCATCTCTAGGTCCATAGTTTTGACCCATTGGTCATGGTCCACATCATTCATTGCCTGTCTAAAGGTCAATGGATCCTCAACTCCATCATCAGGTATGACAGCTGGATTTTCTGCTAAACCCAGATAGCGTTCAGGTTGAGTAACAATCCTCCCACTACGTCGAGACATTCTCAACTGTTGAGAAGGATGGGCTTGACCAGATGTACTGGGCTCATCTACAACTCTTGTTGAAGGTCTAGTTTGTGTACTGGGCTCATCAACAACCCTTGTTGAAGGTCTAGCCTCATCAACAACTCTTGTTGATTCATTTGTAGCTTCACCAGAAAGTTCACTTAACACCATTTTACTGCGTGACTTGTGTTCTCGAACGTGGTCTTCTTCTAAGAAAGTAGCATTTGTCGAAACAAATACTTTATTTTCTTGTGGATCGAAGAAGTATCCACCTCTTGTTTCTTTTGGGGTAGCCTACGAATAGGCATAATTTTGAACGTGAATCCAATTTGTTTGGGTTTGCTACTAGCTCATGTGCAGGGCAGCCCCAAATTCTGAAATGACATAAACTAGCTTTACGCCCTCTCTAGAGCTCAAATGGTGTTTTAGAAACACTCTTTGAGGGAACTACATTCAAAATATAAACTGCAGTCTCTACTGCATAACCCTAAAAAGAACTAGGCAGTTGAGGATAACTCATCATAGTGTTGGGTTTTATGTCCTAAAACTCGTAGATAGTGAATGTTAATGAATTATATACTTGTATCAGTAAAGTGTTATTGAAGTTTATGCAATAAAGTGTTATTGTTAATTTAAGTCGAAAATTGCACAATATGACCATAATCCAATAAACTAAGATCCAAGGTTGTTTACATGTAACTTGAATTAGTATGTGGGGACATACGGGGATCAGTGTTCAAGTAACAACCTAAAAGGTCTATAGTACAAGGATAAGGATGGGTACCTTATCCTGGTAACACTATGTGATACGACCCGCTTTGTATTCGATACAGACGTATTGATCCAAGACGTCCATGTAGGAGGCATGCGAGTGGGGGTATCCTATGCAATGAGTTTGGATACGACCAGACCACGAAATAGTAAACCACTAGATGTAACACCGTTAACTAGTTAGGTTACTGTTTCAATAGGATGACCTAAGTAACTCAGTCTTAATCCTGAGTGTGTCATGAACTCCTTCTCACGAGGAATTATCCTTTGATTAGTACGGGTGAGAGTGGCCTGCACGCTGACTCAATAACCTACCTTCTTGGGGACAAGATCGAGTGGGGGGTTGGGGATATGACAACACAAGATGGAATTCACTCCTTCCCACTTCTAGGAGAAGTAGATGAGTGTTCCCTTAAGTGGTGACTCCAGGTCTTGAACAAAGGGATCCTGCCCTCTCATTGGCCCGAGAGGGACTTTCTGTTTACTGGTTGGACCATAAACAAGTTGTTCATTAGAGGAGCACTAGTACTTAAGGAGCCAAAGGTAACTCAGGGGTAAAACGGTAATTTGACCCAACTGTAGTTATGAACAGTCATGAAGGATTGACTTACCGTTATTGGTCAATATCCTCTCATTTTAAGTTTAATTCGAAATTAAACCAATATGTCGTTAAATATCGTATATAACCGACCTTTGTATCCTTTTCCGAATTTGAACGTTTCAAAGGTTAACCTATCATATTGTTCCAAGTTTTATTCCTATTGAGCTAGTCGAGGGACCTAATGGAACTACAGATCATGGGCTCCAACGATATGAGCATAATCGGTTAAACTCATTAACCTAGTTATTCAACGTTCGTTAGCTTCCGGAACACTCTACTATAGCCCGTAGCTGTACTCCTATCACTGTAGATATATTTCTTGTACACTCAAAATAACCATGATTAGTAAGTCGACCCTTCACCGGTTGTTCGTAACTAGAGTTGGGTCAAATGTCCGTTTTACCCCGATAGCTACATCTTGTTCCTTAAGTTCCACTGATCCTCTAATGAACAATTAGTTCGTGATATAATCACTAAAACATATCCCTCTCAAGGTTATGAGAGGGCGGGACCCCTTGTTCAAGACTCGGAGTCAGTACTTAAGAGAACAACCTTCTTACCTAGTTATTCAACGTTCGTTAGCTTCCGGAACACTCTACTATAGCTCGTAGCTGTACTCCTATCACTGTAGATATATTTCTTGTACACTCAAAATAACCATGATTAGTAAGTCGACCCTTCACCGGTTGTTCGTAACTAGAGTTGGGTCAAATGTCCGTTTTACCCCTATAGCTACATCTTGTTCCTTAAGTTCCACTGATCCTCTAATGAACAATTAGTTCGTGATATAATCATTGAAACATATCCCTCTCAAGGTTATGAGAGGGCGGGACCCCTTGTTCAAGACTCGGAGTCAGTACTTAAGAGAACAACCTTCTTACTAACCCTATAACGGGTAGCAGTGAATTTTGTCTTGCAAAGCTATGTCCCCAGCAATCTATTCAGTCTTTTCCCCAAAATGGTAGGCTTATTGAGTCGGCGATGATTGGCCACTCTCACCCATGCAAATTAAAGGAAAATCCTAAATAAATAGGAGTTCATAGTTAGCTCAGGATTAAGATCGAGTTACCTAGGTCATTTTTATGAGATATTCAGTTTCAGTAGTAAACGGTGTTATAAAGTGAAAGTGACTTATCTCCTGGTCCGATCTCTACGCAAACTCATTGCTTAGGATGCCCTCACTCACATGTCTTATACATGAGCGATTTGTTGGGTTTTATGCCCTAAAACTTGTAGATAGTAAATGAAACAGATTAATCGATCTCAATAAAGCGTTATTTGATTGATTCAGTAATTTGGTTATTGAATAATCGAGTTTGCATGAATAAACCCTAAATCCAATAAACTAAGATCCAAAGTTGTTTAAATGAAACTTGGACTGGTATGTAGGGACATACGGGGATCAGTGTCCAAGTAACAACCTATATGGTCTATAGTATAGGGATAAAGTTGGGTACCTTATCCTGGTGACACTATGTGATACGGCCCACCTTGAACTCGATACAGATGCAATGATCCAAATCATCCATGTAGGAGACATAAGGGTGGGGGTATCCTATGCAATGAGTTTTCATAAGACCGGACCGCGAAATAGTAACCACTAGATGTAACGCCGTTAACTAGTTTAGGTTTCTATTTCAATAGGACAAGCTAGGTAACTCCATCTCAATCCTGAGTCTGTTATGAACTCTTTTTCAGGAGGGATTGTCCTTAGATTTGTGTGGGTGAGAGTGGCCAGTTCGCCGACTTAATAATCCTACCATTTCAGGGGCAAGACCGAACGAGGGCTGGGAACATAACAGTACAAGATGGAATTCACTTCTTCCCCTATTGGGGCAAGTAGATGTGTGTTCCCTTAAGGGCTGATCCCAGGGCTTGAACAAAGGCACGTCGTCCTCTCCTGGCCCGAGAGAAACTCCTGTTTAGTGGTCGGACCCTAAACAACTTGTTCATTACAGGGATCAGTGGTACTTAAGGATCCAGAGGTAACCCAGGGGTAAAACGGTAATTTGACCCAGCTGGTGTTACGAACACACGTGAAGGATTGACTTACTGCATTGGTCGATATCCGTGGACACAGAAATATTCTATAGTGAGAAGAGTGCAGTTGTGGGTCTTTAGTGGAGTGACCCACAGTTAACGAATGTTGATTGACTCCGTTAATGAGTTTAGCTGATCAATCTCGTATCGTTGGAGCTTATGATCTGTAGGTCCATTAGGTCCACCTGCTAGCTCATAACGGGTTCTGAGATAATATAGTCTTGAATATTAAAAGGGAATTTAAGTTAATTGTATTTTGATGCAAATAATATAATGTATGGAGATTAGTTTATTGGATTAGAGAGAGTTTTGCTTTGAAAAAGAACAATGAAAATCTTCATGCCTAGGAAACTCAGACGTTGTGACTGGCACTAGAGTAGAACCCTCTCTTGAAAGGCAACCTTTTCAGAAAATGATCTTGAAAAACATGTTTACTTGATTCCATGTCACTTGATTTGAAATGAAAAGTTGATACTAGTACCATGATTCGTTACTATGCATGAACTCAAACATTTTGATTCTCAATTAATATTGATCTCTAACATTTTGATGGGCAATTGCTTGAGGACAAGCAATGAGTTAAGTTTGGGGGTATGATAAGGGTAAAAAAATATACCTATTTTACCCTTATATTTAGCTCATTTCTTGGTTAAATGTTGTATGTTGTGATCAATTTACTGTTCCCGAGCTCAAATTATGCTTCTTTTTTTAAGTTAGGATGTTGAGAATTAGTTTTGTCAAATTTAACTCATTTATGCTTAAAAAGACTTGATTTTAAGTAAATTTGACTTAGTTTGTTGTTGTGCAGAAAAACAGAGGAAAAGCTAGAATTCCCCCAGAAATGCGGGAGGCAAAAATGAAATGCGACCGCATTTCTGGAAAAACAGAGGCCGTTCCGAGTCGCACGCGGGTCGTTGTTGTCGAGTCTTCTTCGCACCTAACAGGTTGTTTTGACCCCGAAACTAACTGGGCAACCTTCCAGCACCTATTTCGCAGCTCCTCAACCACTTTCTACACTATATAAGCTCGAGATTCGAAGTCAAATCTGAGTAGAACTCACTTGGAAGAAAAGGGTGGTGACAGAACCCTAGCTCGACGCCAATGAGTAGGGATGCCCGAGGTCCTTCTTAGATGACCAAATTCTAACCCGAGAGAGAGTTAGACATCAAACCTTGTGGTTTGTAGAGAGTTTCACCCATTCCCACTTGTAAAAGCGAGAGAGTGGAGTGTCTTAGCGAACTCTAGAAGGATTGAGTAAATAGAAAAACCCATAATATTTAGCTATCTCCTTTATTTCCAGCTCTTGAATCTTTTCATTATTCTGTATTATTTACATTTGTATTTCAATGAAAATGTGTTCATTTGCTTTTTATCCCATCATGAGTAGCTAAATCCCATTGAGGGGTTCAATGTGGTGAATTCCCTTATGGTTTAATGGCTTGAAAGTGTCTTATTTGCTTAAGTTGTGTTTAATGCATGTCATTCTTTATATTGCATGAGTATGGTTGTTACCTTAGGGATGAATCCATGTTGAATACCTCGTTTGTTTATCATTTTTATTCTATTATTTACTTGCTTGTTTTATTTATCTTTTCAAAAACCCAATCAATCAACTTATTTTCTTTGGTTACCTTTTTCAAAAGCAATCATTTGAGCAGTTTCTTCATCAAATCTGAATTTCCAGTTTAGTCCTCGTTGGATCGATATCCTTGGAATACTTCTGAGGTTTTTTTATTACTATGTGCGACAGTGTATACTTGCACTTAAGTGTTAGCTGAATTATTCTTTATTGTTTCATTTATCATCTTAACTCACATTCATCTATTCAGCTGACCGCGCACCAAGCTTATGGCACCGTTGCCGGGGACCAAAAGTGAAACCAGATTTGTTTTTTAAATTGCGATCAGATTGCGACCGCATTTCTATCTCAAAGGGAATTTGACTTCGGTTTGCATTTGTTTTTCTTTTGCAGGTTGGAGTTAGTGCATGGGCAAGGGGTATCCACTCCTTGACATTGATCCAGAGATAGAAAGAACCTTTCGTCGACAAAGGAAGGAACAGAGACGAAAGAAGAAGGAGCAACAGGAGTTGAGCGCACGAGAATTTCTAGAGGAAGCATCTTACATTCAAGAGTTTCCAATGGAGCCTCCTGGAGTCGATCCTAAAGTTGATCCACAAGATCGTGGAAGGGAGCAGAATGGCGGGAGAATTCCTCCTGTTCCTCCAGTTCCACCGGTGCCACAATAAGAAAATCCGATCTACATTGCTGAAGATCACAACCGAGCAATAAGGGACTACTCTTTACCAATTTTTCAGACATTGAATCTAGGAACTTTGGAGCCACCGATTGATGCTCCACAATTTGAGCTTAAACCAGTGATGTTCCAGATGTTAAATACGATGGACCAATTCTCAGGACTTCCAAACGAAGATCCACACAAGCATATTAAGCTATTCTTGAGAGTTTGCAATTCTTTTAAAGTAACAGGAGTGCCATAAGATACTTTAAAGCTAAAAGTTTTTCCATTTTCTTTACAGGGAGATGCTGAAGCCTGGTTGGATTCATTTCCTCCAAACTCCATCACCTCGTGGAATGATTTGGTGGAGAAGTTCTTGGAGAAGTTCTTTCCCTCCAACAAGAATGCCAAGTACAAAGCAGAAATCATTGCTTTAAGACAGTCTTACAATGATCCATTGGATGCAGCTTGGGAGAGATTCCAGAGGCTGGTTCGAAAGTGTCAACACCATGGACTGCCTGCTTGCATTATTTGGAGCATTTTTACAGTGGGTTAGATCAAGCTTCAAAGGCACTAGTAAACGCATCTGCAAACGGATCTTTTCTGAAGAAGTCTGCTAATGAGGCGCATGCTATTCTAGACACCATAGCCACCAATAACTGACATTGGGGAGAAAATCAACCAACAACCATTTTGAAAAATCCAGTGAAAGTAGTGGAAACAGAGGCTAACTCTACGATGCAAGCCCAGATCAAGACCATTCATAGCATGATGATGGGCATGTCCATGAACAATCAAGCCAATATAGCCCCTACCAATGTTGTTTCTTCTCTCTGTTGTGAGATATGTGGTGAGGAACACATCGCTGATAGTTGTCCACTAAACCCTGAAGGAATAAAAACCCTTTCGCAGCGGAAACGAACAGAACCTTAACTCAGTTTTAATTTGAACTAAAATACCAATACGTTGGCAAATAAAAAACACAGCAGTAAACATAATTTAACATGCTGAATTTTAATTATAAAACATGCTAAAACTCATTAGGAAAAATCTAGATCTAATCTAAATTGGATCCTAATGATCCTAGATCAAGAAATACTTACTTTAGTAGTCGTTCTTGATCGATTCGCCAAAATTTCCCTTGAATCCACACAAAAACCAACAACAAAAGGATCTATAACTTGCTGGAAATTCGTCACGAACACCACCACGAAGATTTCACCGATATTCTCTTGAAGGAAATTGCGTCAAGAGCTTGTGGGAGCGTGATTTCTAAGGGTTTAGGTGAATTTTGGTCTCTGTATTATTAGGAAGAGAATTGCAGAGAGTTCTAGGATTGAGAGAGAGAGATTAGCGTGAGTCTGAGAGAGATTGAACTGAATGGAATAAGTTACGGAAGAAGAAGCCAACTCCCTTAAACTTCTCTCACGTTTCACGCTGGCCTACGGTTATGCTGAAGACACGTTCCCATCAGTTAACCTAACTGATGGGAAAAACAATTAATTAATATCTTATAACAAATATTAATTAACTATTTTAATTAAATTAACTTTTAATTTAATTCAATTTGTATAAAACATATTTATACAAATACTCCACATAACCTATAGTTTTAATATAACTTAATTAAATCAAAATTTAATTAAATTAAATTAAAACAAAATTATTAATTAATTCACCAATTAATCAATATTATAATTAAATATCATATATTTAATTATATTTCTCTCAAATTAACTAAAGAATTAATATACATCATATGTGTATTAATTATAACCTATAGTTTTAATATGAATCAAATTCATATTTCAACTTAATATTCGAACCCCTTCGGATATTCAATTCACCCTTAGAAATTTACCTCAACGCCCTTATAGAGCTACCGGTGGGACCTAATGGACCTACAGATCAGAAGCTCCAACGATGTGAGATTAATTGGCTAAACTCATTAACCAAGTTATTCAATATTCGTTAACTGTGGTTCACTCCACTATAGAACCACAGCTGCACTCTTCTCACTGTAGATATATTTCTGTGTCCACGGATATCGACCATTAACAGCAAGTTAGCCCTTCACGTGTGTTCGTACCCCAGCTAGGTCAAATTACTGTTTTACCTCTGGGCTACCTCTTTGTCCTTAAGTACCAGTGCTCCTCTAATGAACAACCTGTTTGAGGTCCAACCAGCAAACAGAAGTCCCTCTCGTGCCATAGAGAGGGTAGGGCCCATTGTTCAAGACCCAGAGACACCACTTAAGGGAACACACCTCTACTTACCCTAAAGTTGGGAAGGAGTGAATTCCATCTTGTAAGACTATGTTCCTAGCTCCCCAATCGGTCTTGTCCCCAAAATGGTAGGCTTATTGAGTCGGCGAATAGGCCACTCTCACCCGTACAAATCAAAGAACAATCCCTCATGGACAGGAGTCCATAATCCACTCAGGATTAAGGTCAAGTTGCCTAGGTCATCCTAGTGAAATAGAAACCGAGCTAACTAACGGTGTTACAGTTAGTGGTTAACTATTTCGCGGTCCGGTGTTTGTGCAAACTCATTGCACAGGATACCCCCACTCGTATGTCTACTACATGAACGCGTTGGATCAATACGTTTGTATCAATATAGAAAGCGGGCCGTATCCATAGTGTCACCAGGATAAGGTACCCAGTCTTATCCCTATACTACAAACCCTTTAGGCTAAAACTTGAACATTGATCCCCGTATGTCTCTACATACTAGTTCAAGCCTCACTCTATTAGCCTTGGATGTTTAGTTTATTGGATTAGGGTTAATAAGACAAGATATAATACAAACATTGAATAATACATCACTTTTATTAATGTTCGGTCAAATGTACATTTACTATCTACGAGTTTTAGGGCATAAAACCCAACAAACTCCCACTTGAACTAAAACTCAAGTTAATGGGAAAGTATATACAAAATAATCCAAAGCTGGAAATGGTAAATGTATGTTGTACATTACATGAAAAGTAAATATACAAAACACTATAAACTAGGGCATCCTTACACCCATTACACATCTCCCACTTGCCCTAGATTACACTATATACATGTCTTGCAGACCTAGACTTTCTAGATGACCCTCGAACACTTTAGCCGAGAGGGCATTCGTAAACGGATCAGCAATGTTGTGCTCTGAAGCGATCTTGGTCACGACCACATCTCCTCTTTGCACAATCTCTCGAATCAGATGATACTTCCTCTCAATATGTTTACCTCGTCTGTGGCTACGAGGTTCCTTTGAATTGGCTACAGCCCCACTGTTGTCACAGTATAGAGTAATGGGCAAGTTCATGTTTGGAACAACTTCCAAATCAGTCAAGAACTTCCTTAGCCAAATAGCTTCCTTAGCTGCTTCACAAGCTGCTACATACTCAGCCTCCATGGTGGAGTCAGCTATGCATCCTTGCTTTATACTTCTCCAAACTACAGCTCCCCCGTTAAGGGTGAACACTGACCCTGACGTGGATTTCCTAGAATCCTTGTCAGTCTGAAAGTCAGAGCCGGTGTATCCAGTGAGAACTAACTCTTTAGCCCCAAACACCAGCATGTAGTCCCTCGTTCTCCTAAGATACTTGAGGATTCCTTTAACGGCGGTCCAGTGGTCTAACCCTGGATTTGACTGATATCTGCTGACAATCCCTACAGCATAACAGATGTCAGGCCTCGTGCAGAGCATAACATACATTAAGCTACCCACGGCAGAGGCGTAGGGAATCCGTCTCATATTCTTAACCTCTTGAGGTGTCTTAGGAGACTGTTCCTTAGACAGGTGAACCCCATGCCGGAAAGGCAATAAGCCCTTCTTGGAATTCTGCATCGAGTATCGAGCCAACATCTTGTCGATATACGTTGCTTGAGACAGGGCTAACGTTTTGTTCTTTCGATCCCGAATAATCTGGATACCAAGAACATATTGGGCCTCACCCAAATCTTTCATTTGGAATTGGGCCGCTAGCCATTCTTTTACGCCAGACAGATATCCTACATAATTCCCAATGAGTAGGATGTCGTCTACATAAAGTACAAGGAAAGCTACTTTATTCTTGTTGATTTTCTTGTAAACACAAGGTTCATCAACATTTTGGTCAAAGCCAAAAGATTTGATTGCAGTATCAAATCTAATATTCCAAGATCTAGAGGTCTGTTTCAACCCATAAATGGATCGATTCAGTTTACAAACCTTTTGCTCCTGACCTTGGGTTATGAACCCTTCGGACTGAGACATAAAAATACTCTCTTCAAGATTGCCATTCAGAAAAGCAGTCTTGACATCCATCTGCCATATTTCATAGTCATAAAACGTGGCAATGGATAAGAGAATTCTTATGGACTTAAGCATAGCAACTGGAGAAAAGGTTTCTTCATAGTCCACCCCTTCTCTTTGGGTATAACCCTTTGCTACAAGTCTTGCCTTGAAAGTCTGTACTTTCCCAGCAGCATCTCTTTTCCTCTTATAGATCCATTTGCACCCAATGGGTTTAACCCCTTCAGGTGGATCTACAAGTTCCCAAACTTGATTGAAGTACATAGACTCCATCTCAAGGTCCATGGCTTTGGCCCATTCGTCTTTATCTACGTCATTCATTGCCTGACGATAAGACAATGGATCTTCTACGCCGTCATCAGGCATGACTACTTGTGTTTCCGTTAAAACCAAGTAGCGGTTAGGTTGGATTACAACCCTCCCACTGCGTCGAAGAGGACTAGATTGACGAGAAGAACTGGCTTCTCCAACAACTCTTGTTGAAGGACCTGGTTCATCAACAACCCTTGTTGATCCTTCTGTAGCTTCTCCTAATACTAACTTACTTCGTGGTTTATGATCTCGAATGTGGTCTTCCTCCAAGAAAGTTGCATTTGTCGATACAAATACTTTATTTTCTTGAGGGTCATAGAAAAGACCACCTCTCGTTTCTTTTGGGTATCCAACAAATTGGCATATTCTTGTACGTGGTTCCAATTTCTTAGGATTCGTCACTAGCACGTGTGCAGGACAACCCCATATACGGAAGTAACGCAAACTAGGTTTACGCCCCCTCCATAACTCAAAAGGAGTTTCAGAAACACTCTTTGAGGGAACGTTGTTAAGAATATGTACTGCAGTCTCTACTGCATACCCCCAAAACGAGCTAGGCAACTGAGCATAGCTCATCATAGAACGAACCATGTCTAACAGGGTTCTATTTCTTCTTTCTGATACACCATTCTGCTGAGGTGTACTAGGTGCTGAGAGTTGGGATTGGATTCCATGTTCTATCATATAGTCTTGGAATCTTTGATCCAGATACTCTCCACCTCGATCTGATCGAAGTGTTTTAATCGTTTGACCTAACAGGTTTTCAACCTCAGTCTTAAACTCTTTAAACTTTTCAAGAGCTTCGGACTTATGGCCCATTAGGTATAAGTAACCGTATCGAGAATAATCATCTATGAAAGAGATGAAATATTCATAACCACCTCGAGCCTTTACATTCATTGGACCACAAAGATCCGAATGTATCAGTTCAAGTGGTTCTTTGGCCCTGTAACCTTTTCCAGTAAAAGGCCTCTTGGTCATTTTACCCTCGAGACACGATTCACAGGGTGGTAAAGATGTATCTTCTAAATCAGTTAGAAGTCCATTTTTAACCAACCGATCGATCCAATCGATGTTAATATGACCAAGACGAAGATGCCAAAGATACGTGTTGTTACTTAAAGGAGAAATCCTTTGCCTTTTGTTTTGAGTTTCGGCCGTTTTAAACATTTCATGACTTAAAATAGCCTTAGTATCAGTAGGTCTTAACACAAATAAATTATTTTCACGCTTAGCTGAACAAATATAAATTCCATTCCGAGAAATAAAAGCTTCATTAAGCATGAATGAAATTGAATAACATTGTTCAAGTAAAGCTGAAACAGAAATAAGGTTCCTTTTAATTCTAGGAACCAAGTACAAGTTCTCTAAAATCAAATACTTATTTCTAAAAAATAATTTTGCAGCTCCCACTGCACGCGTTGAAACGACCTCTCCTGTTCCAACCTTGAGAGTCATTTTGCCATCTGCCAGCTGTTGGAAATCATTTCCCTGAAAAGATTAGCAAACATGATTAGTGGCTCCCGAATCTAATATCCAGGCAAACTCATCATGTTCTACAAGACAGGTTTCTAAAACCAGTAAATCGAATTTACCTTCTTTCTCTCTCTTATTCTCAGCGAAAACATGCTGTCCACCGTCGGACGAGTGAAAAAAAAGGCGCTGGAAAGTATTAGGAAGACCTCATTGTCCAACATTAAAGATATGATGTAGGTTTAAAAAAAAAAGAAAGAAAATTTGGGGGAAAAAGAAACAAAACCCTCGATCTCCCTCTCTCCCTCTCAACCCCCTCTCTCTCAACTCCTCTCTCTCAGTCGATCACAGCCGCCGACCTCCCTCTCCTCTCTGACTTTGCTCTCCACCGTCGGTCACGAATTCGCATCACTCCGACGCAGCAACTTCCCTCCCCTTCGATTTCTCTTTCGTCTTCTTCCAGATCTGTCGTACCACACCAGCGTCGTCGCCATCTCGGTGAGTTTTCTCTCACTCTCTCTCATTTATCTCTCATTTCATTTTTCGTATTCGTAAAAAACCCTCACTTATCACAAAACCTTCTAGGGTTTTAGCATCGCATCAGAAGTGAAAAAGAAGAAGGTTGGTTCTCAATGTTTCTCCATGGTCGCTATCAGTTGCGGCTAGCACTATTGACAGGAAGTTTGTGACTAATGTGAAGTTGGGTAATGGAGAAACTTTTCAGGTTAGTCCTAGATTGCTTGATTCATTCATGAATGTGTTCTGTTCTGAGCATTCGAGTCATTGATTAACATGCACACCACCTGTTTGTTAAGGGGATCTCTGTGAATACCTTCGATCTTGGAGGTAAGCTGTTACCACTCATATATGCTAGGTGATGCTCTTAATAGAACTGTAGGTTTTAAAAGAATGTTTACTTTATGGACTTGTTGGAAAAGTTGGGTGGCTGAAGGATGTTACTTTGTAAAGATCTTATGATGAGTCTAAATGTGCAGTGTTTTTCCTAAGTTGAAGAACAAGTTTTGGGTTTGGAGGAATTGAATTTTGGTGTCAAAATGCAGGTTCTGCTTCCCTAGTTCTTTGGATGTGAACCAAGTTCAAGCGAAGATTTTTACGATGAGATTGGTGATGGAGAAACAACTTTGAATAGTGGTGTAGTTGGTACCATAATGCAAGATGCTAATGACCAAGATGTCACCTTTATT
Organism: Luffa aegyptiaca; assembly: GCA_017139565.1. Classification (NCBI taxonomy): domain Eukaryota; kingdom Viridiplantae; phylum Streptophyta; class Magnoliopsida; order Cucurbitales; family Cucurbitaceae; genus Luffa; species Luffa aegyptiaca. The sequence continues at coordinate 27,504,733 of CM029403.1, forward strand.
TTCCCACGGCCTGCTTCCAAGTTAGACTTGAACACTGGAAAGAATGTTTCTGAGTACCTGAGATCAACCAGGTATAGTGACACATTGCTAAAAGGTTCATAGTATTTTAATACTATTTTAGTTTGTAAACTTGAGTTTTGTTTAGTCTCTAATGTTTCAAAGATTCTATTTTAGTTTTTGAACTTCATAAACTTTTTATAAAAGATATTTTTAGTTTTTTCCATTAATTTATATAATCCTTACCTCGAACAAAGTACCACAGACAAACCTTCCCTCACACAGACATCTATCCGTCCAGATCTCCTTTCATAGGGAGGAGTTTGCTCTTAGAGCCCGATTACGGATTCTATCCGTCCAGATCTCCTTTCATAGGGAGGGGTTTTCTCTTAGAGCCCGATTACGGATTTTATTCGTCCATATCTCCTTTCATAGGGAGGAGTTTGCTCTTAGAGCCAGATTACGGATTCTATCGATCCATATCTCCTTTCATAGGGAGGAGTTTACTCTTAGAGCCAGATTACAGATTCTGCATACGACTATTTCTTCAAGGCTAACAAATTCTTTGTCGACACTTGGGGATTCTACCAACATGGCTAAGTCAAGGTCTAGCTTTGATACCACTTGTTAAGACAGAAATCGTAATCAACGTAACAAGAATGAAGAGAGGGCGAAGAAAAAAAACAACACACAGATATACGTGGTTCACTAACGGTGTGTTAGCTACATCCACGGGCAGAGGGAGAGAACGTCTTATTATGAGAGGAGTATTCAGATTACAGAGATTAGGGCAAAAATAGGTTAAGAGGGTTTATATATGGCACCACTCTTAACCTTAACATAATAGGCCCAAAATAGTAAAGCCCAAAACAGAAAATAGGTTAAGAGGGTTTATATATGGCACCAGGCCCGTCGCCCTTGGACCCCGACTCGCTGACCGGTCAGCGAGACCCCCGTACTTGGTCGTTCGGAGCGCTTCATATCAGATTCAAGGCATATCAACAAATCTCCACCTTGACTTGAACTCTCTCACACATAACAGATGAACCAGATGTACCCAAAGAAAAGTACCAGATGCAACTCGAAAGTCACCAGATTCTCCCTCTGCTTCATAAAGTCCCATAGGGACCATTTAGCAATTCAGAACATTTAGCAAGTCCAATCAATGTTGGAACTTGCCACTCGGAACTGGCTTGGTGAACATATCAGCGGGGTTATGAGCTGTCCCAACTTTCATCACCTTAATCCTCTTCTCATTTCTCAGGAAGTGATATCTAACATCTATATGTTTAGTCCTCTCATGATGAACTTGATCCTTGGCTAGGCATATTGCACTCAAACTATCACAATATACCACAGCCTGATCATGATGCAGACCAAGGTCACCAACTAGTCCTTTCAACCATATTGCTTCTTTAGCAGCTTCTGTTAGTGCCATATACTCAACCTCAGTAGTAGACAAAGTAACTGTAGGCTGTAGGGTTGCCTTCCAACTAACAACAGAACCACCAAGGGTAAACACATAACCAGTCATGGACCTTCTACTGTCAACATCTCCAACATAGTCAGAATCAGAATAACCAGTCACTAAACATTCCGTGTCACTTCCATAAACGAGACCAATATCAGATGTACCTCTAAGGTAACGAAAAATCCTCTTCACAGCTTGCTAGTGTTCCTTTCTAGGTTGCCCCATGAACCTACTGACAACACTCACAGCATGTGCAAGATCAGGCCTAGTGCAGACCATATCATACATCAAACTTCCTACTGCACTAGCATATGGGACTCGAGACATGTATTCCTTCTCAGCTTCAGATTGTGATGCAAGTATAGAAGACAAACTAACACTTGCAACACTAGGAGTATCTATAGGCTTAGCTGAAGACATCCCAAACCTGAACAATATCTTCTGAATATATCCTTTCTGTGACAAGAAAAACTTCTTTTTATCTCTTTCCCTATAAATCTCCATACCCAAAATTTTCTGAGCAGCACCCAAATCTTTCATCTCAAATTCATCACTGAGAAGGTCTTTCAACTTCAGAATATCAGACTTGGACTTAGCAACTATCAACATGTCATCTACATACAGAACCAGATAAATCTTCAATCCAGTTTGATTTTCTACTAAGGTCTTCCACTGTTTGAAATTCTTGAAGGCTTCACTTTTGTGCTTCATCATAAATACCCAAGTCATTCTTGAGCAGTCATCAATCAGAGACAAAAAATATCTACTACCTCCAACAGATTCAACTTGAGAAGGACCCCAACAATCAGAATGGACATAATCAAGTGTTCCCTTCGTACTGTGAACACCCTTTGGAAACTTACTGCGATGAAGCTTGCCAAACACACAATGCTCACAAAATTCCAGATCCTGTACCTTGTGTCCACAAAGAAGATCTCTCTTTGACAAAATTTGAATCCCTCTTTCACTCATATGACCAAGTCTCATATGCCACAGCTTAGTCATATCTTCTTTGCGAACTAAAGAGGATGCAACAGCAACTAAACCAGTCAGTGTAGAACCTGCCAGATAATACAGAGTTCCACGTTTGACACCTTTCAGAACCACTTTAGAATCCTTGCAGACATAAGTAACTCCACCTTCACCTCTGAAACTGAAACCCTTACTGTCTAAAACACTCAAAGATATCAGACTCTTGGTCATTAGTGGAACATGCCTAACCTCATCCAAAGTGTAGAAAAGACCATCATGTGTCCGTATCCTGACTGAGCCTATCCCAACTACCTTACAGACAGCGTTGTTAGCCATAGTGACATTACCACCATCTACCTGCTGATAAGTTGAGAACCACTCCCTATTTGGACACATATGATACGACGCCCCAGAATCAAGAACCCACAGATCTTTAAGACATGGTTCTTCATTTACAGCTAGGGCTAAGTCATCTTCTGAATCAGTATTAGCTTCTGCCAAAGCGGCAGAACCTTCCTTCTTTTTATACCTATTATTCTTCTTTTTACAGTCATATTTCCAATGCCCCTTTTCTTTACAGTAATTACAGATGTCATTCGCTCTAGGACTAGTTTCATTAGGCTTCGAATTTTTACCATTAGACTTCTTTTTACCAGATTTCCTATGTCCTTTACTACTTGAAGCAACCAACCCTGACGCCTGATTATCTGTAACCGAACCTGCTACTTTATGACGAACTTCTCTAGTCAGAAGGGCTGTTTTTACTTCTTCTAGAGACAACTTATCTTTACCACTAATAAAAGAATCTACAAAATTCTCATACGACAACGGCAAAGATACTAACAGAATCAAAGCAGCATCCTTATCGTCTACCTTAACCTCAAGATTACGTAGATCTAACAAAATAGAGTTCAACTGGTCTATGTGATCTCTAAGGGGCGTACCTTCCTGCATCCGCAGACTGAACAATCGTTGCTTCAAGAGCAACTTCTTAGTCAAAGACTTCGTCATGTAGAGGCTCTCGAGCTTAGACCAAAGACCGGCAGCAGTATCCACACTCGCGACCTCGATGATGACGTCATCGGCCAGACATAACATAATCGTAGAATGGGCCTTCACCTCCAATGTTTTCCATTCTTCTTCATCAGCGTCCGCCTTCTTCTTACCAGACAGCGGCGCCCATAATCCCTGCTGCTTTAGCAGAGATCGCATCTTAATCTGCCATAGAGCAAAATTGTTCCTCCCGGTGAACTTGTCGATCTTCACGTTCATAGCCGACATCCTTGTACGCTGAAAAAACTGTTGCGGAATAACACGAACCGTAGCTCTGATACCACTTGTTAAGGGATGAGGACACGACACAGATCTCCACAATGGTATGATATTGTCCACTTTGGGCATGAGCCCTCATGACTTTACTTTGGGTTCCACCCAAAAGGCCTCATACCAATGGAGATACTTGTCCTCCCTTATAAACCCATGATCATCCCCTTGTCTAGCCAATGTGAGACTTTGGTTGCACTCCCAATTCCCAACACATATTTTATGTAAATCATGATGGCTAAGACAGAATATTTGAAAATTGAAAGACTAAAACCTAATATTTGAAAGTTTTAGAGTCCAAACCACATTGATTAACTAAAATAGAATTTAAACCTTACAAATTCTTTGGGTAGTTTTGACTTTCTTAGATTAAAATTGTTTGAAACCATCCTATTTTATTTCGTGTTTTACTTTGTTAGCAATTCGGAAGCTTTCATAAAATAAATTACTACCATTGGGGATCTGTTAGTTTCCATCTGTTGTTTCCATCTCATCAAGGGGACCTAACCTTTTTACACTGGACATTCTCAAGGTAACTCATCTGACTAAGTTTCCTCATGACTTGTTGTTAATGCCTTTTTGGATATTAACTTTTAGAAATCTCTTGTAGCCTATTTGGCAGCACAAGGAGTGGATATACTAACATCTTGGTCAGAAGCTTCAACAGCTACAAGTTTACCATGGGATAACAGAATAGTTCCATTTATTAACATAATCTCTGGCACATCCATGGCTTGTCCACATGCAACAGGAGTAGCTGCGTATGTCAAATCTTTCCACCGAACTTGGTCTCCAGCTGCTATTAAGTCTGCACTTATGACAACAGGTAACAATTTGGCCTTAATTTCTTAGTACCAATAATTTAACTTAAATCATATGTTGGTTGCTTAAACTTTCATATTCATTTTGTTTGTCTATAGATTTTTAAATAATTTGTTTCGGTTGCCAATCCAAGTGTAGTTCAATTGGTTAAGGTATTCATATTTTGTTTCGGTTGCCAATCCAACTTTCATATTCATATTCATTTTGTTTGTCTATAGCTTAGTTCCGCATTTAGACTTTGACTAGTCGCGATTTTCTGTCTGTGTTTGTGATTGTTGAGCTATAGGATCTTGCACATGGTGATGATGGACTTTTTATTCGGATTATCTTTGTTGCATTTTTCATTTGCAAAGTCTCTAATATTTACTGTGTTGAGGTTGTGGTGTATGAGCGGAAGTTTACCCAACGGGAGACTTGCTTCAAGAATTTGGGATTGAGTCCTAAGCCTATTCACGATTGCTTTTCTTCTAGGCTTGGAAAAAAGGTGAGTTACTTAAACTAACTCAAGTAACGAACTTAGTTGTTTGCTCAAGTCCGATCCGTTTTTGTGAAAAATATAATATTCTTATGCTTTGACCGTTAAAGGGCAACTGGATAAACTAGCTAAATCTATGAGGATTGATTGTGTTTATGATCAGAACTATCATTTCTATGCAGCTTGAACTACAATATGCAGCTGAAACCAACAACGTTCGACCTCCTCATAAATACGTTCCTTGAGTTGTTGTAGATGGACAACCACTTTATGAGGTTTGTTTTTCTTAATATATTCACTTTACACATCCAAACACACTCACAAACTTGCCTAATGTCTATAATCAATCATGGGCATGTCGAGAAGGCTTTGACTAAGCATAGGGATGAACTTCAAACAAGATTTTTCATAAATTTAATGTCGGTAAGCAAACAAAGTCATCAATTTTCTCTTTCTTTTATTTTTATCTAATGTATCTGTAACATGTTTTTTTCGTGAACACAAAGCATGAGGACTTTTGTCCCTTGTTGCTCGAAGTAATGTTTTGATTATTGAAAGCATGAAATGGATTTTTCAAAGTGAATGGTAATTAATTTATATACAATACATAGCTTGATTCAATATCTATAACACTCAGTTGCATCCATGTTGTAACGACGTGGCAGTTGTCATGATTTTCTTATTTAGCCTCACCCCACACTTCTTGTTTTTTTTTTTCTTAATTGCTACTGTTACTAATGCATAAAATTGTATTCTTGATCTCTTATATGTTTGTGTATAAAATTTTAGTTTTCTATTATTGTTTATATAAAGATGATGCATGAAAGATGTTGTTTGATATTCCTGAAGCTATTGTTTTATACAGAGATCAGAATGACTCAAGTATTTTTTTTTTTCAGAAAACTTAAGCTATTGTTTTCAATCTCTGGTACAACGCGTCAATAGGTTCCTTTTAGTAATGTGATACATTTTTCATATTGTCACATTGGAAGTTGGTTTATGTTGTGGTGCAAGCTCAATAGAATGTTGGTTTATGTTGGGGAAGAAACAAAAGAATGACTCAGGTACTAAGGTTGGTTTTATATCATGAATAGTGCTCCAAAATTCTAATTATGTAAGAAAATTTGTTTTACTTAATAGGTTTTCAACTTCAACTTTATATTCTTTGAAATTTTCAAGTGCTTCAGATTTGTGCGCCATTAGGTATAAGTAACATATCTCGAATAATCATCTATGAAAGAGATGAAATATTCGTATCCTCCTCGAGCTTTTACATTCATTGGATCACCGAGGTCTGAATGTACAGGCTCTAGAGGTTCTTTGGCTTTATAACCTTTTGCAGTAAACAGTCTTTTAGTCATCTTTCCTTCTAGGCATGATTCACATGGAGGTAATGAATCGTCTTCTAACTCATTTAAAAATTCATTCTTTACCAATCGTTTGATCCTATCAAGATTAATATGGCCTAGCCTTAGATGCCAAAGATAAGCGTTACTATTCGGAGAAATTCGTTGCCTTTTTCTTTGCGTATCAACAGTTTTAAATAACTCATGATTTAAAATTTCTTTTGTAACGGTTGGTCTTATGACATACAAGTTGTTTTCTAATTTTGCTGAAGAAATAAACACTCCATTTCAAGAGATGAATGCTTCATTTGAAGGTGTATATATTACACATGCGGAAGCAATTGAAGATCGAAAGCACTTAAGACATTCAATTTTACTCCTAAAGCATGCATGTTCTAGAAAAGACAGAATAGAGAGTTTAGAAAACACCAACCTTTGTAGCTCACTTATGTTGAACTCCTTGTGGTGTTTGCCTCTCCTATGCTCCTTGGACAACCTCTAGAGTCTTCCCTACTATACTCCGGGCCAAGAACGACTTGTGGGAGTCTATATAAGATAGGGAATGGGAAGGGAATGCTTGAAGCATCAAGCAATAGAGAAGAATGAGAGATGAGAGAACTTTGAGTCCAAATTCCAGCAGCATAACATTAAGGAAAATGGCTCTCATCGCTTTGAATCTGATTCAAGCTCCTTTTAAAGACATTCTTCATGCAAAGCCAAGCCTCAAGACACAAGACACATGGTGTATTTGCAAGTTCAAGTGGATTCTAGGTGTACATCTCACAAGACATGCAACAATGCATGAGTGAGTTGTCTTTCCACTTTGAATGTTCATGCATAAGTGGATTTCCAACTAAATCCACCAAATACAAATTGAAATCTAATTTCAAGCTTGCAATTTAATGTTCATTTCAATTCCAAATTGAATTTAACATTAGGTAATTGATTTTGAGGCATTACAAAATGATTTCTTATGATTAATCCAATTAATCATTCTAATCTTGTGCAATAAATCATATATGATTCCTAATACATATATATGGTATTCAAAACACTTTTAAATACTCCATCTCTCATTTTCTAATTTAATTCATAATTAAATTATTGTGTCAAACACAACTTACGATAATATCCTTTTTCCCGATTTTTGAACGATTCAAAGCTTCCTATCTTTTGTTTTAGGCTTAATTCCGATATGAGCTAGTAGGGGGACCTAATGGACCTATAGATCATGGGCTCCAACGATTTGAGGCTAACCGGCTAATCTCATTATCCAAGCTAGCCAACATTCGTTAACTACCGGGGCACTCCACTATAGCCCGATAGTTGCACTCCCCTCACTATAGATATATTTCTGTCCACTTGATTTAACCATGATTAGTAAGTCAATCCTTCACAGGCTGTTCGTAGCTATAGCTAGGTCAAAAAACCCGTTTTACCCCTATAGTACTTCTAGTTCCTTAAGTCCCACTGATCCTCTAATGAACAATTGGTTTATGGTCCAACCAATAAACCGAGTCCCTCTCGGGCCAATGAGAGGGCGGGATCCCTTTGTTCAAGCCCCGGAGTCAGCACTTAAGGGAACAACCTCTCTACTATCCCTAATTCGGGTAGGAGTGAATTCCTTCTTGCACGACTATGTCCCCAGCTATCTACTCGTTCCTATCCCTGAAATGGGAGGCTTATTGAGTCGGCGATACTGAGCCACTCTCACCTATGCAGATCTAAGGATAAGTCCGAATAAACAGGAGTTCATAGTTAGCTCAGGATTAAGATCGAGTGACCTAGGTCATCACATGAAATAGTCAGTCTCGTCAGTAAACGGTGTTATAAAGCGAGAGTGACTTATTTCTTGGTCCTGGTCTTATGCAAACTCATTGCATAGGACGCCCCCACTCGCTTGTCTCTACATGGACGATTTAGGATCACATCGTCTATACCATCTATAAAGTGGGTCGCGTCTCATAGTGTCCCCAGAATAAGGTACCCAACCCTATTCCTATACTATAGACCGTTTTGGCTATTACTCAAGCTTGATCCACTTTTATGTCTCTACATAAAGCTCAAGAGTTCATCCTATAGCCATGGATCTTAGTTTATTGGATTTGGGTAATTATATGTGCAATTTACTTTATTCAGTAATAACTTTACTGAATTAGTCTCGATAACGCCTTTATCGAATAAGTATAAAATTCGTTTATCATTCACTATCTACGAGTTTTAGGACACCTATCCCAACAATCTCCCACTTGAACTAAAACTCTTAGTTTAGTGGGATGTACTATAATCTATAACAACAGTGGGTGAATAAATACTTGTATTAATAACAGAGTCAAAATACAATAAACTAGGGCATCTAAATACCCAGTATGCAAAGGTATCAAAATACTGGTTACAAATCTCCCACTTGACCTAGATTATTTCTCGTACATATCTTGCAGACCTAGACCTTCTAGATGACTCTCGAACACTTTAGCCGTCAGAGCCTTTGTGAATGGATCAGCAATGTTGTGCTCCGATGCTATCTTCGTGACGATCACGTCTCCTCAGTGCACAATCTCCCTAATGAGATGGTATTTCCTTTCGATGTGCTTGCCTCTCTTATGGCTGCGAGGTTCCTTTGAGTTTGCAACTGCGCCGCTATTATCACAATACAAGGTGATAGGCAGATGCATATTCGGAATGACTTCCAAGTCAGTTAGGAACTTCCTGAGCCATACTACCTCTTTTGCTGCTTCGCAAGCGGCTACATATTCGGCCTCCATGGTCGAGTCTGCAATGCATCCTTGCTTGATGCTACGCCATACTATTGCTCCTCCATTTAGAGTGAATACTGACCCCGATGTAGATTTCCTAGAATCTTTATCGGTTTGAAAATCAGAATCAGTGTATCCTGTAAGAATCAAATCCTTCGAACCATACACGAGCATATAGTCCCTCGTTCTCCTTAGATACTTGAGGATATTTTTAACGACTGTCCAGTGATCGAATCCTGGATTGGATTGATATCTACTGACAATCCATACTGCATAACAAATGTCAGGCCTTGTACACAACATGGCATACGTTAGGCTACCTACTGCAGAGGCATAGGGAAAACGTCTCATGTCCTCAACTTCTTGAGGTGTCTGAGGACACTGTTCATTAGACAAGTTAATTCCGTGCCTGAAAGGTAATAGTCCTTTCTTGGAATTTTGCATTTTATATCTAACTAACAATTTGTCGATATAAGACGCTTGAGACAGGGCTAGCGTTTTGTTCTTTCGGTTTCGAACAATTTGGATCCCTAGAACAAATTGTGCCTCACCCAAATCTTTCATTTGGAATTGAGTTGCTAGCCATAGTTTAATGTCAGTTAGATAACCTACATCATTCCCGATGAGTAGGATATCATCTACATACAGTACTAAGAAAGCTACGGAGTTGTTAATGATCCTTTTGTAAACACAAGGCTCATCAACGTTTTGTTCAAAGCCATAAGATTTGATCGCAGTATCAAATCTCATATTCCAGGATCTAGATGCTTGTTTCAATCCATAAATGGATCGTTTAAGCTTGCAAACTTTTTGCTCTTGATCCTGAGCTATGAACCCCTCTGGCTGAGACATGTAGATACTTTCTTCAAGATTACCGTTCAGAAAGGCAGTCTTGACATCCATTTGCCATATTTCATAATCGTAAAACGTGGCAATGGACAAAAGTATCCGGATCGACTTTAACATGGCAACAGGGGAGAAGGTTTCTTCATAGTCAATCCTCTCCCGCTGGGTAAAACCCTTTGCCACAAGTCGTGCCTTAAAGGTCTGTACCTTTCCAGTAGCGTCTCGTTTTCTCTTGTAGATCCATTTACACCCTATGGGTCTAACCCCTTCAGGTTGATCTATAAGATCCCATACTGAATTAAAATGCATGGACTCGATTTCCAAGTCCATGGCTTTAATCCACTCGTTCTTGTCAACATCATCCATTGCCTGTTTAAAGGTTAATGGATCCTCGATTCCGTCATCAGGTATGACGACTGGAGTTTCAGTTAAACCCAAATAGCGATCAGGTTGTCTAACAACCCTCCCACTACGTCGAGGTTCTCTTATTTCTTGAGAAGGACGCGATTGACTCGAGGTGCTAGCATCATCAACAACTCTTGTTGATGTTTCTGTAGCTTCGTTTGATAGTTCACTTAAAACGACTTTACTTCGTGGCTTGTGATCTCTGAGGTGGTCTTCTTCTAGGAATGTAGCATTTGTCGATACAAGTACTTTATTTTCCTCTGGATCGAAGAAGTATTCACCTCTCGTTTCTTTGGGATAGCCTACAAATAGGCAAAATTTAGAACGAGGTTCTAATTTCTTTGGATTTGCTTCTAGCACGTATGCAGGGCATCCCCAAATTCTGAAATGTCGTAAACTAGCTTTACGTCCTTTCCAGAGCTCAAACGGTGTTTCAGAAACACTCTTTGAGGGAACTACGTTCAAAATATAAACTGCAGTCTCTACTGCATAACCCCAAAACGAGTTAGGCAACTGAGCATAACTCATCATCGAACGAACCATGTCCAACAAGGTTCTGTTTCTCCTTTCCGATACACCGTTTTGCTGAGGTGTACCAGGGGCTGAGAGTTGGGACGTAATTCCATGCTCTATCAAATAGTCTTGAAAACTTGAGTCCACGTACTCTCCACCTCGATCGGATCGAAGTGTTTTTATCGTCTTACCTAATAGGTTCTCAACCTCGGCCTTGTACTCTTTGAACTTTTCAATAGCCTCGGACTTATGATGCAACAGGTAGAGATAGCCATACCTCGAATAATCATCAATGAAATTGATGAAATATTCGTACCCTCCTCGAGCTCTAATGTTCATTGGTCCACAGAGGTCCGAATGAATGAGCTCTAGGGGCTCTTTGGCACGATAACCTTTTCCGGTAAAAGGTTGTTTTGTCATCTTGCCGTCAAGGCATGACTCACAAGGAGGCAACGAGTCGTCTTCTAACTTGTTTAGAAGTCCACTCTTGACCAATCTCCCAATCCTATTGAGGTTGATATGGCCTAACCTCAAGTGCCAGAGATAGGTATCTTGAAAAACTCTTCGCTTTTTAGGTTGAGTCTCAGCGGTTTTAAACATCTCATGATTTAAAATAGCTTTAGACTCAATTGGTCTCAAAACATACAATTTATTCTTCAAGTTTGCAGAGCAAACATCAATACCTCTTTTAGTTATGAACGCTTCATTAACAGAAAAAGAAATTGAGTAACCTTGTTCTAATAAACAAGATAAAGAAATCAAATTTCTTTTAATTTTCGGAACTATGTATACATTATCTAATATCATGTAACGTTCCTTGGTGAAGAATAATTTTACATCTCCCACTGCAATAGCCGAGATGACTTCTCCTGTTCCAACTTTAAGAGTCATCTCTCCAGCTATTTGCTGTTGCCAGGAACTCATTCCTTGAAATGAAGAACATACGTGATTAGTGGCACCTGAATCGAGTATCCAGGCAGAATCGTCGTTTTCCACTAAACACGTTTCCAAGACTAATAAATCGCATTTAGAGTCGTGGATCATGTTTTTCTTGGCTATGCAGTTAGTTTGAGGACATTCCTCAGTTGAGACCAAACCTAAATTCTTTGCCACGTGTTGAGCGTTTAAGCAAGTATTCTTAGTCGTATGTACTAAACCGTTTAATTTGGCATTTGACAAAGCACATACGTTTTTCGACATATTGCTGAAACAAACAAATTAATCTCTATTAGAAACAAGCACTAAACCCATTAATCACATTTATCCAATCAGATTTAGCAAAAGCAATCATCGACCCATATATACAATTGATTTATTTGCAACGATACTTCAGGGGTTTAGAATAACCTCTATCGTAGGGCAGTCAGCTACTCCTCCTCTGAATCGAGACAATCTCGGTCAAATACTATTCCCAGAATAACTCTTACTCCAATAGTTATTAGCTAACGTTAATTTGGTCAAGACCATCTTGTAAGTGTTACCCATCATTTTCAGATCGCAGAGGACGGCCCCAACAATGCCACCGTAGGGAAGAGCTAATGTTGGGAATGGCCCTAGGAAACCCTATCCATTTCTGGAGTTTGCGTTGTTCCGAATCCCATGCGCAAGCCCTCCGTAGGGTGATCGCTCCCAGGGCGACTCGCAGGCAGCGCATAGGAATCTCACGGTGCAACCTAATGATGGAGACCGCAGGATACGTTTGACACGTTTCCTTCTCCCACTTACCATGAACACTTTCCCCATTCACCTTGATATTAACCCATGCAAACACCATCCGTAGGGGGACGCTCCCAGGGCGCCTCGAGGCCAAGCATGGATCTCACGGTGTGAACTCAAGGGGACGTGAGAGTAGAAACTTAATATGAATATTTCGTTTCTATACTTTTCCTCCCACTAAAGTGTTGTAAAGTTTTAGGGTCTTATTACTTAGGTAAATTCCGGCTAAATGAATCTATCTAAGTCTATGCCTTATTAAACAAGGTCTTTACACTAAATGTCTAGGTGATTAAACACTTTTAATAACCTAGTGACATTGCATGCTAGCAAGACTATGGTTAATTCAACTCAGGTTCCGAACCATTTGCCGGGAGAGTTCCCTTATAACCAAGGTCTTATGTCCTACTTACTCGAATTTTTAAAACTATTTTAAAAACTAAGTAAGACATATTTCTAATCCTATTAGAAAAGGCGATCTTAGGTCTACTTCATTTTAAACCATTTAAAGAATGACAAGATCCTAAGATCCTATGTTAGCATGCAACTCTTTGTTATAGATTTTACGGTTTCTATTCATCAACTTTTATAACTCTTATAACTTTTAATGAATAAACCCTATAACATGCTTTCTAATGGTGTTTTAAAGCATATAACAATCAATCATTCAAGTTATAAGAAAAGCACCCTTTAGAAACAACCTATGTCTAGGTTTGTATAACTCTTTATACTACGATGTCTAGGTGATAACACTTTAAAACCTCACACCGCTCACGCATGCTCATAAAACTCGAGTTAACTTAACCCAAGAACCGACTCAATGCCCAGGTAGGAGGTGTTCTGTAAACCGTCAACTTAAATACCTCCAGCCTTAGACAGCATTTTGTCGGGTGAGTTCTCTCGTAACTGTTGTTTTACAAGATATCGACCTAAACTATGCAAGTTGATCGAATTGTTGAAGGTTCATTAACCTAAGTGAGCATGCACTTAATCTTGTTATAGATTTTAGATTTCTATCTCTTTTTATAACAATTATAAAATCAATCCATAACAAGTCTAATTTGAATATAACACTTATAAACAAACTAAAGAAATTTCATGCTACATGCTTGGTTAATTTTATCTTTTAATAATTATAACTATTATAAGAATTAATCAATTTTAATTAACCATTCAAGCATGAATCTCCCTAAATTAATACAACTCTTATATTAATTAAACATGAAATTTCCCTCATGCATTTGAATTAATCAATAACACTTATTAAAATTAAACAAATGCATGAACATGCTTTCCTATGGTGGGGTTTTAAAACTATATGGCATGCTCATAATGCACATACATCCATTTAATTAAATCATACATTCACAATGCATAAAGTAATTAAATCAAGCTAAAATGGAATAGTTTGGCAATTTTTTTAAAAAACACACAAGCAATTTCACTAATTATTACAATAATAATTAATAAATAAACTTGCAGCACGCCCGAGCTTCACGAACCATCCCGAACCGCTCATCCAAGCAATGAACCGGCCATGCAATGAGTGAAATGAGGCTGCAACAGACCGAACCGGACCAAAAGGCAGCAGCTGAACCGGACACAAATTCTGGAATAGAAGAAGAAAAAAAAACTGCTGCTGGAATTTTCATTTTCTGCTGCGTCTTCTCCGGTTTTTCTTCGATTTTACAGCCTATATGGACTCTAATGACTCTATAAAAATTACAGACTATAGTACACACATTAACGCTCTTACATATCCGAGCAATTACAATTTCATGAAGGTTTGAATGCTCAAAAAATTTCCAAACCAGAACACTTCCATTTTAGCACACAGAAAATTCAATTTCAAAATGGTACCCACCAAAGAAAAATTAAAACGAATTAAGTGCTCTAATCATGCTCTGATACCAATTGAAGGTGTACATATTACACATGCGGAAGCAATTGAAGATCGAAAGCACTTAAGACATTCAATTTTACTCCTAAAGCATGCATGTTCTAGAAAAGACAGAATAGAGAGTTTAGAAAACACCAACCTTTGTAGCTCACTTATGTTGAACTCCTTGTGGTGTTTGCCTCTCCTATGCTCCTTGGACAACCTCTAGAGTCTTCCCTACTATACTCCGGGCCAAGAACGACTTGTGGGAGTCTATATAAGATAGGGAATGGGAAGGGAATGCTTGAAGCATCAAGCAATGCAGAAGAATGAGAGATGAGAGAACTTTGAGTCCAAATTCCAGCAGCATAACATTAAGGAAAATGGCTCTCATCGCTTTGAATCTGATTCAAGCTCCTTTTAAAGACATTCTTCATGCAAAGCCAAGCCTCAAGACACAAGACACATGGTGTATTTGCAAGTTCAAGTGGATTCTAGGTGTACATCTCACAAGACATGCAACAATGCATGAGTGAGTTGTCTTTCCACTTTGAATGTTCATGCATAAGTGGATTTCCAACTAAATCCACCAAATACAAATTGAAATCTAATTTCAACCTTGCAATTTAATGTTCATTTCAATTCCAAATTGAATTTAACATTAGGTAATTGATTTTGAGGCATTACAAAATGATTTCTTATGATTAATCCAATTAATCATTCTAATCTTGTGCAATAAATCATATATGATTCCTAATACATATATATGGTATTCAAAACACTTTTAAATACTCCATCTCTCATTTTCTAATTTAATTTATAATTAAATTATTGTGTCAAACACAATTTACGATAATATCCTTTTTCCCGATTTTTGAACGATTCAAAGCTTCCTATCTTTTGTTCTAGGCTTAATTCCGATATGAGCTAGTAGGGGGACCTAATGGACCTATAGATCATGGGCTCCAACGATTTGAGGCTAACCGACTAATCTCATTATCCAAGCTAGCCAACATTCGTTAACTACCGGGGCACTCCACTATAGCCCGGTAGTTGCACTCCCCTCACTATAGATATATTTCTGTCCACTTGATTTAACCATGATTAGTAAGTCAATCCTTCACAGGTTGTTCGTAGCTATAGCTAGGTCAAAAAACCCGTTTTACCCCTATAGTACTTCTAGTTCCTTAAGTCCCACTGATCCTCTAATGAACAATTGGTTTATGGTCCAACCAATAAACCGAGTCCCTCTCGGGCCAATGAGAGGGCGAGATCCCTTTGTTCAAGCCCCGGAGTCAGCACTTAAGGGAACAACCTCTCTACTATCCCTAATTCGGGTAGGAGTGAATTCCTTCTTGCACGACTATGTCCCCAACTATCTACTCGTTCCTATCCCTGAAATGGGAGGCTTATTGAGTCGGTGATACTGAGCCACTCTCACCTATGCAGATCTAAGGATAAGTCCGAATAAACAGGAGTTCATAGTTAGCTCAGGATTAAGATCGAGTTACCTAGGTCATCACATGAAATAGTCAGTCTCGTCAGTAAACGGTGTTATAAAGCGAGAGTGACTTATTTCTTGGTCCTGGTCTTATGCAAACTCATTGCATAGGACGCCCCCACTCGCTTGTCTCTACATGGACGATTTAGGATCACATCGTCTATACCATCTATAAAGTGAGCCGCGTCTCATAGTGTCCCCAGAATAAGGTACCCAACCCTATTCCTATACTATAGACCGTTTTGGCTATTACTCAAGCTTGATCCACTTTTATGTCTCTACATAAAGCTCAAGAGTTCATCCTATAGCCATGGATCTTAGTTTATTGGATTTGGGTAATTATATGTGCAATTTACTTTATTCAGTAATAACTTTACTGAATTAGTCTCGATAACGCCTTTATCGAATAAGTATAAAATTCGTTTATCATTCACTATCTACGAGTTTTAGGACACCTATCCCAACATCATTAGTTTCAAAATTTACAGAATATCCTTGTTCGATTAGATATGAGATAGATACAAGACTCCTTCGTATTTTAGGAACTATATACAGATTTTCCAAAAACAAAAACCTATCTCCTACAAACAACTTTACATCTCCCACTACAGAAGCTGAAATGACGTCTCCTGTTCCAACCTTGAGCGTCATTTTTTCTTTCTCTAACTGCCGGAATGAACTATTTTCCTGCAAAGAAGAATAGACATGATTAGTGGCTCCGGAATCAAGTATCCAGACATCTTGATCATGTTCTATCAGAGATGTTTCTAAAACGAGTAAATCAGATTAACCTTCTTTATCTTTCTTCTTTTCAGCGAGGTATTTGGGGCAATTTCTCTTCCAATGCCCATCAACATTGCAATGGAAGCATTTCCCTTTATCAGCCTTCTTAGCTTTCTTCTTTCCTCGATTAGTAGTAGCGGGAGCCTTTCCCTTTACTCGTACCTTTTTCGGGATATTCTTCGAGCCAGAAAGTTGAGGTACAGACTTTGTTCCTGAGGATGAACCCTTCAGGAATTTTTTTCTTGGAATGGACTGTATTTGCCTCTCCTTCTTTCAATTCCTTACCTTTCATAAGGGATTGAAATGTCTGTAACTCATTAAGAAGCATAGTCAAATTGTATTGAATCTTATTCATTACAGCGTTGCTTCGGAATTGTAAAAAGCTTTTTGGAAGTGACTCCATTATGAATGCTACTTGACTACGTTCGTTGATGACCGCTCCATTTACTTCAGCAACATTGAAATGGACCATCATATTAAGAACATGTTCTCGAACGGGTTGGTCTTCTTTCATGCGACAACTGTAAATGTATTTGAGGGCTTCACGATGGAGTTGAAAGGACGACTGTCCAAACATTTCCTTAAGTGAATTCATGATCCTCTAACTGAGACCATCCCCTCATGTTTCTTGACCAATATTTCAGATAAACTAGCCAGAATATAGACTCGGTCCTTTTCGTTGTCCTTTGTCCAATGGTCATATGCATTTTTAACAGATTGAGATGTAGTACGAATAGGGACTGGAGGACATTCCTCTGTTAGGACAAACCGCAGATCATCAATAACCAGAACCGTGTTCAAGTTAGATTCCCACGTTGCATAATTTGCGCTGGTTAACTTATCGTTTTTAAGCAGTTGTAATATTGAGGAAGACATGCTGAAAATAATAAACAATTGACTATATTAGTTTTTGTCTTAACCATTTAAACAATCCAATCAATTTTTAGCAAAACTATTTAATCAAAGTAACCCTAATAAACTATCGATATAGTTTTGCAACGATACTTAAGAGGTTTAGAATAACAGCCACCGAAGGGTGATCAGCTATGGCTTAGAAATTCAAGTTTCAAATATAATTATTTCTATTGACTATTCAATTTTTTTGGGCATGCTTTTGCAATTATGCTATAAGTGTTTCCACCCTACCCTCACCCCCTCTAACTCTTCTCTTTACATATGAAGCCTTGAGAAAAGGGTGAACAAGAACGTAATGGCTATGTTTGAGAAAGCAGAGGATCAGTAGAATGATCTGATGTCAGAGAAAAACATCATTGAGGTTAGTTTTGTCAACTATTCGTTGTTCATAAAAATGATGCGCACAATTCCTTGTCTTCCTTTTACTAACTAAGCTTTATTTTCTAGAACGATAAGTCTAAAATAAAGAAGGTGATCGAAGAATTAGATGAGATAAAAAAGGAAACCTTGAAAGTTACTTGGGTGAAAGTTAACAGGTGAGTAGTTTGGTGTAGATCGTTTGCCCTCTCATTTTAGTTCGTTCATGCCCATTTTTTCCCGTTGTCCTTGAGTGAAATAAGTGAACTGAGCATCCTGTTTGATTTTGATATTATCTTTATCCAGTGACTTGGGTTCCATCTTTTCTACATTACTACCTGGGACCACGGCTAAATTAGAGCCTCCTGAAGGTTGCAGCTTCTTAGATGGTCTTGATGTACGAGTGGCATTTGGCGGTGTTTGGAAGTGTAGAATTTTAAGCGAACTTGTAATATGCCCAAGCAGAACGCAAATTTCCAGCAGAGAAATAAATCAACCAGAAAATAAAGAATGAACAAAAGGATATATAGTGGTTCAACCTTTCGGTCTACATCCACTTTGAGAACCAGCTTATATGAGTTTTATTAAGAGCAACAAGTCACCAATACAGAGTACAACAATGGTACAAATTTACCCAATGTAAATATACCTCAAACCTCAATGGATTTGAGCTCACAAGAGAAATACCCACTGCACTTTTCAGCCTCCAATCCGAGACTCACTGCTGAACAAGACAGACCCACGCCAACAACCGTAGTACCTCCTGAAATTGTACCCACGACAACACTCCGGTGAAAAAATTCTCTAAACCGAGACCCACGCTGTCACCTGTTTCGAAAAACACTGCAGCAGTAAACTGCTGCCTCTACGCTGGAGAAGAGACCCAAACCGGCCGCACAACAGACCCACGCCGAGACCTTACACAAAACCCACGACGTTTCGACGCCTCAAACAAGAGCACACGAGCGTCGTCTGCACCGAGACACACTGCAGCGCGACACCGTGACCCAGACCGACCGGAAACGAACGCCAACGACGCTAAACGGAGACAATGACACCGGCGCTGCAAGATCTTTCTCCTCTGGTTTTGTGCGGCTGAATATCTCTTCCTCTCTCTTTCAAAATCGTGAATGAGCCCTAAAGATAGAAGATGATGACTCAATTACAATCATGCCCCTCTGTATTAGAAATATTACAAAATTGCCCTTTTAACCTTTTAACCTTAAGATAACTTGTCACTTTTTAACAAATCTCCCTCATGACAAGAATATCTTAAGCATAAGCTGGTTCTCTAATTTCCCTATCACCCTGGCTTTACATTCAGCTCATTTAACAGGTATTTAAAACTATGAGCTGTGAGAACCTTCGTAAGCATATCCGACAAATTCTGATCTGTATGAACTTTCACCAGTTTGACTTCATTCTGGGAAACCATATCCCTTATAAAGTGAAACTTAACATCAATATGCTTAGACCGTTCATGGTGAGATGGATTCTTCGCAAGATGAATAGCACTCTGGCTTTCACAACGGATGACAGGAATAAACTCTTGTGACAACAACTCACCAACAATTCTCTTCAACCACACTGCTTCCTTAACTGCTTCACCAACTGAAATATACTCTGATTCAGTAGTTGACAAAGCAACAACTGGCTGTAGAGCAACCTTCCAACTAACCACATTGCCATACAAACGAAAAATGTGACCTGATAAAGACCTTCTTTTGTCAAGGTCTGCAACATAATCTGCATCTGTGAAGCCTTCCAGCAATGCTGATTGATCACAACCATTCCCAAAACACAGTGAAACACTTGACGTACCTTTCAAATACCGAAGCACCCATTTAACTGCATTCCAATGCTCATTTCCAGGATTTGACATAAACCTACTTATCATGCTCATTGAGTAACCCAAGTCAGGCCTAGTACAAATCATGAGATACATAATGCTCCCTACGGCATTACAATATGGAATTTTAGACATCTCTAACCTTTCCTGATCAGTTTTAGGCGACTGAGACGAAGAAAGCCTAAAATGAGATGCTAAGGGTGTCGAAACTGACTTACAATCAGACATATTATACTTCTCAAGCAGTTTATGCACATAGCTCTCCTGCGAAATGGTTAACAAACCTTTCTCCCTATCTCTCTTAACATCCATGCCTAAGATTCTTTTCAATGCACCTAAATCTTTCATTTCAAACTCACTACTCAACTGTTTCTTGAGTTTAGAGATTTCAGCATAATCCTTAGACACAAGTATCATATCATCTACATAAAGCAGTAGATAAATATATGTACCTTTCAGAGATAGTTTCCAATAAACGCATGCATCATATGAGCTCCTGCGAAACCCCTGCTTCAAGATAAAGGTATCAAAACGAATATACCACTGTCTTGGCGATTGCTTCAGTCCATAAATGGACTTGTGAAGGAGACAAACCATATCTTCCTTTCCCTTCACCTCATAGCCCTCTGGCTGAGCCATGTAAATCACCTCCTCCAATTCTCCATGAAGGAATGCTGTAGTGACATCCATCTGTTCAAGAAGCATATCAAAGTGAACAGCAATAGACAAAACTAAACGAATAGATGAATGTCTTACCACCGGAGAGAAAATCTCATTATAATCAACTCCCTCCTTTTGAGTGTAGCCCTTGGCTACTAGCCTAGCTTTATACCTCGGCTTGCTGTTACCTCCTGTACCTTGCTTGATTTTATAAATCCACTTTGATTGAATGAGTTTCTGTTTAGGAGGCTTTAGAACTAATGACCACGTCTGATTCTTATGCAAAGATGACAACTCTTCTTCCATTGCAGCTTTCCACTGTTCCTTCAACCCAGACTCAATAGCCTCTTCAAATGTAATAGGCTCTACCTCAATATTATCAGAAGCACAATTCAGAGCAAATGCAACTAAGTCAGCAAAACCATACCTCGTAGGTGCCTGTCTAACTCTCTGAGATCTATCACGTGCAAGCTGATAATTCTGCAAGTCATTGTTATCTGAACTTTCCTCAGTGGAAGCTCCCTCATCAATCAAAGTTCTCTCCCGTTGAAACTGTATACCATCAGATTCAGACCGCTGCGAAGACTCTGCTTGTGAACCCAACTGTGACCCATCACTCGATTCACCTCTAGCAGCTGATGGTTGTTTTTCAGACTCAATTCTAACTTCTGTTTCAACATTCTCAACTGATCGCTGTTCTGGCTGGCTCTTAATACAAAACGGCATCTCATCTTCATTGAAAGTGACATCTCTGCTGATTATACATTTATTTCTACCTTCTTCCAAGCACCAAAGCTTATATCCTTTGACACCTTGAGGGTAGCCAATAAACATACATTTCAATGCTCTCTTGTTTAGCTTTCCTTCCTTAACATGAGCATAAGCTAAACAACCAAATACCCTGAGATGTTCAAGACTTGGAGCTTCACCTTTCCATATCTCTTGAGGAGTCTTGAAATCTATAGCGGAAGACGTCCTGTTAATGAGATAACAGGCGGTTTGGGCAGCTTCGCCCCAAAACTTCTGAGGCAGTGAAGCATTTGACAGAAGACACCTAGTACGCTCCATTATCGTTCTATTAAACCTCTCAGCTAAACCATTCTGCTGAGGAGTGTATGTAACAATAAGGTGCCCCGTGATTCCTTCAGACTTGCAAAGTTTGTTGAATTTGTGATTTACAAATTCTAAACCATTATCTGTCCTCAAGTACTTTACCTTTCTCCTTGTTTGGTTCTCAGTCTGCTTCTTCCATTCAAGGAATTTCCCAAAAGCTTCATCCTTTTGTTTAAGTAGATAAATCCACACTTCCCTCGAAAAATCATCAATTATTGACATGAAGTACCTCGAACCTCCCATAGTAGGTACCTTCGCTGGACCCCACAAATCTGAGTGCACATAATCTAATATGCCTTTCGTTGAATGCTTCCCTTTTTCCGAATTTTACCCGAGTAGACTTTCCCATTATGCAATGGTCACAAAATGGGAGTTCAATCTCTTTAATACCTCCAAGTAAACCTTGTTTAGAAAGAGCTTGTAGACCTCTTTCACTCACATGTGCCAACCTTCTATGTCATAGCATAGACATATCAGTTCCTTTACCAGATGCAACATCCACGCTTCCTGCAATAGCGGTCCCTTCCAACACATAAAGACCGTTCTTCAAGGATCCCTTTAACTTCACCAAAGAACCCTTAGAAACTTTCAGAACTCCATTTTCAGATTTATAGCAATAACCTGATCTATCTAATTCACCTAGAGAAATTAGATTAAATTTAAGTTCTGGAACATACCTTACATTTGTAAGCATTCTGATCATCCCATCATGTGTTGAAAGCCGAACTGACCCAGTTCCTTTCACATTGCAGACACCATTATCTTCGAGCAAGACTTTTCCACCACTTGCTTCCTGAAAGTCAATCAAATATTCTCGATTGGGAGTTATGTGGAATGTGCAACCTGAATCCATGATCCACTCATCTTGAAAATCTCTACTGGATACCATCAAGACCTCTGCTGAATCATACCCATCAGTCACATTGGCTGAACTCGATTCACCTCTCTTACCATCAGAGACTTCCTTGTTCTTGTTCAATGGACAATTTTTCTTAAAATGCCCATCCTTATGACACAAGTAACACTTTTTCACTTTTCCTCTGGACTTGGACCTGGTTCTCGAATCCTTTCCTTTCCAGTTCTTTTTCTCAGCTCTCCCTCTGGCTATAAGTAACTCACCTTCCCTGCGTTCCTTTTTAATTTCGAGATTTCTAGTCTTCAAGGCATCCAACACAATATCCATGGTTAGCGAATCCCTACCATATTTAATTGCAGCCTTTACCTCTCGAAACGAATCCGGCAAAGAATTCAAAAGTATCACTGCTTGATTCTCATCCGACATCTTCTCACCGATGTTATTGAGATCGGCTACAATCTTTTGAAATTCATCCAAGTTCTCTTCCAAGCCTTTACTTTGATCCATCTTATATCCAAAGAATTTCTCCTTTAGATATAACTTGTTTGGTAGAGACTTTGTCAAATAAAGGCTCTCCAGCTTCTTCCATAACTCAACCGTGGTAGTAACCTCATTCACTTGCCTAAGCACTCCATCTGAGAGATAGAGTATAATCGTCGAATAGGCAATCTCATCCATTTCCTTCTTATCATCTTCTGTGAGTGTCGCCGGAAGGTCCTTTTCGTCACACAAGATTTTAGCTACTTTTTGTTGCACCAAAAGAGCTTTAATCTTCTTTCTCCATAGACCGAAATCACCCTTCCCATCAAATCGAGCAACCTCGAAACGAGTCGACATTGAAGACATTAGTCAATGTATAACTCACAGAATAACCTGAACAAAGAATAGAAACACCAAAGGCACTAAACCACGAACCTCCAAACTTTGGATCGAACGGAGCTCTGATACCACTTGTAGAATTTTAAGCGAACTTGTAATATGCCCAAGCAGAACGCAAATTTCCAGCAGAGAAATAAATCAAGCAGAAGATAAAGAACGAACACAAGGATATATAGTGGTTCAACCTTTCGGTCTACATCCACTTTGAGAACCAACTTATATGAGTTTTATTAAGAGCAGTAAGTCACCAATATAGAGTACAACAATGGTACAAATTTACCCAATGTAAATATACCTCAAACCTCAATGGATTTGAGCTCACAAGAGAAATACCCACTGCACTTTTCAGCCTCCAATCCGAGACTCACTGCTGAACAAGACAGACCCACGCCAACAACCGTAGTACCTCCTGAAATTGTACCCACGGCAACACTCTGGCGAAAAAATTCTCTAAACCGAGAACCACGTTGTAACCTGTTCCGAAAAACACTGCAGCAGTAAACTGACGCCTCTACGCCGGAGAAGAGACCCAAACCGACCGCACAACAGACCCACGCCGAGACCTTACACGAAACCCACGACGTTTCGACGCCTCAAACAAGACCACACGAGCGTCGACTGCACCGAGACACACTGCAGCGCGACACCGTGACCCAGACCGACCGGAAATGAACGCCAACGACGCTAAACGGAGACAATGACACCGGCGGCTGCAAGATCTTTCTCCTCTGGTTTCGGGCGGCTGAATATCTCTTCCTCTCTCTTTCAAAATCGTGAATGAGCCCTAAAGACTCAATTACCATCATGCCCCTCTGTATTAGAAATATTACAAAATTGCCCTTTTAACCTTTTAACCTTAAGATAACTTGTCACTTTTTAACAGGAAGCAGTCGTTATCAGAATTAAGTGGAGGTCAACGATCTTTGTTGGCACTTTCTCTAATCTTAGCATTGCTTCTCTTCAAACCAGCTCCACTTTACTCACTTCTGTCACTATAAATATTGGAGGACAGCGAGTCCTAAAATGGATATGGAGGCATCATACTGTTTTCCTTGTTTTTCAGGTTGATGCAGCTCTTGATCTAAGCCACACACAGAACATTGGGAGGATGATCAAAGCTCACTTCCCACGTTCCCAGGTTACTTTCATTTGCTTGATATTCATGCCTTTCTTTTCTTGAAATATGTTTTCCATATGGTTGCATTTCAGAATGAAGGCTTATAGGTTTACTAGCCCAGGCAACAATCAAAATATTGTGAGATTTAAGATATATTTATCCTTTTCATTGCTATGAAATATTCTTGGAAGACAAGATTCATTGCTATGAACTATCCGCTCATTTATATCCAAGCAGACAATCGTTATGCTTTATCCTTTTCATTTTTTATTTTATTTATTATTAATTATTAATAATATTTTTATCTTACAGTTTATCGTGGTTTCACTCAAAGAAGGCATGTTTAACAATACCAATGTACTTTTCCGGACCAAATTTGTAGATGGTGTTTCCACTGTCCAGAGAACTGTTACCTCTAAGCAAAATAAATGATCCTCGTCGTAGCTGTACAAGGTTTTAGTCCCCTCTTTTATT
Organism: Luffa aegyptiaca; assembly: GCA_017139565.1. NCBI lineage: Eukaryota > Viridiplantae > Streptophyta > Magnoliopsida > Cucurbitales > Cucurbitaceae > Luffa > Luffa aegyptiaca. The sequence goes on from CM029403.1 coordinate 27,529,755, forward strand.
TCATTTTTTGTGGAAGTAATTATTTTGAGGTTATCTTGGTTTTCTAGTGCCATCAATTTAGTCTTTAGTTTAATTTTCTCAACAAATCTTTTGACATTCCACTAAATATTCTAAAAATTACATTATCTTGTTTTGTGTTTCTAGTCGTTCTAAGTTTGCGATAGTCTTTCATTTTCACAAGTGATCCTTTTTCTTATTCGTCTTTTCAAATCCATGTTTTGGTCCAAAATCAATGCTGTTTTAGCTATTCATCAATGTAGTCGGTTGAATCAAAATCACTATAGATAAGTGATAGAATATATTTCCAGAAGTTTTGTTACTCTGATATTATGTTGTTAGTGTTGTTATGTTTATTCTTTTGTATCTGTGTATTTCCTTTCCTTTGCTTTTGTTCTCTCGAATCCTTTGGTTACACGTGGCATAGTATGGCCCTACATAATGAACTTTCTAGCCTCTGTTGCTAAAAGAGGCAGAGTGCAATTTTCATTCCTTCTTATTCTGTGTCCTTTATCAGTACATGGTATCAGAGTCCATGAAACCCAAACAGGTATTCGGTCCAATAAAAAGAAATTGGGATCCGATCTAAGAATGGTGAACCCAAAGAGGCACCATCTTGAGGGGGCATGTTGAAAATCCCACATTGAAAAGATTAGTGGAGACCTCAATATATAAGCTACAAGGGTCACTCCACTCATTGTCAATTGGTTTTGAGATGGAAGCCCATATTATCTAATTTCATGTTGAGGATCCCACATTGAAAAGATTAGTGGAGACCTCAATATATAAGCTACAAGGGTCACTCCACTCATTGCCAATTGGTTTTGAGATGGAAGCCCATATTATCTAATATGGTATCAGAGCCCATTAAACCCAAACGGGTATTCGGTCCAAAGAAAAAAAATTGGGATCCGATCCAAGAATGGTGAACCCAAAGAGGCACCATCTTGAGGGAGCATATTGAGGATCCCACATTGAAAAAATTAGTGGAGACCTCACAACTTATAAGGTAGGAGGGTCACCCCACTCATTGCCAATTGGTTTTGAGAAAATAGTGTCTGCAATTAATATCTTGATGTCAAAATAAAGGTCTGCTTTTTGTAAGATGGAGAGAAGTTATTATTTGAATGAGTCATCAAGCTCCCTAAATGTTATTATTGCAAACTTGCTGCATAAACCATCATTCTATCTAACATAGAACTAACATCAGTTTCTGCAAATTTGCTTCTGTTTGTTCAGATGGAAGTGTGAAGCAATGGGCTCAGAGTTTTGTGTGCCAGCCAGTGTATGTGATTAGGGATGTTGATGTGTACTGTAAATGTTAAGTTATTTCCAGTTACTATATGTGTAATGTACAAAATCTTGTAATTCAAGTGTAACATCAAAATTTCTAGTAGTTGGAGAACAGCATTGGCTCTGCCATTGATTCAATTTGTCCCAAAGTGCCATTGTTAGTTCAACATGCAGAAAAACAATCCATTGTCATTAATTTGGTTTCATGATCACTTAGGAGATTTCTATTTGATAAAAAGGGAGTTTAAACAGCAACCTTTTCTCGCACCGGAAAAGAAATTAATCTATAAAAATAGCTTATGAAAGTTGTTTAGGAGTATTTGGAATAAGTTTCAAAACAACAAACGACCTCCTAATTTGCCAATCAACTCGAGTGATTCTTCACAATTCTATATGATCAAAGAGTAGTTTCATCGGTCCGTCTCATTACAAATGGTTCTTTTTGTTCCATGGATTTACACTTATTCTTTCGGTCCCTCTCATTACAAACCACCTCCTAATTTGCCATGGATTTGCCAATCAACACGAATAAAGAAGTTTAAACGAGAAGAAATGAGTCAGCAAATACATTTTTGTCCCACATCGAAAGAAAGTAAAGCTACTGTCTTCTATATGAACTGAAGTGGGAGACAAAACATCGCCGAGCTTGGTAATACGGGCTTGTAACCCTGTGAGGGCTATAGTGTAGATGAAATCAGTTCTTCCTATTGTGTATTTTTCCTTCCTCTTTCATAGTTGTCAAGATTTTAATGGGTCCCTACATATCCGTATGCAACCAAGTTTTGTTCTTTTGTTACTATATCATCGGTCGTATTTCTTTAGCAAGAGGACGGGACGTGTTAAAGCAATAAATATCATAGATCTCAAACGAGAGGTAGTGTTAAGAGAACTCACTGATTAAACCATTATTGTTATATTTCATTTCATTACAACTATATTAGTTGTTGTATGTTGGTTATTTCAGTTGTAAGAAAGCTTTCTGTTTATTATCTCTTCACAGTATGCCTATATAATGGCTACTGCATTTTTTTTATCATTAATGAATTCAATCTTATCTTTGTGATCATTCTGCTGTGTATCTCTCTTTCTCTTTAGAAAGTTAATATGGTATCAGAGCCACAAGTCTAATCGACTAAGAAACTAGATCCAGCCAACTTTCTTTCTTTCTCATGGAATCATCCTCGACAGAGAAAAGCTCCTCAGAGCTAATCAGTGAACAACCATCGAAGGTGATCAATCCTGGTAACAAGATTACAACAGTGAAATTGGATGAAGAAAATTTTCTTTTATGGAAATTGCAAGTGACAACAGCATTAAGGGGACATGGACTGCTGAAATACATTGATCAAGATTTTGAAAAGCCCCCAAAATTCATCAGGGAAGAAAATCTTGAGACTTCTTCGATAACTCGAACTCCAAACCCAGAATATGATCTTTGGGAACGCCAAGATAGTCTAATCACGGCTTGGCTCTTAGGATCAATGTCGAATTCTTTGCTTTCAGAGATGCTGGAGTGTGAATCATCAAAAGAGGTATGGAAAATTCTTAATGCTCGATTTTCCTCAAGAAACCTAGCCAGGATGATGGATCTTAAATCTAAGCTCGATTCTCTCAAGAAGGGAAATTTGAAGCTTGAAGAATACTTTGTAAAGGTTAAGAATCTTGTAGATTCCTTAACAGCTGTCGAAAGAAAGATTTCACATACTGATCACGTAATGCACATTCTTGCTGGACTCAGTCCTGAGTATGATTCTACTGTCTCGGTAATTCAAGACAAAGATGAATCTCCTCCTCTTCAAAAGGTTTACTCACTTTTACTTACTCAAGAAAGTCGAATAGCTCCAAACTCTTCGATTAATCCAGATGGTTCCTTGTCATCGGTGAATTTGACGACCCAGACTCCAAATGCTTCATCAAAGCAACCAACAAACAGCAATCAGAATACTGATCCTGCTAAGAGAGGAATAAATCAGAACAACAAATCTAATCGAAGATTCTGTAACAGTAACAACAAGCCACAATGTCAGCTTTGTGGGCGTTTTGGGCATACAGCAGGAAGATGTTATTTTCGTTTTGAACGCTGGTTTCAGGGGCCGCAGTCAAATAATCAAAACCAGCAAGCGCCTTCAACGCCTGTGCCGAATCCAGCACAGTTTCAACAGCAAATGAGTGCGTTTCTACTGCAGAATGATCTAAACAAAGAGAATCAGTGGTACCCTGATTCTGGTGCCTCGAATCATGTCACCAATGACTTCAACAACATGTCATTCGGTTCTGAATATCAAGGAGATAACAAGGTGCAAGTAGGCAATGGTGCAGGTTTGAATGTCTTGAACATTGGATCCTCTTTTCTTAAATCCTCCTCCTCCTCTAATAATGTCGTTTTCCACCTTAAAAACCTTCTCCATGTGCCTACTATTACAAAAAATCTTATTAGTGTAAGTCAATTTGCACAAGATAATAATGTGTATTTTGAGTTTCACCCTTCTTGTTGCTTTGTGAAGGACATTACCAGTGGCCAAATCCTACTCCAAGGAACGTTGGTTGATGGATTATACAAATTCACTTTGGAAAAGGCTCATCCCAAAGGTTTTAAAGACTCCTCCACAAACTCTGGTTCTTACTCTTCTCAAGTATTTCATACCACTGTATCTCCTAAGCAAACAACATGTAATAAACCTAGTGATACTTGTTCCTCTGTTATTGCCTTGTGGCATAATAGATTGGGCCATCCGGCCAATCCTACTGTTAGAAAGATTCTTGCATCTTGTAATATTTCATATAATGCAAATAAACTCAATACTGTTTGTCATGCTTGTGCCATTGGGAAATCCCATAACCTACCTTTTTCTGACTCCACAACTACCTATCATTCACCCTTAGAATTGATTGTTGCAGATCTATGGGGACCCTCTTTTAAACCATCTAGAAACAATTTTAAATACTACATTAGTTTTGTGGATGTATATTCTAGATATACTTGGATTTACTTCTTAAATTCCAAGTCTGAAGCTTTTTCTTCATTCTTACTGTTTAAAAAGCATGTGGAAAAACTTCTTGGAAAATCCATACATCGTTTCCAATCAGACAATGGTAGTGAATTTCGTTCGTTCACTCCCTTTTTAAAGGCCAATGGCATTGAGCATAGGTTCACTTGCCCATATACTTCTCAACAGAATGGCATCGTTGAAAGGAAACACCGCCATATCGTTGACACTGGTCTCACCCTATTATCTCATGCTTCTTTATCTTTAGATTTTTGGGATGACGCCTTCTCCACTGCAATTTACTTAATTAATCGTCTTCCAACTGCTGTTCATCAACTCTCACCACTGGAAAAACTTTTTGGTCTTAAACCAAACTACCTATCTCTTAAAACCTTTGGCTCTCTATGTTTTCCTTCTCTTAGACCATATAATAGCCACAAAATCGAACCAAGATCAACTCCTTGTATTTTCCTTGGTTACAGTTCCATTCACAAAGGGTACAAATGTCTGTCTTCTTCTGGAAGACTTTATCTCTCCAGACATGTCTTATTCGATGAAACCAAGTTTCCATCCTCAGCTTTTCTACAGTCTCAGACCATATCTGATATTTGTCCTCAAGTTTCTAGTGAAATACCTATTGCAACAGCTATTTCGTCATTTTCTACCTTTACTGATTTTGCTAGTGAGTCATATTCTGCACCTAATTCTGTACCTTGCATCTCTACTGTTGCACCTACTACTGCCCAGCCTTCACGTGATGTTGCAGAACCTTTATCAGTCCCTGCCTTGTCTACTCCTTCAGCCTTTTCACTTGACCCTACTCCCCTTTCTGAACCTAAAGCTACTATCTTAAGGCCTTTATCTTCCCTTTCCAGTATTTCTCCTAATCCCTCATCCGAATCCCCAACATCCTTGCCCTGTGATCCATGTTCTTCGTCTGCACCACTGTGTAACGACCCTACTTTTCATGCCTAGATCCTAAGGCCGTTACTACATGCATTTCATTCTACTTCTAAGAACAGCGAGGAAATATCATTCAAGGAAAACATACTTAGAAATTTTGCGAAACTTTTCAGTCTGGGATCCCAGTTAAAACAACACAAAGAACACTTTAGCCATTCACACAAAAACTTAAAGCGGAATAAATCTTAAATCATTCGCAATACAAGTTCAAAAGGAGAATTTCAAAACATAAAATGCGGAAGACTATCCTAAAGGAGGTCCATGGCTCAGCAGCTCTCCGTCACGCGTCCTGTACACCTTTACCTCTACCTGCAGTTGTATGAAAGGGAAAAGAATGAGTATTTAAGAAAATACTCAGTAAGTAGCAATCAAGGTTTTAACATTTTATTCGAGTTAAGGGCCTAAGGGTTAGGTCATCTCATTCTCATTCATTTCATTTCATTTCATTTCATTCATCTGTAGTTCGGGTCTCGTGTCCAATTAGTACACCTATAAATATATAAGTTTGCCAACTCACTGATAGTGCACAAGTGGGAGTTTTGGGAGGTCTCTACTCCTACTAATGGTAGATGGCACCCAGTCAGTGGAGCTAAGTCTCATCCCTCAAGGCACTAATGGGCGCGTAGCGCTCTAAACTACCATTTCACTAGTGGGGCGATCATGGGTTTAAGTCAGGAATTAACTTCCACAGTTAGTAAATGACACCTAGACTGCGAAGCCAAGACCCACCCATTAAGCCCCTCATTTCAGTCTATTACATCTCAGTCCTAGGTGTTTAATTGACACGACCCTCTTCCAAGGCACTAGCCTTTTCCTTTCCCTTTCTTAATCCTTTCCCTTTTTGGACCCCTTAACTCTTGCTATTTTTTTTTTAACGGCAACCCTCCTAAGCAGTGAAAAACCCAAACTCCCCGCTGCCCACAACAATGTCAGCCAGCTATAAAAAGATACATCAGTCATACACTCGCTTCTATCACACAACACAATTATACATATTATCATGCTAGGAGTAACCAAATCATTCCAAACATACACATTTCATTCCAATGCAGCATGTTACTTACCATGTGTCCGCTACCATATAATGCACTTAAAACATGGAATTTTGAATACAATCAGCTACTTAAATTCCAAGGGGCAATTCTAGGATTTAACCCAGCTCATGCTATCGCAAACCATACTCAACATAAATGAGTGTAAAGCAGAGAATTTATTCCAACGGCTACTTACGTTAAGGCTAACTCAACATGCTACAACTAACCTTAACATTTTCATACTATCCTCTTGCTAGCATAGTGACATAAAGATTACATGGGTCCAAAGCATACGACATAAACAAAAAAAAAACTACTTACTTTAGCCCAACAAATCCTTGATCGACTTCTAACCAATTTTCCTTTAAATTCCAAGACTTCAAGCAACCAAAGCGGAAACTTAGCTTGCTGTCCGGGCTCTCAAATCCACCTAAATCCAACAATTTAATCACCAAACGCAATGGGCATCTTAAATTCAATAGCCAAAATCAATGGGTATTCATCTAACACACATAAATCATTCCAAAACTTGACTTAATTCACTTACCCAATGACGAACTCGCTCAAAGAGGCTGAAAATTTCGAACGACGACGACGAACAGATTTGAAAGGCAACGACAACGGCTCGTGGTGGCTGCAACAACTTGCACAGTGGCGGCGACGACTTGCAGATCGACGGCAGCTCGTGTGTGGCGGCGATGAGTCGACGACTCGCGGCAACGGGGTTGCGACGCGCGGCGTGTGGGGTGAGAGAGGACCGAGAGGGAACGAGATTTACCGGCAGCGGCGGCTAAGTCAAATGGGGGCGGCGGCTCGATGGGTCTGCTACAAACGTGAGAGAGTGGCTGAGAGAGAGAAAGAGAGAGAGAGAGAGAGAGCAATACCGGTGGCGGCTCGCGGCGCGACGACGGGCGGTGGAGTGCGGCGTCGGCGGTGAGCTGCAGGCGGCGGCACGGACGGAGGCGGCAGCGTGCAGATGAGAGAGAGAGATTGCCGAGAGAGGGAGAGAGCGGGGGTGTCGGGGAGAGAGAAAGCTATGGGAGAGAGGGGGGCGCGTGAGAGGGAGAGAGAGAGCTGAGATCCTTTTTTTTTTTTTTTTTTTTTTTTTTTTTTTTTAAAAGCTCCCTTTTTGACCGAAAATGTGGGGGGAAAGTTTCCCCCCACTCCCCCTTTGACTGGGCCATAAAGCCCACTTCTTTTTCCTTTTTTTTTTTTTTTTTTTTAAAAAAAAAAGCTTGTCGTTACAACTGCCTACTTCTTCCAGAGTTGTCAACCATCATAATATGGTCACTCGAGGTAAGAATGGGATTTTTTAGCCCAAAGTTTTATTGACTGAGTATGTTGAACAAGAGCCTCCTAATGTCAAAGAAGCTTTGAAATGTGATCATTGGGTCAAAGCCATGAAGGAGGAGTATGATGCTCTCATTGCCAACGAGACATGGTCTCTTGTTGCTCCACCAGCAAATAAAAAGGTAATAGGCTGCAAGTGGGTGTTCAAGATTAAAAGGCACTCAGACGGCTCTATTGCTTGATACAAGGCCAGACTGGTTGCTCAGGGATTCCATCAGGAGGCTGGTTTAGATTACACAGAAACCTTCAGTCCTGTTGTGAAGCCGACCACTATTCGTGTCCTGTTTACACTTGCATTGGCTAAAGGTTGGTCCTTGAGACAAGTAGACATCAATAATGCCTTCCTACATGGGCTACTAACAGAAGAGGTCTTTATGCTTCAACCTCCTGGTATGGTTTCTCATTCTTCTCACCTAGTTTGTCGTTTGAAAAAAGCCTTGTATGGTCTGAAGCAGGCGCCTAGAGCATGGTTTGAGAGGTTGAGTACATACTTGAAATCTCTTGGTTTTGTTAATTCGAAAGCTGACTCCTCCCTGATGGTTTGTCACTCTAATGGACAACATTGTTATGTCCTTATATTCGTAGATGATATTGTAATAACGGGTAGTTCTCCCAGTGCTATTGATACTCTGGTCAAGCTTTTACATCAGCAATTTTCTTTAAAGGATCTGGGTTGTCTAAGCTATTTCTTGGGTGTTGAGGTGTCATATCCATTGAATGGTGGTCTGTTTTTGTCCCAGTCCAAGTATATTAAAGATTTGCTACATAAAACTAAGATGGGTGAAGCTAGAAGTATTTCAACCCCTATGGTTAGCGGTTCTGTCCCTTCAGCTTATAATGGTGAAAAGTTTACTGATGTTCATCTATATAGAAGTACAGTTGGTGCTCTTCAATATGTTACTATTACTAGACCAGAACTTGCTTATAGTGTAAATAAAGTCTGCCAGTTTATGCACTCTCCTACATTGGTTCATTGGCAGGCTGTTAAGAGAATTCTTAGATACTTAAGTGGAACTATCGATCATGGTATGCTTTTTCAAAAGCCAAAGAAGTTGTTCTTGGAGGGGTTTGCTGATGCTGATTGGGCGTCAGATCCGGATGATCGGAAGTCCACTTCTGGTTATTGTGTATATTTTGGAGGAAACTTAATTAAGTGGGCCTCTAAAAAGCAGAACATTATATCTCGTTCCAGTACTGAAGCTGAGTATAGAAGCTTGGCACATGTATCTGCTGAACTTGTCTGGCTACATTCTCTGTTTAATGACTTACAGATATATTTTGCCCAACCACCTGTGGTGTGGTGTGATAATCTGAGCGCTGTGCATCTTAGCGCGAATCCAGTCCTACATTCTCGGACTAAACATGTAGAAATCGATATATATTTTGTGAGGGACTTAGTCTTGAGTAAGAAGCTGCAAGTTCGTCATCTTCCTGCCTCAGCACAGATAGCTGATGTTCTTACAAAGCCTCTTTCTTCTAATCGATTTCTGTCTTTAACAGCCAAGCTCAATGTCTGCTCATCATCCTCCATTGGCTTGAGGGGGGTGTTAAGAGAACTCACTGATTAAACCATTATTGTTATATTTCATTTCATTACAACTATATTAGTTGCTGTATGTTGGTTATTTCAGTTGTAAGAAAGCTTTCTGTTTATTATCTCTTCACAGTATGCCTATATAATGGCTACTGCATTTTTTTGATCATTAATGAATTCAATCTTATCTTTGTGATCATTCTGCTGTGTATCTCTCTTTCTCTTTAGAAAGTTAATAGGTAGATCCACGTGCGAAAAAATGTGTTATTTCATAGGAGCAGAATGATCCCCTGTTCAATCTTTTTTTAGCGATTTTCCCAGAGATCTTTATCATTAATACAACTTTCATTTTACTCATTCATGGAGTTGTTTCAGGTAAGATGGGTATGAAGTACAAAAATGTTGGGAAGGATGTGGTGGTAACAAAAGCAAAGAGACCATTGTCTGCTGATGCCCCATGGGGAGGTGGATATAACATCCCTTGATCAAGTTTCAACTGATTTCAGCTCTGTTTTCCCCTTTGTGTTTATTGACTTTTTTTTTGGGAGCATTAATCTTAAAGCTAAAATAAAGTAATTGATCTACTCTTTCAATTAATTACTTTGTTTTACATCAATGTTTCCAAGCTCTTTCTTTCTTCTTTATTGATTGAGCATGACTATATTTATTTGACTTAATTTTTAGTTTTGAGAGAAATGCTAACTGAGTGGTCACTTTAAAAGGAATTGACTAATTAACCAAAAACAAATTAAATGAACAAACTTCAACCCAAGTGATGAGTCTAGATGATGAAAGTGACTGTCTTAAGTTTTGTGCAACAATTTAATTGAGACAATATGTATCTACTGATTTCTATAACATTATTAAAAAAGAGAATAAATTTATATCCCAAAAGTCATGTTTTCTATATCCACTTGGTTACAGAATTATATAAAACAAGATAATAAAATTGATATTTCTTTGGGCTTTATCCAAATATATGGTAGATGTAGAACACATATATGGCATTGGGCGTGGTGACTACTTGAATAGTTCATATTTTTAAGAGAAAATTTATAGATAAATTAAAGGGTTAAGCAATCTAAGGGTGTGTTTGGTTTAACTTTTCAAGTGTTTAATTTTGAAAAAAAAAATCATTTTGAAAAATTTTCTAGTGTTTGGCAACCACTGCAAATGACTTATTAGAAAATGATATTGAAAAATAAACCATTTTGAGAGAAACACTGGAAACCAACTTCTTTAAAAAGAGTTTTTAAGTATACAATAGCTTGTGTATAAAAACACTTATGAGGAAATGTAACCAAACATATGAGTGTTTAAATTCTAAACAATTTTTATACAAAATGTTTTTTAAAAAATGCATTCTTGAAAAACATTTAAATTAAGGGACAGTTGCATAGATGGAAAATTGGACCAAATTAATAACAAATATAGCACAATTACAAACTAATTGCAAATATAGCAAAATTAATTGTACAGGACTAAAAAGTTGTTGTCAGATTCTATCCGTGTCTATCAGTAGACTGATAGATTCTGATTAATCAGAGTCTATCGCTGATAAACTCTCATAATCGAAGCCTATTAGATAGATTCTAATTAACCAGAGTCTATCAATGTCTATTAGTAATATACTCTGATAGATTTTGTTATATTTGCAAATTTTTTTTACATTGTGCTATATTTGCTATTAATTTGGTCTAATTTGCCATCCACTACAAAATCTCCTAAATTAAAATGTATTCCAAACGGACCCTAACTAAAGAGGGGAGAAGGGGACCAACATAATTGAAATTTTCTGTTAACTAGATTATAAATAGCAAAATTAAATTAGACTATTTTTTTTGGGAACAAATTTTACACAATCTTTTGATATTGAGGAGTTGGATTTCTTACCTTTATACTCATGAGTTGTTTGTTTAACGTGTTTAACCATTTTAAAAGTGTTTTTTTTTTAAAAAAAAAATTAAAAAAATATGAAAAGGGGATTCAAACTCCATGACCTCTTAGGTCATAACACATATTTCATGTCAGTTGAGCTATACTCTAATTGAGATTCAAAAATTAGTTTTTAACTATATAAAAAGGACTCCTACTTCAAATATTTATGCCTATCAATAATTTGGAACATTTTTTTTCTTAAAACATTGAGTGGGTGCTCCTCAAAAAAACTGGTTGATTTATATCTAGTATGTATATTTTTTCATTATAACTTTTTCTTTTTTGAAAGACTTCATTAGAACTTATTACTAATACATCATAACAATCTTATAACACAAAGCACTCGATCCAATACACTTTCTCTAATAACCTCACTTAAAAACAACCAACTTGAATATAACTCAGTGGATTAAAAAAAATATATATTTTTGATAAAAAAAAAAAGAGATTTGAATTTCCACTCCACAGAACCGAAGAAAAAATCACTTAAAATTCAACAAAATGTGATGATATGGAAAAAAAAGGAGAAAGAAACCTAAAAATATATATGTCTGGTGGACTCCATTGACTGATTAATAACATAAATTGACGTAGAAGAGTGGTAGGTAGCAAACAAGAAATCTTCTTGGGACCTAATTTTGTCCTCTCGAAAGTGAGGCTCTTTACAAGTTTGTTGGATTCATTATCTAGCTATATGCTACCAAGGTCTTTCCAGTTGGCTTTTTCATACTCAAGCTTTTTACAAGCAGACATTAATATGGCTTTCTAGTTTCTTGCAAGAAATTAGCCTGATGAACTTTTATTCACACTTCATGTTGCTAATCCATGACAGACAGAGCTAACAGGTGACGGTAAAGATATCTACATATTTCGAACTTCGAGAGAGGAGGACATTGATCAAGCTTTTCCATGTTGTCTCTAGCATTGGAGGAAAATTTGTATTGTTGGATTCGGATATCTCCATAAATTAAATAAGTTTTTGAACTCGCTTTTTAGTTCAAAGTTGTGGGCTTTAATGGTGTGACAATCTTAATTATTATATGAGCTCACGTTGCATGTGATTAGATGAAATATTAAAATTAAAATGCACTGTTAACACTGGTATGTCTTTTTAATTAGGAGTAGTTAAAAGACATATGAGTTCACACCACATTCGTTTTGTCGGTTGAAAATTCAACTAAGACTTTGATCTAATTTATACACTATTGTTCATTTGTTTAAAATGTGGATAAACTAGTTCATTGTTGTGTTTAATTTGATTTCATTATTGCGCAGAAGATCTCCATTAATAAAAAGGAGCTTCTAAATTTTGGATTCTAATCAACCCCTCTCCTCACTTGAAAAATTAAACTAGTGCGGTCTTATTTTTGTGTAAGAAGTAGTTGTTACAAAATTCATTCATTAATTGAAATTGTTGAGGATCTCTCAGCGAAACGAACACCATAGTTTGGTGGTTATGCAATTCAATGAGAATTGTCCCACATCGAAACAAATTGAAGCTACATCCTTCTTTATGTATTGAACTAAGATTCTTGACCATCGCTGAGCCTTGTAACATGGGCTTGTAACCCAAGTGGGGGCTTTAATGTTGTTGAAGGTTGTTTCCTTCTATTGGGCCGGGTATTGGAAGAGTTCAGCTGGTTTGTCCATTTCAAGAAGGAAGTTGGGCCTTGCTTTCTCGATGAAAGCCTAGAATGCTTTGCCCTTAGATTGGAGGGAACTGCGTGAGGCTGGCTTCACAGAGAAGCGTCACCTCCACCTTTCTCAATTATGCCTAATCAAAAGCTCTCAACTCGACAACCACTATTTTTTTGAAAAGAAAGCTAGCTAACGACCCAAACCAATACTTTTTGTCAAGGAAGCAAGAAATTAGGACTTTTTTTTTTCATTTTTTAATTTTTGCTAATATCTAAGATTATGAGAGCAAAACAATTTTAGAGATTTCTTCAAACGTTTGCTTGCTTTCTTTTTTTTTTTTTTTTTTTTTCTAAGGACTTTGTGGAGTTTTTCTTTTTTCTTATTTTGCTGCTCTTTTCACCCCAACTAATTAGACGATTATGCAAAATGTAGGAAATGAAAGCTAAGATATTTTGGGTTTTTTTTTTTTACTTACTGGATTTTTCTTGTTGCTAACAACTTTGCGAAATTTTTTGGAAGTTGGTTAAATGACGATCTAAATTGAAAGTTAATCAAAAGTCAACATTGCAAACTTATATGCAAGTTCGAGGTTAAAATTGAGTTAAGTTCGAGATTCAATTGGATGAAATTAAAAGTTCGGAAATAAAATTGATAGAATCGAGTTTAATTTGGGGTCAAAATTGATTTTTCCCCCTTTTCTATCACTTAGCTTGAAAGTCTCTACCTACACTTTGTCTCTACGTACGCTAACAAGCTCAAAAGTAATTTCAAAATGTTCTACTAGCAATTGGAGAACAACATTAGTTTTGCCTTTTGAAAATTCAGCTAAGACTTTGACCTAATTTATACCCTATTGTATGTTTAAAATGTGGATAAACCAGTTCATTGTTGTGTTTAATTTGATTTCATTATTGCGCAGAAGATCTCCATTAATAAAAAGGAGCTTCTAAATTTGGGATTCTCATCAACCCCTCTGCTCACTTGAAAAAATAGGCTAGTGCAGTCTTATTTTTGTGTAAGAAGTAGTTGTTACAAAATTCATTCATTAATTGAAATTGTTGAGGATCTCTCATCTAAACGAACACCATACTTTTGTGGTTATGCAATTCAATGAGAATTGTCCCACATCGAAACAAATTGAAGCTACATCCTTCTTTATGTAATGAACTAAGATTCTTGACCATCGTCGAGCCTTGTAACATGGGCTTGTAACCCAAGTGGGGGCTTTAATGTGGTTGAAGGTTGTTTCCTTCTATTGGGCCGGGTCTTGGAAGAGTTAAGCCGGTTTGTCCATTTCAAGAAGGAAGTTGGGCCTTGCTTTCTCGATGAAAGCCTAGAATGCTTTGCCCTTAGATTGGAGGGGACTGCGTGAGGCTGGCTTCACTGAACAGCGTCACCTCCACCTTTCTTCAGTGGAAGGATAACGGACTGGTTCTTTCGAGGCCAATTATGCCTAATCAAAAGCTCTCAACTCGACAACGACTATTTTTTTTAAAAAGAGAGCTAGCTAACGACCCAAACCAATACTTTTTGTCAAGGAAGCAAGAAATTAGGACTTTTTTTTTTCATTTTTAAATTTTTGCTAATATCTAAGATTATGAGAGAAAAACAATTTTAGAGATTTCTTCAAACGTTTGCTTGCTTTCTTTTTTTTTTTTTTTTTTTTTTTTGCTAAGGACTTTGTGGAGTTTTTCTTTTTTCTTATTTTGCTGCTCCTTTCACCCCAACTAATTAGACGATTATGCAAACTGTAGGAAATGAAAGCAAAGATATTTTGGGTTTTTTTTTTTTACTTACTGGATTTTTCTTGTTGCTAACAACTTTGCGAAATTTTTTGGAAGTTGGTTAAATGACGATCTAAATTGAAAGTTAATCAAAAGTCTACATTGCAAACTTATATGCAAGTTCGAGGTTAAAATTGAGTTATGTTCGAGATTCAATTGGATGAAATTAAAAGTTCAGAAATAAAATTGATAGAATCGAGTTTAATTTGGGGTCAAAATTGATTTTTCCCCCTTTTCTATCACTTAGCTTTAAAGTCTCTACCTACACTTTGTCTCTACGTACGCTAACAAGCTCAAAAGTAATGTCAAAATGTTCTACTAGCAATTGGAGAACAACATTAGTTTTGCCTTTTGAAAATTCAGCTAAGACTTTGATCTAATTTATACCCTATTGTATGTTTAAAATGTGGATAAACCAGTTCATTGTTGTGTTTAATTTGATTTCATTATTGCGTAGAAGATCTCCATTAATAAAAAGGAGCTTCTAAATTTGGGATTCTAATCAACCCCTCTCCTCACTTGAAAAATTAGGCTAGTGCGGTCTTATTTTTGTGTAAGAAGTAGTTGTTACAAAATTCATTCATTAATTGAAATTGTTGGGGATCTCTCATCTAAACGAACACCATACTTTGGTGGTTATGCAATTCAATGAGAATTGTCCCACATCGAAACAAATTGAAGCTACATCCTTCTTTATGTAATGAACTAAGATTCTTGACCATCGCCGAGCCTTGTAACATGGGCTTGTAACCCAAGTGGGGGCTTTAATGTGGTTGAAGGTTGTTTCCTTCTATTGGACCGGGTCTTGGAAGAGTTAAGCTGGTTTGTCCATTTCAAGAAGGAAGTTGGGCCTTGCTTTCTCGATGAAAGCCTAGAATGCTTTGCCCTTAGATTGGAGGGGACTGCGTGAGGCTGGCTTCACAGAGCAGCGTCACTTCCACCTTTCTTCAGTGGAAGAATAACGGACTGGTTCTTTTGAGCCCAATTATGCCTAATCAAAAGCTCTCAACTCGACAACCACTATTTTTTTGAAAAGAGAGCTAGCTAACGACCCAAACCAATACTTTTTGTCAAGGAAGCAAGAAATTAGGACTTTTTTTTTTTTTTTTCATTTTTTAATTTTTGCTAATATCTAAGATTATGAGAGCAAAACAATTTTAGAGATTTCTTCAAACGTTTGCTTGCTTCTTTTTTTTTTTTTTTGTTTTGCTAAAGACTTTGTGGAGTTTTTCTTTTTTCTTATTTTGCTGCTCTTTTCACCCCAACTAATTAGACGATTATGCAAAATGTAGGAAATGATAGCAAAGAAATTTTCGGTTTTTTTTTTTACTTGCTGGATTTTTCTTGTTGCTAACAACTTTGCGAAATTGTTTGGAAGTTGGTTAAATGACGATCTAAATTGAAAGTTAATCAAAAGTCTACATTGCAAACTTATATGCAAGTTCGAGGTTAAAATTGAGTTAAGTTCGAGATTCAATTGGATGAAATTAAAAGTTCGGAAATAAAATTGATAGAATCGAGTTTAATTTGGGGTCAAAATTGATTTTTCCCCCTTTTCTATCACTTAGCTTGTAAGTCTCTACCTACACTTTGTCTCTACGTACGCTAACAAGCTCAAAAGTAATGTCAAAATGTTCTACTAGCAATTGGAGAACAACATTAGTTTTGCCTTTTGAAAATTCAGCTAAGACTTTGACCTAATTTATACCCTATTGTATGTTTAAAATGTGGATAAACCAGTTCATTGTTGTGTTTAATTTGATTTCATTATTGCGCAGAAGATCTCCATTAATAAAAAGGAGCTTCTAAATTTGGGATTCTAATCAACCCCTCTCCTCACTTGAAAAATTAGGCTAGTGCGGTCTTATTTTTGTGTAAGAAGTAGTTGTTACAAAATTCATTCATTAATTGAAATTGTTGGGGATCTCTCATCTAAACGAACACCATACTTTGGTGGTTATGCAATTCAATGAGAATTGTCCTACATCGAAACAAATTGAAGCTACATCCTTCTTTATGTAATGAACAAAGATTCTTGACCATCGCCGAGCCTTGTAACATGGGCTTGTAACCCAAGTGGGGGCTTTAATGTGGTTGAAGGTTGTTTCCTTCTATTGGACCGGGTCTTGGAAGAGTTAAGCTGGTTTGTCCATTTCAAGAAGGAAGTTGGGCCTTGCTTTCTCGATGAAAGCCTAGAATGCTTTGCCCTTAGATTGGAGGGGACTGCGTGAGGCTGGCTTCACAGAGCAGCGTCACCTCCACCTTTCTCAATTATGCCTAATCAAAAGCTCTCAACTCGACAACCACTATTTTTTTGAAAAGAAAGCTAGCTAACGACCCAAACCAATACTTTTTGTCAAGGAAGCAAGAAATTAGGACCTTTTTTTTCATTTTTTAATATTTGCTAATATCTAAGATTATGAGAGCAAAACAATTTTAGAGATTTCTTCAAACGTTTGCTTGCTTTTTTTTTTTTTTTTTTGCTAAGAACTTTGTGGAGTTTTTCTTTTTTCTTATTTTGCTGCTCTTTTCACCCCAACTAATTAGACGATTATGCAAAATGTAGGAAATGAAAGCAAAGAAATTTTGGGTTTTTTTTTTACTCGCTGGATTTTTGTTGTTGCTAACAACTTTGCGAAATTTTTTAGAAGTTGGTTAAATGACGATCTAAATTGAAAGTTAATCAAAAGCCTACATTGCAAACTTATATGCAAGTTCGAGGTTAAAATTGAGTTAAGTTTGAGATTCAATTTGATGAAATTTAAAGTTCGGAAATAAAATTGATAGAATAGAGTTTAATTTGGGGTCAAAATTGATTTTTCCCCCTTTTCTATCACTTAGCTTGTAAGTCTCTACCTACACTTTGTCTCTACGTACGCTAACAAGCTCAAAAGTAATGTCAAAATGTTCTACTAGCAATTGGTGAACAACATTAGTTTTGCCTTTTGAAAATTCAGCTAAGACTTTGACCTAATTTATACCCTATTGTATGTTTAAAATGTGGATAAACCAGTTCATTGTTGTGTTTAATTTGATTTAATTATTGCGCAGAAGATCTCCATTAATAAAAAGGAGCTTCTAAATTTGGGATTCTCATCAACCCCTCTGCTCACTTGAAAAAATAGGCTAGTGCAGTCTTATTTTTGTGTAAGAAGTAGTTGTTACAAAATTCATTCATTAATTGAAATTGTTGAGGATCTCTCATCTAAACGAACACCATACTTTTGTGGTTATGCAATTCAATGAGAATTGTCCCACATCGAAACAAATTGAAGCTACATCCTTCTTTATGTAATGAACTAAGATTCTTGACCATCGTTGAGCCTTGTAACATGGGCTTGTAACCCAAGTGGGGGCTTTAATGTGGTTGAAGGTTGTTTCCTTCTATTGGGCCGGGTTTTGGTAGAGTTAAGCTGGTTTGTCCATTTCAAGAAGGAAGTTGGGCCTTGCTTTCTCGATGAAAGCCTAGAATGCTTTACCCTTAGATTGGAGGGGACTGTGTGAGGCTGGCTTCACTGAGCAGCGTCACCTCCACCTTTCTTTAGTGGAAGGATAACGGACTGGTTCTTTCGAGCCAAATTATGCCTAATCAAAAGCTCTCAACTCGACAACGACTATTTTTTTAAAAAGAGAGCTAGCTAACGACCCAAACCAATACTTTTTGTCAAGGAAGCATGAAATTAGGACTTTTTTTTTTTCATTTTTTAATTTTTTCTAATATCTAAGATTATGAGAGCAAAACAATTTTAGAGATTTCTTCAAACGTTTGCTTGCTTTCTTTTTTTTTTTTTTTTTTTTTTGCTAAGGACTTTGTGGAGTTTTTCTTTTTTCTTATTTTGCTGCTCTTTTCACCCCAACTAATTAGACGATTATGCAAAATGTAGGAAATGAAAGCTAAGATATTTTGGGTTTTTTTTTTTACTTACTGGATTTTTCTTGTTGCTAACAACTTTGCGAAATTTTTTGGAAGTTGGTTAAATGACGATCTAAATTGAAAGTTAATCAAAAGTCAACATTGCAAACTTATATGCAAGTTCGAGGTTAAAATTGAGTTAAGTTCGAGATTCAATTGGATGAAATTAAAAGTTCGGAAATAAAATTGATAGAATCGAGTTTAATTTGGGGTCAAAATTGATTTTTCCCCCTTTTCTATCACTTAGCTTGAAAGTCTCTACCTACACTTTGTCTCTACGTACGCTAACAAGCTCAAAAGTAATTTCAAAATGTTCTACTAGCAATTGGAGAACAACATTAGTTTTGCCTTTTGAAAATTCAGCTAAGACTTTGACCTAATTTATACCCTATTGTATGTTTAAAATGTGGATAAACCAGTTCATTGTTGTGTTTAATTTGATTTCATTATTGCGCAGAAGATCTCCATTAATAAAAAGGAGCTTCTAAATTTGGGATTCTAATCAACCCCTCTCCTCACTTGAAAAATTAGGCTAGTGCGGTCTTATTTTTGTGTAAGAAGTAGTTGTTACAAAATTCATTCATTAATTGAAATTGTTGAGGATCTCTCATCTAAACGAACACCATACTTTGGTGGTTATGCAATTCAATGAGAATTGTCCCACATCGAAACAAATTGAAGCTACATCCTTCTTTATGTAATGAACTAAGATTCTTGACCATCGTCAAGCCTTGTAACATGGGCTTGTAACCCAAGTGGGGGCTTTAATGTGGTTGAAGGTTGTTTCCTTCTATTGGGCCGGGTCTTGGAAGAGTTAAGCTAGTTTGTCCATTTCAAGAAGGAAGTTGGGCCTTGCTTTCTCGATGAAAGCCTAGAATACTTTGCCCTTAGATTGGAGGGGACTGCGTGAGGCTGGCTTCACAGAGCAGCGTCACCTCCACCTTTCTTCAGTGGAAGAATAACGGACTGGTTCTTTCGAGCCCAATTATGCCTCATCAAAAGCTCTCAACTCGACAACCACTATTTTTTTGAAAAGAGAGCTAGCTAACGACCCAAACCAATACTTTTTGTCAAGGAAGCAAGAAATTAGGACTTTTTTTTTTTCATTTTTTAATTTTTGCTAATATCTAAGATTATGAGAGCAAAACAATTTTAGAGATTTCTTCAAACGTATGCTTGCTTCTTTTTTTTTTTTTTTTGTTTTGCTAAGGACTTTGTGGAGTTTTTCTTTTTTCTTATTTTGCTGCTCTTTTCACCCCAACTAATTAGACGATTATGCAAAATGTAGGAAATGATAGCAAAGAAATTTTCGGTTTTTTTTTTTACTTGCTGGATTTTTCTTGTTGCTAACAACTTTGCGAAATTGTTTGGAAGTTGGTTAAAAGACGATCTAAATTGAAAGTTAATCAAAAGTCTACATTGCAAACTTATATGCAAGTTCGAGGTTAAAATTGAGTTAAGTTCGAGATTCAATTGGATGAAATTAAAAGTTCGGAAATAAAATTGATAGAATCGAGTTTAATTTGGGGTCAAAATTGATTTTTCCCCCTTTTCTATCACTTAGCTTGTAAGTCTCTACCTACACTTTGTCTCTACGTACGCTAACAAGCTCAAAAGTAATGTCAAAATGTTCTACTAGCAATTGGAGAACAACATTAGTTTTGCCTTTTGAAAATTCAGCTAAGACTTTGACCTAATTTATACCCTATTGTATGTTTAAAATGTGGATAAACCAGTTCATTGTTGTGTTTAATTTGATTTCATTATTGCGCAGAAGATCTCCATTAATAAAAAGGAGCTTCTAAATTTGGGATTCTAATCAACCCCTCTCCTCACTTGAAAAATTAGGCTAGTGCGGTCTTATTTTTGTGTAAGAAGTAGTTGTTACAAAATTCATTCATTAATTGAAATTGTTGAGGATCTCTCATCTAAACGAACACCATACTTTGGTGGTTATGCAATTCAATGAGAATTGTCCCACATCGAAACAAATTGAAGCTACATCCTTCTTTATGTAATGAACTAAGATTCTTGACCATCGCCGAGCCTTGTAACATGGGCTTGTAACCCAAGTGGGGGCTTTAATGTGGTTGAAGGTTGTTTCCTTCTATTGGACCGGGTCTTGGAAGAGTTAAGCTGGTTTGTCCATTTCAAGAAGGAAGTTGGGCCTTGCTTTCTCGATGAAAGCCTAGAATGCTTTGCCCTTAGATTGGAGGGGACTGCGTGAGGCTGGCTTCACAGAGCAGCGTCACCTCCACCTTTCTTCAGTGGAAGGATAACGGACTGGTTCTTTCAAGCCCAATTATGCCTAATCAAAAGCTCTCTACTCGACAACCACTATTTTTTTGAAAAGAAAGCTAGCTAACGACCCAAACCAATACTTTTTGTCAAGGAAGCAAGAAATTAGGACCTTTTTTTTCATTTTTTAATTTTTGCTAATATCTAAGATTATGAGAGCAAAACAATTTTAGAGATTTCTTCAAACGTTTGCTTGCTTTTTTTTTTTTTTTTTGTTTTGCTAAGGACTTTGTGGAGTTTTTCTTTTTTCTTATTTTGCTCCTCTTTTCACCCCAACTAATTAGACGATTATGCAAAATGTAGGAAATGAAAGCAAAGAAATTTTGGGTTTTTTCTTTTACTTGCTGGATTTTTCTTGTTGCTAACAACTTTGCGAAATTTTTTGGAAGTTGGTTAAATGACGATCTAAATTGAAAGTTAATCAAAAGCCTACATTGCAAACTTATATGCAAGTTCGAGGTTAAAATTGAGTTAAGTTGGAGATTCAATTGGATGAAATTAAAAGTTCGGAAATAAAATTGATAGAATCGAGTTTAATTTTGGGTCAAAATTGATTTTCCCCCCTTTTCTATCACTTAGCTCTTAAGTCTCTACCTACACTTTGTCTCTACGTACGCTAACAAGCTCAAAAGTAATGACAAAATGTTCTACTAGCAATTGGAGAACAACATTAGTTTTGCCTTTTGAAAATTCAGCTAAGACTTTGACCTAATTTATACCCTATTGTATGTTTAAAATGTGGATAAACCAGTTCATTGTTGTGTTTAATTTGATTTCATTATTGCGCAGAAGATCTCCATTAATAAAAAGGAGCTTCTAAATTTGGGATTCTAATCAAACCCTCTCCTCACTTGAAAAATTAGGCTAGTGCGGTCTTATTTTTGTGTAAGAAGTAGTTGTTACAAAATTCATTCATTAATTGAAATTGTTGAGGATCTCTCATCTAAACGAACACCATACTTTGGTGGTTATGCAATTCAATGAGAATTGTCCAACATCGAAACAAATTGAAGCTACATCCTTCTTTATGTAATGAACTAAGATTCTTGACCATCGCCGAGCCTTGTAACATGGGCTTGTAACCCAAGTGGGGGCTTTAATGTGGTTGAAGGTTGTTTCCTTCTATTGGGCCGGGTCTTGGAAGAGTTAAGCCGGTTTGTCCATTTCAAGAAGGAAGTTGGGCCTTGCTTTCTCGATGAAAGCCTAGAATGCTTTGCCCTTAGATTGGAGGGGACTGCGTGAGGCTGGCTTCTCAGAGCAGCGTCACCTCCACCTTTCTTCAGTGGAAGGATAACAGACTGGTTCTTTCAAGCCCAATTATGCCTAATCAAAAGCTCTCAACTCGACAACCACTATTTTTTTGAAAAGAAAGCTAGCTAACGACCCAAACCAATACTATTTGTCAAGGAAGCAAGAAATTAGGTCCTTTTTTTTCATTTTTTAATTTTTGCTAATATCTAAGATTATGAGAGCAAAACAATTTTAGAGATTTCTTCAAACGTTTGCTTGCTTTTTTTTTTTTTTTGTTTTGCTAAGGACTTTGTGGAGTTTTTATTTTTTCTTATTTTGCTCCCCTTTTCACCCCAACTAATTAGACGATTATGCAAAATGTAGGAAATGAAAGCAAAGAAATTTTGGGTTTTTTTTTTTACTTGCTGGATTTTTCTTGTTGCTAACAACTTTGCGAAATTTTTTGGAAGTTGGTTAAATGACGATCTAAATTGAAAGTTAATCAAAAGCCTACATTCAAACTTATATGCAAGTTCGAGGTTAAAATTGAGTTAAGTTGGAGATTCAATTCGATGAAATTAAAAGTACGGAAATAAAATTGATAGAATCGAGTTTAATTTTGGGTCAAAATTGATTTTCCCCCCTTTTCTATCACTTAGCTCTTAAGTCTCTACCTACACTTTGTCTCTACGTACGCTAACAAGCTCAAAAGTAATGACAAAATGTTCTACTAGCAATTGGAGAACAACATTAGTTTTGCCTTTTGAAAATTCAGCTAAGACTTTGACCTAATTTATACCCTATTGTATGTTTAAAATGTGGATAAACCAGTTCATTGTTGTGTTTAATTTGATTTCATTATTGCGCAGAAGATCTCCATTAATAAAAAGGAGCTTCTAAATTTGGGATTCTAATCAACCCCTCTCCTCACTTGAAAAATTAGGCTAGTGCGGTCTTATTTTTGTGTAAGAAGTAGTTGTTACAAAATTCATTCATTAATTGAAATTGTTGAGAATCTCTCATCTAAACGAACACCATACTTTGGTGGTTATGCAATTCAATGAGAATTGTCCCACATCGAAACAAATTGAAGCTACATCCTTCTTTATGTAATGAACTAAGATTCTTGACCATCGCTGAGCCTTGTAACATGGGCTTGTAACCCAAGTGGGGGCTTTAATGTGGTTGAAGGTTGTTTCCTTCTATTGGGCCGGGTCTTGGAAGAGTTAAGCTGGTTTGTCCATCCTTTCTTCAGTGGAAGGATAACGGGCTGGTTCTTTCGAGCCCAATTATGCCTAATCAAAAGCTCTCAACTCGACAACGACTATTTTTTTAAAAAGAGAGCTAGCTAACGACCCAAACCAATACTTTTTGTCAAGGAAGCAAGAAATTAGGACTTTGTTTTTTCATTTTTTAATTTTTGCTAATATCTAAGATTATGAGAGCAAAACAATTTTAGAGATTTCTTCAAACGTTTGCTTGCTTTCTTTTTTTTTTTTTTTTTTTTTGCTAAGGACTTTGTGGAGTTTTTCTTTTTTCTTATTTTGCTGCTCTTTTCACCCCAACTAATTAGACGATTATGCAAAATGTAGGAAATGAAAGCAAAGATATTTTGGGTTTTTTTTTTTACTTACTGGATTTTTCTTGTTGCTAACAACTTTGCGAAATTTTTTGGAAGTTGGTTAAATGACGATCTAAATTGAAACTTAATCAAAAGTCTACATTGCAAACTTATATGCAAGTTCGAGGTTAAAATTGAGTTAAGTTCGAGATTCAATTGGATGAAATTAAAAGTTCGGAAATAAAATTGATAGAATCGAGTTTAATTTGGGGTCAAAATTGATTTTTCCCCCTTTTCTATCACTTAGCTTGAAAGTCTCTACCTACACTTTGTCTCTACATACGCTAACAAGTTCAAAAGTAATGTCAAAATGTTCTACTAGCAATTGGAGAACAACATTAGTTTTGCCTTTTGAAAATTCAGCTAAGACTTTGACCTAATTTATACCCTATTGTATGTTTAAAATGTGGATAAACCAGTTCATTGTTGTGTTTAATTTGATCTCATTATTGCGCAGAAGATCTCCATTAATAAAAAGGAGCTTCTAAATTTGGGATTCTAATCAACCCCTCTCCTCACTTGAAAAATTAGGCTAGTGCGGTCTTATTTTTGTGTAAGAAGTAGTTGTTACAAAATTCATTCATTAATTGAAATTGTTGAGGATCTCTCATCTAAACGAACACCATACTTTGGTGGTTATGCAATTCAATGAGAATATTCCCACATCGAAACAAATTGAAGCTACATCCTTCTTTATGTAATGAACTAAGATTCTTGACCATCGCCGAGCCTTGTAACATGGGCTTGTAACCCAAGTGGGGGCTTTAATGTGGTTGAAGGTTGTTTCCTTCTATTGGGCCGGGTCTTGGAAGAGTTAAGCTGGTTTGTCCATTTCAAGAAGGAAGTTGGGCCTTGCTTTCTCGATGAAAGCCTAGAATGCTTTTCCCTTAGATTGGAGGGGACTACGTGAGGCCGGCTTCACAGAGCTGCGTCACCTCCACCTTTCTTCAGTGGAAGAATAACGGACTGGTTCTTTCGAGCCCAATTATGCCTAATCAAAAGCTCTCAACTCGACAACCACTATTTTTTTGAAAAGAGAGCTAGCTAATGACCCAAACCAATACTTTTGGTCAAGGAAGCAAGAAATTAGGACTTTTTTTTTTCATTTTTTAATTTTTGCTAATATCTAAGATTATGAGAGCAAAAAAATTTTAGAGATTTCTTCAAACGTTTGCTTGCTTCTTTTTTTTTTTTTTGTTTTGCTAAGGACTTTGTGGAGTTTTTCTTTTTTCTTATTTTGCTGCTCTTTTCACCCCAACTAATTAGACGATTATGCAAAATGTAGGAAATGATAGCAAAGAAATTTTCGGTTTTTTTTTTTACTTGCTGGATTTTTCTTGTTGCTAACAACTTTGCGAAATTGTTTGGAAGTTGGTTAAATGACGATCTAAATTGAAAGTTAATCAAAAGTATATATTGCAAACTTATATGCAAGTTCGAGGTTAAAATTGAGTTAAGTTCGAGATTCAATTGGATGAAATTAAAAGTTCGGAAATAAAATTGATAGAATCGAGTTTAATTTGGGGTCAAAATTGATTTTTCCCCCTTTTCTATCACTTAGCTTGTAAGTCTCTACCTACACTTTGTCTCTACGTACGCTAACAAGCTCAAAAGTAATGTCAAAATGTTCTACTAGCAATTGGAGAACAACATTAGTTTTGCCTTTTGAAAATTCAGCTAAGACTTTGACCTAATTTATACCCTATTGTATGTTTAAAATGTGGATAAAGCAGTTCATTATTGTGTTTAATTTGATTTCATTATTGCGCAGAAGATCTCCATTAATAAAAAGGAGCTTCTAAATTTGGGATTCTAATCAACCCCTCTCTTCACTTGAAAAATTAAACTAGTGCGGTCTTATTTTTGTGTAAGAAGTAGTTGTTACAAAATTCATTCATTAATTGAAATTGTTGAGGATATCTCATCTAAACGAACACCATACTTTTGTGGTTATGCAATTCAATGAGAATTGTCCCATATCGAAACAAATTGAAGCTACATCCTTCTTTATGTATTGAACTAAGATTCTTGACCATCGCCGAGCCTTGTAACATGGGCTTGTAACCCAAGTGGGGGCTTTAATGTGGTTGAAGGTCGTTTCCTTCTATTGGGCCGGGTCTTGGAAGAGTTAAGCTGGTTTGTCCATTTTAAGAAGGAAGTTGGGCCTTGCTTTCTCGATGAAAGCCTAGAATGCTTTGCCCTGTGAAGCGTCACCTCCACCTTTCTTCAGTGGAAGGATAACGGACTGGTTCTTTTGAGCCCAATTATGCCTAATCGAAAGCTCTCAACTCGACAACCACTATTTTTTTGAAAAGAGAGCTAGCTAACGACAAGAAATTAGGACTTTTTTTTCCTTTTTTAATTTTTGCTAATATCTAAGATTATCAAAGCAATACAATTTTAGAGATTTCTTCAAACGTTTGCTTGTTTTTTTTTTTTTTTTTTTTTTTTGCTAAGAACTTTGTGGAGTTTTTCTTTTTTCTTATTTTGCTGCTCTTTTCACCCCAACTAATTAGACGATTATGCAAAATGTAGGAAATGAAAGCAAAGAAATTTTGGGTTTTTTTTTTACTCGCTGGATTTTTCTTGTTGCTAACAACTTTGCGAAATTTTTTAGAAGTTGGTTAAATGACGATCTAAATTGAAAGTTAATCAAAAGCCTACATTGCAAACTTATATGCAAGTTCGAGGTTAAAATTGAGTTAAGTTTGAGATTCAATTTGATGAAATTAAAAGTTCGGAAATAAAATTGATAGAATCGAACTTAATTTGGGGTCAAAATTGATTTTTCCCCCTTTTCTATCCTTTAGCTTGTAAGTCTCTACCTACACTTTGTCTATACGTACGCTAACAAGCTCAAAAGTAATGTCAAAATGTTCTACTAGCAATTGGAGAACAACATTAGTTTTGCCTTTTGAAAATTCATCTAAGACTTTGACCTAATTTGTACCGTATTGTTTGTTTAAAATGTGGACAAACCAGTTCATTGTTGTGTTTAATTTGATTTCATTATTGCGCAGTAGATCTCCATTAATAAAAAGGAGCTTCTAAATTTCGGATTCTAATCAACCCCTCTTCTCACTTGAAAAATTAAACTAGTGCGGTCTTATTTTTGTGTAAGAAGTAGTTGTTACAAAATTCATTCATTAATTGAAATTGTTGAGGATCTCTCAGCTAAACGATCACCATACTTTGGTGGTTATGCAATTCAGTGAGAATTGTCCCACATTGAAACAAATTGAAGCTACATCCTTCTTTATGTATTGAATTAAGATTCTTGACCATCGCCGAGCCTTGTAACATGGGCTTGTAACCCAAGTGGGGGCTTTAATGTGGTTGAAGGTTGTTTCCTTCTATTGGGCCGGGTCTTGGAAGAGTTCAGCTGGTTTGTCCATTTCAAGAAGGAAGTTGGGCCTTGCTTTCTCGACGAAAGCCTAGAAGTCTTTGCCCTTAGATCGGAGGGGACTGCGTGAGGCTGGCTTCACAGAGCAGCGTCACCTTCTCCTTTCTTCAGTGGAAGGATAACGAACTAGTTATTTCGAGCCCAATTATGCCTAATTGAAAGCTCTGAACTCGACAACCACTATTTTTTTGAAAAGAGAGCTAGCTAACGACATAAACCAATACTTTTTGTCAACGAAGCAAGAAATTAGGACTTTTTTTTTTCCTTTTTTAATTTTTGCTAATATCTAAGATTATGAAAGCAATACAATTTTAGAGATTTCTTCAAACGTTTGCTTGTTTTTTTTTTTTTTTTTTTTTTTTTTTTTTGTTTTGCTATGAACTTTGTGGAGTTTTTCTTTTTTCTTATTTTGCTGCTCTTTTCACCGCAACTAATTAGACGATTATGCAAAATGTAGGAAATGAAAGAAAAGAAATTTTGGGTTTTTTTTTTACTCGCTGGATTTTTCTTGTTGCTAACAACTTTGCGAAATTTTTTCGAAGTTGGTTAAATGACGATCTAAATTGAAAGTTAATCAAAAGCCTACATTGCAAACTTATATCCAAGTTCGAGGTTAAAATTGAGTTAAGTTTGAGATTCAATTTGATGAAATTAAAAGTTCGGAAATAAAATTGATAGAATCGAGTTTAATTTGGGGTCAAAATTGATTTTTCCCCCTTTTCTATCCTTTAGCTTGTAAGTCTCTACCTACACTTTGTCTCTACGTACGCTAACAAGCTCAAAAGTAATGTCAAAATGTTCTACTAGCAATTGGAGAACAACATTAGTTTTGCCTTTTGAAAATTCAGCTAAGACTTTGACCTAATTTCTACCCTATTGTTTGTTTAAAATGTGGATAAACCAGTTCATTGTTGTGTTTAATTTGATTTCATTATTGCGCAGAAGATCTCCATTAATAAAAAGGAGCTTCTAAATTTCGGATTCTAATCAACCCCTCTTCTCACTTGAAAAATTAAACTAGTGCCCTGAAGTGTGAGAGAAACCATGGATGCCAGCCTTCAACATCATTGGGGTTGTTTTTGGAAGAAATTATGGTCTCGAGCTCCTTCAAAAATTGATCAACAGGAACGAAAGATCAACATGCTCTAACTACAAAAAAACTAAAAAACAAAGAAAAGAAAATTGAATGAAATTAAACTTGGGTTGCCTTCCAAGAAGCGCTTTTTTAACGTCTCTTAGCTAGACGAGTTTGTGCAGGCTTTCAAGGCACATAAAAATTCTCGTATTTCTTCGGAGCCTTCTTCCTTGAATCGATGAAGCCAACTATTGCTAGCAAGCTCACTAGCTTTTCATGGGCCCCTGAAGCAGAAATATTTTTGGGATTTTTTAATAATAAAAGCATAAAAGGAGAAAGATCAAAATAAATGGACTCTGACTCTGACACAGACTCGTGAGAACAGGAAAAAGAACACTCATTATCAAGAGAGGATGGGGAGGATAGAACAGACAAAGGCCTTTCCACCTTAAACTCTATCGCTTGAAATTCCTCAAACACTATGGGCTCATTTTCTTTTTCTTCCTCACAAACTTGTTCTTGATGGGTGCTAAGACTATCCAATTCTTCCTCACAATCTATACAACTCACCCCTATATGCCCAAACTCAGCAAAATTGAAAGAATTAGGCTCCTGAATGGGCGCTAATGAATCACTGGCCACATGACTCACTAGACACTCTATGGAAGTGGATCCTACTTCCTTATCCTCCCTTTGGGTCTGGAATCTCTCCATAGATTTTTCTAATTCGAAATTCATGGCTCTAGACTCCTCAATAAAATTTTCGAGCAAGCTTTCTAAGGAAGATTCTTCTTCTATGGAAGCGGGTTGCACTTCACTCTCCTCCCTTCTTGGCTGCAATAACCCCCTGAATTCTAGAGCTAATTTGGTGATTTTATTGTCCTCTATAAATTCTTTAAGTAGGCTCTCTAAGGGAGATTTTTCTTTAGAGGGGGGACAATTTGAAAAGGAATAATTGGACAATGGTGTTGGTTCTTCAGGCTCAGATTCCCTAAAGGGCCACCCGAAATTATAAAAAGCCATTTAAAACAATAAATCAACAATATACAGTCTCTCAATCAGATGCAAACACCAATTAAATGCACAACAAGAACAATGGACTAGGATAAAAATAAAACAAAAAAAAAAAAAAGCAAAATAAACCTCTAATCTAAAGCAAGCAATTTCTTCACAATATTAATTGAATGAAATTAGCCAATCCCCGGCAACGGCGCCAAAAACTTGTTGCTCACCGCAAGCGTACGGGTCGTCACAAGTAATATAGTGATTTTGAGTATAGAGTATCGTCTCCACAGGGATTGGATTTATTCAATTAATTACCACGAATAATCTTGCTTAACTTTATTTAGAGAACAAAATCTAATGCCAAAAAGATAAAATAGACATAAAGCTAATCTAAAAAGCAAAAGATAAATGGAGACACAATTTGGTGGGATAATTCTTAGAGGGTTGATTTAATCAATTGGACCTTTAATCGCTTAATCAATTAACTAACATGGATTAACTAATCATTTGATTCATAAGTCTAGAAGCCTAATGACAAGGACTCTCCTGTCGATCTCCTCCTATCTCATACCTTTCAATAAAGAATCTCCTTTCGGTCTCCTCTTTATTTACTTAGTATGGCATTACGACCCTTCAATACAACCTCTAACGTTATTTGTTTTATCCTGTGTCACCCGGGTAAATAATATTAGTCATGCATTCAGTTCTAGTCTAAGCTTCTCTCCGTCGAGTCTCCACTTAGTAACGATTCATTTAATCAGTGATCAGTTGATTAAAAGCATTACGGACAAAATGCATAAATGAACAATAATGACAATTAAACCAATTAAATTCATTAATCAAGCAAAGGTTCAACATCTAAATCAACCTCATAGAATTTAGGAATTTACTACTCATAATCACTAAAATTCAATAATTCCTAATCACAACAATTCTAGAAACTAAAACATAAAGGAAAAGGGAAGAGAAATGCTCATAAAAGTGTCGATCTCCTCGATCCCGCGCTGACCTCCATCGATCCCGAACTCCAAAGATCTTCAACAAAGCTCCAAAACTCTCCCAAAAATCCCCAATTTTAGTGTGGATTCTAGAATGGGGTGAAAACCCACCAATTGGCACACAAAACTTGGATGCAAATGGCCCCTTTTATAGGCTCCCAGCAGGAGTAGCGTCGAGACGCTACGTCACAGCGTCGCGACGCTCTGACGTCATCTTTTCTTGGGCTCCAAGACGTCGCAGCGTCGCGACGCTACCTAGACAGCGTCGCGACGCTATCGCGATTCTAGAACTCTCTACGCGGCTGCCTAGCGTCGGGACGCTCCAGGCTTAGCGCCTCGACGCTAGGCCCTGAATCTTCAATAATGGCCCGATTTTGACTCCATTTTTGGGCCTCCAACTTTCTTTTGGCCCAAATACTTCGTGCAATGGATTTTGGGCACTTTTCTTGAACCAACTTGATAATTTAAAACTTGAAATTCATGAATTTGGGCTTCTAACTCATTCTTCTTGGGCTTTTGGACTTGGATCAACAATGAACTTCTCCAAATTGCTCAAAAAGTCTCCAAAAATCATCCAAATTCTCTCAAAATTCTGGTTTTGCTTCCTTGGCTCGGTTTTCTGAAATTTAAACATAAAATAGCATTAAAGTACACAATTCATGCACACAACTAGCTAAAAATAATAGGAAAATGATGACATTTTTGCATGTCATCACATAGCGTCTCGACGTTGCCCCAATTTTCAGAATTTCCAGCTTCGGTTTTGGGCTGATTTTTGGGCCTTCTCTTCACTTCTTTTGGGCATTTTCATCATGATTGGCTTCATTGGATCCCCTTTTGATCCATGCTTGGATTTGGACTTCATTTGCTTCATTTTTTGCACTTTTTCTCCCAAAATCACCAACTTTGCTCCTAAGGACAAAATGACGGAATTCATTAAATATTTTCATTAAAAACACGATTAAAGCACAGAAAAGCCTAATAAATTGGGACTAAAATAGCGACATTTCTGCTCGCTATCAGGCTTCATTTGCTTCATTTTTTGCACTTTTTCTCCCAAAATCACCAACTTTGCTCCTAAGGACCAAATAACGGAATTCATTAAATATTTTCATTGAAAACACGATTAAAGCACAGAAAAGCCTAATAAATTGGGACTAAAATAGCGACATTTCTGCTCGCTATCAGAGAGCCTTCGTGAATGGATTAGCAATGTTGTGCTCCGACGCCATCTTTGTGACGATCATGTCTCCTCGGTGCACAATCTCCCTGATGAGATGGTATTTCCTTTCGATGTGCTTGCCTCTCTTATGGCTGCGAGGTTCCTTTGAGTTTGCAACTGCACCGCTATTATCACAGTATAGGGTAATAGGCAGATGCATATTTGGAACGACTTCCAAGTCAGTCAGGAACTTCCTGAGCCATATTGCCTCTTTCGCTGCTTCGCAAGCAGCTACATATTCGGTCTCCATGGTCGAGTCTACAATGCATCCCTGCTTGATGCTACCACATACTATTGCTCCTCCATTCAGAGTGCATATTAACCCCGATGTAGATTTCCTCGAATCTT
Organism: Luffa aegyptiaca; assembly: GCA_017139565.1. Lineage (NCBI taxonomy): Eukaryota > Viridiplantae > Streptophyta > Magnoliopsida > Cucurbitales > Cucurbitaceae > Luffa > Luffa aegyptiaca. The sequence goes on from CM029403.1 coordinate 27,561,386, forward strand.
TATCGGTTTGAAAGTCATAATTAGTGTATCCTGTAAGGATCAAATCCTTAGCGCCATACACGAGCACATAGTCCCTCGTTCTCCTAAGATACTTGAGGATATTTTTCATAGTTGTCCAGTGATCGATTCCTGGATTGGATTGATATCTACTGACAATCCCTACTGCATAACAAATGTCAGGCCTTGTACACAACAGGGCATACATTAGGCTGCCTACTGTAGAGGCATAAGGAATTTGTCTCATGTCCTCAACTTCTTGAGGTGTCTGAAGACACTGTTCCTTAGACAAATTAATTTTGTGCCTAAAAGGTAATAAACCTTTCTTGGAATTTTGAATCTTATATCTAACCAAAAATTTGTCGATATAAGACGTCTGAGACAGGGCTAGCGTTTTGTTCTTTCGGTCCCGAACAATTTGAATCCCTATAACATATTGTGCCTCACCCAAATATTTCATTTCGAATTGAGTTGCTAGCCATTGTTTAATGTCAGTAAGATAACCTACATCATTCCCAATGAGTAGGATATCATCCACATATAGTACTAAGAAAGCTACGGAGTTGTTGATGATCCTTTTGTAAACACACGGCTCATCAACATTTTGTTCAAAGCCATAAGATTTGATCGCAGTATCAAATCTCATATTCCAGGATCTAGACGCTTGTTTCAATCCATAAATGGATAGTTTAAGCTTGCAAACTTTCTGCTCTTGATCCTGAGCAATGAACTGAAGGATTGGAATTCCGTAATTTCGTAAAGCGGAAGTGTGATTGGGACCGATTCGTAATTAATTTTGTTTAAACTAAAATACCAATACATTGGCAACAAACTTAAAACTATTCTAAATTAATATTAAGGCTAAGCATACAAAAATATTAGATCTAAATCTAATTTATATAGTAACAAATTACTTACTCTCGTTGACGACTCAGATTAAATTCACCAACTGCTTGTGAATTAATCACGAACTAGTGCGAACACCACCACTATGGCTACACCGGTATGACTCTAAGACTTCTAGAGGCAGGAGACTGGTGGGAGTCTAGAGGAAGCCTTGAGGGGAATTCTCTGAGAGTAGGAGAATGAATGGGATGCCTTTCACTCTATCCCAAGGGTCCTATTTATAGGTATAAGCCAAGACCTTTTTCCTAATAGGAAAATGTCTCTAATTTTAATAAATAATTAATTAATTCCATAATTAATTAATTTCCCTAATTAAATATCATATATTTAATCTTAGGGATTTTATTAAAATTAAAATTAATATGAATCCAATTCATATTAAATTTATTTGAACTCTTTCAAATATTTTATTTCCTAATAGGAAAAGGTCTCTAATTTTAATAAATAATTAATTAATTTACCCAATTAAATATCATATATTTAATCTTAGGGATTTTATTAAAATTAAAATTAATATGAATCCAATTCATATTAAACTTATTTGAACTCTTTCAAATATTTTCTCTCAAGAATTAATTTTCGAAATTAATTCAAAAATTATATTATAAAGTTTCATAAACTTTATATTATAATGCATCAATATACATTATACGATTCCCCAAATAAATTGAACACTTTCAATTTACAATTTATACTTAATTGCCTCAAATCTCTTTTACGAGCTACCAGTGGGACCTAATGGACCTACAGATCAGAAGCTCCAAGGATACGAGACTAATTGGCCAAACTCATTAACCAAGTTTAGTCAACATTCGTTAACTGTGGGTCACTCCACTAAAGACCCACAACTGCACTCTTATCACTGTAGAATATTTCTGTGTCCACGGATATCGACCAAGCAGTAAGTCAATCCTTCACGTGTGTTCGTAACACCAGCTGGGTCAAATTACCGTTTTACGCCTGGGTTACCTCTGGTTCCTTAAGTACCACTGATTCCTCTAATGAACAAGTTGTTTAGGGTCCAACCACTAAACAGGAGTTCCTCTCGGGCCAGGAGAGGACGACACGCCTTTGTTCAAGCCCTAGAATCAGCCCTTAAGGGAACACACATCCACTTACCCTAATAGGGGAAGGAGTAAATTCCATCTTGTACTGTTATGTTCCCAGCCCCCATTCGGTCTTGCCCCTGAAATGGTAGGATTATTGAGTCGGCGAACTGGCCACTCTCACCCATACAAATCTAAGGACAATCCCTCCTGAAAGGGGTTCATAACAGACTGAGGATTGAGATTGAGTTACCTAGGCCATCCTATTAAAATAGAAACCTAAACTAGTTAACGATGTTACATCTACTGGTTACTATTTCGTGGTCCGGTCTTATGCAAACTCATTGCATAGGATACCCCCACCCGCATGTCTCCTACATGGATGCTTTGGATCATTGCATCTGTATCGAATACAAGGTGAGCCGTACCACATAGTGTCACCAGGATAAGGTACCCAGCCTTATCCCTATACTAAAGACCTTTTAGGTTGTTACTTGAACACTGATCCCCATATGTCCCCACATACTAGTTCAAGTTTCATTTAAACAACCTTGGATCTTAGTTTATTGGATTTAGGGTTTATTAATTCAAACTCGATTGTTTAATATCTAAATTATTGAATCACTCAAATAACACTTTATCGAGATTGATTAATTTGTTTCATTTACTATCTACGAGTTTTAGGGCATAAAACCCAACATGAACACCTCTGGCTAAGACATGTAGATACTTTCCTCAAGATTGTCGTTCATAAAAGCAGTCTTGACATCCATTTGCCATATTTAATAATTATAAAATGTGACAATGGATAAAAGAATCCGAATCGACTTTAACATAGCAACAGGGGAGAAGGTTTCCTCATAGTCAATCCCCTCCCGCTGGGTAAAACCCTTTGCCACAAGTCGTGCTTTAAAGGTCTTTACCTTTCCATCAGCGTCTCGTTTTCTCTTGTAGATCCATTTACACCCTATAGGTCTAACCTCTTCAGGTTGATCTACAAGATCCCATACCAAATTAAAATGCATGGACTCAATTTCCAAGTCCATAGCTTTAATCCATTCGTTCTTGTCAACGTCATCCATTGCCGGTTTAAAGGTTAATGGATCCTTGATCTCGTCATCAGGTATGACGACTGGAATTTCAGTTCAACCCAAATAGCGATCAGGCTGTCGAACAACCCTCCCACTATGTCGAGGTTCTCTTACTTCATGAGAAGAACATGATTGACTCGAGGAGCCAGTTCCATCAACAACTCTTGTTGATGTGTTCTGTACCTTTGTTCGATAATTCGCTTAACACTATTTTGCTTCGTGGCTTATGATTTATAATGTGGTCTTCTTCTAAGAATGTGGCGTTTGTGGATACAAATACCTTATTCTCTTGTGGATCGAAGAAGTATCCACCTCTCGTTTCCTTGGCGTAGCCTACAAATAGGCACAATTTTGAACGGGGTTCCAATTTCTTTGAGTTAGTCACTAGCACGTGTGCTGGACATCCCCAAATTCTAAAGTAACGTAAACTAGTTTTACGCCCTCTCCACAACTTAAATGGTGTTTCAGAAACACTTTTGGATGGAACGTTGTTCAAAATATAAACGACAATCTGCACTGCATGACCCCAAAACGAGTCAGGCAATTGAGCATAGCTCATCATGGAACGAACCATATCTAATAGGGTTATGTTTCTCCTTTTCGATACACCATTATGCTGTGGTGTACCAGGTGCTGAGAGTTGGGATGTGATTCCGTGTTCTATCAAATAGTCCTGGAATTCTTAATCCACATACTCTCCACCTCGATCAGATCGAATCGTTTTTATCGTTTTACCTGATAAGTTCTCAACTTCTACCTTGTACTCCTTGAACTTTTCAAGGTCTTCGGACTTATGATGCATTAGGTAAAGATATCCATACCTAGAATAATCATCAATAAAACTGATGAAGTATTCATACCCTCCTCGTGCTTTAAAATTCATCGGACCACAGGGGTCTGAATGTATGAGCTCTAGAGGTTCTTCGGCCCTATAACCTTTTCCAGTAAAAGGTCGTTTTGTCATCTTGCCCTCAAGGCATGACTCACAGGGAGGTAATGAGTCGTCTTCTAACTCGCTTAGAATTCCACTCTTGACCAGTCTCCCAATCCTATTGAGATTTATGTGGCCTGACCTGAGGTCTCAAAGATAGGTATTCTCTTTAGGAGAAACTCTTTGCCTTTTATTACTTTGAGTAGTAGCAGTTTTGAACATTTCGGTATTGTTAACTGCTATACTCTCGATTGGTCTTAGAACATAGTTATTTTCCATTATAGCTGAACAGACATTAATTCCCTTTCTAGAAATGAAAACTTCATTTAATGTGAAAGATATGGAATAAGTTTGTTCGAGCAAACAAGACACAGAAATCAGATTTCTTTTAATCTCTGGAACTACGTACACATTATCTAATAACATGTACTTATTTTCTTTGAAAATTAATTTTATGCTTCCTACTGCTATACCTGAGACAACTTCTCCAGTTCCAACTCTGAGAGTCATTTTTCCAGCTCCAAGCTGTTCCCAGAAACTCATTCCTTTAAACGAAGAAAAAACGTGGTTTGTGGCTGATGACCGCAAAGTGCACGGGCCGCAAGTAATATAAAACGGAAAGTATTCCGAGTATCGAATCCTCAGGGAATTTGAATTATATCCATTAAGCACCAAGAACGATCATGTTTTAATTTTATTTAGAATTTCAACTCGAATTGGGAAAGCGAAAATTAAAGAACTAATAAAAAGAAATATGCAAGTAAAAGGAATTTTCCTATCAAAGGGGGCTCGACCTAGGGTGTTAACTAGCTTTCTTGGATTTGTTGCTCCATTACGTGGATGTATGTAACTAATAATCTTCAATTTCATAAATCTAGAAGTGATTATAAGCGGATTTCTCTTTCAAGTTCCTCCACATCTCATACTAACATAACTAATTTATGTGTCCATTTCCTAAGTTAATCATAGTATGGCATTAAGCAACTTCATTATCAATTTCTAACAGTTCTTTTTCACTCTCGTGTTCCAAGCAATTATTAGCCATGCAATTTGGATCTAATCTAAATTCTCTCTGTCGAGTATCAGTTTAGACCAACAAATCAATTAATCCGTGATCAAGAGATTAAAAGCATTAAGAATGAATTGCATAGATGAAATATGAAGAAATTCACTACATAATCCAAGTAATTGCGCTACAATATCCAATTAGCTAAAGTAACGACCCTAGGTCTCAAGATCTACTCACAATTGGAAATAATTTTGCCACAATGATCTTGATCCATGGGCCTAACTCAAATTACAAAGAAGTAAGGAAGAAATAACCGATAAGTTGATCCCAAGCTCCCGTCACGAGCATCTCGAATCCTGAGCCTTGGAATCTCGCTCAATTCCTCCTTTTTCCTTACAACTCTTCTCTCTTTTTCTCTCTATAGAGCTAGGGGAGAGCTCCCCAAAAATGGGATGCATTTCACCTTGGGAGAGGGGGCTTTTTATAGGGAAAGGGGCTGGACGTTTCTTGCTGAACAAGTCGGTAGCGTCGAGACGCTATGTCACAGCGTCGCGACGCTGTGACGTCAGTTTTCTTAGCGCCGAAGTTGTCGCAGCGTCGCGACGCTGTCACAATTCTGGATTTTTCCTCGCTGATCACCTAGCGTCGAGACGCTCTGGTCCTAGCGTCTCGACGCTAGACCTTCTAGAAGCCTCATATGCAGATTTTTGCCTCCTTTCTTCATTCTTTTTGGGCTTTTTGGGCCTGCACTTCAAATATCTTCTTTTCTTTTCTTCTTTTATGGCCCAAAGACTTCTTTTTTATGCCCAAAATTTGTAAAATTCTTGGTTTTGCTTCTCAAGCTCGGTTTTCTACAAAATTAACATAAAAATACATTAAAGCTCACAATTCATGCACAAAACTAGCTAAAATTAATAGGAAAATGTTGACATTTTTGCATGTCATCAGTGGCCCCTGAATCAAGTATCCAGGCAAAACTATCGTTCTCCACTAAGCACATTTCCAAGACTAGTAAGTCTTTGGTAGCGTTCTCGTAAGCTAAGCAGTTTGGTCGAGGATGTTCCTCATTTAAGACCAATAAATCGTTTGCCACTTTTTCAGTGTGTAAGCGCATATTCTTAGTATGATGTTCTAAACCGTTTAATTTGACGTTAGACAAAGCACATACGTTTTTCGACATATTGCTAAAACAAACAAATAACTTGTATTAATAATGTTGCACCAAACCCATTATACCTATCCAATCAATTTAGCAAAAGTAATTAAGCACCCTATATTTCATAAATCTTTTGCAACGATACTTCAGAGGTTTAGAGCAACAGCCATCAAGGGGTGATCAGTTACTCCTCCCCTGAATTGAGACGTTCTTAACCAAACTCTAACACCAAAATAACACATATTGCGTTAGTGTTTAATTACCGTTGTTTGGTCAATAAATTATTAACAATTTAATAATTTTCTGTAAGTGTGACCCGCCATCTTTCAGATCTCAGAGGTCCGCCCCAACAAGCTACGATCAAGAAAGACAATGTTGGGGCAAAACCTAAGAAACCCTATCCATTACGGAGTTCACCCTGTTACTTCATGCTCAAAACCCTCCGAAGGGATGGTCACACTATTGGCAACACGCAGGCGGAGCATGAAATCTCAGAACATACCAATGGAGGTGACCGAAGGATGTGTTTACACACTTCCCGCTCCCACTTACTATAAACACTCTCTCCATTCACCTTGGTATTGAATCATGCAAACACCTTCCGAAGGGAGGTCACTTCCAGGGTGACACGAGGCCGAGCATGATTCTCACGGTGTGAACTTTGCAGAGATACGTGGGAATTAAAAACTTGATATGAGACATCTTGTTTTTTTATACGTTTCCTCCCACTGAGTATTTTAAGATTAGCGTCTATTTACTTAGGTAAATTCCGGCTAAATGAATGTATCGAAGTCTATGCCTTATTGAATAAGGTCTTTACACTAAATGTTTAGGTGGATTAAACTCTTTTAGTTACCTAGTGACATTGCATGCTAATAAGACTATGGTTAATTCAACTCAGGTTCCGGACCATTTGCCGGGAGAGTTCCCTTATAACCAAGGCCTTATGCACTACTTAACCATATTTTAAATCTATTAAAATACTAAGTAAGACATTTTCTAATCCTATTAAAAACGATGATCTTAGGTCTATTTAATTTTAAACCGTTTAAAATTATGTCATGATCCTAAGATCCTATGTTAGCATGCAACTCTTTGTATAGGTTGAACGGTTTCTATTCATTAACTTTTATAACTCTTATAACTATTAATGAATTAGCCCTATAACATGCTTTCTAATGGTGATTTAAAGCATATAACAATCAAACATTCAAGTTATATAAAGCACCATTTAGAAACATCCTATGTCTAGGTGTGTATAACTCTTTATACTACGATGTCTAGGTGATAACTCTTTAAAACCTCACATCGCTCACGCATGCTCATAAAACTTGGGTTAACCTAACTCAAGTACCGGTTCGATGCCCAGGTAGGAGGTGTTCCGTAAACCGTCAACTTAAATACCTCCAGTCTTAGACAGCATCTTATCGGGTGAGTTCTCTTGTAACCTTAGCTTTACAAGATATCGAACCTAATCTATGCAAGTTGATCGATGTGGAGGTTCGTTAACCTAAGTGAGCATGCAATTATCTTGTTATAGATTATAAGTCTATCTCGGTTTATAACGCTTATAACGAACGAAAAATCCATAACTAGCTTTATTTGAATATAACCATTATAAACAAGCTAAGGAAGTTTCATGCTACATGCTTGGTTCATTTTCATTTTATTAATATAACATTTATATTAACTAATCATAAATGAAACTAAACCATCCAACATTCATCTCCTAAATTAATATAACTATTATACTAATTTCATGAAACTTCATTCATGCATTCAATTAATATCATAACTCTTATAACATATTAATTAATGCATGATCCATGCTTTCCTATGGTGGGATTTTAAATCTAAATGGCATACATTATGCACATAAAATACTATTTAATTAAAACATACATTCAATAATGCATAATTAATTAAATTAACTAAAGTGAATTGGTTTTGGGATTTTTAATCAAGCAAAACAAAAACTAAAATTATTACAATAATAATTTCAAATAGGGCTTGGACCGCTCCCGAACCATTCGAATCGACCCGAACCGCCCTTGGATTGCTTGAACCGGACCATTTTGCTTTTAAGTGAAGAACACACTTGGGCTTGAACTAAAAAACAGCATGCTGGAATTTTCGGCCAGCAGCGAACAGTCTCCAAATTTCTTCAAATTGACGGCCTAAATGGACTCTATTGACTCTCAAATTTTACAGACTCCATATGAACACATTAATTCCCATAAACATGTAGGCAATTACAATTAATTCCAACGAATTGAACAAGAATTAAATTCAATCCCAAAACCAATTTTCTTTAGTTTCTACACAGTTTCATCATATGAAAAGCTACCCACCAAGCTAAAATTAATTCATGTTAGGTGCCGTAATAATGCTCTGTTACTAATTGAAGGTGTTCATATAACACATGCGGAAGCAATATTAGGATCGGAGGCACTTAACTACATCAATTTTAGAAAATGAAAGCATGCTGTCCAAATACCGTTAACACAGAGCATAATTTGTACCAACCTTTTGGAGACCGATTCAGCAACTCCTTTTGATTCCTTTGATCACGAACGGTGTGTGGACCACCTCTAGTGTCTTCCCCTCTATCCTCCGGCCTGAGAACGACTTGTGGGAGTCTATGGTGATAGGGATTGAAAGGGATATGCTTGAACACTACAAGCTTTTAGAGAGAATTGAGAGAGTGAGGTTGAGAGTGAATTTTGGCAGCATAACATTACTCCAAAATTCCATACTTCTCCATCTTCTAATCCCCTATTTATAGAGGATTTTCATGCATCTTAGATTCACCAATGTAAGACACATGGAGAGGAGAATGACCTTAGTGGATTCAAGGTGTTCTATGGAGATTACATGCAAGATTGCATGTGGGAGGTGTTATTCCACTTTCTTCATCCATGCAAGAGTGGATTTAGTTGTGTAATTCCACTATCTCCATCTATGCAAGAGTTAATTTCTACTCTTGGATTTAATTTAAAATGCAATTCTCAATTGCCTTTCAAAATATCAATTAATTGAACTATTTCAATTAATCATGTGACATTAATCAAATTATTTCATATCACCTAATTCAGTCCACTAATCTTGAATTTCCATAAATTCAAGATTGAAATCTCTATCTTAATTTAATTCATAATAATTTTTAAATTAAAATAATAATTAATTAAACAATTTAATCAATTATGTAATATTAATTTAATATCATATATCAAATTAATACTATGCACCTAATATGAATCCCTAATCATATATATTGTAATTAAATCATATTTAAATACTTTACTCTCTCAATTAATAGTTTAATCCATAATTAAACTATTGTGTTGATAATATCGTATATAATCGACACTAATTCCCTAAACCTAATTTGAACTATTCAAACTTTCCTATCACTATGTTCTAAGGTATAATCCGTATGAGCTAGCAGGGGGACCTAACGGACCTAAAGATCATGGGCTCCAACGATTCGAGGTTAACTGGCTAATCTCATTAACCTAGCTAACCAACATTTGTCAACTACCAGGACACTCCACTATAGCCCTGTAGTTGCACTCCTTCACTGTAGATATATTTTTGTCCACCTGATATAACCATGATTAGTAAGTCGATCCTTCACAGGTTGTTCGTAACTATAGCTGGGTCAAATGTCCGTTTTACCCCTATAGTACTTCTTGTTCCTTAAGTCCCACTGATCCTCTAATGAACAATTGGTGTATGGTCCAACCAACAAACCGAGTCCCTCTCGGGCCAATGAGAGGGTGTGATCCCTTTGTTCAAGCCCTGGACACAGCACTTAAGAGAATAACCTCTCTACTATCCCTAATTCGGGTAGGAGCGAATTCCTTTTTGCTGAACTATGTCCCCAGCTATCTACCCGTTCCTATCCCTGAAATGGGAGGCTTATTGAGTCGGCGATACTCAGCCACTCTCACCCATGCAGATCTAAGGATAAGTCCGAATAAACAAGAGTTCATAGTTAGCTCAGGATTAAGATCAAGTTACCTAGGTCATCACATGAAATAGTCAGTCTTGTCAGTAAACGACATTATAAAGCAAGAGTGACTTATTTCTCGGTCCTGGTTTTATGCAAACTCATTGCATAGGACGCCCCCACTCGCATGTCTCTACATGGACGATTTAGGATCACATCGTCTGCACTATCTACAAAGTGGGCCACGTCTCATAGTGTCCCAAGGATAAGGTACCCAGCCCTATCCCTATACTATAGACCGTTTTGGCTATTACTCGAGCTTGATCCACTTTTATGTCTCTACATAAAGCTCAAGTGTTAATCCTATAGCCAGGGATCTTAGTTTATTGGGTTTGGGTTATTTAACGTGCAATTTACTTATTCAGTAACGACTTTACTGAATGAATCTCTACAACGACTTTATCGATCAAGTATATAATTCGTTTAACATTCACTATCTACGAGTTTTAGGGCACCAATCCTAACAAAAGAGCCACACAAAAACCATGAAGAACACTCCCAAATTTGAAATCCCTCGCAAGATTACTCGGTCTTTGAGTAATAGGAGTGCTCAACAAGCTGATCAACGCCAAGGAGAGCAGTCCGAACCATGCATGCACGAAGCAAGAACCGTGAGACCCACGGTTTTCTCGCAACCTGCTGTGGAACGAAGACCCACTGCTCCAACACTCTCATCCTCGACAATGTTTGACTGCTACGAGGGAGAATCCGAGCAGTTCTCATCATAAAAAGCCCACACCTGTCGATTTTCTTCACCAAACTCAAAAACCTGCGGGAAAACCTCTTAGGAAGCACTCCAAGGAATTGTTTGCTATGATTCGTGAGATGGGAGCAAAGAGACGCGCAACTCTTGAGGAAGAAGCACGGTTGCGTGAGGCTGAAGAATCTTCCAAAGTAGGAGAGAGCTCTCGACAAATGGAGATTCCAATGGGTAACATTTCTATCGCTTCAATTAACCCTACTGCTTGCAGGAACAAGTCGTTTGTGACCTATAGTGCCAAGAAGAAAGGTTCCAAGAAAGCTGAAACCAAGACGCCTTTGACCATCGAGCCCCTAAAAACAGCAAGAATGCCAGCAGATGTGTTCGAGGAGAAGATCTGACAGGCTGTTACACAAGCCCTCATAATAGCTGATGGTTATTAGGCTAAGCAAGATGCACTCAATGAGATTAGGGCTGAAAAAGAAAGGTAATTACAGAGCATGTGGGTTGAAGATGAATTGGCAAGAAGGAGAAACTTGGAAGATGAAAAGAAAAAGGAGGAAGCTGAGAAAAAGAAAGAAGAAGAAAAACAAGAAGTCGAGAGGGCCATTGAGGATAAAAAAGAAAGAAAATCAGATGAGGAACTAAGGAGGTTGGCTGCTGAACACCAACTCCTTGAGGAAGAGAAGGCCAGAAGATAAATCCTTCGAGAAGAAGAAAATAGAAGGAAAGAGGCGAAATAATTTCTTGCAGCCTTTGAGGCTCTACACAATGCTCAAAGGGAAGCTGAGCAGCTGCAAGAAGTAGAAGAAGAGGCCTCTGAAGGGCCAAGAGAAGAAGAACCAGAAAAAGAAGAAAAAGAAGAAGACAGTGAAGGACAGAATGCGACCACATTTACGCAGCATTTTGAGGAAGGCCAAGTTGAGGCTGTGGATGAGCATCAAGTTGATGAGCCCCTCAATCCTTTGTTTGAGTATGACATTAGGGGTATGATAACTCTCCAAAAGGGAGTTATTTAGGTCTTAGTTTTATAATGATTTGTGTGTCATTTGTGGTAAATAGGGTTGCTTTTAGATGAATATTCCATGTTCTAACCCATTTGGAAGAATGGATGCTTTGGAAGTTATTTTGTGCAGAATATATTGCTGAGCGACTTGAGGGAGCAAAATCTGCGATCCAGCAAAACAGGGAGCAAAACTGCCACGTCACGACTCGTTATCCATTTTAATGAACTGAAGTTAGTTAAGCTATTTTCAGATTTAAGGAGCAAGGAGAGCCATCCACGTGTCTAGGTCAACATAATTTAAGCTTGTCTTCATTCTATAAAAGGGAAGAGTCGTTCAAGTCAAATGCATTCCACTCTTGGTGAAGAGATCATTTCTCATTTCCATCATTGAGAGCTGAATAGAGGAGAAAGATTGGAGACTTCAAGAAGACCATCAATTACGGATTTGACCAAGGGAATTAGTATTTTCTTGTAATTTCTTGTAATTATGGATGCACATACTCAGATTGTAGTGTGTGTTATCACGAGCTTTATGAACTAAATTACTTTAGGTGTTGGTTAGAAGTCATGTAAATGTCGTACCTTATTCTCTATGCAATATATGTTGATTTGATGCATCTTGATTAATTGTTGTGCTTATTTATATTTTGTGCCCACTTGGCCAGCCGGTATGAATACCACTTCTTAGTTTTAGGGATGATTTGGGAAGTGTGTGGCATTTAATCACACTAGATCATTGCGTATTGGTGAACGCCAGTGACTGAGCTAGGGATAGCCAGTTGCCTAGTGCTTGATCGATAGTGCATCATTGGAGTTGAAACACATTCTAAAAAATCCAGAGTTCCGGGAGGATCCTGCTAATAAGACTGCAAGAGTTTTGCCTGATCAATAATTTTGCTAAAGCATCTTTTAAAACAATTACTAAATCCTGACCAACGCCTGTTTCTAATCTGTCTTCTTCATTTGTTTACTTTCTGTTCTGTCATTTCTTTTGCTTCAGCATTTTATCAAAATCAATCATTTTAACCACTTCGAAACCATTAAAAGAGTTACACAAAATAGATAAAGTGAGAGCTAATTCAGACCCTGGATTCGATAAATACTTATTACTTGACGCGAATTGTGTATGTTTGCACAGTTTTCTAGAGTTTATTTTCACTACATTTTTACCCACTCTGGAAACCCAACAAATTTTTGGCGCCGTTGCCGGGGACTTGAATAAGTTTTTATCTGATCTGTTTTGTGTATGTGTTTTAGTGGTTTGGTGCTAGAAGTTTTTGATTGTTTCTATTTTTTTGCAGGTGTGAGTTTGGAGCATGAGCGATCCGCCTGGGGTAAGGTTCGAGCTTGATCCAAAAATTGAGAGGACATTCAGGAGAAGAAGGAGAGAGCAACGTAGAAACCAAATTCCAATGGCTGACGTGCCGTGATCGGGTGTCAGTATGCTTAACAAATTAATGCAAATCTGTCGTAGATTTGTATCAATCCAAGTATAAATTGACAAAATCAAGTAATACCTAGTGAGTCTAGGGTCAAATCCACAGGGAAAGGTTATTTGCAAAGCTTTTAATAGTTTTTACTGATCTAAACTCAAAGACGTGAGATATTATATAAAAGAATAAATAAGAGAGTTGGTGAGTTTGAAAAATAAACTGTGCAGAAAGTAAAACATGAAACCAGAGTATAAAAAGAAGTGTTAAGGAAAATGGTATCAAGGCTGTCGCGGTCGCAACCTCATGCATTTATAAGAACATTGTAGCGCATACCATGACTAATTGATCCATTAATGCCTAAGTGAGAAAAGATCACAAGTTTCCCTTCCGGTACTCCTTCTGCGTTTGGCATAAAACTATCAACTGGTTGTTTGGCTAGTTTATGTGTGAGGTTTAGTTCTCTAAAAGCTTACAAGGGATTGTGTTAGTCTTAACGCAATCTAAGCTCATGCATGCACTATCTTTTAGCGGTAGTGTTTTAATGCTACCAAGACTACACGTCATACGCTAACTTGTTCTACTTAGAGATGTCCGCATGCATTACCTGTCAGGGGTTTAGAATACTGCTACCGCATCCAGCTGGCCAAGCAGGAGTTAGCAATGAAAATAGTATAGCAACTAAGTAGCAGGCAATTAATGTTTCATTAAATCAAAGTATGCGCTTACAAAATATACTTATCACCGCATGGGTGCTTGCGTTAAGCCTTGAAGAAGAAAATTAGCCCATGCGAGCAAAGCAATACATCATGCAATAATACATTGCCAACGCAAGTCTACTCTTAATCACAGCTCTCTGTGATTTCTCTTTCTCCTTGATCTTCGTCTCTTCCTATCGTCCTTCAATTCTTGTGTATTATTCTCCCCCCCCCCCTTTTTCCTTGAGCAGATGGCTTCTATTTATAGGTGAAGGAAACTAACTTCTCTAAGTAACTTGCTTCAGTTATCTTCAACCAACTTGCAACTTTTCAGCCCACTTGCACCTTTTCAGCCTTCTTGCGTCAGTTGTGTTAGCTTTGTCCTTTCATCCATCTTATCTGTCTCTTGATCTTCTTGGGATGTGTGCCTGCGTTGAGAGAAACTTGGACAACAAACAACTAAATTAACTGCGTTAGCGCCCTTTTCTTATAATTTCTCACCGCATTCATGAATATAGCCTACCGCATAAAATCATTGCATTTTCCTTTCTTATTTCGCTGAAGTAACGCATCATTGTATCTTTTGGCCTTGTTTTAGCTTAAGTTTAGAGGACAAATAACTTGCTTTTTGCAAGTTATCAGACCCCCAAACTTAAACTATCACTTGTCCCCAAGCAATGCCTATTATCAACTCTGCGAGGGTTACTTAGCTCTTCAACGCCTATGATCCTAACATCTTCCTTTCTCTTTTTCTTGCGCGCTTTACTAATCAGGATTATCTTTTGCCAAATTTCCTTCTTGCTTAAGGAAAATTTCTTGAGCTTACATTCTACCTTGTGTTAACTCAGCCAATCTTCTCCTGCATGACCTGGGCGTATAAAATGTTTTACTCTTATTATATATATATATATATATATATATATATATATTAGTAGGCAATAAAGATTAAAACGCATGCTTTCGTTTTGGCTTACCCACATTGGTGATGAAAGGTATCCAACTACGGGCATTACATTTTTTTACTGTCTTATGCGCTCATGGGATGCATTTGTGTCTTCGCGCAGTGGCAAACTATGGGTGTCATAAATGCCCCTGGCTACAAACACGTCGCATTCCAGAGGAACGCATGCGTCATTTTATGCGCTGACTAACACACTCCCCCAAACATAAATTGGACAATGTCCCTATTGTCCCCCAAACTTACACTGGAGCGCATGGACTTAAGGAGATCAAGGCTGAGTTGCGGCAAGTCGAAAATGCGAAGGGATTTTCCTTAAGGTCTGAGGAAATGAAGACAAAGGTTAAACCAATTTAACTAATGCGAGCAAGAAAATTAAGAATGTCAGTTGCATGGATTTAAAGCAAAGGAGCTAATGCAGAGAATTTGTTAGATAAAGACATTATATTAAGGCAGAAAGAAAATTGCGATGAGATAGAACGTCAAGTTATATTGATATAATGCGGTACAAAATTATAAAAACAGGGCGCATACATCTAAAGTAAACAAAAGAAAGTAATAGAAAAATAGAGAAGTGTTTTCTATTCCTGTGGTAGCGGTGGAGGAAGTGGTCTTGGATCCCTCGGCGTTGCGCAACTGGCCCACGAACAGATTTTGCGTGACTGGCAGACGACCAAAAGACTTTGTCCATCGCAACAAGAAGAGGATCAAGGAGTTCACGCGTGTGGACAGCTCTTCTTGTTGCTTGCGCAGTAGCTCTTGCTGCTGGCACATCCTCACTTACTGCAAGCGCAGGGGCTCTGCGACTTGTTGAATCATTTGCTGCAGTTCTGAGAATATAAGTGGTGTATCCACATCAAGTTGTGGATCAGCCACAACATTGCTTGTGCTCGCAGAAGGGTTGGCATGCGGCGTGGCGCTTGGCGTAGGAACTTCTTCATTGCGAGGAGGGCTTGGCAATGAGGCTTCAAAAATCTCCTCTGAACACAAGTCTTCGTTGTGTTGCGGAGGAGGTGTTTGTTGGACAGTTGGTGGTAGCGGTGATGGTGGAGGCGGCGGCGGTGGCAAGGATGCTTGAGGCTGGGCACAGAAAGTGTTTTCCTGCGCTGATACAGCTGATTGTGGGGTCCTTGCGCATGGCGGTGGGTTTCATCCCGCAGTTTGCTTGCGCCTCTTCTTCTTTGGTGCTTCTGGCGCAGGCGCTGTTGGTTGGGCTGTGAGAATTGGTTGCTGGCTTCCTTCTTGTAGACGCAAGTTGTGGGTACGCGTTACCCGTGTCCACCATTTATTGTCAAAGTCCTTCCGCATGGGTCTGATTTCTTCGTCTGTTGTGGGCTGAAGATCTGATGCCTAACAAAGTTTTGTGACGAGGCTAGGGCAAAACATTGCACCTTTAGGTTTTGCGACAGTCTGGCGCAAAGTGTCGACAAGGATTTTGCCCAAGTAGATTGGGGTCCCCTTCATGATGCAGTACACGAGGACCACCCTTTGAAGGCTAAATGTGGCATCATGCGTTGTGGGCATGATGCGATTCTTCACCCAGTGCATCCAGCAAGTAGCCTAAAAGTCCAGTAATTGCGATTTCAGGGTCCTCGCAGCTCCATTGCCGTCCCACTTGGCCGCAGGTCTGGTCACCGCAAGTAGCACTGCGTTCAGGAAATCGTCGTCGAGGCAGTTGAGTAGCGCATTCTCCTCTGCGTCATGAATGTCTCGCAGCTCGTACATGTTGTTGATGCACGCAGAGGAGAATGCGACTGCGTGGCCTCGCACCAAAACTTCGTCGACTTCTTCTTGCCATTGCGCTCGGTAGAAGTCGTGGACTAACTTAGGGGCGTAGGTGTGAGGGTTTTCGCAGACCATTTCCCATTTGCGTTGGGAAATCTGATCTGTCATCGTCTGCGGGAGGGTGCAGCTGAATCCCCTCTCTTCTTGGAACTTGCCCTTGTGCTCGCCGACTTTTACTTTCTCTGTGGCCACTTTTTCTTTACTCTTTCCTTTGGATGCAGTGGGCGCCCCTTTTCTTTTCTTGCTTTGGCCTGCCGCAGGCCTCTTAGATGGTTATTGGATGACTACCCCTGTGGGCTGGATGTTTCGGCGATGGGTTAGGGGAAGCTCATCCTCATAATCAGTGGACTCGGAGTCCAATGTCGCTGTAATGATGGCTAGTTTGTTTGCGGCAACTTCTGCGGCTATTTGGTCTTGCGCTGTCTTGCTGGCGCCTTCTTTCTCTCTGGCCGCTTCTTCATCTGCTTCGACCTTGTGCGCAGTTTCTTCTGCGGCAGCCTTTTCTTGCTCTTCTCTTTGGCGAATTGCGTCGCCTTCTTCATCCAATTCCCCTAACAGGGAGTCCCATGTGGCGACCTCCCGCTCAGAAATCTACGGAAAGGTGGGGTTTGCGGAGGTTGATGGTGGGAGAGGGTCGGAAACGTTCATGGGAGTGGAGGAAGAGGATGGAGCGGTGTTTGAGGCTAAGGAAGCTGAGGAGTCGGGAGGAAGGAGAAGGGGTAAAGATGAGAAAGGGGAAGAAAATGGGGTGAGGTTTCGTGGGGTGAGGGTGTTTTGGGCTGGATGAAGCTGCACCGGCTGGATTCTGAAGGTAGAGGTATCTAATGGTGATATATCAAGCACCTCAGTGACGTTTGCGCCGGTGGTGGATGGTGCGACGGCGGGCTGAGTTTCTGTGCTGTCGATGGGTTGTTCTCTGTCGATGACTTCCGGTTCGTCTTCCTCCATGCGGTCATTGTTTTGTTGGTTGTCATCGTCTTCGTCAGAGGAGATGATGATATCCCTATGAGGTCCTTCCACCTCCGGTGAAGATGGAGGTGCATTGTCAGCGTAACCTGCGACGAAGGGGTTTTGTGAGTCGGACATGGTGGTTCTCGTTGAAAATAGGGAGCAGCTTCACGAGAGAGAAAAATTTGGTTTTCGTACGAAAAGGATGAAAAGGTGAAAGAGAAAATGCATCCCTTTTATAGCTATCGCAAGGACACCCTTTCGCATCCCACGTAGGTGGGTAGGCATGATTATCATGGGGGAATGTGGGCGGTTGCCTCGTTTACTGTGCAAAGTAGGGAGTAGTGCGACTCATTAAATGCGAAATGATTGTGGCGGCACCTCCAATGTGAGTAATGTGTAGATGAATTGGGACATGCGATAGGGTTGCAACAAAATTCTAATGCAACAAATCTAATATGAGTAGAGCATGCGATGAGGCTCTAACCTACCAAAATATTAACGCAACTAAATAGAACATGTGGAAAGGAAGAAAATAATTACAACTTCTGACCTGTTACTCTTGCTTTGCGTTAGGTCCTGATGCGGCTGGGAGCACCTTTTCTTCTGGACCTATCTCTGTCTTGCTACTTTATTGTGGATCTTCTAGAAGGATAATTTCAACTACCTCGTCAAAGGCCCCATCAATGTATGACTTTATTCTTTGTTCGTTGACCTTAAAAATTCTCTTTCCGTCAGTAGAATGTAGGTCAACAGCCCCATATGGATATATCTTGTGGATAGTGTATAGGCCCGACCATCTAGATTTCAGCTTACCTGGAAAGAGACATAAGCGGGAGTTGAATAATAATACCTTCATACCTTCTTTAAGATCCTTCTTACATATTCTTCTATCATGCCATTGCTTTTGTTTTTCTCTGTTTATCTTGGCATTCTCATATGCGCTTCTTCTAAATTCTTCTAATTCTGCCAGCTGGCGCAATCGTCCCAATCCTGCTGCATCTGGATCAAAGTTGAGACGCTTTAGTGCCCAATGCGCTCTGTGCTCCAACTCTAAAGGAAAATGGCAGGCCTTGCCAAACACTAACGCATAAGGATCCTTATGGGTGTTTTGAAAGTCGTGCGATATGCCCATAACGCATCATCCAGATGTTGCGCCCAGTCCTTCCTGCTTACGCTGACCACTTTCTCGAGAATTCTCTTTATTTCCCTGTTCGATTTCTCGGTCTGTCCATTGCTTTGAGGGTGATAAGCTATTGCGTATGATGTTTGACATTGTATTTTTGCAACAGCTTAGTCATGACCTTGTTCACGAAATGGGTCCCTTCATCACTGATAAGTCTTCGTGGCACATCAAATCTTGTAAAAATATTCTTCTTAAGGAACTTTGCCACAGTAGCCGCATCATTCTTAACGCAAGCGATTGCCTCCACCCATTTAGTGACATAGTCAACTGCGAGGAGGATATATTGGTATCCTTGCGATGATGAAAAAGGTCCCATAAAATCGATTCCCCAGACATCAAACGACTCAATTTCTTTTATATAGTTCTTCGGCATCTTGTTCCTTGTGCTGATATTACCAGTGCGTTGGCACTTGTCGCATCTATCTGCATATTTCTTTGCGTCTTGGAACAAGGTTGGCCACAAATAGCCACTCTGCAATACCTTCGCCGCAGTGCGTTGGCGTCCAAAGTGTCCTCCATATGGAGCTTCATGACATGCTCCCAAAATTTTCAACGCATCAATACGTCCGACGCATCTCCTAATTATCTGGTCTGGTCCTCTACTATAGAGATAAGGGTCATCCCATAAATAAAATTTATGTTCATGAAAAAATTTCTTACGATGTTGCACCGAGTATTCTTCAGGTAAGACCCCTTCAGCGAGATAGTTTGCAATGTCTGCAAACCATGGTTCTTCTTCTTCAATCATCAGCCGCTTCTCATCAGGGAATTCCTCTGCGATAGGGATATCTGACGCATCTACCTCTTGAGGATTTTCTAATCGCGATAAATGATCTGCGACCAAGTTCTCATTCCCCTTTTCGTCCTTGCTTTCTAAATCAAATTCTTGCAGCAATAGGATCCACCTAATCAACCTTGGTTTCGCATCTTTTTTTGTGATCAGGTATTTTATTGTTGCATGATCTGTGTAGACAGTGACTTTAGAGCCAATCAAATAAGCACAAAATTTATCAAAAGCATAAACAACCGCTGATAATTCCTTCTCAGTAGTTGTGTAATTAATTTGTGGTTCATTCAATGTCCTGCTATCATAATAAATAGGGTGCAAAATCTTTTCCTTTTTATGTGCCAGAACTGCTCCAACTGCCACATCACTCGCATCATACATCAGGACAAATGGGTCCTTCTAATCAGGAGTTGCGAGAATGGGCGCAGTGACTAGCGCATGCTTCAGATTTTTGAATGCCTTGGCGCATTCCTCTGAAAATTCAAATCTTCTATTTGTTTCCAATAATGCGCATAGTGGCTTTGTAATATGCGAGAAGTTCCTGATGAATCTGCGGTAGAAACCTGCGTGGCCCAAGAAACTTCGAATTCCTTTTACAGAGGTAGGTGGTGGCAACTTTTCAATAACATCAATTTTTGCCTTCTCGACTTCAATACCTGCGCGTGATATGCGATGGCCTAGGACGATGCCTTCTTCAACCATAAAATGACATTTCTCCCAATTCAACACTAGGTTAGTCTCCTCGCATCGCTCTAATACTCGTTCCAGCTGCGTTAGACAGTCTGCGAAAGACTTTCCATATACTGAGAAGTCGTCCATAAAAACTTCCACTAATTTTTCTAGCAATTCTGAAAAGATGGCCATCATACATCTCTAGAATGTCCCTGGCGCATTGCATAGCCAAAAAGACATCCTTCTGAACGCAAAGGTTCCATATGGGCAGGTGAAGGTTGTCTTTTCTTAGTCCTCTGGCGCAATGGATATTTGGTTATATCCTGAGTACCCGTTAAGGAAACAATAATATGCCTGTCCCGCAAGTCGATCCAACATTTGATCAATGAATGGAAGAGGGAAATGATCCTTCTTCGTGATTGCGTTGAGCTTGCGGTAATCCATGCATATGCGCCACCCAGTAGTAGTGCGTGATGGGATCAATTCATTGTTTGTGTTGGATACCACTATCATTCCTCCTTTCTTAAGGTATGCATTGCACCGGGCTCACCCATCTGTTGTCTGCGATGGGGTAAATCACACTTGCGTCGAGCCATTTGAGAATCTCCTTTCGCAAAAGCTCCATCATCGCAGGGTTTAATCTTCTTTATCGCTCAGTAAATTCATTGGATTCGTCCAGCAATCGAATTTTATGCATGCAATATGAGGGGCTAATTCCCTTAATATCTGCGAGACTCCATCCAATGGCCTTCTTGTGCTTTGCGAGGACCTGCATTAAAAGTGTTCTTGCGGTTGATCAAGCTTTGATGAAATGATAACTGGCAGGGATTCTTCTTTTCCTAAAAACTTATACTTCAAATGCTTTGGGAGTGGCTTGAGCTCTAGCGCAGGTGGTTGCGCTATGGAAGGTAAGTTGGGAATTCTTTCTTTAAGATCTAGCGCATGAATTATTTCTGTGGTTTGCGCCAAGGTGCAGTTATCCTCAACTTGTCCTTCCTTTGCCTCCTCTCTTGCAGTGTTGAACGCATTTGACTGTGGTACTTCCAGTGGGGAACATACATCAATGCGTGCTACAATGTCGCATTCCTTTTCGTCATCTGGGTATTTTAATGAGGTGAGAACATTAAAAACCACTTTTTGATCATTCATGCGCATGGTCAGCTCTCCTTTTGGCCGGTTGCAAGGAACGGTCTTCCCAAAATAATGGGAACTTCTCGGTCAGCTTCGTAATCAAGTATGATAAAATCTGCAGGATAAATAAATTTGTCAACTTTTACCAAAACGTCTTTAATTTTTCCTTCGGGGTGGACCACAGATCTGTTTGCCAATTGAAGCGTGACAGTGGTTGGTCTTGCTTCTCCAATCCCTAGGCGCTTGTAAACTGATAATGGCATTAAGTTTATGCTTGCGCCAAGGTCGCATAACGCTCTGCCAACATCGATTCCTCCTATCGAACAAGGAATCGTGAAGCTTCCATGGTCTTTCAGTTTAGGTGGGAGCTTGTTGGCAAGTATTGCGCTACAATCACTTGTCAACGAAACAGTCTCAAATTCTTTCCATGGTCTTTTATTCGTCAGAATGTCTTTGAAGAACTTTGCGTAGCTAGGCATTTTTTCCAATGCATCCACAAGTGGAATGCTGATGTGCAGCTCTCGCAAGACATTTAAAAATTTCTTGAATTGGGCATCGTCATTTTTCTTCCTTAATCTTTGAGGAAAAGGGATTGCGGGCTTGTATGCGTCAGGCTCCTTTTCTGCGTGAGCCTCTTTCTTTTCTTCTTCAGCTGCTTTCTCTTCTTGCGCCTGGTTGCTGTCTGTTGCAGTTGCGGTTGTAGTCGCATTTTCCTGCGTTGGCACAGGGTCATTTGACTGCAACTGTCTTCCACTACGAAGAGTCAGAGCATGGCAGTGCTCCTTCCCCTTTGGATATTCTGTATTGCTGGGTAACGCTTCCGCAGATCTATTTTTAAGCTCTGACGCAAGTTGTCCTACCTGCATCTCCAGATTGCGCAAGGATGCGGCATGACTTTGAACCACCGCATCATTCTTTGCCCTATATTCCTCCTGGCTCGCCATAAACTCTTTTATCATTGTTTCCAACGCATTTGAAGATGATGCTCTTTGGTTTCCACCATTTGTATTGATATTGCGCTCAAATTGACCCTACAATGACTGTTCATTGTTAGAACTAAATAATCTAGACGCATGGTTTACATTACCTTGTTGTGGCTGTTTATTTGTGCCACCATTCCATGAAAAGTTGGGGTGATTTCTCCATCCTGGGTTGTATGTTTTAAAAAATGGGTTGTTGGGCATAGCTCCTTATGGTCCAACGTAGAAAACTGATTCTAGGTTCGAAGGACATTGGTCATGTGTGTGTCCCTCTTCGCAGATCCTGCACCCAACTGCGTTGAGTTGCGCGATCAAAGGTGCTGTGCTAGCAGTAAACGCATCCATTTTGGTAGTCAACGCATCAATCTTTGCGTTGACTGAAGTCAATGGGTCAACCTTGAAACTTCCCGAGCTGGTTTTAATAGGTCTCCTTCTTCTGTCTTCTGCAGTGCCCCACTCGTAATTGTTGCGTGCAATCCGATCGAGGATTGCATGAGCTTCATCATACGTTTTCCTGAGTAGCGCACCATCTGCAGATGAGTCCACTAAGACTTGCAAGTTTTTGTTAAGTCCCACGTAGAAGGTTTCTAATTGAATGCAAAGTGGTAGTCCATGATGCGGGCACCTTTGCAGTAAGCTCTAAAAGGTTCCCACGCCTCACTCAGTGTCTCATCTTCCATTTGTGCCAACGTCATCATTTCCTTCCTTAGTCTTGAGTTTGCGGTGGGTGGAAAGTATTTTTCTAAAAACTTCTCGCCAAATCATTCCATGTTGCGATGGAATTTGCTGGTTGCTGATTTAGTCATACTTTCGCCGCATCTCTTAACGAATAGGGAAATAGGATGACTTGCAGTTGCTCATGCGTTACTCTTGGTATAATGGATTTATTACAAATGTCCAAGAATGACTTTAGATGAGAGTGTGGATCTTCGGCTGGACTTCCTCCGAACTGTCCTGCAGCTGTCAGCATTTGAAACATAACAGGTTTTAACTCAAACCTTTCTGTTTCTAGAGTGGGTTGTACTATCCCTGGATTAAAATTACAGTTTGCAGGGGCTACATAATCTATGATCCCTTTGGCCCTATCATCGACCATTTGGATGAGATTTACTGGTCTGTTTGGTTGGTTGGGTGCTGCCATTTCTCCTGATTGTCTTCAGGCTCTTCGATTTCTTCTTCTTCTATGATATGTTCTGTCAATTTCAGGATCAACTTCGAAATCGATCTATCGAGCAGCACGCATACAATCTCTAGTTACCTGGAGAAAAGTACTCAACAAGGAACGCAGTAAATAATATCAAACGTAGTGTCAGATCAGAAAGATTATAAAAAATTTGTTGCCTTTCCCCGGCAACGGCGCCAAAAACTTGATCGGGTGTCAGTATGCTTAACAAATTAATGCAAATCTGTCGTAGATTTTTATCAATCCAAGTATAAATTGACAAAATCAAGTAATACCTAGTGAATCTAGGGTTGAATCCACAGGGAAAGGTTATTTGCAAAGCTTTTAATAGTTTTTACTGATCTAAACTCAAAAGCGTGAGATATTATATAAAAGAATAAATAAGAGAGTTGGTGAGTTTGAAAAATAAACTTTGCAGAAAGTAAAACATGCGACAAGAGTATAAAAATAAGTGTTAAGGAGAATGGTATCAAGGCTGTCGCGGTCGCAACCTCATGCGTTTATAAGAACCTTGTAGCGCATACCATGACTAATTGATCCATTAATGCCTAAGTGATAAAAGATCACAAGTTTCCCTTCCGGTACTCCTTCTGCGTTTGGCATAAAACTATCAACTGGTTGTTTGGCTAGTTTATGAGTGAGGTTTAGTTCTCTAAAAACTTACAAGGGATTACGTTAGTCTTAACGCAATCTAAGCTCATGCATGCTCTATCTTTTAGCGGTAGTGTTTTAATGCTACCAAGATTACACGTAATACGCTAACTTGTTCTACTTAGAGATGTCCGCATGCATTACGTGTCAGGGGTTTAGCATACTACTACCGCATCCGGCTGGCCAAGCGGGAGTTAGCAATGAAAATAGTATCGCAACTAAGTAGCAGGCAATTAATGTTTAATTAAATCAAAGTATGCGCTTACAAAATATACTTATCACCGCATGGGTGCTTGCGCTAAGCCTTGAAGAAGAAAATTAGCCCATGCGAGCAAAACATACAACATGCAATAATACATTGTCAACGCAAGTCTACTCCTAATCACAGCTCTCTGTGATTTCTCTATCTCCTTGATCTTCGTCTCTTCCTCCCGTCCTTCAATTCTTGTGTATTATTCTCCCCCCCCTTTTTCCTTGAGCAAATGACTTCTATTTATAGGTGAAGGAAACTAACTTCTCCAAGTAACTTGCTTCAGTTATCTTCAACCAACTTGCAACTTTTCAGCCCACTTGCACCTTTTCAACCTTCTTGCGTCAGTTGTGTCAGCTTTGTCCTTTCATCCATCTTATCTGTCTCTTGATCTTCTTGGGATTTGTGCTTGCGCTGAGAGAAACTTGGACAACAAACAACTAAATTAGCTGCGTTAGCGCCCTTTTCTTATAATTTATCACCTCATTCATGAATATAGCGTACCGCATAAAATCATTGAATTTTCCTTTCTTATTGCGTTGAAGTAACGCATCATTGTATCTTTTGGCCTTGTTTTAGCTTAAGTTTAAAGGACAAATTACTTGTTTTTTGCAAGTTATCATGCCGTGTCTCCCGCAAAGTCCAGAAGATCCAATAAACCCCCAGCAGAATCGTGTTTTGCAGCAGAATCCACCGTTGTAGCAAAATGGACAACAAAATAATCAGGTTGAGAATCCTATCTTGGTAGCTGATGTGGAATTTTCCTACCGCAAGTGCACGGGTCAAGTAATAGTAAAGTGATTTTGAAATCGAGTGTCATCCTCTGGATTGGATTTTTAATCAAATCTAATTACCGAAAATAATATTGTCCAATTTTATTTAGGGAACAAACTTTAGTGGTAAAGAAAGCAATTATAACACAAAACAATAAGAAAAAGTGTGACAAACAATTGATGACAACGGTCTTAGGGAATTGATTTCACCAATTGGGATTATGGATTAATGACATGCTATGATTCATAAATCTTGGAATACTAAAATCACACATATATCTCCCGAGCATACATGATTCTCCCACATGTAATGAACCCGATATCCCTATCTAAATTCATTAAACATGCAAGGCATTAAGGTTATCCTTTTTAACGATTTCTTGAATTAACTATTATCTCCCGATTTCTAGCTAAATCCTAGTTATGCACAATGAGTTCTAAGCTAAATCCTCTCTCCCGAGTTAGATTTAATCACAATCAACATTCAATTCATGGCCGGTAAATTGAAAGCATTAAACATAGAATACGCATAAATGAATAAATAACAACAATCCATAAATTCAATCCATAAAGTGCCCAACGGCTACATCAATCCCTAAGAAATAAACTTAGCTACACATAGTCCGCGTTACGATATAAACTAAGTCTAAATAAGCCATAAGAACTACTAAAGAAAAGGGAAAAGAGAAGTAAACACTAAGTAGGCCGAGACCGAACGTCCCCGACACGATCTCCACGAACAAAGCCTTGAAATCCACTTTTCTCCACTTGCTTCGGCCTTCACAACAACCTTTTATTTATGTTTTACGGCACCAAAGTCACCAAAAAAGTCTCCCAAAAAGCCCTAATCGCAAAAAATAAATAGGGAAAATTTTGGTCGTAGCGTCGCGAGACCGCGATTCTGGAAAATTCACCGAGAGCGTCGCAATGCTGGTCACAGCGTCGCGACGCTATGATTTTTTTTTTAATTTTAAGAATCACGAACTCCAAATATAGAATGTCAGCACCGAGACGCCCAGAGAGCAGCGTCCCGACGTTGGTCCGCGGATGGGCCTATTTTTAATCTTCCAACTTTGATTCTTTTTCATTCTTTGGCTTCTTTTCGCATCCCAAACATCCAATTGGCTCAAAACTATATTTTCTACAAATACAACACATAAATGCATAATTTTGGCCAATAAATTATAAAAGACTAGCTAAATTAATTAGGGAAATCAGTAGCAAACGATAGGGCCAGAGCCATTCAAGCGTATGCTTTTCCAATGTTTGATGAGTTGAATCCAGGAATTGCACGTCCTCAAATTGAGGCAACAAATTTTGAAATGAAACTGGTAATGTTTCAGATGTTGCAAACCGTGGGTCAATTACATGGTTTGTCATCTGAAGACCCCCATTTACATCTTAAGTCTTTTCTAGGAGTTAGTGATTCGTTTGTGATTCAAGGAGTGTCTAGGCATGCCCTTAGATTAACTTTGTTCCCGTATTCTCTTAGAGATGGAGCAAAGGCATGGTTAAATTCTTTTGCTCCAGGATCAATTAGGACTTGGAATGACTTAGCTGAAAAATTTCTTAGTAAATATTTTCCACCAACTAGGAATGCTAAATTGAGGAGTGGAATAGTAGGGTTTAGGCAACTCGAGGATGAAACTTTTAGTGAGGCTTGGGAAAGGTTTAAGGAACTTTTGCGGAAGTGTCCCCACCATGGTTTACCTCATTGTATCCAAATGGAAACATTTTACAATGGGTTAAGTGGAGCAACCCAAGGGATGGTTGATGCTTCGCCTAGAGGGGCCCTTTTGGCAAAAACTTTTAATGAAGCCTATGAAATTTTAAAAAGAATATCAACCAATAATTGTCAGTGGTGGGATGTTAGAGGCTCAAATAAAAAAAGTTAAGAGTGTGTTAGAGGTTGATGGTGTGTCTACCTTTAGGGCTGATATTGCAATGTTAGCTAACGCTCTTAAAAATGTGACAGTGGTTAGTCATCAGCAGCCGCCAGCTGTGGAGCTTGCTGCAGTGGTGAACCAAGCTGCAGAGGAAGCATGTGTCTATTGTGGTGACGATCACAACTACGAGTTTTGCCCCAGCAATCCAGCTTCTGTGTTTTTTGTTGGTAATTAGAGGAATAACCCTTATTCTAACTTTTATAATCCAGGTTGGCGCAAGCACCCCAACTTCGCATGGGGAGGACAAAGAAGTAATGTGCAAGCACAGCAAAAGGTGAACCAGTCAGGATTTGCTAAATCGCAAGTACTGCCCCAGTAAAATTCAGAGAGTTTTCTTGAGGCAATGATGAAAGAATATATGGCTCGTACAGGTGCCACAATTCAAAGTAATCAAGCTTCAATGAGAGCCTTGGAATTACAGGTGGGTCAGCTGGATAATGAGCTAAAGGCAAGGCCTCAAGGGAAACTTCCTTCAGATACTGAACACCCTAGAAGGAAAGGTAAGGAGCAGGTACAGGCAGTGACTCTAAGGAGTGGTAAGCCACTGGAAGAGAGAAAAGAGCCTAGTAAACCCCAGGATGTAGAGAATAATTGTGATAAAAATGTTGTTGTTGAGAAAGAGTTGGAGTCTGGCAAAGGTGCTGGAGGCAGCAATAATGATGCTGGAGCATCTGGTTCTGTTCCAGATGTGAAACCACCTTATGTGCCTCCCCCACCTTATGTACCACCTCTACCTTTTCCACAAGGACAGGTAATAAGAATCAGGATGGTCTATTTAAGAAGTTTTTAGAGATCCGTAAGCAATTGCATATAAATATCCCTTTAGTAGAAACTATAGAGCAAATGCCTAATTATGCTAAATTTCTTAAGGATATTTTAACTAAAAAGAAGAGGTTAGGCGAATTTGAAACTGTATCTCTTACTGAGGAATGTAGTGCTATTCTTAAGAATGGGCTACCAACCAAGGCTAAGGATTCAGGATCATTTACTATACCTGTGTCAATAGGTGGAAAAGAGTTAGGTAGAGCACTTTGTGATTTAGGTGCAAGCATTAACCTTATGCCTCTTTCGGTCTATGGGAAGCTAGGTATTGGTGAAGCTAGGCCTACCACAGTCACACTCCAACTAGCTGATAGGTCTATCACATACCCTGAGGGTAAAATTGAGGATGTCTTAGTAAAGGTGGATAAATTCATATTTCCTGTTGACTTTATTATCTTAGATTATGAGGCAGATAAAGATATCCCAATTATTCTTGGTCGTCCATTTTTGGCTACTGGTAGGGCATTGATAGATGTTCAGAAAGGGGAATTAACAATGAGGGTTTATAATGAGGAAATGAAGTTTAATATTTTTATGGACATGAAGTATCCAGACGAAGTGGAAGATTGTTCTTTCATTAGGATTCCTGAGAACACAATTGTTGAGATAACAATGCAGGATTTGACAAATAAACATTTGAAAGATCATGGAGAGGTTAGTATAGAGGATTTAGAAGTTTGTTCTTTAGAAAGAAAAAGTGAAAAAGAGGTGTCTAGGTGTGAGGATATTTTTGAGTCTTTAGGATTGGATGCAAGGAAAGCTCCTCCTATTAAACCATCCCTGATTGAGGCACCCACTTTAGATTTGAAGCCCTTGTCAGATCATCTAAAGTATGTGTATCTTGGGGAGGGAGAGACGTTGCCCATTATTGTTGCATCATATTTAATGTCAGAGGATGAGGATGCCTTAATAAAGTTGCTGCAGCAATATCGCAAAGCAATTGGTTGGACATTGGCTGACATTCAGGGAATTAGTCCATCTTTCTGTATGCATAAAATCACTGTAGAGGAGTGATCCTTTAGGAGTATTGAGCAACAGAGGAGGCTTAATCCTGCAATGAAAGAGGTTGTTAAAAAGGAGGTGATTAAATGGTTGGATGCTGGGATTATTTATCCAATTGCAGATAGCAATTGGGTAAGCCCTATCCAATGTGTTCCTTAGAAAGGAGGTGTCACGGTAGTGACTAATAAGGACAATGAATTAATCCCAACCAGGAAATTAACTGGCTGAATGGTTTGTATGGATTACAGGAGGCTTAATAAAGCTACCCGTAAGGACCATTTCCCTCTGCCATTTATTGACCAAATGTTGGATAGATTGGCTGGTCAGGCCTACTACTGTTTCTTAGATGGTTATTCTGGGTATAACCAGATTACCATTGCTTCTGAGGATCAGGAAAAAACCACTTTCACCTGCCCTTATGGGACGTTTGCTTTTAGGCGAATGCCCTTTGGCCTTTGCAATGCTCCAGCAACATTTCAGAGGTGTATGTTAGCAATTTTTTCCGATATGATTGAGTCCACTGTTGAGGTATTTATGGACGACTTTTCAATTTTTGGAGGGTCTTTTTAGAGTTGTTTGGATAACTTAGGTAAGGTATCAAAGAGATGTGAGGATACCCATCTAGTTCTTAATTGGGAGAAATGTCACTTCATGGTGAAGGAGTGCATTGTATTAGGTCATAAGATTTCAAAGAAGGGTCTAGAAGTCGATCAAGCAAAAATAGAGGTTATTGAGAGATTAGAACCACCGATTTCAGTAAAAGGGATTCGGAGTTTTTTAGGCCATGCTGGATTCTATCGGAGGTTCATAAAGGATTTTTCCAAAATTAGTAAACCTCTTTGTAATTTATTGTGCACTGATCATGTTTTTGACTTTAATGCAGATTGTAGAAAGGCTTTTGAAACTTTAAAGGCTACTTTAATCTCAGCCCCCATTCTGTGTGCACCTAACTGGAGTTTACCATTTGAAGAAATGTGTGATGCAAGTGATGTTGCAGTAGGTGCTATGCTAGGGCAAAAGCAGGGCAAATTTATCCATCCTATATATTATGCAAGCAGGATTTTGAATGAGGCACAAATCAACTATACAACTACTGAAAATGATTTGTTAGCTGTTGTGTTTGCTTTTGAGAAATTCTGGCCATATTTGGTTGGATCCAAAGTCACGGTTTTCACTGATCACGCAGCAATAAGGTACTTGATGTTTAAGAAAGATGCAAAGCCTAGATGAATTCGTTGGGTTTTATTATTGCAAGAATTCGACTTGGAGATAAAGGATAAGAAGGGACCAGAGAATGTCATTGCAGATCATTTGTCTCACTTTGATCCAACATCTTCTTTGCTGAAGCAATCTGCCATTTCAGATTCTTTCAAAGATGAACAACTTTTCGCTGTTGAGGTAAAGGTGATCAAGGATATTCCTTGGTATGCTGATATTGCCAACTTTTTGGTGAAAGAAATAACTTCTATTGATATGGATTGGAGGCAGATGAAAAGGTTTAAGCATGATGCAAAATTTTTCTATTGGGATGAGCCATTTATGTATAAGCAATGCTCTGATGGTATTATTCGTAGGTGTGTTTCAGGTGATGAAGCAAAGGAAATCCTGCAACAATGTCTCTCTTCGCTGTATGAAGGCCATTTCAACGGTCAGAGGACAGCTATAAGGATTCTGCAATGTGGATTCTTCTGGCCTTCCTTATTTAATGATGCCCATTGGTTCTTCACGCAGTGTGATGCTTGCCAAAGGAGAGGAAATTTGGGGCCTAGAGATGAAATGTCTCTTACTTACATTTTAGAATTAGAGTTATTTGATGTATGGGGTATTGATTTTATGGGGTCATTTTCCCCTTCTAATGGTAATGTTTCTATCTTATTGGCAGTTGATTACGTGTCCAAGTGGGTGGAGGCCATTGCATGCCATCAGAATGATGCCAAGACAGTATCAAGGTTTCTTTAATCGCACATTTTTGCGCGGTTTGGGACACCTAGAGCTCTAGTGAGAGATGAGGGTACACATTTAGTTAATAATATCTTAACTAAGCTTTTAGCTAAGTATGAAATTAAGCATAAGATAGCTACCCTTTACCACCCACAGGCAAATGGTCAAGCTGAAATAAGCAATAGGGAAATCAAATATATTCTAGAGAAAGTAGTCCATCCATCTAGGAAAGATTGGTCTTTTCGGTAAGATGAGGCTCTTTGGGCTTATAGGACAGCCTATAAGACTCCTCTAGGTATTTCTCCCTATAGGTTAGTATATGGGAAAGCTTTTCATTTACCATTAGAGCTTGAGCATAAAACGTTTTGGGCTTTGAAAAAATTAAATTTTGATCTGAGTCGTGCATGGGCAATAAGAATGCTGCAACTTAATGAATTAGAGGAATTTCGCCAATTTTCTTATGAAAATGCAAAAATGTATAAGGAGAAGACTAAGCTGTGGCATGATAGGAAAATTAAGCCTAAAGAATTTATCAAAGGTCAGAGTGTTTTGCTTTACAACTCTAGATTAAAATTGTTTCCTGAAAAACTAAAATCCAAGTGGTCTGGTCCGTTTGTGGTGATTAAAGTTTTTCCCCATGGAGCAATTACTTTGCGAGATGAAAAGGATGAGAGAGTGTTCAAAGTTAATGGACAGCGTGTGAAAAATTATTGGGGTGAGGAGTTCCAGTCGAAATATCCTTCCCTAAGATTGGTTGATGAATGAGAGAGCACGAGTTTTGCGGGAGCAATTCGTTCAATATTATTTTTGAGCTCCCAGGGTTTGTTACGATTTTATTTTCCGTAAATTTTAATTTGGATTGTTTTAAATATGATTTGTTTTGTTTGAATTTTACCCAATTTATTCCGGTCTAATTTGTTTCAATTCGTTGATTTTGTGGATTTTAATTTTTAGTATATTCATCAGTTCAGTTTATTTTTAATTTATCTAATTAGGATAGTTTAGAAATTATCTTAATTTGTATTTTTGGTTATTTGAATTTATGTTTAGATTAGGTTTAATAAAATATTTTCTGATTTATTCGGTTTCAGATAAGGAAGATATGATTTGATTTTATCAGTTTGAATTTGAATTTTCCCATGTGAAAAGATTCTTCTAGAAGGACATTCTGTTGCTCAGTTTGTTTTTGCAATCTTTTGGTTAGAGCAACCATATCATCAGCATATTAAGGGATTTGGTTAATAATTAAATATTTTACCGTTTTGATTTTTAAATTTCCGTGGGCAGGTCAATTGCATGAAGGATCTGATGCTGCCACGTGTCGCGCAGGGGAAATCCAATGGTTTAGCCGTTGGACAGCACATCAGCATTTACCATGGGCCGTTTGAACTTCAAATTATTACCGTTTGATGTTTTTAATTTTACCGATTGCATGAGATTTAAAACGATAATTTTATTTAATGAATAGCAAAATCTTTCGGGTAGGACTCTATTTGCTGAAGCCCTATTTATTCAAAGCCTTCGGTAAGTTTCTATTCACTTCATCTTCTTGCTTTCATCCCTTGTCGTTTTCATTTTTTTTCCTTTTGCATCTGTTTACTATAAAATCCTTTGAGTCCGCAATGGCGAAAACGAGAGAAAGTAAGGAAAGGGACAATGCGAAAGAAGAGGTGTCGGTTACCCTTGAGGCACCGAAGACAAAAGCAAAGAAAAAGAAAACACCGGAGGAGAGAGAAGCCAAGAGGCGAAGAAGACAACAGAGGGTTGAGGTTGAAGAGGTAGTACAGAAGTTAGTTGAAGATACTGCTGAGGTGGTTGAGGAAGAGTATTCGAAGGAACGTGAGGAACAAAACCCTGGACAAATTGAACCGACAGTCGAGCATCCGTAAGAAGTTCAAGAAAAACCAACAGAAGATGTGCAAGAAAGAAGCAACGAGCAGGAGGTGCAAGAGCAAGAGGCTCGAGTTGAGGTTACTATGTCAGAGGTGCCCCGTCGTCGCTGTCGGAAGCAGAAAGTCGACCTTGTCAAGGTGGTCCGGACTGATACTCCTTCGCCGCCAACCACGGATTTTGAGAAAGAGAATACGGAAAAAGAAGAACAAGAGAAAAAGGAGGCAGAGGGCAAAGCAAGAGAGGAAACAGAAAATAAAGTAGAGGAAGAAATTTTGCCCAAATAGAGGGAAGACTGAAGGTGTTCATATAACACATGCGGAAGCAATTGAAGATCGGAAGCACTTAAGACATTCAATTTTGCTCCTAAAGCATGCATGTTCTATAAAAGACAGAATATAGAGTTGAGAGAACACCAACCTTTGTAGCTCACTTATGTGGAACTCCTTGTGGTGTTTGCCTCTCCTATGCTCCTTGGACAACCTCTAGAGTCTTCCCTACTATTCTCTTGGGCCTAGAAAGACTTGTGGGAGTCTATAGAAGAAAGATAGAAGGGAATGCTTGATGGTACAAGCTTTTGGAAGGAGATGAAATGAGAGAGAATTTGAGGGAGAAAATTTGCAGCATAACACTAAATGAAAGCTTGCTCTTCTTGAATCTAATTCAAGCCCCTTTTATAGACATCTCCCATGCAAAGACAAGCTTCATGACACTTAGCCACATGGCCAAGATGCAACTCAAAGTGGATTCTAGGTGTCTACTTCACAACACATGCATCTAGTGCATGGTTGTGTTGTTTTCCACTATGCATCATCATGCAAGAGTGGAAATGCCACTAAATCCATTATGAATTGTATCCTAATTGTAAATTTTCAGCTTGCAATTCATTTCAATTTCAATTCAAAATTGAAATTGATTTCTAGGCAATTAATTGGGACATTTCCAAGTAATTTTGATATGATTGATCCAATCAATCTTTATCACCTAATGTCATGAATTATATATGATTCCTAATACATATATATGGTATTTAAAACACTTTCAAATACCTCATCTCTCAATTCCTAATTTAATTCATAATTAAATCATTGTGTCGAACACGTCTTACGATAAAAACCCTATTTCCCGTTTTTGAACGATTCAAAAATTCCTATCAATATGTTCTAGGCTTTAATCCGATATGAGCTAGTAGAGGGACCTAATGGACCTATAGATCATGGGCTCCAACGATTCAAGGCTAACCGACTAATCTCATTATCTAAGCTAGCCAACATTCGTTAACTATCGGGACACTCCACTATAGCCCGATAGTTGCACTCCCCTCACTATAGATATATTTCCGTCCACTTGATTTAACCATGTTCAGTAAGTCGTTCCTTCACAGGTTGTTCGTAGCTATAGCTAGGTCAAATAACCGTTACACCCCTATAGTACTTCTTGTTCCTTAAGTTCCACTAATCCTCTAATGAACAATCGGTTTGCGGTCCAACCATCAAACCTAAGTTCCTCTCGATCCAACGAGAGGGTGGGGCCCCTTGTTCAAGTCCTGGAGTTAGTACTTAAGAGAACAACCTCTCTGCTATCCCTAAAATGGGTAGGAGTGAATTCCGTCTTGCGAAACTATGTCCCCAGCTATCTATTCGATCTTATCCCCAAAATGGTAGGCTTGTCGAGTCGGCGATGCTGGCCACTCTCACCCATGCAGATCAAAGGATAATCTCTCATAAACAGGAGTTCATAGATAGCTCAGGATTAAGAACGAGTTACCTAGGTCATCTATGAGAAATAGTCAGTTTCTTCAGTAAACGGCGTTATAAAGAGAAAGTGACTTATTTCGTGGTCCAGTCTTATGCAAACTCATTGCATAGGACGCCCCCACTCGCATGTCACCACATGAACGATTTAGGATCTCATCGTTTGTACTTAATACAAAGTGGGCCGCGTCCATAGTGTCACCAGGATAAGGCACCCAACCGTATCCTTATACTATAGACTATTTTGACTATAAACTTGAACTTGATCCTACGATATGTCCCTACATATAGTTCGAGTATTCATTTTATAGTCAAGGATCTTAGTTTATTGGATTTAGGTTAATCATTCGCAATTTACATATTCAATAACATCTTTTACTGAATAACCTCAATAACGTCTTTATTGGAAATAGAATATGTTTAATGATTTACAAACTACGAGTTTATAGGACATTAAACCCAACAAAGACAAGGGCAAAGGCATTGTTGAAGCTTCGACTGAGGCTGAGAGTCTTGATGTTGAGGAGCCACGGTTGCCATACAATCGCTTCATCAATAATCTTGCCTGAGCAAAGTATATAGAGATGATGAAAATAGACTTTCTATTTGAACAGGGATTTGGTGATGATCTGTCGCGCTTCTTGAGAACAGGAATAGCAAACCATGGCTGGAGTCAGTTCTGCGCAAAGCCAGAGCCGGTCAATTCCAATATTGTCCAAGAATTTTATGCAAATATTGATGATCAAGAGGGATTTCAGGCTATCGTCCGAGGGGTGCCCGTTGACTGGAGCCCAGGAGCTATAAATTCCTTATTCGACCTTCAAGACTTTCCACACGCAGGCTTCAATGAGATTGTGGTAGCGCCATCAAATGATCAGTTAAATGTGACTGTCAGGGAGGTTGGCATCGAGGGGGCTCAGTGGAGACTGTTGAAGACAGAAAAACGCACATTCCAAGCGGCTTATCTGAAAAGCGAAGCCAATACATGGATGGGCTTCATCAAGTTGCGCTTACTGCCGACAACTCACGATTCAACGGTGACTTGCGATCGG
Organism: Luffa aegyptiaca; assembly: GCA_017139565.1. Classification (NCBI taxonomy): domain Eukaryota; kingdom Viridiplantae; phylum Streptophyta; class Magnoliopsida; order Cucurbitales; family Cucurbitaceae; genus Luffa; species Luffa aegyptiaca. The sequence continues at coordinate 27,597,079 of CM029403.1, forward strand.
GTGTTGCTGGTATTTGCTATTCTCCGTTCTATGAGTATTGATGTGGGAAAAATTATTTCTACTGAGATTTATGAGTGCTGGCGGAAAAAGGTAGGGAAGCTGTTTTTCCCAAACACCATTACGATGCTATGCCAAAGAGCAGGGGTTCCAATGAATGCTGATGATGTCACTTTAATGGACAAGGGAATAATCGACACACCGAACCTGGCAAGGCTTTAAAGGACACAGAAAGTACGCCAAGGAGGTTTGGTGTGCGGCATCCATCAAATGCAGGAGCAATTATAGATGCATTCCAGCAGGATGGAATTTGTTGAAAGGCAATTCCAGACCTTCTGGAATTATGTGAAGAGAAGGGATGTCGCGTTGAGGGGGGCCTTGCAATCAAATTTTTCTAAACCATATCCGGCTTTCCCAATATTCCCTGATGACCTGTTGAACCCTTGGATTCCGCCACCGCCTGTGGAAAGAGAAGGAGATGAAGAAGAAGATCCTGGTCAGGAGGATTGAAGAAGGAAGAATTGGGCGCGTCTTTTGATAAAATATTTTTGTTGCTCGCGCATTTCTAACCACATCTTTTTCTGTTTTTGCTTGTTTTTTTGCTGTTTTTAATTTTTCTGCTGCTGGGTCACCAAAAAAAATATCTGCTGATGTAATTTATTTCTTTTATTTTTAATGAAATTTCCAATAGTTGTTTCTGTTCTATGGCACTGAGTAATTCTAACTTAACTAATTTTCTTCTGAATTTTTGAAGCTTGGACTAGTTAGCTTAATTAGATCAAGGTATTCTGATCTCCAGAAACCTTTTGCTTGAGCATTTCTTCTAGTCTGGTTGTTGCTACGGCAAGAAGATTTTGAGGTAGTGTTGACTTTTGTGATCCACTTTAAGCTTACGTCTAGTCCCACGCTTATTTTGAAAATTCAGATAGAAATATTTATGTTTGGGGGTATAATTCATAATTTAATGATTTATTGGGGACAATGAATGATTCAAGATTGGGGGACTTTTTGCTACTCTAATTGTTTTGTTCGAGCAGTCCTCTCCTTCATTAAATAATTTGCTAGGTTATTGTGTAAACAGGGACATTTGTGATACCCACAGTTTGTCTTTGCGTCAAAAGATAACCGAGGAAATGTGAAAAAAAAATTCATTTGCTAAAAATTGTTGAAGATTTTGATGAGAAAATTCATGGAGCAAAAGTTTTGAAGGATGAATGATAATCCAGCAGTTTTTATGTCTCCCAGGACTTAGGTGAGCTTCATCATAAAATGTCGCCATTCTGAGGAGCAAGGGACATAATAACTAAGGGTTTTTGAGCTTAATAATGAGTAATTAGCTTGGTTGGTGATGAGTTTGAGACAACGGTATACTGCACCATAAAGTGGGTCATCCCATGCTTAAGAGCTTATGACTGTAGGGCTGCTTTAAGTCTGAAGAACAAAAATATAAACCCCTTAAAAAGGTGTTTTAATGTGTCTGATAATAGAGCTAGGTTGTGGCAAGTTCCTAGGATTGAGTTAAAAATGGTGATCATTAGTCCATGCCAGAAGAATTATTTTGCTGCAGCAGAGCTAGGTTTTGCAGAATGCTGAGGTAAAGGTTGAAGGTAGTGTTGGATTATCTGTTTTGATTGAGTTATGCTTTGTCTAAAGTTTTGAATTCTTAAGGGAAGGTTGGTTAGTATTGCTCGAGACGCACAATAGTTCAAGTTTGGGGGTATGATAACTCTCCAAAAGGGAGTTATTTAGGCCTTAGTTTTATAATGATTTGTGTGTCATTTGTGCTAAATAGGGCTACTTTTAGATGAATATTGCATGTTCTAACCCATTTGGAAGAATTGATGCTTTGGAAGTTATTTTGTGCAGAATATATTGCTGAGCGACTTGAGGGAGTAAAACTGCCACGTCACAGCTTGTTATCCATTTTAATGAACTGAAGTTAGTTAAGCTATTTTCGGATTTAAGGAGCGAGAAGAGCCATCCACGTGTCTAGGTCAACCTAATTTAAGCTTGTCTTCATTCTATAAAAGGGAAGAGTTGTTCAAGTCAAATGCATTCCACTCTTGGGGAAGAGATCATTTCTCAATTCCATCATTGGGAGCTGAATAGAGGAGAAAGATTGGAGACTTCAAGAAGACCATCAATTACGGATTTGACCAAGGAAAATAGTATTTTCTTGTAATTTCTTGTAATTATGGATGCACATACTCAGATTGTAGTGTGTGTTATCATGAGCATTATGAACTAAATTATTTTAGGTGTTGGTTAGGAGTCATGTAATTGTCGTACCTTATTCTCTATGCAATATATGTTGATTTGATGCATCTTGATTAATTGTTGTGCTTATTTATATTTTGTGCCCGCTTTGCTAGCCGGTATGAATACAACTTCTTAGTTTCAGGGATGATTTGGGAAGTGTGTGGCATTTAATCACACTAGATCATTGTGTATTTTGTGCCCGCTTCGCTAGCCGGTATGAATACCATTGGATTTCGATTTCTTCGCTGCTTTCTCCTTCTTCTTCTGAATGTCCTTTCAATTTCTGGATCAAGCTCGAATCTCACCCCAGGAGGATCGCTCATGCACCAATCTCACACCTGCAAAACAAAATGAAACAATCAAAAAGTTCTCGCACCAAACCACTAAAACACATACACAAAACAAATCAGATAAAAACTTATTCAAGTCCCCGACAATGGCGCCAAAAACTTGTTGCCTTCTAGAGTGGGTTAAAAATATAGTAATAATTATCTCTAGAATACTATGCAAGTGCACATAGAATGCAGCAAGTGATAAGTAATTTATCGTATCCACGAGGTTTTGAATAGCTTTCACTCTACGTATCATATGTAGATTTTTAGTGATTTCAAGGTTGTTAAAATGATTGGGTTTTGAAATAATGTTGAATCAACAGAAATAACAGAGTAGAATGTAAACAAATAAAGTAGACAAATTGGAAACATGCGTTGGTTAAGATTTTGTAATTGTTAAAAAGATGCTCTAGCAATAATATTGATAAGGCATTCTCTTGCAGTCTTATCAGCAGGATCCTCCTGAAACTCTAAATTTTTTGGAATGTGTTTCAACTCCAATGACGCTCTACCGATCAAGCACTAGGCGACTGGTTATCCCTAACTCAGTCACTGGCGTCCACCAACACATAATGGTCTAGTGTGATTACATGCCACACACCTCTCAAATCATCCCTGAAACTAAGAGATGGTATTCATACCGGCTAGCCAGGCGGGCACAAAATAATAATAAACACAACAAGTAATCAAGATGCTCAAAATCAATATTAATTGCTAGATTATGAAGTACGATAATTACATAATCCTAACCAACACCTAAAGTAAATTTAGTTCATGGAATGAAAAGCAACATACGCTACAATCTATTCAAGTGCATCCATAACTACAAACTTTTACAAGAAAAGAGAAATTCCCTTGAAGAAATCTGTAGTTGATGGTCTTCTTCAGTCCCCAATTGTTCCTTGATGGAAGAGATTGTCGAGGTCTCTTATCAAATAAATTTATAATCCTCAACCTCTAAAGCTAACTTGTAGAAGTAGCGGCCGGGGTCGATCACATGGAGTTTATGCAAACAAATCTTTAATTCCTTAATTTTTTTAGGTAACCAAAAAGGGGGTTTTTATATTTGGAAAGAAAGTAATCAAGGAAAGTAAATTAATTATGGAAAATATTGCAAAAGGAAAGTAAGAGAATCAAATTAAGGAAAGAAATCAATACCTCAAAGATCATGCAACCAGGTTAGTCATGGTAAGTTCAATTCAATTAAATCGTTAATTTCACTAATGAATCAAAACAAGTTTAAGTCTGGCGTATTACGGCAACAAACCGAGAATCCTGATCCAACTATCCCAAACATGCAAACGCTAAGTTTGATTCTAGTTTAAACTAATTAATTGGCCGATTAATTAATCTAAACCGCAATGGGATCTAGCCGAATTAATTTACATGCAACGGGCAACAAACCACAATTACAATTAATTGAATCATTTAGTTCTAGGGACGCATGCGTATAATCATAACATTAACCTATATGCTACTAAGATTTAGCAAGTAAATTTAGAGAGGGCGCGGTCAAGGTTGTCAATCTTTCCTACCACAATCTAAACTTATAGAAGAAGAACTAAAGTCACATAAACATGCCTTGATAATTCAAACAAGAAATTTCATTAAAAGAAAATGAACTTACTCTTTGACACCCCGGTTACATGAATGAAGAATCTAGCCTCTCATGAAACAAGAACAAGTTTGAATCTTCATTGAATACATAAAGGAAAGAATAAAGACTAAAACTAAGAAGAATGGTGGAAAAGGGGGAGAGAGATGGTCTACAATGTTGTAGTGAATTATGTGTTGAGGGATGATTCTAAACCTACACCAAGGCCCTCTATTTATAGTGTTTCATGGCCTTCAATTCGTGGTAAAATGGTGCTGAATTGGGTCTTCAAACAAGGAAAAATTCCAGTCAAATTAGGAAGAAATCGATTCTGGAAAACTGCTTAGGCCTTCAACTATGGAAAAAAAATATGCGGATCAACATAGCATGTCGACGCTATGGTGGCAGCGTCTCGACGCTGTTCCTTCAGCTTCACGCCCAAGTATTTTCCTTATTTGAGCTGCTTCCCGACGCTTGGATGGCAGCGTCTCGACGCTTCGACGTCTCCAAGGGCAGAAATGTCATTTTACGCTCTGGTTTTGCTCGTTTAAGCTCCTAATTGCTTCCAAAGTTCCAATGAGGACCCATAGACATATTGTACTCATTTTAAAGCATTTTTCGCAAGGAATTCAACTAAGATAAGCAAATTGGGAGATTCTAAGTGTATAATAAATTGGACTTATCAAATACCCCCAACCTAAACCTTGCTAGTCCTCGAGCAAGCTAAGATTATAATGAAAGAGATTATTATGCATTACAATATTTATGACTCAATTTCTTCAAGATAAGCATGATCAACATTTTACTTACGAGAATTAGATGCGATACTGGCATAGTTAGAGACAAATTAAAATTAACCAAATTCTTTCTTCTGTAGAATGTGAGCTAAGTCTTCCCTAGAGATGTTTTGAAATGTTCGAGAAGGACTTATAAAATTTCCATTCCATCTTCCTTCTACACTGGACAAAGACATAATGCATTAAAGGAAATGAACAAACCAACTTGTTTTAAGGATGCAAAGGGGGGCCTTATACTTTTTCTTTCGTTCTTTTCTTTTCTTTCAACTAAAGAGCCCTAAGCTTGCATAGATATATGATTTTTAAGGGGCACTAGCTTTCACATAACTAATGCAGGACCACATTTCCCCAAGTTTTCTCTTGGACGGCCTAACTGATCACACTAGAGGCAGCTCTTTTTACCCCGACAAGCTAAACAAAAATATTTTTCTTCGTTTTCTCGCATTCTTTTTCTTGATAAAATAAATGATTTTTCTTTTGAAGCTCACAAGGAAAATATTCTTTTTCTCAATACCCGAGCATTAAACAAGCTTTTTTGCAAAAATTTCCTCTAAACATGCTACCTATCCTATCGAGGAGACAATGGAGGCGCGAATCCTAAAAAGCCATCTAAAACCAACAAAACTACGCTAGGAAGGACTCATGCTCAATTTAGTTAAGGACGATTTCGAAAAATTTTAATGAACTCTTTAAAGATGCTAGAATGCATGCAATTCAACTATAGGAAAAATATATAATCATGCTTTTCTTATCCAAGAAATTTAATAATCAATTTTTAAAGCGAGGCATAAAATCTTAAAATTTGTTTTTAAAGTTTGCTCAATTTAAAGATAAATTTGAACACCGATTCAGATCAGTTCCCAAGTAGGAGGTGTTCCGTAAACCGTCAACTTAAATACCTCCAACCTTAGACAGAACTTCGTCGATTCAAGTTCTAATTTATTTTTAAATTGCTTAAAATAATAGGTCAATCAAAGCATAAAGCAAACATGCATATGTTTCCCACCCCTAACCTAAACATTACATTGTCCTCAATGTAAACTAAGCATGCATCCTAAAGGAGAAAAAGTAGAAAGGGAATAGAAAACCTCCCCTGTTTAAGCATTGGGTTGGAAAAGGATGGAAACCTCCACGATTGGCAAAAATTTCAGGGATTTGGTGTAGGGATCCTATAAAGCAATAAAGAAAGATAATTAAGGAAATAACAAAGGAATAAACTACTAAATTAAAAAAGAAAGGATAGAACTAATTGGGTTGCCTCCCATAAGCGCAATTTTTTAACGTCGTTATGCTCGACGGGTTTGAACCAATCAACCCGAGCTGTCATCTTCACTGTTGTAGACAAATGGTGCAAAACTTCCAAAGGATTCATCATCAGAAGAAACATAATTATCATGGTCAGAAACAATAGTGCTTAGATTAGTAGAGGAATGAGGGTCATTACCAACTACCCTGAATGTCATTGTCTTTCCTTTAAATCCTACTGTAACAACTCCTGAATCAATATCAATGTTTACTTTGGCCATCTTCATAAAAGGATAGACCAAAATAATAGAGGCAGAAGTAGAGTTTCATGGCGCAGGCATATCAAGAATGTAGAAATCAGTGGGGAAGACAAAATCCTCTAGTTTAACAAGGACATTCTCACAGATACCTAAAGGGGTGATGCTAGATCTATCAGCTAATTGAATTATTACACTAGTCTCATGCAAATTAGACAATCCTAACTCATGATATAGAGACATAGGCATAACATTGATTGGAGCTCTTAAGTCAAGCATGGCATGTTTAACATGGTGATGTCCTATCATGCAAGGTAAGGAAAACATACTTGGATCTAAGCATTTTTCAGGCAAAGGTTTAAAAGCAAGAATGGAAAGATTTTCACTAACCTTTTTGTTGGAGATTTTCTTTTTGGTACACCATCTTTTAAAAAATTTGGCATACCTTGGGAATTGTTGAATGGCCTCCAAGAGTGGAATGTTGACTAAAACTTTCCTGAATACTTCTAAGGCATCCTTGTCCTCTTCCTCCTTTTTCTTATTAAGTTGGACTAGTCTAGAAGGAAAGGGAGTAGACTCAGTATAATAAAAAACAATAGGGGGTTCAGAACTTACCTTATCAGTATTTTCTTCGATATTTTTGGAAGGAACTGGAGGTGCCTTCAAGGTGGCTCCACTCCTAAGTGTGATTGCATTGAGACCTTCCTTTTTTGGAATTTCTGGTTGGGCAAACAACTTTCCATATTGGACCTCCAATCTACATACGGAAGTGGCCAATTGTGTAATTTGATTTCCCATATTTTGCATACCGGCCTTAGTCTCCTGTTGAAACTTAGAAGTAGATTCAGCTAAAGACTTAACCATATCTTCAAGAGACGTACCTGATTGGGAAGATTGCCCTCCAAAGTTCTGTTTTTGATTGTTGTTTTGGCCATAGCTAAAGTTAGGGTGATCCCTCCATCCCGGATTGTAAGTGTTGGAATATGGATCGTACTTCCTACCTTGGCCATTCTGATTTGCATACCCTCCTATTGCATTGACTTCTGCAGTTTGGCCTTCTTGCAACTATGGACAGGAATCAGTGGGGTGGCCTTGGATTGAACAAATTCCACAAACTTTTTCCTTAGCAATTTGTCCGGTCACAAGTGAAGGATTGGAATTCCCAATTCCGTTACAATGGAAGCAATTGGACCGATTCGCAATTTAATTTTGTTTCGCAAAATACCCATACATTGGCAAAAACGAATTCATAATTCTACAATTTAAGATTAAGCAAACTTACTGTCGTGGGCGACTCTGAATTCAAGAACGCTTCTTGATTGTGCAAGGACCAAATATGAAATCTTGTGATACCACCACAAGATTACCCTGCTATCCTCTGAGTTTGGGAACTCAGTTGTGGGTCTGAATTCTTGATTGGGAATAACGAAGAGAAGAAATTTTCTTCTCTATATTCTGTATTGAGAGAGAATGAGAGAGGGAGTGTTCAAAGAGATATCAGACTTTGCAGAATGAGGAGAGTCCTCATTAGACCCCTCCTACGTGCTCTATCATGTGAGAGATAAAATTAGTTATCAAAATAACCAATTTAATTAATAAATATATTAACTAAAATTTAATTAATTAACTATATGATAATCAATTAATCATATGAATCAATTAAGCATATTTGCATTTAAATCATATTTAAATGCATTGCCCTCACATGTTATAAAGTTTTAATTAATTTAACTAAATCCAATTTAATCAAATTAATTTAAACCAAATAATTAATTAATTCATTGGTTAACTAAATAACACATATTTAATTAACCCATTATTTGAATCACATTCATGAAGGTGTTCATATAACACATGCGGAAGCAATTTTAGGATCGGAGGCACTTAACTACATCAATTTTAGAAAATGAAAACATGCTGTCCAAATACCGTAAGGAGAGAGCAGAATTTTTACCAACCTTTTGGAGACCGATTCAACAACTCCCTTTGATTCCTTTGATCACGAACGGTGTGTGGACCACCTCTAGTGTCTTCCCTACTATTCTCCGGGCCAAGAACGACTTGTGGGAGTCTATAGAGATAGGGAATGAGAAGGGAATGCTTGAAGGTTCAAGCACTAGAGAGATATATGGAGATGAGTGAGTTTGAGACCAAAATCCAGCAGCATAACAATATGGAAAATGGATCTCCTTCATTTGAATCTGATTCATACTCCTTATATAGACATCTTCCATGCAAAGAGAAGCCTCATGACACTAGACATATGGTGAAATTGCAACTCAAAGTGGATTCTAGGTGTTTAATTCACAACACATGCAACTAGTACATGGTTGTGTTGTTTTCCACTATGCATCAACATGCAAGAGTGGGAATGCCAATAAATCCACTTAAAATTGAATCTCAATTCTCAATTTTCAGCTTGCAATTCATTTCTATTTCAATTCAAAATTGAAATTGATTTCTAGGCAATTAATTTGTATAATTCCAAGTAATTTTTACATGATTAATCCAATTAATCTTTATCACCTAGTGCCATGAATTATATATGATTCCTAATACATATATATGGTATTCAAAACACTTTTAAATACTCCATCTCTCATTTTCTAATTTAATTCATAATTAAATTATTGTGTCAAACACAATTTACGATAATACCCGTTTTCCCGATTTTGAACGATTCAAAGCTTCCTATCTTTTTGTTCTAGGCTTTGTTCCGATATGAGCTAGTAGGGGGACCTAATGGACCTATAGATCATGGGTTCCAACGATTCGAGGCTTACCGACTAATCTAGTTATCCAAGCTAGCCAACATTCGTTAACTACCGGGACACTCCACTATAGCCCGATAGTTGAACTCCCCTCACTATAGATATATTTCCGTCCACTTGATTTAACCATGATTAGTAAGTCGATCCTTCACAGGTTGTTCGTATCTATAGCTAGGTCAAAAAGCCGTTTCACCCCTATAGTACTTCTAGTTCCTCAAGTCCCACTGATCCTCTAATGAACAATTGGTTTATGGTCCAACCAATAAACCGAGTCCCTCTCGGGCCAATGAGAGGGCGGGATCCCTTTGTTCAAGCCCCGGAGTCGGCACTTAAGGGAACAACCTCTCTACTATCCCTAATTTGGGTAGGAGTGAATTCCTTCTTGCACGACTATGTCCCCAGCTATCTACCCGTTCCTATCCCTGAAATGGGAGGCTTATTGAGTCGGCGATACTGAGCCACTCTCACCTATGCAGATCTAAGGATAAGCCCGAATAAACAGGAGTTCAGAGATAGCTCAGGATTAAGATCGAGTTACCTAGGTCATCATATGAAATAGTCAGTCTCATCAGTAAGAGGTGTTATAAAGCGAGTGCGACTTATTTCTCGGTCCTGGTCTTATGCAAACTCATTGCATAGGATGCCCCCACTCGCATGTCTCTACATGGATGATTTAGGATCACATCGTCTATACCATCTATAAAGCGGGCCGCGTCTCATAGTGTCCCCAGAATAAGGTATCCAGCCCTATCCCTATACTATAGACTGTTTTGGCTATTACTCGAGCTTGATCCACTTTTATGTCTCTACATAAAGCTCAAGTGTTCATCCTATAGCCATGGATCTTAGTTTATTGGATTTGGGTAATTATATGTGCAATTTACTTTATTCAGTAATAACTTTACTGAATTAGTCTTGATAACGCCTTTATCGAATAAGTATATAATTCGTTTAACATTCACTATCTACGAGTTTTAGGACACCAATCCCAACAATCTCCCACTTGAACTAAAACTCTAGTTTAGTGGGATGTACTATAATCTATAACAGCAGTGGGTGAATAAATACTTGTATTAATAACAAAGTAAAAATACAATAAACTAGGGCATCTAAATACCCAGTATACTGAGGCATCGATATACCGGTTACAATTCTCCCACTCGACCTAGATTATTTCTCGTACATTTCTCGTAGACCTAGACCTTCTAGATGACTCTCGAACACTTTAGCCGTGAGAGCCTTCGTGAATGGATCTGCAATGTTGTGCTCCGACGCTATCTTCGTGACGATCACGTCTCCTCGGTGCACAATCTCCCTAATGAGATGGTATTTCCTTTCGATGTGCTTGCCTCTCTTATGGCTGCGAGGTTCCTTTGAGTTTGCAACTGCACCGCTATTATCACAATATAAGGTGATAGGCAGATGCATATTCGGAATGACTTCTAAGTCAGTTAGGAACTTCCTGAGCCATACTGCCTCTTTTGCTGCTTCGCAAGCGGCTACATATTCGGCCTCCATGGTCGAGTCTGCAATGCATCCTTGCTTGATGTTGCGCCATACTATTGCTCCTCCATTTAGAGTGAATACTAACCCCGATGTAGATTTCCTCGAATCTTTATCGGTTTGAAAGTCAGAATCAGTGTATCCTGTAAGGATCAAATCCTTCTAACCATACACGAGCATATAGTCCCTCGTTCTCCTTAGATATTTGAGGATACTTTTAACGGCTGTCCAGTGATCGAATCCTGGATTTGATTGATATCTACTGACAATCCCTACTGCATAACAAATGTCAGGCCTTATACACAACATGGCATACATTAGGCTACCTACTGCAGAGGCATAGGGAAAACGTCTCCTGTCCTCAACTTCTTGAGGTGTCTGAGGACACTGTTCCTTAGACAAAATAATTCCGTGCCTGAAAGGTAATAGTCCTTTCTTGGAATTTTGCATTTTATATCTAACCAACAATTTGTCGATATAAGACGCTTGAGACAGGGCTAGCGTTTTGTTCTTTCGGTTTCGAACAATTTGGATCCCTAGAACAAATTGTGCCTCACCCAAATCTTTCATTTGGAATTGAGTTGCTAGCCATAGTTTAATGTCAGTTAGATAACCTACATCATTCCCGATGAGTAGGATATCATCTACATACAGTACTAAGAAAGCTACGGAGTTGTTGATGATCCTTTTGTAAACACAAGGCTCATCAAGGTTTTGTTCAAAGCCATAAGATTTGATCGCAGTATCAAATCTCATATTCCAGGATCTAGATGCTTGTTTTAATCCATAAATGGATCGTTTAAGCTTGCAAACTTTTTGCTCTTGATCCTGAGCTATGAACCCCTCTGGCTGAGACATGTAGATACTTTCTTCAAGATTACCGTTCAGAAAGGCAGTCTTGACATCCATTTGCCATATTTGATAATCGTAAAACGTGGCAATGGACAAAAGTATCCGGATCGACTTTAACATGGCAACAGGGGAGAAGGTTTCTTCATAGTCAATCCCCTCCCGCTAGGTAAAACCCTTTGCCACAAGTCGTGCCTTAAAGGTCTGTACCTTTTCAGCAGCGTCTCGTTTTCTCTTGTAGATCCATTTACACCCTATGGGTCTAACCCCTTCAGGTTGATCTACAAGATCCCATACTGAATTAAAATGCATGGACTCGATTTCCAAGTCCATGGCTTTAATCCACTCGTTCTTGTCAACATCATCCATTGCCTGTTTAAAGGTTAATGGATCCTCGATTCCGTCATCAGGTATGACGACTGGAGTTTCAGTTGAACCCAAATAGCGATCAGGTTGTCTAACAACCCTCCCACTACGTCGAGGTTCTCTTATTTCTTGAGAAGGACGCGATTGACTCGAGGTGCCAGCATCATCAACAACTCTTGTTGATGTTTCTGTAGCTTCGTTTGATAATTCACTTAAAACGACTTTACTTCGTGGCTTGTGATCTCTGAGGTGGTCTTCTTCTAGGAATGTAGCATTTGTTGATACAAGTACTTTATTTTCCTCTGGATCGAAGAAGTATCCACCTATCGTTTCTTAGGGATAGCCTACAAATAGGCAAAATTTAGAACGAGGTTCTAATTTCTTTGGATTTGCTTCTAGCACGTATGCAGGGCATCCCCAAATTCTGAGATGTCGTAAACTAGCTTTACGTCCTTTCCAGAGCTCAAACGGTGTTTCAGAAACACTCTTTGAGGGAACTACGTTCAAAATATAAACTGCAGTCTCTACTGCATAACCCCAAAACGAGTTAGGCAACTGAGCATAACTCATCATCGAACGAACCATGTCCAACAAGGTTCTGTTTCTCCTTTCCGATACACCGTTTTGCTGAGGTGTACCAGGGGCTGAGAGTTTGGATGTAATTCCATGCTCTATCAAATAGTCTTGAAAACTTGAGTCCATGTACTCTCCACCTCGATCGGTTCGAAGTGTTTTTATCTTCTTACCTAATAGGTTCTCAACCTCGGCCTTGTACTCTTTGAACTTTTCAAAAGCTTCGGACTTATGATGCAACAGGTAGAGATAGCCATACCTCGAATAATCATCAATGAAACTGATGAAATATTCGTACCCTCCTCGAGCTCTAATGTTCATTGGTCCACAGAGGTCCGAATGAATGAGCTCTAGGGGCTCTTTGGCACGATAACCTTTTCCGGTAAAAGGTCGTTTTGTCATCTTGCCCTCAAGGCATGACTCACAAGGAGGCAACGAGTCGTCTTCTAACTTGTTTAGAAGTCCACTCTTGACCAATCTCCCAATCCTATTGAGGTTGATATGACCTAACCTCAAGTGCCAGAGATACGTATCTTGAGAAACTCTTCGCTCTTTAGGTTGAGTCTCAGCAGTTTTAAACATCTCGTGATTTAAAATAGCTTTAGACACAATTGGTCTCAAAACATACAATTTATTCTTCAAGTTTGCAGAGCAAACATTAATACCTCTTTTAGTTATGAACGCTTCATTAACAGAAAAAGAAATTGAGTAACCTTGTTCCAATAAACAAGATAAAGAAATCAAATTTCTTTTAATTTTCGGAACTATGTACACATTATCTAATATCATGTAACGTTCCTTGGTGAAGAATAATTTTATGTCTCCCACTGCAATAGCCGAGATGACTTCTCCTGTTCCAACTTTAAGAGTCATCTCTCCAGCTTTTAGCTGTTGCCAGGAACTCATTCCTTGAAATGAAGAACATACGTGATTAGTGGCACCTGAATCGAGTATCCAGGCAGAATCGTTGTTTTCCACTAAACACGTTTCCAAGACTAATAAATCGCATTTAGAGTCGTGGATTATGTTTTTCTTGGCTATGCAGTTAGTTTGAGGATATTCCTCACTTAAGACCAAACCTAAATTCTTTGCCACGTGGTTAGCGTTTAAGTAAGTATTCTTAGTCGTAGTATTAAACCGTTTAATTTGGCATTTGCCAAAGCACATTCGTTTTTCGACATATTGCTGAAACAAACAAATTAATCTCTATTAGAAACATGCACTAAACCCATTAATCACATTTATTCAATCAGATTTAGCAAAAGCAATCATCGACCCATATATACAATTGATTTATTTTGCAACGATACTTCAGGGGTTTAGAATAACTGCTACCATAGGGCAGTCAGCTACTCCTCCTCTGAATCGAGACAATCTCGGCCAAATACTATTCCCAGAATAACTCTTACTCCAATAGTTATTTAGCTAACGTTAATTTGGTCAAGACCATCTTGTAAGTGTTACCCATCATTTTCAGATCGCAGAGGACGGCCCCAACAATGCCACCGTAGGGAAGAGCTAATGTTGGGAATGGCCCTAGGAAACCCTATCCATTTCTGGAGTTTGCGTTGTTCTCAATCCCATGCGCAAGCCCTCCGTAGGGTGATCGCTCCCAGGGCGACTCGCAGGCAGCGCATAGGAATCTCACGGTGCAACCTAATGATGGAGACCGCAGGATACGTTTGACACGTTTCCTTCTCCCACTTACTATGAACACTTTCCCCATTCACCTTGATATTAACCCATGCAAACACCAGCCGTAGGGGGACGCTCCCAGGGCGCCTCGAGGCCAAGCATGGATCTCACGGTGTGAACTCAGGGGGACGTGAGAGTAGAAACTTAATATGAATATTTCGTTTCTATACTTTTCCTCCCACTAAAGTGTTGTAAAGTTTTATGGTCTTATTACTTAGGTAAATTCCGGCTAAATGAATCTATCTAAGTCTATGCCTTATTAAACAAGGTCTTTACACTAAATGTCTAGGTGATTAAACACTTTTAATAACCTAGTGACATTGCATGCTAGTAAGACTCTGGTTAATTCAACTCAGGTTCCGAACCATTTGCCGGGAGAGTTCCCTTATAACCAAGGTCTTATGTCCTACTTACTCGAATTTCAAAACTATTTTAAAAAACTAAGTAAGACATATTTCTAATCCTATTAGAAAAAGGCGATCTTAGGTCTATTTCATTTTAAACCATTTAAAGAATGATAAGATCCTAAGATCCTATGTTAGCATGCAACTCTTTGTTATAGATTTTACGGTTTCTATTCATCAACTTTTATAACTCTTATAACTTTTAATGAATAAACCCTATAACATGCTTTCTAATGGTGTTTTAAAGCATATAACAATCAATCATTCAAGTTATAAGAAAAGCACCCTTTAGAAACAACCTATGTCTAGGTTTGTATAACTCTTTATACTACGATGTCTAGGTGATAACACTTTAAAACCTCACACCGCTCACGCATGCTCATAAAACTCGAGTTAACTTAACTCAAGAACCGACTCAATGCCCAGGTAGGAGGTGTTCCGTAAACCGTCAACTTAAATACCTCCAGCCTTAGACAGCATTTTGTCGGGTGAGTTCTCTCGTAACCGTTGTTTTACAAGATATCGACCTAAACTATGCAAGTTGATCGAATTGTTGAAGGTTCATTAACCTAAGTGAGCATGCTCTTTATCTTGTTATAGATTTTAGATTTCTATCTCTTTTATAACAATTATAAAACAAATCCATAACAAGCCTAATTTGAGTATAACAATTATAATCAAACTAATGAAATTTCATGTTCATGCTTGGTTAATTTTATCATTTAATAATTATAACTATTATAAGAATTAATCAATTTTAATTAACCATTCAAGCATGAATCTCCCTAAATTAATACAACTCTTATATTAATAAAACATGAAATTTCCCTCATGCATTTGAATTAATAAATAACACTTATTCAAATTAAACAAATGCATGAACATGCTTTCCTATGGTGGGGTTTTAAATATAAATGACATACATTATGCACATAAAATACTATTTAATTAAAACATACATTCAATAATGCATAATTAATTAAATTTACTAAAGTGAATTGGTTTTGGGATTTTTAATCAAGCAAAAATAAAAACTAAAATTATTACAATAATAATTTCAAATAGGGCTTGGACCGCTTCCGAACCATTCGAACCTACCCGAACAACCTTTGGATTGCTTGAACCGGACCATTTTACCGTTACGAGAAGAACGTACTTGAGCTGGAACTAAAAAACAGCATGCTGGAATTTTCGGCCAACAGTGAGCAGTCTCCGAATTTCTTCAAATTGACGGCCTAAATGGACTCTATTGACTCTCAAATTTTACAGACTCCATATGAACACATTAAAGCCCATAAACATGTAGGCAATTACAATTAAATCCAACGAATTGACTGAAAATTAAAATCCCAAAACCAATTTTCTTTAGTTTTTACACAGTTTCATCATATGAAAAGCTACCCACCAAGCTAAAATTAATGCATGTTAGGTGCCTTAATCATGCTCTGATACCAATTGAAGGTGTTCAGATAACACATGCGGAAGCAATTTTAGGATCGGAGGCACTTAACTACATCAATTTTAGAAAATGAAAACATGCTGTCCAAATACCGTAAGGAGAGAGCAGAATTTTTACCAACCTTTTGGAGACCGATTCAACAACTCCCTTTGATTCCTTTGATCACGAACAGTGTGTGGACCACCTCTAGTGTCTTCCCTACTATTCTCCGGGCCAAGAACGACTTGTGGGAGTCTATAGAGATAGGGCATGGGAAGGGAATGCTTGAAGGTTCAAGCACTATAGAGATATATGGAGATGAGTGAGTTTGAGACAAAAATCCAGCAGCATAACAATATGGAAAATGGCTCTCCTTCATTTGAATCTGATTCATACTCCTTATATAGACATCTTCCATGCAAAGAGAAGCCTCATGACACTAGACACATGGTGAAATTGCAACTCAAAGTGGATTCTAGGTGTTTAATTCACAACACATGCAACTAGTGCATGGTTGTGTTGTTTTCCACTATGCATCAACATGCAAGAGTGGGAATGCCACTAAATCCACTTAAAATTGAATCTAAATTCTCAATTTTCAGCTTGCAATACATTCCTATTTCAATTCAAAATTGAAATTGATTTCTAGGCAATTAATTTGTACAATTCCAAGTAATTTTTACATGATTAATCCAATTAATCTTTATCACCTCGTGCCATGAATTATATATGATTCCTAATACATATATATGGTATTCAAAACACTTTTAAATACTCCATCTCTCATTTTCTAATTTAATTCATAATTAAATTATTGTGTCAAACACAATTTACGATAATACCCGTTTTCCCGATTTTGAACGATTCAAAGCTTCCTATCTTTTTGTTCTAGGCTTTGTTCCGATATGAGCTAGTAGGGGGACCTAATGGACCTATAGATCATGGGCTCCAACGATTCGAGGCTAACCGACTAATCTCATTATCCAAGCTAGCCAACATTCGTTAACTACCGGGACACTCCACTATAGCCCGATAGTTGCACTCCCCTCACTATAGATATATTTCCATCCATTTGATTTAACCATGATTAGTAAGTCGATCCTTCACAGGTTGTTCGTATCTATAGCTAGGTCAAAAAGCCGTTTCACCCCTATAGTACTTCTAGTTCCTCAAGTCCCACTGATCCTCTAATGAACAATTGGTTTATGGTCCAACCAATAAACCGAGTCCCTCTCGGGCCAATGAGAGGGCGGGATCCCTTTGTTCAAGCCCCGAAGTCGGCACTTAAGGGAACAACCTCTCTACTATCCCTAATTTGGGTAGGAGTGAATTCCTTCTTGCACGACTATGTCCCCAGCTATCTACCCGTTCCTATCCCTGAAATGGGAGGCTTATTGAGTCGGCGATACTGAGCCACTCTCACCTATGGAGATCTAAGGATAAGCCCGAATAAACAGGAGTTCATAGATAGCTCAGGATTAAGATCGAGTTACCTAGGTCATCATATGAAATAGTCAGTCTCATCAGTAAACGGTGTTATAAAGCGAGAGCGACTTTTTTCTCGGTCCTGGTCTTATGCAAACTCATTGCATAGGACGCCCCCACTCGCATGTCTCTACATGGACGATTTAGGATCACATCGTCTATACCATCTATAAAGCGGGCCGCGTCTCATAGTGTCCCCAGAATAAGGTATCCAGCCCTATCCCTATACTATAGACTGGTTTGGCTATTACTCGAGCTTGATCCACTTTTATGTCTCTACATAAAGCTCAAGTGTTCATCCTATAGCCATGGATCTTAGTTTATTGGATTTGGGTAATTATATGTGCAATTTACTTTATTCAGTAATAACTTTACTGAATTAGTCTCGATAACGCCTTTATCGAATAAGTATATAATTCGTTTAACATTCACTATCTACGAGTTTTAGGACACCAATCCCAACAATTCAAATATGTATCTCTCTTTTAACCTATAGTTTTAATATGAATCCAATTCACATTAAAATTAATCTATAGTTATTAATTTTATTAAATCAAATTTAACAAAATTAAATTGAACAATTAATTAATTCAAAAATTAATTAATTTTATAACTAATTAAATATCATCCATATTTAATTAATTACATATTAGAATCAAATTCTAATATGTCTCTCATATATTATATAGTTTAATTAAATCACATTTAATTTAAACTAAATTGAATAATTAATTCATAATTAATTAATTAAATATCATATATTTAATTAATTATATTTTTGAACTCCTTCAAATATACTATTCTCTCAATTTAATAAAGTTGAATCTCACATTAAACTTTATATTATAATGTATCACTATACATTATATTAATTCTATCTTATTCAATTAACTTGATTCCCATATTGAATTGGAACTATTCAAATTCTTTCAAGATAAATTGTTCCCAATTACTCTTTACGAGCTAGCAGGGGCACCTAATGGACCTATAGATCAGAAGATTCAATGATATGAGGTTAACTAACTAAACTCATTAATCGAGTTAACCAATATTCATTAACTGTGTGTCACTCCACTAAAGACCCACAGTTGCACTCTTCTCATGTAGAATATTTTTGTGTCCACAGATATTGACCAATAACAGTAAGTCAATCATTCACGAGTGTTTGTAACTCCAGTTGGGTCAAATTACCGTTTTACCCCTGAGTTACCTCTGGCTCCTTAAGTACCAGTGCTCCTCTAATGAACAACCTGTTTATGGTCAGTGAGAGGGTGGGATCCCAAAAAGTGAGAGGGTGGGATCCCTTTGTTCAAGACACGGAGTCACCACTTAAGGGAACACTCATCTACTTCTCCTAGAAGCGGGAAGGAGTGAATTCCATCTTGTGTTGTCATGTCCCCAGCTCCCCATTCGGTCTTGTCCCCAAGAAGGTAGGCTTATTGAGTCGGCGTGTAGGCCACTCTCACCCGTACTAATCAAAGGACAATCCCTCGTGAGAAGGAGTTCATGACACACTCAGGATTAAGACTGAGTTACTTAGGTCATCCTATTGAAACAGTAACCTAACTAGTTAACGGTGTTACATCTAGTGGTTTACTATTTCGTGGTCCGGTCTTATGCAAACTCATTGCATAGGATACCCCACTCGCATGTCTCCTACATGGACGCCTTGGATCAATACGTCTGTATCAAATACGAAGCGGGCCGTATCACATAGTGCTACCAGGATAAGGTACCCAACCTTATCCCTGTACTATAGACCTTTTAGGTTGTTACTTGAAGATTGATCCCCGTATGTCCCCACATACTAGTTCAAGTTACATGTCAACAACCTTGGATCTTAGTTTATTGGATTTGGGTTATATTGTGCAATTTTATACTTGAAATGTCAATAACACTTTATTGCATAAACCTCAATAACACTTTATTGATACAAGTGTATAATTCGTTAACATTCAATATCTACGAGTTTTAGGAAATAAAATCCAACCACAAGTTGTTTAACAAGATCATTAAGTTCAAACATTTTTGAATCATGATTACTTACCTCATTAACAGCTGCTACTTTTGGTAATAGACCAGGAACTCGTGTTCCAAATTGTTGAGAATTTTCGGCCATGGAAGATATGAGTGCTCGGGCCTCTGTTGCAGTTTTGTTCACCAATGCTCCTCCACTAGTTGCATCGATCATGCCTCGATCTGTGGGAAGTAAACCTTCATAGAAATATTGAATTAGAAATTGATCGACTACTTGATGGTGAGGAAAACTAGAAAATAATCTTTTAAAACGTTCCCAATATTCGTAAAGACTTTCACCGGCAATTTGAGTAATACCGTAAATTTCTTTATGAAGATTTGCGGCCCTACTTGCAAGAAAAAATTTTTCTACAAATATTTTTTTCATCGCAGCCCATGTATTAATTGAACCACTAGGAAGAAAATACAACCAATCTTTTGCCATATCTTTTAAAGAAAAAGGGAAATCACGTAAACTTATTTGTTCGTCAGTTACACTATTGGGCTTCATTCCCGTGCAAACGATGTAGAACTCCTTTAAGTGCTTGTGTGGGTGCTCCCCTGAACTTCCCTTAAAAATAGGCAAAAGATGGATTAGTCCAGATTTCAATTCAAATGCACCTTCGGTCTCGGGATAAGTGATGCAAAGTGGTTGTTGGTTCAAATTTGGGGTCGCGAGTTGTTTCAATGTTTGCTCGGCCATAGCTTGTGGTTTGTTGACTTCCTCTCTTTTTGCCTCCCTTCGAAGTCTACGTTCTTCCCTCCTGATGTCAGGACAAAACAGAAATTCTCTATCTTGCGAAGAACGGGTTTGCATAAACTGTAGACAGAAAGTAAAAATGTAAAATGAAAACAAAAAAGGAAAGAAAAAATTGCCGTAGACTCCCTTGCAACGGTGCCAATTTGATGGATGAGATTGTCGAGATCTCTTACCAAATAAATTTATAATCCTCAACCTCTAAAGCTAACTTGTAGCAGTAGCGGCCGGGGTCGATCACAGGGAGTCTATGCAAACAAATCTTTAATTCCTTAATTGTTTTAGGTAACCAAAAAGGGGGGTTTTTATATTTGGAAAGAAAGTAAACAAGGAAAGAAAATTAATTATGGAAAATATTGCAAAAGGAAAGTAAGAGAATCAAATTAAGGAAAGAAATCAATACCTCAAAGATCATGCAACCGGGTTAGTCATGGTAAGTTCAATTCAATAAAATCATTAATTTCACTAATGAATCAAAACAAGTTTAAGTCCGGCGTATTACGGCAACAAACCGAGAATCATGATCCAACTATCCCAAACATGCAAATGCTAACTTTGATTCTAGTTTAAACTAATTAATTGGCCAATTAATTAATCTAAATTGCAATGGGGTCTAGCCGAATTAATTTACATGCAACGGTCAATAAACCACGATTACAATTAATTAAATCATTTAGTTCTAGGGATGCATGCGTATAATCATAATGTTAACCTATATGCTACTAAGATTTAGCAAGTAAATTTAGAGAGGGCGTGGTCAAGGTTGTCAATCTTTCCTACCACAATCTAAACTTATAGAAGAAGAACTAAAGTCACATAAACATGCTTTGATAATTCAAACAATAAATTTCATTAAAAGAATGTGAACTTACTCTTTGATACTAATGGCGAGCATAGCTAGCTAGTTTTACCTAATTAATTTAGCTAGTATTTTATAATTAAATGACCAAAATTATGCATTTTTGTATTTATTTGTAGGAATTATGTTTTGGAGATAAAATCGGGAAATTGGAGCTAATTGGATGTTCGGGATGCGAAAAGAGGCAAAGGAAGGAAGAGAATCGAAGTTGGAAAAGCTCATTTTAGGCCTGGCCGAAGACCAGCGTCGAGACCCTTGCTAAAGGGCGTCTCGACGCTACTATTTTCCTTCTTGAATAGGCGGCAACAGGTCACAGCTTCGAGATGCTGTGAGATTTCCAATTCCAGAATCTGCGATATCGCGATGCTACCCCTATAGCGTCGCGACGCTGTGCCGAAAATTTACCCTATTGAAACTTTACGATTAGGTCAATTGAGGGGACCTTTTTGGATGACTTTGGGGCCGAAAACTCGACTAGAGAGCTACTGTGGAGGCTGAAGCAAGTGGAGAAAAGTTGATTTCAACGCTTTGTTCGTGGAGATCGTGACGGGGACATGCGGTCTCGGCCTACTTAGCGTTTACTTCTCTTTTCCCTTTTCTTTAGTAGTTTTTATGGCTTATTTATACCTAGTTTATATCATAGCACGGAGTATGAGTATCTAAGTTTCGAATCTTAGGGATTGATGTAGCCGTTGGGCACTTTTTGGATTGTTGCTATTAATTTCATTTATGCATCATGTATGTTTAATGCTTGCAATTTACCGGCCATGAATTGGATGTTGATTATGTCTAAATCCAACTCGGGAGAGAGGATTTAGCTTATAACTCATTATGCATAACTAGGATTTAGCTAGATATCGGGAGATGATAGTTAATTCTAGAAATCGTTAAAAAGGATAACCTTAATGCCTTGCATGTTTAATGAATTTAGATAGGGATATCGGGTTCATTGCATGTGGGAGAATCATGTATGCTCGGGAGAGATATGTGTGATTTTAGTAGTCCAAGATTTATGAATCATAACATGTCATTAATCCATGAATTAATCCATAGTCCCAATTGGTGAAATCAAATCCCTAAGACTGTTGTCATCATTAGATTGTCACATTCTTTTAGTTTTGTGTCTAATTTTGCATTCTTTGTCATTAAAGTGTGTTCCCTAAATAAAATTGGCCAAAAGTATTTCCGGTAATTAAATTTGCTAGAAACCCAATCCAGAGGACGACATTCGAAATCTATTTTCACTATATTATAACTTGACCCGTACACTTGCGGTAAGCAAATTGTGCATGAAATTATCTTGAAACACTGATGAAGTGTATAAGATATTACTCCATTTCCATGAATCCAAGAACGGCCTAACAATAATTTGTAAGTGGTCTTGGAATCTATGATATGGAATAAAGTGTTGGCCTTCAAATATCCAATAACAAGCTCCAAACGGATCATGTCGATTGCTCGTTGGCCGCCTTGGTTGAAGCCTTGAATAACCAACCTACTGTTTGATAGTTCATCCATTGAAATTCCTATCTGTGTCATGGTTGACTTAGGCATTATATTCACCGCAGATCCATCGTCGATAAGAATTCGGCCTAGTTTTTGCTATCAAATATATCCTGAGACGAATAAAGGCCTATTATGAGGCTTCGATCCCAACATCAAGTCTTCATCTGTGAAGCTAATGGACATATAACATGAGACACATTTGTATTCTTGCAACTCTGGAACGTCTGAAACGTTAGAACATTTCAATGTTTCAACAATAGCATCTTTGGTTGCTTGAGGAAGTGACAACAAATCATCTATTGTGAATGAGGGCGAATCTTTTGGCTTTGTCATTACCTGAGATAGACTTGAGGAAGAATCACCTTCTTCGAATACATTGACAGCATGACATGCGACTATCTTAGGGATGTCCTCATGATTGTCATTAAGAAAGTTCTTTGGGAAGAAATCTTTAAGGGTTACTGGATGTTGAGAAAGAACAAAATCTTGATTCTCTTCGACAACTAGTTTAGGTTTTCTCGAACCTTTTATCTTTCTCTTCTGCTTTTGTGACATGTTCTTTCTTCTGTAGTTCCGGAACATGTGAGGCTCTCTTTGAACAAAATGTTTCCTTTGTTTTTTTCGACGAGTTACTAAAGTCCATCCTTCGTCTTCATTTTCAATAGACTGAAGTTGGTATTGGAAGATGTCACTCGAAGATTCTTGTTGAAGCCAAATAAAGATCAACTCCAACGTCCCGAACTAGATCAGACTTGCTACTGAATTATGAACCGGGCTTGGAGCTGCTCGATCGTTGAGATTTGTTGCTATCGCCGCATGATTTGATTGAGCTACCTCCTCAAGATCTAACTCAATCTTTTTTTCTTTAGCTAACTTCAAAACTAGCTCCTTTAGAACGAAGCACCTTTCCATCGGGTGGCTGATGACTCGGTGATATTTGCAGTAGTTGGGATCATTAACTCTCCCCATCTCTTCTGGGTCTTGCATTTTGGTAGTTCAATAAGTCGTTTTTCTAGGAGTTGTTCTAACATATCTGAAATGTCAGAATCTGGAAAAGGGTAAACTTTCTCTTGCCTTTCTTTCAGGGTCAGACGATGTCTCTCACCTCCCTCTTGTTGTTTCTCTATCTTCTTTTCATTTACTTTCGAAGAAAACTTGAAAGGAGTTGCATTGACTACCATTGACTCTTTCGTAGTGCTTTTGGTAGTTTTCTCAGTATTCTTAACTTCTTTCTTTTCATTCCTGCCATCGGGGACAAAAGGATCTTTGTTCCCTCTTG
The DNA here is from genome assembly GCA_017139565.1 of Luffa aegyptiaca. NCBI lineage: Eukaryota > Viridiplantae > Streptophyta > Magnoliopsida > Cucurbitales > Cucurbitaceae > Luffa > Luffa aegyptiaca. Next base: position 27,621,061 of record CM029403.1, read on the forward strand.
TAGCAATGCTCAATTCCATGTCATGAGCGTGTGTTGCCAACTCCTCGAAAGTGTTGGGCTTTATTCCTTGCAGGATATAGAGGAGTCCCCAATGCATGCCTTGGATGCACATTTCAACAGCCGACAATTCGGTGAGTCGATCCTTGCAATCTAAGCTCAAAGCTCTCCAACGGTTGATGTAGTCAACAACTAGTTCGCATTTCCATTGTTTAGCGCTGGTGAGCTCCGTCATACTGACGGTTCGTCTTGTGCTGTAGAAGTGGTTGAGGAACTCCTTCTCAAGTTGCTCCCAACTATCGATAGTCTCAGGCTCAAGGTCGATATACCAGTCGAAAGCATCCCCCTTCAGTGTTCGTACGAACTGTCTGACTAGTAGGTCTTCTTTAGTACCAGCGTTTTCACATGTCTCGACGAAATGAGCAACGTGCTACTTGGGATTGCCCTTCCCGTCGAATTGTTGAAACTTCGGTGGCTGGTATCCATGAGGCATTCTTAGATTGTCGATTCTCTTGGTATATGGCTTGGAATACAAGAGAGAGTTCTGAGTCGGTCCACATATTGAGCTCTGATGGAATTCATGATCATATCCTGGAGCTGCTGGACGGACAGTGAAGCAATAGAAGTGGAATGTTGTGACTGATCTTGTGCAATAATATTTCCCTTGTCTTTGATGGCAGGGGTCTGACTCGATTCAGCAACATCCCGACTTTCCATCTGGTTCCTGAGAGAGACGATTTCTTGGTCTTTCTCTTTGACCATTTTCAATAACATGCTGATTTTCTTCTCAACTTCAGCCATTCGTTCTTCACTAGTTCCAGCATCAGTCATCATAACAAACATCACATCAGGACTGGATGTTTCGTTTGGTTGTTGAGAAGGAGAGATGAATTTTCCAAGCATCAGATTTTCTACAGTGGCGATTACAAGTTGAGCAGATTCTGTCATGCGTCTCAGCATCTTGTTTGCAATGACAGGAGTTTGACTGTCTTCGTGTTGGGTTTCCTTGGAGCGACTGCGAGTAATTGGCCCCACATATGAGTTGCTTGAAGCAGCGATCTTTGAAGAAGCTTCTTCGGAAGTCTTGATTTCTTTGCGAGAAAAAGAGATGAGAGGTAGAGACTGTCCCACTGGGCGTGCCAATTTGTTCACACAAGATTTCGACAAGGAAATTTAATTCGTGGAAATGAACTTGATTTTATTGAATTTGTATGTATAAGTGTTACAATCTCTAATATTTGTCCTCTGATTCTTTATCTCAAAATGTAGAGTCTGATCTGAGGGCTGGCGAGCTTGATCTCAGACGGAGGAAGGTTGAATCTTCAACTTGTATCTTGATGAAGAAACAGTTGATTCTTTGGAATCTTCTAGTCGTTGGATCTTCGAAGTCTTGAGCTTGCCGAATTCTGAATCTTGAATCTTTTGAACTCTCTGGACTCTCTGACTTTTGAAGACTCTGGACTTTGGGAGGATGCTCTGGACTCTGCGTTCTCTGACTCTGTCTGAATGCCCAAAATGAATGGTGGCCTCTTCTATTTATAGAGTTTGATGGACCTCATATGGGCTTGGGCTTGGGTCCAACCTTTGGGCTTAGGCTATATTTGGGCTTTAATCCAACTCATTTTTAATAAAATTGGATTATTTTAATTTAGCCCAATTTCTTCAGTGATCTCGGGTCACATTAGTCTCGGGTCCAATTGCAACGTGGCATAATTTGATTGGACTCGGCTTATGTCATCGATGGATCAATAATAGACAAGTGGCATTGTTTGATTTGCCGAATTTTAATGTCTATTAATTTAATTTAGGGACACGTGTAAATTTGTAATTGATCCCAAATTTATTTTATCATTAATTCAAATTATTGTCGTGACAATTTGTGATTGACCGAAATTTCTCACTCAACAAATGCTCCCTTTTCAAAATTTATGCACCTATATGCGTGCATAGATTTTGAAAAGCATGATTTATGAGAAAAATATATGACGTTTAGTCATAACTTTAACTTGTGTTGATAGGCGAAATTAATTAGAATATTAACTTATAATTCCAAATAATTTTGTTTTCGCTACCAACATTAATTTTGGCCAAATTTTGAATTTTGATTTCCAATATTTTTTTTTTTGAAATTGGAAAATTAATTGTAGTCAAAATTGTGACAATTTTTTTTTTCTCTACCTTGGACATGAATTTGGAGGTCTTTTGGCTTGTCAATTTTATTAGGTCAAATTTCTCTCTTGATTCATGTAATTTGGAGATTTTTTTTTTTTTTTACCTAAATAGCAATCGTAGGAAATTCATTGCCATATTTGATTAGGCAAAAATTTCCTTGGCCAAAAGTCAACTTTTCCTTATGTGTTTGACCTAATTCCTCCCTTATAAATTGAATAAGTTGCATAGGCCAAGACACAAAGCCATTCAAGCAAGAAGTCTAGGTAAGAAAAGAAATTCTCTCTTCTTAAATTTCTCTTTTCTTTCTTTCATTTGACTTCAAATGCTCATATATTTTCTCCTTTGTGTAGGCCTTGAGTTTGAGCGAAAATCTCCCTTCATGCTTTTTTGTTGCCCCATTAGTAAGTCAAAAAGACAATCTGGGAATCTCTTTTTTTTCGTAAGCTTCACATGTAGGGTTTGCTTTGTCAGCTCAATCCTTTTTTATCACCGCCGCTTTATGGTTTAAGTTCTGCCTTTCCCACATATATGTATGCACATTAGTTGCCGCCATTTGCTAATTTTCTTTGATTTTTTTTTTAATTTCATTTTTCAGTTTCGTTTTTTTTTCAATCTTTTCATATATATATATATATATATATATAAACACACATGCACCAAGACCTCAAGGAATATATATTCTTTATCAATGATGTCAGTATACTAAACATATATAGACACCTAAGGTTGCATGGCTGCTTTTTTTTTCTTCTAACATTGCCGCAACATATCTTTTTTTTATTGATTTTTTTTTAATTTAAAAGTTGCTGCTACATGTGTGTCTTAGCCTAGGTTAAAGTTGCCGACTACCTTCCGTATATGTCTATATTTAAAAAAAAAAAAAACATGTTTCAGTTTGCGGCAAATTCACAAGCGTTTGCCCTTTTTTTTTTTTCTTTTTCTTCATGTATGTTGTTTTCGGGTTAAAGCCAATTTTTTTTTGTCAATTTAAGGCTCCAAATATACTTTGCCGCTCCAAATTTAACCAAAACACATAAACAAAATGTGTTTGCTTCTGTCGCTGCCAAAACTCATTTTTTTAAACCAATTTGCTGCCACCATTTGTATATGAAGACCACCCAATTTTGATTTGATTTCCCTTTTTTTTGGGGCGTTTGCATCAATAGCAAAAAAAGAAATCATAATTGCACGCGTGTCTTTGATTTATTGGGTTTGCAGATATAACAAAAAAAGTTTGGCCCGGCCCAAACAATGACGCAAAAAGACTAAAATAACCTTAGCTCGTCGTCCAGTGATATACCAAATATCTAGTATATTAAACCCAAAAAAATATACTAGATATTTGGTATATCAATCAACTGATATACTAAATATATAGTATATTAGATGTATCTTTTCATGAATATAATATACTTCATTTATGAAGTATACACATGAGCTTTCATTAGTTTAGATATCTTTGATATACTTTATCAATGAAGAATTAGATATATTACCTTTATTTTGGGACAATATGTGTGGTAGAGGATTTAAACCTCTAACCTCTTGGTTGAATGTGTATATATCAATGATTTTTTTTAATAACAAATCTATCATTGATGTTTTTAGCTACTCATAATCAAGTATATCAATGTTATTAATTATTTGAGTAGTATAAAAAATGAGGTAAGTTAAAAAAAATATATACAAATGAGGTATATCAATGGTGTATCAACGTTCATAACAGGTATAGAAGACACATTTATTTTATAAAAGACAAACATTTCATTTAAAATATGTAAGTAACACCACATAATTCAATAAAGATAAAAAAAAAATATAACAAATACAAGTAAAGAAAGTAACATTTCAAGTATATCATTGGTATATCAAATGTTATGCTTATCAAATCAAGTATATATTAGGTATATCATTGTATTCATTTGAGTATATCAAATTTGGTATACTTTATATTTCGTATATCAGTAAATATAAAATATATCATATATACTACTAATATACCTATCGATATACCAACAAGGGTAAAATATACTACATATTGGGTATATCGATCAACTGATATACTAAATATATAGTATATCAGATGTATATTTTCATGAATATAATATACTTCATTTATGAAGTATACACATGAGCTTTCATTAGTTTTAGATATCTTTGATATACTTTATCAATGAAGAATTAGATATATTAGCTTTATTTTGGGACAATATGTGTGGTAGGGAATTTAAACCTCTAACCTCTTGGTTGAATGTGTATATATCAATGATTTTTTTTAATAACAAATCTATCATTGATGTATTTAGCTACTCATAATCAAGTATATCAATGTTATTAATTATTTGAGTAGTATAAAAAATGAGGTAAGTTAAAAAAACAAATACAAATGAGGTATATCAATGGTGTATCAACATTCATAACAGGTATAGAAGACACATTTATTTTATAAAAGACAAACATTTCATTTAAAATATGTAAGTAACACCACATATAATTCAATAAAGATAAAAAAAAAAATTATAACAAATACAAGTAAAGAAAGTAACATATCAAGTATATCATTGGTATATCAAATGTTATGCTTATCAAATCAAGTATATATTAGGTATATCATTGTATTCATTCGAGTCTATCAAATTTGGTATACTTTATATTTCGTATATTAGTAAATATAAAATATATCATATATACTACTAATATACCTATCGATATACCAACAAGGGTAAAATATACTACATATTTGGTATATCGATCAACTGATATACTAAATATATAGTATATCAGATGTATATTTTCATGAATATAATATACTTCATTTATGAAGTATACACATGAGCTTTCATTAGTTTTAGATATCTTTGATATACTTTATCAATGAAGAATTAGATATATTAGCTTTATTTTGGGACAATATGTGTGGTAGAGAATTTAAACCTCTAACCTTTTGGTTGAATGTGTATATATCAATGTTTTTTTTTAATAACGAATCTATCATTGATGTATTTAGCTACTCGTAATCAGGTATATCAAATGTTATTAATTATTTGAGTAGTATAAAAAATGAGGTAAGTTAAAAAAACAAATACAAATGAGGTATATCAATGGTGTATCAACATTCATAACAGGTATAGAAGACACATTTATTTTATAAAAGACAAACATTTCATTTAAAATATGTAAGTAACACCACATATAATTCAATAAAGAAAAAAAAAATATAACAAATATAAGTAAAGAACGTAACATATCAAGTATATCATTGATATATCAAATGTTATGCTTATCAAATCAAGTATATATTAGGTATATCATTGTATTCATTCGAGTATATCAAATTTGGTATACTTTATATTTTGTATATCAGTAAATATAAAATATATCAGATATACTACTAATATACCTATCGATATACCAACGAGGGTAAAATTGGAAAAATAAAAAAAACGGAAATCAGATTTTTAAATTTTTGCTATGTTTACAAATCTAAAAATCATAGCTAAATTTGCAAATATCCTAATATTTTTTGCTACCCATTGCAATTCCCTTTTCTTTTTTAAACCTTTGTCGGTAGCATAAACTTCAACCACTTGCATGCAACCATTTTGTTTCTTTCCTTTCTTTTTCTTGTCGATGCATACATGCATATGATATCGTATACTTTTTTTTTTTTTTTTTTACTTTGGCCGAAAATTAATCCTTTTTCTTTCCTTTTTTTTTTGCTTACTACCTTCCTTTTCTTTTATAGGATTTGTAATTAACAAGCTTGTTTGACAATCTCTTTGGATCGATCTTAATCTCTGTCCACCATTTGGAAGGTATATACATATTCAAACCCTTTTTTTTTTTTTGATTATGCATATATATTCCATTGGTGTCCTTATTGGATGTGTACATATGAACTGCTTGGATTGTGCCATAGCTTCTCTTTTCTTTTTTCTTTTTTTTTTTTGCACATATATATTATTGCAATTTGTTTCTTTCTTGCTTGAATGTGTAAGCATCGTGCAACAGTCGTCACCAAATTCACTTGCAGTGATTCCACCAAAAGTTGTGAGTATCTTTTTGCTGCTTATTATCATATAGCCTCTCAGAACTGTGATCATTTTCAGATTTCCATTAGTTCATGGATTTCTTTTTGGTTTAAGAGAGATTTGCAGTATGAGAAGCCTCCTCCTCGAAAAGTAAAGAAAGCTAGTCGTCCTCGCCCGACTCATAATCCAAATGGAGTTCCTATCAAGTGTTCTGACTGGTCTGAGAGAGAACTCGAGGTCTTCCGTGAGCTGGGTGTAGAAGATGAATTGATAGAAAAGACTTACTTGGTTGCTTTTCTTTCTTGTTGGTTATGTGTATTCGTGTTTCCCAATAAACAGATTTCTCTTCGTCCAGAGGTCTTCAAGGTTGCAAGCCTTATGGCAGAAGGTTATGCTTTTAGTCTTGCTATTCCAGTTTTGGCTAATATCTACCATGGGTTGGGCCAGATTTATAAAGCTTCTCCTTCGGCATGACATTCAGAGGCTTGTTTTCCAGTACATTACGTTTACGCTTGGATTGCTTATTACTTCAACACGCATTATGCAGTTCCAGAAAAAGTTAGGGGCCCAATGATGGTTGAGTTTTCCGGAGAGGGTGGAACTAAATACTTTGACGATTTTGAGGCTCGTGCACACATTCATTAAGGTAAATATGTATCGTGGTATGCGAATCTCCCTCCTCGCAATAAAGGCATGGTTCTGACAGATGATGACAAACTATCATTTTGGCATTCCTCATTCTTTATAAGCATTCGACCTGTTGGGTTTTATGCCCTAAAACTCGGAGATAGTAAATGTAACATTTTGACGGCTGTTTATAATAAAGAGTTATTTCCATTCAATAAAGTGTTATCTATTTTAAATTATTAGTATTGCCTAAATATAACCATAAATCTAATAAACTAAGAACCCATGACTATATTATGTATACTTGAAGTTTATGTGTGACATAAGTATGGATCAAGTTCAAGTAAATAGTCTAAACAATCTATAGTGTATGGATAAGGTTGGGTACCATAATCCTGGCGACACTATTGGCGCGCCTCACTTTGTTCTTTAAAGACAGACGATGTGATCCTAATAGTTCATGTATAAGACATGTGAGTGAGGGCGTCCTATTCAAAGAGTTTGCATAGAGATCGGACCAGGAGATAAGCCATTTTCAATTTACAACACCGTTTATTGTTGAAACTAAACATCTCATACAAATAACCTAGGTAACTCGATCTTAATCCTGAGCTAATTATGAACTCCTGTTTATTTAGGATTATCCTTTGATTTGCATGGGTGAGAGTGGTCAAACATCGCCGACTCAATAAGCCTACCATTTTGGGGATAAGACTAAATGGATAGCTGGGGACATAGCTTTGCAAGATGAAATTCACTACTACCGTTTTAGGGTTAGTACAGGTTTGTTCCCTTAAGTGCTGACTCCGAGTCTTGAACAAGGGGCCCCGCCTTCTCATAACCTTGAGAGGGACTTGGTTCAGTGATTGTATCACGAACTAGTTGTTCATTAGAGGATTAGTGGAACTTAAGGAACAAGATGTAACTGTAGGGGTAAAACGGACATTTGTCCTAGCTCTAGTTACGAACAACCGGTGAAGGGTTGACTTACTAATCATGGTTATCTAAAGTGGACAATAAATATATCTACAGTGAGGAGAGAACAACTACGGGCTATAGTGGAGTGTCCCGGAAGCTAACGAACGATAAATGACTAGGTTAATGAGATTAACCGGTTATCATCATTTCGTTGGAGCCCATGATCTGTAGGTCCATTAGGTCCCTCTACTAGCTCAATTGGAATAAAACTTGGAACAAAATGATAGGTTAATATTTGAAACGTTCAAATTCGGAAAAGGATACAAAAGTCGGTTATATGCGATATTTAACGACATATTAGTTTAATTACGAATTAAACTTTAAAATGACAGTTGGATGTATTTAAATATGGTTTAAATATTAAACACGTGAATAAAGATTCATGTTCGAAAAATTTCGTTGGGAGAAAAACCAAGATTGCACAAGTGGTATTAATTTAATATAAGATATTAAATTAAATGATTTTATTTTTATTTGAATAAAGTTTTATTTAAATTAAAATAAAATCATAATTGAGTGGGATTGTTCATATTTTATATTTATAATTACAAAATTTTGAATTTAAAAGAAATTCAAAAAGTTAGTAATTTTTGGAGGTGGTGCTTAATGACTAATCACCTTAGATTAGCCTTCTTGCACCACCTAATCCATGACTCAAATCACTCCCAAATTGCTGTCAATTTTTTGTGCAATTCTTGTGCATGATTTTCCTCTATTTATAGAGGATGAGCTGATGAAAAGAGTAGCAATAATTCAACCTAAAATTCTGCCAAAATTCTCTCAAAACCTCCATAGCTCAAACTCTCAAATTTGTTTATACCCAATAAGCTTTCCTTTCCAATTCCTATTAATTGAGGATCCCACAATCCATTCCAAGGCTTGAGGATAGTACAAAAGATCCAAGTTGTTGTCCAAAAGCCGTTCGTGCGAATTATAAAGCATCAGATTATACGAATTGGGAGCTTCAAGAGGTAGGTACCTTATTACTCTGTTTTTTGTTCTTATGAACAACATGACTTCAAGGATTAAATTGATCAAATTGTGTGCCTAAGATTCAAAATTGCTTCCGCATGTGTGATATTAACACCTACAATTTGTATTAGAGCATGGTTTGGGCACCCAATTTGCATTAATTTGTTCATGGTGGGTAGCGTTTGCATATTGAAGTTTTCTGGGTGCTATAATGGATATATTACGGTTTTGGCAATTTAATTCTCTCAAATTGGTTGTAATAATTTGTAATTGTCTACATGTTATGGGCATAAATGAGTTAGTATCGAGTCTGTAAAATTTGATAGTCATTAGAGTCCATTTTGTACTGTAATTGCTCGAAAGAAGAAGAACTCAAGCTGGCCAAAAGAAGAGCAGGCTGGCCAGAGGGGTTGACCATTGGGGCTGACAGATGGTTGACAGGATGACCATTCGGGCTGACAGATGGTTGACTGACTGACTGGTTGACCATTCGGGCTGACAGATGGCTGGCTGGCCATTCGGGCTAACCAGATAGGGATATTTTTAAAGCAGTTTTTTAATTATTGAATGCAGATCCTGGACCAAACGAACGATAGCTAAATGTAATATAGACATAGGAGATGTTCTGATATTAAAGTATTGGTTGAGATAAGTCTCAATTCAGATGAGGAGTAGCTGATCACCCATTTGGTGACTGTTGCTCTAAACCTCTGAAGTATCGTTGCAAAACTATATCGATAGTTTATTAGGGTTTCTTTGATTAATAGTTTTGCTAAATATTGATTGGATTATTTGTTAATGGTTAAGACAAAGATTACTAATACAGTCATATGTTTTAAATTTTCAGCATGTCTTCCTCTATTAACTCACTACTTAAAAACAATATGTTAACCGACAATAACAATGCTACGTGGAAGTCTAGCCCAAATACGATTCAGGCTATAGACGAAGTATGGTTTGTCTCAAACGGGGAGAAAGAAAGACAAGGTAAATTTGATTTACTGGTTTTAGAAACTTGTCTCATTGAACATGATCGTAATGCCTGGATACTAGACTCCGGTTCTACCAATCATGTTTGTTTCTCCTTGCAAGGATATGGTTCCTTTCAACCAATGGAAGTAGGTAAAATGACACTCAGGGTCGGAACAGGAGATGTCGTTTCAGCTTCAGCAGTGGGAGATGCTAAGTTGTTTTTTGGAGATAGATTTTTACTTCTTCAGAACTTGTATATAGTACCTCAACTTCGAAGAAATCTTGTATCTATCTCCTGTTTGATTGATCAAGGATATTTTGTTTCCTTTAATTCTAATGAAGTGTTCCTTTAATTCTAATGAAGTGTTCATTTTGAAAAATGAAATCCTTATATGTTCAGCCAAACAAGAAAACAACTTATATGTAATTAGACCAACCGATACAAAAGCAATTTTAAATCACGAATTATTTTAAAATGTTGAAACTCAGAGAAAAAGGCAACGAACTTCTCCGAAAGAAAATACCTATCTTTGGCACCTGAGGCTAGGCTATATAAATCTCAATAGGATTGAGAGACTGGTCAAGAGTGAGATTCTAAACAAGTTAGAAGATAACTCATTACCTCCATGTGAGTCATGCCTTGAAGGCAAAATGACTAAAAGACCTTTTACCGGAAAAGGCTATTGTGCCAAAGAACCCCTAGAGCTCATACATTGAGACCTCTGTGGTCCGATGAATATTAAAGCTCGAGGTGGATTTGAATACTTCATCTCTTTTATAGATGATTATTCAAGGTATGGATATCTTTACCTAATGCATCATAAATCTGTTGCCCTTGACAAATTCAAGGAGTATAAGGCAGAGGTTGAAAACCTGTTAGGTAAAACAATCAAAACTCTTCGATCTGATCGTGGAGGAGAGTATATGGATTTGAGATTCCAGGACTATATGATAGAACATGGAATCCATTCGCAACTTTCGGCACCTGGTACATCTCAGCAGAATGGTGTATCAGAAAGTTGAAATAGAACAGTATTAGATATGGTTCGTTCAATGATGAATTATGATCAATTGCCTAGCTTGTTCTGGGGGTATACAGTAGAGAGTGCAGTTCACATCTTGAACAATGTTCCATCAAAGATTGTTTCTAAAACACCTTTCGAGTTATGGAAAGGGTGTAAACCTAGTATACGCTGCTTTAGAATCTGGGGTTGTCCAGCACATGTGCTTGTAACAAATCCTAAGAAATTAGAGCCACGTTCAAGATTATGCCAATTTGTTGGATACTCAAAAGAAACGAGAGGTGGTCTTTTCTACGACCCACAAGAAGACAAAATATTTGTACCGACAAATGCAATTTTCTTGGAGGAAGACTACATGAGAAACCATAAACCACGTAGCAAATTAGTATTAGAAGAAACTACTGAAGAATCGACAAAGGTTGTTGATAAATCTAGTTCGTTATCAAGAGATAATGCAAGAACTAGTTCTTCTGGTCAGTCTCGTCCATCTCAGACGATGCCTCGACGCAGTGGGAGGGTTGTAACACAACCTGAACGCTACTTAGGTTTAACTGAAACTGAAGTTGTCACTCCAGATGACGGCATAGAGGATCCATTGTCTTTTAGACAGGCAATGATTGACATAGACAAAGACCAATGGGTCAAAGCAATGGACCTCGAAATGGAATCAATGTATTTTAATTCGGTTTGGGAACTTGTAGATCCACTTGAAAGGGTAAAACCCATAGGGTGTAAATGGATCTATAAGAGAAAGAGAGACGCTGCTAGGAAGATACAGACCTTCAAAGCACGACTTGTAGCCAAGGGTTACACCCAAAGGGAAGGAGTTGATTATGAAGAAACTTTTTCCCCTGTTGCTATGTTAAAGTCGATAAGAATTCTCTTATCCATAGCCACATATTATGACTATAAAATATGGCAAATGGATGTCAAAACTACCTTTCTAAATGGCGAACTTGAAGATAATATCTTTATGTCTTAACCCGAGGGGTTCGTATCTCAAGGTCAGGAGCAAAAAGTTTGCAAACTGAATCGATCCATTTATGATTTAAAACAGGCCTCCAAATCTTGGAATATGAGATTTGATACAGTGATCAAGTCTTATGGTTTTGACCAAAACCTTGATGAACCTTGTGTGTGCAAGAAAATCATCAACAATAAAGTAGATTTCTTGATACTATATGTGGACGATATCCTACTTATAGGAAATAACGTAGGATACCTTACTGATGTAAAAAACTAGCTAGCAACCCAATTCCAAATGAAAGATTTGGGAGAGGCACAGTTTGTTCTTGGCATCCAGATAATCAGGAACTGCAAGAACAAAACGCTAGCTCTATCTTAGGCAACGTATATCAACAAGATGTTGACTCGATAATTGATGCAAAACTCCAAAAAGGGATTGTTACCCTTTAGGCAAGGAGTTCACTTGTCCAAGGAACAATGTCCTAAGACACCTCAAGAAATTGAGGATATGAGACGTATTCCTTATGCCTCAGCGGTAGGCAGTTTGATGTATGCAATGCTCTGTACAAGACCAGACATTTGCTACGCAGTGGGAATAGTCAGTAAGTACCAGTCCAATCCAGGGATGGACCACTGGACAGCGGTTAAAATCATCCTCAAGTATCTTCGGAGAACGAGGGACTACATGCTGGTGTATGGATCTAAGGATCTGATCCTTACTGGATACACCGATTCTGACTTCCAAACTGACAAAGATTCCAGGAAGTCTACGTCAGGGTCAATCTTTACCCTAAACGGGGGAGCAGTAGTTTGGCGAAGCATCAAAAAGGGATGCATCGCAGACTCCACTATGGAAGCGGAGTATGTCGCTGCTTGCGAGGCAGCTAAAGAAACAGTATGGCTAAGAAAGTTCCTAACGGATTTGGAAGTCGTTCCAAATATGAACTTGTCCATTGCTTTATATTGTCACAACAGTGGGGTCGTAGCCAATTCAAAAGAACCTCGAAGCCACAAATGAGGAAAACACATAGAGAGGAAGTATCACCTGATTCGAGAGATTGTGCAGCGCGGAGATGTGATCGTTACAAAGATTGCTTCGGAGCACAACATAGCTGACCCATTTACGAAGACTCTCTCGGCTGAAGTGTTCGAGAGTCATCTACATAGTTTAGGTCTACGAGATTTGTATATAGCATAACCTAGGGCAAGTGGGAGATGTAATAGGGTGAAGTGTGCCCTAGTTTATTGTATTTGTAACATTTCCTTGCTTTGGTTATTTTAAATGCATATACATTCCACTCACTATAGTTTTACTGCAAGTGGGAGTTTGTTGGGTTTTATGCCCTAAAACTCGTAGATAGTAAATGTAACATTTTGACGACTATTTATAATAAAGAGTTATTTCCATTCAATAAAGTGTTATTGATTTTAAATTATTAGTATTGCCTAAATGTAACCACAAATCCAATAAACTAAGAACCCATGACTATATTATGTATACTTGAAGTTTATGTGTGACATAAGTATGGATCAAGTTAAAGTAAATAGTCTAAACGATCTTTAGTATATGGATAAGGTTGGGTACCTTAATCCAGGGGACACTATTGGCGCGGCTCGCTTTGTTCTTTATAGACAGACCATGTGATCCTAATCGTTCATGTATAAGACATGTGAGTGAGGCGTCCTATTCAAAGAGTTTGCATAGAGATCGGACCAGGAGATAAGTAATTTTCACTTTACAACATCGTTTACTGTTGAAAATGAACATCTCATACATATAACCTAGGTAACTCGATCTTAATCTTGAGCTAACTATGAACTCCTGTTTATTTAGGATTGTCCTTTGATTTGCATGGGTGAGAGTGGCAAAACATCGACGACTCAATAAGCCTACCATTTTGGGGATAAGACTAAATGGATAGCTGGGGACATAGCTTTGCAAGATGGAATTCACTGCTACCCGTTTTAGGGTTAGTAAAGCTTTGTTCCCTTAAGTGCTGACTCCAAGTCTTTAACAAGGGGCCCCGCCCTCTCATAACCTTGAGAGGGACTTGGTTTAGTGATTGTATCACGAACTAGTTGTTCATTAGAGGATCAGTGGAACTTAAGGAACAAGATGTAACTGTAGGGGTAAAACAGACATTTGTCCTAGCTCTAGTTACGAACAACCGGTGAAGGGTTGACTTACTAATCATGGTTATCTAAAGTGGACAGTAAATATATCTACAGTGTCGAGTGCAGCTACGGGCTATAGTGGAATGTCTCGGAAGCTAACGAATGATAAATGACTAGGTTAATGAGATTAACCGATTATCATCATTTCGTTGGAGTCCATGATCTGTAGGTCCATTAGGTCCCTCTACTAGCTCAATAGGAATAAAACTTGGAACAAAATGATAGGTTAATATTTGAAACGTTCAAATTCGGAAAAGGATACAAAAGTTGGTTATATGCGATATTTAACGACATATTATTTAATTACGAATTAAACTTTAAAATGAGAGTTGGATGTATTTAAATATAAGTTTCAATATTAAACACTTGAATAAAGATTCATGTTCGAGAAATTTCGTTGGGAGAAAAACCAAGATTGCACAAGTGGTATTAATTTAATATAAGATATTAAATTAAATGATTATATTTTTAATTTAAAAAGTTTTATTTAAATTAAAATAAAATCATAATTGAGTGGGATTGTTCAGATTTTATATTTAGAATTGCAAAATTTGGAATTTAAAAGAAATTCAAAAAGTTAGTAATTTTTGGAGGTTGTATTTAATGACTAATCACCTTAGATTAGCCTTCTTGCACCACCTAATCCATGACTCAAATCACTCCCAAATTGCTGTCAATTTTTGGTGCAACTCTTGTGCATGATTTTCCTCTATTTATAGAGGATGAGCTGATGAAAAGAGTAGCAACAATTCAACCTAAAATGCTGTCAAAATTCTCCCAAAACCTCCATAGCTCAAACTCTCAAATTTGCTTATACCCATAAGCTTTCCTTTCTAATTCCTATTAATTGAGGATCCCACAATCTGCTCCAAGGCCTGAGGATAGTAGAGAAGATCCAAGTGGTTGTCCAAAAGTCGTTCGTGCGAATTATAAAGCAACGGGTTATACGAATTGGGAGCTTCAAGAGGTAGGTACCTTATTACTCTATTTTTTGTTCTTATGAACAACATGACTTCAAGGATTAAATTGATCAAATTGTGTGCCTAAGATTCAAAATTGCTTCCGCATGTGTGATATTAACACCTACACGATCATGCTTCTTATCTTCCTGATGTGGGTCTTCGATGGTCATTTAATCTTATAATCCTTGCCGATTTAGCAGACAATTTGGATTTTACCAAGACGTGCCAAACGATTTAAGCGAAGAAGTTCCTGAAGCCAAGTTAGATAATGTGTTGCGCCATTGGATGATATGTGTTCGAGCAAAAACATTGTCTCAAGTTTATCTCCTTGCACACGCGATTAAGCTACACATCCAAATTATCCAATGCTACAGGAGTTGGTGGTTGGCAAAAAATGGAAATTATCTTGAAAAAGGCAGAGAAAAGTTGATGGTTAGTGTTATTCCTCTTCCTCCCAAGCCGAAATTTCCTAAAAAGGTTGGTAATGACAACGGAGGCAAAAGGATTCGCATGTTTGAGCCTGATGAATTTCGTTCTACTGATAACGATGGTAGTCAGAGCAGTAGCGGCGATCATCATTGGAAAAGGCATAGAAAGTCCAATCAACCATCAGTATGTGAAGATGAATGTTTTGATGGAGTTCCCAGCGCATCACAATTTCCTGAACTCCCTGCACCAATGGTAAGTGTTTTTATTCATTCTCCATTATAATATTTTACTATTATTATTATCATTATTATGTACTTCTTTTTTTTTTCTTGCAGTCACCTTTAAAAGATCCCCTTATAGAAGCTGAGGGGCATCATAGTCCCCCTTCTTTTGTGAGTCCAGACGTTTTTGATTCTGTAGCTGCATGTGTGGGCAATTTCAAAGTACCAATGGATAGAGTTGTGACTCAATCTTGTCATCCTGTACTTGATGAAATTCCTGAACAAATGAAGACAACAACCCATGCATCTGCATCTAAGATTTCTGATTATTGTGCTGACGATGTGATTTCCAACTATAGGAAACAAGTCGTCCTTGCCCTGTGGGAGAGCATACATAAGAAGATTGTACGCACTCCCTTCGACAAAATACATCGTCTTGAACAAGAGACAATCAAAATATTTCATGCAATTTCTGAGACTCGTGCACCCGGCTTGGGTTCTCCTAAAGAAATTGTAAGTGCGTATTTCAAGAAGGTAGAGAAGTATAACCAGCTACAGTCGTCATTTTCTTCTCAATTAACCTCGGAGAGTAAGAATCACCAATTGGAAGAGACTAAGTTTAGCTTGGAGAAGACACTATATGGTGAAAGTGAATTACTCACAGCGAAGGATATACTTCAGCAACAACATCTACAGGCATTGCGAGAATAAGAAGAATTGGAAGCTAGGCTTGAAGCTGTGAAAGCTAAGCGAGGTGAGATTTATAAGTTGATTGTCGAGAAGGAGGATCTTTTAAAACAACATCAACTCGAGGCTTCCAAACTGCGAGGAACTATAAGTAGTATTGAAGATGCCCCTGTTCTTACTGATGCTGATGCTAAAACTCTGACGATACTTCGTGCAATGTTGGAAGATGCACAAGAAGAGCTAAAGAACTACAAGTGGATGCCGTGATTAGACTTCAAGTTTTTTGTAGCAACTCTTTTTTTTCATTTTTTTTATCGAAGATGTATCCTTCTTTTTTTTTTTTTTGTAATAGGCAAAATTTGTCATTCAATATCAGACTTGTTTCTCATCATAATTCACTTACAATTTTTTTATTATTCAAGAATGAATTTCCTTTTAACAACATGGGATAATGATTTTTTTTTATTTTATGGACTGGGCTTAAAGTTTCCTTTAAGTTGCCTAGGTACCCATTAATACTAATAAACGGAATCAAGTCATAACGTAGTTCAGGGTACAAATTTGATTTTTCTTGGGTCGTTCACCTTTTTAACTCATGCGGGCCAGGAGTATCATGTAGTTTATACTCTTACGATAAGGAGTATTATATTTTAAGCATAATATTTCTTGAGAAACTTGTCGTTGATTGGGCCAATTTTGAGCCCATCTTTGTCAACAAACTTGTATGCTCCATTCGTGTAGACTTCTTTCACAACGTATGGTCCGTCCCATTTAGGTGTAAACTTGTGTCCTGTATGTCGAGTTGTGATGATAGGTCTTCGAACTGCGAGTACGAGCTCACCAACTTGAAATGAACGAGGTCGTACCTTTTTGTTGAAAGCTTTAGACATGCGCGCTTGATAGCATTCCAAAGCTTGTTGGGCATCCAATCTTTTCTAATCTAATGCTTCTAACTCTTGAAGACGTAACTTAGCATTGTCTTTGTTGGGTTTTATGCCCTAAAACTCGTAGATAGTGAATGTAAACAAATTTTATACTTGTGTTTAATAAAGTGTTATTTAGTTTCTGCAATAAAATGTTATTGTTAAATATTGCACTATTTGACCCAAATCCAATAAACTAAGATCCAAGGTTGTTTGTATGTAACTTGAACTAGTATGTGGGGACATACGGGGATCGATATTCAAGTAACAACCTAAAAGGTCTATAGTACAAGGATAAGGCTGGGTACCTTATCCTGGTGACACTATGGATACGGCCCACTTTGTATTATGATACAAACGCTATGATCCAACGCGTTCATGTAGTTGACATGCGAGTGGGGGTATCCTATGCAATGAGTTTTCATAAGACCGGACCGCGAAATAGTTAACCACTAACTGTAACACCGTTAGTTGGCTTGGTTTCTATTTCACGAGGATGACCTAGACAACTCAGTCTCAATCCTGAGTGGATTATGGACTCCTGTTCACGAGGAGTTGTCCTTTGATTTGTATGGGTGAGAGTGGCCAGCACGCCGACTCAATAAGCCTACCATTTTGGGGACAATACCGAGTGGGGAGCTGGGAGCATAATCACACAAGATGGAATTCACTCCTTCCCGACTCTAGGGTAAGTAGAGGTGTGTTCCCTTAAGTGGTGTCTCCGGGACTTGAACAATGGGCCCAACCCTCTCTATGGCACGAGAGGGACTTCTGTTTGTTGGTTGGACCTCAAACAGGTTGTTCATTAGAAGAGCACTGGGGACTTAAGGACAAAGATGTAAACCAGGGGTAAAACGGTAATTTGACCCAGCTGGGATACGAACACACGTGAAGGACTGACTTGTAGTATTGGTCGATATCCGTGGACACAGAAATATTCTGCAGTGAGAAGAGTGCAGCTGAGGGTCTTTAGTGGAATGACCCACAGTTAACGAATGGAGACTAACTTGGTTAATGAGTTTAAGCCGATTAGTCTCGTATCGTTGGAGCTTCTGATCTGTAGGTCCATTAGGTCCCACTGGTAGCTCGTAAAAAGACTTGAAGCAAACAAATATAAATTGTAAATTGAAAGTGTTCAATTTATTTGGGGAATCGTATAATGTATATTGATGCATTATAATATAAAGTTTATGAAACTTTATAATATAATTTTTGAATTAATTTCAAAAATTAATTCTTGAGATAAAATATTTGAAAGAGTTCAAATAAATTTAATATGAATTGGTTTCATATTAATTTTAATAAAATCCCTAAGATTAAATATATGATATTTAATTGGGTAATTAATTAATCATGGAATTAATTAATTATTTATTAAAATTAGAGACCTTTTCCTATTAGGAAAGAAAATATTTGAAAGAGTTCAAATAAATTTAATATGAATGTGATTCATATTAATTTTAATTTTAATAAAATCCCTAAGATTAAATATGTGATATTTAATTGGGTAATTAATTAATTATGGAATTAATTAATTATTAAAATTAGATATTGTTCAGATAATAGATTTGAACTTATTCCTAGACCTTTTCCTATTAGGAAAAGGTCTTGGCCTTTACCTATATATAGGACCCCTGGGGTGGGGTGAAAGGCATCCCATTGTCTCTCCTTCTCTCAGAGATTTCTCCCAAAAGACTCCCACAAGTCTCCTGCTTCAAGAAGTCTTAGAGATATACCGGTGTAGCCGATTGGTGGTGTTCGCACAAGAGGGTTGCTGCGTTTTCAATCTTATTGGCAAGAAAAGGCGAATTGATCAAGGCTTTCTACAAAAGTAAGTTTTCTATGAAATCCTTGATCACTAGGATCAATCTAGTTGATCTTTTAGCATGTTTATAGCCTATGTACAGCCCTTTAATTAGAGATTTATTGCTGTAATATTTTGCAAATTGTATTGGTATTTCAATTAGAATCTAAGACTCTGAGTAGGTTCGGTAATACTTTCCGCTGCGTGGGGCTTTTATCCCTTCAGTCTTCCACAGTCAAACCTTCTTGCACCACCATTCGTAACGATGAGATCTCTCTTTCTAGAGGGAGAACAGCTTCGACTCCATAGACAAGAGAATAGGGTGTGGCTCCTGTTGGAGTACGATAAGTGGTCCGGTACGCCCACGACACTTCATCAATTCTTTCTTGCCAGTCTCTCTTCGTCTTGGAGACTACTTTCTTCAATAGGTTGCATAATGTCTTGTTGAATGCTTCAGCCAAGCCATTCGCAACAACATTGTACATAGACAAATTATATTGTTTGAAGCCAAACTTTTCACATAACTTGTCCATCAAACTGTTAGAGAACTGTCTTCCATTATCTGTCACGATGCAATGAGGAATGCCATATCGATAAATGAGATGATTACGAACAAAATCTGCTACATTTTCTTTCTTTGCTTCTTTAAGTGCAACAACTTCAGCCCATCTCGAGAAATAATCAGTCCCTGCAAGGATATAAGAGTGTTCAGGACCAACAAGGTCAAGTCCCCAAGCTTCAAATGGCCATGAAGCTACAGTTGGGTGAAGTGGCTCTGGAAATTGATGTATGAAGTTGGCATGAAATTGACAAGCTTCACATCTCTTTTCATATTGCATCGAATCCTGAACCATTGTAGGCCAGTAGTAGCCCATTCTCTTTAGTTGAAAATTAAGCTTTGGCCCGGACTGATGAGCTCCACAAACACCTGAATGTGCTTCCTCTAATGCTTGCATTGATTCCTCTTTTCCCAAACATCGAAGATAAAGGCCTTCATATGAGCGACGATATAGGGTATCTTTGTAGTAGATAAATCGAGATGCTCTTCTTCGTATCTCAGTCTTATGACGCGTCTCGATAGGAAGCTTTCCATGCTGTAGGTAATCTATAATCGGTTGTCGTCAATCTTCTTCTTCAATCACATAGACAAATATTGCATTTGTTTCTTGACTTTCCTTTTCAGTTGGAGGCATAACCCATCTTTGGCAGAGTGGAATGTTTAGAACTTCATTTTTCAAGATCGTCAGAGTGGTGGCTAAATTTGCCAATGGATCAGCCTTTGTATTTTCAGATCTTGGAACATGTTCTATCGTCACACTCTCGAAGTTTTCCAATAATTATCTGGCGTAATTCAAGTAACTTATCAAATCTTCATGTTTTGCCTCATATTGGAGCAACAATTAATTAACTATCAATTTTGAATCTCCCAAAATTTCAATGTACGTCACTCCGATTTCTATGGCTATTTGAAGACCAATGATGAGTGCTTGATATTCAGCGACATTGTTCGAGCACAGTTCTTCAAATGCAAAGCTATATGGCAACATGTGTTTTTCAGGCGAAATGAATACTACTCCTGCCCCTACGCCATTCCTTCGAGCTGCTCCGTCAAAATACATAGTCCAAGGCTCAGCCAATTCAATGTAGAATATCTCTTCGTCAGGCAAGGCTTCAGATAATTTCCAGTCCGACGGTACCGGATGGTCGGCTAAGAAGTTTTCCAAGGCCTGCCCCTTCACCGCCTTTTGCAGAACGTAGACAATGTCATATTGTTGAAGTAAGATTGCCCACTTAGCCAACCTCCCTGAGATAATTGGTCTAGACAAGACATACTTGATTGGACCAGCCCTTGCCACCAAGTGCACCGTGAAGGCTTGCATGTAATGTCTTGGTTGGTCAATGGCAAAGAAAAGTGAAAGGCACATCTTCTCGATGGGTGAATAATTTAGCTCTGCCCCATTCAAAGTTCTACTTAGATAATACAGAGCACATTCTTTGCCTTTCTCTCCCTCTTGAGCGAGTAATGCCCCAAGTTATCTTTCTTGTGCAGCAATGTACAATATCAACGGTTTTCCTGCAATTGGAGCGCTTAAGACATGAGGATCAAAAGCATTTTGACAAGCTTTATCCCATTCAAAGGTTGTGTCTTTTCTCATCAGTCTTTGAAATGGTTGACATTGACCTACTAGATTGGAGATGAACCTTCTGATATAAGCCAGATGCCCTTGGAGACTTCTTAATTCCCGCAAGTTTCGTGGTTCTGGCATTTTCTGAATGGCGTCAATCTTTGATTGATCAATTTCAATTCCTCGATGCCTTACTACAAAACCAAGAAACTTTCCTGATGTCACACGAAGGCGCATTTAAGAGGACTCATTTTCAACTGGTACTTTATCAAACGGTCAAAAACTATCTTCAAATCTTGCAAGTGGTCTTCTCGTTTCTTGGATTTGGCTCGTTGGTAAGTTGCCCCAGCGTTATTTAATCCAAAAGGCATCACCTTGTAACAGTATATTCCTTTTGGAGTCCGAAATGTTGTCATCTCTTCATCTTCAAGGGCCATTCGAATTTGATTATACCCTGATGACCCATCCATGAAAGATAAGGCTTCATGTCTTGTAGTGGTATCGACCATAAGTTCAGTGATGGGCAATGGAAAATCATGTTTGGGATATGCATTATTCAAGTCACGAAAGTCCACACATACACACAGTTGTCCGTTCTTCTTTTTGATCGACACAATGTTGGCTTTCCATGTTGGATATTTCACTTCCTGAATGAACCTCGCTTCTATCAACTTGTTGACTTCAATTTCAATTTGAGGAACGAGCTCCAGTCTGAAATGCCTTTGGGCCTGCTTAATAGGTCGATATCCTTGTTTAATCGCAAGATGGTGGACTGCTATCTTTGGATCGAGTCCTGACATCTCTTTGTACGACCAAACGAAGACATCATTATATGTAACAAGCAAATTCAAGTATTCACGTTCCACTTCAGTACTAAGTGATGCACTGATGAATGTCGGGCGTGGCTCTTCTGTCGTACCCAAGTTTACTTCTTTAGGCTCATCAATTGTTGATTGGCTGCTATCCTCTAACGATGTTGGTGCTTCTTCAGCATCTTCTTCAGAAATTTCAGTATCTGGCATTTCTTCGAAAGAAATATGGCAACAATATGCCCGTTCTTCTTCAAGCTCTGGGTTCACCTTCGAAGGGTTCGTTAGAATGACTAACTGTCGCTTTACCAGAATAGGGTTCTCAGCCTGGTTATTTTGTTGCAGCCCACGATTCTGCTGGGGATCAACTTGATTTTCTAGAATTTCAGCAAGACGCGGCACGTTATCCATTGGATTTAGATTTCTTCGCTGCTCTCTTCTTCTTCTTCTTAATGTCCTTTCAATTTCTGGATCAAGCTAGAATCTCACCCCAGGAGGATCGCTCATGCACCAATCTCACACCTGCAAAACAAAAAGAAACAATAAAAAAGTTCTCGCACCAAACCACTAAAACACATAGACAAAACAAATCAAATAAAAACTTACCTCAAGTCCCCGGCAACGGCGCCAAAAACTTGTTGCCTTCTAGAGTGGGTTAAAAATATAGTAATAATTATCTCTAGAATACTATGCAAGTGCACATAGTCTGCAGCAAGGGATAAGTAATTTATCGTATCCACGAGGTTTTGAATAGCTTTCACTCTACGTATCTTATGTAGATTTTTAGTGATTTCAAGGTTGTTAAAATGATTGGGTATTGAAATAATGCTGAATCAACAGAAATAACAGAGCAGAACGTAAACAGATAAAGTAGACAAATTGGAAACAGGCGTTGGTTAAGATTTCTTTAATTGTTAAAAAGATACTCTAGCAATAATGTTGATAAGACATTCTCTTGCATTCTTATCAGCAGGATCCTTCCGAAACTCTGAATTTTTTGGAATGTGTTTCAACTCCAATGACGCTCTACAGATCAAGCACTAGGCGGCTGGTTATCCCTAACTCAGTCACTGGCGTCCACCAACACATAATGGTCTAGTGTAATTACATGCCACACACCTCTCAAATCATCCCTGAAACTAAGAGATGGTATTCATATATCTGTTGGGTTTTATGCCCTAAAACTCGTAGATAGTGAATGTAACTGTTGACCGGATATTAATGAAATAATATTGATATATTTTTCCATTAATTGTTATTAGTTATTTTATATTTGTCTTTGCCTAATAATAACCCTAATCCAATAAACTAGACATCCAAGGCTGTAATATGAGTCTTGAACTATATGTAGCGACATATGGGATCATTGTTCAAGAAACAGCCTAAAGGGTCTATAGTATAGGGATAAGACTGGGTGCCTTATCCTGGTGACACTATGGATACGGACCACTTTGTATTTGATACAAACGCTGCGATCCAACGCGTTCGTGTAGGAGACATGCGAGTAGGGGTATCCTATGCAATGAGTTTGCATAAGACCGGACCGCGAAATAGTAACCACTGGTTATAACACCGTTAACTAGTTGGTTTTCTATTTCACTAGGACGACCTAGACAACTTAGTCTTAATCCTGAGTTGATTATGGACTCCTGCTCATGAGAGATTGTCCTTTGATTTGTATGGGTGAGAGTGGCCAATACGCCGACTCAATAAGCCTACCACTTTGGGGACAAGACCGAATGGGGAGCTGGGAACATAATCGTACAAGATGGAATTCACTCCTTCCCGACTTTAGGGAAGCAGATGAGTGTTCCCTTAAGTGGTTACTCCGAGTCTTGAACAAAGGGCCCTACCCTCTCAATGGCACGAGAGGGTTTTCTGTTTGATGGTTGGACCACAAACAGATTGTTCATTAGAGGAGAATTGGTATTTAAGGAAATAGAGGTAACCCAGGGGTAAAACGGTAATTTGACCCAGCTGGTGTTACGGACACTCGTGAAGGACTAACTAGTCGATATTGGTCTATATCCGTGGACACAGAAAATATGTCTGCAGTGAGAAGAGTGCAACTGTGAGTCTATAGTGGAATGAACACACAGTTAACGAATATTGATTAATGTGGTTAATGAGTTTGACCAATTAATCTCACATCGTTGGAGCTTCTGCTTTGCAGGTCCATTAGGTCCCACTGGTAGCTCGTAAAGTAATTTGAGGCAACTAAATAATAAATTGAAAATGTTCAATTTACTAAGAGAAACAAATATAATATATATTGATATATTATTATGAGACAATTTAATATTTGAAGAAGTTCAAATATAAATTTATGGAAGTTTGAAAGAGTTCAAAATAATGAATTAATTAATTTAAGGCCTAAAATGTGTTTGGGCAAATTAATTAATTCTAGGCCGGAAATTAAATATGTGATATTTAATTGGTGGTTAATTAATTAAAGAATTCATTAACCGGGAATTAATCAATTATGGAAATAATTAATCACTTAAGGAAGTGATTAATCATTTATGGAAATGATCTAATCACTTATGGAAGTAATTAGTCATTTGTGGAAAAGATTAATCAATTATGGAATTGATTGATCATGATTGATTAATTAAGGAATAAGATTGAATCAATTTTGGAAAAGATTGATTTAATTGAATATTTTATTCATGGCCTTTCTTCTATAAATAGAACACTAGACCTAATTGGTCATGACACTTGATATTCTTGCTCTTGCTCTTAGACTCTCAAAGACAAGACCTAGAATTCTCTCTAGCCTCCCTCTTAGAGAAAGACTCCCACAAGTCTTTTGCCTCCTAGACTTAGAGACATACCGGTGTAACCTTTGTGGTTATTGTGTCAATCAAGAAGAAAATTCCAGCGATTAAGAGGCGAGGAGGCTGCTGCGTTTTCGTTCGTTGGAGCATCGTTGGCGAAGAACGGTCAAGTCTACAACGGAGGTTTGTAACGGTTCTTCCTCTTTTCTTTAGAAAAGCATGAAAATAAATTTAGATTTATTTTTAAGCATGTTTAAACTGAATTTCCAGCAACTTTAAAAGGAGTTTAAAGTTTGATTGAGTTTTCGTAACGGTATTTTAATGTTAATTAATATGCGGCGTAAGGTCCAATCGATGCGCTTCCGCTGCGTGGGGACTTTTATTCCCTTCAATATCGACTAGCCAGGTGAGCACAAAATAATAATAAACACAACAAGTAATCAAGATACTCAAAATCAATATTAATTGCTAGATTATGAAGTACAATAATTACATAATCCTAACCAACACCTAAAGTAAATTTAGTTCATGGAATGAAAAGCAACACACGCTACAATATGTTCATGTGCATCCATACCCACAAACTTTTACAAGAAAAGAGAAATTCCCTTGAAGAAATCTGTAGTTGATGGTCTTCTTGAGTCTCCAATTGTTCCTTGATGGAAGAGATTGTCGATATCTCTTATCAAATAAATTTATAATCCTCAACCTCTAAAGCTATTTTGTAGCAGTGCGGCCGGGGTCAATCACAGGGAGTCTATGCAAACAAATCTTTAATTCCTTAATTGTTTTAGGTAACAAAAAAGGGGGATTTTTATATTTGGAAAGAAAGTAAACAATGAAAGAAAATTAATTATGGAAAATATTGCAAAAGGAAAGTAAGAGAATCAAATTAAGGAAAGAAATCAATACCTCAAAGATCATGCAACCGGGTTAGTCATGGTAAGTTCAATTCAATTAAATCATTAATTTCACTAATGAATCAAAACAAGTTTAAGTCCGGCGTATTACGGCAACAAACCGAGAATCATGATCCAACTATCCCAAACATGCAAACGCTAAGTTTGATTCTAGTTTAAACTAATTAATTGGCCGATTAATTAATCTAAACCGCAATGGGATCTAGCTGAATTAATTTACATGCAACGGGCAACAAACCACAATTACAATTAATTAAATCATTTAGTTCTAGGGACGCATGTGTATATTCATAACGTTAACCTATATGCTACTAAGGTTTAGCAAGTAAATTTAGAGAGGGCGCGGTCAAGGTTGTCAATCTTTCCTACCACAATCTAAACTTATAGAAGAAGAACTAAAGTCACATAAACATACTTTGATAATTCAAACAAGAAATTTCATTAAAAGAATATGAACTTACTCTTTGACACTCTGGTTACATGAATGAAGAATCTAGCATCTCATGGTACAAGAAGAAGCTTGAATCTACATTGAATACATAAAGGAAAGAAATAAATACTAAAACTAAGAAGAATGGTGGAAAAGGGGGAGAGAGATGGACTACAATGTTGTAGTGAATTATGTGTTGAAGGATGATTCTAAACCTACACCAAGGCCCTCTATTTATAGTGTTTCTGTTCAATTCGTGGTAGAATGGTGCTGAATTGGGTCTTCAAACAAGGAAAAATTCTAGCCAAATTAGGAAGAAATCGATTCTGAAAAACTGCCTAGCGTCGTGATGCTAGGCCTTCAACTATGGAAAAAAATCTGCGGATCAACACAGTGTCTCGATGTTGTTCCCTCAGCTTCATGGCCATGTCTTTTCCTTATTTGAGCAGCGTCCCGACGCTTGGATGGCAACGTCTCGACGCTTCGACGTCTGCAAGGGTAGAAATGTCATTTTACACTCCGGTTTCGCTCGCTTAAGCTCCGAATTGCTTCCAAAGTTCCAGTGAGGACCCATAGACATATTATACTCATTTTAAAGCATTTTTCGTAAGGAATTCAACTAAGATAAGAAATTTGGGAGATTCTAAGTGTATAATAAATTGGACTTTATCATTCCTCCTTTATTCAGCTTCCAAAGATGGAAAGTGAGTCTCCAACTTGGAATGATTTGACTTGAGACGACCCTTTCCTTTTATAGAGTGGAGTCAACCCTAATTAGGTCAAAGATTACACGTGGAGGGTTCTCCAAGGTTCCTAGATCTGAGATTGCTTCTAAAAACGCCACCTCATTAATGAATCACGTGCAACTCACGTGGCCAGTTTTGCTCCTAGCTTTGCTGGATCATGGAATTTGCTCCCTCAAGTCGCTCAACATTATTTTCTCTGCAAAATAACTTCCAAAGCATCCATTCTTCTAAATAGGATAAAACACATAATATTCATTTAAAAGCACACCTATTTGGCACAAATGACACGCAAATCACTATGGAAATAAGGCCTAAATAACTCCCTTTTGGAGAGTTATCAGCGAGCTATCATAAAACTAACCTAAAAACATAACTAACAACTAACTAAACATTTAAAACAATAAAAACAGCAACTAACACAAGTAAAACAGAAAACTAAACATGCTAAAAACTAAAAACAACAACTAAATATTCACATAAACAATTTTAATCATGTAAAAGGGGATCAGAAAACTCCCTTATTCCTAATCCGAGGAATTCTCTTCATCTTCTTCATCTTCAGATTATTTTTCTTCTTGAGGCAGCAAGGCTTTAGGGAAGTCAGGGAAAACAGGAGCGATTGGAGCGATAGAGAGGTAGAACTCTCTAATTGCTTTATCTTTTTCCTTCGCATAGACCGAATAAGTTTCTAGCTTATCTTCAATTCGGTCCAGCTGGCAAAAGGCAAATGCAAGGGCCTCTGATGATGGTGTAGGCCCTGAAACAGGAGAGTGTGGTGGAGGTGAAGCAGGAGTCAGCCTCGGAGATGGAGTAGCATGGGATGTGGAAGCCTTATCCTTTCTCTGCGCATTGTTTTGCTGAAGCTTCCCAATCAGAGGCAAGTCAATAGTGGGCCTGAAAAAAGTGGCGTTCCTCATCTTTACCAGGAACGATCTTGACTCTCTAACATAATTGGGTTATGAGAGACCTCAAAAACAGCTTCTCAGCTCTCTTCCTCCCACATGAAAAGATCTCCTCTCTGATGATGCTCCCTATATTGATCTCTAACCCCTTCATGATGTTGTAGAGAAGCATAACCCTCTCTATTGAAATGGTACTATCGTGGATTGTGGGCATCAATCTATTTTTTATGAGGTGAAGCCACAATGTCGGTTTTGGCTTTAAATCACTTGGCTGTGTCTTCACGTTGGTCTGAGACTCCTTCCACTGGACTCCCTTCCTAGCCACTAACTTCAAAGCTTCTTTTAACTACTTGGCTGAAGGGTTCTTGATTGCATCGTTCCCTCTCGGATGCAAAGGAGCTTTAATCCGATATACCCTGTTAATGTCAACCGAAGAGAAACTCACCATCTTCCCTCTTACCACCGCAATGCTCATGCTTTCCTCCCTCAATCCAGCATAGAACTCTCGAACTAGAGGCACCACGACCTCTTGAGGGTGAGCACAAAATTCTTGCCATTTTTACTGAGTAATGACCTTTGTCACGAAGTCTTGCAATGTCCATGCTTTGTTTGAGAATCCTTTCTCGTTCAGGAAGTCCCTTTTCTTCATAATCTCCATTCTCTCCTGAAAATTATCATATTTAAAGACTTCAGGGAATGGATTCTTTGGTGATGGAGCCTTAGGCGATTTAATTTTTGGCTTGACGAGTGTGGCGGCGAAAGGTGTAGGAGAGGTGTCCATGGACCTTGTCCTCGGGCTCTTAGCAAATATGGGATCATTCTTGTTCTTTGTCCTCCTCTCAGCCTTGAGTTCTCTTCTTCTTTTCTTCCTGAAAGCAGCAGAAATCGGAATTTGGTCATCATCCAATTCCTTGATTTAAGAATCTGACTAGGTTTCACTGTCACCAGAGGTCTCGGCCTCTTTTTCTTCAATTTTCTCTTCTTTCTCTTGGCCCTTTGATGAGCTTTCTGAAGGATTAGAATTCCATAATTTCGTAAAGCGGAAGCGTGATTGGGACCGATTCGTAATTAATTTTGTTTAATTTAAAATACCAATACATTGGCAATAATCTTAGAACTATTCTAAATTTATATTAAGGCTAAGCATACAAGAATATTAGATCTAAATCTAATTTATATAGTAACAAATTACTTACTCTCATTGACGACTCATATTAAATTCACAAACTGCTTGTGAAGTAATCACGAACTACTGCGAACACCTCTACTACGGCTACACCGGTATGACTCTGAGACTTCTATAGGCATGAGACTGGTGGGAGTCTAAATGGAGCCTTCAGGAGAATTCTCTAAGTGTAGGAGAATGAATGAGATCCCTTTCACCCCACCCCAAGTGTCATATTTATAGGAAAAAGGTCATAAATAAGATCTAATCAAATCTATTATCTTATTCATATTTAATTTAATGAATAATTAATTAATTACCCAATTAAATATCATATATTTAATCTTAGGGATTTTATTAAATTATTTATATTAATATGAATGCAATTCATATTAATTATTTGAACTCTTTCAAATATTTTCTCTCAATAATTAATTTTGAAATTAATTCAAAATTATATTATAAAGTTTCATGAACTTTATATTATAATGTATTAATATACATTATATGATTCCCCTAAGTAAATTGAACACTTTCAATTTACAATTTATACTTAATTGTCTCAAGTCTCTTTACGAGCTACCAGTGGGACCTAATGGACCTACAGATCAGAAGCTCCAACGATACAAGACTAATTGGCTAAACTCATTAACCAAGTTAGTCAACATTCGTTAACTGTGGGTCACTCCACTAAAGACCCACAACTGCACTTTTCTCACTGTAGAATATTTTTGTGTCCACGGATATCGACCAATGCAGTAAGTCAATCCTTCACGTGTGTTTGTAACACCAGTTGGGTCAAATTACCGTTTTACCCATGGGTTATCTCTGGTTCCTTAAGTACCACTGATCCCTCTAATGAACAAGTTGTTTAGGGTCCAACCACTAAACAGGAGTTCCTCTCGGGCCAGGAGAGGACGGCGTGCCTTTGTTCAAGCCCCAGAATCAGCCCTTAAGGGAACACACATCTACTTACCCCAATGGGGGAAGGAGTGAATTCCATCTTATACTGTTATGTTTCCAGCCCCCATTCGGTCTTGCCCCTGAAATGGTAGGATTATTGAGTTGGCGAACCAGCCATTCTAACCCATACAAATCTAAGGACAATCCCTCCTGAAAAGGAGTTCATAACAGACTCAGGATTGAGGTTGAGTTACATCTAGTCGTTACTATTTCGCGGTCCGGTCTTATGCAAACTCATTGCATAAGACACCCTCACCCACATGTCTCCTACATGGATGCTTTGGATCATTGCATTTGTATCAAATACAAGGTGGGTCGTATCACATAGTGTCACCAGGATAAGGTACCCAGCCTTATCCCTATACTATAGACCTTTTAGGTTGTTACTTGGACACCGATCCCCATATGTCCCCACATACTAGTGCAAGTTTCATTTAAACAACCTTGGATCTTAGTTTATTGGATTTAGGGTTTATTAATGCAAACTCGATTTATTCAATAACCAAATTACTGAATCACTCAAATAACACTTTATTGAGATTGATTAATTTGTTTCATTTACTATCTATGAGTTTTAGGGCATAAAACCCAACACTTTCAGCAGTTGGTGAGTGTCCCCTAACGTCATACTCGAACAAAGGATCGAGGGGCTCATTAGTTTGTTGCTCATCAACGGCCTTAGCTTGGCCTTTCTCAGAATGCGGCCCAAATGCGGTCAGATTCTGGCCTTCACTGTCTTCTTCTTCTTTTTCTGGTTTTTCTTCTCTTGGCCCTTCAGAGGCCTTTTCTTCTTCTTCTTGCAGTTCCTCAGCTTCCCTTTGAGAGGCTCAAAGGCTGCTAGGAAATCCTCAACCTCTTTTCTTCGTTCTTCCTCTTCTCGACGGATTTCTCTTCTAGCCTTCTCTTCCTCAAGGAGTTGGAGTTCAGTAGCCAACCACCTTAATGTTTCATCTTCTTTTCTTTCTTTTCAGCCTGAATGGTCCTCTCGGCCTCTTGTTTTTCTTCTTCTTTCTTTTTCTCGGCTTCCTCCTTTTATTTTCATCCTCCAAGTCTCTTTTTCTCGCTAACTCATCTTCATCCTTCATACTCTGAAGTTCCCTTTCTTTTTCAGCCCTTATTTCATTGAGTGCATCCTGTTCAGCCTTGTAACCTTAAGAAATTATGACTTGTGCAACAACTTGTCGGATCATGTCCTCAAACATGTCAGCTGGCATTCTTCTGGTTTTAAAGGGCTCACTGACTAGGAGCTTTTCATGTTCGACTTTCTGGGATTCTTTCTTCTTTGCACTGTAAGTCACAAAAGGCATGTCCCTACGCAAAGAAGTTGAGTTAGTTGAAGGGTTAGAAACGTAACCCATTGGAGTCTCCACTTACCGAGAGCTTTCTCCCACTTTGGAAGATTCTTCAGCCTCATTCAACAGTGATTCTTCCTCAAGAGTTGCGCGTCTCTTAGCTCCCATCTTACGGATCATTGCGAACCATTCCTTGGAGCGCTCCCTAAGATGTTTTTTCGCGGGTTTTTGAGTTTGGTGGAGAGAATCGGTGGGCATGGGTCTCCTTTGTCGAGAACCGCTTGGACTCTCCCTTGTAGCAGCCGACATTGTCGAGGATGAAGAAGTAGAAGCAATGGTTCTTCGTTCCTCAATGGCCGACGAAAAATTTGTGGGTGTCACGGCTCTTGTTCCATGCATGCGAGGTTCAGGCTACTCTCCTTAGCTTCGATCAGTTTGTTCAGCACCTTGGGCACTTCTATTACTCAAAGATCGAGTAATCTTGCGAGGGATTTCAGATTTGGGAGTGTTCTTCATTGTTCTTGGAGTGGGTCTTTCGTTTTCAAATAGTGAGTATGAAAGGTTGATAGGGCTAACTTGAATGCACGGAGGTTTGAGTGGTTGGGAAGAAGAAGATTCATGGGTCAAGCTATTTATAGTTTTCTCAAAATTAGGTCACGTGATCGTCATTTAAATGACATCACTGCCCTTGACCATTTGGAAAATGCGATCGCATTTCCAAATGAATTGGGAAGAAACAATAACAAACTTATTTTTCTTTTTTTTTTTTTTCTTTCTTCCATTTATTGGCTGAAACAATAACAAACTTATTAGCATGTCAACACACTTAAACATGATTATCCATCTTTTTTTCTTAGATAAACACAAAATAACTTGGACTTTTCAACTCTCAGGTAAATCCACAGGAAAAGGTGTTCCCTACGGTCAGCTTAAATACCTTTTCCTAGACAGAGTTTACTCTTGCCCATATATTCTTTTTCCTATCTATTTTTCTCTTTTTCTTTTCTTATCAATCCACATAATGTACAAGAAGTTCTTAGAAATAGAAGTTATACCAGATCAATTACAGATACAAGGGCATATTCAGCCCCAAGACTCTTTCCCCAATATGGCTTAATTCTTTAACTGTATGCCTTGATGGTTCATCAGATCCACAGTTCCATAATAAAAAACTCGCACGATATTGAATGGTCCTGACCATTTTGATTTTAGCTTCCCTGGAAACAACTTTAGTCTGGAATTAAAGAGCAGCACATGCTGACCCTTATGGAACTCTTTTGGATGTATCCTTCTATCATGCCATCTCTTGACCTTCTCCTTATAAAAATTTGCATTCTCATAGGAGAAATGGTGGAGCTCTTCCAGTTCATTCAATTGTAACATTCTCTTGATTCCAACTTTTTCCAGATTGAAATTCAACTTCTTCAATGCCCAGTAAGCTTTCTGTTTCAATTCAAGTGGTAAGTGACAGGATATTCCAAATATGATTTGATACGAAGACATACCTAAGGGCGCTTTGTATGCAGTTCTATGTGCCCATAATGACTCGTCAAGACGCAGCGACCAATCTCTTATAGAAGGATCTACTGTTTTCTCCAAAATTGATTTTATCTCTCGGTTAGACAGCTCTGCTTGTCCATTCTTATGAGGATGGTAAGCAGTTGCAACCCTATGCTTGATATGGTATTTAGAAAACAGGTTGGCTATCATCTTGTTTAGAAAATGTGATCGTTCGTCGCTTATGATGAATCGAGAAGTCCCGTATCTTGTGAAAAATATTCTTTATAAAGAACTTCTTTACCACCTTTGTGTTGGGAGTGCGCCCAAAGTCCCACATTGGCTAGATAAGGGGGAGATCATGGGTATATAAGGGAGGACTAGTATCTCCATTGGTATGAGGCCTTTTGGGGGATCCAAAAACAAAGCCATGAGGGCTTATGCCCAAAGTGGACAATATCATACCATTGTGGAGATATGTGTGTGTCCGGTAGTCCCTTAACAATTGGTATCAGAGCCTTCTCTGTATTTTAATTTGTGAATTAAAATTTGCGTTGGTTTTAGGTGGGATTTAATTGCATTTTGAATGTTAATTTGCTATGAACTGGAGATTAATTGGCCTTAGATTTACAATTTTTTTTTGATGCGATCAAATGTAAAGGCCCCTGCGTTTTTGGGCAATTAAATTGTAAATCGAGTCTCTGTAAGTCCAAGTCTAGTTTAGGCTGAAGAACGATGAAGATCGGGACCAAAATTGGCCAAAAGCGACGGAAAACGGCGAAGAATTGCGGCTGGAACAGTGCAGGTTTTTCCAGAAATTTCGAAAAAAAAAAAAAAACGAAAAATCAGACGAGGGCTGACGTCAGCATGAAGGACGCTGACGTCATGAGGCGCGGTCCAGGGAGCGGTCCAGTTTGCGTCGCCCGGTTCTTCGGATGCGCGCGGTTCATGCCTGGTTCGTTGACTGGCGTCCGGTTCGTTGACTGGTCCGCTTGGTTCGTTGACTGGTCCGCCTGGTTCGTTGACTGGGCGGTTTTTGACGCTGGTTTCGTGTTTTTCCGGTCCGGTTCGAGCGGTTTTGAGCTGGTTCGAGCGGTTTTGGCAATTTTAAAGCGGTTTTGGTCCGGTTCGGGGCTGCAGAAGGCTGTAATAGGATAGAATTTTGCTTTATTCTTGTAATTTAGCTTTAATTTTGTCCTAGAGGCCAATTAATCGGTTCATATGCTATTTTATATGCTTTATGGATGTCATATAATATTAGAAATCCCACCTTAGGTTATAAAGCATGCTCATGCATTTATGTATGTTATAATTAGATTATAATATATGATTGAAATGCATGGTTTGATTTTCATGAGTTATTAATATATAGTTGAGTTATATTAAATTCATGAAAATGGAAAAGTATGATGCATACAATTAAATAGTTTTAATATAAGAGTTATATTAAAAATAATTTGTTTGCAGCATGCTAAGTTGATTTTCCATTTTTTGGCCATAATAAAATTGTTTATTTTTTAAATGGAAATCAAATTGCATTGAGCATGATACATCCATAGATTAATATAAGGGTTATATTGATTATCATGCAATGCAAAATACTATAGTTTGAATTTCATTAACTTGAATATGATTGTTAATTGTTTTAAAAACTATAGTATGCATGATTATAGGGCTAATCATTAAAATTTTGAAATAGTTTAAAATTTTATGATTAGAAACCGTCAATCTATAATGAAGATGTGCATGTTCACATAGGATCATTAGGTTAAATTGAATTAATTTTAATGGGTTAAAATTAATTAGACCTAAGATCATTCTCTAATAGGATTAGAATATCTTACTTAGTTTTAAAATAGTTTTAATGAACTAAGTAGGACGAACATTCCTAAGATTATAAGGGAACTCTACCAGTGAAGTTCTGTCTAAGGATTGGAGGTATTTAAGTTGACGGTAAACGGAACACCTCCTACCTGGGAACGGATCTGGAACACCGGAGTTGAATTAATCTCAGGTTAATGTTAGAATAATGTCGCTAGGTTAATTAAATTGGTTTAATATACCTAGACATTAGGTCTTATTATAATAGTTATAATAGGACTAGACTTAGATAAATGACTTAGCCGGATTTATCTAGGTTTAATCAAACCCTAAAATTAATAATAGGTTACTTTAGTGGGAGGAAAATTACAAAACTTGATTTAAATCGAGTTTTGCTCCTGCGTCCCTGTGATGTTCACACCGTGAGATCCATGCTCGGCTTTGTGTCGTTTTAGCGCGGCCTCCCTTCGGAGAGTGTTTGCATGGGTCAATACCAAGGTGAATGGGGAAAGTGACTATAGTAAGTGGGAGCAGGACACGTGTCAACGTATCCTTCGGTCTCCGCCCCTAGGTCACAACGTGAGATTCCTATGATCCGCCTGCGTGTTGTCTCGGCGCAACCATCCCTTCGGAGGGCCTGATCATAGGATTCGGAACACCGTGAACTCCTGAATAGGATAGGGTCACTTAGGCTAATTACCAACAGTTGTCTTTCCTAACGGTAGCCTGCTGGTGCGTGCCTCTGGGATCTAAAAGTGGGAGGGTTACACTTACGGGGAGGAGTTAATTTGTTAACAAATCCTTGACCGAACAACGGTGGTTAATATCTAATGGAATATGAGTTATTCTGGTATTAGAAATTGACTGAGATGAGTCTCATTTTAGAGGAGGAACAACTGATCATCCTTCGGTGGCTGTTCTTCTAAACCTCTAAAGCATCGTTGCGAAACACAATCATAGTTTTATTAGGGTTCTTTGATTGTTTGTTTGCAAAATTGATTGGATGTATGCAATTGTTTGTATTGCTTGTGTGATGGGTTAAGGCAAAGATAACTAATACGGTCACTTGTTTGTTTTTCAGCAATGTCTTCCTCTATAATTTCCCTGCTTAAAAATGAACAACTTACCGGCGAGAATTTTCCACAATGGAAATCTAACCTCAATACAATACTCGTGGTTGAGGACTTAAGGTTCGTCTTAACGGAGGAATGTCCTCCCGTTCCCCCTCGCACTGCCACTCAGGCAGTTAAGGACGCCTACGAACGCTGGACCAAGGCCAATGAAAAGGTCAAAGTCTATATTTTGGTCAGCTTGTCTGAAGTGTTGGCCAAGCGTTACGAGAACGTGGCAACTGCCAGGGAAATTATGAATTCCCTGCAGGAGATGTTTGGACTTCCGTCCTACCAGCTCCACCACGACGCCTTGAAGAACGTCTTCAATGCCAAGATGCCGGAAGGTCAATCTGTTCGGGAACACGTCCTGGACATGATTAACCAATTCAACATAGCTGAGGCAAATGGCGGGGTTGTCTGCGAGCGCAGTCAGGTTGCGTTCATCCTTCACTCGCTCCCAGCGAGCTATCTGTCTTTCAGGACGAACGCGAGCATGAATAAGATTCAGTTCAACCTGACTACCCTCCTCTCGGAGTTACAGATTTATGAGTCCTTGCAAAAGAGCAAGGGAAAAAATGTGGTTAAAGGAGAGGCCAATGTGGCCCATTCCAAGAAGAAGTTCCTGAAGGGTTCATCCTCAGGGACTAAATCTGTACCCCAGGCTTCTTCATCGAAGCAGATCCAAAAAAGGAAGGGAGACAAGGGGAAGGCTCCTGCACAGGCTGTGCAAGGAAAGGGGAAGGCCAAGGTCGTGGCCGACAAAGGCAGATGCTTCCACTGTAATGCAGATGGTCACTGGAAGCGCAACTGTCCCCGCTACCTTGCTGAGAAGAGAAGAGAAAAAGAAGGTAAATTCGATTTACTTGTGTTAGAGACTTGTCTCGTTGAACATGATGAGTTTGCCTGGATACTGGATTCGGGAGCCACTAATCATGTTTGTTCTTCTTTTCAGGGAAATAATTTCCAGCAGCTGGCAGAGGGTGAAATGACGCTCAAGGTTGGAACAGGAGACGTCGTTTCAGCTCGTGCAGTGGGAGCTGCAAAATTATTCTTTAGAAATAGGTTTTTAATTTTAGAGGACTTGTACTTGGTTCCTAGAATTAAAAGGAACCTTATTTCTGTTTCAGCTTTGTTAGAACAATGTTATTCAGTTTCCTTCTTGCTTAATGAAGCTTTAATTTCAAAGAATGGAGTTTACATTTGTTCAGCTAAGCGTGAGAATAATTTATTTGTGTTAAGACCAAATGATGCTAAGGCTATTTTAAGTCATGAAATGTTTAAAACGGCCGAAACGCAAAACAAAAGGCAAAAAGTTTCTCCTTTAAGTAACAACACGTATCTTTGGCATCTTCGTCTTGGTCATATTAACATCGATCGGATCGATCGTTTGGTTAAAAATGGACTTCTAAGTGACATAGAAGATACATCTTTACCACCCTGTGAATCGTGTCTCGAGGGTAAAATGACCAAGAGGCCTTTTACCGGAAAAGGTTATAGGGCCAAAGAACCACTTGAACTGATACATTCGGATCTTTGTGGTCCAATGAATGTAAAGGCTCGAGGTGGTTTTGAATACTTTATCTCTTTCATAGATGATTATTCACGATACGGTTACTTGTACCTAATGGGCCATAAGTCTGAGGCTCTTGAAAAGTTCAAGGAGTTTAAGGCTGAGGTAGAAAA
The DNA here is from genome assembly GCA_017139565.1 of Luffa aegyptiaca. Taxonomy (NCBI): domain Eukaryota; kingdom Viridiplantae; phylum Streptophyta; class Magnoliopsida; order Cucurbitales; family Cucurbitaceae; genus Luffa; species Luffa aegyptiaca. The sequence goes on from CM029403.1 coordinate 27,658,242, forward strand.
TCTATTAGGTAAAACAATTAAGATGCTTCGATCAGATCGAGGTGGAGAGTATTTGGATCAAAGATTCCAAGACTATATGATAGAACATGGAATCCAATCACAACTCTCAGCACCTGGTACACCCCAGCAAAATGGTGTATCAGAAAGGAGAAACAGAACCTTGTTAGACATGGTTCGATCAATGATGAGCTATGCTCAGTTGCCTAGCTCGTTTTGGGGGTATGCAGTAGAGACTGCAGTACATATTCTTAACAGTGTTCCCTCAAAAAGTGTTTCTGAAACTCCTTTTGAGTTATGGAGGGGGCGTAAACCTAGTTTGCGTTACTTTCGTATTTGGGGTTGTCCTGCACATGTGTTAGTGACAAATCCTAAGAAATTGGAACCACGTACGAGAATATGCCAATTTGTTGGGTACCCGAAAGAAACGAGAGGTGGTCTTTTCTATGACCCTCAAGATAATAAAGTATTTGTATCGACAAATGCAACTTTCTTGGAGGAAGACCACATACGAGATCATCGACCACGAAGTAAGTTAGTATTAGGAGAAGCTACAGAAGGATCAACAAGGGTTGTTGATGAACCTGGTCCTTCAACAAGAGTTGTTGGAGAATGCAGTTCTTCTCGTCAATCTAGTCCTCCTCACGTAGTGGGAGAGCTTCGACGCAGTGGGAGGGTTGTGACACAACCTAACCGCTACTTGGGTTTAACAGAAACACAAGTAGTCATACCTGATGACGGCGTAGAAGATCCATTGTCTTATCGTCAGGCAATGAATGATGTAGATAAGGACGAGTGGGCCAAAGCCATGGACCTTGAGATGGAGTCAATGTACTTCAATCAAGTTTGGGAACTTGTAGATCTACCTGAGGGGGTCAAACCCATTGGGTGTAAATGGATCTATAAGAGAAAAAGAGATGCTGCTGGGAAAGTACAGACTTTCAAAGCAAGACTTGTAGCAAAGGGTTATACCCAACGAGAAGGAGTGGACTATGAAGAAACTTTTTCTCCAGTTGCTATGCTAAAGTCCATAAGAATCCTCTTATCCATTGCCACATTTTATGATTATGAAATTTGGCAAATGGATGTCAAGACAGCTTTTCTGAATGGCAATCTTGACGAGAGTATTTTTATGTCTCAACCCGAAGGGTTCATATCCCAAGGTCATGAGCAAAAAGTTTGCAAACTGAATCGATCCATTTATGGGTTGAAACAGGCTTCTCGATCTTGGAATATTAGATTTGATACTGCGATCAAATCTTTTGGTTTTGACCAGAATGTTGATGAGCCTTGTGTATACAAGAAGATCGACAAGAATAAAGTAGCTTTCCTCGTACTTTATGTAGACGACATCCTACTCATTGGGAATGATGTAGGGTATCTGTCTGACGTAAAAGAATGGCTAGCAGCTCAATTCCAAATGAAAGATTTGGGTGAGGCCCAGTATGTTCTTGGCATCCAGATTATTCGGGATAGAAAGAACAAATCGCTAGCTCTGTCTCAGGCAACGTATATCGACAAGATGTTGGCTCGATATTCGATGCAGAACTCCAAGAAGGGCTTGTTGCCTTTCAGGCATGGGGTTCACTTGTCTAAGGAACAGTCTCCTAAGACACCTCAAGAGGTTGAGGATATGAGACGGATTCCCTACGCATCTGCCGTGGGTAGCTTAATGTATGCCATGCTATGCACGAGGCCTGACATTTGTTATGCTGTAGGGATTGTCAGCAGATATCAGTCGAATCCAGGGTTAGACCATTGGACCGCCGTTAAAGGAATCCTCAAGTATCTTAGGAGAACGAGAGATTACATGTTGGTGTTTGGGGCTAAGGAGTTAGTTCTCACGGGTTACACCGACTCTGACTTCCAAACTGACAAGGATTCAAGGAAATCTACGTCAGGGTCAGTTTTCACCCTTAACGGGGGAGCTGTAGTTTGGAGGAGTATAAAGCAAGGATGCATAGCAGACTCCACAATGGAGGCTGAGTATGTAGCTGCTTGTGAAGCAGCTAAGGAAGCTGTTTGGCTAAGGAAGTTCTTGACAGATTTGGAAGTTGTTCCAAATATGAACTTGCCCATTACGTTATACTGTGACAACAGTGGGGCTGTAGCCAATTCAAAGGAACCTCGTAGCCACAAAAGAGGTAAACACATAGAAAGGACGTATCATCTGATTCGTGAAATTGTGCAAAGAGGAGATGTGGTCGTGACCAAGATCGCTTCCGAGCACAACATTGCTGATCCGTTTACGAAGGCCCTCTCGGCTAAAGTGTTCGAGGGTCATCTAGAGAGTCTAGGTCTGCGAGACATGTATATAGCGTAATCTAGGGCAAGTGGGAGATGTGTAATGGGTGTAAGGATGCCCTAGTTTATTGTATTTTGTATATTTACTTTTTATGTAATGTACAACATACATGTACCGTTTCCAGCTTTGGATTATATTGTATATACTTTCCCTGTAACTTGAGTTTTAGTTCAAGTGGGAGTTTGTTGGGTTTTATGCCCTAAAACTCGTAGATAGTAAATGTACTTTTGACCGAACATTAATAAAGTGATGTATTATTCAATGTTTGTATTATATCTTGTCTTGTTAACCCTAATCCAATAAACTAAACATCCATGGCTAATAGAATGAGGCTTGAACTAGTATGTAGGGACATACGGGGATCAATGTTCAAGTTTTAGCCTAAAGGGTCTGTAGTATAGGGATAAGGCTGGGTACCTTATCCTGGTGACACTATGGATACGGCCCGCTTTGTACAAACGTAATGATCCAACGCGTTCATGTGGTTGACATGTGAGTGGGGGTATCCTGTGCAATGAGTTTGCACAAAGACCGGACCGCGAAATAGTTAACCACTAACTGTAACACCGTTAGTTAGTTTGGTTTCTATTTCACTAGGATGACCTAGGCAACTTGGCCTTAATCCTGAGTGGATTATGGACTCCTGTCCATGAGGGATTGTCCTTTGATTTGTACGGGTGAGAGTGGCCTGTTCGCCGACTCAATAAGCCTACCATTTTGGGGACAAGACCGAGTGGGGAGCTGGGAACGTAGTCTTACAAGATGGAATTCACTCCTTCCCGATATTAGGGTAAGTAGAGGTGTGTTCCCTTAAGTGGTGTCTCCGGGTCTTGAACAATGGGCCCTACCCTCTTCATGGCACGAGAGGGATTTCTGTTTGCTGGTTGGACCACAAACAGGTTGTTCATTAGAGGAGCACTGGTACTTAAGGACCAAGAGGTAGCCCAGGGGTAAAACGGTAATTTGACCTAGCTGGGGTACGAACACACGTGAAGGGCTAACTTGCTGTTAACGGTCGATATCCGTGGACACAGAAATATATCTGCAGTGAGAAGAGTGCAGCTATGGTTCTATAGTGGAGTGAACCACAGTTAACGAACATTGATTAATTTGGTTAATGAGTTTAGCCAATTAATCTCACATCGTTGGAGCTTCTGATCTGTAGGTCCATTAGGTCCCACCGGTAGCTCTATAAGGGCGTTGAGGTAAATTTCTAAAGGAGAATTGAATATTCGAAGTGGTTTGAATAGTAAAATAAAATATGAATTTGATTCATATTATAAAACTATAGGTTATAATTAATGTACATTAATACTATAGTTTATTTTTGAGAGGAATATAATTAAATATGAGATATTTAATTATGATATTAATTAATTAGAGAATTAATTAATTATTGTTTTAATTCAATTCAATTAAATTTAATTTAATTGAATTAGATTAAAACTTTAGGTTATGTGGGAATGTTATGTAAATATATGATTTACATTAATTATAATAATTAGTTAATTTAATTGTTAAATTAATTATATTATTATAAATTGGTTAATAATTTAGAATTATTAATTAATTTAATTATCAGTTAGTTGAACTGATAAGTGTGTACGTGTGAAGGGGAGTTAAATTAGGGAGTGGGAAGTTTCATCGGTAAAAATAACCACTCCCCAATTTAATCCCATTTTGGTTGAGTAGGTTAGGTAGCCCTCATTCACACGCGATTCTCTCCCTCTCCCTCTCTAGATCTCTCTGCAATTTCTCTCAAGGATACAGAGAAGAAAATTCTCCCAACCCTTTAGAAAATTTCGCTTCCACAAGCACTTTTCGCACATCCTTCAAGAGAATACCGGTGCAACCATTTTGGTGGTGTTCGTGAATATTTTCCAGTGGAGAACCAAGGAATTTTGGCGAAGCAATTCAAGAAATCTTCAAGGGTAAGTCATTCTTGAATTCTAGGATCATTAGGATCCACTTCTAGATTGGAATCTAGAGTTTTTTTGTTTAAGAGATGCATGTTTTATAATTAAAATTCAGTAGTTTTTATTTAATTATACTGCTGTATTTTGTTTGCCAAACGTATTGGTATTTTAATCCAAATTAAAAAAACTGAGTTAAGGTTTCTGTAAGTTTCCGCTGCAAAAGGCCTATTATCCCTTCACTTTGCATAATTGGTTGATGTGGCCATGGCCTCGATCCATTTCGATACATAATCAACTGCAAGCAGAATATAAATATTTTCAAAGGACAGTGGGAATGGACCCATGAATTTTATACCCCACACATCGAAGATTTCCACTTCAAGTATGAAGTTTAGTGACATTTCACTCTTAGCTGTTAAATTCCCAGCTCTCTGGCACTGATCGTAGTTCTTGGTAAAGAGATGTGCATCCTTGAAAAGACTCGGCCAAAAGTATCCTGATCGAATAACTTTGGCTGCAATTTTGATGCCTACAAAGTGCCCTCCATATGGAGCCGAGTGACAGGCTTCCAAAATGAATGTTACCTCCTCTTCTGTTACACATTGTCTAAGTATTTGATAAGGACCTTGTCACACCCCCTCCCAAACTACCTACTAGCTTAGTTAGGGAGATGGCATGAAGCCAACAGACATCGTCCCCCTCTAACGATACCTGTTGACCCTACTGAATCATTGAACTTGATAAACATACTAGTCTTAGATATACAATACTTTACATGTAACACAACACAACGGACTCCTTGAAACCTCTAGACATACATGAAGTGCAGCCCTGACATAACTCGGTTTGGAGAATAACCTGATAGAGATATCACAACCAAAAACATATCCAACTGGGGTTTACACAACCACGACATCTAGTGCTTACACAACCATAAACTATCCAGTCCTTACAATGACATTTACAATACAAACAGACACAATGTACAACTCAACCCACGTACGGGAGCTTGATCGGGAAGCTCTTAGCCGACTTTGGCAGTTTATCAGGCACCAGGAGCTCGATCTCTACCTGGAAAGTGGGAAAACATTTTGAAAGAGTGAGCTACGAAGCCCAGTGAGTGACTAAATTTAAAACTGTAAATCCTGAAATCAGAACAAGTGATAAAACTTTAAACGTATAAATCTGTTCAATGAAAGCGTTAAACATGAACATGTAACGATAACAGCTTTCATAAATATTCCGCTACTACGTCAATAAAATCTAGCAAGGCTTATGTGCAATTTGCTTACCGCAAGTGTACGGGTCAAGTATTTTCGTGATTAAACGAGTGTCGTCCTCTGGATTGGTTTTCTAGCAAATTAAGTACCGTGAATAATCTTGTCCAATTTTATTTAGGGAGCAAAACTTAAATATAAAGATAAATCTAAAGACAAAAAGCATAAAATAAAGGTGGAGACTCAAAGCGAAAAACTCTTAGGGAATTAGTTTCATTATTTAAGATTGAGGATTGTTTAATAGGAATGAATTGATCGTGCAATTATTCTACAAGCTAAGGAAACTTTTATCACGATTACCTCTCCCGAGTATAATTGATTCTCATGCATATAACTAACTTGATATCCCTATCTAAGTTCATTAACATGCAAGGCATTATTTGGTTTAATCCTTATTATACTTCTAGAGATATTCCAAATCCCGTCACAAACTTAGAATTTCTACTCTAGTCATGCAATTAAACACGGCAAGTCTTAGGCCAAATCCTCTCTCCCGAGTTAGATTCAACACTTAAATCATTCAATTAGTGATCAAGTAATTGAAAGCATTACACAAAATTGCAAGAATAAAATAAAGGCACATTCATCCCAAAAATCAATCCAACAACCTAAAAACAACTACGTCAAACCCTAAGACAAACAACTAGCAATTCATAGTCTTTAAACCACAAACACTAATTGAAAGAAAAGCCATAAAAACTACAAGAGTTAAGGGCACCAGCACGTCCCCGTCACGATCTCCACGTCTTCTCGCTTGATTCCCACTCCTTGGCCTTGCTTCAGCTCCCACCAACTGTCTCTAGTAGAAATTATGGCTAAAATCTAACCAATTGGACTCTCCCAATCCGTAGCACAAATTGATAAATTTATAGAAAATCCGCCGACAGCGTCAAGACGCTGGTCCTAGCGTCGCGACGCTATGATTTTTTTATTCTTTTTTTAAGAATGAAAACACCAAATATAGAATGTTAGCGTCGAAACGCCCAAAGAGCAGCGTCTCGACGCTAGTCTGCGAATGGGCCTATCTTCAATCTTCCAACTTTGATTCTTTTTTTTATTCTTCAGCTTCTTTTCGCATCCCGAACATCCAATTGGCTCAAGACTATATTTCCTACAAATACAACACATAAATGCATAATTTTGGCCAATAAATTATAAAAGATTAGCTAAATTAATTAGGGAAAACTAGCTAGCTATGCTCGCTATCAAACACCCCCAAACTTAAGCTTTTGCTAGTCCTCGAGCAAACTAAAAATCAAGCATACAATAGAAGAATGGATGCAACAAACATGACTCAATCCTCAAGGCTCAAAAGTCAATAATCAAGCAATCAAGAGACATGCACATAAGGACCAATGAGGGAGACAAATCAAAAGTTTTCCAAAATTAACTTGCACAAGCGAGATCTAACTTAACGAGATCAGACTCTACTAGCCCGGGATTGGATTACTAAACTCTCAACTCATCTTCCCTCTACACTGGCACTAAGGATTCACTAACGAGTCAATGGAATAAATTAGTTTGTTTTCCTCCATACTTAGGTGCTTATAATTGAAAATTACAACATGCATTTTTATGTGGTACTAGCTTTCACACACCTATTGCAGGGACCCTTAACCCGAGTTTTACCCTTTGGTTGGCCTAACTGATCACAACAGGGGTAGCTCTTTTTGCCAAAACTTTATTAAGCATTGCATTGCGTGCATAAGTCATGACTTTTTTTTTTCTTTCAAATTGTAACAACAAGAATGATTTTTCTTTACGAGCAGGATAAGCATATATTCTTTTCTTTCCTCCTAAGCAAGATCAAACATGCTAATTTGCAAAAAGTTAACTCTTTAGCTCTTCCCTACACCCATCGAGGTGACAACAAGCATATGAACCTAATAATTCGCTCCTAAGCATTCAAATCCAAATCTAGCCAAGACAAATACTCTACTCATGCAAGACATCTCCTAGAAAAAGTTTAAAAAGTCTCCCTTTTTGGGCACTCATGCTTACAACTCATCGAAAGCTTGAAAATTAACAAGAAAGCCTATCCTAGGAAATCATAGTCATGCAAAAATAGCATCCAGAAAACAACCATATGCTCAATTCAAAGAAAGCTCGAAACTATAGCCCGAACTCAGATGCTCAAGGGCTCCACAAATATACTATTCCACCCCCAAACTTAAAGCATGCATTGTCCTCAATGTATAACGAAAATAAGGCATAATCAAGCATGAGAACAAATAAAGAATGGAAGGGGTGAACAACACTGCCCTGGAATGATGACCTTTTCATGAAAGCTTGCAAGCAAAGAGGAAACTGGAACCAAGACCTACAAAACAAAAACAAACAATAAATAAAAAAACGCAAAGAAAAACACAACTGAACTTACTTGGGTTGCCTCCCATAAGCGCTTGTTTAACGTCATTAGCTCGACGTGCTCGTGCAGTCTATCAAGGCACATAAAAATTCTCGTATTTCTTTGGACCCTTCTTTCTTGAATCAATAAAACTCACTATCGCTAGCAAGCTTACTAGTTTCTCATGGGCCCCTGAAACAGAATTATTTTTTGTACTTTTGTATAAAATAAACATAAAAGGAGAAAGATCAAAATAAAGAGACTCAGACTCTAAAACTGACTCGTGAGAATAGAAAAAAGAACAATCAAAATCTACAAAGGATGGAGAAGATAAATCAGACGAAGGCTTTTCAACCTCAAACTCTACCTCTTGAACTTCCTCTGTCACTACAAGCTCATTTTCTTTTTCTTCCTCACAAACATGTTCTTGATAGGTGCTACAACTCTCCAATTCTTCCCCACTATTAATGCAACTCACCCTAACTGCTCATCCTTAGCAAGATCGAAAGAATTAAGCTCATGAATGGGTGCCAATGAATCATCGGCCACATGACTCACTAGACATCCTATGGAAGTGAATCCCACCTCACTAACTTCCTTTGGGGTTTGAAGTCCTTTTATAATTTCATCAAATTTTAGACTCCTTGCTCTAGACTCCTACATATAATTTTGAACTATGCTTTCCAAGGAAGAATTTTCTTTTAAAGGGGGATAACTTGAAGATGAAAAATTGAAGTATGGTGTTGAATAAAAAGCCATTAAAATCAATTAAAGCAACAATGATAATTAGGCTTCCAATCAAATAATAACCCAACAAGAACAAAGGACTAGGACTTAAACATAAAAGGAAAGAAAACAATAAAAAGGGAAAAAAATAAGGAAAATAACAATTAAGGAAAAAAATCAAACAAATAAGGAAAACACTAAAATAGGAAAGCAACAAATATGGAAAAAAAAAAAAAAAGAATGCAATCTACCTAAAAAAAATAAAAATACACCCTAAATTAAGACCGAACAATTTTTCCACAATATTAATTTAACTAAATATGCCAATCCCCGGCAACGGTGCCAAAAACTTGATGTGCAATTTGCTTACCGCAAGTGTATGGGTCAAGTAATAATATAGTGTTTTCGTGATTAAACGAGTGTCGTCCTCTGGATTGGTTTTCTAGCAAATTAAGTACCGTGAATAATCTTGTCCAATTTTATTTAGGGAGCAAAACTTAAAGATAAAGATAAATCTAAAGACAAAAAGCAGAAAATAAAGGTGGACACTCAAAGGGAAAGACTCTTAGGGAATTGATTTCATTATTGAAGATTGAGGATTGATTAATATGAATGAATTGATCGTGCAATTATTCTACAAGCCAAGGAAACTTTTATCACGATTACCTCTCCCGAGTATAATTGATTCTCATGCATATAACTAACTTGATATCCCTATCTAAGTTCATTAACATGCAAGGAATTATTCGGTTTAATCCTTGTTATACTTCTAGAGATATTCCAAATCCCGTCACAAACTTAGAATTTCTACTCTAGTCATGCAATTAAACACGACAAGTCTTAGGCCAAATCCTCTCTCCCGAATTAGATTCAACACTTAAATCATTCAATTAGTGATCAAGTAATTGAAAGCATTACACAAAATTGTGAGAATAAAATAAAGGCACATTCATCAAAAAAATCAATCCAACAACCTAAAATCAACTACATCAAACCCTAAGACAAACAACGAGCAATTCATAGTCTTTAAACCACAAACACTAATTGAAAGAAAAGCCATAAAAACTACAAGAGTTAAGGGAAAGAGAAAGGAAAAATCGAATCCGTCGAAACCGGCACGTCCCCGTCACGATCTCCACGTCTTCTCGCTTGATTCCCACTCCTTGGCCTTGCTTCAGCTCCCACCAAAGGTCTCTAGTCGAAATTAGGGTTAAAATCTAACCAATTGGACTCCCCCAATCCGTAGCACAAAATGATGAATTTATAGAAAATCTGTCGACAGCGTCGAGACGCTGGTCCTAGCGTCTCGACGCTATGATTTTTTTTTTTTTTTAAGAACGAAAACTCAAAATATAGAATGTTAGCATCGAAACGCCCAAAGAGCAGCGTCTCGACGCTAGTCTGCGAATGAGCCTATCTTCAATCTTCCAACTTTGATTCTTTTTTTTATTCTTCAGCTTCTTTTCGCATCCCGAACATCCAATTGGCTCAAGGCTATATTTCCTACAAATACAACACATAAATGCATAATTTTGGCCAATAAATTATAAAAGATTAGCTAAATTAATTAGGGAAAACTAGCTAGCTATGCTCGCTATCAAACACCCCCAAACTTAAGCTTTTGCTAGTCCTCGAGCAAACTAAAAATCAAGCATACAATAGAAGAATGGATGCAACAAACATGACTCAATCCTCAAGGCTCAAAAGTCAATAATCAAGCAATCAAGAGACATGCACATAAGGACCAATGAGGGAGACAAATCAAAAGTTTTCCAAAATTAACTTGCACAAGCGAGATCTAACTTAACGAGATCAGACTCTACTAGCCCGGGATTGGATTACTAAACTCTCAACTCATCTTCCCTCTACACTGGCACTAAGGATTCACTAACGAGTCAATGGAATAAATTAGTTTGTTTTCCTCCATACTTAGGTGCTTATAATTGAAAATTACAACATGCATTTTTATGTGGTACTAGCTTTCACACACCTATTGCAGGGACCCTTAACCCAAGTTTTACCCTTTGGTTGGCCTAACTGATCACAACAGGGGTAGCTCTTTTTGCCAACACTTTATTAAGCATTGCATTGCGCGCATAAGTCATGACTTTTTTTTTTCTTTAAAATTGTAACAACAAGAATGATTTTTCTTTATGAGCATGATATGCATATATTCTTTTCTTTCCTCCTAAGCAAGATCAAACATGCTAATTTGCAAAAAGTTAACTCTTTAGCTCTTCCCTACACCCATCGAGGTGACAACAAGCATATGAACCTAATAATTCGCTCCTAAGCATTCAAATCTAAATCTAGCCAAGACAAATACTCTACTCATGCAAGACATCTCCTAGAAAAAGTTTAAAAAGTCTCCCTTTTTGGGCACTCATGCTTACAACTCATCGAAAGCTTGAAAATTAACAAGAAAGCCTATCCTAGGAAATCATAGTCATGCAAAAATAGTATCCAGAAAACAACCATATGCTCAATTCAAAGAAAGCTCAAAACTATAGCCCGAACTCAGATGCTCAAGGGCTCCACAAATATGCTATTCCACCCACAAACTTAAAGCATGCATTGTCCTCAATGTATAACGAAAATAAGGCATAATCAAGCATGAGAACAAATAAAGAATGGAAGGGGTGAACAATAATGCCCTGGAATGATGACCTTTTCATGAAAGCTTTCAAGTAAAGAAGAAACAGGAACCAAGACCTACAAAACAAAAACAAACAATAAATAAAAAACGCAAAGAAAAACACAACTGAACTTACTTGGGTTGCCTCCCATAAGCGCTTGTCTAACGTCATTAGCTCGATGTGCACGTGCAGTCTGTCAAGGCACATAAAAGTTCTCGTATTTCTGTGGACCCTTCTTTCTTGAATCAATAAAACTCACTATCGCTAGCAAGCTTACTAGTTTCTCATGGGCCCCTGAAACAGAATTATTTTTTGTATTTTTGTATAAAATAAACATAAAAGGAGAAAGATCAAAATAAAGAGACTCGGACTCTAAAACTTACTCGTGAGAATAGAAAAAAGAACAATCAAAATCTACAAAGGATGGAGAAGATAAATCAGACGAAGGCTTTTCAACCTCAAACTCTACCTCTTGAGCTTCCTCTGTCACTGCAAGCTCATTTTCTTTTTCTTCCTCACAAACATGTTCTTGATAGGTGCTACAACTCTCCAATTCTTCCCCACTATTAATGCAACTCACTCCTAACTGCTGGTCCTAGCGTCGCGACGCTATGATTTTTTTTTTTTTTTTAAGAATGAAAACTCCAAATATTGAATGTTAGCGTCGAAACGCCCAAAGAGCAGCATCTCGATGCTGGTCTGTGGATGGGCCTATCTTCAATCATCCAATTTTGATTCTTTTTTTATTCTTCAGCTTCTTTTCGCATCCCGAACATCCAATTGGCTCAAGACTATATTTCCTACAAATACAACACATAAATGCATAATTTTGGCCAATAAATTAGAAAAGATTAGCTAAATTAATTAGGGAAAACTAGCTAGCTATGCTCGCTATCAAAGGCATATCAAGTATATAAAACATCTTAACTAACATTACAAATCAACGTTGTGTAGGGCACGCCCAGTACAACCAACGTTTACTAGCTCTACGATGTAGTGGGGCCCGCCCAGCACTCCCATCGTCTTTGTCGTAGTGGGGCCCGCCCAACACTCACTACAACATCGCTGTCACGGAGTACATTCAACGTCAACAACGAAATATAACCTGTGTGCACACGGTACCTTATAGCCTCGGGCTCAATATCTCAGTCATGTAGTCAATAAGAGTCTCAGAAAACCACATGAAAATATTAAAACATGTCTGCTTATCTTTATCTTTCGTAAAACTCAAGCTTACTCAGCTTGCTCGTGAAAAAAGTGAAAATCTTTTAACAGTACTTGCTAATACATACTTTACTCTAAATGATATCGTTTCAACTACTTTTCATAAAGTCAATAATCACATGCTCGTATGTAAACGTCATTGGAAAATCTAAGCTCAAAACTTATGCTTGAAACCATTCATAGAAATCATGTATCATTCATAGAAAAGCATGTAAAACATCTAATCATGAACAACCATTTAGAAATATTTTTCAAAATTTGTTTTGTCACTCACAGTCCTGGCTAGTTCCCTGGTCTATAGATGTTGGGTTTCCAGAGTGGGTAAAAATGTAGTAAAAATAGACTCTAGAACACTGTGCAAGCATACACAATCCGCAGCAAGTAATAAGTATTTATCGAATCGACAGGGCTGAATAGCTCTCACTTTATCTATTTTGTATAACTCTTTAGTGGTTTCAAAGGTGGTTAAAATGATTGATTTTCATAAAATGCTGAAGCAAAAGAAATGACAGAACAGAAAGTAAACAAATAAAGCAGACAGATCGGAAACAGGTGTTGATCAGGAATTCAATAATTGGTTTAAAATATGCTCTAGCAATATTATTGATTAGGAAATTCTCTCGCAATCTTATTAGCAGGATCCTCCCGGAACTCTGGATTTTTTGGAATGTGTTTCAACTCCAATGACGTGCTACCGATTAAGCACTAGGCAACTGGTTATCCCTAACTCAGTCACTGACGTTCACCAATACACAATGATCTAGTGTGATTAAATGCCACACACTTCTCAAATCATCCCTGAAACTAAGAAGTGGTATTCATACCGGATGGCCAGGCGGGCACAAAATATAAATATGCACAACAATTAATCAAGATGCTCAAATCAACATATATTGCATAGAGAATTAAGCACGACAATTACATTACTCCTAACCAACACCTAAGTAATTTAGTTCATTAAGCTCATGGTAACACATGCTACAATCTGAGTATGTGCATCCATAATTACAAGAAATTACAAGAAAATACTAATTCCCTTGGCCAAACCCGTAATTGATGGTCTTCTTGAAGTCTCCAATCTTTCCTCCTCTATTCGGCTCCCAATGGTGGAAATGAACTTTCCAAGAGTGGAATGTTCCTCCCAAGAAAGGAATGCATTTGACTTGAGACGGCTCCTCCTTTTATAGAGTGATAGCAAGCCCTAATTAGGTCAAATTGTACATGTGCATGGCTCTCCTTGCTTCTTAAATCCGAGAATAGCTCAACAAACTTCGGCTCATTAAAATGGATACACTACTAGAAAAACGGTATTACTTGACGCTTTTGGAATGTGAAATTTTAATATTCTTGACGGTTTTAAAAGCGTCGAGAGAACCATTGTCAAGAATAAGGTACCGAAAATGTGACGAACGAGAAGCGTCAAGATATTCTTTCCTTGATATTTTTTAAACGTCAAGAATATAACATCATTGACATTTCTGAAGCGTCATGTTTATAGATTTCTTGACATTTATTAAATATCATTTTTGTTAAAACTTGACGGGTCTAACGTGTCAAATGATACTTTTTCTTGACATTTTAAAAATATCAATTTAATAAGTTTTTGACACATTTTACATGTCATGTTTGTTTGTGATTTTTTTTTCAATTTTAATAGTTGTTCCCTATTATCTTGAATCTCCTGCATTACATTCCAACAATTTGATATATTGATCAACCAAATAAACAAATACACATTCAAGATCCATCAACCAAATTTTCTCCAATAACTTCAATAAAATTCATATCTTCAACATTACAAAAGTATACAACCTCCATATGAGCAATTCCAAAATTAAAACTATCAACCCATATGAACAATTCCAAAAATTACAAGACCTACAACCCACATGAACAATTGCAAAATTACAATGACCTATCTTCCATGGACAATTCCAAAATGAAGAACTTTACACCAATTTCCACCATATATTCAAAATTACATAATACCTATCTCCACCATATATTCAAAATCACTAACTACCTATTAAATAATTCATGTGCTTCTATGCCTTAAAATACTTACTACTTCCAAATAGGGGGAAGCTTCTGTCTTCTTGTAATACCGGGCCAGACGATGGATCCTGCTCTCCACCAAAATCAACTTGAACTTGGGAATCCTTGTCTTTCTTGTTTCTCTCCAAATGCTTTCTGATTGAAACAACCTTCTTGATGAGATGGTAAAGATCCCCCGAGATTTTAGGAGCTAGCCCTAAGCCAAAAAAGAAAACATGTTAAAAAGAATAACATAATAATTTTGACTAATGTATAGAATAGAAGTACAATGGAGGAAGGGTAGATGGGGCTCACCATGAGCCTTCAATATACGCAAGATCTTGCTCTCAGTTACACTTTTCACCTGAGCAATCACGTGAGAATCACGAAGAATAACACCAATTTCAGATGGTGTCAAACCCTTCTTGGCAAATTTGCAAATGTACTCAGCAACCTGAATTGTCAAAGGAAAGCCATCAATTTCTATAGATCGTACAGAGATTCACTTCCCTTTCTAAGCAGTTAAAATGACAAGCAATGAAAGAACTTGCGGTTTTCTTAGACATTCGACAAGTATAACCATCAGAATTGACACTCAGATGACACTCAAAAACATGTCACCATGCTTCACTAAAATCAACGACTGCAATTTTCATCGCCAGCCAATCACATGAGCAATCTTTTACAAGAACCTCTTTTTCTTCCTGGTAATTTTCAATGGGACCCTATCTGCTATGAGCAAGGTATACTGAAAGCTGATTTCAATGCATAAGTTAACAAAGCAACTAATGCAAACCTGAAAGAGGAATTCTGCATAAGCACTGACATTGCGCAACAATGTTTGTTTTGCATTAATCCTTCTAAAACTCTTCGTATAATGGTTGCATCTCTGCAGAAAAGTGTATGAATGTTAGTATAAAATATAAAATCAAGAGGTTCATTGCAAGGAGTGTTCATTTGAGTAACTAGTAAGTGGCCAGGATACTATATAACGCCAATAAGTTGAAAAGAATATGAAAATATAGATCTACTGTTGTTGGAGTTAACAGAGTAATGCCTTGATCATTGAAAGATTGACATTGCATCGTTACCACATGGGGGGACGTGTGGGGGGTGGGCACAATGCTAACTCCCAGAAAAAATTTGGGATTCTTGATGACCGCAAAGTGCACGGGCCGCAAGTAATATAAAACGGTAGTAATACCGAGTATCGAATCCACAGGGAAGCGAAGCGAAAATTAAGCAAAAAATCTCTTGAGCACTAAAAGTACTTAGGCAAAATAATATTTAGGGAACAACCCATGCAAATAAGAGAAATTTAAAATTCAAAGCAGGAAAATAATTTGATCAATCAAATAAAAAAATATGGAGAAAGAGATTTCTTTTAATGGGAAGAGGGGTCTTGAAAATCAATTATGAGCTAATCAATTGTTATAATTATCCTATCTCATTGCCCAACTAATTATACTCCTAGAATCTCCGTTAATCACATAGGTTCTCCTGTCGGTTTCCCCTAATTGTAATTAATTCATTTTAACAACCTAAGTGTCCTTAGCGCCATTAAAAATCATTAATTATTACGCTCTGATTCATTTTAGGAATCTCAGTTTAATCAACTAATCCCGGTGTCACGACGGGCAATTAAACTAGTTGCATGGATTATGATCTATCCTAACTTCTCTCCGTCGAGTCTCCATTAAGAATCGAATCATTACACAATTGGCCAGATTGAATAAAGCATTAAGCACATCCATACAAATAATTAGGAAAAACGGCAAGAGACAGGTAATTATAACAACATTTCAACTATAATTTCATTTCAAGACCCCAAATTGGGGTTTAGCTATACATAGCTAAAATATCCACAACATTTACAATAGAAAGCATAATTTAAGAGCATAAAAGGAAAGGAATTGACCGTCGAAAAACCCCTTCGCTTGGCGCTCAGAGCTCCGCCGAACACTCCTTTGAGCTTCCTAAGATGCTCCCCAAAATTCCCCAAATATTTCCCACTAAAGAATTCTCTCAAAAAGGCTAGAAAGCCTTGAGAGAGGCTCCAAAGGAGCCAAAGGAAGGAAAGAATGAATTGATTGATGGTAAATGAGGCACCCAAGGGTGCCTTTTTATAGGCCCGGATTGGGGGTAGCGTCGCGACGCTACATTGCACAGCGTCGCGACGCTGCAACGCACGCGGCTTGGGCAACACGAAAAGGGTAGCGTCGCGACGCTGCTTACATAGCGTCTCGACGCTGCCCTAAAATTCCAGATTTTTCAGCTTCTTTTTGGGCTGATTTTTGGGCCTTCTTCTTCATTTCTTTTGGGCATTTTTTCATGAGTGTCTTTTTTGGGCCCCCATTTGATCAAGCTTGGATTTGGGCTTCATTTGCTTCATTTTTTTGCACTTTTTCTCCCAAAATCACCAACTTTGCTCCTAAGGACCAAATAACGGAATTCATTAAATATTTTCATTAAAAACACGATTAAAGCACAGAAAAGCCTGATAAATTGGGACTAAAATAGCGACATTTCTGCTCGCTATCACACCCCCAAACTTAAGCTTTTGCTAGTCCCGAGCAAAATAAATTCTAAAGATGCATGAAATAGAATCGCTCAAGCCTCAATGATTTTGGAATTCTTAAGATAGAATGGAAAACATGCAAGTGGAATAAGCAAGCACCGCATACTCTTGAAGAAATCTTAAACTAGATTGAACTTAAGATTAATGAATAGCATGCTCAAGACTTATCTATTGATTCTTTTACTAACCTAGATTAGTCTTATGGCTTTCTCCATTTGTTTTCCCCCTACACTGGCTAAGAGCCCCTAATAGGTCGGAGTCCTTCTATCATGCAAAAAAAAAAAGAAACTAGGGTGCCTGATATTTTCTTTTTCATGGGGGAGCAAAACTCACAATTGATTTTTCTCTTTCTTTTGCTTTTTCTTTTGCTACTCCCCCAAACTTGCATTTTGATATCTAATGGTACTAGCTTTCACACTACGGTGCAGGGACCCTTAACCCGAATTTTATTCTCTGGTTGGCCTAACTGATCACACCGCAGGTAGCTCTTTTTACCCCTAGGCTTTTTCTTTTGTGCAAGCAAAAAATTTTCTTTTTCAACAGATTTTTCTTTTCTCTCATTTTCTTTTGTTGCTTTTGCTTTTCTCTCAGCAGGCATAACATTTTTTTTTTTTTCCTACCTAGCTCTTTAGAACAATCAAGCATGAACTTCCTAATATTAGAAACTAAGCCTATCGGGGTGACAACAAACTTTAAAAATCATAATAAGAATCTAGATTTTCAAAGACGTCATTAGATAAGGCTATTGCATGCTTTAGACATCAAAACTAAGTATCAAAAAATTTTAAAATTTCACAATTTCTGCCGTGCTCCCAGATTCCACAACATATAAACTATCTTCTCCCAAAATTTCTAAAATCACATCCCTGGCTATCATGGCTATCTATTCATGCATCCGAAAGAATTCAAATATGCTCAACACAGCGGAAGCCTCCCCCCCAAACTTAAATTAAACATTGTCCCCAATGTTTTTAAAACAGTAAAGCAAATAGAGGGATACTGAGACTTCCCTGAGCTAGGAGCGCTTTATCCTCTTCCTTTCGATCCAGAAAAATGGGATTCTTGGAATTTTGGGATTGCTTAAGGTGATCCTGCAAAACAAAATTGGATCACGAAGCAAAGAAAATTATTTACCGCAAAAACAACTATCTAAACTTTAATCCTTGGGTTGCCTCCCAAGCAGCGCTTTCTTTAACGTCTTTAGCTAGACGAGGCTCGGCACGCTTACGGAGGCTCGAAATAAAAATTTTCATCATCCTCTGGGCCTTGTAAAAAATCACGCACCGAGTTGCATACCGCAAACAGGGGAGAAAAAAAACTTTCCCCTGGCCCATCATCACTAAAGAGATTATCATAATAACATTGCAGAAAATATGTAACAGCATCAAATCTCTTTTCTAAGTCTCTATTCACAAAGCAATTGTTAACAGAGTCATCAAGCGTTATAATATCTACCGGTCTAGGATCTAAAGATGGCCTATCAATCATGCCAGACCATTCATCAGAAAAAACATTTACATGCTCCTCAGATTCCTCAGACTCAGTATTAAAAAATGATTCGACTAGGCTATCACATGACTCACTATCAGAATTAAAGAATTCAAGCTCTTCAGGGTCAGATTCTATACTATGCACAGATTCGAGTTCCTCTGGGTCAGTTTCTATGCTATATACATCATCAGGACACGAATCAAAGGTGTTAACATTATTAGGGTTCATGCATTCAGGAATGTCAAGATCAGACTCAATAGATTCAGTATAATCACGATCAGACTCAAAATTATCTACCAAGTAATCTTTTTTATGCATTTCATGCTCATCCTCAATGTCAGGCAACTCTATATCATCATCAAAATTATCCATTTCAGGCAAATCTAATTCATTCTCAAAGGAAGGTAAATCATCAACTGCAGATCTTTCATTGTCACAAGCAGGCAAGTCTAATTCATTTTCAAAGTCAGGCAGTTCTAAATCATTCTCAAACAGAGGATTATTCAAATATGCATTGTGATCAAAATCCTCATCATCCATAGGCACTTCTCCTAAGCCTAAGCCAAGATTAAACTCTACCTCCTCATCATCGTCAGTCAAGTATTCAGGACCAATAGAAAAACATGTATGCAAACTACATACAGACTCATCTTGTCCAAAAATACTAAACACAACTTTTTCATCATCAATGTTCAAGGTAAGCTTACCTGTGTGGACACTGATCTCAGCTTTACCTGTAGCTAGGAAAGGTCTGCCTAGAATAATGGGCACCTCCTTGTCCTCCTTCATGTCTAGTACCACAAAATCTACGGGGAAGATAAACTTGTTGACCTTCACCAATACGTCCTCCACAACACCCATTGGTTGGGTAATTGATCTGTCAGCAAGCTGGAGAGTGACGTCGGTGTCCTTCATACCTGTTAAACCAATCCTCCTGTAAACAGAATAGGGCATCAAGTTTATACTTGCTCCTAAATCACATAAGGCCCTATAGAAAGATGCTTCTCCTATGGTGCAGGGAACAGTAAAACTCCCTGGATCTTTTTGTTTAGAAGGCATCTTCCCAGATACTATGGTACTGCTACTCTCAGACAATTTAAAAATTTCTTTTTTCAGACTTTTCTTTCTAGAAAGCATTTCTTTCATGAATTTCCCATAATTAGGCATGTTATACAAGGCATCTACTAAGGGAATATTCACAGACAATTTCTTAAACATTTCTAGAAATTTTTGAAACTGCTCATCTAATTTAACATTCTTAAAGCGCTGAGGAAAAGGTAACTCCCTGTAGTCAAAGGTTGGACATTCGCCCCTTCGCCTGGGCGGGCTGATGTGCGAGCCTTTGTCATGGTGGTTGCATGGGACCACTTCTTCCTCGTACAGTTTCTTGTTGTGCCTGCCATCCTGCTTTTTATCTTCTTTTCTACCTGCAAAATTGTTAGAAAAATCACAATTTAAGTCAATAGAGTCAGGAGGATGTTGGGACCTTTCAGAGGAGGCTTTTTGTGCCTCAGCCCTTTCATCTTCATCCCTTCTCTTTTCTTCTTCCTTCTTCTTTTCTGAACTGTTCTCCAGCTGTCTACCACTTCTCAGTGTCACCATCTTGCACTGCTCTCTTGGGTTAGGCTCAGTGTCGCTTGGAAATTTTCCCTTTTGAAGTGCATTCACTGCTGAAGCGATCTGTCCTATTTGAACTTCCATGTTTTTCAGAGCTGTGTCGTGGTTATTGACTGCTGTCTGGAGATTGACGTTCAAAACTTTATGTTCCTTTACAAACATAGCCACCAACTCCTCCAGGTTATTCTTCTTTTCAGGCACACTAGATGATGCAAAACCTGGCGGTGGCTGCAAGACATTCTTTGTATTTGAGTATGAGAAGTTCTCATGATTGCGTAGACTGGGGTGGTAGAAGTTCGGTATTCCTTGCGTAAATGGTCTATTTCCTACGTACTGGACTTCTTCCACATCTTGACCTTCCTTCTTTGAATGACCTTCAGCTAAGGTGGAAATGGACTTGACCACCTCAGACGAAGTCAACTTGTTCAGCGCATTGGTCAGAGATGCCAGCTGTGCCTTCAGTGAACTTGACTCATCCAATTCATATAATCCAGCCTTCTTTGAAATTGCTCCCCTCTCGGTTGGCCATTGATAACTGGTTGCCGCCATTTCCTCAAGCAGATCTTTGGCTTCTGTCACTGTTTTGAAAGAAAACTTCCTCCTGCTGATGTGTCTAGGACTGTCTTCGTGGAGGGATTCAATCCATTATAAAATAACTGTACTTGAAGCCAATCAGGATATCCGTGTTGGGGGCACCGCCTAAGCATTTCTTTGTATCTTTCCCACGCCTCGTACAACTGCTCCTCGTCAAGCTGCCTAAATGTTCTGATTTCAGTCCGGAGCTTGGTAGTCTTGGCAGGCGGGAAAAATTTTGTCAGAAAAGCCTGGGCAAGCTCATCCCATGTACTTATGCTGCCCGTCTCGACTGATTCGAGCCAATCCTTTGCTTTATCCTGTAGAGAGAATGGAAATAACCTCAATCTGATAGCGTCGGCCGGAACTCCATTCATCTGCACCGTCCCACAAATTTCCAGGAATGATCGCAGATGTGAGTGTGGGTCCTCAGAAGGGTGTCCCTTAAACGAGTTATCGCGCGCCATCTGAATCAATCCCGTCTTTAACTCAAAATTTGTAGCTTGGATTGGGGCGTAGACAATCCCAGAATTCTCGGTGGGGAGAACTGGCTGTAAGAAATCTCTAATTGCCTTGGGAGCTTCCTCTTGGTGGGCCATTGCTTCTGCTAATCTTTTCTCTCTTCGAATGAATCTAAGAGTCCTGTCAATTTCAAGATCTAACGGAAACAAATTAACCACCTTGTTCCTTCGCATACAATACTCCCAATCAATCAAGAGAACCAAACAAAATAAAACAAAAACAAATGATATTCACAAAATAATAAAAGAAAAATATTTACACCTAAATTACTATTTATCCCTTTCTTTTCGATGTCAAGAAAAATTAATTTGCTTAAAAATCAAGCTTCCCCGGCAACGGCGCCAAAAACTTGATGACCGCAAAGTGCACGGGCCGCAAGTAATATAAAACGGTAGTAATACCGAGTATCGAATCCACAGGGAAGCGAAGCGAAAATTAAGCAAAAAATCTCTTGAGCACTAAAAGTACTTAGGCAAAATAATATTTAGGGAACAACCCATGCAAATAAGAGAAATTTAAAATTCAAAGCAGGAAAATAATTTGATCAATCAAATAAAAAAATATGGAGAAAGAGATTTCTTTTAATGGGAAGAGGGGTCTTGAAAATCAATTATGAGCTAATCAATTGTTATAATTATCCTATCTCATTGCCCAACTAATTATACTCCTAGAATCTCCGTTAATCACATAGGTTCTCCTGTCGGTTTCCCCTAATTGTAATTAATTCATTTTAACAACCTAAGTGTCCTTAGCGCCATTAAAAATCATTAATTATTACGCTCTGATTCATTTTAGGAATCTCAGTTTAATCAACTAATCCCGGTGTCACGACGGGCAATTAAACTAGTTGCATGGATTATGATCTATCCTAACTTCTCTCCGTCGAGTCTCCATTAAGAATCGAATCATTACACAATTGGCCAGATTGAATAAAGCATTAAGCACATCCATACAAATAATTAGGAAAAAGGGCAAGAGACAGGTAATTATAACAACATTTCAACTATAATTTCATTTCAAGACCCCAAATTGGGGTTTAGCTATACATAGCTAAAATATCCACAACATTTACAATAGAAAGCATAATTTAAGAGCATAAAAGGAAAGGAATTGACCGTCGAAAAACCCCTTCGCTTGGCTCTCAGAGCTCCACCAAACACTCCTTTGAGCTTCCTAAGATGCTCCCCAAAATTCCCCAAATATTTCCCACTAAAGAATTCTCTCAAAAAGGCTAGAAAGCCTTGAGAGAGGCTCCAAAGGAGCCAAAGGAAGGAAAGAATGGATTGAAGGAATTGATTGATGGTAAATGAGGCACCCAAGGGTGCCTTTTTATAGGCCCGGATTGGGGGTAGCGTCGCGACGCTACATTGCACAGCGTCGCGACGCTGCAACGCACGCGGCTTGGGCAACACGAAAAGGGTAGCGTCGCGACGCTGCTTACATAGCGTCTCGACGCTGCCCTAAAATTCCAGATTTTTCAGCTTCTTTTTGGGCTGATTTTTGGGCCTTCTTCTTCATTTATTTTGGGCATTTTTTCATGAGTGTCTTTTTTGGGCCCCCATTTGATCAAGCTTGGATTTGGGCTTCATTTGCTTCATTTTTTTGCACTTTTTCTCCCAAAATCACCAACTTTGCTCCTAAGGACCAAATAACGGAATTCATTAAATATTTTCATTAAAAACACGATTAAAGCACAGAAAAGCCTGATAAATTGGGACTAAAATAGCGACATTTCTGCTCGCTATCAATTCTTTTTCAGCGAGAAGAAAAAAACACACAATGATAAATTTACAAGGAATCAACATTTATAAGTTATGTTACAACTATTAAGTCAATACCTTATGATTACTGTAACAGGTACTGATAACTTTTTAAAATTTTAAACCTAACAATAGTCGAGTACATGATATGATCCATCCTAAAGAAGGGGAGGTAAGATAATTAATCTTCTTTGAAAATTGAGAATAAGTTGGACAATTATGCCATTTGAAAAAGTATCCTTATTCCATCATATTTTCTTTTCCATATCAGATGAGACAAAAGACATTGTTGTTACCTTTACATAGCAATACATTATACAGTCTTTTTCTCTCTCCCTTTTGGAATAAAAACTACATTGAAATAGTCAGGTTTATGTATAAGTATCCGCAGTCCTATAAAAACCTACTTCAACTTGTATTAATTACAAAAGGAGTATAATTAGAAAATGGTTTATTTAGACTATTAGAAGCATTTTATTTTGCCAATTCAAAAGTCTTATCCAGTATCATCTTTTTCCTCCCAATAATCTCTCTTATAGTCTTATTCCTCCTTTCTAACCAAATTTCTCAAAAACAGAAAAAAAGAAAAGAATAATCTTTCACCACATTCAACCATATGACTATTCCTCCTCCTGTGAGTGCAATTCCTTTCCGCCATTAGTCCAAATTTCCTGGCACTTTCGAATCAAATGCCCAAGACAAGTTAAATAATTTAAATAGATTCCACTGAAAAAGTAGTCTATAGTCTATAGGGACAGAAGGGAGGGCACACGGTGTTCTTAGGATTCTCATCCTTGCAAACAGAACACAAATAATTCAATCTCAACAATTAACACACATCTTTCTCCATCTTTTCTAAATTCTCTCAATTATTAAGACCACCCAAAAAAAATGCCTAATATAAGAACTCAACTTCTTTTGAAATCTCTTTTCTTACTTTTGAAATCCTTTCCTCCATAACTGAATGTGAAGCATTTTTCTCATTTTGTAAGAGACCAGCTTTCATTGATAATAATGAAATTACAAAGAAGGGCCAACTAGGGAGCAAACCAAGCAACTGAAATAAAAATTACAAGAAATTGCTCGAGAACTTGCCTTGCACCACACCTTCTCAAAGGTCCTCTGAACATCGTATCATCTTGTCGCTCAACTAAGAGTGCAAACTACATCAGTTGGATCCATAGGTGCCCACTGTGCCAATGTGGTTTATAACTACACTAAATAGTATTGGCCATTTATCCTTCAAATTTTGGTTTTCTATACATTTATTAAGCCATAAATTCTTCTGATCCCATTTCCTAAGTAAGAATTATTTTCAATCAAGTATGATCATTTTATAATAGAAATCCAAGGACATCTCATGCTAGCTTCATTTTGTGCAGGTCATTTAGTCCTTCCAAGTGAGATCCAATAAACAAACTTAATTCATATTACCATTGGGATCTTAGTACTCAGTCAAGAAATACTTAATCAACTCAGCAAGAAATTAAACCAGCAGTCTCTTTATCAATAACCCTTCTCATCTTGAATCTCAAGAAGCACAACAATTACATCTGTGTCAAAATAATTAAGGCATAAGAAATTCAGTATCCCATTCGAAACGACCATTTTTTTAATCGACGAAACAGATTTGTGCAACAGACTTGGAGAGAAGGACGTTTCAAGTACCTCACAGAGTAGTAGACGACGACAAGTAATGGACAGCGAGACCCACACAAGAGACCTACTGCCATGCAAAATCAGAGACCCACGAAAGAAACCCACACCTTCTTCTCTGTCGCCTGCTCGAGAGTAAGACCCACAAAGCCTCCTTCTTCGTCGCCTGCTCTAAATTGTGTGGTTGTTGTCGATGAGGGAAATACTGTTGCCGCCGTTTGAAAAGAAGGGTCCCCCTTTGCCGCCGCCGTTGGTGTGTTAGACCGTTCGTGAAGATAAGTCACCTCGCCGTCGTTAGTGCCGTTTGCGAAGATAAGTCTTCTCGCCGTCGGTGTGTGAGGCCGTTCGCAAAGAGAAGCCACGTCGTCGTCGTTGGGTGTGTGAGGTCGTTCGCGAGAAGAGAAGTCACGACTACATTATTTGTCGTTCGCGAGGGGGAAAGGCAGGAGACCAACGAAAAAGATGAGAATTCGGTCAAAGCCCTAATTTTTATTTTGACCCTATATTAAATTCAAAACAATGTCATAATTCTTGACATTTTAGAAATATCAAGTTTTTCTTAGCGTTAAAAAATCTGAAAAAATTCATAAGACTCCGTGTTTTTGTATTTTTCTTGACGTTTTTTTGTTAAAATTATGTAAGTCTTGACATTTTTTGTTGAAATTACATAAGTCTTGACATTTTTTCTTAAAAATGTCAACTAATAAAAAAACTCAAATGTCAAGTAACACTGTTTTTCTTGCAGTGATAACGAGCTGTGACGTGGCAGTTTTGCTCCCTGCTTTGTTGGATCACAGATTTTTCTCCCTCAAGTCGCTCAGCAATATATTCTGCACAAAATAACTTCCAAAGCATCCATTATTCCAAATGGGTTAAAACATATAATATTCATCTAAAAGCAACCATATTCAGCACAAATGACACACAAATTACGATAAAACTAAGGCCTAAATAACTCCCTTTTGGAGAGTTACTAATAGACTCGGGCTATTTCCTCTTGGCTTGTCAAACAACCAAAACTGAGCATCAAAACCAAAGGTAGTCTTGTCTTTCCATGCTGATGAATTCTAAACACTTGAATTAAAATTGCACTTCAAATTGTTTTCCAGATTTTCCAGATTCAATACCCTGACTTCCAACACTCATAACTACCTCAATACTTGACCAAAATTAATGTACTATATATCCAACTCTTCATTTGGGAACCCTCTAAAACGTACCTGAAGGAATGAAAACAAGATTCCCGACAGATTTGTCAAGAAATCCCCCGAACT
Source organism: Luffa aegyptiaca (assembly GCA_017139565.1). Lineage (NCBI taxonomy): Eukaryota > Viridiplantae > Streptophyta > Magnoliopsida > Cucurbitales > Cucurbitaceae > Luffa > Luffa aegyptiaca. The sequence goes on from CM029403.1 coordinate 27,684,175, forward strand.
CAACAAATACAGATTTGTGCTTCTCTGCTAACCTCTACCTTTCTCCTACAATTAAACCTACTTCTAGTCATTTTTTGCTCACGAATTCTTCATGAACGTTATAGGAAATTGAATAAGCTTTCCGACCATACCAAATTGAGCTTCTCATTCAACCTGTACACTCCAGAATAATAAAAAAACCAGAGAAAACCAGAGATCCTCCTAATTTGCACGAAAAGTCTGTGCTATGTTTTCCATTTCAAAAACCATTAACTTAACATCAAATTTAGCTCAAGCTTCCTTCATGAAATGTGTTAGAAAATGGATTAACTTTCAAGAAAGTCAGGCCTCACTACTTATTTCTTCTTGTGTAGCTCAAACCGAATCAAAAACCAGAGATAGGCAAACAGATTCTACCATGGCTGCTTTTGCTTGATCTATTTCCTCTCTTCTTGAACCTCAAAACTCTAGCAAGCTCCTTCTTCATATTCTTTCACTCTCTCCCTCGAAATGCTCTGAAGGTCTGTGGAAAATGATGGGAAAAATGGGCTGAAATGACTGAAACGGTGGTGGGTTTTTCCTTAAAATACTAAGCACTGGATGCCTCCCAACTTTCTTCTTTCTTTTCTTTTTTTTCTTTTCTTTTCTTCTTTTGTTCTTCTTTTCTTTTCCTCATTTCTTTTTCTTTTTCATCTCCTTTCATTTCCTTTAATTTCTTTCTTCTTTTAAAATAACAAATTCGAACGACTTTAACCCAACAATGAGACCAAAATGAAACCACAAAGCTTTGCCATTTTTTTCCAACAAGGAAACAACTACTTTAATTCAACTTCCTATCATATGTGACAAGAGCAAATAATCCAAGGGAAGTCTCGGGTTTATAGACCTGGCTTGTATAGATACGGCTCATCCAAATAATAATCCTTGACATCTTTCACAAACTTCTTCAATTGCTGAGTTGTGGCTTCTAGAGGCTTTAGTCCACTGACTAAGTAGTTTACATAGTCTGCAAACCATGGAATTTCAACTGCCCTTACTTCCAGTAACTGTTCATCTGCAAACGACTCTCGAATGTCCAACCTCTTCTCCACCTGTGCATCTTCTCCAAGCCTTGACAGATGATATGTCACTTAATTTTTGGTTCCTTTCCTATCCTGGATTTCAATATCAAATTCCTGCAAGAGTAACCTCCAACGGATTAGTCGGGGTTTAGCATCTTTCTTGGATAGCAAGTGTTTAAGGGCTGAGTGATCAGTATGAACTATGACTTTAGTTCCTACAAAGTAGGATCTAAACTTGTCAAATTGAAAAACTACTGCAAGTAGTTCGTTTTCGGTTACTGTATAGTTCAATTGTGCTTCGTTAAGCGTCTTGCTTGCAAAATAGATTGGTTGCACAATCTTCCCTCTTTTCTGGCACAACACAGCTCCTACTGTAAAGTCACTAGCATCGCACATCAATTCGAACGGCTGAGTCCAGTCCGGTTCAGTTATAACTGGAGATGCACTGAGTGCTCTCTTCAGAGTTTCAAAAGCTTGCTTACAATCTTCATCAAATTCAAAAAGTCTATCTACCTCAAGCAACATGCACAAAAGTTTAGAAATTTTAGAAAAGTCTTTAATAAATCTACGGTAAAAGTGAGCATGGACTAGAAAACTCCGTATGTCTCGAACGGTTTTGGGAAAAGGGAACTTGGCGATCTTTGCCTTCTCTACCTCAATTCCATTTCTGGAAATTTGGTGTCCAAGAACTATTCCTTCCCGTACCATAAAATGGCACTTTTCCCAATTTAACACAAGGTTTGTTTCTCGCATCTTTCCAATACACGATCTAGATTCTGTAAAAAAATTGCAAATGTTTCTCCAAAGACGGAGAAATCATCCATAAAGACTTCAAATGTTCGCTCTACCATATCTGAGAATAGTGCCATCATACACCTTTGAAAGGTGGTTGGAGAGTTGTAGAGTCCAATTGGCATTCTACGAAAAGCGAACGTCCCGTATGGACATGTGAATGTGGTCTTTTCTTGATTTTCTAGGGCTATAGTAATCTGGTTGCAACCTGAGTAGCGATCAAGGAAACAGTAATAATCTTTCCCTGCTAATCTGTCGAACATTTGATCTATAAATGACAATGGGAAATGGTTCTTTCTTGTTACTTTTTTGAGTCGACGATCGTCTATGCAGACTCGCCATCCCGTGACCGTTCTTGTTGGAATCAATTAATTCTTCTCATTCTCCACTACAGTCATCCCACCTTTCTTGTGGACGCATTGTACTGGACTGACCCAGCTACTGTCTGAAATCGGGTATATAACTCGTGCGTCCAGCCATTTGAGAATTTCCTTTCTGACGATCTCTTTCATGATGGGGTTCAGCCTTCGTTGACTTTCAATGGAATTCTTGGCACCTTCTTCAAGGTTGATCCTATGCATGCAAAACGACGGGATGATTCCCTGAATATCTACGATTGTTCAACCTATTGCCTTTTTGTGACTAGATAGGACCTGCAGCAAAGACATTTCATCTTGGTTAGTGAGGTAAGCTGAGGTAATAACTGGTAGTGTCTTATTTTCTCCAAGGTAACTGTATTTCAAATATTCTGGTAATGGTTTGAGTTCTAATTCAAGAGGGTTAATCATGGACAGCTGTAGCGGCTTGATTTCTTCTTGGCTTGACTCTAAGGAATCTCTTAATGCTTCTATTCGTGCTACTACAGATCCACTTTTGGTTGATTCTTATATTTCTTCAATCTTTTCCCACCTTCTTCCTCTTGTTCTTCATCTTCAAGCAAGTCTTCCAGTGTTTCTCCTTTTAGCAATTCCTACAAAGTAGATAAAGAAAGCTCCACAATCTCATCAATAATTGAACATTCCTCAACATCTCCAGGATATTTGAGCGCGTTCATGACATTGAAGGTAATTTGTTGATCATCGACCCTCATAGTTAACTCTCCCTTTTGTACATCGATCAAGGTCCTACCAGTTGCTAAGAATGGTCGACCTAAGATAATAGGCACTTCTTTGTCTTCTTCACAGTCCAATATGATAAAGTCTGCAAGAAATACGAACTTGTCAACCTTAACTAACACATCCTCAATCTTTCCAACGGGATGCATTAATGATCTGTCTGCTAATTGCCAGGTGACAGTCGTAGGTCTTGCTTCTCCTATACCTAACTGCTTGAAAACTGAATACGACATCAAATTTATACTTGCTCCTAGATTTCATAGTGCTCTGCCGACGTTTCGTCCTCCAATGTAGCAAGGAATAGTGGAACTTCCTGGATCCTTTAACTTCGGAGGAATCTGGCTTTTAACTAATGCACTAGAACATTCTGTGAGTGCAACTGTCTTGTACTCTCCCAATCGTCTCTTCTTAGACAAGATGTCCTTCAAGAATTTCACGTAGTTCGACATTTGCTCAAGTGCTTCTACCAACGGAATGTTGATGTGAAGTTGCTTTAACATGTCGAGGAAATTTTTAAACTGTGTATCTTGTGACGCGTATTTGAATCTTTGAGGATAAGGTGGTGGTGGCCGGTAATTTGGATCAATAATAAACTTTTTAGGTTTTGTGTTCACATTTGCGGGTCGCATTTTCCTGCTTCTTTTCTGAACTTGAAATTTCACTCTTTTCTTCCAAGGCTTCTGGCTCCTTGGTCTTTTCTTTATTATCTTTATTTTGACAAACTTCTGTAGTAACTTCTAACTTCTTTTCTGTAGATTTCTTTGAAACTTCTTCTGAGATTCTCCTAACTTCTTGATTTATGGGGTATTCTTGTCCATCGTACTCCAATCCGCTTCTCAAGGTAACTGCCTTGCACTGCTTCTTACCTTCACGGTGAGGATTCTCAGTTTTGCTGGGCAATGTCCCTTGTGGTTTGTTCTTAATCTCTTGAGCTATTTGTCCAATCTGAACTTCCAAGTTCCTTACAGTGGCACCATTCCTTTCCATGTATTCTTTCATTAGAGCCTCTAGATTTGACTCTTGGCTCGCATTCTGAACTTGGACTGGTTGGAAACTTTTATGCTACTACTGTTGTGTAGGTTGGCAATTAAACCCTGTTGAAGTTTTTCCGAATTGGTTTGTACCGGCATTACTGGTACTAGTTTGTCCTCCCTAGGAAAAGTTTGGATGTTGTCTCCACCCTAGGTTGTACGTAGCTGCATATGGATTCCATCAGTTTTGATTTCCCTTTGGTCCTACATAAAAAACAAATGCAAGGTTTAATAGACAATGATCAATGATATGTTCTTCACTACAAATATCACAACACGGAGAAGAGATAGCAATTGCGAGATCGATGTTTGCTTGGTTTCCCATGGCCAAGCCCATCATCATGCTGTGAATAGCTTTAATCAGAGCTTGCATGGTTGAGTTTGCTTTCGTCTCTAGAACTTTCACTGGATTCTTTAGAATTGTTGGTTCAGTCTCCCCCCAATGTTGGTTATTTGTGGCTATTGTGTCTAATATGGCATGTGCTTCGTTCGCGAATTTCTTCAAGAAAGATCCATTTGCAGACGCATTGACTAGAGTTTTTGAAGCTTGATCCAACCCACTATAGAAATGCTCAATAATGATACAAGCAGGCAATCCATTATGAGGACACTTTCGGACAAGCCTTTGGAATCTCTCCCAAGCAGCATCTAAAGGCTCATTGTATGATTTTCTGAAGGAAATGATGACGGAAGAGATTGTCGCGGTCTCTTGTCAAATAAATTTATAATCCACGATTCCTAAAGCTAACTTGTAGCAGTAGTGGTCGGGGTCGAACACAAGGAGCACGATTATAACTTGCTTATCTTAGATTTATTATGATGACCGGACTAATGGGGGGTTTTTATATTTGGAAAAGAAAGTAAACAAGGAAAGAAAACTAATTATGGAAAATATTGCAAAAGGAAAGTAAAGAAATCAATACCTCGAAGATCATGCAACCGGGTTAGTCATGGTAAGTTCAATTCAATTAAATCATCAATTTCACTAATAAGTCAAAACAAGTTTTTAGCCCGGCGTATTCCGGCAACAAGCCGAGAATCATGATCCACTACCACAAACATGCAAACGCTAAGTTTGATTCTAGTTTAAATTAATTAACATGCCTATTAACTAATCTAAACCGCATTGGGATCTAGCCGAATTAATTCACATGCAACGAGCAACAAACAACAATTACAATTGATTAAATCATTTAGTTCTAGGGACGCATGCGTATAATCATAACGTTAACCTATTTGCTACTTAGATTTAGCAAGTAAATTTAGAGAGGGCGCGGTCAAGGTTGTCAATCTTTCCTACCACAATCTAAACTTATATAAAAAGAACTAAAATCACATAAACATGCTTTGATAATTCAAACAAGAAATTTCATTAATAGAATATGAACTTACTCTTGACACCCCGGTTACATGAATGAAGAACTTAGCCTCTTATGGAGCAAGAACAAGCTTGATACATGAAGAAAAGCAAGAAAGAACTAAGAAGAATGGTGGAAAGGGGGAGAGATGGACTACAATGTTGTAGTGAATTGTGTATTGAGGGATGATTCTAAACCTACACCAAAGGCCTCTATTTATAGGGATTCTTGGCCTTCAATTCGTGGAAGAATGGTGCTGAATTGGGTCTTCAAACATGAAAAATTCCAGCAGAATTTGTAAAATTACAATTTTGGAAAACTGCCTAGATATGGAATTTTGGAAAAATTCCAGCGACGCAAGGCCTTCAGATATGGAATGCATCTCTCGGATTGACCTAGCGTCTCAACGCTAGGGGTGCAGCGTCTCGACGCTACTGCTTTAGCTTGCCGCCCACAGAATTTTCCTTATTTGAGCAGCGTCCCGACCCTTGTACAACAGCGTCTTGACGCTACGACAGCTCCAGGGGAAAAATGGTCATTTTACGCTCCGGTTTCGCTCGTTTTAGCCCCGAATTGCTTCCAAGGCTCCGGTGAGGACCTATAGACATATTATACTCATTTTAAAGCATTTTTCGCAAGGAATTCAACTAAAATAAGCAAATTGGGAGATTCTGAGTGTATAATAAATTGGACTTATCAAATACCCCCAACCTAAACCTTGCTAGTCCTCGAGCAAGCATAGAATAAGATCAAGAATAATTGAGATTTATTTAGTTGCAATTCATATAGCTCCAACCTTAACATTCAAAAGAACCATTTAATTTATTCGAAGCATGCTAACACATTTAAGCAATAATTAAACAACTCAAAATATTTCATGAATTTCTCTTGCGTGTGTGTGTGGGGAGCTTCCCTAAGGTGCTTTTACTAACCCGGGATAACCATATGAGAACCTCAACTCATCTTCCCCCTACACTGGCCAAGGACCCAACCATTAAGTAATTCAAATAGTCAAACGAGTAATACACTACTAGGCGCCTGAAAATACAACAAATTATATTTTGCATTTAAAAGGTGGCACTAGCTTTCACACGCCTATTGCAGGGACCCATAACCCGAGTTTAACCCTTTGGTTGGCCTAACTGTTCACAACAGGGGTAGCTCTTTTTGCCTTAACATTTTTAAACATTGCAGAGCGCTCATAAGATGTCTTTTTTCTTTCTTTCATATATATATATTTTTTTCTATATAAGAATGATTTTACTATTAAGCACACCAGGCATATTTTCTTTTATCTTTCCTACGCAAGGCATTACAAGCAATCATTTTTTAAATTACCATCTAGTTAGATCTAGCCTATCGAGGTGACAACAAACATATGGAACCCATAAGATCGTCCTAAGCTTTCAAAACTACCTAAGGAAAAGCTAAGTGCTCAATATGTGCAAGAAAAATCTAGAAAAATTTTAAAAATTGGTCAATTTTTGGTAAATGCTTCACAATGCTTAAAACAAATAGAATATTAATTCGGGTCAGTTCCCAGGTAGGAGGTGTTCCGTAAACCGTCATCTTAAATACCTCCAACCTTAGACAGAACTTCGCCTATTCGGGTTCTCATTTTATTTTAAAATTGCTTAAAATAATAGGTCCAATAAAGCATAAAGCAAACATGCATATGTTCCCACCCCCAACCTAAACATTACATTGTCCTCAATGTAAACTAAGCATGCAATCTAAAGGACAAAAAGTAAAAGGGAACAGAAAACCTCCCCTGTTTAAGCACTGGATTGGAAAAGATGGAAACTTCCACGATTGGCAAAAGTTGTAGAGATTTGGTGTAGGGGTCCTATAAAACAATAAAGAAAGACAATTAAGAAAACATTAAATGAACAAACTACTAAATTGAAAAGAAAGGGATAGAACTAATTGGGTTGCCTCCCATAAGCGCAATTTTTTAAACGTCGTTATGCTCGACGGGATTCTCATCTTCCTGTTAGGGCACATAAAAATTCTCGTATTTCTTTGGGCCCTTCTTTCTCTAATCCACGAAACCTACAAACAGAAGCAGGCTTGCCCATTTTTTCATGGGACCCAGAAGATGCATTGTATTCTTTTAATTTTTGAATATATGAAAAATAGGAAAATTTAAAAGAAAAAGACTCAAATGATAAAATTTTGTGAGACAGCTTAGAAGATAAATTAGATGAAGGGGAATCAAGGGGAAGAACAAATTCAGACTCGTCAGCCTGAAACTCTATCACCTGAATTTCCTTGCAATCTGGTTCAGACTCTTCTTTAACCTCACATGATCGATCGGGAGATGGCAATGGACACTCAATTTCATCATCAACCTTTGTAGCGAAGGGAACTTCTGTTGTAAGGATTGTCTCTTGGGTCAGTTGTGCTTGTTGCTCTACATGCTTCTCCAGTTTTGTCACATATGTTTCTATCTTATTAATATTATCAGACATGTCTTTCAACTCAGCTCGAGTACTTTCCTGAAATTGAAGAATATTTTTAGCAAGCTCATAAATTTGATTCTCAAGAGATTTACCTGAATTGGAAGGTCGATAGTGCTGATGCGGTTGTTTGATTTGATATCCATGCACTAATTGCTCGCATAAAGAAGTTAGTATTGATAGTTTATTATCGAGCAATCCTACCTCCTTCACTAATTGGGCTTCTCTTTCCCTCCTCAAAGGATATGCCACCAAAAATCGACTTAATTAAAAATAAACAAATTAAAAGAAGATATCACAATAAACCTATTATAAACAAATTAAGCTTGGCTCCCCGGCAACGGCGCCAATTTGACGGAAGAGATTGTCGCGGTCTCTTGTCAAATAAATTTATAATCCACGATTCCTAAAGCTAACTTGTAGCAGTAGTGGTTGGGGTCGAACACAGGGAGCACGATTATAACTTGTTTAACTTGTTTTGATATTTGGAAAGAAAGTAAACAAGGAAAGAAAACTAATTATGGAAAATATTGCAAAAGGAAAGTAAAGAAATCAATACCTCGAAGATCATGCAACCGGGTTAGTCATGGTATGTTCAATTCGATTAAATCATTAATTTCACTAATAAATCAAAACAAGTTTAAGTGCGGCGTATTTCGGCAACAAACCGAGAACCATGATCCAACTATCACAAACATGCAAACGCTAAGTTTGATTCTAGTTTAAATTAATTAATATGCCTATTAACTAATCTAAACCGCATTGGGATCTAGCCGAATTAATACACATGCAACGGGCAACAAACCACAATTACAATTGATTAAATCATTTAGTTCTAGGGACGCATGCGTATAATCATAACGTTAACCTATTTGCTACTTATATTTAGCAAGTAAATTTAGAGAGGGCGCAGTCAAGGTTGTCAATCTTTCCTACCACAATCTAAACTTATAGAAAAAGAACTAAAATCACATAAACATGCTTTTATAATTCAAACAAGAAATTTCATTAAAAGAATATGAACTTACTCTTGACACCCCGGTTACATGAATGAAGAACTTAGCCTCTTATGGAGCAAGAACAAGCTTGATACATAAAGAAAAGCAAGAAAGAACTAAGAAGAATGGTGGAAAGGGGGAGAGAGATGGACTACAAAGTTGTAGTGAATTGTGTGTTGATGGATGATTCTAAACCTACACCAAGGGCCTCTATTTATAGGGATTCTTGGCCTTCAATTCGTGGTAGAATGGTGCTAAATTGGGTCTTCAAACATGGAAAATTTCAGCCAAATTTGGAAAATTTCAATTCTGGAAAATTGCCTAGCATCGAGACGCTAGGACACAGCGTTGCAACGCTAGGCCTTCAGATATGGAATGCATCTCTCGGATTGACCTAGCGTCTCAACGCTAGGGGTGCAGCATCTCGACGCTACTGCTTCAGCTTGCCGCCCACGAAATTTTCCTTATTTGAGCAGCGTCCCGACCCTCCAATGGCAGCGTCTCGACGCTGCGACGGCTCCAGGGGCAGTTTGGTCATTTTACGCTCCGGTTTCGCTCGTTTAAGCCCTGAATCGTTTCCAAAGCTCCGGTGAGGACCTATAGACATATTATACTCATTTTAAAGCATTTTTCGCAAGGAATTCAACTAAGATAAGCAAATTGGGAGATTCTAAGTGTATAATAAATTGGACTTATCAAATGATTTCAGCTCTTTACTTAGCATTCTTATTGGATGGGAAAAACTTTTCTAAAAACTTTTCTGCCAAGTCATTCCAAGATGTGATGGAGTTTGGTGGAAATGAATGCAACCAAGCTTCAACATCTCCCTGCAATGAGAAAGAAAAAAGTTTTAACTTTAATGTGTCTTCTGGTACTCCTGTTACTTTAAAAGAACTACAAATTCTTAAAAACTGCTTGATATGCTTATGTGGATCTTCACTCGGAAATCCGAAAAACCGGCCCATGGTGTTGAGCATTTGAAACATCACAGGTTTCAACTCAAACTGTGGAGCTTCTATCGGAGGCTCAAGAATTCCTAGATTCAAAGTATGGAAAACTGGTAAGGCATGATCCCTTATTGCTCTATTGTTGTCTTCTGCAATATGAATTGGATTTTCAGTTTGTGGCACCGGTGGAACTGGAGGTGCTGGAGGTATTCTCCCACCATTCTGCTCCATTCCACAATTTTGTGGGTTAACTTGAGGATCGAATCCTGCTTGGTCCATCAGAAGTTCTTGTATATAAGAAGCTTCTTCAAGAGGTTCCTGTGCGTTCAACTCTTGTTCTTCCCTCTTCTTTCGCCTCTGTTCTTTACGACGACGACAAAAGGTTCTTTCTATCTCATGATCTATATCAAGGAGTGGACACCCCTTGTTCATGCACCAACTTTAAACTGCAAAAGAAAAATTGCAAATAAAAGTCAAATCCTTCTTGAGACAAAAATGCGGCAGCAATCGAATTGCAATCTCAACAAACAAAAAAAAACTAGTTTCACTTTTGGTCCCTAGCAACGGCGCCAAAAACTTGATGCGTTCTGGTACTGAATATGGATGTTAGGAAAAGATGATAAATAAAGATTAAGAATAATTCAGCCAACCAAGTGCAAGTATACACTATCGCATGTAGTAAAAAAATCTCTAGAGGTATTCCAAAGGTATCGATCCCACGTGGACTAAATTGGAAACACAAATTTGAAGAAGAAACTGCCCAAAGATTGCTTTCAAAAAGTAACAAAAAGAAATAGTTGATGAATGGGTTTTGTAAACAGAGAAATAAACAAGTAAAAGATTAACAATAATAATAAAGTGAGTACCGTTAGAAGGCTAAGTGAGTACCATTATGCACATTTCTGTGACTCGACTCCGACATAGATAGTTCATGCATGCAACCTATAACCCTATAGTTGTTATAAGGTGACCTTCCCCTATAACACCGAATATACTCTTTCGAGCCTTTTCTCCTATACCGCCTTTATGAAAATCGATATTGTTTGTCCCTTTTAGGATCAAACTCACATAGCATGCAAAGTCTAAGTGATCAAGTTAAACTCAGCAAGATTCAAAATGATAATTAATAAAGAGTGACATCCAATTAATAAAACTTAGGCAAATAAGCACTTTCAAGCCATTTAAACGATAAGGGAATTCACTATATCGAACCCCTAAATGGAATTTAGCTATGCATGATGGAATATAATGCAAATGAACAAGTTTTCATTGAAATCATGAATAAAGAATAAAAAGTAATGAAAAGAAACAAGTGCTGGAAAAATATAGTGCAGTAGCTAAAACTAGGGTTTTTCCTTTTATCCAATCCTTCCAGAGTTCGCTCGACACTCTACTCTCCTTTTACAAGTGATAATAAGGTGAAAATCTCTACAAACACTCGGGTTTGATGTCTAACTAAGGGTTAGAATTTAATCTTCTAAGAAGAACCTCGGGCATCCCTACTCATGGGCGTCTACTAGGGTTCTGTCACCACCCTCTTCTTCCCAGTGAGTTCTACTTCAATTTCCCTTCGAATCAAGGCCTTTTATAGTGTGGGGAGTGGTTGAGGAGTCACAAAAAGTGTGCTGGTAGGTGTCCTAGTCAGTTTCGGAGTCAAAACAGTCGGTTAGGTGCGTAAAACACTCATTAAAAATGACCCGTGACGGACTCGAAACTGCCTTCATCTGCCCAGAAATGCGTCGCATTTGGTTTTTGCGTTGCCAGAAATGCGGTCGCATTTCTGTGAAATTCCAGATTTCCTCTGTTTTTCTAACACTTTTTGAGATCGAGAATAGTGAATTTGATCTAAAACATACAACTTTGACAATATAATGCACTAAATATTTTTTACCCTTATCACCCATACGTCAAAGATTTCTACTTCAAGTATGAAGTTAAGTGGCATCTCGCACCTAGCTGTCAGGTTCCCTGTTCTTTGGCATTGGTCACAGTTCTTTGCAAAGAGGTGTGCATCTCTGAAAATGCTAGGCCAAAAGTACCCACTGTGGAGGACCTTGGTTGTAGTTTTTAATCCTGCGAAGTGCCCTCCATATGGAGTTGCATGACGTGCTTCCAAAATGAATGGTACTTCTTCCTCTGTTAACAACCTTATGAGTATTTGATCCGGTCCAAGCTTGTATAAATAAGGTTCATCCCAATAATATTCCTTCACATCTTTCAAAAACTTCTTCAGTTGTTGAGTTGTGGCTTCAGGAGTCCACTAACTAGGTAGTTCACGTAGTCCACAAACCATGGAATCTCGATTGCTCTTACCGCCAATATCTGTTCATTTGCAAACGACTCTTGAATTTCCAACCCCTTTTCCACCTGCGCCTCTTCCCCAAGCCTTGACAAGTGATCTGCAACTTGATTTTCTTTCCCTTTCCTGTCCTTGATCTCAATGTCAAATTCCTACAAAAGTAAAATCCAGTGGATGAGACGGGGTTTGGCATCTTTCTTGAATAATAAGTGTTTAAGGACTGAGTGATCAGTGTGAACCACAACTTTAATTCCTACTAAGTAGGATCTAAACTTGTCAAATGCATAAACTACTGCAAGTAGTTCCTTTTCAGTTACGGTGTAGTTCAACTATGCTTCATTAAGTGTCTTGCTTGCATAGTAGATTGGTTGTACAATCTTGACCTTCTTTTATCCTAACACCGCTCCTACTGCGAAATCATTGGCGTCACACATTAGTTCAGACGGCTGAGTCCAGTCTGGTTCAATGATGACTGCTGCTTGACTAAGTGCACTCTTCAAAATTTCAAAAGCTTGCTCACAATTTTCATCAAACTTCAAAGGTCTGTCCACTTCGAGCAACCTGCACAAAGATTTAGATATTTTAGAAAATTCTTTGATAAATCTTCGATAAAAACTTGCATGACCTAGAAAACTTCTGACATCTTCACTGTCTTGGGAAAAAGAAGCTTGGCTATAAGCTCTATTTTTGTCTTGTCTACTTCAATTCCATTTCTGGAGATCTTATGTCCAAGGACTATTCCCTCTCGTACCATAAAATGACACTTTTTCCAATTCAATACTAGGTTCGTCTCGTCACATCTCTCTAGTACTCGGTCAAGATTCTTCAAGCAATTTGCAAAAGTTTCTCCAAAGACGGAGAAGTCGTCCATAAAAACTTCCAACGTTCATTCCACCATATTTGAAAAGATCGCCATCATGCACCTTTGGAAGGTGGCTAGAGCATTACAAAGTCCGAATGGCATCCTTCGAAAAGCGAACGTTCCATATGGACATGTAAATGTTGTCTTCTCTTGGTCTTCTGGATCTATAGTTATCTGGTTGTATCCTGAGTATCCATCAAGAAAGCAGTAATAATCTTTTCCTGCCAATCTGTCCAGCATCTAGTCGATGAATGGCAGTGGAAAATGATCCTTCCTGGTTACTTTGTTGAGTCGGTGGTAGTTGATACAGACTCATCACCCTGTAACTGTTCTTGTTGGAATCAACTCATTCTTTTCATTTTCGACTACAGTCATTCCACCCTTCTTAGGGATGCATTGCACCGGGCTGACCCAGTTGTTGTCTGATATAGGAATATGACTCCTGCGTCCAACCATTTGAGCATTTCCTTCCTGACGACTTTCTTCATTATAGGATTAAGCCTTCTCTGACTTTCGATGGAATTTTTGGCACCTTCTTCTAAATTAATTTTGTGCATACAAAATGAAAGATTGATTCCCTATATGTCTGCAATTGTCCATCCTATCGCTTTCTTGTGGCTTGATAAGACCTGCAATAAAGATAACTTATCCTCGTCAGTAAGGTGGGCTGAAATAATAATTGGTAGAGTTTTATTCTCTCCAAGGTAACTATATTTTCAATGCTATGGTAATGGTTTAAATTCTAATTCTGAAGGTTCAATCACGGATGGCTGCAGTGGCTTGATTTCCTCTTGGCTCAACTCCAAGGGATTTCTCAATGCTTCTACTACTGCTACAGTAGAGCCAATCGTGGTCAGTTCCTCCTTAGTTGTCTCTATTTCTTCAATCTTTTTCTCACCTAACTCCTCATGTTCCTCATCTTCAAGCAATTCTTCCAACGTTTCACCTTTTAGTAATTCATGCAAAGTAGATAAGGAAAGTTCATCAATCTCGTCAAATACCGAACACTCCTCAAAATCACTTGGATATTTGAGCGCATTCATGACGTTGAAGGTGACTTGCTGATTATTGACCCTGGTGGTGAATTCTCCCTTCTGTACAACGATCAAGGTCCTACCCGTCGCTAGGAAAGGTCGACCTAGGATGATTGGCACCTCCTTGTCTACTTCACAATCTAGTATAATAAAGTCTGCTAGAAAGACAAACTTATCCACTTTGACTAGCACATCTTCTATCTTGCCGATAGGATGTGTAAATGATCGGTTTGCTAGTTGCAAAGTGACAGTACTTGGCCTCGCTTCTCCAATTTCTAACTGTTTAAAGACTGAATACAACATCAAATTGATACTGGCTCCAAGATCACATAGCACTCTGCCGACTAGTGCACTAGAGCACTCTGTCAATCCTCTCTGTCCATACACAAGCATATAACTCCAATATCACTACAACATCAAATTGATACTGGTGAAACTTCCTGGATCTTTTAATTTAGGGAGAACCTTGCTCTTAATTAGTGCACTAGAGCACTCTGTCAATGCAACTGTCTCATATTCTCCCAATCTTCTCTTCTTAGATAAGATGTCCTTCAGGAATTTCACATAGTTCGACATTTGTTCAAGCGCTTCCACCAATGGGATGTTGATGTGAAGTTACTTTAAAATGTCTAAGAACTTCTTGAACTGTGTATCTTGTGATGTGTATTTGAATCTTTGAGGGTAAGGTGGTGGTGGTCTATAATCTGGATCAATGATAATTTTTTTTGGTTTTGCGGTCGCATTTTCATGCTCTTTATCTTTACTTGAACTTTCACTTTTTCTTCCAAGGCTTCCAGCTCCTTGGTCTTTTCTGAAACTTCTTTATTCCTTATAACTTCTGTATTGACTTCTGACACTTTTTCTATAGATTTTTCTAACACTTCTTCTAGGATTATCCTATCTTCTTGATTAATGGGGTTTTCTGGTCCGTTATACTCCAACCCACTCCTCAAGGTAACTGCTTTACATTGTTTCTTGCCTTCACGGTGTGGATTTTCAGCCTTGCTAGGCAATGTTCCTTGGGGTCTGTTCTTGATTTCTTGAGTTATTTGTCCTATTTGTATTTCCAAGTTCCTTACAGTGACGTCATTCCTGGCCATGTATTCCTTCATTAGAGCCTCTAGATTTGACTCTTCGTTAGTGTTCTTAACTTGTATTGGTTGAAAATGTTTTTGTTGCAGTTGTTGTGTAGGTTGGGAATTAAATCTTGTTTAAGCTTTTCCGAATTGATTTACACCGGTATCACTGGTACTAGTTTGTCCTCCCCAAGAGAAATTTAGATGTTTTCTCCACCCTGGGTTGTACGTAACTGCATACGGATTCCAACGGTTTTGGTTTCCCTATTGTCCTACATAAAAAATAGATGCAAGATTTAGTGGACAATTATCTGTGATATGCTCTAAACTACAAATTTCACAACAAGGAGAACAGATAGCATTTGCGGGAGCAATGTTTGCTTGATTTCTCATAGTCAAGCCCTTCATCATGTAATGGATAGCATTAATCTGAGCTTGCATGGTTGAGTTTGCTTCCATATCCACAGCTTTCAATGGATTTTTCAAAATTGTAGTTTCAATCTCCCCCTAATGTTGGTTATTTGTGGCTATTGTATCTAGTATGGCATGTGCGTCGTTTGCAGACTTTTTTAGGAAGGATCCATTTGCAAACGCATTAACTAAGGCTTTTGAAGCTTGATCGAGCCCACTGTAAAAAAGCTCAAGAATGATGCAAGCAGGCAACCCTTGATGAGGACACTCTCGGACCAGCCTGTAGAATCTCTCCCATGTTGCGTCTAAAGGCTCATTGTAAGATTTTCTGAAGGAAATAATCTCTGCTCTATACTTAGCATTCTTGTTGGACGGAATAAACTTCTCTAGGAACTTCTTTGCCAAGTCATTCCAGGATGTGATGGAGTTTGGTGGAAATGAATCTAACCAAGCCTCGACATCTCCCTGCAATAAGAAAGAAAAACGTTTTAGATTCAATGTGTCTTCTGTAACTCTTGTTACCTTATACGAACTACAAATTCTTAAAAATTGCTTGATATGCTTATGTGGATATTCACTTGAAAGTTCTGAAAACTGGCCCATAGTGTTGAGCATTTGAAACATCACAGGTTTCAACTCAAACTGTGGCGCTTTTATTGGTGGCTCAAGTATTGCTGGATTCAGAGTCTGAAAAATTGGTAAGGCATAATCCCTTATTGCTCTATTACGATCTTTTACAATATAGATCAGATTTTCATTTTGTGGCACCGGTGCAACTAATGGTGCTGGAGGTATTCTCCCGCCATTTTGGTCCATTCCACGATTCTGTAGGTCAATAAGAGGATTGACTCCGACTTGGTCCATTGGAAGTTCTTGAATATAAGCAGCTTCTTCAAGATATTCCCGTGCGCTCAACTCCTGTTGTTCTCCTTTCTTTCACCTTTGCTCTCTACAACGATGATGAAAGGTTCTTTCTATATCAGGATCTAGCTCGAAGAGTCGATACTCTTTGTTCATGCACCAACCTCAACCTGCAAAAGAACTGCAAACCGAAGTTAGATTCTCTTAAGATAGAAATGCAGTCGCAATCAAATCGAAAATTCAACAAACCAAAAATGGTTTCACTTTTAGTCCCCGACAACAGCGCCAAAAACTTGATGCGATGTAGACTGAAGGTGGATGATGGAAATGATGGAAAATAGAAATTAAAGATGAATTCAGCCAACTAAGTGCAAGTATACACTATCGCAAGTAGTAATAAAAACTCTGGAAATATTCCAAAGGTATCGATACCACGGAGACTAAGTTTAAGCACAGATTTGAAGAAGAAACTGCTCTTAAATTGCTTAAAAAGGTAACCAAGTAAAGTAATTGATGATTGGGTTTTGGAAAATAATAAAGCAAACAATAAAAAGAAATAACAAACAACAATAAAAGTGAGGTATTCAGTAAAGTTTCAACCCTAAGGCAAATAACTCTAGTAATAGCTTATTTAACCTAAGTCTAGATATGCATTGGGTAAGGTTTAACTCCTATTTGGCCTTGCTCCCAAGAACCGTTAGAAGACTAAGCGAGTACCGTTATGCACATTTCTGTGACCCGACTCCGACATAGATTATTCATGCATGCAACCTATAACCCTATAGTTTTTATAAGCGATCGTCCCCTATAACACCGAATACACTCTTTAGAGCATTTTCTCCTATATCACCTTTATGAGAACCGATATTGTTTGACCCTTTCAGTACCAAACTCACATAGAATGCAAAGTCTAAGTGATCAAGTTAAACTCAGCAAGATTGGAATGATAATCAATAAATGATATGACATGCATAAAATAAAACTTAGGTAAATAAACAACTTTCAAGCCATTTAATCCATAAGGGAATTCCCTATACCAAACCCCTCAATATAATTTAGCTACGCATGATGGATAATAATGTAAACAAATGACTGTTCATTGAATAAATAAGTAAAAAGTACAAAATTAATGAAAATAGATAAGTGCTACAAAATATAGTGCGGTGGCTAAAACTAGGGTTTTTTCAATTTATCCAATTCCTCTAGAGTTCTCACGACACTCTACTCTCCATTTACAAGGTGGGAATAGGGTGAAATCTCTACAAACACAAAGGTTGATGTCTAACTAAGGTTAGAATTTCGTCTTCTAGCAAGGACCTCGGGCATCCCTACTCATGGGCGTCTACTAGGGTTTTGTCACTACTCTCTTCTTCCCAGTAAGTTCTACTTGAATTTGCCTTCGAATCATGACCTTTTGTAGCGTGGGGAGTGGTTGAGGAGTCACGAGAAATGGTGCTTGTGTTGGGTTTATGCCCTAAAACTCGTAGATAGTGAATGTAAACAAATTGTATACTTGTTTCAATAAAGTGTTATTGAGTTTCTACAATAAAGTGTTATTGTTAAATATTGCACAATTTGACCCAAATCCAATAAACTAAGATCCAAGGTTGTTTATATGTAACTTGAACTAGTATGTGGGGACATACGGGGATCGATGTTCAAGTAACAACCAAAAAGGTCTATAGTACAAGGATAAGGTTGGGTACTTTATCCTGGTAACACTATGAGATACGGTCCGCTTAGTATTTTATACAGACGTATTGATCCAAAGCGTCCATGTAGTAGACATGCAAGCGGGGGTATCCTATGCAATGAGTTTGCATAAGACCGGACCATGAAATAGTAAACCACTAGATAGAACATCGTTAACTAGTTAGGTTACTGTTTCAATAGGATGACCTAGGTAACTCGGTCTTAATCCCGAGTGTGTCATGAACTCCTTCTCATGAGGGATTTTCCTTTGATTAGCATGGGTGAAAGTGGCCAATACGCCGACTCAATATGCCTTCCTTTTTGGGGACAAGACCAAGTGGGAGGCTGGGGACATGACAACACAAGAAGGAATTCATTCCTTCCCACTTCTAGGAGAAGTAGATGAGTGTTCCCTTAAATGGTGACTCCGGGACTTGAACAAAGGGATCTCGCCCTCTCACTGGCCCGAGAGGGACTTTCTGTTTATTGGTTGGACCATAAACAGGTTGTTCATTGGAGGAGCACTGGTACTTAAGGAGACAGATGTAACACAGGGGTAAAACGATAATTTGACCCTGCTGTGATTACGAACACTCGTGAAGGATTGACTTACCGGTATAGGTCTATATCCATGGACATAGAAATGTTCTACAGTGAGAAGAGTTCACTTGTGGCTCTTTAGTGGAATGACCCACAGTTAATGAATATTGGTTAACCTAATTAATGAGTTTAATCAATTAACCTCATATCATTGGAGCTTCTGATCTGTAGGTCCATTAGGTCCCCCTGCTAGCTCGTAAAGAGTAATTAGGAACAATTATATCTTGAGAGAATTTGAATAGTTCAAATTCATATTGAGAATTAAGTTAATTGTATGAGATACAAATTAATATAATGGATAGTGACACATTAAAATGTAAAGTCTAATTTGAAATTAAACTTTATTATTATGAGAGAAATAAATATTTGAAGAAGTTCAAATATTAATATGAATTTGATTCATACTAAATTTATAGGATATAAGAGAATTTGAACGAGTTCAAATTTTAATATGAATTTGATTCATATTATAGAATTAATTAATTGAAGGCCTGAAATTAAATATATGATATTTAATTGGGTAATTAATTAATTAACTAAGAGAATGTCTGAAATTAAATATATGATATTTAATTGGTGATTAATTAATTAAAGAATTAATTAATTGGAAATTAATCAATTATGGAAATGATTTAATCACTTGTGGAAGTGATCAATCATTTATGGAAAAGATTAATCAATTATGGAATTGATTGGTTATGGAATTGATTAATTATGGAAAAAGATTAAATCGGTTATGGAAATAATTGATTTTAAATGAATATTTTAATCATGGTCTTTCTCCTATAAATAGAACACTAACCCTAGGGTTTACCTACTACAACATATGCCCACCATAAGGCCCTCTCATATTCTCTCAACTCAAGAACTCTGTGGAGAATTCTCTCTAGAGTTTTTTCCATTCAAGATTAGGTAGTCCCACAACTACGTTTCTAATCTCAGAGTTATAGTGGGGAAGCCTTTGTGGTGGTGTCCGTTGAAGAATTCAGAGTCGTCAGACGGAGGTATGTTTCTCATCGCTTAGCTTTTCGCCAATGTATTGGTATTTTATAGAACAAAATTAATTTACGAGTTGTCCAATTGTTTCCTACAGAATTGAGAATTCCATTCCTTCAGCTTGCATGTAGCCCAGTTAATTTCGGAGTCAAATCAACCGGTTAGGTGAGTGGAAAGCTCGCTCAAACTAACCCGCGACAGACTCGGACTTGTCTGTTTCTGCCCTTGCATTTCTGTTGTTTGCCCTGTTTTCCTCTGTTTTTCTGCAGCACACAAAATTGAGTCAAATTCTTAACAAAATAAGTCCAATTTAGCACAAATGCATACAATTTGACACACATGACACTCAAAGACCTAACTCATCAATTTTAACACTTTTTAAGCTCGGGAATAGTGATTTTGATCTAAAACATATAAGTTTCACAAGAAATAAGCTAAGAATAAGGGACAAAATAAGTATATTTTTGGCACTTATCAGTCCCCTCTCTCTGGGTGAAACCCTTTGCCACGAGGCGAACCATAAGGTTACGTCTTGTTTCCTCTTGTAGATTCATTTGCAACCCATAGGTGTTATCCCATTAGATAGATCTACAAGATCCCAGATGAAAATGAAATGCACATATTCCAATTTCAGGTCCATGGCTTTAATCCATTGGTCTTTGTTAACATCATTCATTTTCTTGCTTTAAGACATTGAAACCTTAATGTCATCATCAGGTATGACGATCTAGGCTTTAGTTCAGCCTACGTAATGGTCAGGTTGTGGAACAACCCTCCCACTACATCGAGGCACGTGCAACTCTTGAGATAGATGTAACTAACCAATTGTATCAGCCCCTGATAAGTCCAATTTGTTATACACTTAGAATCTCCCCATTTGCTTATCATAGTTAAATTCGTTGCGAAAAATGCTTTAAAATGAGTATAATATGTCTGTAGGTCCTCACTGGAGCTTTGGAAGCAATTCGGTACTTAAACGAGCGAAACCGGAGCGTAAAATGACTATTCTGCCCTTGGAGCTGTCGCAGCGTCGAGACCCTATCATCCTAGCGTTGGGACGCTGTTCAAATAAGGAAAATACTTGGGCGTGAAACTGAAGTTACAGCGTCGGAACGCTACCACTATAGCGTCTCGACGCTATGTTGATCTGCAGAATAATTTCCATAGCTGAAGGCCTAGCGTCGCAACGCTGTGTCCTAGCATCTCGACGCTAGGCAGTTTTCCAGAATTGAATTTTTCCTATTTTGCTTGGAAATTTTCCTTGTTTGAAGACCCAATTCAGCACCAAATGACCACGAATTGAAGGCCAAGAACCACTATAAATAGAGGCCTTTGGTGTAGGTTTAGAATCATCCCTCAATACATGTTGACCACAAAGTGCACGGGCTACAAGTAATAATATAACGGAAAGTATTCCGAGTATCGAATTCACATGGAGGAAGAACGATAATTAAGCAAAGTAATTAATTTGATAACTAAAAATACTTAGAAGAAATATTATTTAGGGACCAATGCTTCATGCAAAAACCAAATTAAGAATTAAAGCAATAAAAGAAATCAGGCGATCAATCAAAAATAAAAATATGGAGAAAGAATCGAGTGAGAAACGGTGTCTTGAAAATCAGAATATAATTAATTAATTATTCTAATTATCCTATCTCAATGCCCGACTAATTATAATCCTAGAATCTCCGTCTATCACATAGGTTCTCCTTTCGGTCTCCCCTAATTGTAATTAACTCATATTAATAACTTAAGTGTCATTGGCGCTATTAAATTCGTTAATTAATACACTCTGATTCATTATCGGAATCTAAGTCTAACCAACTACTCTCGCTGTCACTACTGTTGGGATTGGTGCCTTAAAACTCGTAGATAGTGAATGTTAAACAAAATTATATACTTGTCCGATAAAGGCATTATCGAGATTCATTCAGTAAAGTCATTACTGAATAAGTAAATTGCACATTAGATAACCCAAATCCAGTAAACTAAGATCCATGGCTATAGGATAAACACTTGAGCTTTATGTAGAGACATAAAAGTGGATCAAGCTCGAGTAATAGCCAAAACGGTCTATAGTATAGTGATAGGGTTGGGTACCTTATTATGGGGACACTATGAGACGCGGCCCACTTTGTAGATAGTACAGACAATATGATCCTAAATCGTCTATGCAGGGACATGCGAGTAGGGGCGTCCTATGCAATGAGTTTGCATAAGACCAGGACCGAGAAATAAGTCACTCTGGCTTTCTAACACGTTTACTGACGAGATTGACTATTTCGTGTGATGACCTAGGTAACTCGATCTTAATCCTGAGCTAACTATGAACTCCTATTTATTCGGGCTTATCCTTAGATCTGCATAGGTGAGAGTGGCTCAGTATCGCCGACTCAATAAGCCTCCCATTTCATGGATAGGAATGGGTAGATAGCTGGGGACATAGTACTGCGAGAAGGAATTCACTCCTACTCGAATTAGGGATAGTAGAGAGGTTGTTCCCTTAAGTGCTGACTCCGGGGCTTGAACAAAGGGATCCCGCCCTCTCATTGGCCCGAGAGGGACTCGGTTTATTGGTTGGACCATAAACCAATTGTTCATTAGAGGATCAGTGGGACTTAAGGAACTAGAAGTACTATAGGGGTAAAACGAACTTTTTGACCTAGCTATAGCTACGAACAACCAGTGAAGGATCGACTCACTGAACATGGTTAAATCAAGTGGACGAAAATATATCTATAGTGAGGGGAGTGCAACTACCGGGCTATAGTGGAGTGTCCCGGTAGTTAACGAATGTTGGTTAAGCTTGGTTAATGAGATTAGTCGGTTAGCCTCGAATCGTTGCAGCCCATGATCTATAGGTCCATTAGGTCCCCCTACTAGCTCATATCGGAATAAAGCCTAGAACAATAAGATAGGATTCTTTGAATTGTTCAAAATCGGGAAAAAAGGCATTTTCGTAAATTGTGTTTGACACAATATTTAATTATGAATTAAATTGGAAGATGAGAGATTATGTATTTAAAAGTGTTTTAAATACTATATATGAATTAGGAATCATATATAATTAGATTGCACAAAGTGACAATGATTAATTGGATTAATCACAACAAATTAAATTGGAAATGTTTCTAATTAATTG
The DNA here is from genome assembly GCA_017139565.1 of Luffa aegyptiaca. NCBI lineage: Eukaryota > Viridiplantae > Streptophyta > Magnoliopsida > Cucurbitales > Cucurbitaceae > Luffa > Luffa aegyptiaca. The sequence goes on from CM029403.1 coordinate 27,706,891, forward strand.
CCATGAATCAATTTCAATTTGGAATTGGAATTTAATTAGAATGCAAGCAAAATCTGATTGAGGATCAAACTTAGTGGATTTAGACGGATTTCAACTCTTGCATGTTGATACAAAGTGGAATACAACACATCCTTTCACTTGTTGCATGTGTTGTGACTTCAACACCTAGAATCCACTTTGGCTTGCATTACCACCATGTGTCTTGCATCTTGAGGTCTTTCCTTGCATGGAATATCTTTATAAGTAGAGTTTGAATTAGATTCAAGGCTAAGAGAGTGATTTTCCATACTGTTATGCTGCTGGAATTTACTCTCAAACACACTCATCTCCACATATCTCTCAAGTGCTTGAACCTTCAAGCATTCCCTTCCCATTCCCTATCTCTATAGACTCCCACAAGTCGTTCTCGACCCGGAGAATAGTAGGGAAGACACTAAGGGTTGTCCTAAGAAGATTGGAGAAGAAAAGAATCCAAGAAGGTCCACCTATTGAGCTGCAAAAAGATTAGTACTTTCACTCTCTCTGTTTCTGGATTCTTAGAACATGCATGCTTTTGGAGTAAAATTGATGTAGTTAGGTGCTTCCGATCTTCAATTGCTTCCGCATGTGTTATATGAACACGTTCAACTACGAGCAGTTAAACTCAGTTGCATGGATTATGATCTATCTGAAGGAATTGAATCCTCAGCGGAAGTGAATTAAATCGAGCGTGATTTAATTTCAATTATTTCGAATACCGGTACGTTGGGCAAAATAGAAAATTATTTTCTACACTAGATTAAGCATGCATTTACAGATCTAAAACAATTTTAGATACATGAAAACTTACGTGATTGGAGACAAAAATTGCACTATGCTCCAAAATTGTTTTTTGATCTCCGATCAAGACACCACCACCACGGATCACCCGCTATCCTCTAGGATCGCTGAGATTTGGTTTGTGGGAACCAAAAAACATCTTGGAAGGGAATCACAACAAGGAAGATTGCTGTGTTTTTTGCTAAGAGAGTGAGAGAGTTGAGAGAGAATTTTCTCTCTGTTTCTATTTTTTGTGAGTGACAGACTAAGAGCCATCTCCAAACCCCATCAGCCACCACGTATGATTAGGTTAGGAAGTTACAATTAACTTCTCTAACCAATCCTGACCTTTGATCTAAATCAATTAGATCTGGACCGTTAATTAATTAAATAACAATTAATTAATTAATTAATTAATTATAATTAATTAAATTAAATCAACATTAATTAAATCAATTATAATATAAAGTTTTTAATTCATTTAAATCATATTTAATCGAATTAAATTTACCATTCAATCAATTCTCAATTAATTGAATCTCACACTAATTAAATATCAAATATTTAATTAAATTTTATAATTGAATCAAATTCAATTTTATCTCTCATTTAACCTATAGTATTAATGCGCATCGAATGTACATTAATTATTAACTATAGTTTTAATTTGATTAAATCACATTTAACCAAACTAAATTAAATTAATTAATTCTCCAATTAATTAATTCATGAATTAATCAAATATCACATATTTGATTAAATTCATAAATCTCTCATTAATTAATTTTGAATCATATCCAAAATTAATTTTATTATAAAGTTTAATTCATTAATTAAACTTATATTATAATGTATCTCCATACATTATATTGATTCCCTTAATAATCAAGACTAAATAATCTCAATACCCATTACGAGCTAGCAGGTGGACCTAATGGACCTACAGATCAAAAGCTCCAACGATACGAGACTAATTGGCTAAACTCATTAACCAAGTTAGTCAACATTCGTTAACTGTGGGTCACTCCACTAAAGACCCACAGCTGCACTCTTCTCACTGTAGAATATTTCAGTGTCCACGGATATTGACCAATAACAGTAAGTCAATCCTTCACGAGTGTTCGTAACGCCAGTTGGGTTAAATTACCGTTTTACCCCTGGGTTACCTCTGGATCTTTAAGTACCACTGATTCCTCTAATGAACAATTTGTTTATGATCCAATCAATAAACAGAAGTTCCTCACGGGCCAGGAGAGGATGGGCGCCCTTGTTCAAGACCTGGAATCAGCCCTTAAGGGAACACACATCTGCTTACCCCAATAGGAGAAGGAGTGAATTCCATCTTGTAATGTTATGTTCCCAGCCCCCATTCGGTCTTGCCCCTGAAATGGTAGGCTTATTGAGTTGGCAAACTGGCCACTCTCACCCATACAAATATAAGGACAATCCCTCCTGAAAGGGGTTCATAACATACTCAGGATTGAGATTGAGTTACCTAGGTCATCCTATTGAAATAGAAACCTAAACTAGTTAACGATGTTACATCTAGTGGTTACTATTTCGCGGTCCAATCTTATGCAAACTCATTGCACAGGATACCCCCACTCGCATGTCTCCTACATGGATGCTTTGGATCAATGCATTTGTATCGAATACAAAGTGGGTCATATCACATAGTGTCACCAGGATAAGGTACCCAACCTTATCCCTATACTATAGACCATTTAGGTTGTCACTTGAACACTGATCCCCGTATGTCCCCACATACTAGTTCAAGTTTCATCTAAACAACCTAGGATCTTAGTTTATTGGATTTGGGTCAAATTGTGCAATTTTAGTAACAATAACTCTTTATTGTACAAATCTCAATAACGACGTATTGATACAAGTTAACAATTTGTCACCATTCACTACCTACGAGTTTTAGGGCATAAAACCCAACACTATCCTAATTTCTCTCGGTCGAATTTCCATTAGGAATCCATTCAATATATAATTGGCCAGATCATATAAAGCATTACGAACATCCATACAAATAACTAGTAAATGGGCAAGAGATAGGCAATTATAATAACAATTATCTATAAACTTTCATTCCAAGACCCCCAAATGGGTTTAGCTATACATGGTCAAGAATTCCCACATGTACATGATATAAAGCATAAAATAGAGCAAATAAGAGTAAGGAAAGTGACCGTCGAGAACCCTGTTGCTTGCGCTTGGAGTCCCTTCGAACCACGCTCCGAGCCTCCTAAATTGCTCACTACAAAACTTCCCACAAAAATCTCACACTGGACCCTCAAAAAGGCTTAAAAGCCTTGAAAGAATGCTAAAGGAGAGAAAAGAAAGGAATTGTGGAATGATTGATGGATGATTGATGCCAAAATGGGGAGCCAAGGGGCGCCTTATATAGGCCTAGAAATGGGACAGCGTCGCGACGCTATCGGCACAACGTCACGACGCTGTGATGTCACTCGACTTGTTCGGCAAGAAATGGGACAGTGTCGCGACGCTGTCCTCCAAGCGTCGCGACGCTGCGACAATTCCAGAAGCTTCACTCCGCGGGCTGGACATCTCTTTTAGGCTTCCTCCATTCTTTTTGGATCAACATTTAAAATGATGACTTTTGGGCGTCCTCCTTGACAAAACCTTGGAAACATGGCTTGAATTACTCATTTTGGGTTCTTTTACTCCATATTTCTACAAATTGCTCCTAGGAACAAAATAATGAAATTAATTAAATATTCTATATAAAAACACAATAAAAGCATACAAAAGCCTATTAATTTAGGACTAAAATAGCGGCATTTATGCCCGCTATCAATACACAATTCACTACAACATTTGTAGTCCATCTCTCTCCCCTTTCTCCACCATTCTTCTTAGTTTTTAAAGTTTTCTTAGTCTAAGGGTCGGTTGATCGAGCCTCGAGCTTGGAGGTGCTTGTCTATGGCCAACTAAGCTCGGATCGTTGTAATCGGGACCTCGGTTTGTAAGTTTGATTCAATTTTATGAGATTTCCATTCTTCATTACTTAGTTAATTGTCTCTATGATTTTAGTTCTTTTTCTATAAGTTTAGATTGTGGTAGGAAAGATTGACAACCTTGACCACGCCCTCTCTAAATTTACTTGGTATGATTATAGCATGCGTCCCTAGAACTAAATGATTTAATCAATTGTAATTGTGCTTTGTTGCTCGTTGCCGGAGTACGTCGGACTTAGATAGTTAATTAAAATCAATTGATAATCGATGAATGAAATTAATCAAACTTAACACCGAGTTCAACCTCGATTCCAGTGATCCTCGTGGTAAGATCAACTAACCCCGCCTTTACTTTCCTTGCATTTAATTTTCCTTATTTACTTTATGTCTTAATCTTTTATCAATAAACCCCCCTTTTGGTTACCTCAAAAACACAAAAGAATTTAGAAATAAACCGATTGTTCCCTGTGATCGACCCCGACCACTACTGCTACAAGTTAGCTTTAGGAATTGTGGATTATAAATTTATTTGACAAGAGACTGCAACAATCTCTTCTGTCAGCCCCATCAACAACTCTTGTTGAAGGTCCAACCTCATCAACAACCCTTGTTGACTTATCAACAACTCTTGTTGATGTTTCTGTAGCTTCATCAGTTAATTTACTTAAAACGACCTTACTTCGTGGCTTATTATTTCTCATTTGGTTTTCTTCTGAGAATGTAGCAGTTGTCGATACAAATTCTTTATTCTTTTGTGGATTGAAGAAGTATCCACTTCTCGTTTCCATGGGGTGACCTACAAACAGGCATAATTTTGAACAGTGTTCCAGTTTCTTTTAGGTTAGTCACAAGCAAGTGTGCTGAACACCCAAAAATAACGTAAACCACTTTTACGCCTAATCTTCAATTTAAAAGATGTTTCAGAAACACTTTTGATATAACATTGTTCAAAATATAGACTGCAGTCAACACTGCATGACCCCAAAACGAGTCAGGCAATGATCACAACTTATAAATAGCTCATCATGGACTGAACCATATACAATAGGGTTCAATTTCTCCTATCTGATACACCGTTCTGCTTAGGTGTACCAGGGGTTGAGAGTTGGGATGTAATTTTATATTCTATTAAATAGTCTTGGAATCTCAAGTCCCATATACTCTACACCTAGATCAAATCGAAGTGTTTTTATCATCTCACCAAACAAGTTTTCAACTTCAGTCTTGAGCCCCTTCGAATTTCTCAAGAGCTTTAGACTTAAGTTGCATTAGGTTGAGATACCCATACCTTGAATAATTATGTATAATATAGTTGAATTATTCATGCCCTCCCATTGCTTTAACATATTGGACCACAAGGATCCAAATGTACAAGCTCCAAGGGCTCTTTGGCTCTACAATTCTTTTCCAGTAAAATACCTATTAGTCATCTTGCCCATAAGGCATGACCTACAAGGCAGTAGGGAGTCATCTTCTAACATGTTTAACAGTCTACTCTTGACCAAACTCCCAATCATATTGAGATTAATATGGCCTAACCTTAAGTGCCAAAGAAAGGTATTTTCCTTTAGAAGAAATCCCTTGCCTCTCTTTTCTTTGAGTTGTACCAGCCTCAAACATCTTAGTGTTCATGACTGCTTTACTCTTGATTAGTCTTAAAAAACATATAGGTTATTTTCAGTTCAACTGAAAAAAAGTTAACTCCCTTTCTTGAAATGAACTGTGTTAGCAGGGAAAGGTACAGAGTAACATTGTTCCAGCTCAAAAGATACAGAAATCAAATTTCTGTTAATCTTAGGAAATACATACACATTATCTAATAATATGTATTTGCTCTCACTAGGAAAAACAACTTAATGTTCCCCACTGTCACAGCCAACATAAGTTCTCTATATTCAACTTTGAGAGTTATATAACCAGCATCAAGCTGTTGCCAGGAACTTATTCCTTTTAATAAAAAGAACAAACGTGATTTGTGACCCCTGAATCAAGTATTCAGGCAGAATCACCATTCTCCACAAATCACGCTTCCAAGACTAGTAAATCAAATTTACTGTCTTTGGACAAGTCTTCTTTGGCTAAGCAGGGACCAATGTCGTATTCATTAATAATATTTTTAAATGAATTAGACATTTGGGGCTTGAGGGCATTCCTCAGTTAAGACTAATCATAGAATATTTACCACAATTTGTCGTTTAATCTCATTGTATTATTACCGTTATTTATAAATTGGCGTAAGACAATGCACATCAATTTAATCGCTAAAGTAACAAATTACTCGTATTATTAATTGCACTAACCCATTACATCTAATCCAATCAAATACATCAAAAAACACACAAGCAATCAAAGAAACCCTAGAAAACTATTGATTTTGTTTTTGCAACGATACTTCAGAGGTTTAGAACAACAGCCACCGAAGGGAGGTCAGCTACTCCTCCTCTGAATTGAGACAATCTCAACCAAACTCTATCACCAAAATAACCCATATTTCGTTAGTGTTTAGTTACCGTTGTTTTGTCAAGGATTCGTTAACACATTTAACTCATCCCCTTAAGTGTAACCCTCCCACTTTCAGATCTTAGAGGCACGCACCAACAGGCTACCGAGGGAAAGACAACTATTGGTAATTAACCTAAGAGTCCTTATCCTTTTCAGGAGCTCACGATGTTCTGAATCCTATGATCAGGCCCTCCGAAGGGATGGTTGCTCCAGGGCAACACGCAGGCGAACCATAGGACTCTAACGGTGTGAACTAAGGGCGGAGACTGAGGGATACGTTGACGCACGTCCCGCTCCCACTTACTATAGACATTTTCCCCATTCACCTTGTTATTAACCCATGCAAACACTGCACCAAAGGCGACACAAAGTCGATCATGGACCTCATAGTGTGAGCACAAGGGAACGTGAGAGTAAAACTCGATCTCGTTTTTATATTTATCCTCCCACTTTCAGATCTAAGAGGCACACACCAACAGGCTACCGAAGGGAAAGACAACTGTTGGTAATTAACCTAAGAGTTCTTATCCTTTTTCAGGAGTTTACGGTGTTCCGAATCCTATGATCGGCCCTCCGAAGGGATGGTTGCTCCAGGGCAACACGCAAGCGGACCATAGGACTCTCATGGTGTGAACTAAGGGTAGAGATCAAGGGATACGTTGACACGTGTCCCGCTCACACATAAATGTCCTACCATATTTTAGAGTTATTTAACTTAGATAAATTCAGCTAATTCAATCTATTTAAGTCTATGCCTATTATAACTCTTATAATAGTCTTTATCCTAATGTCTAGGTCAATTAGACCCTTTTAATTACCTAGTGACATTACATGCTAATAAGACAATGGTTAATTCAACTCATGTACCGGATCAGTTCCCAGGTAGGAGGTGTTCCGTAAACCGTCAACTTAAATACCTCCAGCCTAGACAGAACTTCACCGACAGAGTTTCCTTATAACCAAAGTTCTATTTGTCCTACTTATCATATTTTAAATCTATTAAAATACTAAGTAAGTGATAGCGAGCATAGCTAGCTATTTTTCCCTAAATAATTTAGCTAGTCTTTGATAATTCATTGGCCAAAATTATGCATTTTAGTGTTTTATTTGTAGGACATATGTATTGGAGCTAAATTGAGAAATTTGAGTTAATCGGGCGTTTGGGACGTGAAAAAAGGCCGAAGAAACGAAGTTGGATCGAGTTAGAAACTTATTGAATAAGGGCAAATCGAGGACCAGCGTCGAGACCCTAGACCTTGGGCGTCTCCATGCTGCACACTTTACTTCTCTAATTTGGGCGGCAGCAGACATAGGGTCGAGACCCTGTGTCAATAGCGTCGCGACGCTCTCGGATTTTTCCTTTACAGAATGCTCGGTATAGGGCAGCGTCGCGACACTGTCAACTTTTTTCCTATAAATAGAATGCGATTAGGGCTGAAAAAAGGGACTTCTTTTGATGCAACTTTGACCTAAATTCCGACAATAAACCTTCTGTGGAAGCTGAAGCAAGTGGAGAGGAGCGGGATTCAAGGCTTTGTTCGTGGAGATCGTGACGAGGACGTGCGGTCTCGGCTACTTAGCGTTTAATCTTCTTTTCCTCTTACTTTAGTTAGTTTTAATGGTTGTTTTAGACTTGTGCTATATCGTTACGCGTTGTATGAGTAGCTAACTTTTTAATCTTAGGGATTGATGTAGCTGTTGGGCAATTTTGGATTGATTTTACGGATGTTTGCTATGATTTCATTTATGCATAATGTGTTCTTATTGCTTTCAATTTACCGGCAAAAAATTGAATGATGTTTGTGTCTAAGTCTAACTCGGGAGAGAGGATTTAGCTTAGAAATCGTTATGCATGACTAGGATTAACCTTGAGATCGGGAGATAATAGATAATTCTAGAAATCGTTAAAAAAGGATAACCTTAATGCTTTGCATGTTAAATGAATTTAGATAGGGATATTGAATTCACTGCATGTGAGAGAATCATGTATGCTTGGGAGAGATTTGTGTGAGTTTATTATTCCAAGATTTATGAGTTATAGCATGTCAATCATCCATTAATTAATCCATAATCCCAATTGGTGAAATCAACTCCCTAAGAATTTTGCCATCAATTGTTTGTCACACTTTTTGGTTTGTGTTACTTTTGCATTCTTTGTCACTACAGTTTTTTCCCTAAATAAAATTGGATTAGAGTATTTGCGGTAATTAAATTGATTAGAAACCCAATCCAGAAGACGACATTCAAATTAAAATTCACTATATTATAACTTGGCCTGTACACTTGCGGTTAGCAAATCGTGCATCATGTTTTTGGCGTCGTTGCTGGGGATTGGCATATTTAATCAATTTAATATCGTAGAAAAATTGTCCGGTCTTAATTTAGGGTGTATTTTTATTTTAGTTATTTTTAGTTTTAGGTAGATTGCATTTTTTTTCCTTATTTGGTTTCTTTCCATATTTAGTTTTTCCATATTTGTTTAAATTTTCCATAGATAGATTTTTCCTTTTTAGTTTTATCCTTATTAGATTAATTTTTCCTTAGTTGTTAGTTTCGTATTTTGTTTTTGCCTTATTTACCTTTTGCTTTCCTTATTTGTTTATATTTTCCTTTTATTTTTATTTTTTCCTTTTTTAGGTTAGTTTAGTTGGTGCATGCGAAAGATTAGGGAGTTGGTCTTAGTTCCCTTTGACCCGGAGATTGAGAGAACTTATAATAGACTTCGAAGGGAGAACCAAGAAAATCTTATCCAAATGGCCAATCCTAACCCTGAGGAGCCTAAGCCTATTGGGGACTACTTTCAGCCAGTCTTTCAGGAGCAACAGTCGGGGATTGTCTATGCCCCGATCAATGCTAACAATTTTGAGCTGACAACAGGTCTCATTCAAATGGCTCGAGACTGTGCTTATAGAGGATCACCCACGGAGGATCTGAACTCTCATCGTAAATCCTTCCTAGACATCTGTGGGACGGTAAAGTTAAATGGAGTTTCTGAAGATGCCATTCGCTTACGTTTATTTCCTTTTTCTTTGCAAGACAAAGCCAGTGACTGGTTGCAATCGATTCCACCTGGGAGCAATACCACTTGGGATGCTTTGGTCCAGGCATTCTTCAAAAAATTCTTTCCCTCTGCTAAGACGATCAAGCTGAGGACCAAGATTAGGGCGTTCCAACAGCAATTTGATGAGCAGCTGTTCGAGGCCTAGGAGCGTTACAAAGAGTTGCTGAGGAAGTGCCCTCAGCATGGTTATCCTGACTGGTTACAAATCCAACTCTTTTATAACGGTCTTAATCCTAGTACTAAAACCATCGTAAATGCAACTGCAGGTGGGACTCTGTTGTCCAAGACGGTGAAGAATGCGCGCACACTATTAAAGGATATGGCCACCAACAGCTATCAGTGGCCATCTGAGCGGTCTGCACCAAAAAAGATTGTTGCTGGAGTGTTCGAGATTGATAACGTAAGTGCACTTCAGGCCCAGGTGTCTTCCCTTGCTAATGCTTTTCTGAAATTTTCAGGTACAGGGAGTGCTCAATCGATCGAGTCTGCTGCTGCCCTCGTATCTCAGTCTCAGGAGGAAAATCTAGAGCAGGTTCAGTATGTTTCCAATTTTAATTCTAGGGGATATAATAATAATTCTACACCTACACATTATCACCCTAGCAATAGAAATCATGAGAACTTCTCTTATGCTAATAATATGAATGTGTTAAATCCTCCTGGTTTTACCCCTCCTAAGCAAGAAAATAAACAGTCTTTAGAGGATCTTATTGGAGCTTTTATTGCATAATATAGTAATAAGACGAACAAGCTAAAGGAGGTTGTGATTGCCATAAATACCACAGTGAATGGTCATACTACAGCAATCAAGAACATTGAGACTCAGCTGGGACAATTGGTTAATGTTGTCAACACCATGAATAAAGGTAAGGCCCCAGCTGATCAGGAGAAATCTCATTTGGAGTACTGCAAGGCCATCGTGGTGCATCACGAGGAGGAAACTCAAGTAGCTAAGGAGTAGGAGACTACTGAACCAGAGGAACTTACTGAAGAAGCGGAAGAGGGCACCACCTCAAATGAAGCAAAAATGCTTAATCCTGAGCCCTCTATCCCTTCTCCTACTGTTTTAGTTCCCAAGTTAAAGAAAAAGAAAAAGAAAAATTCTAAGGCTCAGTTTGAAAAATTTCTTGATGCTTTTATGGGTTTGAATGTTAATATTCCTTTTGCAAATGCACTAGAGCAGATGCCTCACTACAGAAAGTTCATGAAGGAATGGCTCATTAAGAAGAAGGAAAAGCAGATAGAGACAGTATACCTCACATCAACATGCAGTGCTCGCGTTCAGCATAAAGTACCAGAGAAATTGACTAATCCAGGGAGTTTTACTATTCCTTGTAATTTTGGTACTTATTCTTGTAGAGCACTATTTGATCTAGGGGCTAGCATAAATATAATTCCTTTATCATTATGCAAAAAGCTAAATATAAGAGAAATAAAATCTACTACTGTTAGGCTCCAGTTGGCTGACCAGTCTGTGGTTAGTCCATATGGAATTGTGAATAATGTGCTAATCAAAGTAGGTAGCTTTTTCCTTCCTGTTGATTTCTTTGTTTTAGATATCAAAGAGAATCCTATCATACCTATCATATTAGGGAGACCATTCCTTGCTACAAGGAGAGTTATAATTGATATTAAGCGTAGGGAGCTGATCATTAGAGTCCAACAGGAGAAGAAGATCCTAAAAGCTTTTGAGGACCCTCAAAACACATCAGAGACCATGTTGGTGGGATATAGGAAAGGTGCTAGGAAGAGCACCATTGATGGAACGCCAGACATTAGACCATCTTGATGCCTATTCGGTCAACGCGTCGAGCTAATGACGTTAAACAAGCGCTTATGGGAGGCAACCCAAGTAAGATCAGTTGTGTTTTTCTTTTTTATTTTGATTTTCTTTTTGTTTTTGTTTTGTAGGTCTTGTGATTTCGTGGCTTTTGGCTTGCAAGCATCCATGAGAAGGTCATCGTCATTCCAGGGCAGTATTGTTCACCCCTTCCATTCTTTTATTGTTCTCATGCTTGGTTATGCCTTATTTTCTTTATACATTGAGAACAATGCATGCTTTAAGTTTGGGGGTGGAATGTCATGTTTGTGGAGCCCTTGAGCATCTGAGTTCGGGCTAAAGTTTTGAGTTTTCTTTGAATTGAGCATATGGTTGTTGTGTGGATGCTATTTTTGCATGACTATGATTTCCTATGATAGGCTTTCTTGTCAATTTTCAAGCTTTTGATGAGTTGTAAGCATGAGTGCCCAAAAAGGGAGACTTTTTAAACTTTTTCTAGGAGATGTCTTGCATGAGTAGAGTATTTTCCTTGGTTAGAATATGACTTGAATGCTTAGGAGCGAATTATTAGGTTCATATGCTTGTTGTCACCTCGATAGGTGTAGGGAAGAGCTAAAGAGTGAATTTCTTGCAAATTAGCATGTTTAATCTTGCCTAGGAGGAAAGAAAAGAACATATGCTTATCATGATAATAAAAGAGAAATCATTCTTGCCTTTACTTTTAAGAAAAATTATGTCATGGCTTGTGCACAATATGCAATGTTTAATAATGTTTAGGCAAAAAGAGCTACCCCTGTTGTGATCAGTTAGGCCATCCAAGAGTAAAACTCGGGTTATGGGTCCCCTGCAATAGGTGTGTGAAAGCTAGTGCCACTTATAAATGTTTGTTTTAATTTTCAATTTAAAGCACCTAAGTATAGATGAAAACAAACTAATTTGTTCCATTGACTCGTTAGTAAATCCTTAGTGCCAGTGTAGAGGGAAGATGAGTTGAGAGTTTAATAATCCAATCACGAGCTATTAGAGTCTCTAATCTAGCTAAGTTAGATCTCGCTTATGCAAGTTAATTTTGGAAATTTTTTATTTGTCTCCTTCATTGGGCCTTATGTGCATGTCTCTTGATTGCTTGTTTATTGACTTGTGAGCCTTGAGGATTGAGTCATGTTTGTTGCATCCATTCTTCAACTGTTGCTTGATTTTTAGTTTGCTCGAGGACTAGCAAAACCTTAAGTTTGGGGGTGTTTGATAGCGAGCATAGCTAGCTATTTTTCCCTAATTAATTTAGCTAGTCTTTGATAATTAATTGGCCAAAATTATGCATTTTAGTGTTTTCTTTGTAGGAAATATGTATTGGAGCTAAATTGAGAAATTGGAGTTAATCGGGCGTTCGGGACGTGAAAAAAGGCCAAAGAAACGAAGTTGGATCGAGTTGGAAGCTTATTGAATAAGGGCAAATCAAGGACCAGCGTCGAGACCCTAGACCTTGGGCGTCTCGACACTGCACACTTTACTTCTCTAATTTGGGCGGCAACAGACACAGCGTCGAGACGCTGTGTCAATAGCGTCGCGACGCTCTCGAACTTTTCCTTTACAGAATGCTCGGTATAGCGTCAGCATCGCGACGCTGTGCCTATAACGTCTCGACGCTGTCGACTTTTTTCCTATAAATAGAATGCGATTAGGGCTGAAAAATGGGGACTTCTTTTTATGCAATTTTATCCTAAATTCCGACAATAAACCTTCTGTGGAAGCTGAAGCAAGTGGAGAGGAACGGGATTCAAGGCTTTGTTCGTGGAGATCGTGACGGGGACGTGCGGTCTCGGATACTTAGCGTTTAATCTTCTTTCCTTCTTACTTTAGTTAGTTTTAATGGTTCTTTTAGACTTGTGCTATATCGTAACGCGTTGTATGGGTAGCTAACTTTTTAATCTTAGGGATTGATGTAGCCGTTGGGCAATTTTTGATTGATTTTATGGATGTTTGCTATGATTTCATTTATGCATAATGTGTTCTTAATGCTTTCAATTTACCTGCCATGAATTGAATGATGTTTGTGTCTAAGTCTAACTCGGGAAAGAGGATTTAGCTTAGAAATCGTTATGCGTGACTAGGATTAATCTTGAGATCGGGAGATAATAGATAATTCTAGAAATCGTTAAAAAAGGATAACCTTAATGTCTTGCATGTTAAATGAATTTAGATAGGAATATTGGATTCATTGCATGTGAGAGAATGATGTATGCTCGAGAGAGATTTGTGTGAGTTTAGTATTCCAAGATTTATGAGTCATAGCATGTCAATCATCCATTAATTAATTCATAAGCCCAATTGGTGAAATCAACTCCCTAAGAATTTTGCCATCAATTGTTTGTCACACTTTTTGCTTTGTGTTACTTTTGCATCCTTTGTCACTAATGTTTGTTCCCTAAATAAAATTGGATTAGAGTATTTGTGGTAATTAAATTGATTAGAAGCCCAATCCAGCGGACGACATTCGAATTAAAATTCACTATATTATAACTTGGCCTTTACACTTGCGGTTAGCAAATCGTGCATCAGTAAGACAAAAAATTCTAATCCTATTAGAAATGTGATCTTAGGTCTAAAATCCTGCTTGCAATTCTTTGTTACAGTTTTACGGTTTCGATTCATTAATTTTATAACACTTATAAATTTTAATGAGCTAACACTATAACATGTTACTATGGTGACATAAATTAAAAATCGAATTCTAATTAATTTATAAACCATACACTAGCATACATGACATGCAATAATATAACAATTATATTAAACTAAGGTAATGTCATGTTCAATTCATTTCAATTTTCATTTAATTAATCCAACTCTTTAAATTAATTATCCAAGAAAATTAAAACATGCATTGTCATTTCCATACATTAACATAACCCTTATATTAATTGCTCATGAAAATTAATTAAGCATATAAATTACTTTCATAAATATATAACTCTTATGTTTTTAACTAAAGTAATTACATGCTCAATGCATTTTAATTTTCATTTAATTAATTTAACCCTTAAATTAATTACCCAAGAAAATTAAAAAACATGCATTGCACATTTTCATACATTAACATAACACTTATATTAATAGCTCATGAAAATAAATAAGCACGTACATTACTTGCTCAATGTCTCTCAATTTTCATCCATTTAATATAACACTTTATATTAACCATCCATGAAAATAAAATTCATACATAATTTAAACATTATCACAATTATAATAATAAATATGCATGAATATACTTAACCTGTGGTGGGATTTTAAGCTATATGACATCCATAAAACAAAATAAATAGCTAAGTAGACGGGTTTTGGCATCGTAGGACAAAATAAATTAAAAAAAATTACATTAATTAATCTAATTAGGCCCTATCTAGTCGTGAACTAGCCTGAACCATCAAGAACTGGGTTGAACTACACCGAACAGGACCCAAAAACCACCCAGACCACACAAACGGGGTCAACTCGCCTTGATCCGGACCACTCCTTAAAACATTAGATTTAGGGCTGACGTCATCCGCACGCAAAAACGCATCTCCCGTCTACTATCGAAGCTAGGGGTGCAAGAACCAACCAAAAAAACCGAAAAAAGTTGATTAAACTGACCAAAACTGCCACTGGTTCGGTTTCGATTCGGTCCAGGCGGTCAGAAGCGATCTGAATATTGGAGAAATTGAAGATAAGCAGTCGACGTCGGTTGATACTTCATGCAATCCGAATTTTAATCGAGCTGGCCGATTATTGAATTTGTTCTATGCGGCGTGCGTGAGTGGTGAGTCCGTGACTTTTCGTCTCTGAAATCGTGAATCACGAAGAGGATTTTGTTAATTGTTTTTTTTATTCAAAACTGGGTTGGGCCTCATTTATGATTTCATTTCATGTTTCAACATTTTGTTAATAATGTTAATTTGATTTTCAATTTTTTTTCCCTTTTCAATTCCAAATTAAAATTTTCAATTAATTTGTATTTTCCAAATTTTGGCCAGCCTTCTGCTTCAAATTTCTTCCGAATTCCAATTAGTAATTGGCAATTACAGCCTCTCAAGTTTCAATTTTCAAATTTTAAATCTCGTAGTTTCCAATTTCTTACACCAAATCTAAAATTAGTGTTTCTTATTTAAACTGCTTTATTTGTATAGTTCAACAACATGTGTCGTGAGGGATTCGAATCTCTAACCCCTTAATTGATAGCATATGTTTTAATCAATTGAATTATGCTTAAATTGACTTTTCAAAAATTCTTTTACTTTAAAAGATATCTATGTTTTTCAAAGCCAACCAAATTCAATTCTTAGTACAACATAAACTATGTTGTCAAAGTAAGCATAGCTAAGTGATAATTAACATGAACATCCGACAAAAAAGTCATATGTTCAAATTTTCCGTCCCAAATGTTATTAAACTAAAATAAATAAATGAGGTTGGAAAAAACATATACAAGGAAAATAAATTGTATTGCTTATGATCTTGTCAAATTAGTTGTGAAAGATGTTGTGTGTGGTGTTTGCTATGAAAGTATTTTTCTTGTAGTTTTGTTGTTATTTGATTTTGTATTGTGTTAAAATTCAAAAAAGAGAGAAAAAAAAAGATAATTTAGTAAATGTTTGAATAAAAATTATATAATAGATTTTATTTAAATGTATAAGAAAGCCATCCGAATCAAATCCCATTTGGGGTCCATTATTTTAAATGCATAATATAATAAAGACAAAAGGCCCATTTCAAAACCCAACAAGGACTCTTAAGTTAAAATCCCTTGTTTGGTTGTCATGAAAGTACAGAATAAAGAAGACTATCCCATCCCAATTCCCACATCACTATGACTAAGTCTTGGAGCAAATCTCAAAACTATAAAAGCCAAGGAGCTAGCCGGTAACTCTCAAGTAAAAAATCACGGAGCGTGCACGTGCGATGAATGCATGTGTGACCCGATCCGACCTGCAACTCTACTCGAGTCCCCGTCCAAGGCGAGTGCGGTTCGTCGAATTTATAACCAAACCGAACCGTCAGTTCAGTGGTCGATTCGGCGCGGTTTTAAACTGTAACTGGTTCGGTGGTGGTTTTCAATATTTTCTTATTTCAATAAGCGGTTCGACTCCGGTTTTGCACAGTAACCGAGCCGAACCGACCCACTTGCACCCCTAATGGAAGTAGCGTCGAGATGCCGCCTACGACGTTGTAGTGTTTTCTTGCGGACTAATTTTCCACCAGCGTCGAGACACCGTTGAGCAGCGTCTCGATGCTAGCTCTCGGGTTTCTCAGAAACCTGAGATTTCCAACGCCATTCTCGATCAATATGGCTCCGATTTCTTCCGTTCTTTGCAGCAATTAACACAAAAATATTGACATGGACTTACAGACTCGATTTGCAACAAATCACCCAAAACACCAGGCCCTTATATCGATCAAATCAACAAAAAAAATTGCAAAATCGAATGCCAAAAACCCAAAACATTTACTAGCAAATCTTTCATTCATCAAATGCATAAAGGTACCAACCAAAAGCCAATGAAAATTTAAGAGAAACAAGATTAGATCCACGATCGGCTCTGATACCAATTGTAGGATTGGAATTTCCTAACTCCGTTAGCGGAAGCGAATTGGGACCAATTCGTAGTTGATGTTGTTTCTACCAAAATACCAATACATTGAAAAAGATTCAAAAAACTATTCTAAATCTATTTATCTTAGATCTAATCTAAAGGGGAGAAACATACATATCGTTGTTGTCGTCTCTGAAATATCAAGAACGCCTTTCTTGATTTCATAGGGACCAAGCGTCAACAATTGGGACACCAACAATTGATCTTCCCTGCTATGACTCTGAGATTAGGAACGTAGTTGTGGGACTACCTAAACTTGAATGGGAAAAACTCTAGAGAGAAAATTCTCCATTTGTGTACTTGAGTTGAGAGAAGATGATAGGGAGGCTAGAATGAGACCTTAGGGCTAGGGTTCTCATAACCTTTCCTTTTACAAGTGAGGAAACCCTAATGTGAGGTTAGGAAAAGATCTAGACTGTTAGATCAAAAATCAATTAATAATATAAAATTAATTAAATGTTAATTAATTAATCATATTAATTAATTAAATGCTAATTAATTAATCATATTAATTAATTAAATGCTAATTAATTAATCATATTAATTAATTAACCTCATGCACATTTAAGTCATATTTAAATGTAATGCTCTCACATAATATTTTTAATTAAACTTAATTAAATCACATTTAATTAATTCAATTAAACTAATCAATTAATTAATTCCAATAATTAATTAATTTTATAATTAATTAAATATCTCCCATATTCAATTAATTACATATTAGAATCATATTCTAATAATCCACTCATATACTATAGTTTAATTAAATCACATTTAATTTAAAATAAATTGAATAATTAATTAATTCATCTTCTAATTAAATATCACATATATTTGAACTCTTTCAAATATATCATTCTCTTAATATAATAAAGTTTAATCTCAAATTAGACTTTATATTTTAATGCATCACTATACATTATATTAATTGTATCTCATACAATTTACTTAATTCCCAATATGAATTTGAACTATTCAAATTCTCTCAAGATATAAATATTCCTAATTACTCTTTACGAGCTAGCAGGGGGACCTAATGGACCTATAGATCAGAAGCTCCAATGATATGAGGTTAACTAATTAAACTCATTAGTCGAGTTAACCAATATTCATTAATTGTGGGTCATTCCACTAAAGACCCACAACTGAACTCTTCTCACTGTAGAACATTTCTGTGTCCATGGGTATTGACCTATACCGGTAATCCTTCATGAGTGTCCGTAATCACAACTAGGTCAAATTACCGTATTACCCATGTGTTACATTTGTCTCCTTAAGTATCAGCGCTCCTCTAATGAACAACCTGTTTATGGTCCAACCATTAAACAGATAGTCCATCTCGGGCCAATGAGAGGGTGGGATCCCTTTGTTCAAGTCCCGGAGTCACCACTTAAGGGAACACTCATCTACTTCTCCTAGAAGTGGGAAGGAGTGAATTTCTTCTTGTGTTGTCATGTCCCCAGCCTCCCACTCGGTCTTATCCCCAAAAAGGAAGGCTTATTGAGTCGGCGTATAGCCCGGTCTCACCCATGCTAATCAAAGGACAATCCCTCGTGAGAAGGAGTTCATGACACACTCAGGATTAAGATTGAGTTACCTAGGTGCTTATTGAAACAGTAACCTAACTAGTTCATGGTGTTACAACTAGTGGTTGACTATTTCATGGCCCAGTCTTATGCAAACTCATTGCATCGGATACCTGGTGCGTGTGTGAACTGAATGGATGGAATGTGAGATAAGATGGATAATAATAAGAAAGAAATATTCAGCCAACACTTAAGTGCAAGTATACACTATCGCACGTAGTAATAAAAAAAACCTTAGAAAGTATTCCAAGGGTATCGATCCCACGAGGACTAAATTGGAAATTCAGATTTGATGAAGAAACTGCTCAAATGATTGCTTTTGAACAAGGTAACCAAAGAAAATAAGTTTATTGATTGGGTTTTTGAAAAGATAAATAAAACAAGCAATAAAATAATAAAGAATAACAATAAGATAAAACGAGGTATTCAACATGGATTCATCCCTAAGGTAACAACCATACTCATGCAATATCTAACTTAAGTGTATTTAATGCATTGGGTCAGATTTAACTTCCATTTGGCCCTTGTTTCCAAAAAACCGTTAGAAGGCTAAGCGAGTACTGTTATGCACATTTCTGTGACTCGACTCCGACATAGATAATTCACGAATGCAACCTATAACCCTATAGTCGATATAGGGTGCCTTTAGGCAGCTTGCCCTATACCGCCGAACAATCTCTTTCGAGTTTTTTCTCCTATATCACCTTTATGAAAACCGATATCGTTAGTCCCTTTCGAGATCAAACTCACATAGCATGCAAAGTCTAAGTGATCAAATTAAACTCAGCAAGATTAGAGTGATAATCAATAAAGAATGGCATGCATGAAACACAACTTAAGCAAATAAAGCACTTTCAAGCCATTAAACCATAAGGGAATTCACCACATTGAACCCCTCAACGGTATTTAGCTACTCATGATGCTATAAAAAGCAAATGAACACATTTTTATTGAAATAATAATGTAAAGAATACAGAATAATGAAAAGTAATCACAAGCTGAAAATAAGGGAGATAGCTAAATATTATGGGTTTTTTGTTTACACAATCCTTCTAGAGTTCGCTAAGACACTCCACTCTCTCACTTTTACAAGATGAGAATGGGTGAAACTCTCTACAAACCACAAGGTTTGATGTCTAACTCTCTCTCGAGTTAGAATTTGGTCATCTAAGAAGGACCTC
This sequence comes from Luffa aegyptiaca, assembly GCA_017139565.1. Lineage (NCBI taxonomy): Eukaryota > Viridiplantae > Streptophyta > Magnoliopsida > Cucurbitales > Cucurbitaceae > Luffa > Luffa aegyptiaca. Next base: position 27,726,419 of record CM029403.1, read on the forward strand.
GGGCATCCTTACTCATTGGCGTCGAGCCAGGGTTCTATCACCACCATTTTCTTCCAAGTGAGCTCTACTTCAATTTGACTTCGAATCTCGAGCTTATATAGTGTAGAAAGTGGTTGAGGAGCTGCGAAATAGGTGCTGGAAGGTTGCCCAGTTAGTTTCGGGGTCAAAACAACCGGTTAGGTGCGAAGAAGAGTCGTCAACAACGACCAGAGTGCGACTCAGAACGGCCTCATTTTTTCCAAAAATGCGGTCGCATTTCATTTTTGCCTTCCCAGAAATCCGGTCGCATTTCTGGGGAATTCCAGCTTTTCCTCTGTTTTTCTGCATAACAACAAACTAAGTCAAATTCTCTTAAAAACAAGTCTTTTTAAGCATAAATGAGTTAAATTCGACAAAAGTAATTCTTAACACCCTATCTTATCAAATGAAGCATAATTTGAGTTCGGGAATAATAAATTGACCTAAACACTCAATATTTGACCAAGAAATGAGCTAAAGATAAGGGTAAAATAGGTATATTTTTTACCCTTATCATACCCCCAAACTTAACTCATTACTTGTCCTCAAGCAATTGCCAATCAAAATGTTAGAAATCAACTTTTTAATTGCCAATCAGAACATAAGTGCTCAATATTAATTGCAAACCAAAACGTTAGAGTTCATGTATAGTAATCAATCATGGTACTAGTATCAACTTTGCATTTTAAATCAAGTGACATGGAATCAAATAAACATGTATTTCAAGATTGTTTTCTAAAAAGTTTGCCTTTCAGGAGAGGGTTCTACTCTAGTGCCAGTCACAACGTCTGAGTTTCCTAGGCATGAAGATTTCTATTGTTCTTTTTCAAAGCAAAACTCTCTCTCATCCATCCTAACCAACATGCTTAAACTTCCTAACTTCTACTCATAGAGCCTAGTGTAGTCCTTTTAGTCTAAGAAAACAATCTTTAGAAAAACAAAAGCATATACGAACTACTTGACCTTTTTCATCTCCCCCAAACTTATTTGACTGCTAGTGCTCTTTTTATTCAACTTTTTTCTCTCCCAAGAGCATCCTTGCTGTCATCTTTACATTCGTTCTAGCTTATCGACACTTTGTGGTGAAGATATCTAGCTGCGAGCAAAGTTCACAAGCTCGGAGTGATACTCACTTCCCTAGGTAAACCTTTCACGCAGTGGCAAACCATGGGTGTCATGAATGCCCCTGGTTACTCAGTAAACCCTAGGAAGGAGGAGTAACTCTATGTTTTTTTTCTTTTTTTTTTTTAAGAAAAAACTGAGCACATACTTTTTCCAGCAGTACAAATTTACAAAAGATATTTACAAAGTAAAGCATGTTGCACCCCCCCAAACTTAAAGGTAGACAATGTCCTCATTGGCTTGTTTTTTAGGCATGGGCTTAACATGGGGCTTTTTGTTCCAAAACTTCAAGGCTAAACTCTCCTAGAGTGTTAGAAAGGTTAAACACGAGGAAGTCTAGACTCTAAGAAAATTTTGTAAAGAAAAAGACTAATGGAAAGCCTATGACTAGAAAACAACTCAGTTGAGACGGTGGCACTATTGAGGTAGAACAAAGCTCTAGTTTTCATCATCAAGGGCTTAAAAGAAAACTCCTTTGAAACATGCTTTTTCTTCCAAAACTTTTTTTTCTTAGCACTTTTTCTTTAAAAGTTGATTTTTCTCTTCCAAAACTCATAGGTAAAGCTCAAAAACAGCAAGCAGATTTTTTCAAGAAAAGCATTAAAACCTGAGTTTATCTACTCTAAACTATCCACAAGCTAACTAAACTATTCTATGATCAAGACTGTTAACAACTAAACATGAAAAGCAACTAAAAACAGCAATCTAAACACTAAAAACATAATTAAAACATGTTAAACATCAAACCAAAAAAAATAGCATTATTCACAAAACAATTTCAGTCAAAGGGGATCAGAAAACTCCCCTATTCCTCGTCCGAGGAACTCTCTTTCTCTTCATTCTCTTCATCTTCCTCTTCATCAGAATCCTCTTCTTCTTGGGGCAACAGTGACTGAGGGAAATTTGGAAAGACCGGAGCAATGCTAGGTGCGATAGAGAGATAGAACTCTCTAATAGCTTCATCCCTCTCCTTGGCATATGTCCAATATGTCTTCAGGTTCTCCCTGATTTGATCAAGCTAGCGGTGGACCATGCCTAGGGCTTCCGATTCTGGTGAAGGCCCTGTAAAAGGAGTGTGTTGGGATGGTGAGGCTACATTCGGCCCTGATTGAGGAGTGGCCTGTGATGTGGAGGCTTTATCCTTCCTCTGGATGTTGTTCTGCTAGAGCTTCCCTATCAAAGACAAGTCAATGGTTGGTTTAAAGAAATGGTGTTCCTCGTCCTTGCCTGGCACAACCTTCACCCTCTGACAGAGCTGGGTGATGAGTGAGCCAAAGAAAAGCTTGCCTGCCCTTTTCTGTCCACAGGCTAAGATTTCATCCCTGATGATGCTCCCTACGTTGATTTCCAACCCCTTCATCAGACAATAGAGTAGCATCACTCTATCCGCTGAAATTGTGTTGTCGTGGGTGGTTGGCATCAAGCGGTTCTTAATGAAGTGAAGCCAAACTGCCGATTTTGGCTTTAGGTCGCTTGGCACTAAAGACTTCACCTTCGTCTGTGATTCTTTCCATTGGACCCCCTTGTTGGCCACGAGTTTCAATGCTTCCTTCATTTGCTTGGCCAAAGGGTTCCTTATCACATCATTCCCTCTTGGGTTCAAGAGTGTTTTAATCCTGTACACACTGTTGATGTCGACTGAGGAGAAACTAACCATCTTCCCCCTCACCACCGCCATGCTAATGCTTTCCTCCCTCAGGCCAACGTAAAACTCTCGCACTAAAGGCACAACAACCTCCTGAGGGTGAGCACAGAACTCCTGCCACTTGTAATGAGATATGATCCTACTTACGAACTCTGGCAGTGCTCCAACTCTGTTAGAGAATCCTTTTTCATTGAGGAAATCTCTCTTCTTCATGATCTCCATCCTTTCCTGAAAATTAACATCTTTAAATACCTCAGGGAACGAATTTTTAGGAGATACGGCCTTCGGTGACTTGCCCTTAGGCTTGGCGGGTGAGATGGTCGGAGGAACTGCAAGAGAGACGTCCATGGACCTAGTCCTCGACCTCTTGGCAAATATTGGGTCATTCTTGTTCTTTGTCCTCCTCTCAGTCTTTATCTCTCTCTTTCTTCTCAACGCTGCAGAGATAGGGATTTGGTCATCATCTAGCTCCCTTACCTCTGAATCAGATTCTGTGTCAGAGTCAGAAACACTGGAGGTCTCGGCCTCCTCATCTTCTTTTTCCTCTTCTTCCCTCTTCTCTCCCGAAGAGGTACTATCAGAAGCTGGTGGGTCATGTGTGAATAGAGGCTCAAAAACCTCTTCAACTGGCTGATCAACGGTGGCCTCAGTTAGGCCTTCCTCATAATGCGGCCCAAATGCGGTCGCATTCGGGCCTTCATTCTCTACTTCCCTTTCTTTTCCTTTTTCCAAATTTTCTTCTGTTGGCCCCTGTTGGGCCTCTTCTTCTACCTTCCTTGTAATGTTTCGACTTCACTTTGAGCCTTGTGGAGTGGCTCAAAGGCTGCAAGGAAGTCTTCTGCTACCTTTCTTCTTTTTTCATTTTCTTTTATTTCTTCTCGTCTCTTTTTCTCTTCCTCAAGGAGAAGCAAATCCATGCCCGCCCTCCTGAGGTTTTCCTCATATTTTCTCTCTTCCTCAGCTTCTAAGGCCCTCTCGGCCTCTTGTTCTTCTTCTCTCCTTCTTTTCTCATCCCCCTCATCTCTTTCCTTTGCAAACTCATCTTCCTCAGTCATTTTCTGATTTTCCATCTCTCTCTCTGCTTCAACCTCTTTCAGAGAATCTTGTGAAAGGATTTGGAATTCTCCAATTCCGTTAAAGCGGAAACGTAATTGGGACCGATTCGTAGTTAATTTTGTTTATCCAAAAATACTATTGCATTGGTTAAAACATAGAACAAATTCTATAGAAACTTAAGGCTAAGCATACAAAATTTAGATCTAAATCTATAATAAAGAAAAGAGAAGCAAACCTCCGTTGACGACTCTGAATACTTCAACGGATGATTCTTGATTGTTCTGCAACAATGAAGAACACCACCATTTGATCTTCCCCGCTATAACTCTGAGATTAGGAACGTAGTTGTGGGACTACCTAATCTTGAATGGGAAAAACTCTAGAGAGAAAATTCTCCCTAAAGTTCCTGAGTTGAGAGAATATGAGAGGGAGGCTAGAGAGAATGCAAGAGTGCATTCTTGTGGCCTTATGTTGTTGTACTTAAACCCTAGGTTTAGTGTTCTATTTATAGGAGAAAGGCCATGAATAAAATATTCATTTAAAATCAATTATTTCCATAATTGATTTAATCTTTTCCATAATTAATCAATTCCAATTCTATGACCAATCAATTCCATAATTGATTAATCTTTTCCATAAATGATTGATCACTTCCATAAGTGATTAAATCATTTCCATAAATGATTAATTACTTCCATAAGTGATTAATCATTTTCATAATTGATTAATTTCCAATTAATTAATTCTTTAATTAATTAATCACCAATTAAATATCATATATTTAATTTCAGACAATCTATTAGTTAATTAATTAATTACCCAATTAAATATCATATATTTAATTTGAGACATTCAATTAATTAATTCTATAATATGAATCAAATTCATATTAAAATTTGAACTCCTTCAAATTCTCTTATATCCTATAAATTTAATATGAATCAAATTCATATTAATATTTGAACTTCTTCAAATATTTATTTCTCTCATAGACTATAGTTTAATTAAATCTCATTTAATTTAAACTAAATTGAATAATTAATTAATTCATAATTAATTAATTTATCTTCTAATTAAATACCATATATTTAATTAGACATATATTTGAACTCTTTCAAATATATCAATCTCTCAATATAATAAAGTTTAATCTAAAATTAAACTTTATATTTTAATGCATCACTATACATTATATTAATTTGTATCTCGTACAATTAACTTAATTCCCAATATGAATTTGAACTATTCAAATTCTCTCAAGATATATTTGTTCCTAATTACTCTTTACGAGCTAGCAGGGGGACCTAATGGACCTACAGATCAGAAACTCCAATGATATGAGGTTAATAGATTAAACTCATTAATCAGGTTAACCAATATTCATTAACTGTGGGTCATTCCACTAAAGACCCACAGCTGAACTCTTTTCACTGTAGAACATTTCTGTGTCCATGGATGTAGACCTATGCCGATAAGTCATCCTTCACGAGTGTTCGTAATCACAGCTGGGTCAAATTACCATTTTACCCTTGTGTTACATCTGTCTCCTTAAGTACCAGCGTTCCTCTAATGAACAACCTGTTTATGGTCCAACCATTAAACAGAAAGTCCCTCTCGGGCCAGTGAGAGGGCGGGATCCCTTTGTTCAAGTCCCGGAGTCACCACTTAAGAGAACACTCATCTACTTCTCCTAGATGTGGGAAGGAGTGAATTCCTTCTTGTGTTGTCATGTCCCCAGCCTCCCACTCGGTCTTGTCCCCAAAAAGGAAGGCATATTGAGTCGGCGTATTGGCCACTCTCACCCATGCTAATCAAAGGACAATCCCTCGTGAGAAGGAATTCATGACACACTCAGGATTAAGACTGAGTTACCTAGGTCATCGTATTGAAACAGTAAACTAACTAGTTAACGGTGTTACATCTAGTGGTTTACTATTTCGTGGTCCGGTCTTATGCAAACTCATTGCATAGGATACCCCCGCTCGCATGTCTCCTACATGGACGCCTTGGATTAATACGTCTGTATCGAATACAAAGCGGGTCGTATCACATAGTGTTACCAGGATAAGGTACCCAACATTATCCTTGTACTATAGACCTTTTAGGTTGTTACTTGAACACCAATCCCCGTATGTCCCCACATACTAGTTCAAGTCACATGTAAACAACCTTGGATCTTAGTTTATTGGATTTGGGTCAAATTGTGCAATATTTAACAATAACACTTTATTGTAGAAACTCAATAACACTTTATTGAAACAAGTATACAATTTGTTTACATTCACTATCTACGAGTTTTAGGGCATAAAACCCAACAAACTCCGACTTGAACTAAAACTCTAGTTTAGTGGGATGTACAATAATCTATACAGCAGCAGGTGTATAAATACATGTATAAAACATATACAATGTACAAATACAATAAACTAGGGCATCACTATACCCATTACATAATGGTATCACTATACCAATTACATTTCTCCCACTTGCCCTAGATTTCATTTTTGTACATAACTCGTAGACCTAGACCTTCTAGATGACCCTCAAACACTTTAGCCGAGAGAGCCTTCGTGAATTAATCAGCAAAATCCCATTCAATTCAATGTGTCTGTTTGTCTTGGGCTGCGAGGTTCTTTTGAATTTGCCATAACACCACTGTATCACTATAAAGTGTGATGGGCAAGTTCACATTTGGAACACATTCCAAATCAGTCAAGAACTTCTTAAGCCATACAGTCTCTATCGCTGCTTCACAAGTAGCTATATTTTCGGCCTATATGGTCAAGACTGTAACTATGTCATACTATAGCTCATTTGTAAAGATTGACCATAGATGCTGATGTAGATTTCCTTAAATCCTTATCAGTCTTAAAATCCATGTCAGTGTATCCTGTAAGGATCAAATCCTTAGTCCCATACACGAGCATATAGTTCCTCGTTCTCCTAAGATGCTTGAGGATATTCTTAACGGTTTTCCAGTGATCAAATCTTGGATTAGATTGATACTTACTGACAATCCCTATTGCATAGAGCATTCGTCTCATGTCCTCAACCTCTTGAGGTGTCTTAGGAAACATTTTCTTAGACAAAAGAATTCCATGTCTAATAGGTAGTGAACTCTTATTGGAATTCTGCATCTTATATCTAACTAACATTTTGTAGATATAAGATACTTGAGACAAGGCTAGCTTTTTGTTCTTACGGTTCCTAAACAATTTGGATCCCAAGAACAAACTCAGCTTCTCCCAAATTTTCATTTGGAATTGAGCTGCTAGCTCCTTTTACTAGTCAGTAAGATAACCTACATCATTCCCAATGATTAGGATATCAATCATATACAACACTAAGTAAGCTACGGAACTATTGATGATCACTTGTAAACACAAGACTCATCAATGTTCTGATTAAAGCCAAAAGATTTGGTCACTATATCAAATCTTATATTTCAAGATCGAAATGCTTAGGTCAATCCATGAATGGATCACTTAAGCTTGCAAACCCTTTTGCTTTTGATCTTGTTGTATGAACCCTTCTGGTTAAGACATGAATGTCTCGTTTCCTCTCGTAAATCCACTTGTAACTAATAGGTGTTACCCATCAAACAGATCTACAAGATCCCAGATGGAAGTGAAATACAAAAGGCTTCATTTCTAGGTTCATGGCTTTAATCCTCTGATCGTTGTCAACATCATTCATTTTCTTTCTAAAAGATAATGAATCCTCTAATGCCATCATCAAGTATGATGACCTAGGCTTCAATCAAGCCCATGTAACGTTCAGGTTATAATATAACCCTCCCACTACATCGAGGCACTCTCAACTATTGAGATGGATGTGTCTGACTAGATGCATTGATCCATCAACAACTCTTGTTGAACAGCCAACCTCATCAACAACTCTTTTGGATGTTACTGTAGCTTCATTAGTTAACTTACTTAAACCGACTTTACTCTTGTGGTTTATGATTTTTGATGTGGACTTCTTCTGAGAATTTAGCATTTGTCGATACAAATTCTTTATTCTCTTGTGAATTGAAGAAGTATCCACTTCTCGTTTTCTTATGGGTTGCCTACTGCAGTATGCAATGCAGTCAACACTGCATGACCCCAAAACGAGTCAGACAATTGAGCATAGCTCAACATGGAATGAACCATATCCAATAGGGTTCCATTTCTCCTAAATGAGATTTAGGGTGTGATCCCATGTACTATCAAATAGTCCTGGAATCTCAAATCCCTATACTCAACACTTTGATCAGATCGAAGTGTTTTTATCATCTCACCTAACAAGTTTTCAACTTCAGTCCTAAGCCCCTTCGAATATCTCAAGAGCTTCAGACTTAAGTTGCATTAGGTAAAGATACTCATACCTTTGAATAATCATCCAAAAAAAAATGAATTATTCATGCCCTCCCACTGCTTTAACATATTGAACCACAAGGATCCAAATGTACAAGCTCCAAGGGCTCTTTAGCTCTTAGATCTTTTCCAGTAAAAGACCTATCAGTCATATTGCCCATAAGGCATGACTTACAAGGTAGTAGAGAGTCATCTTCTAACTTGCTTAGAAGTTCACTCTTGACCAATCTCCCAATCATATTGAGATTAGTATGGTCTACCTTAAAACCAAAGAAATGTATTTTCCTTTAGGAGAAACTTTGCCTCTTTTCACATTGAGTAGTAGCAGTCTTAAACAACTCAGTGTTCATGACTGCTTTACTCTTGATTAGTCTTAAAACATTTAGGTTACTTTCCAGTAAAGCTAAACAAATGTCAACTCCCTTTCTTGAAACAAAACTGCGTTAGCAGAGAAAGGTTAAAGAGTAACATTGTTCCAGCAAATAAGACACAGAAATCAAATTTCTTTTGATCTTAGGAATTACATACACATTATCTAATAATATGTATTTTCTCCCACTGAGAAAAATAACTTAATGTTCCCCACTGATATAGCCAAAATAATCTCTCTAATTCTAACTTTGAGAGTTATTACACAAGCAGCAAGCTCTTGCCAGGAACTTATTCCTTTAAAAGAAGAACACACGTGATTTGTGGCCCCTGAATCAAGTATTCAGGGAGAATCACTATTCTTCACTAATCACATTTTCAAGACAGGTAAATAAAAATTACGGTCTTGAACAAGTTCTCTTTTTGCTAAGCAGGGTTCTATGTCATATTCACCAAGACCAATTCTTAATGAATTAGACATATGGGGCATGAGGACATTCCTCAGTTAAGAATAATCCTAGACTTATTTACCACAATTTGTCGTTTAAGCTTGTTGTATTACCGTTATTTATAAAATGACGTAAGACAATACATAAAATTATTATATAATTGCTGAAGTAACAAATTACTTAATAGCACTAACCCATTACAAATAATCCAATCAAATTCTGCAAAAACAAATAAGCAATCAAAGAAACTCTATAAAACTATTGATTTAGTTTTTGCAACGGTACTTCAAAGGTTTAGAACAACAGCCACCGAAGGGTGGTCAGCTACTCCTCCTCTGAATTGAGACAATCTCAACCAAACTCTAACACCAGAATAACTCATATTCCGTTAGCGTTTAGTTACTGTTGTTCAGTCAAGGGTTAGTTAACACATTTAACTCATCCCCGTAAGTGTAACCCTCCCACTTTCAGATCTCAGAGGCACGCACCAACAGGCTACCGAAGGGAAAGACAACTGTTGGTAATTAGCCTAAGAGTTCCTATCCCATTCAGGAGTTCACGATGTTCCGAATCCTATGATCAGGCCCTCCGAAGGGATGGTTGCGCCAGGACAACCTGCAGGCGGATCATAGGACTCTCACGGTGCGAACTAGGGGCGGAGACCGAGGGATACGTTGACACGTGTCCCGCTCCCACTTACTTTAGACATTTTTCCCATTCACCCTGATATTGACCCATGCAAACACTTTCCGAAGGGAGGCCGCTCCTAAGGCGACTCGAAGCCGAGCATGAACCTCACGTTGTGAATATAGGGACGTAGGAGCAAAACTTGATTTAAATCTCGTTTTGTAATTTTCCTCCCACTGAAAATGTCCTAAGGTTAATTTAGGGTTGTTTAACTTAGATAAAATTCGGCTAAGTCAATCTATCTAAGTCTGATCCTATTATAACAATTATGGAAAGGATTCAACTGCAATGTTTTAGGTGAATTAAACTTCTTTTAATAAACCCAACATTTCAAGTCAACATTACTATGGTTAATTCAACTCAAGGTTCGGGTCAGTTCCCAAGTAGGAGGTGTTCCGTAAACCGTAAACTTAAATACCCCCAGCCTTAGACAGAACTTTACCGAGAGAGTTCCCTTATAACCACAGTAATGTAAGGTCTTTACTCTAATGATCTAGGTGTATTAAATACTTTTAACAAACTTAGTGACATTGCATGCTAACATTTAACTATGATTAATTCAACTCCGGTATTCCGAATCAGTTCCCAGGTAGGAGGTGTTCCGTAAACCATCAGCTTAAATACCCCCAGCCTTAGTCAGAACTTAACCGGTGGAGTTCCCTTATAATCATAGTAATGTTTTTCCTACTTAGTCAATTAAAACTAATTTTAATTCTAAGTAAGAATAATTCTAATCCTATTAGAAATGAGATCTTAGGTCTAATTAATTTTAAACATTTTAAAATTAATTCATTTATCCTAAGATCCTATGTTTGCATGCAATTCTTTGTTATAGGTTAACGGTTTCTATTCATTAATTTTATAACTATTATAAATTTTAATGAATTAACCCTATAACATGCTACTATGGTGAATAAATTAACAATCAAATTCTAATTAATTTATAAAACCATACATTAGCATACATGACATACCAAAAATATAACAATTATATTAATCTAAGGTAATGTCATGCTCAATGCAATTTAATTTCCTTTTAATTAACCTAACTCTTAAATTAATTATACAAGAAAATTAAAATTAAGCATTACCATTTTCATACATTAACATAACACTTATATTAATAGCTCATGAAAATTAAGCATGTAAATTACTAATATAAATATAACTCTTATATTTTTTAAACTAAAGTAATTTCATGCTCAATGCAAATTAATTTTCTTTAATTAATCTAACTCCTAAATTAATTACCCAAGAAAATTTTCATACATTAACATAACACTTTATATTAATAGCTCATGAAAATAAATAAGCATATAAATTACTTTCATAAATATAACTTTTTATATTTTTAAACTAAAGTAATTTCATGCTCGATGCAAATTAATTTTCTTCAATTAATCTAACTCTTAAATTAATTACCCAAGAAAATTAAAATAAGCATTCACATTTTCATTCATTAACATAACACTTTATATTAATTGCTCATGAAAATAAATAAGCATATAAATTACTTTCATAAATATAACTCTTTATATTATTTACTAAAGTAATTTCATGCTCAATGCTTCTCAATTTTCATCCATTTAATCTTAACAATTTATATTAAATACTCATGAAAATAAAATTCATACATATTTCATACATTATAACATTTATAATAATAACTATGCACGAATATGCTTAACCTATGGTGGGATTTTAAGCTAAATGACATACTTTATGCAACAATCAATTAATTTAATACATACATCAAATGCATAATTAAATTAAAAGTACCAAAATTGACCGGCATATTTGGTATATCCTAAGAAATTGAAAGCAATTTAAATTACAATAATTTAAATCCAAGACATATCTTGGTCTTCAAATGTTTTCCTTTTTGGCATTTACAATTGATCTAATCAAAAGTATAAATCTAATGCCAACAAATATGCCTAAATAATCAATTTTGTAAATTAAAACAATATCACATATATGAAATTAAAATACCCACCATTGAACCAATGCTAATTTTAGAGAAACGAAATTAAATCTACGATCGGCTCTGATACCAATTGAAAGGATTTGGAATTCCCCAATTCCGTTAAAGCGGAAGCGTAATTGGGACCGATTCGTAGTTAATTTTGTTTATCCAAAAATACTATTGCATTGGTTAAAACATAGAACAAATTCTATAAAAACTTAAGGCTAAGCATACAAAATTTAGATCTAAATCTATAATAAAGAAAAGAGAAGCAAACCTCCGTTGACGACTCTGAATACTTCAACGGATGATTCTTGATTGTTCTGCAACAACGAAGAACACCACCATTTGATCTTCCCCGCTATAACCCTGAGATTAGGAACGTAGTTGTGGGACTACCTAATCTTGAATGGGAAAAACTCTAGAGAGAAAATTCTCCCTAAAGTTCCTGAGTTGAGAGAATATGAGAGGGAGGCTAGAGAGATAGCAAGAGTGCATTCTTGTGGCCTTATGTTGTTGTACTTAAACCCTAGGTTTAGTGTTCTATTTATAGGAGAAAAGCCATGGATAAAATATTCATTTAAAATCAATTATTTCCATAATTGATTTAATCTTTTCCATAATTAATCAATTCCAATTCCATGACCAATCAATTCCATAATTGATTAATCTTTTCCATAAATGATTGATCACTTCCATAAGTGATTAAATCATTTCCATAAATGATTAATTACTTCCATAAGTGATTAATCATTTTCATAATTGATTAATTTCCAATTAATTAATTCTTTAATTAATTTAATTAATTAATCACCAATTAAATATCATATATTTAATTTCAGACAATCTATTAGTTAATTAATTAATTACCCAATTAAATATCATATATTTAATTTGAGACATTCAATTAATTAATTCTATAATATGAATCAAATTCATATTAAAATTTGAACTCCAAATTCTCTTATATCCTATAAATTTAATATGAATCAAATTCATATTAATATTTGAACTTCTTCAAATATTTATTTCTCTCATAGACTATAGTTTAATTAAATCTCATTTAATTTAAACTAAATTGAATAATTAATTAATTCATAATTAATTAATTTATCTTCTAATTAAATACCATATATTTAATTAGACATATATTTGAACTCTTTCAAATATATCAATCTCTCAATATAATAAAGTTTAATCTAAAATTAAACTTTATATTTTAATGCATCACTATACATTATATTAATTTGTATCTCGTACAATTAACTTAATTCCCAATATGAATTTGAACTATTCAAATTCTCTCAAGATATATTTGTTCCTAATTACTCTTTACGAGCTAGCAGGGGGACCTAATGGACCTACAGATCAGAAGCTCCAATGATATGAGGTTAATAGATTAAACTCATTAATCAGGTTAACCAATATTCATTAACTGTGGGTCATTCCACTAAAGACCCACAGCTGAACTCTTCTCACTGTAGAACATTTCTGTGTCCATGGATGTAGACCTATGCCGATAAGTCAATCCTTCACGAGTGTTCGTAATCACAACTGGGACAAATTACCGTTTTACCCTTGTGTTACATCTGTCTCCTTAAGTACCAGCGCTCCTCTAATGAACAACCTGTTTATGGTCCAACAATTAAACAGAAAGTCTCTCTCGGGCCAGTGAGAGGGCGGGATCCCTTTGTTCAAGTCCCGGAGTCACCACTTAAGAGAACACTCATCTACTTCTCCTAGATGTGGGAAGGAGTGAATTCCTTCTTGTATTGTCATGTCCCCAGCCTCCCACTCGGTCTTGTCCCCAAAAAGGAAGGCATATTGAGTCGGCGTATTGGCCACTCTCACCCATGCTAATCAAAGGACAATCCCTCATGAGAAGGAGTTCATGACACACTCAGGATTAAGACTGAGTTACCTAGGTCATCGTATTGAAACAGTAAACTAACTAGTTAACGGTGTTACATCTAGTGGTTTACTATTTCGTGGTCCGGTCTTATGCAAACTCATTGCATAGGATACCCCCGCTCGCATGTCTCCTACATGGACGCCTTGGATTAATACGTCTGTATCGAATACAAAGCGGGTCGTATCACATAGTGTTACCAGGATAAGGTACCCAACATTATCCTTGTACTATAGACCTTTTAGGTTGTTACTTGAACATCGATCCCCGTATGTCCCCACATACTAGTTCAAGTTACATATAAATAACCTTGGATCTTAGTTTATTGGATTTGGGTCAAATTGTGCAATATTTAACAATAACACTTTATTGTAGAAACTCAATAACACTTTATTGAAACAAGTATACAATTTGTTTACATTCACTATCTACGAGTTTTAGGGCATAAAACCCAACAGTTCAGCCTTGTACCCCTCTGCAATCTCAAGGGCCTTTGCCACTGCTTGGCGGATTATTCCTTCGAATACATCGGGAGGCATCCTTGCAGTTTTTAGGGGCTGAATTTCAAGTGGTTTATCAGACACATTTTCCTTTGGGCTCCTCTTTCTTGCGCTGTAAGTAACAACGGGCTTGGTCCAGCAAGAGAGAGAAGGGTTAGTTGAGGGTTCATAAACCTTACCTAGTGAAGCTTCTCCTTGTCGAGAGCTTTCAACTGCCTTGGCGGCTTTTTCTTCGTCTTACCGATTCCCTTCTTCTTCAAGGGCAGCTCGTCTCTTGGCACCCATCTCTCGGATCATCTCAAACCATTCTCGCGGAGGTTTTCTGTACTGTTGAGTGGCGGGTTTTTGGGTTTGACGGACAGTAGTGGCGTGCGTGAACCTCTTTGGCGTAGATGAACTAGGCATCTCCCTCGACGTGGCCAACATTACCGAAGAAGATGGAGTAGGAGCGTCGGGCGCCTGGTTCACGACCGCCGGCGAGAATCCCGTGGGTCTCGTCCTTCGCGTGTCATGCATGGGCGTAATGGGGGTCTCTTCTTGCCATCGGTTGCTTGCTTCAGCTTCATGAGTGTTCGGATTACTCTAAGAACGAGTAACCTTGCATGAGGATGATGATCCTTGGGTGTTCTTCATCTTCTTGGTTGTGGGTTTTTCGGTTTCACGATGGAGAGATTATGGAGAGCTTGAGGGTTTGACTTGAATGCAAAGGGTTAGTGTTTGGTGAAGAGAAAAAAAACTTAAGTCAAGCTATTTATACTTTTCTAATTAGGTCACGTGCAAGTCTAACGATTTTCGTGACTCTCTTTTTATTCGGGCAAATGCGATCGCATTCCCAAATACACTGGGGAGAAATGCGATCACATTTCACCCAGTTTTTCTGCCTTTTCTCTTTTCCTTTGCTTTCTCCTCTTTTCTGAAACACTCATAAACAAGTTAAAAAGCTCATATGCTTAATCATGATTTATTTACTCTTTTTTTTTTCAATTTACAAAGAATTAAGGAAATGTTTTGATCAATTCAACTTCCAGGTAAGTCCCCAGGAGAGGTGTTCCCTACCAGCTTAAATACCTCAGCCTAGTCAGGACATGCCTTAGGCAAAGTTCCCTCTTGATCAAAAATCATTTATTTAAAACAAACTTACACTTTTTCATTTTCCTGCTTCTTCTTTTTAACACTAGATAGGGCACAAAATAATATGGACTTTTCAAAACTCCCAGGTAAATCCCCAGGAAAAGGTGTTCCCAATGGTCATCTTAAATACCCTTTCCTAGACAGGATTTTCCTAGACAGAGTTTTTACTCTTGTCCCTATGTTTTGAAATTCTAGTCTAGATTATTATTTATAAACCCAGATAATATACAAAAATTTATTCAAGGTGTAGAAATCATACCAAATCAATCACATTATGGTTTTATCCTTTGTCGCTTTATGGTTTGACTGCTTTCTTCCACTTCAATCTTTTTCCCACCTTTTTCGTCCAATTCTTCATCTCCAAGTATATCCTCCAGAGTTTCTTTCTTCATTATTTCCTGCAAAGTAGATTGAGAGAGTTCATCAATTTTATCGATCATCGAACATTCCTCGAAATCTCCAGGGTACTTTATTGCACTAATCACGTTAAACGTGATTTGCTAATCATTGACCCTCATGGTCAATTCTCCCTTATGGACATCTATCAAGGTTCTGCCTGTGGCTAGGAACGGTCGTCCTAAGATGATCGGTACATCCTTGTCGGCTTCGCAATCTAAGATGATGAAATCTGCAGGGAAAACAAACCTATCAACTTTAACCAATATGTCTTCAATCTTTCCAATGGGATGTGTAAGCGATCGGTCTGCCAACTGCAAGGTCACAGTTTTCGGTCGTGCATCACCTATTCCTAACTGCTTAAAAACTGAATACGACATTAAGTTGATGCTTGCTCTCAAATAGCACAGAGCTCTGCCTACATCCCTGCCTCCTATAGAGCATGGAATTGTAAAACTTCTTGGATCTTTAAGCTTGGGAGGGATTTCGTTCTTTACTAGTGCACTGGAACATTCCGTGAGTGCAACCGTTTTGTATTCCCCCAACCTTCTCTTTTTCGATAGGATATCTTTTAGGAACTTTACGTATGTAGGCATTTGTTCAAGTGCCTCCACTAATGGTATGTTAATGTGCAACTGCTTCAATACATCTACGAACTTCTTGAACTGTACATCTTGTGAGGCATGTTTGAATCTCTGTGGGTACGGAGGAGGTGGTCTGTAATCTGGGTCTATCACAAACTTTTGAGGTTTTGCGATCGCATTCCCCTTTTTCTCCAACTTTGATTTTTCTTCTTTTTCTACCAAGGCTTCAGTCTCCTTGGTCCTTTCTACTTTTTCTTCTTTATTCTTTGAAATATTTGTGGTATTGTCAGACTTCTTTTCACAAATCTTTTCTCGAGCGTCAACTAGGATCTCTGCTTTTGAACTTCCTGGATACTTTGGTCCATCATATTCTAATCCGCTTCTTAGGGTCACTGCCTTGCATTGTTCCTTTCTTTCTCTGTGTGGGGTCTCGGTTTTGCTAGGCAACGTCCCTTGAGGTCTATTCTTAATCTCTTGAGCAATTTGTCCAAGCTGAACTTCCAAATTCCTAACTGCAGCATCATTCCTTGCCATGTACTCCTTCATAAGAGTCTCTAGATTTGACTCTTGGCTCTGCACTGGAACTTGTTGGAAGTTTTTCTGCGGCTGTTGTTGTGTAGGTTGCTTTCCAAACTGATGATTATTGGAATTACTCGATCCGGCTTGTCCTCCCCAAGAAAAGTTCGGATGTTGTCTCCATCCCGAGTTGTACGTGGCATTATTTCCTGCAAAGGATTCCATCTATTTTGGTTCTGATTTCCTTGTGCACCTACATAAAAAACAGAAGTAGGGTTTAGTGGACAACTATCAGCGATGTGTTCCTCACCACATATCTCACAACAGAGGGAAGAAACAGCATTAGCAGGGGCTATGTTGGCTTGATTGTTCATGGACATGCCCATCATCATGCTATGAATGGCCTTGATCTGGGCTTGCATCGTCGAGTTAGCCTCTGTTTCTACTGCTTTCACTGGACATTTCAAAATGGTTGTTGGTTCATTTTCTCCCCAATGTCTATTGTTGGTGGCTATGGTATCTAGAATAGTGTGCGCCTCATTAGCAGACTTCTTCAGAAAAGATCCGTTTGCAGATGCGTTTACTAGTGCCTTTGAAGCTTGATCTAACCCACTGTAGAAATGCTCCAAAATAATGCAAGCATGCAGTCCATGGTGTGGACACTTTCGAACCAGCCTCTGGAATCTCTGCCAAGCTGCATCCAACGGTTCATTGTAAGAGTGTCTGAAAGCAATGATTTATGCTCTGTACTTGGCATTCTTATTGGAGGGAAAGAAATTCTCCAAAAATTTCTCCGCCAAATCATTCCAAGAGGTGATGGAGTTTGGAGGAAATGAATCCAACCAGGCTTCAGCATCTCCCTGTAAAGAAAACAGAAAAAGTTCTAGCTTTAAAGTGTCTTCTGGCACTCCTGTTACTTTAAAAGAATTGCAAACTCGCAAAAACAGTTTAATATGTTTCTGTGGATCCTAATTTGGAAGTCCTGAGAATTGGCCCATCGTAATTAACATTTGGAACATCATTGGTTTAAGCGCAAATTGTGGAGCATCAATTGGTGGCTCCAAGATTCCTAGATTCAATGTCTGGAAAACTGGTAAAGCGTAGTCCCTTATTGCTCGGTTTCGATCTTCAGCAATGTAGATCAGGTTTTCTTGTTGTGGCACCGGTGGAACTGGAGGAACAGGAGGAATTCTCCAGCCATTCTACTCCCTTCCACGATCTTGTGGATCAACATGAGGATCGACTCCAAGAGGATCCATTGGAAACTCTTGAATGTAAGATGTTTCCTCTAGAAATTCTCGTGCGCTGAACTCTTGTTGCTCCCTCTTCTTTCGTCTATGTTCCTTCCTTCGACGACGAAAGGTTCTTACTATCTCCGAATCAATGTCAAGGAGTGGATACCCCTTGCTCATGCACTAACTCCAACCTGCAAAAGAAAAACAAATGCAAACCGAAGTCAAAGTCCCTTTGAGACAGAAAATGCGGTCGCAATCTGATCGCAATTTCAAAAACAAATCTGGTTTCACTTTTGGTCCCCGGCAACGGCGCCAAAAACTTGATGCGTGTGTGAACTGAATGGATGGAATGTGAGATAAGATGGATAATAATAAGAAAGAAATATTCAGCCAACACTTAAGTGCAAGTATACACTGTCGCACGTAGTAATAAAAAAACCTTAGAAAGTATTCCAAGGGTATCGATCCCACGAGGACTAAATTGGAAATTCATATTTGATGAAGAAACTGCTCAAATGATTGCTTTTGAACTAGGTAACCAAAGAAAATAAGTTGATTGATTGGGTTTTTGAAAAGATAAATAGAACAAACAATAAAATAATAATGAATAACAATAAGATAAAACGAGGTATTCAACATGGATTCATCCCTAAGGTAACAACCATACTCATGCAATATCTAACTTAAGTGTATTTAATGCATTGAGTCGGATTTAACTTCCATTTGGCCCTTGTTTCCAAAAAACCGTTAGAAGGCTAAGCGAGTACCGTTATGCACATTTCTGTGACTCGACTTCGACATAGATAATTCACGAATGCAACCTATAACCCTATAGTCGATATAGGGTGCCTTAGGCAGCTTGCCCTATACCGCCGAACAATCTCTTTCGAGCTTTTTCTCCTATATCACCTTTATGAGAATCGATATCGTTTGTCCCTTTCGAGATCAAACTCACATAGCATGCAAAGTCTAAGTGATCAAATTAAACTCAGCAAGATTAGAGTGATAATCAATAAAGAATGACATGCATTAAACACAAGTTAAGCAAATAAAGCACTTTCAAGCCATTAAACCATAAGGGAATTCACCACATTGAACCCCTCAACGGGATTTAGCTACTCATGATGGCATAAAAAGCAAATGAACACATTTTCATTGAAATAATAATGTAAATAATACAGAATAATGAAAAGTAATCACAAGCTGGAAATAAGGGAGATAGCTAAATATTATGGGTTTTTTGTTTACACAATCCTTCTAGAGTTCGCTAAGACACTCCACTCTCTCACTTTTACAAGATGGGAATGGCTGAAACTCTCTACAAACCACAAGGTTTGATGTCTAACTCTCTCTTGGGTTAGAATTTGGTCATCTAAGAAGGACCTCGGGCATCCTTACTCATTGGCGTCGAGCCAGGGTTCTGTCACCACCCTTTTCTTCCAAGTGAGTTCTGCTTGAATTTGACTTCGAAACTCCAGCTTATATAGTGTAGAAAGTGGTTAAGAGCTGCGACATAGGTGCTGGAAGGTTGCCCAGTCAGTTTCAGGGTCAAAACAACCGGTTAGGTGCGAAGAAGACTCGTCAACAACGACTCGCATGCGACTCGAAACGACCTCTGTTTTTCCAGAAATGCGGTCTCATTTCATTTTTGCCTTCCCATTCGCATTTCTGGGGAATTCCAGTTTTTCCTCTGTTTTTCTACATAACAGCAAACTAAGTCAAATCCTCTTAAAATCAAGTCTTTTTAAGCATAAATGAGTTAGATTCGACAAAAGTAATTCTCAACACCCTATCTTATCAAATGAAGCATAATTTGAGCTCGGGAATAATAAATTGACCTAAACACTCAATATTTGACCAAGAAATGAGCTAAAGATAAGGGTAAAATAGGTATATTTTTGACCCTCATCAATACCCCCGCTTGCATGTCTACTACATGGACGCTTTGGATCAATACGTCTGTATCAAATACAAAGCGGGTCGTATCACATAGTGTTACCAGGATAAGGTACCCAGCCTTATCCCTGTACTATAGACCTTTTAGGTTGCTACTTGAACATCTATCCTCGTATGTCCCCACATACTAGTTCAAGTTACATACAAACAACCTTGGATCTTAGTTTATTGGATTTGGGTCATATTGTGCAATACTTAACAATAACACTTTATTGTAGAAACCCAATAACACTTTATTGAAACAAGTATACAATTTGTTTACATTCATTATCTACGAGTTTTAGGGCATAAAACCCAATAGCACCAACGTACCCCTTCCCCACACTTCACGATTAGGAGGCATCTGGCAACTGCCCACTCCCTAGCAACTGCTGGGGAGTTATTATTAAATTAATAATAATTATAAAACTATATGTTAAATTTAACTAAATCAATATTTAATTAAAATTAAGCTTGTCTTATAGTTTTATTTCAACAATTCAATTAAATCATATTTAATTGAATTAATCTATGCCAACCAATTAATTCAATAATTAATTGTTTCAAATCTTAATTAAATATCTAATATTTAATTAATTTTACAATTGAATCATATTCAAATATGTCTCTCTCTTTTAACATATAGTTTTTAATGTGCATCAAATGTACATTAATCATAAACTGTAGTATTAATTTAATTAAATCATATTTAATCAAATTAAATTAAATTAATTAATTCTCCAATTAATTCATAAATTAATCAAATATCACATATTTAATTAATTTCATATCTCTCTTATACTATAGTTTTAATATGAATCCCTATTTATATTAATTTTACCCTATAGTATTTATATGAATCTAATCAATATTTAATATTTGAACCCCTTCAAATATTTAATTCTCTCATTAATTAATTTTGAATCACATCCAAAATTAATTTTATTATAAAGTTTAATTCACTAATTAAACTTATATTATTAATTGCATCACATACAATTAATTAAAATTCCCTTAACGAATTTGAACTCTTCAAATTCTATTCAAGACCATTTGATCTCAGAACTCTTTACGAGCTAGCAGGTGGACCTAATGGACCTACAAATTAGAAGCTCCAACTATATGAGATTAACTGACTAAACTCATTAACCAAGTTAATCAACATTCGCTAACTGTGGGTCACTCCACTAAAGACCCACAACTGCACTCTTCTCACTGTAGAATATTTTTGTGTCCACGATATTGACCATACCGGTAAGTCAATCCTTCACGAGTGTTCGTAACGCTAGCTGGGTCAAATTACTATTTTACCCATGGCTTACCTCTGGATCCTTAAGTACCATTGATCCCTCTAATGAACAACCTATTTAGGGTCCAACCAGTAAACAGGAGTTTCTCTCGGGCCAAAAGAAGACGGCGCGCTTTTGTTCAAGATCCAAAATCAGCCTTTAAGGGAACACACATCTACTTGTCCCAATAGGGGAATGAGTGAATTCCATCTTATACTGTTATGTTCCCAGCCCCCACTCGGTCTTGCCCCTGAAATGGTAGGCTTATTGAGTCGGCGAACTGCCACTCTCACCCATACAAATCTAAGGACAATCCCTCTTGACAAGGGGTTCATAACAGACTCAGGATTCAGATTGAGTTACCTAGGTCATCCTATTGAAATAGAAACATAAACTAGTTAACGACATTACATCTAGTGGTTACTATTTCGCGGTCTGATCTTATGCAAACTTATTGTATAGGATACCCCCACTCGCATGTCTCCTACATGGATGCTTTGGATCAATGCATCTGTATCGAATCCAAAGCGGGTCGTATCACATAGTGTCACTAGGATAAGGTACCATGCCTTATTCCTATACTATAAACCTTTTAGATTATTACTTGAACACTGATCTCCGTATGTCCCCACATACTAGTCCAAGTTTCATTTAAACAACCTTGGATCTTAGTTTATTGGATTTAGGGTTAATTAATGCAAAACTCGATTATTCAATAACAAATTATTGAATTACTCAAATAACACTTTATTGAGGTTAATTAATTGTTTCATTTACTATCTATGAGTTGTAGGGCATAAAACCCAACACTCTCCACTTATTACTTGGTAGTGTATACTTGCACTCAGACACTCGTCTCTGTCAGTTGGATTCAGCATATCGTACCGCATCAGGATAAAACGGTAATTTAACCCAACTGGAGTTGTGAACGCTCGTGAAAGATTGACTTAGTGTTAATGGTCAATATTCGTGGACACAAAAATATTCTATAGTGAGAAGAGTGCAACTGTGGATCTTTACTGGAGTGACCCATAGTTAACGAATGTTGATTAATATGGTTAATGAGTTTAATCAATTAATCTTGTATCATTGGAGCTTCTGTTATGTAGGTCCTTTAAGTCCCCCTGCTAGCTCGTAAAGGGTAGTTGAGGTCATTTAGTCTTGAAAGAAATTTGAACTGTTTAAATTAACTTAGAGAATTAAGGTTAATTGTATAAGATATACAATTAATATAATGTATGGTGATACATTATAATAAGTTAATTTTGGATATGATACAAAATTAATTAATGAGAGAATAATGTATTTGAATGGGTTTGAATATAAATTTAATGTGAATTGGATTCATATTAAACTATAGGTTAAATTTAATGTGAATCGGATTCATTTCTAAAACTATAGGTTATAAGAGTGATGTACATTTGAATATGATTCAAATGGAAGATTAATTAAAAATTTTCAAAAAAAAAATGTAAGATTAATTAAATATATGATTAAATAATTAATAGATTGGTGAATTAATTAATTTAGTTAAATATGATTTAATTATATTAATACTTTAGATTAAAAGAGAGATGGTTCATTGAATATGATTCATATGGAATTAAGTATATGATTTAATTAATTGAATTTAATTAAATAAATGTGATTTATTTAATTAATTATTAATTAAATTGAAAACGTTTTTAATTTAATTAAAATTAAATTAAAAATATTTTAAATTTAATTAAAAACCCACCTCCTGCAGTTTTGTAGGAAGCGGGAAAGGAGAGGGAGTTACAAATTGTCTCTCCTAAAAATCACTACAGAAGGTCTGTAGGTGGGGTTAGAGAAAATACGTGATTTTGCTCTCTGTGTAATCTCTACCAAGAACTCATCTCGCTCCAAAAACTCTCTCTACACTTTTACATAAACATTCTCTCTGTAAAATTCAACTTCCCTATGTATTCAAGAAGAGATCCCACACATCTCGATCTCATCCCAGAGGATAGCAGGATATTCTTGTGGTGGTGTCCTGTTCAATTGAGTACCTTACTGTACATGTTGTTCGTAACCACCTGTTCGAGGGAAGAAGGAAAGCTTGGCTTGCTATGAATTGGAGAATTCGATCTACAGAAATTAAGTTTCTTCTTCCCTATAGTTTAGAACTACAAGAAAGCATGCTTAATTTATGTATCCTATACTGTTATTCTGTTAATTCTAAATTAAACTCAAACACACGCGACCACAGCGCTTTCGATGGAAATTCAATCCCTTCACTATTAAACACAAAATTCAAAGTCCAGAGACCTATTAGACACCAAATTGAAAGTTCAACGACCTATTAGACACTTTTTTAAGTTCATGGACCAAATTGATGTACCCCTAAAAGTTCAAAGACTAAACTTATAATTTAACCAAAATCTTAAAACAATATAAATAACTTGTTTACAAAATAACATAAAAAATTAATATAAACTAAATTAATAAAAAAATTATTATTATTATTGAAAAACATATTATATTAAATTAATGTATAAATTATCTAAAAATAAGTAAGAATGTTGTTAGAAATAGAATAATACATAATTTAAAAACATTCTCATACAAAATTTCACTAAATAAACATGACTATCTATATATTTTACAAAATCTGGGTAAATTTTGTTGCAAAACAAATATGGTTATTTAAACATTGTTGAATATTTATATTTCCAAACACCTAAGATTTTGAGCATTTGAAGATGTGGGACATCTTGATTCCCTAAAAACAATCTCTGGACTCTTCACCAGTTTCAAAAGTTGATATACTTTTAGTCATATGCCACAACTTAAGGGAAATCCTTAGAAATGGCTAGATACATAGTGTACAATTGAAAAATGGTCAAACATAATTTTTCAATGAAAAATGGCCAAAACGAATTTTTAACCTATTTCCGCACGTTTTATTCTTCCAATTATACCCTGAAGTCAATTTTCACGTCTCACCCTATATTTGGGGAACCACAATATCTGATTTAATTTAAAAAAAAAAAAAAAAAAAACATTTATTCCATGAATCAAGCAATGGGTAGTTCAACATATATCTCCTCTCTTATTATTCGAAATTCAAATCTAGATTTTATCTTCCTTAGCAATTTGATAAATTATACAAAATATAGTTCTTCATATTCAATTTTCGAGAAGATTTTTATTTGTTAATCAACAAATCATTATCTTTGTAACGCCCCGTGAGCTTTGGGTGTATTTAAATCCCGAGTTTAGAGTTGAAGGAAAAATATAAATTTTATTTTGGCTTGAACTTAGGGGTTTAATTTTAAACCAAGGTGTTTGGGAATTTAACGTTATTAAATAAAAATCCCTCCCTAAAGTTTGTTAGGCGTGGTTTGTTTCCGGTTGAGAAATCTCGGTGTTATAATTTTGTTATAAGCTGAATTTCGGGTTTGGTTAGGTGAGTGGCTATGTTTAGGGTTTATGGTTACTAAGGAAAAGGAAAGAAACTCTAAGGAAGAGTAAAATTAAGGAAAAAGCCCTAGTTTTCTTTTCCCTTCCTCTCATCTCTTTCCCTCTTCATCGTGCAGCACCCCCCCTTTTATGAATGCCGCCGCCAGAACCCTCCCCAGCCACCCCAGAGCTCTCGTCGCCGTCGTCATCCTCGTGTTGCCGTCGCCATCCTCGCCGCGCCGCCTCCCTTCGCGCGCGATTCCTCCCTCTGCGAGCGCTCTCTCTCTCCGCGGATCTCTCCCCCTCGTGCCGTCGTGAGCCGTGAAGCTCGTCCCTGTGAGAGTAGTGATGCCGTTCAGCGTCGCAGCCGCGTGGGTCTTCTTCCCGCGGCGTTTCCCTCTCTGCTTCGTGGGTTTGAGGTGCAAATCTCTCTTTTCCTCGCGTTTTTGCCCAAGAAAGATCGTGGGTACGTCTCTTTTCTCTCGATCTAGGTGTTTTGAGGCCCGATCTAACTCCCTTGTGTCCATATGGTTTGGATCTAGCGCGGACAGCAGCTCGAAGTCTCTTTTCCTCGCGTTTTTGTCTCTGTCCAGCTGATCGGTTGGCCTTAGGACGCTCCATGTGGTAAGTTTATGCTTTACCCATTCTTGGTTGAAGCTTAAATTTGATTACCCATTAGCCTTAGGTGCTGAAAGTTTAATGGTGTTCGATTTTCTGATCTGCAACGCCGTCAAAGTGATTGATTGGGTTCGAAACGCTTTAATTCGAATACCCACTGCCCAAGGACTATTCTAGCGCATCGTTAGAGGTTTGTATAACCCGTCTAGTGCGAAAGCGAGACCATTTGGTAAGGTTCCTTGTTGTCCCTTCGCTTTTAGCGTTAAAAGATTGATGTCCATTAGCCATGTTAGCCTTAGAACCATGGTCTTGTTATTACCCATTGCATGTCTAGGCTTGTAGGAGTTGCCTAACCCTTATAGGACCTAGTTTATGCGTTTATGTGAGTTATCATGGCTGTTTTGGCTAGAAGCATGAAGTTTTTCAAATGCCCATTAAGTCTCATTGCCTTTAGGTGTTTCCGATCCTTTATAGGTTCTTAAATCATGTTATAAATGAGCTTTTCCTTGCTGTCCGTGGTTTAGAAGCATGGTTTAATGAGTTCATGTTGCTGTCCATAGCTTAAAAGTCATGCTAAGCCAAATCTCATTAGTTATCGAGGCTTTATGTGCATTGCCTGAGCTTTAGGAGCCCGTAGAATGTCGTTCATGCGCTTTAGGTGGTTGTTGCTTGCTGTCCAGTGGCTGTATAGCCTTAATATCGTCAACTAACAAATACCCACCGCCCGTAACGCCTTAAACGTGGTTGCCCATGGTTTAATGGCGTTGGGTTCTCAATTCGGGTTATGTTTAGATGTTGTCCAGCAAGGAAAATAAACCGTTATTGGTTCAGTCTCGCCCTTAGCAGCATGTTTTAGGGTGTTTTTCTTTAGTATAGACTTTTGTTGATAGTTGGTAGTTTGTTTGTAGCTGGAAGCTCGTTTTGGAGCGTGTTGTGCCATTCCAGCTAGCGTTGGTTTGTAAAAGTCATCTGTAAGTAGTTTCTACTTGCTCGATCTTGTTTGACTGTGTGAAGCATGATGTTTGTTTATGTTTTGTCTTTATTCTTGTGAAAGCATGTTATGATGTCTGTACTTGTTTTGAGATGCTTGAGATGAGCTTATCTTGTTCAGTGCTTGGGATAAGCATGTGTGTTT
The DNA here is from genome assembly GCA_017139565.1 of Luffa aegyptiaca. Classification (NCBI taxonomy): domain Eukaryota; kingdom Viridiplantae; phylum Streptophyta; class Magnoliopsida; order Cucurbitales; family Cucurbitaceae; genus Luffa; species Luffa aegyptiaca. The sequence continues at coordinate 27,752,760 of CM029403.1, forward strand.
TTGTGATAAGCATGAAAAATGACTGTGAGTTGTGATTGTTGTTTAAGCATGTTGTGTTTGGGTTCAAGCATGTTGGTTAAGCTAGCTTGTGTCACGGGAAGTGTAGCATAAGTCTAGCGGTAGCGTTGCATGACGCGTAACTCATGTGTAGGTGCGCAGCGTGGCGCGTAATTCACGTGTTTGGTTTAGCGTAGCATGACGCGTAATGCATGCGAGTGGTTGCGTAGCATGGCGCGTAATGCATGCGAGTGGTTTGCGTAGCATGGCGCGTAATGCATGCGAAAGGATTTGCTTAGCGTGGCGCGTAATGCACGTGTTGGTTTGCGCAGCATGGCGCGTAATTCATGTGTTAGGTGCGGAGCATGGCACGTAAACCATGTGTGGTTTAGCAGAGTCTGGGTGCATAGTGTGGGATGCATATGCATGATGTGGTGTTGGTGCTTGTGAGCATGTTGTTGGTTTATTGCTTTGAGAGCATGTTAGTTTTACTGCTTTTGGAAGCATGTTGTATGCGTGTGAGAAGCATGTTGTTTGCTTTGTTTGATGCTTGTGATCTGGCTCGTGTGAGCTACTTACCAGTACCGCGGTTGTACTGATACCCCCTTCCCCACCTTCCCCCCAACATTTTAGATGTTGCAGGTATCGAGGATGAACTGGACCTTGGTGGCGAGGAGGAGAACTGCGAGGAAACATTCCTAGAGTGTTGGTTTCTGATGTTATGTTTTCTAGTTGCTTAGTTGATAGTTTGAGCTGTTAAATTTATAGTTCTGTGATGGTGAGGGATTCACCTGAGAAAAGTTTAGTTTTCGAGTTTATAAACTAGACTTGTTCGTTTTGGTTAAGTTTTATAACTTGTTAGCTAGTGGACTAGCTCTTGTTAATAAAGTGTTTTCAGTTCCACTGCATGGTTTCGATTTATTGTTTGTTGCCATAAAGTCTATCTTGTCTAGAGGAGGTAGGTTGTGAAATCTGTCGAAGTTTGGTGGAGTTTGGCTTTTTGCATATATAGAAGTGTTAAATGTCTTTTATCAGGTGAAGTAAAATTTTGGGATAACCAGTTTTACGCCGTTATGCTGCCGAAATTTTCGGTACATTCGGTTTAAAAGGAGTTGTCCTAAATGCTTAAGAGTCTAGAGTAGGTAGTAGCGCCGCTAGGCTAGAGGTTGGAGAACCTGGGGCGTTACAATCTTCATCGTCTTTTCCAACAATTCTGAAGTCTGATTGATTTATCGGTCTTCACCCTTCCTTCCAACATTGTAAAGGCTATTGATCATAGGTATGTTTTCGTATATTCGTATTCATTTTTTTTTATTCCTATTCATTATGTTGTTAATTTAATTATTCTTCTTTCTTTTCAAAATTAAATGTCTACTATTTAATTCCCATGAATCAAGGAATCTGTTAGATTTACACCGTATATCTTCTCTCCTATATATCAAAATTCAAATCCAGATTTTGAAATCTGGAAAATTAAACAGAATTTAATATTTTAATTTTCAATTTTCGATTAAATTTTTAGTTCTTAATTATCTAAATATCATCTTCATTATTGTTCAATCATTATCAACATCGATTGGTTTGTTGGTTTTCGCTTCTTTCCAAGATCGAAAGGCCTATTAATCATAGGTATCTTTGTTCACACGTAATTTCAAATATGAGACATGTGGAATAAATTTGTATTTGTATTGATGTTGTGGGTATGGGTGTACAATCTCTAATACATAATCCTCTTATTCTCTCTCTTGTGTGTGTGTTTCACTTGAGGGCTGGAATGCTTGTTCTCGAATTTGAAGTCGTCTCAAGAGCTTTGCAATTTGTTATTGAGATTGAAGTCATCTCAAGAGCTTTGTAGCTTGTTCTTAAGATTGAAGTTGTCTCAAGGGCTTCGTGAGCTTCAAAGAGTCTTTGGATCTTCTGGAAGTCTTCAATTGCTCTGAGTTCTGAATTCTCCTTGAGTTCTTCTCTGAGATTTCCAACTTCTGACCCTCCAAAATAAAGGACATCTCCCCTATTTATAGAGTTCTCCATGGACATGGGCTTGGGCTTCATTAACTTTGTACTTGGTCCATTGGACTCTGACTTAGCCCATTGGACTTTGGGCTCATTGATCTTGGGCCAAGTCATTTGGACTTAGGCTTTACTGACTTTGGGCCTAGTCATTTAAATTTGGGTTTAACTTAAACTTGACCCAAATACCGTAAGACCCAAACACCGGCTCAACTTTGATCAAATTAAAGTTTTATTATTTGATCAAATGACCATATTCAAGACAAGTATCATTTCAATTTAAGATTTGCTAACTTTGTCTTCAAATTAAATTTTGCACACATGTCAACATATAATTGGTCCTGAATTTAATTACTTGTAATTTCGTTATTAATTTAAAATAATAATGTGGCAACTTGTGATTGACCGAAATTTCTCCTTCAACAATCTTGCCTCGAATTAATTTTCATTTATTTTGAATTCAATTCATTCTTTTGTTCATGTAAAGTAACTTTTTTTTTTTCAAAACTAGATGTCTAGTATCGAGCCAGATTCTTCGTTTTAACATCTCATCAGTTGCATAAGTAGTAAGCTTAGGGTTGAGAATAATGAAACAATTAATCGACTCTATGTATGTATAACAATAGTTCTGGAAAACCCACAATATTTAAGCTTTGCGAGGATAGACATCTTTCATGGTTACTCTTTTTCGCTTTCATGCATTATAGTAGATTATGATAACTTTGACACTGTAAATGATTCAAATACAATGTACATGAAAGATAATATTGCTCTCCAAATTTTGTATTGATTGTTTGTAAATTGATTTTTTTATTAAACTTTGCTGTCAAGATTGTATTGATTGTTTTTGTAGTATCTTGTTTGCAAATTTATAATTTTTTTTATTAAATTTTTTTGTTAAGATAAACTATATTTTCTAGATTTTATCTCTAAATGTTGTATTTGAATTTAAGTTTTCATTGAATTATAAAATCATACTAATTTGTATTGATTATTTCCGTAATACCTTTCTAAATTTACAATTTATTGATTAAATTTTTCGTTAAGGACTAACTGTATTTCCTAGATCTTCTTCCTGATTTATATTGTATTTGAATTTAAATTTTCATCAAACTGTAAATCCTAGATTCTCTCTTTCATTTACGCTATATTTTAATTTAACTGTTCATTGGATTTATATTTCTATTAGGGGTATTTTCGTTTAATTCATGGTTAAAAAATCCTACTAAAAATAGGAATTGGCCATTTTTCAAATGAAAAATTCAGATGGTCATTTTTCAAAATGGCTAATTAAAAATGGCTATTTATCTAGTGGCTCGTATTTCTTGTTTTTTAAGAACTAGAAAGAGAAACATGTTTGATAACTATTTCTGGTTTTTTGTTTCTCTAAAAAAAGAAACATAAACAAAAATGTGTTTGATAAATGGTTTTCATTTCTTATTTTTTAGTTGAAATAAAATTTAGTACATATAATATATAAAAAAATATATAACATACATTAAAATAAATATAAAACTATTATATAGAGTTTATAGCATTATTTAGCTCGAACACAATATATATATATATATCCTTTAAACGTTGTTCAAATTTGATTTGCAATGTCATCTCTCACTCTACCAATTTATTTTTAACGATGTTCGCTTACACAAGTTAGTTCAATTATTAGATAAATTTTGTTATTTACAAACTTTGTAAATTTTCATCGATCATTAATTTATTGCACAACATTCTATTCATATATTATATTTTTGTGTGCTTGTGGTATTGAGACATCTGTTTAAGGCTACACAATTAAGCTTACATATCCACATTTCTTGAATTGATGGCAAACGTGAAATATCTTATTAATTAATTTATTTAATAAATAAATTAAAATCCTACCAAAATTAATGAAAAATAATAGAGATTTAAATAGAAAATGATAACTATAAGCTCATTAATGAAAAGAGGAAAAAAAGATTAAAAAAAAAAAGAAAGCGAAAGTAATAACAGAAAAGAGAAACAAAGTTTAAAAAAAAAAAGAAAGATAAAGAAATAACGAAAAAGAGAAAAAAAAAAGTGGTAGAAAAAAATAGCGAGAAAAATGAGGAGAGTAAGAGAAGAGGTGAGGGAGATGGGTACATGCATAAAAGATGGAGAAAAGAAACAGAAACTAAATTTAAAAAACTACCGCCCGGTTTGATAACCCATTTAGCCTCCGTTTGATAACTATTTGGTTTTTGGTTTTTGATTTTTGAAAATTATGCTTGTTTTCTCCTAAATTCCTTACCATGGTTTTCATCATAGTTAAGGTTGCATTTGAATTCATAGCCAAATTTTAAAAACAAAAAAAGAAGGCCCCGTTTGATAACCATTTGGTTTTTGGTTTTTGGTTTTTGAAAATTAAGCTTATAAATCCTTCTTCCACCTACAAATTTCTTTGTTTTGCTAATATCTTTCTTTCCTTGTTTTTAAAAACCAAGCAAATTTTGAAAACTAAAAAAAAGTAGTTTTCAAAAACTTGTTTTTGTTTTTAGAATTTGGCTAGGAATTCAAATGTGTCATTGGTAAATATGAAAACCATGGTAGGGAAATTGGTAGAAAACAAACCTAATTTTCAAAAACCAAAAACAAAAAATCAAATGGTTATCAAACGGGGCCGAAATTTTTGAAAACTACTTTTTTTTTTGTTTCCAAAATTGGACTTGGTTTTTGAAAACAATGTAGAAGATTGATACTAAAACCAAGAAACTTATAGGTGGAAGTATGTGTGTATAAGCTTAATTTACAAAAACCAAATGGTTATCAAACAGGACCTTAGTTTTTTATTTTTTGTTTTTGAAAACTAAGCCTATAAACGCTATTTTTACCCACAAGCTTTGTTTTTTATCCACATCCTTTCCCATGTTTTGAAAAACCAAGCCAAATTTTGAAAACAAAAAAAGAGTAGTTTTCAAAAACTTGTTTTTGTTTTTGGAATTTGGAAGGGAACTCAAAGGTCTCCTTAACAAAAATGAAAAACATTGTACGAAGATTGAGAGAAAACAAGCACAATTTTCAAAAACCAAAAACCAAAAACGAAATGGTTATCAAATGGGGCCTACATTTTGTAGTTTCTCAAATTTTACCTCTTTTTTGGAAACGTTTTAGAAATTTAGAAACAAGAAAAAAGATCAGTTATCAAACATGTATGTCTCTTGAAAAATGAGAAACATGAACAAGAAACAAGAAATGGGAACATTATCAAACGAGCCCTTAAATCCTGAGTCTCAATTTATGATTTTGCAAATTCGAAAGAGGAATATGGTTGGTGCAATCAACAACGGAATATAATTACTCATACTCATATACAAATGGTTCAATTCAGAACTCAAACAGTTCAATGGAGGAGAAGCTTTACGATCTTTGTTGTCTATTTGAAGAAACCGATGGAAGATGAGTTGAGAAGATTGATTAGGCAACCCGACTCTGTTTGTAGATGAGTTATTTAAAGTATAATAAGGAGAGAGAAAGTAGAATGAGGAAGAGAACGAGGAGAGAGAAAATATGAATATATTTTAGAGATAAATACAGTAAAATTGTTGGGTTTTATGCCCTAAAACACGGATAGTAAATGTAATATTTGACGACTGTTTATAAATAAAGAGTTATTTCCTTTCAATAAATCGTTATTGATTTTATAATGATTAGTATTGCCTAAATAACCACAAATCCAATAAAGTAAGAACTCTGGGCTATGTTATGAAAACTTGAACTTTATGTAGTGACATGAAAGTGGATCAAGTTCAAGTAATAGCCTAAACGGTCTATAGTACAGGGATAAGGTTGGGTACCTTATCCTGGAAACACTACGTGACGCGGCCCACTTTGTATATAGTGCAAACGATGTGATCCTGAATCGTTCATGTAGAGACATGCGAGTGGGGGCGTCCTATGCAAATGAGTTTGCATAAGACCAGGACCGAGAAATAAGTCACTCTTGCTTTATAATGTCGTTTACTGTGAAACTAACTATTTCATGCGATGACCTAGGTAACTCGATCTTAATCCTAAGCTAACCATGAACTCCTGTTTATTCGGGATTATCCTTTGATTTGCATGGGTGAGAGTGGCTCATCATCGCCGACTCAATAAGCCTACCATTTTGGAGATAAGACTGGGTAGATAGCTGGGGAAATAGTACTGTAAGACGAAATTCACTTCTACCCAATTTAGGGATAATAGAGAGGTTGTTCCCTTAAGTGCTGACTCCGAGACTTGAACAAAGGGATCTCGCCCTCTCATTGGCCCGAGAGGTATTAGGTTTGGTGGTCGGACCACAAACCAATTGTTCATTAGGGACTCTGGGGACTTAAGGAACTAGATGTAACTTCAAGGGTAAAACGGATATTTGACTCAGCTGCAGTTACGAACTACCTGTGAAGGGTCGACTTACTAATTGATAGCGCGCTTAACGAGCTATATTTCCCGATAAATTATAGTTAGTCTTTGAGTATTTATTGGGTCGAATTATGTACTTTAATGTTTATTTTGTCGGAAACTGCTTAATGAAGCTAAATTGGAGTAAATCGGGCGTTCGAAACGTAAAAAGAGCTAAGGGATAAAAAAGGAATCAATTTGGAGGCTCGTCATAAGTGGAAGACCCGAGAGCTAGCATCGACACGCTGCTTTCTTGGTATTCTCTCCAAAAGTTAGTCAATTCTCTCCCTAGTTCATCACAAATTCGAGTCCCACAACTCGTTCTAAGGTCGGAGAATAGCGGGGGAGGGCTTCGGTGGTTGTCCTCATACTGATCGTGATTCATATAACCCCATGGAGTGCTCGAATTTCTCACCAAAAGGTTTGTTCATATTACTCTTTGTTTTTCGGTCCTTTTTTGTGCATGTTTTCTATAGCAAAATTAATGAAATTGAGAGGCTTTTTATCCAAATCGCTTCTGCTAGTGTCTTGTACACTCCTTAAAAAATGAGTATAATTTTTACCTATATATGATAGTTCGAGGTTTCAATTTTACCATTGAAAGTTGAGGGGGTGAATTTTTTCAATTTTGAAAGTTTGAAGGTTTAATTTTTAGAGTTCGATAGTTTAGGGGGTGTAATTGTTACAATCACATAGGTGGTTTTTGTAATTTACCCTTTTTTTTTTTCATTTTTTGTTTTCATTTAGAAGGATTTCCTAAAACAAAACCAGATCATTCCACTTTCCCCATATACACTTCCCTCTGTTTTCCAATCGGCATAGCTCTGCTTAGGAGGATCCATGAACATTTCTCAAATTCGCAGCTTAAACAATGGAAGGCCCTCCTTACGATCTCATAATTCTAGGCGCCACTGGTTTCACAGGCAAGTACGTTGTCTGAGAAGCTCTCAAATTCCTCAACCCTTCTCCTTCTTCTCCTCTCAAATCTTTCGCTCTCGCCGGTCGAAACACCACAAAGTTAACCGAAACCCTCAAATGGGCAGCCCATCCCCACTCCCCGCCGCCGATTCCCCTCCTAATCGCCGATATCGCCGACCCACAAACCATCCACCGCCTCTGCACCCAAACCAACCTCATCCTCAACTGCGTCGGACCCTTCCGCCGCTACGGCGAGCCCGTGGTTGCGGCCTGTGTGGAGGCTGGGTGCGATTACTTGGATATCTGCGGGGAGCCTGAGTTCATGGAGAACATGGAAGCCAATTATCATGAGAGGGCGGTTCAGAGTGGTTCTTTGGTGGTTTCGGCTTGTGGGTTCGATTCGGTTCCTGCTGAATTGGGCTTGATCTTCAATTCGAAGCAGTGGGTTGGGCAATCGGCGCCGAATCGGATCGAGGCGTATGTGAGCTTGGAATCGAAGAGAAAAATTGTTGGGAATCTTGGGACTTTCGAGTCGGCTGTTTTGGGTGTTGCTAATGCTGGCCAGTTAATACAATTGAGGCGTTCGAGGCCCAGAAGACCTCGGCCTACGGTGAGTGAATTTCTCCAATTAAACATTTCTGAAAACTCAAGTGTTTGGGGACTGATTGGAAGCTGATGAATTGTTTCCAGAAACCGTTTCTATTGATTATGATGTGCTGATATTATCTGTTTAGATTAACTTGCAACTGTTTTTTGAAGTTCTTTTTCAATTGTTACTGTTCTGAGTATTAATTAGTTTGGATTTATTTCTATTTGATATTTATTAAGAGTTGTTTGTTATGAGTTTTGCTTTGCTACTTTCTGTTATTTTGTTATTCTCTGTTTAATGAATGAGAATAACACTTCTCACCCTATGATGGAGGTTCATTTTGGTCTGATGGCTGCTTTTCCTCTTTAATCTTCCCACGTGAAACTTTATTAGTAACTTTATGCATAAATTTACAATATGTTTGGCAGCTATTTTGTGTTTGTTTAAGGGAAGTCTTTATAATTTGTGAACATTTTTCTTTTATTTATGTAGTCTCTGAAATTGGTACTCCTCACTCTGTGTTCTGATTTTGAATTTGCTTGGTCTCTTAGATTCCTGGCCCTCCTCCTCCTAAAGGGCCTACTGTGGAACACAACAAGGAGATAGGCCTTTGGGCTGTAAGATTACCTTCAGCTGATTCCACGGTAGTTCGGAGAACACTCTGTACTCTAGTTGAAAATCCCCAAGGTCTTCCTGGCGTTAACGAGAGTGCGGAAGAGATCGAACACAGGAAAATGTTTTGGTCGTCGGTGAAGCCAGCTCATTTTGGAGTAAAAATTGGCTCTAAGTCGTTGATTGGCATTCTGCGAATAATCACAGTTGGGATGTTCATAGGGCTGTTGGGTAAAACTTCATTTGGAAGGTGGCTTCTCTTGACATTCCCTTCGGTTTTCAGTCTCGGGTGGTTCAGGAAGAAAGGTCCTTCTGAAGACGAGGTCAACAGCGCCTCGTTCAAGATGTGGTTTGTTGGCCATGGTTTTAGCAACCACAACAATGCAGGGAATGAAAAACCAAATATGGAAATTGTGACAAGAGTGATGGGGCCTGAGATCGGGTATCTAACCACTCCGATAATCCTTGTTCAATGTGCATTGATTGCTCTAAGCAAACGCAAGGTTCTGCCAAAAGGAGGAGTTCTCACTCCAGGTATTGTGTTTGGACCAACTGATCTCCAACATAGACTCCAAGAGAATGGGATTTCTTTTGATGTCATTTCAAAGAAAGCTTAGTTAGTGAAGTTGCAGTAATGTATGATAACTTTTGTTGCATTTCTTTTTCCATCTAAAAGTGATCTGTGGTATACTTTGGGATGATCAACTGGCAAAGATTAGTCTGTTGGTTTGAAGTATAGTTCGAAATCTAGTTGTTGTTTTCTTTCTTTAAATTTCTTTTGGGTGATTATATGTTTGTTTATTTGTAATTTGTTGCCCTCATATTCACCTAGGATTAGTACAGATCATGGTCCTGATTCCTGAACTCATGAGAAACCATTAAGCTTTGATTATGGTTCTGAGCTACAGAATACAGAATTCATAATCTTTTTCATTGAATTTTCCTACTGGTACTTGCACTGTTAAATATTTTATTTTAGCATTCCATTTTTAAATATTTTGTTTTAGTCCCTTTAAAACTTTGTATAAAAGTTATTTTAGTCAATGTGGTTTTTTTTTTCCCTCATTAAATTTAATCAAAATTTAAATCTGTTTTGAAACCTAACATATGTGCTTAATTTTTAAACAATTGCTCAAGGCTCTTGCTTATTCAAAGTATTGATATAAGATTAAATGTATTGTTAACTGGTTAAGTAAATCAATAACTTAAATGTCACTAAAGGTTCATTAGAGTACGAGTAGGGGTGTAAATTGGTCGGGTCGGGTCAGTTGTACGGACGACCCGACTGACCCAATTGTACAGACAACCGGACCCGATCCAGTTTGACCTGAATCGGGTTGGGTCGGGTCGGTTTTTTCCTTTTTTCTTTCTTCTTCTTCTTCTTCTCAAACTCTCTCTCAAATCCTTTGTTCCCTTCACAGCAATCCTAGCACAGAAACCAATTTCTCAAATCCCTTCAAATTTCTCCCTCTCATTCTATGATTCGTCTCCTTTTCCCCATCCCCATCTCTCCTTTTCCCTTCTGTTTCAAAACCCCCAAATTCCAAACCCTAAATTTATCGATGGGCTGTGCACAAGCCAGAAGAGGTCGGTTAATAGAGGGTCGTTTGAAGCAAAGAAGCCCCACGACGGCGATGGTGGCAGCGGGAATGGCCGATTTGGTTTAGAGAAGAGCCTTGGAGATCATGATCCCACCTGAGAAACACGAGCACGAAGACGAAGACGACATGCGACATTCAAGGGCAGATCTATAAATCGGAATCGATGGCTCGGGCAAGAACAGAGTGGTTGCGAAGGGGATGAAGGTGGATTTGATGCCAGCCTTCTCGAACTCAGTTCTCATCTCTCCAGCATCGAATGCAGATCGAAATGCCGCCATTGCTCCGTCGCTCGCTTCTTCTCGTTGGGAGTGTGCAGCAGTTGTTAGTATCATGATCGAAACACCGCCATAGCTTTGTTGAAGGGGTTTGCAGAGACAGAGAGAAAGAGAAGGGGTTTGTTGAAGGGATTTGCAGAGACAGAAAGAGACAAGAGACAATGAGAGAGAGAGAGGGGGAGGAGGTGCGGGCCGAACGAAATCACGGCACAAACCCTAAAATTTTCTATTTAACTCAAAAGCGAGAACCGAACCGAAATGAGTCGGTTCGGTTCGGTTCGACCTAGATTTATGTAAAAACCGAACCGAACCGACTCGACTCGGTTCGGTTTTAAGGTTTGGTTCGATTTTTTTCACCCCTAAGTACGAGAGAAGTAACCAACAAATATTATTAAATTAATATACTTTTTCCAGTCAAGTATAAATCTACTTAAATGTCACATCTTCTCTCCAAACACAGGGCTAAAATTTTCATTTGAAAATTCAAAGATTGAACAGATACTAAACTCAATTCCAAAACGGTATATTTTTCCCTTAATAAATCAATAAACGATGTGTTATCTTCATATCTCTTCTTGATATGTGCTAAAGGTTTATCTGGTCTCCTAAATAGGAAAGAATCTCTCCAAAACTTTAAAGATCTCCATATTAATAAACATTGTCCCTCTATCTCCCATTCGTTTTTTCTTCTGATGATAGTTTGATCTTTTGTAGGGCTTTGGAGAAGGATTGCAGAAGCATCAAGGACACATTAGAAACCTATGAGCAAACCATCAATCTCAAAAAATAAGTCCTAATGGCATGCAAGAACACAAAGCCTGATATAGCAAAGAGGCTCAACAATATTCGAGAGTGAAGCAGAGCTCATCCATAGGCCAATATCTAGGGATGTCATTGCAAAACGGGCACAACAAGAATATACTTTTCAAAAGGATCAAAGAGAAGGTTTGGAAAGCGCTCCACGAGTGGAAAGAAAGTTATTCTCAGTTGGTGGAAAAAAATCCGTATAAAAGCAATTGTGCAGGCCATTCCCACTTACACCATGTCTTGTTTTCGCCTCCCTAAGAGCATTTGTGATGATATTAATAAGGCTTGTGTGTCGTTTCGATGGGGAGCAACGAGGGAAAAAAAGACTATTTGAATGAACGGGAGGAAGCTGGGCATAAGCAAGGACTTCGGTGGGATGAGTTTCAGGGAGGTTCCTTCAACTAGGCTATGCTGGCTAAGTAGAGTTGGAGAATCTTAAAAAATCTCGAAAGCCTACTCTAAAAAATCCTCAGGGGCAAGTATTTTAAGGATGAATTCTTTTTAAACGCTCCTATAGGCCATAACCCATCTCTAACTTGGAGAAACATCGTCTAGGGAAGAGAGCTATCCAAATAAGGATACAGGTGGAAGGTAGGGAACGATAGCCACATATTCATTGACCAAGATCGATGGATGAACAAGCTGGGAAACATATTCCCAATCCACATCCCAAATGATTTGAAAGGGAAGAGAGTTAGAAGCATCATCAGTGATAATGGGGAGTGGAACGAGGAGATGATTCAAAGCCTTTTCACAACCCATGATGTTGTAGATATCCTAAGCACCCCTTTGGGAAGTAGAAACATAAAAGATGATATCATATGGACCCTGTTGATGCCAAGATCCGAACAGGAAACTCACCTGACCTTCACGTGACGATGACAGTGAATTTATTTGAAGGGGAAGACGTGGCCTGCAAAACCAGTAACAACTGCACACCAGTGTGGTGCTTGCCACACTCACTCCGATGCTTAAGTCAGTGAATAGGAAGTAAGAAGTATTCAGAATCAAGGTTTTTCGAACCCCTCTGATAGGTCTAATTTTTTATACATTTAGAAACTCCCAATGTGCGTATCTTTATTGAATTCCTTGCAAAAAATGCTTTAAAATGGGTATAATATGTGTATAGGCCCTTAACGGAGCTTTGGAGGCAATTCGGGGCTAAAACGAGCAAAATCGAAGTGTAAAATGACCAAATTGTTGGGTTTTATGCCCTAAAACTCGTAGATAGTAAATGAAACAAATTAATCGATCTCAATAAAGTGTTATTTGAGTGATTTAGTAATTTGGTTATTGAATAATCGAGTTTGCATTAATAAACCCTAAATCCAATAAACTAAGATCCAAGGTTGTTTAAATGAAATTTGGACTAGTATGTGGGGACATACAGGGATCAGTGTTCAAGTAACAATCTAAATGGTCTATAATATAGGGATAAGGTTGGGTACCTTATCCTGGTGACACTATGTGATACGACCCACTTTGTATTCGATACAGATGCATTGATCCAAAGCATCCATGTAGGAAACATGCGAGTGGGGTATCCTATGTAATGAGTTTGCATAAGACCGGACCGCGAAATAGTAACCACTAGATGTAACACCGTTAACTAGTTTAGGTTTCTATTTCAATTGGATGACCTAGGTAACTCAATCTCAATCCTGAGTCGGTTATGAACCCCTTTTTAGGAGGGATTGTCCTTAGATTTGTATGGGTGAGATTGTCCTTAGATTTCAGGAGGGATTGTTCTTACCATTTCAGGGGCAAGACCGAGTGGGGGCTGGGAACATAACAGTACAAGATGAAATTCACTCCTTCCCCTATTAGGGTAAGTAGATGTGTGTTCCCTTAAGGGCTGATTCCGGGGCTTGAACAAAGGCGCGTCGTCCTCTCCTAGCCCGAGAGGAACTCCCGTTTAGTGGTTAGACCCTAAACAACTTGTTCATTAGAGGGATCAGTGGAACTTAGGATCAAGAGGTAACCCAGGGGTAAAACGGTAATTTGACCCAGTTGGAGTTACGAAAACTCGTGAAGGATTGACTTACTGTATTGGTCAATATCCGTGAACACAAAAATATTCTACAGTGAGAAGAGTGCAGTTGTGGGTCTTTAGTGGAGTAACCCACAGTTAACGAATGTTGACTAACTTGGTTAATGAGTTCTGTAGGTCCATTAGGTCCACCTCCTAGCTCGTAAAGGGTTTTGAGATTAATAAGTCTTGAAAATTAAGGGATTTTTTTTTTTAGAAGGAATATTAAGGGAATTAACATAATGTATGGAGATACATTATAATATAAGTTTAATTAGAGAATTAAACTTTATAATAAAATTAATTTTGGATGTGATTCAAAATTAATGAGAGAATTGTATATTCGAAGGAGTTCAAATGTTAAATATAAATTGGATTCATATCATACTATAGTTTATAATTAATGTACATTTGATGGACATTAAAACTATAGATTAAAAGAGAGAGGTGTGCATTTTGAATATGATTCAAGTGTCAACATAATTAAATATGAGATATTTAATTTAACAATTAATTAATTGTGAATTGATTAATTGATTAATTTAATTTAATTAAATATGATTTAATTAAGTTAAATTAATACTATAGGTGGTTAGGTGGGAAAATCATTTAAATGTAATTTAAATGATATTAATAATTAAATTTGATTTAATTATAAGTTTAATTAATTATAATAATTAATTAAATGAAATTAATTTTAATTTTAATTTTAATTAATTAAAATTCAACTCCCAGCAGTTACTGGGAGTTGAAAGGTAATCTCCCACTCTCTCATTTAGTGGTTAACGCAGAAGAGAGATGAGGAGTATCTCTCCATCTGATCTCTATGCAACTCTCTCTCTCATAAAATAAAAAACTCTCTCAAGCCTCCCAAGAAAAAGACATAGCATTATTGCTTGCTGATTTTTGCTTCTTCAATTCCCTTCAAGATTGAGTTCCCACAAACTCAATTTCAAGAACCCAAAGATATAGGAGGTGCTCGTTTTGGTGCTTTTCACTGGAAGGAACACAGTACGTTGTCTGGAGCATAGTGCGGTTGTTCGGTCTCCATTCACGTAAGTACATTGATTTCTAAATAGTTTAGAATTCTGTACAACATGCTTAATCGTATTAAATATATAGAAATCTTTCTGTAATTTGGCCCAATGTATCGGTGTTTTCGTTTTAACCCAATTAACAATGTTAAGGTCTGATATACGCTTCCGCTACGAGGAATTTTAATCCTTCACAAATTGCGCTTGGAGCCAAAGCCCAGCGTCGAGACCCTCCAAAACAGTGTCTCAACGCGCTATGTCTACAACAAGTTCAAGCCAAGAACCCGAGAGGATAGCATCTCGACGTTGTGTTGGAAACTTTCCAAAATTGAAATTTCCTTTTTTATCAGTGATTCTTTCCATGTTTGAGGCCTCATTTCAATGCCAAAATACCACTAATTCAAGGCCAAAGACTCCTATAAATATGTAGCATTGTATTAGGTTTGGATCATCTTTCATTCTTGCAATTGTAGCCACTTTTCCTCTTTAGTTTTCAAGCTTTCTTAGTCTAAGGGTCGGTTGATCAAGCCTCGAGCTTGAGTGTGCTTGTCTATGGCCAACTAAGGTCGGATTGCTGTAATCGGGACCTCGGTGTGTAAGTTTGATTTAATTTTATAAGATTTCTATTCTTTATTGTTTAGTTATTTATCTTTGTGATTCTAGCTTTATACATACACACTTAGGGGCTGTTTGGGGCACTGAGTTGGTTATAATAGCTAAGGGTTATTATAGTCTGGGGATTATAATAGTTTGAGGGTTATAATAGTCTGTGTTTGGGGTGCATATTATTATAGTCTGGGATAAAATAGTATGTGTTTGGGGTGCAAACTATTTTAGTTTGGCATAAAATAGTCTGTGTTTGGGATGCAGATTATTTTAGTATGGGTTAAAATAGTTTGTGTTTGGAGTGTTGATCTGTTTAACATAGGGTTCTGAATCAAAGGTTCAAGCTGACTATTTTTTTTTTCCTGACTTTTGTTGTTTATCTTCCTCATACAACTTTGTACGTCAAATATCATATTTTGCAAATATCAATAAAAGAATGTTTGGATTTAGTTGTAAAAAAAAAAATAAAGTTTTGGGTACAGGGGTTAAATTATGTGTTTAACTTAAAAGGAAACAAAAATAACCTAAGGTAAGGGTTGATTTTCTTTGTTTTAGAGTCATGATTTTTTCACAAAATAAGTCATTTTATGATTTCATATAGAAAAACCATATTTGTTTCATTTCTGTATTTCCAACATAAAATTGATAAATGCTTATTGAAAACTCATTTAAACTTCATTATCAAAAGAATCAAATAAAATAGAAATCAAATAAAATAAAAACTTGAGTAGTATTTATGTTAATTATTATTATCACAGTAAACTTGAATACGATAAGTATAATTTGGAATGAAAAATATGGTACGATGAAGGTAAACATTCATATACTTCATTATCAAAAGTAATTATGTAATAAAACTCCATATTTATATATGTACAAATACAACCTAGTATCTAATTGCCTAGAAATTTTTCGACGTTTCCGACGACCACCAACAAATTTTCTGGCGACCAAAAATTTGTTCTCTCTTTTTTCCTTTCTTTTCTTCTACCTCTTTTCTTTTTTTTTTCTTTTTTTTCATTTTTTTTATTTTCCGAAATGAAAATGAGAGGAAAGATAAAAAAATAAAAAAAGGTAAAAATACACTTTTGGTCCCTAAGGTTTGGGTTAGGTTTCATTTTGGTCCCTAAGTTTTCAAACTCGACAATTTAGTCCCTGAGGTTTGGATTTCGTTTCATTTTGGTCCCTCTATCACATTTTCCGTTAATACACCTAACAGAAGCTGATGTGGCATTTTTTATATTAAAAAAAATATTTTTTTTATTATTTCTTTGTTTTAAGTTTATTTTTACTATTTTTATCATTTTCTTTTTCTCTCTCACGTGCTTCCTTCTCCCCTTCTTTCTCTCCCCTCCAACTTCTTTCTCCCTCTTCCTCCTCTCTCTCTTTTTCTTCTTTTTCTTCTTCACCACCACCACACCAGAAGTCACCGTCTGGCGATGACCGCCGCTCGCCATAAACTTCTTTTTTTCCCTTCTTCTCCTTCCTTTCTTCTTATCATCTCCTTTCTCTTCATTTTCTTTTTTTCTTTTTTTTTAAGAATAGAAAAGAGGGGAGGGACACTGTTCCGACGCTGAAAACAAAAAGAAAATAAAAAATGAAAAAGGTTGTATTTTTTAGGGGAGAATTCGAGTAAGAGCAAAAGCGAAAAATCTTCACCATCCAAAACCCTTTTTTTTCTGAGTTTTCCCAAAGAAACAATTAAATTTGGCTTGCTTTGATATTTACTACCAAAACGAAGCCCAAATTTGTTTGTTTATATAGTAGTTGTGGAAGAGCCTGATGGCGATGGTGAGAAAGTGAAGAGAGTACAAAGATTTCCTTGCACATCGCCTGAGAAAAAAAAAATCAGATTTCAAGAAACCCCAACTCCTCCATCTTCACGCCGCCCGTATCTCGCTCCAGTAGCCTCCCCGCCAGCCTGCACTCCTCCAACTGCTCCAGTACTTCATATCTGAAATTAAGGGTCCTTGCGTGGGGTTTGGCGTGGGTTTTATTTCTCCATTTCAGCCGATGAGTTTTGGCGTGGGTTTTCAAGTCTCTAGTAATTCAGATCTGGAACGAAACTCGGTTTTTACAGCTTTATTTGATGATTTGGTGCTAAAATTTCAGTTTGGGTTTCATTTTAGATCTAATTAGACTGAATCGAAAGGGAGTGATTTTTTTTTCGAAGTATTCGGGAAGGAAGAAAGAAAGAGAGAAGGGAAAAAGGAAGAAAAGGGAAAGAGAGAAGAAGAAGGGAGGAAGAAAGACGACGGCGAGCAGTAGAGGAGGCGACGCGGTGGAGGAGGAGATGGCAGCGGAGGACTGGGAGGAGGAAGAGGGAGAAAGAAGTTGGAGGGGAGAGAAAGAAGGGGAGAAGGAAGCACGTGAGAGAGAAAAAGAAAATGATAAAAATAGTAAAAATAAACTTAAAACAAAGAAATAATAAAAAAATATATATATTTTCTTAATATAAAAAATGCCACATCAGCTTTTGTTAGGTGTATTAATGGAAAATGTGATTGAGGGACCAAAATTAAACGAAATCCAAACCTTAGGGACTAAATTATCGAGTTTGAAAACTCAGGGACCAAAATGAAACCTAACCCAAACCTCAGGGACCAAAAGTGTATTTTTCCCTAAAAAAAATCGGTCGCTGGAAAAGTCATCGGCGATCGCCAAAAAAGTGGTCGAAAAGTCGACGGCGGTCGCCGAAAAAGTCGTCGCCGAAAAAGTGAAGGAGTCACATGGAAGAAGAGAGGAGAGAGTTACTGTAGATAATGGATAGAATAATCGGGTGGGTTGAATGGTGGGTACTGTAGCAACACAAGGGTAAAAATAACCCACTTCACCCCTTAGTTTTATTGATGTCCCAAACACTGAGTGGACTATAATAGCCCCCACTATTATAACCAACACAAGGGGCCAAATAGCCCCTTAGTAAATGCTAGGAGAGATTGACAACCTCGACCACGATATTTGCTAAATTACTTGCTAATTAAAGTAGTAAATTAAGATTGCATGTAACTATGTTTAGGAGTAACTTCTTAAATTTAGTACTTGGCATGTGTCTTATGACCTAGGAAATTTAATTATTGTGATAGAGGCGTTAATTCCCCCTGATCCCATGCATGGCTAATCTGTCTAGTTCCAATGCAGGCTAAATTAATTAACCGGCCAATTAATTAGTTTAGGCTAGAATCGGGTTAAGTGCGTTGGCTTGTCCGTGATAGTGGAACATGACTCATGGTAACTCTAGAGTACGCCAGACTTAGATAGTTAATTAAAATCAATCGACAATCAATGAATGGAATTAATCAAACTAAACACTGAGTGCAACCCCAACTACAATAATCCTCGTGGTAAGATCAACTAACCCACCTTTACCTTTTTTGCATTTAATTTTCCATATTTATTTTCCCGCCTTTATTTTTATGTCTTATTCTTTTATCCCTAAACCCTCATTTTGGTTACCTCAAAGCACAAAAGAACTTAGAAATAAACCGATGGGAAAAATACACTTTTGGTCCCTGAGGTTTGGGTTAAGTGACACTTTGGTCCTTGAGTTTTCAAACTCAACAAAAATACCCCTGAGGTTTGAGATAAGGAGCACTTTGGTCCCTGCCGTCAACTTTTCTGTTAAATTTTAACGGTTGCTGACGTGGCACTAATATTTTAATAAAAAAATTATTTTTTTTAATTTTTTAAATAAAAAATATTAAAAATAATAAAATAATATTACTTTTATTATTATTTATTATTTCTCCCTCTCTCACTTCTTCTTCTTCTTCCTCTCCATCTTCTTCCTCTTCATCATCTTCCTCCTTCTTCTTCTTCCTATCTCCGGCGGCCGGCGGCCACCGCTCGCCGCTGCCGGCGACTTTTTTTTTTCCTTCTTCTTCTTTCTTCTTCTTTTCTTCTTTTTCTTCTTCCTCCCCTCTTTCCACTGTTTTTCTTCTTCTCTTCCACTTTTTTTTTTTTAAAAAAAAAAAGAAAGAAGAATGGAGGAGGGGCCTCCCTCCTCCTCTGTTTCGCGCCGGAAACGGAGGAGGAGGGACTCCCTCTCCGTCCAGATCTGGACGGCGAGGGAGAAGGGAGGCCCCTCCTCCTCTGTTTCGCGCCGGAAACGGAGGGGCCTCCCTCCCCCTCCGTTTTGCACCGGAAACGGTGGAGGAGGGAGGCCCCTCCTCCATTCTTCTTCTTTTTTTTTTAAAAAAAAAAACAGTGGAAGAGAAGAAGAAAAACAGTGGAAAGAGGGGATGAAGAAGAAAAAGAAGAGAAGAAGAAGAAAAAAAAAAAAAAAAAAAAAAGTCGCCGGCAGCGAGCGGTGGCCGCCGGCCGCCGGAGATAGGAAGAAGAAGAAGGAAGAAGATGATGAAGAGGAAGAAGATGGAGAGGAAGAAGAAGAAGTGAGAGAGGGAGAAATAATAAATAATAATAAAAGTAATATTATTTTATTATTTTTAATATTTTTTATTTAAAAAAATTTATAAAAAAATAATTTTTTTATTAAAATATTAGTGCCACGTCAGCAACCGTTAAAATTTAACAGAAAAGTTGACGGCAGGGACCAAAGTGCTCCTTATCTCAAACCTCATGGGTATTTTTGTTGAGTTTGAAACCTCAGGGACCAAAGTGTCACTTAACCCAAACCTCAGAGACCAAAAGTGTATTTTTCCCTAAACCGATTATTCTCTGTGATCGACCCCAACCACTACTGCTACAAGTTAGCTTTAGGAATCGTGGATTATAAGTTTATTTGAAAAGAGACCGCGACAATCTTCTTCTGTCACCCTCTCCAAATGTGAAGAAGAGTATTTGTACTTGAGTTGTCTTCTAAGGTTTCTATTGCATTCAGGAGTGATTCGGGATAATATATGGTCGAACCGGGTTTGGCCTAGACCTCAGGGGACCAGGCATCAGGGGGATTTGGCGAACCCCGGGCTTGTGCCTGGGATCAACCTCGGCCGAGGATGGGGATTGGGCCCCCTTCGGTTGTCTGGCTCTAGCTGCACTTCATGTTTGTGTTGTGCTGGCTCTGTTGGTTCCTCCATTTTCGAAGTCGTCCTAGTTTTACCTATAACATTAAACCCTCACTCTTGAATTGGGATTTAAGTGTGGCTTATGACCATAAGTTATACTTCCAAGCCTAATTTATGAGTATATTTCTCATCTTATGCCGGTCTACATGTTGGCTCTGATAGGACCTAAATATTCCTATTTTATCACCTATAATCTAACCATGTTAGAGTCATTTCATGCTTTCCTTGTCCTATTTACAGGTTAATTGAACTTAGGCTATGTCGGGAGCCGATCAAGCAAATTGGTGTTAATTCGGGCCAATTATGGAGTTTTGGAGCCATCTCGATGTCTTGGATGGCGAGGAGGTGAAAAGACCCATTTGTGCTGAAGCGGGCTTGAAGATTGAAGCCCCGAACCGAGAAGAAGCGAGACAAGACTGAGATATTAAGCAGCAAGTTGAGATTTGAGGCTGGCGTCTCGACGCCGACGTGAATTCTAGCCGGAGTAGATTGTTCGCAGCGTCGAGACACTGCCCTTGGCGTCTCGATGCCGCCGTATTTTCTATATATATGTAGCCTCGGTTTTAGTCTGCCGTTAGGTTAGAACTTTGGTCCTTTTTACGATTTCTTTGCCTCTTTTACATTCCAGCACTGTTGTAGACCATTCTTGGTCATATTTTATGGATTCTTTCATGTTTATTGTTGCTTTTACTTCATCTATGCGTAGCTAATCTCGTTTAGATCGTTGGATTGGGACTATGTCTTGATTCTTAATAAGATTGGCTGAGTTTTCTGAGTTATACTTGTTGTTCTTATTGTATTTTCATTGAGTTTTGCATGTTATCCCGTTTAAACCAATACATGAGGCTAGTCAATTAGGATTGACGCCCTATGCGATTACCGCTTGTGTATTCTATCAGTTATTTTTAGATAGTCACTAGGTTGAGGCAAGCCACTCTCTACGCGAGACGACCCTTGATAGGCCTAGGTTGCATGTTAAAGGTTGTAGGGATTAGATTTAAATTGCATTTGAATTTGGTTCTTACGATTCCGGACCCACGATCCCAAAGCGGCTAGTTTTAATGGGTAGTTGCGAGATTGCTCGTTAGTTAACTAGTTAGATATAATTAGTAACTGTTGCAGAGGTTTCGAATGGTTTCTAAATTATGTATAAGGGGTGTCGAGCGATAGAGTCTATATTAATTAATCTTGTTAATTGCAGAATTCACGGTTAGCAAGATAATTGACACAGGTTAGTGTAGGAAAGCCCTCCTTCGGTCCCGCCAAATTTTCGTCGTTGTCGGGGAAGGGCGTTTTCTAGTGTTTATAGAATTTTGTTTTCTTTTTGTGCTTTTTTGTTTTCTTTTTGCAGAGCTTAACGATGAAATTAATTAGCCTCGACGTGCTAATCCCATGGACGAGCACATGATGCAATACCTTGCAGCTCCTGATCTAAGTCATCTCCAATCTCTTGGAGACCTCGAAGTCACAAGAGAAATCACATACATCACCCAAGCACCTGAGGAATACTTTCAGAAGTACTGGGATCGCTTCAATGGGTTATGTGCACTTCCTCATAGCCCATTGTCTGATGAGTCCTTGCTGTTGCACTTCATTGAAGGATTATCACTCGATGACAGAAGGATGTTGGATATAGCTAGCGGCGGGGATGCAGTAGACAAAACACCCAGTGAGGCTAGAGAGATAATTTCGAGCTTGTCAATGTATGTTGGGCTCATTATATTTCAAGCACGAAAGGTAAATTCTTCTTATTCTTCGGATAGCCAAGATTCTGAGCAACAGCAAGAAGGTAAGTCTAATGAGGTTAAGTCTAATTCATGTAATTCTTCATGCTTGATAGAAAAAATAGAAATAGGTGATGAGTTAGCTTCGATCCATTCTACACCAATTTCAATTTCCCCTGAACTTATTAGTTATGATTTGCATGGGTTAGATTTAGTAATTCCAATTGTTGACCATTCTGTTGCTCATTATAAAGGTGTCTTGATCAATATGTTGGGGATGATGATGGATTATTTGTTTAAATTTTCTCATGCCTTGCACTCTGTGTGCAAGTTTAATTTATCTACGCAGGAGCAAATCAATAAGAAGAAAAAGAAAAAGGATGTCCTCAAAATTAAAGAGATTGATTTTGGATGAGAAGCGAGGAGAATGTGGTCGTGCAAACGACCTTAAACATTTGCAATTTATAATTTTCCTGATTTTTGTCTTTTCAATTCTTAGATAGGTTTACTTTTATTAGTTGTTTTTATGCTTGGTTTCTTATTTTTGTCTTTTAGGATTGGCGGTACCAAAGCGAAGCCTCTTTGTTTATAAGAAAACGTGATTCACCACCCATGAGCGCGAAATTCAGGGAAGTTCTATTCTTTCCCTATACATTGTCTTATTCTTCATGATTTATTACATTGAGGGCAATGTAAATTTTAGGTTCGGGGTGGGGAATTAAACTTTATATTCCAGTTGAGCCTTGAGCATCTGAGCGTCAGG
This sequence comes from Luffa aegyptiaca, assembly GCA_017139565.1. Taxonomy (NCBI): domain Eukaryota; kingdom Viridiplantae; phylum Streptophyta; class Magnoliopsida; order Cucurbitales; family Cucurbitaceae; genus Luffa; species Luffa aegyptiaca. Next base: position 27,775,150 of record CM029403.1, read on the forward strand.
CCAGCGATTGTGCTTAATGAATATCTTGCATGCTTGTTGTGTATATGCTTGTTTAAGTGATGATGATTTTCTAGGATTGACTCAAATTTTTCGAAAATTTATTGCTTTCGATGAGTTGTGACCGAGAGTGTTCAAAAAAGGAGCCTTTTTAAAACTTTTCTTGGATGTGTCTTGCACTTGTTGGGTATCTTTCTTGCTTTAAAGTAGGACTTGAATGCTTAGGAGCGAGTTACTTAGCTCATATTTCTGTTGTCACCCCGATAGGTGTAAGGTTAAGCGAGAAAGTCTATTTTTTTTGCAAAATAGTGTGTGGAGTCTTGCCTAGAAGAGAAAAAGAAAATATGCCTGCAATAAAAAAAAAAGAGTGGAAAAATAAGTCAGTGAGCGCGAGGCAAAAGAAAAATCATATGCTCGTCATTTTTATTTCGAAAGAAAAAGCATGCTTGCATTGGGCTTAAACGCTTAGGGGTAAAAAGAGCTACCTGCAGTGTGATCAGCTAGGCCAACCAAGAGTAAAACTCGAGTTATGGGTCCATTCATTGTAGTGTGGAAGCTAGTGCCCCATCCAAAAGAAATGCAAAAAGAAAAAAAACAAAAAAAAAAGTGAGAGAGAGAAAAAGCAAAAGCAAAAAGAAAGAAAATAAAGAGACAAAAATGGAAAGTAGAAAAAGGAATTCCTTGATCAGGCACCTAAGTAAGAGGAGCAAATTAGTTTGTTCCATTTGGGCCTTTTAGCAAGACCTTAGTGCCAGTGTAGGGGAAATATAGGATGAGAGTTGAGTAAGCCAATCCCGAGCTAGTAAAGTCTTCTTTAGATGGGATGGAGCTCTCTTGTGCAAGATAATCTTTGAAAAATTTTGATTTGTCTCCTTATTTGTCTCTCTTGCGAATGTATCTTGATTGCTTTAGTTTTTGGTATGTTTGAGTCTTGAGGATTAAATCACTTTTCAATTATATGCACAAGATCTTTCTCTTTGGTCTGGTGTGCCTTGCTCGAGGACTAGCAAGATTTAGGTTGGGGGTATTTGATAGGACCTAAATAGTCTTATTTTATCACCTTAAATCTAAGCTTGTTAGAGTCATTTTATGATTTACTTGTCCTATTTATAGGCTAATTGAGCTTAGGCTATGTCGGGAGTTGATCACGCTAATTGGTGTTAATTCGGGCCAATTTCGGAGTTTTGGAGCATCTCGGTGTCTTGGACGGCGAGGAGGTGAAAAGACCCAATTGTGCTGAAGCGAGCCTGAAGATTGACACCAAAAGCCGAAGATTGAAGCCCCGAACCGAGAGTTGAGGTTTGAGGCTGGCGTCGGGACGCCGACCTTGGCGTCTCGACGCTGACGTGAATTCTGGCCGGAGTGGTTTGTTTGCAGCGTTGAGGCGCTGCCCTTGGCGTCTCGACTCCGCCGTATTTTCTATATATATGTAGCCTCGGTTTTAGTCCGCCGTTAGGTTAGAACTTTGGTCCTTTTTACGATTTCTTTCCCTCTTTTACATTCCAACACTGTTGTAGACCATTCTTGGTCATATTTTATGGATTCTTTCATGTTTATTGTTGCTTTTACTTCATCTATGTGTAGCTAATTTCGTTTAGATCGTTGGATTGGGATTATGTCTTGATTTTTAATAAGATTGACTGAGTTTTCTGAGTTATACTTGTTGTTCTTACTGTATTTTCATTGAGTTTTGCATGCTTTCCCGTTTAAACCAATACATGATGCTAGTCAATTAGGATTGACGCCCTTTGAGATTACCGCTTGTGTATTCTATCAGTTATTTTTAGGTAGCCACTAGGTTGAGGCAAGCCACTCTCTACGCGAGACGACCCATGATAGGCCTAGGATGCATGGTAAAGTTTGTAGGATTTACATTTAAATTGCATTTTAATTTGGTTCTTACGATTCTGGACCCACGATCCCAAAGCGGTTAGTTTTAATGGGTAGTTGCGAGATTGCTTGTTAATTAACAAGTTAGATATAATTAGTAACCGTTGCAGAGGTCTCGAATGGTTGGTAAATTATGTATAAGGGGTGGCGAGCGATAAAGCCTATATTAATTAATCTTGTTAATTGCATAATTCACGGTTAGCAAGATAATTGGCACAGGTTAGTGTAGGGGGGTCCCAGAAACCGACTGGACTAATGAATTCAGTTTAGTATAATTATTAGAGAAAACTAGTAAGCCAACGAATTAGAATCAAACATAATAAATCCCAATCCAACGATCCCTTTCCATGTTATTGATTCCCGTCAAATTTCTCTTCTGCATGCTTATTTTCTGTCTTTTAAAATTTAGCATTTAATTATTCTGTTATTTTTTTGCTTGTCATTCTTTACAAAAATCCCCCTGTTTTCATAAGCACGAAATTCTACACTTACTAGATCCCCCTTCCCTGTGTTCAACCCCGGCCGCTATTGCTACAAAATAGTAGTAGTGTCGTGGATTTTAAATTTATTTGACGACTTCAGGAGAATTCGACACCCTCCTTCGGTCCCGCCAAATTGGCGCCGTTGCCGGGGAAGTGCGTTTTCTAATGTTTATAGGATTTTGTGTTCTTTTTGTGCTTTTTGGTTTTCTTTTTGCAGAGTTTAACGATGAAATCAGCATAGTCTCGGCGTGCTAATCCCATGGACGAGCACATGATGCAATACCTAGCAGCTCCTGATCTAAGTCATCTCCCATCTCTTAGAGACCTCGAAGTCACAAGAGAAATCATATACATCACCCAAGCACCTGAGGAATACTTTCACAAGTACTGGGATCGCTTCAATGGGTTATGTGCACTTCCTCATAGCCCCATTGTTTGAGGAGTCCTTGCTGTTGCACTTCATTGAAGGATTATCACCCGATGACAGAAGGATGTTGGATATAGCAAGCGACGGGGATGCACTAGACAAAACACCCAGTGAGGCTAGAGAGATAATTTCGAGCTTGGCAACGTATGTTGGGCTCATCATATTTCAAGCACGAAAGGTAAATTCTTCTGATTCTTCGAATAGCCAAGATTCTGAGCAACAGCAAGAAGGTAAGTCTAATGAGGTTAAGTCTAATTCATGTCATTCTTCATGCTTGATAGAAAAAATAGAAATAGGTGATGAGTTAGCTTCGATCCATTCTACACCAATTTCTATTTCCCCTGAACTTATTAGTTATGATTTGCATGGGTTAGATTTAGTAATTCCAATTGTTGACCAGTCTGTTGCTCATTATAAAGGTGTCTTGATCAATATGTTGGGGATGATGATGGATTATTTGTTTAAATTTTCTCATGCCTTGCACTCTGTGTGCAAGTTTAATTTATCTACGCAGGAGCAAATCAATAAGAAGAAAAAGAAAAAGGATGTCCTCAAAATTAAGGAGGTTGATTTTGGATGAGAAGCGAGGAGAATGTGGTCGTGCAAACGACCTTAAACATTTGCAATTTATAATTTTCCTGATTTTTGTCTTTTCAATTCTTAGATAGGTTTACTTTTATTAGTTGCTTTTATGCTTGGTTTCTTATTTTTGTCTTTTAGGATTGGCGGTACCAAAGCGAAGCCTCTTTGTTTATAAGAAAACGTGATTCACCACCCATGAGCGCGAAATTCAGGGAAGTTCTATTCTTTCCCTATACATTGTCTTATTCTTCATGATTTATTACATTGAGGGCAATGTAAATTTTAGGTTCGGGGTGGGGAATTATACTTTATATTCCAGTTAAGCCTTGAGCATCTGAGCGTCAGGCCAGCGATTGTGCTTAATGAATATCTTGCATGCTTGTTGTGTATATGCTTGTTTAAGTGATGATGATTTCCTAGGATTGACACAAATTTTTCGAAAATTTATTGCTTTTGATGAGTTGTGACCGAGAGTGTTCAAAAAAGGAGCCTTTTTAAAACTTTTCTTGGATGTGTCTTGCACTTGTTGGGTATCTTTCTTGCTTTAAAGTAGGACTTGAATGCTTAGGAGCGAGTTACTTAGCTCATATTCTTGTTGTCACCCCGGTAGGTGTAAGGTTAAGCGAGAAAGTCTATTTTTTTTTGCAAAATAGTGTGTGGAGTCTTGCCTAGGAGAGAAAAAGAAAATATGCCTACAATAAAAAATCATATGCTCGTCATTTTTATTTCGAAAGAAAAAGCTTGCTTGAATTGGGCTTAAACGATTAGGGGTAAAAAGAGCTACCTGCAGTGTGATCAGTTAGGATAACCAAGAGTAAAACTCAGGTTATGGGTCCCTGCACTGTTGTGTGAAAGCTAGTGCCCCATCCAAAAGAAATGCAAAAAGAGAAAAAAAACAAAAAAAAAAGAGAGAGAGAGAGAGAGAGAAAGCAAAAGCAAAAAGAAAGAAAATAAAGAGAAAAAAATGGAGAGTAGAAAAAGGAATTCCTTGATCAGGCACATGAGCAAGAGGAAGCAACCTAGTTTGTTCCATTTGGGCCTTCTAGCAAGACCTTAGTGTCAGTGTAGGGGAAAGATAGGATGAGAGTTGAGTAAGCCAATCCCGAGCTAGTAAAGTCTTCTTTAGGTGGGATGGAGCTCTCTTGTGCAAGATAATCTTTGAAAAATTTTGATTTGTCTCCTCATTTGTCTCTCTTGCGAATGTCTCTTGATTGCTTTAGTTTTTGGGATGTTTGAGTCTTGAGGATTAAATCACTTTTTAATTATATGCACAACGTCTTTCTCTTTGGTCTGTGTGTGCCTTGCTCGAGGATTAGCAAGATTTAGGTTGGGGGTATTTGATAGGACCTAAATAGTCCTATTTTATCACCTCTAATCTAAGCTTGTTAGAGTCATTTTATGATTTACTTGTCCTATTTACAAGTTAATTTAGCTTAGGCTATGTCGGGAGCCGATTACGCTAATTGGTGTTAATTCGGACCAATTACGGAGTTTTGGAGCCATCTCGGTGTCTTGGATGGTGAGGAGGTGAAAAGACCCAATGGTGCTGAAGCGGGCCTGAAGATTGACACCAAAAGCCGAAGATTGAAGCCCCGAACCGAGAAGAAGCGAGACAAGACCGAGATATTAAGCAGCAAGTTGAGATTTGAGGCTGGCGTCGAGACACTGTTGGGATTGGTGTCCTAAAACTCATAGATAGTGAATGTTAAACGAATTATATACTTATTCGATAAAGGCGTTATCGAGATTAATTCAGTAAAGTTATTACTGAATAAAGTAAATTGCACATATAATAACCCAAATCCAATAAACTAAGATCCATGGCTATAGGATGAACACTTGAGCTTTATGTAGAGACATAAAAGTGGATCAAGCTTGAGTAATAGCCAAAACGGTCTATAGTATAGGGATAGGGTTGGGTACCTTATTCTGGAGACACTATGAGACGCGACCCACTTTATAGATGGTATAGACGATGTGATCCTAAATCGTCCATGTAGAGACATGCGAGTGGGGGCGTCCTATGCAATGAGTTTGCATAAGACCAGGACCAAGAAATAAGTCGCTCTCGCTTTATAACACTGTTTACTGACGAGAGTGACTATTTCATGTGATGACCTAGGTAACTCGATCTTAATCCTGAGCTAACTATGAATTCCTGTTTATTCAGACTTATCCTTAGATCTGCATAGGTGAGAGTGGCTCAGTATCGCCGACTCAATAAGCCTCCCATTTCAGGGATAGGAACGGGTAGATAGCTGTTGACATAGTCGTGCAAGAAGGAATTCACTCCTACCCGAATTAGGGATAGTAGAGAGGTTGTTCCCTTAAGTGCTGACTCCGGAGCTTGAACAAAGGGATCCCGCCCTCTCATTGGCCCGAGAGGGACTCGGTTTATTGGTTGGACCATAAACCAATTGTTCATTAGAGGATCAGTGGGACTTGAGGAACTAAAAGTACTATAAGGGTGAAACGGCTTTTTGACCTAGCTATAGATACGAACAACCTGTGAAGGATCGACTTACTAATCATGGTTAAATCAAGTGGACGGAAATATATCTATAGTGAGGGGAGTGCAACTATCGGGCTATAGTGGAGTGTCCCGGTAGTTAACGAATGTTGGCTAGCTTGGATAATGAGATTAGTCGGTTAGCCTTGAATCGTTGGAGCCCATGATCTATAGGTCCATTAGGTCCCCCTACTAGCTCATATTGGAACAAAGCCTAGAAAAAAAAGATAGGAAGCTTTGAATCGTTCAAAATCGGGAAAACGGGTATTATCGTAAATTGTGTTTGACACAATAATTTAATTATGAATTAAATTAGAAAATGAGAGATGGAGTATTTAAAAGTGTTTTGAATACCATATATATGTATTAGGAATCATATATAATTCATGGCACTAGGTGATAAAGATTAATTGGATTAATCATGTAAAAATTACTTGGAATTGTACAAATTAATTGCCTAGAAATCAATTTCAATTTTGAATTGAAATAGGAATGAATTGCAAGCTGAAAATTGAGAATTTAGATTCAATTTTAAGTGGATTTAGTGGCATTCCCACTCTTGCATGTTGATGCATAGTGGAAAACAACACAACCATGCACTAGTTGCATGTGTTGTGAATTAAACACCTAGAATCCACTTTGAGTTGCAATTTCACCATGTGTCTAGTGTCATGAGACTTCTCTTTGCATAGAAGATGTCTATATAAGGAGTATGAATCAGATTCAAATGAAGTAGAGCCATTTTCCATATTGTTATGCTGCTGGATTTTGGTCTCAAACTCACTCATCTCCATATATCTCTCTAGTGCTTGAACCTTCAAGCATTCCCTTCCGTTCCCTATCTCTATAGACTCCCACAAGTCGTTCTTGGCCCGGAGAATAGTAGGGAAGACACTAAAGGTGGTCCACACACCGTTCGTGATCAAAGGAATCAAAGGGAGTTGTTGAATCGGTCTCCAAAAGGTTGGTAAAAATTCTGCTCTCACCTTACGGTATTTGGACAGCATGTTTTCATTTTCTAAAATTGATGTAGTTAAGTGCCTCCGATCCTAAAATTGTTTCCGCATCTGTTATATGAACACCTTCAGACACCGACGCAAATTCTGGCCGGAGTGGATTGTTCGCAGCGTCTCGACGCTACCCTTGGCGTCTCGATGCCGCCGTATTTTCTATATATATGTAGCCTCGGTTTTAGTCTGCCGTTAGGTTAGAACTTTGGTCCTTTTTACGATTTTTTTCCCTCTTTTACATTCCAGCACTGTTGTAGACCATTCTTGGTCATATTTTATGGATTCTTTCATGTTTATTGTAGACCAAAGCGGCTAGTTTTAATGGTGATAGCGAGCATAACTAGCTAATTTTCCCTAATTAATTTAGCTAGTCTTTTATAATTTATTGGCCAAAATTATGCATTTATGTGTTGTATTTTTAGGAAATATAGTTTTGAGCCAATTGGATGTTCGGGATGCGAAAAGAAGCCGAAGAATGAAAAAGAATCAAAGTTGGAAGATTGAAAATAGGCCTATCCGCAGACCAGCGTCGAGACGCTGCTCTCTGGGCGTTTTGACGTTGACATTCTATATTTGGAGTTCGCAATTAAAAAAAAAAAAATCACAGCGTCGCGATGCTCTCAGTCGAAAATCTCAGAATCTGAAAAATCGTGGTAGCGTCGCGACGCTATGACCAAAATTTTTCCTATAAATATTTTGCGATTAGGGCTTTTTGGGGGACTTCTCTTGGACAATTTGGAGCCATAAAACAGAGAAAAAATGGACTTTTGAAGCTCAAACAAGTGGAGGAAAAGCGGGAATCAAACCATTGTTCGTGGGGATCGTCACGGGGATGTGCGGTTCTCGGCCTACCTAGTGTTTAATTCTCTTTACCCTTTGCTTTTGTAGTTTTTATGGCTTGTTTAGACTTAGTTTATATTGTAATTTGGCTTATGTGTAGCTAAGTTTAATTCTTAGGGATTGATGTAGTCGTTGGGCACTTTATAGATTGATTTAATGGTTTTATTGCTATTGATGTCATTTATGCATAATTGTGTTCTTAATGATTTCAATTTACCGGCCATAAATTGATTGTTGTTTGTGCTTGAATCTAACTCGGGAGAGGATTTAGCTTAGAAATCATTATGCATAACTAGGATTTAGCTAGAAATCGGGAGATAATAGTTAATTCTAGAAATCGTTAAAAAGGTTAACCTTAATGCCGTGCATGTTTAATGAATTTAGATAGGGATATCGGGTTCATTGCATGTGGGAGAATCATGTATGCTCGGGAGAGATATGTGTGATTTTAGTTTCCCAAGATTTATGAATCATAGCATGTCATTAAACCATGAATTAATCCATAATCCCAATTGGTGAAATCAAATCCCTAAGACCGTTGACTCCATTAGATTGTCATACTTTTTCATTGTTTTGTGTTTGATTACATTCATTTTCACTTTGATTGATTCCCTAAATAAAATTGGGCAAGAGTATTTTCGGTAATTAAAATTGATTAGAAATCCAATCCACTATATTATTACTTGACCCGTGCGCTTGCGGTAGGAAAGTTCCACATCAAATGGGTAGTTGCGAGATTGCTTGTTAATTAACTAGTTAGATATAATTAGTAACCGTTGCAGAGGTCTCGGATGATTGCTAAGTTATGTATAAGAGGTGGCGAGCGATAGAGTCTATATTAATTATTCTTGTTAATTGCAGAATTCACGGTTAGCAAGATAATTGGCACAGGTTAGTGTAGGGGGGTCCTCCGAGTAACCAAGAAACCAACCGGACTAATGAATTCAGTTTAGTATAATTATTAGAGAAAACTAGGAAGCCAACGAATTAGAATCAAGCATAATAAATCTCAATCCAACGATCCCTTTTCATGTTATTGATTCCTGTCAAATATCTCTTCTGCATGCTTATTTTCTGTCTTTTAAAATTCAGAATTTAATTTTTCTTTTATTTTTTTGCTTGTCATTGTTTACAAAAATCTCCCTGTTTTCATAAGCACGAAATTCTACACTTACTAGATCCCCCTTCCCTGTGTTCAACCTCGGCCGCTATTGCTACAAAATAGTAGTAGTGTCGTGAATTATAAATTTATTTGACGACTTCAGGAGAATTCGACACCCTCCTTCGGTCCCGCTAGGCTCCTTTTGGATTCAGCCGAGGCGGACATATTAGCCTTTCTTAGTTTTATAATAAGCTCGACGCTGTCCTAAAGCGTCTCGACGTTGCCAATAAATTTCCTTTTATAATTGAGGCGGCAAGGGTCCAGCGTCTCGACGCTGTCCCTTGCGTCTCGACACTGCTGTGATTTTTTCTATAAATACCACATTATGTTGCACGACCAAAGGGAGTTCAATTGGTTAGATTTTAGCTCTAATTCAGACTAGAGACCTTTGGTGGGAGCTGAAGCAAGGACAAGGAGTGGGATTCAAGCGAGAACGCGTGGAGATCGTGATGGGGACGTGCGGTTTTCGACGGATTCGTGTTTTTCCCTTTTTTCCCTTATCTCTTGTAGAATTTATGGCTTTCCTTTCAATTATTGTTTCTAGTTCCAAGATTATGTGTTGCTAATTGTTTGTCTTAGGGATTGATGTAGTTGTTTTGATTGTTGGATTGATTAATGGATTGAATGTGCTTTTATTTTATTCATGCAATTACATTCTCAAAGCTAAATTAACCGGCTATTGATTGAATGATGTTGTGTTGAATCTTGCTTGGGAGAGGGGATTTAGCTTAGGTCTTGATTGCATGACTTAAGTAGAATTCTAAGATCGGGAGATTTAGAATAACTTGAGAAGTTGTAAAAAGAACTAGACTCAGCATGCTAATGAATTTAGATAGGGATATCAGATTTATTTGTATGCATGAGAATCCATTATGCTCGGGAGAGATAATTGTGAAATAAGTTTCCTTGACTTATAAAATAATTGCACGCTAAAATTCATTCTCATTAATCAATCCTCAATCTCAAATAATGAAATCAATTCCCTAAGAGTCTTTCCATTTGAGCCTCCATATTTTTATGTTTTTGTCTTTAGATTTATCTTTCTCTTTAAGTTTGGATCTCTAAATAAAATTGAACAAGATCAATAACGATACTTAATTATTTAGAAACCCAATCAAGAGGACGACACTCGTTTTATACGAACATCACTATATTAAAACTTGACATGTACACTTGCAGTAGGAAAACTCCACATTAGCAGCAAGAGACGAAGGACCGAGAGATAACTCAAACGACCGCACACGAACAACGAATGACAGCTAGTGAACGACTGAAGACGGCCGACGAATGGAAGGAGAGAGCCGCAAACAGTTGAGGTTTGAAGACGAAGACTTTAGACCTAAGAGAGAAAACGCATGGGGTTTTCAGTTTAATTAAAAAAAGAATTAAAACAAAGGAGCTAATTTTTAATAATTATTTTTAATTAAGGACGCGTAATCAAAGTCATAAATTTATGATGTTGAAAAAATTTCATAAAATATAAAAAATACGAAAATCTGCGTTTTTTCCCGCCAAAAAAGCGCCCCCAATTATTTATGACCTTTTTTCTCCTTCCTCCCCTTTATTTAGTTTGACTATGGTGTCATGAAATGTCAAAATTGTAGTAGTGTCAAAAGAGGATGGTCGATCTTGACTTTGGAAGCTCTTGCAATTAATGAGGGGTTGAGGAATTACCTGAAGCTAAGTGCCAGCCGCTCTTTGCTCCTAATAGTCAAATCAAACTCCCAAGAAGTGATCAAAGCCCTAAATTCCCAATGCATTGATCTCTGATAAACAAACAATGTGTTGAAGAAGTCGGGCAGCTCGCAAAAGAGGTAGGAGAATTTACCTTCAGCTGGTGTCCAAGAACGAGTAATTTGGTTGAGCATTTTCTGGCACGAGAAGTCATCAATCTTTGCTCAACACGATCTCAGTCGAGAGGGCATTGTCAAATTTTTGTGTTTCCTAGCCGTTTTGATCTCTGTTCATCTTCTGCAGTGGAAGATTTTGTGTTGTGTGGGGATTCTGTTATCCCTACGTTGCTTTCCTCCATCATTGGGGACGAATTTAGTTGTACCTAATTTGGTTGGTTTTTACTGAAGTATTATTTCATCAAAAAAAATTAATAAATAATTAAATAAATGAGGTGGGTATATTAAGTTAAATAATTTATACAAAAAAAAGGTAGAAACCAAAATATTTTCTTCAAAGTTTACATATCAACAAGAAGGATGTTGAAAGTGTAGAGATGAAAAGGAAATAATTACTATTTTAGTCCTTGGTGTTTAAGATATGTTTCAATTTGGTCTTAATTTTTTAAGTCTTACATTTTAATTTGTAGCTTAGAAGTTAAGGTATCTACTACATTCTTTATGGTCAGAATTTGAAATCTTCACCCATACCTTCATTGTACAAAAAGATTTCTTTTCTTAGGTTTATATCATGCTCAATTTTAATCTATGAGATGATATGGGCATTAGTTACTTAATGGAATGCTAACTAAGATACTAAGTAAGTTCGTTTAAAATTATTTTTTATCATTTTATTGCGAATGCCACAAAAATACTTGTTTTTTGTCATACTAGTGTTTTACCACGTGCATTAGACGTGTAATTTTTTTAATTTGAAAATATTTAGAATGTAATAGTCCGTATTGGAAATATGGTCAATCTTGCAATAACGCAGTAGCAGCTAACAAAACTTATAACACTAGTATGACTGTAACAGTCGGCTCTTTAAAAAAAAAAAGGATTAATTTATTTTAATTTATTTTAATGATTTTCAAGAAAATCTTTGATTTGAATTTATTTCCTTTTTGAATTAGGAGGTAAATTTGAATTATCCTTTTCCTTTTTAAGAAAGGAAATATTCTTTTAGGGTTTTAATTAGGGTTCTATTTAAAAGACGTTTTCTTTAGCCCTAACTATTTTTAGGCTCTGAATCAAAAAAAAAAAAAAAAAGAGAAGAATAACGCATTCTGCACTTTCTTTCCCAGAGAAAAAGTAGTAAGTTTTTCTTCTCTTCTATGTTTTTGCTTTGTTTTCTTTTCTTTTTGAACAGTTTTAGTATTTATTTGTTCTATTTGGGATGAAATTGGTTTTCAAACCTTTTGCCCTAAAAAGTTTTAGGTTTTGTTTTTGGCCTAAATTTTTATCAAAGTTTTTCCTCTTAGAGTTTTTGTTTGAAAATCAAAGATTCAATGAAAAGAAATTTTTCCAGAATTTTCCAACCTTGAATTTCTTTGATTTTGGGGTTGTTTTTGTGTTTAAATTGGAACCTTTTTGTTCAAAAAGTTTGCCTATGATTGCTAAATTGAAGTATGATTTATGGCTTTGATTTCTTCGTGAAAAGGGAATGTTTTTACTGATTTTACAGCAGATTTATTGGGTTTTTCAAATCTGGTTTTTGTATTAAAAACTATCCATTATTGATTTGTTTTAGTGTGAAAAGCTTGGAAAATCTTTATTTTGTTTGCAGAAAATTTTCTGGGTTATTTATCCCAATTTTAAGATTTAAGATAGTTTTGAAGGTTTTAAAGATTGAGGAATTGAAATCTTGATTTGTATTTAAATGGTATTGAAAGGTATTTGTTTTACTGATTTTTGGTATGAAACAGTTGGATTTTAAAGGGAAATTTTACAGATTTTCAATGCTGTTTTTGGCACCCAATAAGCCTATTTTCCCCACTTTTTATGAAAAGAATTTATTTTAAGTGGGAAAATTTGGAGGTTAAGTTTGATTGCCATTTGGATTGGTCATTAGACCTTTAAGATGGATTTGTTGGTTTCTAATTAGAGAAGTATTGGATTTGTTTAGGATATTGTTGGATTCAAGGAAACAAATTTGATTTGCTTTGGGCTCAAGATTTGTAGGTTCCGATCGAGGTAAGTAATTTCCACATCCCTTCCAAAATAGAAATTTTGGTTAAAATTGTTTGTTTTAAATTGAAATCGAATTTGATCGAAATTGATTATGTTTCAATTGTTTTGTTAAATGAAAGCATGTTTACTGTTTTGAATGTTTTGAAAAGTGTTTTGAATTGAATCGATAGTGCTATCTGGATATGCCAAATTTTGTTTTAGGGATTGTATGCTTTATAGTAGCCATATTGGAATTGACGGTTATATGTTCTGAATGAAACTTATTTGTGAGAAGGCACTTATGTGGTTTGACGTTCCTTTGGAATGTAGATTCATGTGTGTGTTTCACTCACGTGGCCTCACTCTTAAGTATTTGTACGAAATGTTACGACTGTAGCTTATTTGTGGGAAGGCACTTATTTGGTTTGACGTTCCTTTGGAATGTAGATTCATGTGTGTGTTTCACTCACATGACCTCACACTTAAGTATTTGTATGAATTGTTCTGAAACTTATTTATGGGAAGGCACTTATGTGGTTTGACGTTCCTTTGGAATGTAGATTCATGTGTGTGTTTCACTCATATGGCCTCACACTTAAGTTTTTGATTTGAAATATTCTGGTCGGTTTTAACCGACAATTATGTATGTATGTCTGAATGGTGTTACCGACGGGTAACCACTTCTGTTCTGGGCTACTCCATTGATGCATCTTTCCCAATATGTTCTGAAAGTATTGTTTGACTGAAAGTTTGTATGACTAAAAGAATGATTTTGTTTCGAATATTGAAATGTTTTATTACCTGAAATCTTATGTTTTGTTTTGAACGAAAATGAATTGTGAACTTGATGTGGAAGTTGCTTATTGAGTATTTTTGTACTAATTTTATGTTTTTAAAATGTTTTCAGATGATGGAGCAAGTGATAGTTCTGATAACGATTAGGCTAGCGTTCTGGCATGACCGATGAGGACTTATGATCTGTAAGATTTAGTAGGCTTCTGTAGGTTTTGTTGTTTTCGGTATTGTTTAGTTGTTAGATTTTTTATTTGTTTTTGAATGTTGGACTTGGCTTTGGTTGTAAGCCTTGTTTTCTGAATAATAGGTTGTGTTTTCAGTTTTGTTAAATCGCTTCCGCAATATTTGAAAGTTTGACCGTATTGAAAAATACGGGTTGTTAGAATGACAAATCCGATAAACAAACAATGTCGCAAAAGAGGTGGGAGAATTTACCTTCAGTTGGTATCCAAGAACCAGTAATTTGATTGAGCATTTTCTAGCACGAGAAGTCGTCAATCTTTGCTGAACATGATCTCAGTCCAGAGGGCATTGTCAATTTTTTGTGTTTCCTAGCCGTTTTGATCTATGTTCATCTTCTACAGTGGAAGATTTTGTGTTGTCTAGGGATTCTTTTATCCCTACGTTGCTTTCCTCCATTATTAGGAAGGATTTTAGTTGTACCTAATTTGGTTGGTTTTTAATGAAGTATTATTTCATAAAAAAAAATTAATAAATAATTCAATAAATGAGGTAGGTATATCAAGTTAATTAATTTATGCAAAAAAAAAAAAAAAAAAAAAGGTAGAAACCAAAATAATTTCTTCTAAGTTCACATATCAACAAGAAGGATGTTGAAAGTTTAGAGATGAAAAGGAGATAATCAAGGCCCGTTTGATAACCATTTCATTTTTTGTTTTCTGTTTTTGTTTTTCATTTTAAAAAAACAGGGATGTTTGATAGCCATTTCTGTTTTCTGTTTTCTGTTTTTTAAAAACGTTTTTGAAATTATAAGTAAATTTCAAAAACAAAAAAAAGTAGTTTTTAAAAACAGATTTCTGTTTTTCAAAAACTCATTTTTCTTCTAATGCTTACTTTTCTCCTTTTTACCTCTCTCTCCAACAAATTTTTTTCTCTATTTTTTTCTCTCTCTAAAATTTTCTCTCTCAAAATTTTTTTCTCTCTATAACTTGTTTATTTCTAAAAACTTGTCAATACCTTTTCTCTCCTCAATAAACATGTTCTAATTTTTCTTTTGGAAAAAAAAAAAGTCACCAAAATTTTCTATCGCTACAACTTTTCTTTATTTTTCTAATTTATCGTTAGTTCTTTAGCATATCTTTTACTCTTAACTTTACTATCTCTCTAAATTTTCTTTTTTTATTTAATTTTTTAAATCTAAAATTTATCGCTTTTACTCTAACTTGTTTTCTATTTTTTCTCTAACTAATATCTTTTCTCGAGTCTAACTAATATTCTTTCTCTAAACATTTTCTTTCATCTCTCTAAATTTTCTATGTTTAACTATTCTCTCGTATTTTCAAAAAAAAAAAAAAAAAAAAAAAAAACCTCTTGAAAACAATTATATTTGTGTCTCTCTAAATTTTTGTTTCAATGTCTTTACACATTTTTCTCTCTTTACAATATCTTTTTCATCTTTCTAATGTTTAAAAAACTGAAAACCAAAAACAATTATCAAACAAGGTTGGTTTTCTGTTTTTTAAAAACATAAAACAAAAAACATTTATCAAACATATGTGGTTTTTGTTTTTAAAAAACAGGAAACCAAAAACCAAAAACAGAAAAACAAAAAACAAAAAACTGAAATGGCTATCAAACGGGCCCTAAATTTTTAGTCCTTTGTGTTTAAGATAATTTTCAATTTGGTCTTAAGTTTTGAAGTCTTACATTTTAATTAGTAGCGTAATAGTTAAGGTATCTACTACATTCTTTGAGGTCAGAATTTCAAATCTTCACCCATACCTTCCTTGTACAAAAAGAATTATTTTCTTAAGTTTATATCATGCTCCATTTTAATCTATGAGATGATATGGGCATTAGTAACTAAATGGAATGCTAACTAAGATATTGAGTAAGTTTGTTTAAAATTATTTTTTATTATTTTAATGCTAATGCAACAAAAATACTTGCCTTTTTCATACTAGTGTTTTACAACGTGCATTAGACGTGTAATTTTTTTAATTTAAAAATATTTAGAATGTAATAGCCCGTATTGGAAATATGGTCAATCTTGCAATAATGCAGAAGCGATTAACAAAACTTATAACACTAGTATGACAAAAAGTAGGGGTTGAGGAATTACCTGAAGCTTGGTGTCAGCCGCTCTTTGTCCCTCATAGTCAAATCAAACTCCCAAGAAGTGATCAAAACCCTAAATTCCCAATGCATTGATCTGTGATAAACAAACAATGTGTTGGAAGAAGTGGGGGAGCTCGCAAAAGAGGTCGGAGAATTTACGTTCAGCTAGTGTCCAAGAACCAGTAATTTGGTTTAGCATTTTCTGGCACGAGAAGTCGTCAATCTTTGCTGAACACGATCTCAGTTGAGAGGGCATTGTCAATTTTTTGTGTTTCCTAGCCGTTTTGATTTATGTTCATCTTCTGCAGTGGAAGATTTTGTGTTGTGTGGGCATTCTGTTATCCCTACGTTGCTTTCCTCCATTATTAGGGAGGATTTTAGTTGTACCTAATTTGGTTGGTTTTTAATGAAGTATTATTTCATAAAAAAAATTAATAAATAATTGGGAAAAATACACTTTTGGTCCCTGAGGTTTGGGTTCGGTTTCATTTTGGTCCCTGAGTTTTCAAACTCGACAACTTAGTCCTTGAGGTTTGATTTAAGTTTCATTTTGGTCCCTCCATCCATTTTTCTGTTAATTCCTAACGAAAATCTGACATGGATTTTGTTTTTTTATTAAAAAAATATATATTTTTAATTTTTTAAAATAAAATAATATAATAAATACTTTTCTATTAATTTTCTTTTTCTTTTTTAATTCTTTTTTTTTCATTTTCTTTTCTTTGTCCTTTTCCTCCGGCGAGCAGCTCCGGCCGTGGTTGTTGCGTTCCCTCCGGATTTTGCTTGCTGCGTCTCGTCAGGCGAGCCCAGACCGTGATGGTTCTTATTCCGATCTTCTTCTTTCTCCGGCGAGCAGCTCCGCCCACGGCTACTCAAGACCCACGACCCACGCGTCCCTCTCTTTCACATACCCACGACCCTCTCTCTCTCGCATTGTCCCTCTCTCACCGCAAGACCCACGACCCACGAGTCTGTCGGCGATTTCTGAAGGTTCTGACGACACGAGTCGTCTTCTTCTCCCAGATTTGCACTGCCGAAACGAAAAGGAAATGGAGTTTCAGATTTTTGCAGCTGCGAGAGTGGAACGGCTGCAAGTGGTGTTCCAGATCTGAGCGAAGACGAGTGTGAAATGGGCGTTCCAGATCTAGGTTTCAGACTTCGACGAAGGGTTCGCGCGAACTGCGAGCGAAGACAGGTGTGCGGATCTGAGTTCGTCTGGTCGTGTGTATTGTCGATCGAGGGTCGTTAGGAGCTCCTGCACAGTGAACGTCGACGTGAAGGACCCGCCGAAAATCCAGATCTGCTCGTGACCACACTGTGGTTCACCGGAGAGATAATCGACTGGGCTTCGCGTAGAGAAAATTCTCGGGTCGTCGGCAAGAGAGATGAGATGAAGAGAGGGAGAGATGAGAGAAGGAGAGAGAAAGAAAGAAGGAAAGAAGGAAAAAAAAGAGAAAGAAAAAACATCTCCGGCGGCCGACGTCGACGATGGGCGGCGGTAACCGGCGGCGATGGACGGCAATGACCAGCGGCGGAAACTGGGCACAACTTGAAGAAGAAGAAGAAAGAATAAAAAAAATATTTTTATTAATTTGGTATTATTTTTAATTTAAAAATTAAAAATATATATTTTAAATAAAAAATAGGTCCCATGTCAGGAAGCCGTTAGTTTTTAACGGAAAAATTAATGGAGGGACTAAAATGAAACTAAAACCAAACCTCAGGGACTAAATTGTTGAGTTTGAAAACTCAAGGACCAAAATGAAATCTAACACAAACCTCAGGGACTGAAAGTGTATTTTTCCCTAAATAATTCAATAAATGAGATGGGTATATCAAGTTAAATAATTTATGGAAAAAAAAAAGGTAGAAACCAAAATAATTTCTTATAAGTTCACATATCAACAAGAAGGATGTTGAAAGTTTAGAGATGAAAATGAGATAATTACTATTTTAGTCCTTTTTGTTTAAGATAATTTTCAATTTGGACTTAAGTTTTGAAGTCTTACATTTTAATTTGTAGCTTAATAGTTAAGGTATCTACTACATTCTTTGAGGTCAGAATTTCAACTCTTCACTCATACCTTCATTGTACAAAAAGATTTATTTTCTTAGGTTTATACCATTCTCCATTTTAATCTATGAGATGATATGGGCATTAGTAAACTTAATGGAATGTTAACTAAGATACTGAGTAAGTTCGTTTAAAATTATTTTTTGTTATTTTAATGCTAATGCAACAAAAATACTTGTCTTTTGTTATACTAGTATTTTACCACGTACATTAGGCGGGTAATTTTTTAAATTTAAAAATATTTAGAATGTAATAACTCGTATTGGAAATATGGTCAATCTTGCAATAACACTAAAGCGGTTAACAAAATTTCAATTCTTACTTAACTAAAAAAACAAGGCTTACAACCTAAGTCAAGTCCAACAATAAAAAACACAAAGAACTAAACAATATCAAATCTGATATGTCCTCCCCAAGCATACTAAAACCTACAGATCACAAGTTCCTCAGTGATCATGCTAGAACGTAAGTCTTAATCACTGTCAGAACTATCACTTGCTCCTTCATTTGGAAACATTTAAAAAAATGAGTAAAAAATAAAAACGCAACCTCCACATCAATTTCAAAATTCATTTTCGTTCTAAAAAAATCATAAAATTTTAGTCAAGAAAAATGTTTCAACATTTGAAACAAAATTGTTCTCTCAATTTAACATAGTCAGTGTAACGACCCGACCTCTTAATAAGCCTTTAAGGGACCGTTACGACAATGCATGCTTTGGAGGCCTTTTTAAATAAAAATATTTTGAAACATAAATTCTAATTTAAGTAAAAACTTTAAAACAAAACTTTTATTCGGGATCCCTAATTCTAAAGGTTTTAAATATGCTAAAATAATTTCTAAAATATAAATGTACATGGCCTCTGGAAAATATCTCAAAACAAATTTACAATTCAATAAAGTGAAATAGAGTTCTTAAAGCGGAAGAAAAATAAAATATGAAACTCAAGTCCTCTCATAGCTGTCTATCGGATTCTCATCAATCGCCTTCCATCTGCCATTGCCTTTACCTGAAAAAAAAAATATTTTTGAAAAGAATGAGTATTTTAAATACTCAGTAAGTGACCCTACTATTGAGGTTGGGTCACGCTTTAAAAACATTTTAAGAATCAACAACAAATATAATTTTGGTGGTTCTAAACTTTATTTTTAAACTTACTAAAGATATACATCAATTTCATGCATATCCTAGACACATCAATTTCATGTGCCTTCTATGGAGGCCGTCAATTTCACGAAACCTTGAGGTCGTCAATTTCACGAACCTCGACTTAGGTACATCAATTTCATGTCTCTAAGTCTTGTACATCAATTTCATGTACACTTAAATACTTTAAACTAATTCCTTTAATGGAATTTTAAACTAATTCCTTTGATGGAATTTTAAGAGACCACCAACTCGACTATTTCAATATTAACGATTAAATGCAATAATAATAAATTTCATGCTTTCAATAATTTTCATAAACTCATACATAATGAAAAATATAAATTTCTCATGCATAATTCTCATGCTTTTAAACAATAATAATAAATTTCAAGAACAACTCATAAGCACGAGAATTTTAGAAAATCAACACGTGCTCCCAACTAAAGAGTTCAATAGTAAGTTCACTTACCTTGGCTTTTAACTCCTTAATTTTAAGCTCCACTTTAACTCCAAGAATGTCGATCACGACCACGGACCAACTAATATAAACGAAGTCGACGCTTGCCGCCCAAGTTCTAAATCGACTTAATTTTCAACAATCCAAGCTCTAATCTCTATGGGTGCCTATAATCAAGACCCAATCTCACATGGGTATCTCATTATGAGGAATAATCAATCCAAAATTGCTTTAAAATTCACTTACCCATGGCCGAACTCACTCAAAATCGAAGGAATTCGAAGACCCACTGCACAAATCACCAACAATCGGAAGGAAGCTTGCTGCAAAACCCCCAAAACTAAATGGGTATTCAATCTAATTACCAAAAACAACCAACAAGACCTTAAACTAACTTACCCAATGCCGAATTCGACTAAAAACGCCCAAGAACGCTGTTGAACCCCAAAATTCGCGCCTCCTTGCTGACTGTACTGCTACTTGCTGGATTTCGTCGATTGCAGCAGCAGTTATACCCGTCGAAAAACGAGGCTACTGGACTGATTCTTGCCGGAACGCCCTTGCTGCTGCTGTTGTGACGCGAGGAAGGCTGCAACCGACTGGAGTTTCTGCTACACGCTTGCACTACCGTGGCGTGCGGTCGCCGGAGAGAACGCGTGCCGTCGAGGTGCTTGCCGGAGGAGAAGACTCGTGTCGTCGCTTTGCTGGTTGGGTTCACAATCGGGTAAGGAGAAGAAGAAAATCGAAAATAAAGGGGAGAGAGGCGACTGGTTCAAATGGAGAGGGAAAAGATAATAGCTGATCTAAGGCTCCGCACAGCTCTATTTTAAAGAGATGGCTTAGGGCTAGGCTTGACTCCAACCTCCACCAATTTACAAAAATGTCATCACAACCCAAATTTTAGAATTTCACCAAATTTTCAAATCTTTGTAATCTCCCTCCAACTCCAATTAACTCCCAAACTACATAAATTTGAATTTTACCTTAAATTACAGGCGTTACAGTCAGTACATATTAGGAAAGATGCATCAATGGAGTAGCCAAGACAGAAGTTGTTATCCGTCGGTAACACCAATCATACATACATACATACATACATAAATGTCGATTAAAAACCGAATAGAACATTTCATACAATTGCTTTAGTATGAGGCCATGTGAGTGAAACACATAAATGAATCGACATTCCAAAGAAATATCATGCCATACTACATAAGTGTCTTCTCACAAATTAGGTACATTCATAACATATTACTGTCAATTCCAAATATGGCTACTACAAAACATACAATCCCAAAATAAAAATTTGACATATCCAGATAGTCTACCAAATCAATCAAATACTTCTCAAAACATACAAAACAATAAACATGCTTTCATTTAACAAAACAATTGAAACATAAACAATTTGAAACAAATCAATTCCAATCCATAACAAATAATTTTACCAAAATTTTCTATTTTGGAAGCGAGGTGGAACCTACTTACCTCAATTAGAAACCTAATGTTCTTAATCCCTCTTAATCCCAAATGTAATTCAAATTCCAATTCGTTGAGCACAAGGATCTCCTAGAAACCTATACATATCCAACTTCACTAATTAGAAGCCAAAAAATTCATCTTAAATGTCAAATGACCAATCCAAATGCCCATCAACCTTAACCACCAATTTTTCCTACTCAACCAATTCTCTTCATAAAAAATTGGAAAAATAGGCTTACTGGATGACAAAAACAGCACTGAACAGTAGGGTAAAATCACTTTAAAAACCAACATTAACAAACGTCAGTAAAACAAATATCTTTCAACGTCATTTAAATACCAAACATTTTTTTTTTCAATTTCTCAACCTTTAAAGCCTTCAAAATTATCATAAACTTGGGACAAATACCCAAGAAAAATTTCTGAAACAAAAATAAAGATTTTTCAAGCTTTTAACACTAAAATAAATCAATATTTGCTACTTTTTATACACAAAGCCAGATCTGAAAAGGGTCTTAAAATGTTGTAAAACATTAGAAAAAAAATATTAAAAAAATCCTTTTCGTGAAGAAATCAAAGTCATAAATCACACTTCAAAGTAGCAATCATATGACATATTTTTTGAACAAAAAGAACCTAAATTAAACATTAAAACGGTCTCAAAATTAAAGAAATTCAATGTTGGAAAATTTTGGAATAATTCCATTTATCAAAACCTTGAATTTAAACCAAAAGCTGTTTAGAGGAAAAAATTTGATAAAAATTTACCTAAAAAGAAAAACCTAAAACTTTTTAGGGAAAAAGATTTTAAAACAAATTTCATTTCAATCAATCAAGAGAAGGACAAATAAAGATTAACATAAAAAAACTTTTAAAAAACAAATAAGAAAACAAAAGAAAAGAATAGAGGAGAAGATAACAGCCCCTATATTATGTTGTAATATTTTTTAATTTAGCTCCTCATTCTTGGTAATATTAAATTTGGTTACTAATAAACTCACACAATATAATGCTTAGTGAATTAGTGGAAACTTAAAAGGAGGAAAAAAGTTATCTAAAATTATAATAAATTGGTAGAAATTTCAAGTTTTCTTCTTTTAGATGTCTTTTTTTTTCCTTCTAAATTTCTACTCATACCCTTAGTATTGGAACTTTTTAGCCTATCAATATTTCACTTGTGTTATATTTAAAATATAATTATGATGTAACTAACTTAATTATAATATTCAAATAATAAAATATAAATTTGTTGAACTCAAAATTTGTGTTTGTGTGTGTTTGTTTTGAATATAGTAATATAATTATGAGAGTGAGATCTGAGCTATTGATTCATGGGGAAAGCTTTTGATGTTTTAATTAACTTTTTTATAAGATAAAAAAATTAATCAATCTAAATAAATTTATTAATTAGTTTTCTATAATAAATCAATATTTTGATTATAACACATGTTTGTTTAACCTATGTAGTATTGATTATAATAAATCAATATTTTGATTATAATAATCAATATTAGTTATTTATTAATGTAGTTTTATTTTTTATAAGATTTTGTTAAAAGTAGTAGATGGATTGTAATGCCGAGAAAATCAAGTAACCATTAATTTTTCCAGTTATAAGTTTAATTGAACAAGTCCTAGTTAATTAAATTGAATGAAGGTGATTAATTGAAGTTTCAATTATTTGATTAGGAATTTAATTGAGTTGGATGACAAAGTTGTAAATAAGTGGACTTTTAGCCTAGCCAAATAGACTCTAATTCACCCTTTTAGCCGCACACAGACTAATTTGGTGGGAACTATATTAAATATTGATGGGACAAAATTACTATATTAATAAGTACTTCATCTCAATGGTCCTGAAGATATGTTTGAGAGTTATTTTGAAATGACTAGAATTACTTATTGTCATTTCATTTTTAAGATATGTTTAGAAGTGATTTTAGTAGAAATATTGATTTTAGAAAAATGATTTGTTTATAATTGATTTATTAAAATTAATTTTCATATAATTATTTTAATAATTGGTTCTACACTATTTAAAGTGATTTTGACACAATCAAAAGTGATTTTGAATGTTGGAAGACATGTGTTGGGAGTAACTTTAGAATAAATATTTTATTTTTCAAAAAAAAATTAAGCCTAAATGATTTAATAATGATTATTTTGTAAAATTGTCTTAGTATAAATTAATTTAATATTTTGATTCCACACTAATAAAAAAGATTTTGGTTAAATTACAAGTATTTTTATTGATTACAAACCAAAAAGAGGGGACTACATTTGAAAGAAAAAAAAAAAAAATTAGAGGTTGATAAACAAAAGTCGTGGAGAGAGAAAAACACTAGGAGGCAAATAAAATTTTAAGAGAGAAAAAAGTAGAGAGCTAAAAAGAAGTTTTAGAGAGAAAAAAGTTAGAGATATGGATGGACAATTTTTGGATTGAGACAAAAAAAAAAAAAAATTAAAGAGTGAAAATTCAAAGAAAGAAAAATAAAGTTAGAGAGATACAAAAAATTTAGAAAGAAAAACTTTATAAAGTGAGAAAAAATTTGGACATGTAATGGATCTTGAAGGACTATTTCTGCATCTCCCTGACCAAACCCTCGCACATTAGGATTACTAAATCTTTGTGTCAAACTGGAATCTGATGACTGTTGGATCGATATGGCAACCCTAGAGGGGGGTGAATAGGGTTTAATTAAACTTTTTACTAAAGTGGGCCCAATTAAACTAATTAATATACTTTTTATAAACAATAAGAATATTTCAATTTATGCAACAAATAAGAACAAACTAAAGCATGCAATAAATTGCTTAAATTAATTGCAAAAATAAAAAGGAAAGAGTTAGAGAAGAAGACACCGTAATTTTTATAGTGGTTCGGTCAAACTCGACCTACTCCACTCCCCAAGCGCCTCTTGGGAATTTGAATAAAAACCTTTCG
Organism: Luffa aegyptiaca; assembly: GCA_017139565.1. Classification (NCBI taxonomy): domain Eukaryota; kingdom Viridiplantae; phylum Streptophyta; class Magnoliopsida; order Cucurbitales; family Cucurbitaceae; genus Luffa; species Luffa aegyptiaca. Next base: position 27,799,088 of record CM029403.1, read on the forward strand.
ACTCTTTCCACGGATTAGAGCCCAACCGTTACACCACCGCTCCTTTTACGGGTTCAAGAGCAAACCCAATCCTTTCCACGGGTTAGGATCAAACCGTTACAATTTTTGGAATTTTTGAAGAACACAAGACAACTCTCAATAGAGTGGATTTACAAATTTGAGCACTCAACAAATGTATCCTCACAATACAATAACACTCTCTCAAGAATAAGATGAAAAGAAAATTTTGGGAGCTTAGAGAGAGCAACAATGGAAACTTTTTGATTTGGGAGGATTGTAAAAATGTAAAATTGTTGGTGAAAATTTGGGGAGGAAGATGAGTTTAAAAAGAGAGGAAAATGGAGTAAAAATTGAATTTAAATTTGGACCATTGGATTTGAAGATAAAGAAAAATGAAGGGTGGAGATTAAAAGAAATTAAAAGTAAAATAGAAATTAATAATAATATAAATAAATAATATTAATAAAATTAAAATAAAACATTTTAACTTTTGAAAACATTCCAACGGTAATATTTTAAAAAGTAAAAACATATAATAATAATAATAATAATAATAATAATAATAATAATAATATATATGTGTAATGTGAGAAACGGTAAAACAAATTTAACATTTTTTTTTTAAATTTGTACTCCCAACGGACAGAAGCATTAAATGCTTTCTGAAATTTTTTTTTTTTTTAAATTTAAAGAAACGTTACTCACAAAAATTTTTCTTAATAAAATAATGTATTTATATATATATATATATATATATATATATATATATATATGTTCAAATAACCAAAAAATGTCCATGTGTTGCTCTCTAATTGGTCCACATGTCAGCTTCGGATTGGTCCATTGATGCTGACTTGGCCGCCACGTCATCGCTACCGGTATTTTTCGTTAAAGCTTGTTTCGGCTATAATTTCTTCATTTTAGCTCCGAATTGAGTGATTCAAGAGGCGTTGAAATCGTTGTTCCGAGCTCTACGCTATGGGCACATTAAAACACTAAAATTTTCAGTAATTAAAAACTGGGTTTGTTGTCATCAAAACATTGATTAATTAATTAATTAAAATTAATTAATTTGAGATTAAGGGCCAAAAAGCCAACAATCTCCCCCTTTTTGATGATGACAAACCATTCAAGAAAAATAACATATAAACTATAGGTAGTACATATATCAAGAGATAATTTCAATATAAAGTTCATCAAAACACCATAAAGATCAATCTTGAATTTTACTCAATAATAAATTCTCCCCCTAATTAATATAATCAAAATCATAGCATATTTATAACATAATAAATTCTCCCCCTAATTAATATAATCAAAATCATAGCATATTTATAATATATTTTTCTTAAACTTCTCCCCCTTTGGAATCATCAAAAAGAATAATTAAGAAAAATTTAGAACTACATAATGATTCCCTTATAAACATGAACATAAATTTAGCAACTCCCCCTAAGAATATCAACACATGCTTTCCAAATCTCCCCCTACCAAAATGCCTTTAAAAAGATTTAACAAGTAAAATTATAAAATCAAGAGGCATCACAACGAATAATACCGAGCTCAAGCCTATTTTTGCAAAAGCTTTCCTCATTCAAAGGCTTGGTAAAAATATCCGCTAATTGATTATTAGAGCCTACAAATTCAAGAATAATATTACCATTTTGCACATGCTCTCTAATAAAGTGATGCCTAATATCAATATGCTTAGTCCTAGAATGATGTATAGGATTTTTAGTCAAATTAATAGCACTAGTATTATCACAAAATATAGGCACATTATCAAACTTTAATCCAAAATCACAAAGAGTTTGTTTCATCCAAAGAATTTGAGCACAACAACTAGCAACCGCAATATATTCCGCTTCGGTAGTGGATAAGGCAACCGAATTTTGCTTTTTACTAAACCAAGAAACTAAGGAACTACCAAGAAATTGGCAAGTCCCACTAGTACTCTTACGGTAAAGTAAACTACCCGCAAAATCCGCATCGGAATATCCTACCAAATTAAATTCAACATTTTTAGGATACCATAAGCCTAAATCAATAGTACCAAGCAAATATTTAAAAATTCTTTTAACGACATGCAAATGTGATTCCTTAGGACAAGATTGAAATCTAGCACAAAGACATACACTAAACATGATGTCGGGTCTACTAGCGGTTAAATAAAGTAAAGATCCAATCATACCTCTATAAGATTTTATATCCACACACTTACCTTTTTCATCCTTGTCAAGCTTAGTGGATGTGCTCATAGGAGTTTTTGCAATTTTACCTTCATTGAATTTGAACCTTTTGAGCAAATCCCTTGTGTATTTCTCTTGACTTATGAAGGTACCATCCTTGAGTTGTTTGATTTGGAGTCCAAGGAAGAAGCTAAGTTCTCCCATCATACTCATCTCAAATTCATTGTGCATACACTTAGAAAATTCTTCACACAAAGATGGATTAGTAGAACCAAAAATAATATCATCCACATATATTTGAACTAAAAGCATATCATTTTCTTTAATCTTAATAAAAAGAGTAGTATCAATTTTACCCATTTTAAATCCATTCTCAAGCAAGAAATTACTAAGTCTATCATACCAAGCTCTTGGAGCTTGTTTTAAACCATAAAGAGCCTTTTTCAACTTATAGACATGGTTAGGAAAATCAAAACTTTCAAAGCCCGGAGGTTGTTCTACATAAACTTCCTCCATGATATAACCATTTAAAAAGGCACTTTTCACATCCATTTGATACAAAATGAAATTTTTATAAGAAGCAAAAGCAAGCAACATTCTAATAGCTTCTAATCTAGCAACGGGTGCAAAAGATTCTTCATAATCTATTCCTTCCTCTTGACAATAACCTTGAGCTACAAGTCTAGCTTTATTTCTAATAATAATTCCATTTTCATCCATTTTATTTCTAAAGACCCATTTAGTTCCAATTATAGAAGCATTAGAGGGCCTAGGGACTAATTCCCAAACTTTATTCCTTCCAAATTGATTTAATTCTTCTTGCATAGCTAAAATCCAAAATTCATCATTTTCGGCATCTTTAAAACTTTTTGGTTCAATTTGAGACACAAAAGCAAGATTATTAAACATATTAAGAGAGGAACGAGTTTTCACACCTTGTTCGGGATCACCAAGAATTAATTCCTTGGGATGAGAAGGAGCATACCTCCACTCTTTAGGCATGGATGAAGAACCAACTTCATTCTTTTCGATTAAGCTCACCTCTTGCTTACTTGAAACAATTTCCTTGCCTTTGTCACTAATAAGTAAATCTCCAAAATTTCCTTCTAAAACATCACTACAAATAGGCTCATTAGAAATAACATTGTAAGATTCATCAAATACTACATGCATAGATTCCTCAACTACTAAAGTTCTTTTATTGAAAACTCTATAAGCTTTACTAGTAGAGGAATAACCAAGGAAAATACCAACATCCGTCTTAGAATCAAATTTTCCAAGTTTTTCTTTGTTATTCAAAATAAAACATTTGCAACCAAAAACTTTGAAATACCCAATATTTGGAATTTTGTTATGCCAAAGTTCATAAGGAGTTTTATCCAAAGAAGGTCTAATTAAAACTCTATTTAAAACATAACAAGCGGTGTTAACGGCTTCCGCCCAAAAGTATGTAGGTAAACCATACTCATGCAACATTGATCTAGCAAATTCTTGCAAAGTACGATTTTTCCTTTCAACTACACCGTTTTGTTGAAGAGTTCTTGGAGCGGAGAAATTATGAGAAAAACCATTTTCATCACAAAAAGTTTCAAAAGCATTGCTATCAAATTCTCCTCCATGATCACTCCTAATTTTAGAAATCAAAAATCCTTTTTCATTTTGAACTCTTTTCGCAAAACTAGCAAAACTCTTCAAAGCATCATCCTTATGTTTTAGCATCAAAACCCAAGTAAATCTTGAAAAATCATCAACTATCACAAAGGCATAATAGTTCCCTCCAAAACTAGCAATTCTAGAAGGGCCAAATAAGTCCATATGTAATAGTTGAAGGGGTCTAGTTGTAGAGATCACATTTTTAGATTTGAAAGAGGACTTAGTTTGCTTACCCATTTGACAAGCATCACAAACTTTGTCTTTTTCAAATTTAAATTTGGGAAGACCTTTAACCAAAGAATTCTTGGAAATATTTGAAATTAAGTGCATGCTAGCATGTCCTAGTCTTCTATGCCATAACCAAGAATCATCATGCAAAGCCGATAAACATTTATCATTAATAGGACAATCATTCAAATCAATAGTATAAACATTTTCATCTCTATTTCCAACAAATATAACTTTTCTATCACTAGCATTTTCAATGATGCAATTCTTTTTATCAAACACAACTCTAAAACCTTTATCACACAATTGACTAATACTAAGTAAATCATGCTTCAAACCATCAACTAAAAGTACATTTTCAATTAAAATAGAAGATTCATTACCTATACTACCCTTACCAATTATTTTACCTTTCTTGTTGTCACCAAAAGTTACAAGACCTCCATCCTTTTTGGAGAGAGAGACAAACTTGGATGGGTCTCCCGTCATGTGCCTCGAGCAACCACTATCCAAGTACCACTTGTTTTTCTTGGAGGATTTCAAACAAACCTACAAACACAAATGTTCAAGTTTGATTCTTTGGTACCCACACTTGTTTGGGTCCTAGATGGTTAGCATTGACAAACTTGGGAATCCATTTCATTTTTGTATAAACATTTAAGGCATTGGATTTAGACAAGTAACAAGAATAATTTGTATGTCCAAACTTGCCACATGAGAAACAAACAACATTATGCAAAGATTTATCTCTTACAACAAATTTATGCACTCTACTTTTCTTGGAGAAATTATTCCTTGGAGCATTGTGAAACTTTGCCCTTTGAGAAAAATTTCTTCTTGGAGAAGTAGTATGAGCATATTTCAATTTAAAACACTTAGGTCTAATATGACCTTCAACACCACAATAATGACATATAGGCACAAAATTAGATTTAGCATGCTTAGACACAACCTTAGGCATATTAGGCTTAGGCATATTATGAGATGCTTTAACAAAGATAGTTTTAGAACTTGAAGGAGTAGAACATTCATCAATATAGCCTAAACCTCTTTTATCACCAAAAGGCTTACCTACTTCAATTATCTTGTCTAATCTTTGAGCACCTATTGTCAACTTTTTAATAGATTCTTTAGCCTTATCAAGTTCTTGCAAAGCACTCAATTCCTTTTCTTTGAGTAATTTAATCAAATTATCTTTTTCACAACTATCATGCTCAAGAAATTTAACTTTGTCAAGCAAGACATTTTTCTCATCACAATCAAAAGCATGCTTGTCACAAGAGATATTCATTTCATCAATATGCATAACATCATGCTCATTCTCTTTTAAGCAAGCAATTTCTTCAAGTAAAGTCTTATTTTTACTAGATAAAACATTGTATTTCTTTTTAAGCACAACATACTTAGAACTAAGCTTTTCTAAATCATTTTGCATATTTTCAAAAGCTTCAAATAACTCATCATAAGAAAGGGGTTCTAGAGTTACCTCATCATCTTGTTCATCCTCTTTGTCACTATGAGCCATGAAGCAAAAGTTTGCCACTTCTTCATTATCACTCCCACTTTCGCTTTCATCGCTATCATCCCAAGTAGCCTTCATTGCTTTTTTCTTGGATTTCTTGGATGATTTGAGAAGAGGACAATCGGTTCTAATATGACCCGGTTTCTTGCATTCATAGCATATTACCTCATCATTTTTGCTCTTTTCACCTTTTGACTCTTTTTGGTTGGAGAAATGCTTCTTGAATTGTTTCTTTCTCTTGATGAAATTCTTATACTTACGTGAAAGATAGGCAACGTCTTCTTCATCAAGAACATCCTCATCTTCGGAGTCAACTTCCAAGGAGATGGTCTTTAAGGCTATACTCTTCTCTTTCTTTTTCTTCTCATCCTCCATGTTTTTCTTGATCTTCATCTCATGTGTCAACAACGAACCCATGAGTTCATCAATGGAGAGAGATTTGAGATCTTTTTCCTCTTGAATGGCGGTGACTTTAGGCTCCCATTGTTTAGGCAAAGACCACAATAGCTTCTTTACCTTCTCAAGATTTGAGTACTTTTTCCCAAGTCCTTCTAAAGCATTGACAATGTTAGTAAACCTAATAAACATATCGGAAAGAGCTTCATTTTCATCAATTTTAAACATTTCATATTGATGAACTAACATATCAATCTTTGTTTCTTTTACTTGACTAGTTCCTTCATGAGTAATTTCTAATTTATCCCATATCTCTTTAGCGGTTTTGCAAATAGACACTCTATTATACTCAATTTCATTCAAAGCACAAAATAAGCAATTAATAGCTTTGGCATTTAAAGAGCATGCTTTCTTTTCATTTATTGACCATTCTTCCTTAGGTTTTATAGAGCTAACACGATCAACATCTTTTGTTGGAATTTTAAAACCTTCCTCAACAATATCCCATAAATCATAATCAATAGAAAGCAAGAAAAATCTCATTCTATTTTTCCAATAACTATAATTAGTACCATTAAAGAAAGGAGGCTTTGTAATAGATTGACTATCGGTAAAAGGGATAAAACCTAAAGTTGCCATAGCTCAAAAACAATTAAGTTTATCAAGAAAAAATATTTCAAGATGAGCAACCCGCTCTGATACCAATTGTTGGATCGATATGGCAACCCTAGAGGGGGGGTGAATAGGGTTTAATTAAACTTTTTACTAAAGTGGGCCCAATTAAACTAATTAATATACTTTTTATAAACAATAAGAATATTTCAATTTATGCAACAAATAAGAACAAACTAAAGCATGCAATAAATTGCTTAAATTAATTGCAAAAATAAAAAGGAAAGAGTTAGAGAAGAAGACACCGTAATTTTTATAGTGGTTCGGTCAAACTCGACCTACTCCACTCCCCAAGCGCCTCTTGGGAATTTGAATAAAAACCTTTCGACTCTTTCCACGGATTAGAGCCCAACTGTTACACCACCGCTCCTTTTACGGGTTCAAGAGCAAACCCAATCCTTTCCACGGGTTAGGATCAAACCGTTACAATTTTTGGAATTTTTGAAGAACACAAGACAACTCTCAATAGAGTGGATTTACAAATTTGAGCACTCAACAAATGTATCCTCACAATACAATAACACTCTCTCAAGAATAAGATGAAAAGAAAATTTTGGGAGCTTAGAGAGAGCAACAATGGAAACTTTTTGATTTGGGAGGATTGTAAAAATGTAAAATTGTTGGTGAAAATTTGGGGAGGAAGATGAGTTTAAAAAGAGAGGAAAATGGAGTAAAAATTGAATTTAAATTTGGACCATTGGATTTGAAGATAAAGAAAAATGAAGGGTGGAGATTAAAAGAAATTAAAAGTAAAATAGAAATTAATAATAATATAAATAAATAATATTAATAAAATTAAAATAAAACATTTTAACTTTTGAAAACATTCCAACGGTAATATTTTAAAAAGTAAAAACATATAATAATAATAATAATAATAATAATAATAATAATAATAATATATGTGTAATGTGAGAAACGGTAAAACAAATTTAACATTTTTTTTTTAAATTTGTACTCCCAACGGACAGAAGCATTAAATGTTTTCTGTAATTTTTTTTTTTTTTTTAAATTTAAAGAAACGTTACTCACAAAATTTTTTTTAATAAAATAATGTATTTATATATATATATATATATATATATATATATATATATATATATGTTCAAATAACCAAAAAATGTCCATGTGTTGCTCTCTAATTGGTCCACATGTCAGCTTCGGATTGGTCCATTGATGCTGACTTGGCCGCCACGTCATCGCTACCGGTATTTTTCGTTAAAGCTTGTTTCGGCTATAATTTCTTCATTTTAGCTCCGAATTGAGTGATTCAAGAGGCGTTGAAATCGTTGTTCAGAGCTCTACGCTATGGGCACATTAAAACACTAAAATTTTCAGTAATTAAAAACTGGGTTTGTTGTCATCAAAACATTGATTAATTAATTAATTAAAATTAATTAATTTGAGATTAAGGGCCAAAAAGCCAACAATGACAAAAGAACTTCAACTGGGCCAATTGTGTAATTATGACCTGAGCTAGTGAACGAGACAACAAATGGTTGGAGGGAGGGACAAATTTTTTTTTGAAAGAAAACCGTTAGCAAAAAAAATAATAAAAAAAAGAAGGCTAAATTATAAAAAAATACCTTTGAACTATGGGGTTTGTTTCAAAAATGCCCCTAAACTTTGAAAAGTTTCAAAAATACCTCTGAACTTTGAAAAATGTTTCAAAAATGCCACTGTCGTTAATTTTTAGATGAAAACCGTTAAAATTTCAGTTTCAAAAATACCCTTGAACTTAAAAAAAAAAATTAAAAAACACACTTATTGAAAAATGCTTCTTCTTTTTTCCTCCCCTCACGATAAATTCTAACGGTTTCCATCCAAAAATTAACGGCAGGGGTATTTTTGAAACATTTTTCAAAGTTCAGGGGTATTTTTGAAACTTTTCAAAGTTCAGGGGCATTTTTGTAACAACCCTTATTTAGAGGGAAAAAAAAAGAAAAGGAAAAGAAAAAAAAGAAAATCATTTTTTTTTATATTTTTATTCCCTAAAAAACTCTCCCTCTCCTGATTTTTTTTCCCTCTCTTTCTCTCTAACCCACGCCCATTTTTTTCTCCTTTCCCTTTCGGTAAACAAGCAGTAGGCACTGCCCCCTCTCCATCTCTCTCGACAATCTCTCTTGCCCGCTACTCACGAACTGCACTATCATCCTCTGAAGCCACCGCCTGTTGCCACACGAACCCGCCAACACCCAAGCAGCAACGCACCAGCTACTGCAACCCGCGAGCCAGCAGAAGACCAGCTGTCGCGTCCCTTTCTTCGTCCAGTGCACATGGGGGTTCATTTACAGCAATTTCGACTCGAGGTAGGGTGTGGGAAGCGTTCAATCAACTCGAATCAGCGGGGGTTATTCGGACAATAAGCGTTCTTGCGATTTTCTGGCAATTCGAGCGATGGGTATTTAATCCTTTGTGATTTTAAGCGAATTCGGCTGTTGGTAAGTGAGATCTAAATCTTTTTTTAGTTGATTGTGTGTTTAATCGAATGCCCATTGACATTGGTTTCAAATTTTAAGGTACCCATTGAGATTAGAGCTCCAGTCGTCAAAATTTGGATCGAATTAGAACCCGGACAACAAGCTCAATCAGGAGTTTGGGTAAGTTTTTTGGCGTTGATTGTCCCCAAATTATTTGGCCTTTGGTTGAATGCCCAGTTTACATCCTAATTGGTTTTGGAAACTTTTTGGTGTAGTTTTGCCTAAGGCCTTGGAGTTAAGCAATGTGATTAAATAATCCTCAAGCTTTCTGTAAGTAACCTTACTACTTGGAAAGCCTTGGTTAGGCTAGGCTACTTATTATCAAATGTTACATGCTTTGAATATTATAAAACAGGAGACATCGATTATGTACGGTTGGTATATGGAATGTGGATATTGTGTGTTCTGGCGATACTAAATCTTCTGGTTATGCGTGTGTTTGTCACTATTGAATGCTCTGAATGTTTTGTGTTGGTAAGTATAAAATGTTCTGCTTGGGTAAACCTTGAATGCTCTGAATGCTCTATGTTGGGGAAGATAGGATGTTCTATATGGTTGAGTTGTGGATGCGAGACCTGACTCGCTTTGTTCTGTGGAAGTTTGGAGTCTAATCTTTTTATCAGAAGTGTTGTGGAGGTTTGTAGTTGGGCAGTTTGAACATAGAAGCGTATCCTTTTGTTTACAGGTGATAAGAAAATTTGGGGCAAGCTATACGTATGTCGTTATGCTGCCGAATTTTCGGTAGCATTACAGTGAATAGCGAGGCTAAGTTTAGTAATGTCACTTGGATTATGTTGTGCTGATTTTGGTTGTTGGCTGTCTAAACTACACATATGCCTTTTTCTATTTAGTGTTTTAGATGTTAGTTATGATATTTGTGCTAGAATGAGATGAAAGGAAAGGTAGTTAGTACATGTGAGATTAGCCCTTTAGAAACCTTTATGGAAAGAAACTTGATGGTTAAGTTGCAAGTTAAGCTTGCTAATAGGGGCCCTAATACGAAATGAGGATAAGTTACTTATCCCAATAGGGTCTGACAATTAAACGCCAAGGATTGAAATGTTTATAGACTGAGATGAGGAGCTAAATGGGTGGGACTCGGCTTCGCAGACTAGGTGGCATCTACTATCTGTGGAAGTAAAGTTCCGACAAAAAAAAAAAAAAAAAAAAAAAAACTCATGGACGCCCTACTAGTGAGTTGGTAGTTAGAGTGTTGTGCACATATAGGTGCCTTGATGGGTGAGACTTGGCTTCACTGACTGTGTGCCTTCTACCATCAGTAGAAGTAGAGATCTCTCACGATTCCCACTTGTATACCTCCAGTGAGTTGGTAAGCATGTGACAGGCTGGTTAATTGTCCACGTGACCTGTACGTCATGATAAATGAAACGAAATGAAATGAAATGACTATTAGGCGCCCTTTAACAGCAACTAACCTCAAGTTATCCCTAAAATGCATGTTAATCTCCTCCCAGTATTAGTGTTACTTACTGAGTATTTTTAATACTCATTCTTTTCAAAATGTTTCCTTTCAGGTACGAGCAAGGACATACAAAGCGTGTGACGGATTGCTACTGACGAGCCATGGAAAATATGTGATCATGACTTCCACATAGTGTAGTTTCTCATTTTTTTTTTCTTTTAGTCAGATTTGTATGGTGGTTCGTAAGGGCTTAAATATGTCTCTATATTGTTTTTAGAAAACCTTTGTTTTAATGAAGTTTTTGCAAGTTTCTTGTTTTATTTGGGATCCCAGGCCGAAAGGCTTTCTTTCTTTAAAATGTCAAATGTTTTGTGTTAATGTTTATTTTCTAACAATTATTTTCCTAAAAGTAAGTAGGCATGCATGTGGTAACGACCCTAGAAATTAGTCATGAGAAGTTGGGTCGTTACAATTTTTGAAACAAACCCCATAGTTCAGGGGTATTATTTATAATTTAGCCTAAAAAGAACAAAACTTGGGTGCATACCAGTAGGTAAAAATCTCCCTACATACCCAATTAAAATCTTAACAACTAAGAGAAGAAAAAAACTAAGAAAACTTTTTTATTCCTAGTTATCAACATTTAAATAGGGTATGTAGGGAGCTCCCTACATACTATGCAGTTAAGTTATTTCCAAAAAAAAATAAAAAAAAAATCAGAGGGAAAAAAGTTAAATGTGAAAATAAAAACAAAAAATTTGAGGCATGAACAAATATTTTATAGATAAAAAAGTTAGAGAAATTTTAAAAAATGTTGGAAAGAGAAAATGTGAGAAAAAAGGATAAAAATTTAGAGAATAAAAATAAAAATTATTAAAAACCTTGGAGGGAGGAAGAAAAATCAGAGATAAATAAAGATAAAGAGGACTAAAATTTAGATGGTAAAAAAATTAATTTTTTCACTAGGTTTTTTTTTAAAAAAAAAGAAATTGAAATAATAGTCATTTTTAAAACAAAATCTCCCACAATAACTTGCCAAAAATCACTTGGTCACTCGCTACCAAGTGATTGACGAAAAATTATTTGGAGTGAATTTCTATTTTATTTTAAAATAGTAGTGAATTTGAGTTTGACAAAAGTGACTTTGACATTTCAAAATCATTACTAAATATGCCTTTAGTTATTTTGAACATAAAAAAAAATGAAGGTTATTTGGACAATTCTATAAAAAAAAAAAAAAAAAAAAAGGCTAAATTATAAAAAATACCCCTGAACTATGGGATTTGTTTTAAAAATGCCCTTGAACTTTGAAAAGTTTCAAAAATATCCCTGAACTTTGAAAAATGTTTCAAAAGTACCATTGTCATTAATTTTTGGATGGAAACCGTTAGAATTTACGGTGGGAGGAGGAAAAAAGAAGAAGCATTTTTCAATAAGGGTATTTTTTTAATTTTTTTGAAAGTTCAAGGGTATTTTTTAAACTGAAACTTTAACGATTTCCATCAAAAAATTAAGGGAAAAATACACTTTTGGTCCCTGAGGTTTCAAACTCAACATTTTAGTCCCTGAGGTTTGCATTTAGTAGCATTTTGGTCCCTCCATCCATATTTCCGTTAAAAACTAACGGTTTGCTGATGTGGCACCTATTTTTTTTTATTAAAAATTTATTTTTTTAATTTTAAAAATAAAATAATATAGGGAAAAATACACTTTTGGTCCCTGAGGTTTGGTTTAGGTTTCGTTTTGGTCCCTGAGGTTTGGTTTAGGTTTCGTTTTGGTCCCTGAGGTTTCAAACTCAACATTTTAGTCCCTGAGGTTTCCATTTAGTAGCATTTTGGTCCCTCCATCCATTTTTCCGTTAAAAACTAACAATTTGCTGACGTGGCACTAATTTTTAATTTAAAAAAAATTATTTTTAAAAGTTTAAAATATAAATATATTAAAATACTAAAAATAATATTATTTTATATTTTTTTATTTATTTCTTCTTCTTCTTTATTTTTCTTTTTCTTCTTCTTCTTCCTCATCCAGCAGCCATCGGCGCCGGCCTTTGCCGCCAGCGACCCCCGGCGAGCTCTTTTTTTTCCATTTCTTTTTCTCATTCTTTTCTTCTCCCTCGTTTATGTGTTTTTCGACCGTTTGTGTATTTTCAAACCGCCGGCGACCCACATCCTCTTTCCTCTGTGTGTTTTCCGGCGAGAAGACCCACGCCATCTGCTCCCTCACTGTCATCGCCGTCCGTCACTCTCCCCCGTCTCTCTTTTTTGCCGGCAAGTGCAAAGTTAAAAAAAACTATTGAAGGGGCTGGGCTTCCGCTTCGATCCAGCTGGATTCGAAGGGGAAACCCCCTTCATTTTTTTTTTAACTTTTCAACTGTCAGCGGAGGGAGGGAGGTTAACGGCGGCACACTGACGGAGAGAAAAAAAATGAAAATGGTGTGGGTTTCATGACCGGCTGGAAGAACAGAGAACGAGAGGGAGGTCGCCGACGGAAAAAAGGAGAAAAAGAAACGAAAAAAAAAGAGCTCGTCGACGCCGGCACCGGCGTCGATAGCTGCTGGACGAGGAAGAAGAAGAATAAGAAGAAGAAGAAGAAAAAGAAAAAGAAGAAGAAAAAGGTGGTGGAGAGAGAAAGAATGAATAAATAAATTAAATATATATATAGATTTATTATTTTAATATATCTATATTTTAAAAAATAAAAAATGATTTTTTAAATTAAAAAATCAACGCCACGTCAGCAATCCGTTAAATACTAACGAAAAATTGGATGGAGGGACCAAATTGCAACTAAAATCAATCCTCAGGGACTAAATTGTTGAGTTTGAAACCTCAGGGACCAAAATGAAACCTAACTCAAACCTTAGGGACTAAAAGTGTATTTTTCCCTAAAAAAAAGTATATTTTTTAAACTTTTCATTTTCTCTCTTCTTTTTCCCCTCCTTTCTTCCCTCTCTTCTTCCTCCAACCATCTTCTTCCTCCACCTTCTTTTTCTCCAACACCTTCAGCCATGGCTGGCGGCCGGCGACCACCGTTCGTCGGCGGCTGCGACTTTTTTTTTTCTTTCTTTCTTTCTCCTTCTCCTTCTCTTCTCTCCAGATTTTTCTTAAAACAAAAAAAAAAGGGGAGGGAAAAGGGGAGGCCCTCCCTCCTCTGTTTTCCGGCGAAAACGAAGGAGGGAGGGCTCCTCCGTTTTTCGGCGAAAACAGAGGAGCGTTTCCCTCCAACTTTTCTTTTTTTTTTTTTAAAGAAAAATCTGGAGAGAAGAGAAAAGAGAAGGACAAAGAAAGAAAGAAAAAAAAAAAGTCGCCGGCTGCCGGCCATGGCTAAGGTGTTGGAGAAGAAGATGGTTGGAGGAAGAAGAGAAGGAAGAAAGGAGGGGGAAAAAGGTTAGGGAAAATGAAAAGTTTAAAAAATATATTTTTTTAATTATTTTATTATTATTTTATTTTTAAAATTTTTAAAATAAATTTTTATTAAAAAAATAGGTGCCACGTCAGCAAACCGTTAGTTTTTAACGGAAATATGGATGGAGGGACCAAAATGCTACTAAATGCAAACCTTAGGGACTAAAATGTTAAGTTTGAAACCTCAGGGACCAAAACGAAACCTAAACCAAACCTCAGGGACCAAAAGTGTATTTTTCCCAAAAATTAACGTCCAGGGTATTTTTGAAACATTTTTCAAAGTTCAGGGGTATTTTTGAAACTTTTAAGAGTTCAGGGACATTTTTGAAACAAACCCCATAGTATAAGGGTATTTTTTATAATTTAGCCAAAAAAATGAAGGTTATTTGGACAATTCTAAACTTACTCTCAAGTATGTCTTAATATTGTTATCATTTTACAATGTATTAATTAATACAATGACGCCAATGTTGATGGTCAAATTTCGCTCAGGAATTTACCCCTCGCTTCACGTGACGGTCAACAGTGAATTTGTAGATGAGCGGGAAAAACGTGACCTGCAAGACGAGCAAACGCTGCACACCGGTGTGGTGTAGACCACACACACTCCGATGCTTAAGTTAGCCTTGGCCGGAAAGCACGTAGAATGTATTTAGGGTTTGATTTTTGCATACCTGAGTGCGTGTGCGGTCTCTCTTTTTATAGATTTCCACTTAGGGTTTTCGTCGATGCCGGACTTCAAATGATCTCTGGGCCTTTGGCCCTGGTCAGCCTCGGAAATGGGCCGAGGCCGACCTCATCCTCCTAGGGTTTTTAAGAATCTGGAGGTGTTTCGGGATGAACCAGGCCAAACCGGGGCGGTCATAGACATTAGGGACCGAAGGGAGGTGGCCAAGTCTAGCCCGCACCCGCGGGCCAAATGGTCGGGCCAAATTGGCCCGACCCTTTGGTCCGGTCTTCCTCTGGGTCGGCTTTTTGGTCCCACCTTAGCCCAACTGTCCTCGTCAGCTCCTTGTGCGTCAGTGTGGTCCAAAATTACCTATAACATTAAGCCCCCACTCTTCAATTGGGATTCAGGTGCGACTTAATGCTATAGGCTGAGCTCCTTAAGCCCGGTTTAAGAGTACGACTCTTGTCTCGTGCTGACCCATGTGTGACTTCTTCGTTATCAAAAATGGCTGGAGGGCCTCTTTGGTCGGCCTCGGCCTCGGAAAGGGGCCGAGCACAACACTTTCCCATTTTAGCTTAGAGGGCGTTGCCCCCGAACCCCCTGGGCCCCGACTCGCTGACCGGGCAGCGAGGCCCTCGTACTTGGTCATTCGGAGTGCTTCATTCCAGATCCAGGGCTTATCCATAATTAAGATTAGGGAAAACAAAAGACTTCACAAACCTGTATTGAAAAAGTTAATTTCTGCAAAAGGAAAATGAGGGAGGAGGCTAGGATCGGCCTTGGCCTCAAGCCCCTGTTAGCTCAACACTTAGCCCCCTGCATTCATATGTCAGTCCTTACTGGAAAATAATGGGAGAGTTGCATGATGATTACAATAAAGGAATGGAATGGTCTTAACCTATCCTTATTCCCAACCCCCACTAACCATGTGCATTTATTACTTCAAGAGTTGCATTTTTCGAGTAAGAAGAACTGATTTCATACCTGGCCTTTTTAAGGTGGATGGTCGGCCTCGGCCTTGGCATGAGGCTGACCGGCTCCTCGGTGCTGTTTGCTTGCGCGCTCCACCTTAAGCATCTCCCTGCGGTTTTGGGCGCTTCGGCTGTGCTAAAAAGTGAAGTGACTGAGAACTCGATCCAGTCACGCTGCTCTGAATGCGTGCCTGAGGGTCGGCCTCGGCCTTGGCACGAGGCCGAGCAATTCTTCTGCTTTGCTTGCTAACTTGCTCTGTTGTATCCATCCCGATGGTGCGTACACTCAGTCGGGGAAAACATGGGGAGGCCGGGGAAATACCCGAGCCTCCTTTCAAGTATTGTAGTCATCCCGAGGGTGCGTACACTCAGTCGGGGGAAACTTGGGGAGGCTAAGGAAATTCCTGAGCCTCTATTTCCTGACCTTATGCTTTCTCAATTCTGCTTTCATAAATTCTGTTTTCTACCATGTATCCTGTACTTTTCCCTTTCATGAATGAAGAAGTATACATTTTATGCTCCAATTGCCTCTTTATCACATTTCATGCAATTTTAATGGCACACACAGTTATGGCGTGCTTACCAGGAACAATCGGAAACTTGAAGTTCGAAAATGACCCATTATAACTCAAGCAAGCAAAGAAGACAAGTCACAAGCGTCACCATTTACCTCAATAACCAATGCTACTCCCAGCCCCCACTCAAAAACATGTATTCAATACTTTTGACATGCGTTTTTTTGAGTACAGATAAATTAAATTTGTACCTGAGCTTCGGTGGGTGGATTTTTGAACTTAGCCCCCAGGTGGTTCACCTTGGCCTTGGCATGAGGCGGACCATCTGTCTTCGTTATCTGCTTACTTGCTCCGTCGTTGGGCTTATGTGCAGACTTACTCCCTACCTGAGCACTTCCTCACCGCTTTGACCGTTTGAGCTACGCTGAAAGAGTGAATTGATTAACAAACTTCGAATCGATCGAGCTTTGCTGAATGCTCGGCCTCGGCCTTGGCATGAGGCCGAGCATTTCGCTTGCATTGCCTGCCGATCCGTCCTTGTAACGCCCCAGGTTTTACAACCCTTAGCCTAGGGACATTACTACAACCCTTAAACCCTTATCTATGGAATTGAACCACTTAAACCGGATGTACCGAAAATTTCGGCAGCATAACGGCGTAAAATTGGCTATCCCAAAATTTTAAGCACCTGATAGAGATTTTTAACACTTCTATATAAGCACCCAACCAAGCTCCACCAATCTACGGCCAGATTTCACAAGCCTATCTCCTCTAACAAGCCAAGCCATACTTTACCATAGCATGCAACAAGGTGAAAATCATGCAGCGAGACATAAAGACATTTATTAACAAAAGCAGCTAGACCACTAGCTAAGCATTTCTTAAACTTAAGCAAATAAACAGGGCTAGTTTATAAACTTAACCATCTATCGCATCTAGTTTTAAGATCAGAAACAACCACTCTCCAGCTAACTTATTACAGCATCAAAGTAAAGCTACTAAGAAACATAAGAACTCCCTAAGAACGTTTGCTCGCAGTTCTCCTCCTCGCCACCAAGGTCCGGATCATCCTCGATACCTGCAACATCTAAAATGTTGGGGGGGAGGTGGGGAAGGGGGTATCAGTACAACCGTGGTACTGGTAAGCAGCTCACACTTACCAAACCACAAACAAACAACCAAACAAACAACATGCTCAGCACACGCATCCAACAGGTATACAAC
Source organism: Luffa aegyptiaca (assembly GCA_017139565.1). NCBI lineage: Eukaryota > Viridiplantae > Streptophyta > Magnoliopsida > Cucurbitales > Cucurbitaceae > Luffa > Luffa aegyptiaca. Next base: position 27,816,438 of record CM029403.1, read on the forward strand.
CACAATAAGAAACATGCTTTCAAGCTTAAAACTAACCACATGCTTAAAAACAATCAACTCATGCCAATGCACCACATGCTATGCAACGCACGCACTAGACTCCACATGATTTCCGCGTCATGCTCTGCTAACTACACGATTTCCGCGTCATGCTCCGCTACACATGAATTCTGCGCCATGTGCTGCGCCACTTACATGATTTCCGCGTCATGCTCCGCTACACATGAATTCCGCGCCATGTGCTGTGCCATTTACGTGATTTCCGCGTCACGCTCCGCACCTACCCCACATGAATTCCGCGCCATGTGTTGCGCCACTCTTACGTGATTTCCGCGTCACGCTCCGCACTCACAACCCACGTGATTTCCGCGTCACGCTCCGCTACACATGAATTACGCACCATGTGCTGTGCCTCACACCCGACTCATGCTACACATCCCCCATGCAACATGCAAGCCAGACTCAACAATGACCATGCTTAAGGCAAGTACCTAACATGCTTATACTCCCTAAGCACATACATCTCAAGCAATGCAAAAGGTACATTTCATGCTTCATACAAACACTTTAAAGATCGCAACTCAGTAGTTCATATATACATTTCATTCATAGCACATATACGAGTAAAGCAAGTAACAACCGAACATACTCCATGCAGTCAAACAAGTTTGGTAAGTAGAAACTACTTACAAATAGCGCTCCTAAGCAACTCCAACAAGCCTAAAGCAGCAAAGACAAACTCCTAAATACAAAGGCAGCTTAAAGGGGGTTAGAATTTACCTAAAGACCATAAGATATGCTTGAAAAGCCAAAACCCACTTACTAGGCCCATCTCTTTGCCAAACAGCCTTCAGCATTTCCCAAACTGAAAACCCAAAAGCTTTAGTCCATGGGCAACCATGTCTAAGGCACAACGGGCCATGGGTAACGCTGAACGACCATATTTAAGGCTTTTCAGCCACTGGACAGCAAGTAAAAAGATTCACAAATGACATTCTAAAAACTCCTAAAGCTTGAGCAATGCACATAAGGCCTCGATAACTAATAGGAGCTATTTGGCATGCTTCTAAACAACAGACAGCAAACAAACGACTCACTAATCCATGCTTTAAGAACCTATAAGGGTCGGGCAAAGCTATATGGAAGAAGAGGCTAAATGGGCATTGATGAACTATAAGAACTTAACCAAAACTGTTGGGTTTAATGTCCTATAAACTCGTAGTTTGTAAATCATTAAACATATTCTATTTTCAATAAAGTCGTTATTGAGGTTATTCAGTAAAAGATGTTATTGAATATGTAAATTGCGAATGATTAAACCTAAATCCAATAAACTAAGATCCTTGACTATAAAATGAATACTCGAACTATATGTAGGGACATATCGTAGGATCAAGTTCAAGTTTATAGTCAAAATTATCTATAGTATAAGGATACGGTTGGGTGCCTTATCCTGGGGACACTATGGACGCGGCCCACTTTGTATTAAGTACAAACGATGAGATCCTAAATCGTTCATGTGGAGACATGCGAGTGGGGGCATCCTATGCAATGAGTTTGCATAAGATAGGACCACGAAATAAGTCACTTTCTCTTTATAACGCCGTTTACCGTAGAAACTGACTATTTCTCATAGATGACCTAGGTAACTCGTTCTTAATCCTGAGCGAGCTATGAACTCCTGTTTATACGAGATTATCCTTTGATCTGCATGGGTGAGAGTGGCCAGCATCGCCGACTCAACAAGCCTACCATTTTGGGGATAAGATCGAATAGACAGCTGGGGACATAGTTTCGCAAGACGGAATTCACTCCTACCCTTTTCAGGGATAGCAGAGAGGTTGTTCTCTTAAGTACTAACTCCAGGACTTGAACAAGGGGCCCCACCCTCTCGTTGGATCGAGAGGGACTTAGGTTTGATGGTTGGACCACAAACCGATTGTTCATTAGAGGATTAGTGGAACTTAAGGAACAAGAAGTACTATAGGGGTAAAACGGTTATTTGACCTAGCTATAGCTACGAACAACCTGTGAAGGAACGACTTACTGAACATGGTTAAATCAAGTGGACGGAAATATATCTATAGTGAGGGGAGTGCAACTATCGAGCTATAGTGGAGTGTCCCGGTAGTTAACGAATGTTGGCCAGCTTAGATAATGAGATTAGTCGGCTAGCCTCGAATCGTTGGAGCCCATGATCTATAGGTCCATTAGGTCCCTCTACTAGCTCATATCGGATTAAAACCTAGAACATATTGATAGGAATCTTTGAATTGTTCAAAATCGGGAAATAGGGAATTATCGTAAAATTGTGTTCGACACAATAATTTAATTATGAATTAAATTAGAAAATGAGAGATAAGGTATTTAAAAGGGTTTAAATACAATATACATGAATTGAGATTCATATATAAAGAATACACAATAAAAGAATGATTAATTTGATTAATCATATACAATTTGTGAGGCAAGCTTCAAAATTGAATTTGTGATTAATTTCAATTAAGAATTGAAATTAATATCATTCATGCTGAAAATATAATTGATTTTGAATCAAAAGTAAGTGGAAAAACTTGGACATCCACTCTTGCATGAAGACTCAAAGTGGAATTACACCACATTCATGCAATAGTGCATGTTGTGTTGCTTGAACACCTAGCTTCCACTTTCACCATCAAGACCACCAAGTGTCTTGCATTTTGAAGGTCCTTCTTGCATGGATTCTCTCTATATATAGAGGAAGAATCAGATTGTGAAGATGGACAACATTTACCTTAATGTTATGCTGCTGAATTTCTTCCTCAATCACTCTCTCATCTCATATCTCCATAGAGCTTGAACCTTCAAGCATTCCCTTCCCATTCCCTATCACTATAGACTCCCACAAGTCGTTCTCGGCCCGGAGAATAGTAGGGAAGACTCTAAAGGTTGTCCAAGAGAAGTTGGAGAAGGAAAACACCACAAGGAGTTCCTCATTTGTGAGCTACAAAGGTTGGTGTTCTCTAAACTCTCTTTTCTTTCTTTTATAGAACATGCATGCTTTAGGAGCAAAATTGAATGTCTTAAGTGCTTTCGATCTTCAATTGCTTCCGCTTGTGTAATATGTACACCTTCAAAAACAACAGCGATAACCCATTTATAATCATGCTCTAGGACTTATAACGGCTGGGCAACTCTTTAAGAGCCAACATAGCTAGTGGGCAACAACCTAAAACATGCTTCTAAGGCTAGAACAACTAGAGGGTAGCAACTACAACGCTATAGATAAAGGGACATCAAGGAACTTACCCAAACGGACCGGTTTCCACGTTAGGCGGGTTATTCTAACCTCTATCAACGTGCTAGAATGGTCCTTGGGCAGTGGGTACTCGAGTTGAAGTGTATCGAACTCAATCGAACACTTAGGCGGCGCTGCAGATCAGAAAATCAACTCTAATATTAATTTTCCAGCACCTATAACAAATGGGTATTTTTACTTTATGCTCTAAACAAGGATGGGTAAGGGCTAAACTTACCGGAATTGCTTAGACACGCCGAAACACCCACGATTTGAGCAAAGACGGCACTGCAGAACAGAAAATCGAACACCATTAAACTTTTCAGCACCTAAAGCTAATGGGTAATCAAATTTAAGCTTCAACCAAGAGTGGGTAAAGCATAAACTTACCACCCGGAGCGACCTAAGGCCAAACGACACCAAAAGAAATAGTAAAAAATGCTGCTGGACAGAGGCGGAATCGGCTGAAACGAGGTCGACGGGACTCCGAATTGCGAGGCACGCGAGATCTAACAACACCAAACCATTAGGAACTTAGATCAAGCCTTGAACCACATGAAAAAGGAAAGGAAAGAGGTTTACCCACGGTTCTAAGGCTGAAACGCGAAGAAGACGGCGCCTCGAGGTGCTGTCCGCGCAAGATCTAACCAACACGGACTCAAGGGAGTTAGATCGGCCTTAAACAACTGAGATCGAGGGAGAAAGAGATTACCCACAGATGTCTTTGGCTTAAACAGCTGACGAGGACAGTTGGTCCCACCTCAGCCCAACTGTCCTCGTCAGCTCCTTGTACGTCAGTGTGGTCCAAAATTACCTATAACAGTCAACAAGAACATAACTCAACTGACATAAAGATGTACTGATAACCACAAAGTCTGTCGTTCAAATCTCCCACTCTCATATTGTAAAAAAAAAAAAATAAAAAAAAAAAAACTAATACAATGGCGTTAAAAATTTGTACCTATGAGCGTTGGTGGGGGACCAAAACTGGTTTTAGCTTTACTACTTGTCTAAACGAACTTTAGCTATTACTTTTTAGATTACTTAAATTGCTATGACTATGTCGTCATAGACTCAAAGCTTCTTCAACGACTTCTCTTTTTTTTTTTTTTAGAAGATCTTCAACGACTTCTCTGTGCACTAATTACGATGAGTTATATATTTAAAAAAAAAAAGAAATTACGATAAATTATATTAGTTTCAAATTCAGCGACATTCAGTTCCCTTTCCATTGCTTCAGCCCAGCAAAATTTCCCAATTTCGCAGCTTAAAAAAATGGATCGCCCTCCTTACGATCTCATAATTCTGGGCGCCACCGGTTTCACTGGCAAATACGTAGTCCGAGAAGCTCTCAAATTCCTCAACGCTTCTCCTTCTTCTCCTCTCAAATCCTTCGCTATTGCCGGCAGAAATCCCACAAAATTGATCGAAACCCTCAAATGGGCAGCCCATCCCCACTCCCCCCCGCCGATTCCGCTCCTGATCGCCGACATCGCCGACCCACGATCCATCCACCGCCTCTGCACCCAAACCAAACTCATTCTCAACTGCGTTGGGCCCTTCTGCCGCTACGGCGAGCCCGTGGTTGCGGCCTGTGTAGAGGATGGGTGCGATTACTTGGATGTCTGCGGGGAGCCTGATTTCATGGAGAGAATGGAAGCTGAATATCATGAGAGAGCGGTTCAGAGTGGTTCGTTGGTGGTTTCGGGATGTGGGTTCGATTCGGTTCCTGCTGAATTGGGTTTGATCTTCAATTCCAGGCAGTGGGTTGGGGAATCGGCGCCGAATTGGGTGGAGGCGTATGTAAGCTTGGAATCGAAGAGAAAGTTAGTCTTTAACTTTGGGACTTATGATTCGGTTGTTGCTAATGTCGGCCAGTTCTTGCGATTGAAGCGCTCGAGGCCTAGAGGGCCTCGGCCAATGGTGAGGAAAATTTCTCCAATTCTACATTACTGAGAAATTTAGTGACTGATTGGCAGCTGAAAAACCATTTCTAATTATTATTATCTGCTAATATTAAACTGTGCATTAGATCAGTTTGTTTACTCAATTGTTACACTATGACTGCTCTCTGTTTTCTCAAAATCAAATTATTAGAATAGCTACTGTGAAACTTTATCAGTAATTTTATGCACATATTAACAATATTTTGGACAGCTTTTGAGTGTTTGTCTGGAATTCTTTATAATTTGTAAACATTTTTTTTTATCAAGTCCTTGGAAAATGATGCTCCTCTCTCTTGTGAATTGGCTTTTGTCTCTTAGATTCCTGGTCCTCCACCTAAAGGACCTGTTGTGGAACACGAAAAGGAGATAGGCCTTTGGGCTATAAGATTTCCTTCGGCAGATCCTGTTTTAGTTCGAAGAACACTCGCTACTCTAGTCGAAAACCCCCAAGGTCTTCCTGGTGTTAACGAGAGCGATGAAGAGATCGAGCGGAGGAAGGCGTTCTGGTCGTCGGTGAAGCCAGCTCATTTTCGAGTAAAAATTGGCTTCAAGTCATTGGTTGGCATTGTGTATATCATCATAGTTGGGATGTTTGTAGGGCTGTTGGGAATAACTTCATTGGGAAGGCGGCTTCTCTTAACATTCCCTTCGGTTTTCAGTCTGGGGTTGTTCAGGAAGGAGGGTCCTTCAGAAGACGAGGTCAATAGCGCCTCGTTCAAGATGTGGTTTGTTGGTCGTGGTTTTGGCAACGACGGTGACAGGAATAGAGAGCCAGATAAGAAAATTGTAACGAGAGTGATGGGGCCTGAGCCTGGGTATGTAACCACTCCAATAATCCTTCTTCAATGTGCATTGATTGTTATAAGCAAACGCGAGAGCCTGCCAAAGGGAGGAACTCTCACTCCAGGCATTGTGTTTGGAGCAACCGATCTCCAACAAAGACTCCAAGAGAATGGGATATCATTTGATGTCATTTCAAAGAATGCTTAGTTGGAGAAGTGGCAGTTGATGCTTTTTAGAACTTTTATGACAAGTGTTGTTGCTTCTGTTTCTTTTTCCATCTATAGGAGATCTGTGGTAATCTTTTAGAAAGACATAATGTCTGTATCAGTTCACTAATTGAACTTAGACTCAAAATATTAAATCACCAGAATGCAAAAGCTGTACGTCTAAATGTATGTTTTGGATGATTTTCAAAGTGTTTAAAAACGAACACTTATTTTACACTTAAAAACACTTTTTTATATACTTAAGACCCGTTTGGAATACCTTTTAGTTTAAGTGTTTTTCAAGAATGCATTGTTTTATAAACATTTTGTATAAAAATTGTTTAGAATTTAAACATTCGTGTGTTTGGTTACATTTCCTCATAAGTGTTTTTACATACAAGTTATTATATGCTTAATTTTTTTAAAAAAAAAATTGCTTTCAAGTGTTTATTTCAAAATGATTTATTTTTCAATCTCATTTTTTAATAAGTTATTTTTAGTGGTTGCCAAACACTATAATTTTTTTCAAAATGATTATTTTTTTCAAAATTAAACACTTGAACAGTTAAACCAAACACACCCTTAGAAAGTGATAGACCTCCTATCAAATATGTATATAGTAGAAGACGTAAGAAGAGTAAGGGTGGGGACCAGTAGTATTCTGTTTGGTTGTTGGAGTCTGTTATGGGTAGTTGTAGATACCTATATAGTTAGAAGTCTGTACTTAGAGAAGTTAGCTTTTGGCTAGTGTGTTGAAGAGAGTCAAGGTGGAGAGATTGGGAAGCTCTCGGATTCTTCCCAGGGTGTAATCGATACTTGTTGATAAATAATATCGAGGTTCTATCATTTTGGTATCAGAGCAAAAAAAAAAAAAAAAATTCCTTCCTAATTTCCAATGGCGACTTGTATGGAATCACGAATGGTCTTGAGATGAATCTGGCTTTACAGATGAAGGATATTGTTGCGATACAAAGTTCCATGGGGAATTTTACGGAAATGGCTTTACAAATGAAGGAAGGCTTCTTGGCAGTGATGACTCAGATCGAAAGTTTGAAGTCTGAGAAAGGCCTTTCTGATAAAGAGCAAGTGAAGAAATTTGACGAAGCAGCAACTGCGACGGTTTCGGTTGAGGTTGCGACTGTCGATCCGCAGGCTCAATTAACCAAAGCGTTGGCTCCTGCGTTTGATCTTCAGCTACAGAAACTCGAGATTCTTGTGTTTTCTGGAGCAAATCCGTATGAGTGGCTTCATCAGATGGAAAGGTATTTTGTGGTTAATCGATTGACTGATGTGGAAAAGGTTGAAGTGGCAGTACTATACTTGAATGGTGTCGCTTTGAAATGATATTATTATGAAGAGTGTCGACGTCCAATCGGTTGTTGGGAAGAGTTTCGCTAATTGCTTCTAAAATGCTTCTTGCCGACCAAGGAAGGTAGCCTTCACGAAAGGTTCTTTGCCCTTAAACAGGAGTCTACTGTTGCTAAGTATCGTGAGAAGTTTGAAGACTATGTTGCGCCCTTGGATCATTTGGAAAATGCTACCCTTGAAGGCAAATTCGTGGGTGGGTTGAAAGATGATATCAAGATCAAGCTAAGAGTAGCTAGACCCCTTGGGCTTGATATGATTATGGAGACGACCCAAAAATTAGAGGATGAGCTTCTTCATTTTGAGGAGAAATATTTTGGGGCTTCCTTCAATCCTAAATCTTCAGCCCAAGTCTGCTTCTTATGGGGCAGGATGCACGACCCGCACAATTTTTGTTAACCCGAGCAAATTAGGCGCCACTTTTCGAAAGGAGTCTACTCCGAAATAGTTTGAAGTTCCATTTAAGAAGCTGACAGACTCAGAACTTCAAATCAAAAGAGAAAAGGGGCTATGTTATCATTGTAAAGAGAAATTTTTTCGTGGTCACCGGTGTAAGAAGAAGGAGCTTCAAGTAATGGTGGTTCAAGATGAAGAAGCGATCTTCGATGAGCAAGTAGAAGATGTTGCAATGGCAGTCTGCAGAGTTGGCCGATGACAACATGTTGCCTATTGATGATCGAGAGAAGATCAAGGAAATTGCTTTGCATTCTATGACTAGTGTGGGCTCACTGAAGACTATTAAACTTAAAGGATTGATCGGTGCTACAGAGGTGATCGTCCTTGTTGACAGTGGTTCAAACCATAATTTCATTGCCTTAAAGTTGTTTCAAGACGTGAAGTTGCCGATGAGTGATACAAATGGGTATGAAATTATTTTGTGTACTGGTTCGTCGGTTCGTGGTGCTCAAATTTGTAAAGATGTTGTGTTGTCTTTGGGTTCGGTGACTATTGTTTAGGATTTTTTACCCATTGCTTTGGGTATAGCGGACGTGATTTTGGGTGTAAAATGGCTTGAAACTTTGGGTGACGTTATGATAACGCTCATTTATGTGCGTTATTTAGCCTTAAAAACCTAGGTTATTGTTTAGAAAGCAAGGACTTTGTGTTTTAAATCTTATCATTTCAAGTCAAATTACCAAAAGTAGTAGAATCTTGTGAAAATCTTAGAAATATAGAATTTATGTTTAAATTGTACAAACAGAGATTACTTTTGTAAAGAATGTACCCAAGTGAAATGTTTTTGTGCAGACGACATTGCGAAGGAATTGCGCCCGCAAGAGGAGATTAGAGGTCAGCGGAGCAAAATAGTTGAAGTTGAAAATTTGCGTCTGCATCTGGACCTGAGGATGTAGGAGATGCGACCAAAATGCGCCCGCAAGCCTTATAAGGAAAGTAGCCCCAGCTGAAGACAGAATTGTAAAAGCAGTACACAGAAGAATATGCGGCCGCAACTAGGCTTTCCGATAGAATACTGAGATTCGCGGGATCTTCACAGAATCGTCCGAAAATCTCCAATCTCCGAAGATTTTGGATTCTTACCTTCCGTTAGCAGAAGCACAATTGGGCCGTTCGTAAATTAATTTTGTTTAAAAAATACCAATACATTGGCAAATAATTAAGCAATGAGAAACATACCTTCGTGGAAGACTCTGAATTCAAGAACACCTTCTTGAACGTTCTGCAACGATGAACACCACCATAAAGCCTTCCCTGCTATCCTCTGAGATTGGGAACTCAGTTGTGGGATTGATCTTGAGCCTTTTGGGAAGAACATAGAAGAGAAATTTCTTTCTCTATTGTATGTGTTGAGAGAGAATTAGAGAGAAAATCTTTGAGTGAGAGAGAGATGATTTTTCCTTGAAAACGTAGAATGATCAGAGATAACAATGACCCCTAATCTGCGTTTAGTTAAGTGAGAGAGAAAAGATTTTATTTTATTTTATTTATTTAATTAATTAAGTAAAACAAATTTAATTTAATTAATTACATATTAATTAATTAATCACATTAATCAATTAATCTTATATGCATTTAAATAATATTTAAATGCATCGCTCTCACATAATATATAGTTTCAATTAATTTAATTAAATCAATTTAACCAAATTAATATGAACCAACTAATTAATTCATTCATAATTAATTAATTTAATGATTAACTAAATATCACATATTTAATTAATCCATCATTTGAAATATATTCAAATATGCATCTCTCTTATAACCTATAGTTTTAATATGAATCTAATTTTCATTGAAATTAATCTATAGATATTAATTACCAACAAGAGCATAGCTCAACTTGCATAAACTTGTATTGATAATCACGAGGTCTGTGGTTCAAATCCCCCCACCCCCATATTGTCAAAAAATCTATAGATATTAATTTAATTAAATCACATTTTACTAAATTAAATTGAACAATTAATTAATTAATTTTATAATTAATTAAACATCTACACTATTGTTTTTTAGACAAATCTACCATATTTAATTAATTGCATATTAGAATCATATTCTAATATATATCTCTCATATAATATAGTTTAATTAAATCACATTTAATTAGACTAAATTGAATAATTAATTAATACACAATTGATTAATTAATTTACTAATTAAATATCATATACTTAATTAGTCATATATCTGAACTCTTTCAAATATATTATTCTCTCAATTAATAAAGTTTTTTTTTTTTTTGAGAAGAATTAATAAAGTTTAATCTCAAATTAAACTTTTATATTATAATGTATCAACATACATTATATTAATTGTACTTCATACAATTAACTTGATTCCCAAATTGAATTTGAACAATTCAAATTCTTTTAAGATAAATTGTTCCCAATTACTCTTTACGAGCTAGCGGAGGGACCTAATGGACCTATAGATCAGAAGCTCCAATGATATGAGGTTAATTGACTAAACTCATTAATCGAGTTAACCAATATTTATTAACTGTGGGTCACTCCACTAAAGACCCACAACTGCACTCTTCTCACTGTAGAATGTTTTTGTGTCCACGGATATTGACCAATAATGGTAAGTCAATCCTTTACGAGTGTTCGTAACTACGGCTGGGTCAAATTACCGTTTTACCCATGTGTTACCTCTGGCTCCTTAAGTACCAGTGCTCCTCTAATGAACAACCTGTTTATGGTCCAACCAGTAAATAGAAAGTTCCTCTCGAGCCAGTGAGAGGGCGGGATCCCTTTCTTCAAGACCCGGAGTCACCACTTAAGGGAACACTCATCTACTTCTCCTAGAAGTGGGAAGAAGTGAATTCCATCTTGTGTTGTCATGTCCCCAGCCCCCCACTCAGTCTCGTCCCCAAGAAAGTAGGCTTATTGAGTCAGCGTGCAGGCCACTCTCACCCATACTAATCAAAGGACAATCCCTCGTGAGAAGGAGTTCATGACACACTTAGGATTAAGACTGCTACCAAGGTTATCCTATTGAAACAATAATCAAACTAGTTAACGATGTTACATCTAGTGGTTTACTATTTCGTGGTCCAGTCTTATGCAAACTCATTGCATAGGATACCCCCGCTCGCATGTCTCCTACATGGACACCTTGGATCAATACGTCTGTATCAAATATAAAGCGGGTCGTATCTCATAGTGTTACCAGGATAGGTACCCAACCTTATCCCTGTACTATAGACCTTTTAGGTTGTTACTTGAACACTGATCCCCTTATGTCCCCACATACTAGTTCAAGTTACATATAAACAACCTTCGATCTTAGTTTATTGGATTTGGGTCATATTGTGCAATTTTTAGACTTAAAATGATGATAACATTTTATTGCATAAACCTCAATAACACTTTATTGATACAAGTGTATAATTCGTTAACATTCACTATCTACGAGTTTTAGGACATAAAACCCAACACTAAGGTCTTCTCACACTGATCTCGGCAGCCAACCTCACCTTCGAAGGTCTATAAAAGGGGACCAAGATGCAAGAAGCAAAGAGAGCTCGAAATTTCATTCGTAGGATAGATTTTTATGTTTTTCTCTCTTCTCATCTTGTAACCACTCCGAGTTCTTGGTCTTCAGCCTCTGTCGGCTCTTCCATTCGAAAGAAGAGGAAGAAAAAGACTTGTTTCTCCTTAAAAAGGGCAAGAGCAAGCTAGATAGAGAGGGAGAGATCCTTAATAGAGTCTTGTGTTTTATTTTTTGTTTTCGTTTGCTATTTCTAGCATTTCTGAGTGTATGTTTTATTTTAATTCAATTGTAAGTTATAAGTTTTGTACTCCATTCATTCAATTAATATGAATTCAATTTGTTTTTCCTTTACGTGTTCTTTTTACTTATTATCTTGCACTTTACTTTTGATTATGAGCTAAGCTTCTTCTTGGGGGGTTTAAATATTTGGATTCCTTGAGTAGGAGAAAGCCTCGCCTATGCAAAAGCAACCTTACTCCTTTTTAGCATTGTTTGTCTTTGTTTATTTAATTGTCATTGTTAGCTTAAACTGATCACTTAGGTTAGCATAGTTTGTATTTAGCTGGTGGCCGAAAGGTTGGAGTTAAATGCACAGGTTCGCAAAACAATAGTGGAAAAGATCCTAGAAAAAGGCTTTGCTTTCTTGCATCCTAGAAATAGGACAGAAACCACTAGGGTTTTAAGAGTCATGAGCATTGTTTATCTAAGTTTCAACTAGCCCTAGAAATAGATGGCTAGTTGGCTTAGTCTTCTAAAGGCACCTACAGCGGAATTGAATAGAAGTAGGAATTAACTCACAATCTAGATGTCGAGGTAATTGCAGGTGCAACTGTGGGATGATATGTGCACCATGTCTATGTGGGCAATATAGATAGTACTCTGCAGCCGTTTGTAGTGCCTGAGTAAATTGCGTGCGCATAGGTGGGGGCAATCTGATGCTTAAAGTTGATGTTATTTGAATTCCCCTGTTTATCTATTTTCATTTTACTTGCTTATCTTTACTTTTGTCTTCAATCAAAACCCCAAATCAAACTATTTTTCTGGTTACCAATTTCCGTGGTTGCAAATTTAGAGGAGGTTCCCGTTTTTACAAAATCTCGTATTACTCAGCTAGTCACCATCTCCCTTGGGTACGATATCCGGAATACTTTCCACTTTATTACTTGATAGTGTATACTTGCACTCGAGCAAGTGTTGCATTATCAGCACAAGCCACGTCAAGTTTTTGGCACCGTTGCCGAGGAGATTTTGGTAAAATGGTTGATTAACACAATTTTTAGTTTCTGTAAAGTAGGAATTGCAATCGGGTTGCAACCACAAATTTCTCTGTCATAGGACATCAATTCTTTTTGCAGGGATTTCTTTGCCGATTGGATTGATGTATGCTCAAAAGACCTGGATTCAATTTTGATCCTGAGATAGAGAAAACTTTCTGACAGCGTTGTAAGGAGCAAAGAAGGAAGTTAAAGAAACTACGAGAAGTTCAACAACAGGAAACACTAGAAGAAATTTTCTGCAGGAAATTTCTATGGAGCCATCTGTTGGAGACCCTCTTGGTGCGTAGCAAAGAGGAGCACAACCCAACAATGTGCAGCAGCAAGATGTGGCAGCAAATAATCAATTACTTATTGTAGATGAAAGGAATAGAGCCATCAGGGATTATGCAGCCACAACTTTTTACAATCTCAATATAGGAATTGTTGAGCCAGTCATTGATTCCAATCATTTCGAGCTCAAGTCTATCATGTTCCAAATGCTTCAGACGATAGGCCAATTTTCAGGACTTCCTAGTGAAGATCCTCACAAACACACGAACCAATTCTTGAGAATAAGCAATTTGTTCAAGCTCAATGGAGTATCCAATGATACTTTGTGTTTGAAACTTTTTCCATTTTCTTTACAAGGTAATGCAGAAGCATGGTTAGATTATTTTCCACCGGATAACATCACCACATGGAATGAGCTTGCTGAAAAGTTTCTTTTGAAATATTTTCCGCCGAAAAAGAATGCACAAATCTGAGGGGAAATTATCACTTTTAAACAAGGACCACAAGAAGGAGTAGACACAGCATGGGAACGCTTCAAGAAGTTGATAAGGAAATGTCCACACCATGGCTTGCCCGCTTGTCTTCTTATAGAGCATTTTTACAATGGGTTGACTCAAGCTTCCAAAGCAGTAGTCAATGCATCAGCTAATGGTTCATTGCTTAAAAAGATCTTCAACGAGGCAAATGAAATTCTGGACGCTATTGTTGCAAATCATAGTCAATAGGGAGAAGAAGAATCACCTTCTAGGAGCAGTGACAAGGTCCAAGAAGTCAATCATCTCGAGACACTCTCATAACGGATGTTAACTATGAACGACATGCTTATGAATCTTAATTTAGGAAATCAAGTTCAAGTTGCAGTCGTGAACAAAGTTTCAACCCCTATGTGTACTACTTGCAATGAAGAGCACTCATTTGAAGATTGTCCTCAAAATCCAGCTTCAATTTGTTTTGTAGGTGCACAGAATAGAATAAATCCTTATTCCAACACATAATCCAGAATGAAGAAAACACCCTAACTTATCTTGGGGAGGACAAAATGCAAGTACATCCAATGCAACCCCTTTTTAAGCAGGAAGGACCAACCGAATTTAATGGTCAATGCAAGTGCAACCCCAATCCACAACAAATTTGGAGAATCTTATGAGGGAACTAATGACCAAGAATGATGTCGTAATTCAAAGTCAAACAGCTTCCTTGAGGAGTCTTAAATCTCAAATTGGGCAAATGAGAAACAGACCAATAGGGACCCTACCAAGCAATACAGAGAACCCTAAAAGGGAAGGCCTAGGCAAGGATAAGGCCTCCATTGACCCTAAGTAATTCGAAAATGAGATTGTGTAAATATGTATGATATTTTGCGGTTGTTTTTGTTTTCCCTCTATTTTATATCTTTTTCTTGTTTTTCTATTCTTTTCTTTTCTCTTGTTAAAATAAAAAATTTCAAAAAGAATTGAGCAAAAATGTCTAGAGTGGTGGTAAAACAAGAAAATCAAGTTTTGTGAACCAAGACTTGCATTTTCATGATTTGCCAAAATTCTATCCTAGTTCTTCTTCAAAGTTATGAAATTCTTCTTAAATTTTGGACACTTAACCCGTGTGAACGTTCTAAACTTTTTTATTAAGTGTGCAGAAGATAAATGAAGGTGCAGGAAAAAGCGATTGGAAAAAGGGGAGGATTTGCAATGCAAATGCAATCGCAAATCTACCGTGTGCTAAAAAAGGTAAATTTTTCAGGTAGTACTTTGCGCTACATTTGCGAGCGCAATTCTAGGAAAATCAGAGGGCCTAGAGTGATGTCATTTAAAATCACCAAATCATTTAGGGAAGTTTGAAACATATAAATAACGAAGAATTTGAATTAGGTCAATTATCTTTTGAACTTCTCCAATGTCTCTCTTGCCCTAAGCACCCGCCAACGATTCCTACCACCCTCACCACCGGAAAAGCACGCCATTCAACTCAGAAAACACCAGCGATTCCTTCTGTTGCAGACCAACAAAGAAAATCAACAAAAGATGAAGCCTCATTCCGCTTATCAGCCGAAGAACCACGTTTTAGCCAGAAAATCATCTCCAAGTTCTTCCTCTGAGAGGTTGAAGGCGGTTTCAAAGCCCTCTCCTCCTTCACAGAAATTCAGAGTGCAACATTCTACTAGTTCGGCCTCTATTCGGTCGAAAACTCAATGTAAGCCTCCCCGACCAACTACTCGTACAGGAATGCGCTCAAGAGAGTGGGAGGATGAATTGAGAAGAGCTGCTGAAAAGAGTCGTCAAGTCATCGAGGACGCTGCCATGGAAACTGAAGAAGAAGAAGAGGAGGAGACACCCTTGATCCTTAAACCGAAAGCAGTACGACTTAAGGAGAAGGAAAAAGCAGAAAAGAAAGTGGGAGTGAAGTATGTCAGAAGAAGGAGAAAAGATGGAGCAGAAACATGCAATAAGGTTGCGACCGCAAATGTGGAGCAACTTGAGAATCTCTTTGTAGGTTGACCTGAAATTGCGACCGCAAACACAGCCGAGGCAGAAAAGGCAGTGCCAGTTCCTGAGGCACTAACCAGACAAGATGCGCTCGCATCTGGGACACAAATGCAGGTTCAAACTTCTACTTCAGCTGCGGATCCCTTTAAGCTTAGAGCCAAAAGATCAACTAGATGGGATCTAGAGTTGGAGCAAACGCTCGAGCAAAAGGACTGAAATAAAGTGGTGGCTGACACAATCTGGCTAGCAAAAGCCAGGGCCGCCCAAATCAGAGATGACCTTTAGCTGAAGAAAGAAGAAAGAAAGAAAGAGGCCAAGAAGAAGAAGAGAGAATAAGAAAAAAAAGCTGCTCTGGATTTTGTAGCATCATGTTTGAAGGACTCGTGGATACCACTGAGAAAGAAGAACAAGAAGAAATTGCGCCCGCTTCTGAGGGCTAGTTAAAAGAAAATGCAGGGGAGTTTGCGGTCGCAAATGTGGCGCAAAAAGAGCAAGAACCAGAGATTGCACTAGTTCCTGAGGTGTAATCTAATGTGCAAATCCCACCACCACCAAAGGAGGAAGAAAATGTGCTCAATGACCTGTTCGAGCACCAGAATGAGGCAATGTTCGAGGACCTGTTCGAGCAAGAGCAAAAGAAAGAGCAGCAAGCTCCAACTGATGAAGATGATCTCCATGAGATCTCTAGAGACCAAATGCCCAAGAGGGGCAGAGAAGGAACTGACAATGAGGTCGAAGGGAAGGCTAAGAAGAAGAAAAAGACTAACATTTCCCTTAGGAGGTCGAACACTAGGGGAAAAAATTATGTGCTTCCCCGAGCCAAGACACCATCACCACCACCGCCTGCAAGGAGAGAACCATCCGTTCCTCGATCAAAGAAGACTCCAACTGAGCAGCCGAGAGTGGAAGTATGAGTGGAGGCCCATCCAGACACTTAGACCCGTCTAGCCATTATGAAGAAATGGGTTCTGATGTGTGAGAAGGCATTCTCCACTAAGACGGGCCCTCTCCCAGCATTCATTGGAAACATTCTACGTAGGTATGGCTAGGATCGACTATGCAAGGAGCCGAAAGCAGCTTCTTTCCCTCTGGTTCGTGAATTTTATGCTCAAATAGTGGAGTGTTGGGTTTTATGCCCTATAACTCGTGGATAGTAAATGTAAACATTTGATCGAACATTAGTAAAATAATATTTCATGTATTATTCATTATTGTTTGTATTATATCTTGCCTAAATAACCCTAATCCAATAAACTAAATATCCTAGGTTGTTAATATGAGACTTGAACTAGTATGTGGGGACATACGGGGATCATTGTTCAAGTTACGCAGCCTAAAGGGTCTATAGTATAGGGATAAGACTGGGTACCTTATCCTGGTGACACTATGGATACGGCCCACTTTGTATTATGATACAAACGCAATGATCCAACGCGTTTGTGTAGAGGACATGCGAGTGGGGGTATCATGTGCAATGAGTTTGCATAAGACCGGATCGCGAAATAGTTAACCACTAGCTGTAATACCGTTGACTAGATAGGTTTCTATTTCACTAGGATGACCTAGGCAACTTAGTCTCAATCCTGAGTGGATTATGGACTCCTGTTCACGAGGGATTGTCCTTTCATTTGTATGGGTGAGAGTGGCCTACACGCCGACTCAATAAGCCTATCATTTTGGGGACAAGACCCAGTGGGGAGCTGGGAACATAATCACACAAGATGGAATTCACTCCTTCCCGATATTAGGGTAAGTAGAGGTGTGTTCCCTTACGTAGTGTCTCCGGGACTTGAACAAAGGGCCCTGCCCTCTCTATGGCACGAGAGGGACTTCTGTTTGTTGGTTGGACCTCAAACGGGTTGTTCATTAAAGGAGCACTGGGACTTAAGGATGTAGAGGTAACCCAGGGGTAAAACGGTAATTTGACCTAGCTGGGGTACGAACACATGTGAAGGACTGACTTACTGTTATTGGTCAATATCCGTGGACACAGAAATATATCTGCAGTCAGAAGAGTGCAGCTGTGGTTCTTTAGTGGAGTGAACCATAGTTAACGAATATTGGTTAATTGATTAATGAGTTTAGTCAATTAATCTCATATCGTTGGAGCTTCTGAACTGTAGGTCCACAAGGTTCCACCGGTAGCTCATATAAGGTGTTGAGGTAAATTTACTAAGGAAAATTTAATATGAATTGGATTCATATTAAAACTATAAGTTAAAATTAATGCGCATTGGATGTACATTAATACTATAGTATATGTGAGAGAAAAATAATTGAATATGTGATATTCAATTTTATGATTAATTAATTATTGAGGGCCCGTTTGATAACCATTTCAGTTTTTCGTATTTGGTTTTTCTGTTTTTGGTTTCCTGTTTTTTAAAAACAAAAACCACGAATGTTTGATAACTGTTTTTTGTTTTTTGTTTTTTAAAAACAGAAAACCAACCTTGTTTGATAAACTGTTTTTGGTTTTCAGTTTTTTAAAAATTAGAAAGATGAAAAGATATTTTAGAGAGAGAAAAATGTGTAAAGACGTTGAAACAAAAATTTAGAGACACAAATATAAATGTTTTCAAGAGAATCTTTTTTTTGAAAAGACGAGAGAAAAGTTAAACATAGAAAATTTAGAGAGATGAAAGAAAATGTTTAGAGAAAGAATATTAGTTAGACTCGAGAAAAGATATTAGTTAGAGAAAAAATAGAAAACAAGTTAGAGTAAAAGCGATAAATTTTAGATTAAAAAAATTAAATAAAAAAAGAAAATTTAGAGAGATAGTAAAGTTAGGAGTAAAAGATATGCTAAAGAACTAACGATAAATTAGAAAAATAAAGAAAAGTTGTAGCGATAAAAAATTTTGGTGACTTTCTTTTTCCAAAAGAAAAATTAGAGCATGTTTATCGAGGAGAGAAAAGGTATTGACAAGTTATTAGAAATAGTCAAGTTATAGAGAAAAAAAAGTTTTGAGAGAGAAAATTTTAGAGAGAGAAAAAAATAGAGAAAGAAATTTGTTGGAGAGAGAGGTAAAAGAGGAGAAAAGTAAGCATTAGAAGTAAAATGAGTTTTTGAAAAACAGAAATCTGTTTTTAAAAACTATTTTTTTTGGTTTTTGAAATTTACTTATAATTTCAAAAACGTTTTAAAAAAACAGAAAACAGAAAACAGAAATGGTTATCAAACACCCCTGTTTTTAAAAAATGAAAAACAAAAACAGAAAACAGAAAACAGAAAACGGAATGGTTATCAAACGGGCCCTGAATTAATTAATTATAAGTTTTAATTTAGTTTAATTAAATTTGATTTAATTAAATGATATTAAAACTATAGTATAAAGAGGGAAATTCATTTACATGATTATTTAAATGAATGAATTAATTTAAATATGATTTAAATTGGTTAATATTAATTTAATTAATATTGTTAATTAAATTAAAATTAAATTTGATTTTAATTTGTTAAAATCAAAATTATCAGGTAACTGACTGATCAGTTACCTGAACGTGGGGCGTGAGTTCCTGTTTTCTCTCCCTCTCCCTATCGATAAGCAAGTAGTTTTTAGATTCTTGCTGGACTCTCTTATTCGTAAGTTTTTACCAGAAGAAAATTCCTAGAGAAAGTTTTTGCTTTCCTCTCCTTAGTAAGCCTTGCTCCCACAAGCATCTTCAATCATAAACCTTGTGAGATTACCGGTGTAATTATTGTGGTGCTGTTCACAAATATCTTGAAGAAATTTCCAGCAAAGAGAAGGTCTTTGGTTGCTGTATTTTTTCTGCAAAACCCCAAGGAAAAGGCGTGTTCGATCAAGATCGTCAACGATAGTAAGTAGTCTTTTCCTTTTGATCACTAGGATCAATTCTAGATTAAATCTACATATTTTCTGTAAAATTCAACATGTTAATAGCCTAATTACAGTAGAATTAATGTGGTTTAAATTTCTGTAATTATTTTGCCAACGTATCGGTATTCCGATCGTTGTTTGGTTTGAGTTAGGTCTCTGAAATCTTCCGCTGCCTAGGGCTTTTATCCCTACAAGGAGGAGATGTAGACGACTATGCTCCTGCGAGGCCGAGTGGTGGAGCTTTCGGCAAAGCAAATCAATCGGATCTTTCGATTGCTATCCCTCAGATGCCCAGCTGCCAATGTGGCCATTGAAGAACCAACAACTGAGCAGCTGGCAGAGGTCCTATCTATGGTGGCCCACGAGGGAGTGAAGTGGCAAGAGTCCAGAACCGGAGTCAGGACTCTATTATTTGGACAGAGATCCTCTCTTGTGGGCACAAGAACGTGGGAAGGTTGTTCTTCCCAACATT
This sequence comes from Luffa aegyptiaca, assembly GCA_017139565.1. Classification (NCBI taxonomy): domain Eukaryota; kingdom Viridiplantae; phylum Streptophyta; class Magnoliopsida; order Cucurbitales; family Cucurbitaceae; genus Luffa; species Luffa aegyptiaca. The sequence continues at coordinate 27,836,313 of CM029403.1, forward strand.
GGTCACCTAGCTATGTAAGCTTGTAGGAGTGGGGCCAGAAGAGAAAGAAGAAAAAGAAGTCGCTTGGACATCAATTGACCTGAGCTTGATCAAGAAGCTCATAGCTAATTCCAAGCAAAAGGTGACTTCTCCAGAGAATAAGGCTTAATCAACACCTTCTGCAGCTCAAGTATCGAAGCCTCTAGAAGAAGCCATTGCTACAAAAGAAAATGCCACCGCAAACATATCGCAGAATCCATCAGATGCGGCCGCAAATTAGTAACATCCTCCAGCTCCTCAGCCGCAACCTGAAAACAATTTGGTGACTTTGAGGAGAGATTTGGAGCGCATGAGGAGCCAGCACAGAGACTACCTGACCTATGCTAAAGCTCAAGATGGAGTGGTCAGGGGTATCTTGGAGAATTTGGTGGAGGATCTCGACAACTACCTTCCACCATTCCCCGAAATAAACTGGGATCCAACGAAAGGCGATGGAGCAGGCCCTTCCAACGCCTAGGGGATTTTTTTCCTTTCACCCTTCTATTCTTTAATTCAATGTTCTTTTGTTGATAGGTGATTGGAATTAGGGTCTAGTTTGTTGGGTTTTATGTCCTAAAACTCAAGGCTTGTAATCATTTTGCAATAAAAATGTTATTTAGTGAATTGTTTGTTTATATACTTTAAATCCAATAGAAACATACATGGTTAGAATATGAAATACTTGAACTATATCGTGGATATGGTCAGGGATCAAGTTCTAGTATATAACCTAAATGGTCTATAGTATAGGGATAAGGTTGGGTACCTTATCTTGGTGACACTATGGATGCGGCCTACTTTGCGAACAAGGCAAACGACGTGATCCTGGATCATTCATGTAGAGACATGCGAGTAGGGGCATCCTGTGTAAAAGATGTTTACACAAGACAGGACTAAGAAATAAGTCACTCTTACTTTATAACGCCGTTTACTGTTAAGACTGACTATTTCATGCGATGACCTAGGTAACTCGATCTTAATCCTGAGCTTACTATGAACTCCTGTTTGTTTGGGATTATCCTTTGATCTCCATGGGTGAGAGTGACCCAATAACGCCACTCAATATGCCTACCATTTTGGGGATAAGACTTAATGAATAGCTGGGACATAGTAGAAAGGTTGTTCTCTTAAGTGCTGACTCCGAGGCTTGAACAATGGGCCCCACCCTCTCATTGGCCCGAGAGAGACTCTGTTTAGTGGTTGGACAATAAACAAATTGTTCATTAGAGGACCAATGGACTTAAGGAATCAAGAAGTGCTATAGGGGTAAAGCAGACCTTTTGACCTAGCTATAGTTACGAACAACCTGTGAAGGATTGACTTACTAATCATGGTTATATCGAGTTGACGAAAATATATCTACAGTGAGGGGAGTTCAACTACTAGGCTATAGTGGAGTGACCCGATAGTTAACGGATGTTGGTTAACTAGGTTAAAAGGGTTTAGCCAGTTAAACCTCAAACCGTTGGAGCCCATGATCTGTAGGTCCATTAGGTCCACTTGCTAGCTTGAGAATAAACTTTGGAACAATATGATGGAAGGAATTAGAATAAGTTCAAATTCGGTATAGGAAAATGGTCGGTCATATTGGATATTACCGACATGTCAGGTTTTGATTAAACCTAACTATGAGAGATTTAATATATTTAAATATGATTTAAATATCAAGCACATGAATAGGGATTCATGGTTGAAAAATAACATTTCAGAAATGTTCGGGATTGGTAGCAAAATATTAATTTAATATTAGATATTAAATTAATTATATATTTGAATATTTAATTAATAATTATTTTAAATTAATTTTGAATTAATTTAAAATTCAAAATTCAAAATTGGATTTAAAATTTCAGATTATTAATTATAAGAATTAAATAAACTAAAATTCAAATTAAAATGAATTTTAGGAGGTGGAGTGCATGGTGACTAAACCCATGCACTCCCCTTCATTAAGCCACCAAATTACCCACTTAATCTTGGGTAATTTATGTCAAATTTTGGTGCATTTTCTCAGCTGTAGTTCCTCTATAAATAGATGTGAAATTGCTGAACAAACTATCCTGATTTTGATAGAGTTATGCTGCCAAAATCTCTCCAAAAACCCATGCACTCAAACCTCTCTTGAAGCTTGTGTTTTCAAGCTCTTTCACTCTCAAATTCCATCACTAGAGGATCCCATAATCCGTTCCAAAGGCTTGAGGATAGCAAGGAAGATCAAGTGGTGGTTCGTGACAAGTTGGTGAAGAAAAACAACCAACCAATTCATCCAATTTGAAGATTAAAGAGGTTGGTACTCTCTACCTCTGTTTTTCTTCATATGAACAACATGCTTTGTATGATCAAATTGAAGTAATTATGTGCCTAAGATCCAAAATTGCTTCCGCATGTTATATATTAACACCTTCTGTTTTTCTTCAAATTGTTGATGAAAATGTAATTGCTCATATGTATATGAACATTAATGTGATGAAAAGAGTCTGTAATTTTTTTAGAGTCAATAGAGTTCATTTAGTGCTATAATTGATTGGAAGAAGGTAGAGAACTCATGCTGGACGAAGAACAGAGGGGCTTCCAGTCGCATCAGCGTCGCGACGCTGTTCTTCAACGTCTCGACGCTCATGAGTTTTCAAAGGAACGCGCGTTCTTTTCCAGATTTGGTCCGGTTTGATCCTTCTCGGCCGGTTCAGCTCCATTTGGTCCGGTTCAATGATGATTCAACCCTTGGAGGTCCGGTTTGATCCATTTCAAGCCGGTTCGAGCTGGTTCGAGGTTCTCGGGAGCTACTCAACTTGTTTATTGATTGTTCCATTGCTTGAGTTGCCAAAACCGATCCATTTCAGTGTGGTTTAATTATTTATGCTTTGTGAATGCATGTTATAATTAGAATGAATGTTGTATGCATAAGAGTATGTCATATAGATTTAAAATCCCACCATAGGAAGCATGTTTCATGCATTTAAGTATGTTATAAAGAGTTATAATATAAGTATGCATGTTTTAGGTTTCATGTTAGATGCATGCTGAATGAATAGTTCTCGTTAATTATAATCGTTATATAAACTAAATGAAAATGAACAAAGCATGCAACATGAAACTTTCTTAGCTCGATATTAAAGCGTTAACATCGATTAGAAAGCATGTTATAGGTTGTTCTCTTTTATAACTAAGTTATAAACTGAGATGGACGATAAAATCTATAACAAAGATAAAAGCATGCTCACCTTGGGTTAAATGAACTAAATCAATCAATCTCATAGAATAGGTCGATAACTTGTAAAGCTAAGGTTACAAGAGAACTCACCCGGTTAGATGTTGTCTAAGGCTGGAGGTATTTAAGTTGACGGTTTACGGAACACCTCCTACCTAGGCATCGGACCGTTACTTGAGTTAAGTTAACCTAGGTTTTACGAGCATGCACGTGAGAGATGTAAGGTAATTATTGTTTATCACCTAGACATCGTAGGTTAAAATTAAACCTAGACTTAGGTAAATATTCAATTAGCCGGAATATGCCTAAGTGACAATATACCCAAAAACGTTAAAATACTTAGTGGGAGAAAAAGATAAATATGAATAGTTTTTTCTCACGCTCTCCTTATAGTTCACACCGTGAGATTTATGCTTGGCCTCATGTTGCTTACTAACACAACTGCTCCATTCGGAAGGTGTTTGCATTAATCAATAAAAAGGTGAACAGAGAAAGTATTTATAGTAAGTGGGTTGGAGACTTATTTATTCTGCTTTGCCATGCATTGTAATACTAAATGAGTTAGCTGGTTACCTTGGGCTGAGTTTAGTTAATATATCCTATCATTTTGGGATGAAAACAACTCCATTTGAAGTGGTGTATGGTCGTCCTCCTCCATCTATTCTTCCTTATGTGGCTGACGGTCTCCTGTTTCAGAGGTGGATAAGCAACTAAAAAAGAGGGATGAAATGTTGGTTGTGATTAAGGAGCGGTTGGCTTATGCACAATAATATATGAAGTCTTATGCTAATGAGAAGTGTAGGCATGTGGAGTTGTCTGTTGGGGATTTGGCTTATTTAAAGTTGCGTCCGTACAGACAGGGTTCGTAGGCTAAGTTCTATAATTCGAAGTTGGCACCAAGATATGTTGGTCCATTTTAGGTTGAAGCTAAGGTGGAGAATGTAGCTTATCGTTTGGCTTTGCTTGACAATGCCAGAGTACATCTGGTCTTTCATGTTTCTCAACTGCGAAAAGCACTCAGCTATACATTCCCGTAACACCGTTTCCTCCAAATATGTCTCCTGAGTTTGTGTTCAAGGTTGAGCCGTATGAAGTATTGGGTATTTGCCCGTCACCGGAGGATTCATTGAAGCTTGAAGTTTTGATTCGTTGGGAAGATATGAAAGCATCTGAAGCTACTTGGGAAGATGTTGTTTGGGTTACAAACCAATTTCCAGAATTTCATCTTGAGGACAAGATGGTTCTTTGGGAGCCGGATAGTGATAGACCTCCTATCAAATATGTATATAGTAGAAGACGTAAGAAGAGCAAGGGTGGGAACCAATAGTATTTTGTTTGGTTGTTGGAGTCTGTTATAGGTAGTTGTAGATACCTATATAGTTAGAAGTCTGTAGTTAGAGAAGTTACCTTTTGGCTAGTGTGTTGAAGAGAGTCATGGTGGAGAGATTGAGAAGCTCTCGGATTCTTCCCAGGGTGTAATCGATACTCATTGATAAATAATATCGAGGTTCTATCAGAAAGTCTACATTGGAATCCTCCATCATCGTTTGAACTTTGCCACATCCAATATTTCTGCAAAACCCACAAATAAATTGTATATTTCTAGTTCAAGATGTACAAATTGGAAAACCAAAAAACAGAACAAAGAGATGATTTGGAACCTTCTGATTCTTCTTGTTCCTAGGCTTCGATGCATTTGCAACCAATGAGAGAGAGGTTGTAGCAATCTCCAACTTCATCTAGCATATGACATTCCTTAAACACCTACATCACAGATTAACCCCAATACCAACCAATAAAAAAAAAATCAACAAACAATCACAATACTCATAAAAGTAAATTCTACCAGAGATGAAGAAGTAGATGTGAAGGCAGAAAAAACAAAAATTTTGTCTGTGATCACAAATATAGATCAATGCTCAATTTTGATTTAGGAGGAGATCAGACACTTTCACTGTCATCTTGTCTATCGGTCGAATATAAGGTATTTGCATGACTCAATGTTACAAGGATATTTAATGGGTATTGAATAGCAGACATTTGATTGATAGCACCCAAAACGTGCTATCTTATCACCTTTAATTCGATCTTGTTAGTGTGCATTTGATTGTTTATGAAGGTGTTAATATCTAACATGCGGAAGCAATTTTGGATCTTAGGCACATAATTACTTCAATTTGATCATACAAAGCATGTTGTTCATATGAAGAAAAACAGAGGCAATGAGTACCAACCTCTTTAATCTTCAAATTGGATGAATTGGTTGGTTGTTTTTCTTCACCAACTTGTCACGAACCACCACTTGATCTTCCTTGCTATCCTCAAGCCTTTGGAACGGATTGTGGGATCCTCTAGTGATGGAATTTGAGAGTGAAAGAGCTTGAAAACACAAACTTCAAGAGAGGTTTGAGTGCATGGGTTTTTGGAGAGATTTTGGCAGCATAACTCTATCAAAATCAGCATAGTTTGTTCAACAATTTCACCTCCATTTATAGAGGAACTAAAGCTGAGAAAATGTACCAACATTTGATACCAAATTACCCAAGATTAAGTAGGTAATTTGGTGGCTTAATGAGGGGGAGTGCATGTTTAATCACCATGAACTTCACCTCCTAAAATTCATTTTAATTTGAATTTTCTTAATTCAAATTAATTTGAATTTTAGTTTATTTAATTCTTATAATTAATAGTCTGAAAATTTAAATCCAATTTTGATTTTTCAATTTTAAATTAATTCAAATTAATTTAAAATAATTTAAAATAATTATTTAATTAAATAATCAAATATATAATTAATTTAATATTTAATATTAAATTAATATTTTGCTACCAATCCCGAACATTTCCGAAATGTTATTTTTCAACCATGAATCCCTATTCATGTGCTTGATATTTAAATCATATTTTAATCATATTAAAGCTCTCATAGTTAGGTTTAATCAAAACCCGACGTGTCGGCAATATCCAATATGACCGACCATTTTCCTATACCGAATTTGAACTTATTCTAATTCCTTTCATCATATTGTTTCAAAGTTTATTCTCAAGCTAGCAAGGGGACCTAATGGACCTACAGATCATGGACTCCAACAGTTTGAGGTTTAACCAGCTAAATCCTTTTAACCTAGTTAACCAACATCCGTTAACTACTGGGTCACTCCACTATAACCTCGTAGTTGAACTCCCCTCACTGTAGATATATTTCCGTCCACTCGATATAACCATGATTAGTAAGTCAATCCTTCACAGGTCGTTTGTAACTATAGCTAGGTCAAAAGGTCTGTTTTACCCCTATAGCACTTCTAAATTTGTTCTAGGTAGGCTAAGTGTGAGCTTGAGCAAGAATTTTCATGAAACTTTTGATTTGTCTCTTTATTGGGCTATATGTGCATGTCTTTTTATTACAATATTTTTTGCATTTTAGGCATTGAGATTGGGGTCTATAGAATTGCAACTGTTGAATCCTATTCTTTTATTTTGTATGCTTGCTCGAGGACTAGCAAGGTTTATGTTGGGGGTATTTGATAGGACCAATTTGGTCCTATATATTTGTTCCTAATCATGCTAGTTTTATGATTAATATTGTGCTTAATTGTATTATTTTATAGGTATTTCGTATTAAAGCTTCTTGGGAGCCGATATTCCAAATTGACGTTAATTCGAGGAAATTAACGTGGTTTTGATCCAACTTGAAGTTCACGAGATGTCGAGGAGGTTAAAGGACCAAAGCGGAGTGCTCAAACCTCGAAAACAATGTAAAAAAGGAGCAAAATTGAATAGCCAATTTGGAAGACCTGAGAGGTAGCGTCTTGACGCTACCTCACGGCGTCTCGACGCTACGAACACAATGGACCAACCAAATCACTGTCAGCGTCGAGACGCTGGCCTCAGGGTCTCAATGTCGCCTCGTTATTTAAAGGTAGATTTTTGCAATTTAGGTCAGATTAGACAGAAACGAGCAGCCGTTTTTCGATTCCTTCTTCATTTTCTCTCGTTTTTCTCAGGTCTCCCTATGTGTTTCATAGTTTTATGTTAGTATACGTTAGTTTCTCAAGCCTTGGGCTTAGATTAGACTTTTCTATGACCATCTAAGCGTCGTTTGCTATAGTTGGAACCTTGGATTCGTAAGTACACTTCAGTTTTTATGAGATTCATTGAGTATTTTGTGTTGATTTCATTATGTTCTTGAGTTTTTTGAGCTTCATGTATGATTATATTGTTGTTTTGTGATTTAGATTCCCGCTTATATTACTTGCATGCACAATAGGTTAGATTGACGCCCTAACTCTCAGCTTGCATATTAGTAACTCGCTAAAAAATTGAATTCCACGTAGCTAATGGAACTTTAATTGTAGTTAGCATATAGACCGCTCATGGGCACGGGTCCCAAGAGCAGTTCTCTGACTTTGTAGTTTGCATGATAGGTCTAGGGTCTAAATCGATGTTCATAATTAATTTAGGCTTTTCCTAATTAATTAGATCATTCTAGCCTAGAGCAACAATTAATTGGTTTATTGATCTTGATCGGGTTAATTAATTAATTAGTTGGATGCTGGCTCGATGGGCTAGTCGGGTTAGCGCTCTAGGGGTATCTTAATCCTAATGCAGTTATTTAATTGATTAATCTCGACGGGTTAGTAGGGGTTAGTTAATTAGTAACTAGTGATTGAATCAATGTACGATGGGATCGAGTCAATTGATTTAGAGTACCAATTAGGCAACATACAATTAAATCATTATTTGCTAATCGATGAGTAAAACCAAATGTACTGAATCCGAGTCTTTCCAACTACAGTGATCGCCAAGGTGAGATTAACCAACCGCCCTTTATTTTCTGTCATTTAAATTCCTGCCATTTACTTTCTCGCAATTTAGTTTTCCCGCATTTAATCCCTCTCTCTTCAACCCACTTTTCTGTTACCACCAAACACAAAGGAAGTTAGAGATAGACCAGTTGTTCCCTATGATCGACCCCAACCACTACTACTGCAAAGTAGTTTAGTGTCGTGGACTATAAATTTATTTGAAAACTCGGAGTCTCGACAACTCTGACCCGTCACTTATGACAATAAGTCAAATATTATATTCCATCTGCATTTTTTTAAATGTGCAGTAAAAGTTTAACTTGCTCCATCACATCATACCAAGATGAGTCATCAAATGAATGAGGCTAAAAACATATGTTGAATTTTATTTTCCAATCATTAGATATTTTGAACCCCTGATGAGTGATATATTTACTGCACGATTTGCCAATTGTCATTAATGAGACAAATTTTCCAACATTAGGGGGAGAAATTAAGAAGTTGGAAAAATAAATGAATTATCAATGTCACATTTAAATCTTCATAAAGATCAATGTGAACTAGAAGTTCAAAAGATACTTTATTTGCAAAATTTACATATCAAATGTTAGATGCATTTACAGATGCTAAATTACATATACCAGCTGCAAATGTACCATCTAAATTGATATCCCAACACAACAAGTTGTAACAACTAATGAATCAGTGACATGCTAGAAGCGTGGCAGATCGACCAGTTCCAAAGATAAAGTATCCTCGAAAAAGAAGAGTACTTAATAATCGAAATATCTCAATTGAGAATATGTATATTCCAGAAGAAATTTTAAATATGACTAGTCATAAGAAATACTGAAAAAGGTCAAGTACTTGAGGATAATAGTGAGATCTCGATAAATTTTTTCATGAAAGGAAAACGATGGAACTGAAATTATACAGTTGTTGATAACATTTTTGTTTTATTGTTACTCGTGATATTTCTGAAAATGAGGATTCTGTATCAAAATCTGTTGAATAGTGTCGACAATGATTGACTTAAGTGAAAAGAAGCAATCCAGGCAGAATTAAACTCACTCTTAAAACGTAAAGTTCTTGGGCCAGTAGTCCAAACATCAGAAGATGTCAAGCCTGTGTGATACAAATAGTTATTTGTAAGAAAAAGAAATGAAAAGAGGAAATCATAAAATATAAAGTGAGACATTATTATACACAAGGATTCTCGCAAATACCTGATATTGATTATGAGAAGACATATTCTCCTGTAGTGAATGCAATAACATTGAAATCATCTGACTGTGTATGAAAAGTTTGACATGCATCTTAAAGATGTAATCACAATATATTTATATTGATCTCTTGGTACTAATATTTATATGAAAATCCTGAAGGATTAAAGATACCAAAAATAGTATAATTCAAATACTAAAAAAATTATATTTGATCAAATTATAGAGATCTATATGTGGATTAGAACTGTAACGCCCCAGGATTTTAAAACTAATCTTAGCGACATTACTAACTCCCAAACCAAACTAACCGATTGCACTGAAAATTTCGACAGCATAACGGCATACGTAGGACTAAACCAAAATTTTTACAACACATGTTAAGCATAAAACACACTTCTATAATTCAAACAACCCACAACTACACATCACCACAGCTCCAAGGAAACTCAACAAGCCCAAAACTCCACAAACATAAGCGTGTCAGATCTCGCATTCTGATTTAACCACAACCAAACCACAGAAACACAACATACTAGATAAAGAATAACTTTATTAAATAAAAATGAATTGAAACTACAGATGAAGCTAACCATAACTATGACTTCTCAAATTTAAACAACTAGACTAACCTTTAACTGAAATAAACATAAAACACTGTCCTATACAACCGGAGGAATAAATAACAATTAGAACAAAACTAGGTAACCAGATAACTAGTAACTAGATAACCAAAAGCCTAGACCAGTGGAGTCACTCCTCGTGCACCTCCTCAGCACCACTGGGCTCATCGTATGCAAACTCACCCACATCATCTAAAAATGTTGGGGGGAGAAACGGGAGGGGGTCAGTACAACCACAGTACTGATAAGCAGCTCACACCCGGTGAGCCATCAAGCAACAAACAACACATCAATCATGCTTAGCACACACATCCAACATACTTTTAAAACAATAAACAACAATTCATGTTTCTTAAAGCAAGAACTAAAGATCAAGACTCATGCTAACTCAACAGGATGACTCATGCATACACACAATATGTTATGCAATCCCACATGGTTTCCGCATCATGCTCGCATTCTTAGCACATGATTTACGCGTCATGCCACGCACCAAAACACATGAATTCCGCGCCATGCAACGCAACTTAACACGTGATTTCTGTGTCACGCTCCGCACCAAAACATGATTTTCGCGTCATGTAACGCACTCACACCCAGTACATGAATTACACACCATGCGTAGCGCACACTCACACGTGATTTACGCGTCACGCTCTGCACTCACAACCCACACGTGATTTACGTGTCACGCTCCGCACCAATAACATGATTTTTGCGTCATGTAGTGCAATCTTAACACGTGATTTCCACGTCACGCTCCGCACATACACCCAGCTCACCTCTCCATGAGCACACAGACTATGCAACCATGACTCACATGCAACATAGCCCAGAAACACTAAAGCAACATGCTTAATACATCAATAGATCAACATGTTTTCAATCAACCAAAACAAAGTGCTTAACACATAAATCAAATTACATAACAAACAACGTGGCATACTAGAAAAGCGATAAACAACAAACATGCTCATGCAGTCAAACAGACTCAGTCGAGCAAGAACTACTTACCTATTGATCGAAAACACTCCTAAGCGAAACTAACAAGATCCAAACACAACCTTAGAAGCTAGCTTGAACTCTCTAGATTAACCTGAAACTTCAACAAGGAGTTTCTAAGGAATAACAACTATTCTAAAACACTTTAATCAAGATCCAAAGGGCTTAAAGATCATTTACACTTACTTATCTTTTCCAAAAACACCCAAACACTTGCTGGAATTTACCGAACAACACCTAAACAACCTCAAAGCTTGTTGTCCAATGACCGAATGAGTTCAAGATCACCAATCCGGACCTCCTAGCCTATGGGCATTCAGTCTCAAGGCTGTTCGGGTTATGGGTATTCGTTGAAAACCAATTTCGAGTCCAAATGCTCACTATATGGCTTTCAAAGAACCTTAATCCTGCAAATTAGAAGCCGAAAAGGAATGGGTAAACCTTATTCGAACTCAAACAAGCATGGGTCATGAAGCAAGGATGATTTCGAGCCCAAGACGGCACTGCTCAGTGCTTGAAAATCGAGGAATCAATCCTAAAACCCAATTCTAAAGCTAAACAAGAATGGGTAATTTGAATTTGAGGTTAATAAGGCATGGGTATAACCAAAACTCACCTAGTTCGTTGAATAGAAGGCAATGATGCTCAAGGACTCACGGATTGGTGCGGTTACGGCTGGAAAACGGAAAGACAGAGCACTAGAGAAGAAAAAGAACTCCTTCTTCGTGGGTCTTGGACGAAACACAAGAGAAAGAGAGAGGATCGAGACTTCAACCTACCGAAACTAAACGAAAAAGAAACCAGAGAAACGGAGACTTACACAAGACTACTCGCGAAGGAGAAGAAACGACGCGAGCTTGTGGTTGCCGTTGAAAAGAGATGAGGGAGAGAGATTCGCGTAAGAGAGAGAGAGACCTGCGAATATGACCCACGCGACGGCGACGCTTGATCTTCGACGACAGCACGGCGAGGCGGAGGGAGGATCGACAACGATGGAGGGTGGGCTGGGTCTTCGGCTGACGAGATTGAACACAGAAAGGGGGGGCTGGCGGCTGAGGTAAAAAATCGCAAAAGGGGAGGGGAAGGCTTCACGTGAGATTGAGAGGGAGAGAGAAGAGATGAAGGTTTTTTCTTGATTATTTTCTTTTAAATAAACCCTAAGAATGAAATCCCATTTTAATTAGGATTTAGGGCTTATCTAAGATTCAATTTTAAACCCAATCTTTGCTCCTAAAGAATTTGGGAAGAAAATAATCCAATTGATTAAGGATTTGGATCTTTTGATATTTAAAATAAATATCAAATATTAAATCTTCAAACTTTAGGAAATTAAAGATTTAATTAAAAATCTCTTTTCCCTAAATTATAGAAATTTAATTTAACGACCCAAGGCTAAACTTAAATTCTAATTTTTCAAATTAGAATAAAAATGCCCAATTAATTCTAAAACGGCTCGATTTCGAAACGCGGGGCGCTACAAGAACAATTAGGATGAATGTGATATAGTCCTCTTAGTGAAATAATGATATAAAAAATAATCATATCCATGTGTTTTTATAAAGAAATCACAGTTAGAATTTGATATTATAGTTGTATATGTTGATGATTTGAATAAAATTGAAACTTTTGCAAAGCTTTCAAAGACAATAGAATACCTTTAGAAAGGAATTAAGATGAAAGATCTCATCAAACAAAATGTTGTCTTGGCTTGCATATTGAGCATTTAGCAGATGAAATTTCATCAATCAACTTATACAAAATAAGATTTTATATGAACAAAGTATCTTCATTATATTGAACGTTTTAATAGTAGTTCTTTCACTTGATGTGAAGAAAAATATCTTATAACCTTGAGAAGATAATGAAGAACTTATTGATCTGGAAGTACAATATATTTTAGTGCAATAAATGCATTTATGTATTTTTATTAATAATATACGACATGTTGTGGTATTTTCAGTAAATTTACTATTTAAATTTAGTATCTCTCTAATAGAAATATATTGGAATGGAGATAAAATATATTATATTATCTTTGAGGATATCATATATATGATTTTATTTTATTCTAATGAATCTAAATTTGATCCAATTGGTTGTGAAGTTGCAGGTCATTTATCTAATTTCATATAAAGTTAGATCTCAGACATGTTATTTAATATATGTGGTAGCACTATTATATTATGACAATGTATGAAGTAGACAATAACAGCTACTTCCTCAATCCATGTTGAAATCCTGGCGATTCATGAGGTTCGTCAAGAATTTATATAATCCAAGTCAAAGAAGGATATATCAAAGGAGAGAGAATGAAGCATATATCACCAAAGCACTTATACGACCACGTGTTGAAGGAGAAATTTTGACCAATCAAAAATTATCACGTCGTTATTTAAAATTAATAACGAAATTTCATATAATTAAAAATGAGACCAATTATAAATTGACATGTGTCCCAAATTTAATTTGAAGACAAAGTTGGCCAATTATAAATTTTTAAGGCCAAATGTCCATTTGATCAATTAATTAAAAATAAATTATTTTGATCAAATTAATTAATTTGACCAATTAATTAAAGAAAATAATTAATTGGATCAAATTTGGGTCTTTTAAATATTTAGGTCATATGGTTTTGGGTCAAATATAAACCAGACCCAAGACCAAATAGTTGAACCCAAGACCAATAAAGCCCAAGTCCAAGTTGTTAGGCCCAAAAGTCACTAGTGCCCATCCATGAAGAACTCTATAAATAGAGGGGTTCTCCTTCATTTCAGGGGTTCAGAAATTCTAGACTCTCACAAAAACAAGAGGTCAGAATTTTGAAGCTCCAAGCCAGACAGTCAAAGGATTCAGAGAGACTCCACCAAGTCTAACGACCGAAGACTCTCTGCAATTCATAAGTTCATGTGTTGAACACTTCTTAAAGACCAAACACTCTTCAAGACTTCAACACTCCTTGAAGATCAAAGACTCTTCAGGACATCAACACTTCTTGAAGACCAAACACTCTTCAAGATTTCAACACTCTTTGAAGATCAAAGACTCTTCAGGACATCAACACTTCTTGAAGACCAAACACTTTTCAAGATTTCAACACTCCTTGAAGATCAAAGACTCTTCAGGACATCAACACTTCTCGAAGACTGAAGACCCCTTCAAGACTGGAAGACTTCAAGCTCCAAGAATCCATTGAAGCTTCAGAATCCAGATCAAGCGCTACAGCCCTCGAGTGAAACACAATCACACACAAGAGAGAGAATCAGAGGATTAAAGTTAGAGATTGTACACCCACACGCATACAAACATCAATACAATATATTATTTATTCCACGTGTCTCCATCTCTGAAGTTACGTGTGAACAAATTGGCACGCCTAGTGGGACAATCTCTACCTTTCATCTCTCTCTCTTATCTCAAAACACAAGTGTAAACATGTCGTTCAAGACATCTTCAATGGTCACTGTCATGAACAAATATTACATAGGTTCTACTACCCATAGTTGCTTCAATGAACTGACGTTGCAAGAAGATAAAGCTTTTATCGTTGCAGGCCAAGAAACAACCTTGCAAGGGGCATATGCTAATGACAAGTTTCTTGTTAAGTATAACCCTTTGTTTGAACCTGATTCTGACGTAGTGACTGTCATGATGACTGAGACAAGAACTATGGAAGAAAGAATGGCTGAGATGCAGGAGCACATCGACACCTTGATAAAGACGATTGAAGAAAGAGATTCTCAAATTGAGCACCTAAAGAGTCAGATTGAGAACCAACATATCCTTGAATCAATTCAAACCCAAGTTGTAAAAAATCACAACAAAGGAAAGACTATAGTGCAAGATGATCAACCACAGTGTTCAGCTTCGATCGCTTCACTATCCATCTAACAGCTCCAAGATATGATCGCAAACTGTATCAGAGCTCAGTACGGTGGACCTACTCAAGATTCCCTCTTGTATTCCAAACCTTATACTAAAAGGATTGATAACTTGAGAATGCCAATCGGGTATCAGCCACCAAAGTTTCAGTAGTTTGATGGAAAGGGCAATCCTAAACAACATATTGCCCACTTCATTGAAACATGCGAGAACGCTGGTACTCGAGGGGACCTACCAGTCAAGCAGTTCGTTCGAAAACTTAAGGGAAATGCTTTTGATTGGTACACTGATCTAGAACCTGAGTCAATAGACAGTTGGGAGGAAGCACTAGACGAGCCGTTAGCATGTTCGAGCTCACCAACACTAAACAACGAAAAGGTGAACTCGTTGTTAACTACATAAATCGTTGGAGAGCCATGAGTCTAGATTGCAAAGATCGCCTCACTGAACTATCTGCCGTTGAAATGTGCATCAAGGTATGCATTGGGAACTCCTTTACATTCTTCAAGGTATAAAGCCTCGCACCTTTGAAGAATTAGCAACTCGCGCCCACGATATGGAGTTAAGTATTGCTAGTCGAGAAAACCAAGACCTTCTACTTCCTAACTTGACGATAGAAGGAAAGAACACCGAAGCAACTACAGAAGAATCTATGGTTGTAAACACAATTCTTCTCAAGTCATCTTCAAAAGAAAAGCGACAAGAAAATGGAACACGTCACTTAACTTTAAAGGAAAGACAGAAGAAAATCTATCCTTTCCCTGATTCTGACATCCCTGACATGTTGATTAGAGGAGCGCTGGTACTTAAGGAGACAGATGTAACACAGGGGTAAAACGGTAATTTGACCCAGCCGTGATTACGAACACTCGTGAAGGATTGACTTACCGGTATAGGTCTATATCCATGGACACAGAAATGTTCTACAGTGAGAAGAGTTCAGCTGTGGGTCTTTAGTGGAATGACCCACAGTTAATGAATATTTGTTAACCTGATTAATGAGTTTAATCGGTTAACCTCATATCATTGGAGCTTCTGATCTGTAGGTCCATTAGGTCCCCCTGCTAGCTCGTAAAGAGTAATTAGGAACAATTATATCTTGAGAGAATTTGAATAGTTCAAATTCATATTGGGAATTAAGTTAATTGTATGAGATACAAATTAATATAATGTATAATGATACATTAAAATATAAAGTCTAATTTGAAATTAAACTTTATTATTATGAGAGAAATAAATATTTGAAGAAGTTCAAATATCAATATGAATTTAATTCATATTAAATTTATAGGATATAAGAGAATTGGAAGGAGTTCCAATTTTAATATGAATTTGATTCATATTATAGAATTAATTAATTGAAGGCCTGAAATTAAATATATGATATTTAATTGGGTAATTAATTAATTAACTAATAGAAGGTCTGAAATTAAATATATGATATTTAATTGGTGATTAATTAATTTAAAGAATTAATTAATTGGAAATTAATCAATTATGAAAATGATTAATTACTTATGGAAGTAATTAATCATTTATGGAAATGATTTAATCACTTATGGAAGTGATCAATCATTTATGGAAAAGTTTAATCAATTATGGAATTGATTGGTTATGGAATTGATTAATTATGGAAAAGATTAAATCAATTATGGAAATAATTGATTTTAAATGAATATTTTATTCATGGTCTTTCTCCTATAAATAGAACACTAACCCTAGGGTTAATGTGAGACAACATATGGCCACCATAAGGCCCTCTCATATTCTCTCAACTCAAGAACTCTAGGGAGAATTTTCTCTCTAGAGTTTTTTTCATTCAAGATTAGGTAGTCCCACAACTACGTTCCTAATCTCAGAGTTATAGCGGGGAAGATCAAATGGTGGTGTTCTTCGTTGTTGCAGAGCAATCAATAATCATTCTTGAAGTATTCAGAGTTGTCAACGGAGGTATGTTTTTCATCGTTTAACCTTTTGTCAATGTATTGGTATTTTGTAGAACAAAATTAATTTACGAACAGTCCAATTGCTTCCGCTGTAACGGAATTGGGAATTCCAATCCTTCAGGAACAACTACTGGAAGCACAACTGATAGAACTTCCTAAGTGTAAACGACTGAAGGAAATGGATAAAGTCGATGATCCCAACTATTCAAGTATCATCGAGTTATCAGCCATCCAGTGGAGAAATGCTTTGACTTAAAAGAGCTAATCTTAAGACTAGCTAAAGAGGGAAAAATTGAGCTCGACCTTGATGAAGTAGCTCAATCAAATCAGACTACAGTCAAAGGAAAGAGCAAACATCAAAGAAAGAAGGATCCTAAGAAACTTCAACCCAAGAGGAAGAGAAGTAAAAAGTTTTCTCAACCTCAACAACTGGTGTTGTTGAATAAATCATTCTCCAAAACTTTCCACAAAAAGGAAAA
Source organism: Luffa aegyptiaca (assembly GCA_017139565.1). NCBI lineage: Eukaryota > Viridiplantae > Streptophyta > Magnoliopsida > Cucurbitales > Cucurbitaceae > Luffa > Luffa aegyptiaca. Next base: position 27,853,496 of record CM029403.1, read on the forward strand.
AAAAACTTTGCAACTTCCTACTGCATCAACATAGAAGAAGTTGAAAATTTTGAGAATGGTGAACAAAGGACTTCCGTCTTCGACCATATCAAGCCTTTAACTACTTGTCTTTCGGTATTCCAAAGAATGAGTATGGTCGCGATAGAAGAAGAAAATCAATGTTCAGTGTCCACCTCCACTCGACCTTCAACTTTCCAAAGGCTAAGTGTTTCCACATCGAAGAAAAGTCAACCTTCAACATCTGTTTTTTATCGCCTCAAAGTAACAAGCGATCAACCTAAAAGAAAGATGGACAACTTGGAGGTGAAACTTTTCGATGAAGTAAACAACGACAAGAAGCTTCATAGTAGCATCCCATCACGTATGAAGAGGAAGTTTTCTGTTCTCATAAATACAGAGGGTTCCTTGAAGGTGAAGCCAAATCTCATTATCTTGACCAATCCTATAAATGAAGAAGGATCTGATCAAGACCATGATAAAGATAAGAGCTTTTAAAATGTAAAAGCTCCTTATTGTAAGAGCCTAAACTGCATGATGCTCCTAGCCCACACGAGCTTAAAAGGTGAGTGCAAAAAAATACTGAACTACGTTATGACTTGATCCCTATTCCTCAAGGGTACGTAGGCAGCTTAAAGAAAACTTTAAGTTCAGTCTCTACAAATAAAAAAAGAAAGTGCAACAAATATAGAAACACGACAATATAAATTGAGGAAATTCATCACTAGTGGGGGCAACACAGCAAATGGAAGTTGTGCACCGTTATGAATGTGAAGCTACAAGTTGGATGAATAAAAGAAGACTTCATTCCTCCAAATTTGATGTCTCCCTCGCCTCAAGTTCGGTGTTCCACTCACCCTAAGTTCGTTGTTCCCTCTTCCTCAAGTTTGAAGGTTCTTACACTGTACGTTGCTGGGTTGTTCCTTCTCCAAGTTCGAGGGTTCTTACGTGGCACGTTATGGTGTTGTTCCTTCTCCAAGTTTGAAGGTTCTTCGTTCCACGCTCCTTCTCCAAGTTTGAAGGTTTGCACGTGTTGTTATGCTGCTTCACTGCTGTTCCTTCTTCAAGTTCGAAGGTTCTCAGGTTGCGCTGCTGCGTTACTTCCTTCTTTAAGTTCGAAGGTTCCCACGTTACGCTGTTGTGCTGTTTCCTTCTCCAAGTTCGAAGGTTCTGACACTGCGCTGCTTCCTTCACCAAGTTTGAAGGTTCCCATTCTGCGCTGTTTCGCTGTTCCTTCTCCAAGTTTGAAGGTTCACGCGGCGCTGCTTCGTTGTTTCTTCTTCAAGTTCGAAGGTTCTCACACTGCGCTGTTGCGCTGCTTCTTTCTCCAAGTTCGAAAGTTCGCACACTGTGCTGTTGCGCGTTGCTCCCTTCACTCTCCAAGTTCGAAGGTTCTAACGCTGCACTGCTTCGATGTTCCTTCTCCAAGTTTGAAGGTTCTCACGCTGCGCTGCTTCCTTCTCCAAGTTTGAAAGTTTGCACGCTGTGCTGCTGCGTGCTGCTCCCTTCTCTCTCAAAGTTCAAAGGTTCTGACACTGCGCTGCTTCCTTCACCAAGTTCGAAGGTTCTCACGCTGCGCTGTTTCGTTGTTCCTTCTCCAAGTTTGAAGGTTCTCATGTTGTTTCGCTGTTGTTCCTTCTTCAATTTTGAAGGTTCACGCGGCGCTGCTTCGTTGTTCCTTCTTCAAGTTCGAAGGTTCTTACGCAGCGCTGTTGCGCTGCTTCATTCTCCAAGTTCAAAAGTTCACACGTGTGTTGTTGCGCGCTGCTTCCTGCTCTCTCAAAGTTCTCACGTTGCTACGCTGCTTGTTGTGTCAGTCTCTCCAAGTTCGAAGGGTTCTGCTACGTTGCCAGTCTCTCAAGGTTCGAAGGGCACTACTACGCTGCCAGTCCCTTCTCTCTCAAAGTTTGAAGGTTCTAACGATGCGCTGCTTCCTTCACCAAGTTCGAAGGTCCAGACGTTGAGCTGCTTCCTTCTTCAAGTTTGAAGGTGCTCATGCGCTACGCTACTGTTCCTTCTCCAAGTTCGAAGGTTTGCACGTGTTCTCATGTTATTTCTCTACAGCTCCAGTTCCTTCCTCAAAGTTTGAAAGTTCTCACGCTGCTTCGTTGTAGTTTTTTTCCTCCAAGTTCGAACGTTCACAGTTCCTTCTCTCCAAGTTTGAAGGTTCTCACGTTGCTTCATTGTTGTTCCTTCTCCAAGTCGAAGTTCCTTCTCCAAGTTTGAAGGTTCTCATGCCACGTCGCTTCGTTGTTCCTTCTCCAAGTTCAAAGGTTCTCATACTGCGCTGCTACGCTGCTTCCTTCTCCAAGTTCGAAGGTTCTCAAGTGTTATGCTGTTTCGATGTTGCTTCCTTCTCCAAGTTCGAAAGTTCACCCGTTGTATGTGGCTTTGCTGCTATTTCTTCTCCAAGTTCGAAGGTTTGCATGTTGTACGCTGCTTCGTTGCTGTTCCCTTTTCAAGTTTGAAGGTTCACGTGGCGTTGCTTCGCTGTTCATCCCAAATTGGAAGATAAAAATTTGGAGAAGGACATGGATCCTTGGGAATGACATCATGTGTCCTTGGGCAGAGGAGCGTCATAACAACAAAAGTCCAAAACATCATGTGTCCTTGGACTAATGTCGAAAGACGTTGTACCTGCAAATTGAAGGCAACAAGAATATGTACATCTTAAAAAAAAGTTCACTTACCTACGTACTTACTTACCTTTTGGATGATGGATGAAAGCATTGTGCTTGTAATTGAAATATAGACAAAGTGTTGTGAGTTCAAAAAAAAAAAAGAGAAGGAAGAATCTAAAAAAAAAACGAAAATTCAAAAAAAAAAAAAAAGAAAAGAAAAAAAACGAAAAATAAAAAAGAAAGAAAAAAAAATTCAAAAAAAAAAGAAGAGAAAAATGAAAAAAAAAAAAGTAGAATGAAAGAAAATTAAAGGGAGAGGAAAACTCCCTACTTGAATCCTTTCTTGAATGCTCTCTGCAATTGATGTGTGCTTTCTCCTACTGAGGTTCAACCCTATTTATAGAAGGGAAAGTTTGGATTCAAATATACAAATCTTATCTCCAACGACAATCTTCATCAATTTTGGGATGGGTTCAAATTTTAATCCAAAATATGAGATTTGATTTAAATCAAATTGGGAGATAAATTCAAATTGATTTGATAGATTCCTAAATTGATTTAGATTGAATTAAACTGAATTTGAGTATAATTAAACTCTTATCCCAAATCAAATTTTCTAAGTTTCATATGAAAATTTTATTCCAAATTCCCACAAAATTTTGGATGCAGTCTTAAATTTACTTAGATTAAAGTCTGTGCATAATCAAAATTTTATCCCAAACTTAAGTTCAAATTACAGTTGCTGCTAAACAAGAAAATCAAGATTTTGTCCAAAATTCAAATTTTGATTAATTGGCGTAAAATACGTGTCAAGCAAGAAAAAAAAAATCAAAACTAAGAATTGACTTCATGTTTTGATTAAATTGACACATCAAATGGAGTCAAAATCAAGAACAAATACCTTGCATTTTGATTCAAAAAAAAATTATTTTTCAAGATTCACTCCCACATAACTTGTGTCTAAATCTCAAAAAGGGGGCATTTGTTGGAGAAATTTTGACCAATCACAAATTGCCACGTCGTTATTTAAAATTAATATCGAAATTACAAATAATTAAAATTGGGACCAATTATAAATTTACATGTGTCCCAAATTTAATTTGAAGACAAAGTTGGCCAATTATAAATTTTTAGGGCCAAATGTCCATTTGATCAAATTAATTAATTTGACCAATTAATTAAAGAAAATAATTAATTAGATCAAATTTGAGTCTTTTAAATATTTGGGTCATATGGTTTTGGGTCAAATATAAACCAGACCCAAGACCAATAAAGCCCAAGTCCAAGTTGTTAGGCCCAAAAGTCACCAGGGTCCATGGGCCCATCCATGGAGAACTCTATAAATAGAGGGGTTCTCCTTCATTTCAGGAGTTCAGAAATTCTAGATTCTCACAAAGACAAGAGTTCAAAAATTTAAAGCTCTCAAGCAGAACTAGAGAATTCAGAGAGACTCCACCAAGTCTGAAGACCGAAGACTTTCTGTAATTCATAAGTTCATGTGTTGAACACTTCTTGAAGACCAAACACTCTTCAAGACTTCAACACTCCTTGAAGATCAAAGACTCTTCACGACATTAACACTTCTTTAAGACCAAACACTCTTCAAGATTTCAACACTCTTTGAAGATCAAAGACTCTTCAGGACATCAACACTTCTTGAAGACCAAACACTATTCAAGATTTCAACACCCCTTGAAGATCAAAGACTCTTCAGGACATCAACACTTCTCGAAGACTGAAGACTCCTTCAAGACTGGAAGACTTCAAGCTCCAAGAATCCATTGAAGCTTCAGACTTGAGATCAAGTGCTACAGCCCTCGAGTGAAACACAATCACACACAAGAGAGAGAATCAGAGGATTAAAGTTAGAGATTGTACACCTACACACATACAAACATCAATACAATATATTATTTATTCCACGTGTCTCCATCTCTGAAGGTACGTGTGAACACCATGATCTTGAAGAAAATGGAGATATCATTATTCAAGAAATTTCTTCAAAAGATAACCTGTCAAGCTTATTTACGAAGACATTACCTACCACAACATTGGAATGCAACAACTCGAAGACTTCAAATGATGTTTCTACGAGGGAGAGTAAATTTATTGCACTATTTTTCCCTTGACTATGGTTTTATCCCAATGAGTTTTCGAAGCAAGATTTTTTATGAGACAATTATTAAAGTATATGAATAATGTACTCTTTTTCCTTCATTAGGATTTTTTCTCATTGGGGTTTTTTCCTAGTAAGGTTTTACCGAGGCTTATATTCTATATACAGTTGACATCTAAAGGGGGAGTATTATGAATATTAGAATTTTTCAAAAAAAAAAAAAAAAAATTATGAATATTAGAATATTCTTATTAGATGCGCATAACCCCATAGGTGGATTTCCCAATTAATCTCTCTCATTAACCCTTTCATGAGTTACACATTTTGAATTGTGTAGATCTTATAACCTACACTCATGTAAATCCTATAAATAGTAGTTGTATCCACCTTAAAATGCACACCTCAATAGGGAATTACACATTGTCCTCTACTTTCTTCTCCTCTCCATCTCTTTACATTATGTTCTTCTTGTTCTTCTTTTGCTCCAGATTTATAACAATTATAAGAATTTGAGTCAAATATCATTTTGACAAAATTTGTTAGGTCATCAGACAAAAAGAAGATCCCTTTTTGTCCTCATTTTGATGGAAAAGTTAACAGAAGAGTAGTTTTGAAACAATTGAAAATTCAAAGGCATAATTAAAACCTGCAATAAATTTTTGGGACATTTTGGTATAAAATTTAATTTAACTAATATATTTTGAAAATCTCAAAAAAAAAAAAAAAAAAAAAAAAAAAAGAAGAAAAAAAAGGAAACTTTTGAAACGGCGTCGTTTGAGGATCAGAAGGTGTCTATCCGGGATAGAATATGAAGGTTTCTGTTTTACTCGCCCCACTTTCTTCTACCGCTGTCTGAACCATCGAATCTCTGCAAGCAACGCGCAGCCATGGCGTCCTGCAGAATCGCAGCCCGTTCTTCTCTTATTCTGCTGGAAAGCTGCAGTCCCCGAAGAACTCAACGAATCCTCCCTTCTGTTTCCCTCCCTTCCCCACCTCTTTCTTCCTTATCCCCATTTTTCACCATCGTCACAAATCAATGTACCGTCCTCTCTCTCTCTTTCTTGGAGGCTATACAGTATTTTTACGTTTCTTTTATAACTCTGTTCTTCAATTTCATTCTGTTTTAATTGCTATATAGCCTCAAGAAACAACCCTAACGCAGTTCCTGCAAGATGTTTTGCTTCAATTTCGGCCGCAACATCTTCAATAGAAGTGGCAGATTCTGCGGGCGACCTAGAACCGCCGGAAATTCATACGCAGGACACGGTGGAGCACCTTCTAACGCACTCCGATGACGTTGCCAGGTTGATGAAGATGGAGCGGAAGCCGATTGCAGATGGAGCTGAATACCCCTGTAAAGGGCGGTGGTTTCCGTACCTCGATAGGTTTAGCTGTGGAAGCTCTTGGTTGAGTAGTGGTGAGATTTTGGAGGCACTGGATCCTCTCATATTGGACTCGAGGAAGCAGCGGTTCAAGAACGTGGTGCGGAACAGGAGCTACTCGGTTTGTTTGGTGGTGGAGGGGCTGAGTGATTTCGGCAACGTCTCGGCGGCATTCCGATCTGCCGATGCGCTTGGATTTCAGTCGGTTCATGTGGTCTCCTGCGATGCTTCCAAAAGGTGCAACAACGATGGAGGTGAAATTGTTTTCGAATACATTTATTTTTTCTTTTAGGAAAATTGTTTGATTCTGGAATTCGGCAGCTGCTTTGTTTCCGTTGTGCTGGCGGGACTTCGTTACTGTTCATGGTGCTTTTACTTTGTTATTATTCAACGGGTCACTTGAATTCAATCAGGCGATTGCCATTGCGGGTTTTATATGGTTAGAAGGTTAAATCGATCACAATACATTTGATTTTCCATGGTAATTGTTAGATATGGGTGACTGAAATTAAGCACTGGAATGGAGTGTTTTCTTCCAGCAAATATGCATCCGTTGTATATGTATTTATATTTTTAACTCTTGTATTGGTTGTATGTATATTGTATATTATCATTGGATACTCTTTGCCAAATATTGATTATAATATATTCTTTTCCATTGCCCAAGGTGTCTCTTCATGTTGGTTTTCCATGTGAAATCTATGTGTTCATATGTTTTGTCTTCCTTTAGTTGCTGTCTTTATCTCGCCATATTTCATGACAGTAAGTGCCGTTTGTCTTGGACATGAAACTTTAAGAGGTGCCTGTATTCTCATGCTTATGCTGAATGAGATGATGCTTTGATGAATTAGGGTGCAACAGTGGTGATATATATTGTCTCTATGGATTATGGAAAGAGCTACTCCTATTTAATGGGTCATTCAACTTACTAAGAATGGCGGAATCTTCCATTTCTTACATCTTCTTTCACGAGTTTTTGTATTTTCTTCTGTCTTCTTCCAACATCATTGCAATTTCAATGCAGGTACAGAGAGAATCGTCATGTTAGCATGGGAGCAGAGAAATGGTTGGACATTGAACTTTGGAACTCCACCCCAGAATGTTTTAAAATTCTGAAATCTCGCGGTTATAGAATAGTCTCTACGCATCTTGGAACGAATGCGGTATCTATCAATTTTGCACTTTCACCCAATTCACAATGAAGTAACTTAACTTTGAGGTCATGTCTGCACTAGCTTTTTTAAGCTTATCTTGATAGCTGAGTTGTGTTTGTCCTGTTGTAGGTTTCTGTCTATGATATGGATTGGTCGTGTCCAACTGCAATTGTGGTTGGAAATGAAAGTAGGTAATTATCTTCTTGCTACAATAATATTGAGTCTGATCAAGTTTGGAGCCCTTTAAATTAAGGAATGACTGCAATAGTTGTTTTTTCTTTGTTATTTGATGCACCTTTTTGAATCACGATTCTCTCATGGTTTGATTAGCAAGTTTCTACTCATGAATGATGTCTGAATCAGGAGAAATTATACTTGTAGCTAGTTATGAACTTTGCAATTTATGTTAGTATCTGAGGTTCAAATTTCTTCTGTCTCAGGGGAATAAGCGATGAAGCCCTTGAGCTATCAGATTTGCATTGCAGTATTCCTATGAATGGCATGGTAGATTCCTTCAACGTATCAGTTGCTGCTGGCATCCTCATGCACCATGCTGTTTGCGACCGGACTTCTCGACTGGTAACTAAAAGAGTCATGTTTGATATTTGAATTCATTTATGCAATAAGCAGGGATTCTGTTGGGGTGTTACTAGGGGTATTCTGTGGAATTATGCCAGTATCTGGATAGCTCAATAAGAGAAAATCCTAGTTGTCTCTCGGAGTTGGCATGTGAGGATACTGAGTCGTGTGGGGTGGGGGCTGATACGAAGGATGTCAAATACTGTTTCTGTTATACGATCAACTATGTTCTTTAACGAACTTTTCAGGGCTATCATGGAGATCTCACATTAGATGAAAGGCAAATTCTACTTGCGGAGTTCTCTTTGCGGCATAGCAAGAATGCAATCAGTATCGCCACCGAGTACGCAAAGAGGAAGGGTACAGAGGAATTGGACTCGAATGGCAAGAATTTGGCCTCGAATGGCAAGAATTTGGCCTCTTGATGTGCCTAGGCCTAGGGACATGACTATGAGATGCAAAAACACACAAGCTCCCTTGAAGGTTGATTCAAACAGGTAAAATTCCTGAGGCCTGTGATGAAACCTAGCTCAGAAAATTTTCCAGCAGTACAATTTCCCCATATGAAGCATTTTATCGGCCTGCTTTCTGTGACAAGCTTCAGCATCAATTCACATGGCTGTATAATGTTATATTGTAGTTCTGTTAAATTGACTTGGATAAACTTTAGTTGGGTCAGCATTAGTAAAATGTCTACCTTTCTCATTCAATGAGAGATCTACATGAGTAGTATATCAATAACTCACTAGAATCATGTTCAAGACAATCAACCAAATAATAGTACTCCAATACATCACAAATTAATCACCACATAATCACTAAGTAATCAACCAATAATGGACAACAATAAACCATCAAATGTAGAAGACTAAAATGCAAACACGAATTATACGTAGAAAACTCCTTTAATGTAAAGAGTAAGAACCAAGGGACTTGTGAGGAGTCTTCCCTTGTCACCTTCCCTTATTATGATAAAATTGAGGGAAAAGAACTCAAATCAATCATACAAAGGTTCACAACCCACCAATACTTTCATACACAAGAGATCAACCCTTGAGAGAAAAAAAAAAGATGAAAATATCTCCCAGTTTTACAGGTTCTGTCCAGTAGTGATTACGGAGAAACTGGAGTTCAAAATGACGATCCAATCGTTCAAAATGAGGCCTTATGTGTTGCCAACAGGCTGACCAAATTTCAACATAATCTATCAGTTGAAATTTCGAAAATCGACAGCTTTGTGGAAGTTGTCTCTGAAAATCGGAACTGCACTGCTCTCTCTGTATCTCTTTGTTTTCCTGTGTGTTTTTCAATTGTCATCTCTCTTCTTAGGTCATACCACATAAAAGAAAAAACTCTAGGCTTTCAAGATAAGTCAACCCATTTAGTCCCAATTTGGCTAAATACATAACCCGACATTTTGGGCTGATAAACATAAGTTAAAAGAAAAAGTGGGCTTGACACCCATAACAATCTCCCCCTCCAGTCCATCACGTGGAAGACACGATCACATCCATGATCACTTGAAACTCATCTCGACAAGCTTAGTACAAAGCTTAATCTGGCTTCTAGGAACTACCTTAGTCAACATATCTGCACTATTCTTATCAATGTGGATTTTCTTCTGTTTCATTCTCTTCTCTTCAATCACATCTCACAACCAATGATATCTAATGTCAATGTGTTTGGTGCGAGCATGATACATTGAATTCTTGCTCAAATCCATAATACTCTGACTATCATAGAATACTACATACTCACCTTGATTCAAAACCCAACTCTTGAAGGAACTTTTTAAGCCATAACATTTCCTTGCTTGCTTCCACTACTACAATATACTCTACCTCAGTTGTGGACAATGCTACACATTTTTGTAGTTTGGATTGCCATGAGATGGCTCTCCATGAAAATGTAAACACATAACCTGAGGTAGACTTTTTGTTATCAAAATCACCTGCCATGTTTGCATAAGTATAACTTTCAAGTATAGGTTTGTAACCTCCATAACACAAACTCAATTTGGAGTGTTCTGTAAGTATCTGAAGATCCACTTCATTGCTTTCCAGTGAGCTTTACCTGGATTGGACAAGAAACGACTCACTATACTGATCGCATGTGCAATATTAGGTCTAGTACACACCATAACATACATCAAAGAATCAACAACAGTAAAGTAAGGAATGAATGACATATAGCTTATTTCTCCTTCTTTGTTGTAGGACAAGCTCTCTTACTTAGCTTGAAGTGAGTTGCTAGCGATGTACTAACAGGCTTAGCATGCTTCATATTGAACCTTTCAAGCACCCATTCAATATACTACTCATGGGATAACCATAATTTCCCAACCTTCCTGTCACGAGCAATCTCCATGCCTAAGATTTGCTTTGTAGGACCTAAATCTTTCATGTCAAATGACTTGGACAAGTCTTTCTTCAAGCTTTGAATCATATATGCATCTTGTCCAACTATCAGCATATCACCTACATATAAAAGAAGGATGATGAAGTTACCTTCAGGGAACTTTCTAAAATACACACAAGAATCAACTATAGTTCGTTTATAACCATTTTTTATCATAAATGAATCAAATTTCTTGTACCACTGCCTTGGTGCTTGTCTAAGCCCATAAAGACTCTTCTTCAACTTGCAAACAAGTTTATCTATCCCTTTTTCTTCAAACCCTTCAAGTTGCTTCATGTAGATCTCTTCATGCAAGTCACCATGTAAAAATGTAGTTTTTACATCAAGTTGCTCTAACTCAAGATCAAGACTTGCTGCTAAACCCAACACTATTCTGATAGATGTCATTTTGACCACAAGATAGAAGATCTCATCAATGTCAATGCCATTTTTCTGGTTGCATCCCTTTACCACTAATCTGACTTTGAGCTTCACTATCTTCTCACCATCCTTCTTGTACTTGAAAACTCATTCGTTTCTCAAAACTTTCTTGTTGGAGGCTTCACTAGTTCATAAGCTTCATTCTTTTTCAGGAAATTCATCTCCTTCTTCATTGTATCGAGCCACTGGTCTTTTTTATCATGAGACAAGACCTCTTGATAGTTCTCTAGCTTTCCATCTTATCATCTAGAGTTCGGGTCCGCCACCAAAGTTTTGCATCTCTGGTGAGGTACATGCTTGCTACATCTCCGGTGAGGTACATGCTTGCAGAAAAGGGTTGTAATACCTATTTCTACAGCGTTATAATAATAATAAATAAAAAGCTTCCATTAGAAGCTTTAGAAAAAAAAATTAAAAAAAAAAAAGAAAAAGAAGAAAGGAAATGTAAAGCTTCCGTTTACTTAAATAAAAAAAAAAAGAATTAAAGGGAAAAACTAAAGCTTCCAACGGAAGCTTTAGTTATTTAAAAAAAAAAAAAGGAAATTAGAAGATCGAAAAGACAGAATCAGGGAGAAAAAGAAGAGAAAAAGAAAGGGGGAGAAAAGAGAGAAAGGGAGGGAGACGGAAGCAAAAGGGGAGCCAAAAATTTGGGCATTCTTGAACGATTTTGGAAGGGAAGAAGCACGCAACCTTGGATTCAGGTATTAGGTAAGTTTCTTGTTCTTGGTTTGAACTTTTGCACAAGTTAAGAAGCTAAAAAAATGGGTTTCATTTGTGGGTTTTTCTTCTTTGACTTGGATACTCCATGGATTAGTTTGAAAGCTAGGAGATTCATAATGGGTTGAGTTCAAAAAGAGAAAAACTTGATAAAAACCCATAGTTTAAGCCAAAAAAAAGAATTGGGGAAGAAATTGATGATGGGTATTCATAGGATTGTTGGTTTGCAAGCTTTTAAGGGATAATGTTCATGGAGAACAAGGAGGTAATGTTCATGGAGAAGAAGAGAAGAAATGAAAAGAATTAAGCTTATTATGAAGATGGGCAAAATGGAGTTATTGGAAACTTTATTTTAGAAATATGATATTAATTACATGGTAGTTGGAGACCAAGTTCATGAAAATTTTAGTTATTCCAAGTGTTAAAAAGAAACTAAAGCTTGGTATAATCTAGTGATGTGTTTTAATATGGAGATTTAAAAGCCGTTAATACCTTGGTAATTATTATTTCAGGCCAAACAGAGATCGGGACCGCCTACGACCACCCAAACTTCTCTCATCAATAGTATAGTGAGTGGTTATTCTTCAAAATACTTTTTCTATTTAGAAATTAATGAAATTTGAGTTTTAAGTCAAATATGATATATGTATATATATATATATATATGTATGTATACATTTGTACAAATGAGTTGGTTGTTGAGAATTATGACCATTTCTAAGACTATTGTAGCCTATCGGCAAAAGCCCAAGTTCTTTTGAAATCTTACGATCGTATAACTATACATTTCAAGTATTTGAAAGTTTTAAAGTGAATGAAGTGATTGAAGTATGATTTGCTTGAGATGAGAAACTTAATTAATTTCAATGTTTTATTGATATCATGAATTTAACTATGGCATGGGAATTTCTCAAGTATGATCTTTGGTTTACAATGGCATTCTTTTAAAACGATTATAATGCTAGTGTGGGTTGAGAGTTAAAACTATAATGTTGACATTGTTTTCAAACCACTAGAGATTGTACCCATGGTGAGTTCCCAATGCACTTGCGTGAATGTGTTTCCGTGGTGTATATATGATATGTATGAGGTCTTTGGGACCCACTTCAGCACACACATAGGCTTTGGGCCGTGTGTCGAGGTGCTTTGCCCTTTTTGGGGTTGCTCTGCGTGCGTACGACCAGGATAGCTCTGCCACACATTTTGAGATTACTTGATGTGTGGTATGACCAGGATAGCTCTGCCACACATCTTGAGATTACTCGATGTGTGGTATGACCAGATTTGCTCTGCTACTTGAGACTACTCGATATGTAGTATGACCAGTTGCTCTGCTTTATACGTCGAGTTTCTCTGTATATAATATGACCAGTTTCGGGTACAACTATTAGTGATGGAAAAACTTCTCATAGCCCATGATGGTTTATCTTTCCAAATGCTTATGTTATAGTGTTTTCGATTTTAGGCATTTCACGTTTTTACTTGCAAGAGACTTCATCAGGTATCTCAAGTTTTTATTCATAAAGAATCTATATTGGTTGTTAAATTATGATTGCAACTATGTTTGTCATGAGTTCCTAAAAAGTCATATCTTATCTCTTTTTATATATAAATTTTCACCACTCACTGGGCTAATTAGCTCACCTTTTTTCTTTCTAAACTTTTTCCACCAAGTAGTAGTTGAGTTCCTGACGAGCCTACCAGAGTTGATATCTGCCACCAGACTCAATAGGTTGCATGTCATTTTGCATTATTTATTGATAACTTGCAAAAAGCAAGTTATTTGTTCTTTAAACCTAAGCTAAAACAAGGCTGAAAGATCCTAAGATGCGTTATCTCAGCGCAAAAAGAAAGAGAAAGGTGATTGTTATAGGCGGCGAGCTATATTCATGTATGCGGCGAGAAATTATAAAATAATTCAGTTGTTTGTTTTAAGTTCTTCTCAGCGCATGCACACATCCCAAGATGATCAAGAGACAGAAAAGATGGATAAAAAGACAATGCTGACACAACTGACGCAAGTAGGCGAAAAAGGGGCTGAAAAGTCGCAAGTTGGCTAATAATGGTCAAACACAAGTTGCTAAATTACTTGGAGAATTCATCTTCCTCGCCTATAAATAGATGCTAAAAACCATTGATAAGGGGGGACGGAGGGGATCACAAAGAAATCTCAAGAAGCTGCGATTAGAAGCAAACTTACGTTTCATATCATGATGTCTTATTTTGCTCGCATGAACTAATTTTTCTTCTTCAAGGCTTAGCGCAAGCACCTCATGCGGTGATAAGTATATTTTGTAAGCGCATATTTTGATTTAAATGAAACATTGATTGCTTTCTACTTAGTTGCGATAATCTTTTCATTACTAACTCCCGCTTGGCCAGCCGGATGCGGTAGCAGTGTGCTAAATCGCTGACAGGTAATGCATGCGGACATCTCTAAGTAGAACGAGTTAGCGCATGACATGTAGTCTTGGTAGCGTGAAAATACTACTGCTAAAAGATAGTGCATGCATGAGCTTTGATTGCGTTGTGACCAACACAGTCCCTTGTAAGTTTTAAGAGAACTAAGCCCCACGCATGAACTAGCCAAACAATCAATTGATAGTTTAATGCCAAACGCATAAGAAGTACCGGAAGGGAAACTTTGTGATTTTTCTCACTTAGGCATTAATGGATCAATTAATCAAAGTATGCGCTACAAGATTCTTATAAACGCATGAGGCTGCAACCGCAAAAGTCTTGATACCATTCTTATTGTGATTTTCCTTTAACTCTCATTGCATGTTTTGTTTTATGCAAGATATTACTTTTCAATCATACCAACTCTCTTGTTTATTCCTTAAAATAATATTATACGTTTTGAGTTTCAATCAGTAAATATTGTTAAAAACTTTGTGAATATCCCTTCCCTGTGGATTCGACCCTGGACTCACCAGGTATTACTTGATTTTGTCAGTTTATACTTGGATTGATTAAAATCTACGATAATTCTTTATTAAAATACCAAACACTCTGATAGCCAATCATTTATAGATGTATCTTTTTTTGTAACTAGAATGGGTGGCATCCTCATGGTGATGTATGATCATGGTTGATAGGGTGGTTTTGTGATTGAAAACTATATGTTGTTTTGTGTAGTTTGACCATACCATGGTTGTAAATTCTGAACCGACTTGGGAGCTGGTGTTGGATTTTATATTATGATTATTTGGGAGTGTTAAATCTTGTTTTCAGGTGGGTTAGATATCCAAATTTCAGGGCAAACTCTGCCAAAATTTTTATGATTTCTTTTTATTTAATAAACCATTGCTAGCCACGTTTTGAAATTTTCTTTCATAGTCAATCCAGTTCATGCATGGTTGACAATGAAGTTTGCAGTTAGTTGGGATTTCATTGTTAACACGTCATGTACGATGTTGATTAGGATAATCTTGGGCGGGGCGTGTCAATTCGGGGGGTTGTTACGCGTGAATCCGAGAGGGAAGGGAGAGGTGGTTGAAGAGTGGTTAGAGAGAGAGAAAAAAATGTAGAGAGAGAGGCCAAATCGGGGAAGAAGATGGGTTCTTGAAAAAAACACATTTTTTTTTAAACAAGTTTATTTACTTATTTATTTATTTATTTCATTAAAAGAAAAGGGTTGTGACAAGTTTTCAAGAGATATTTTTTAGAAAACAGAAGTTGGAAAACAGAGAAATTTTTAGAAAACATTTGAAAGTGAAAAAAATAAAGAAAACACAAATTTTGAAGAAACAATTTAAAGGAAAAAGTTTTAAGGAAAATTTAAGAAAAAAAACCTTAAAAATAAAAGCATTTGGAAAATGAAAACATTCTAAAGAAAATTTTGGGATGAAGTTAAAAAGAGGGAAACATTTGAAAAGGTAAATGGTAAAAATTTTGGAGATAAAACTTTTACCGAAATTATAGCGGATGGGTCAAATTGATCATCAAATTTCACAAATGTCCTTAATTATCAAAATTATCATGGGTAGGTTTTTACACATTAATTGGGATAAATTTGTTACCAAATTGCCCTTTCATTTAATGATTGACCTAATTTTAATTTAATAATATATTAGATTATATAAATTATTAAATATATTATTTTTGTTATTAACCATATCTTGCCGCCTCTTTACCAAAAAATCAGGGGATTTGGTCTTCCGTCATGGTAATTATTATTCCAAATAATGTTTCCATTTTATAATTCATAAATTCCTTTTATTTGTTTTCATTTTGACGGCTAAAGGTTAGAATCCTCTTTTTTGCACGATTTCAAGATGCAGTAGTAGGTTTTCACGATTCTTCCTTGTCGAGCTTGTTGCTAGCGTCTTCTTCCCTTGCTATCGTCTTCTTCCTTTCGAAAATAGGTGGGTTTCACGGTGAAGAAACGGGTGGGTAGAGAAGGTCGTCGGAGAATCTCGTCGGTGTGGCCATGGACGATGGCGATGATTCTGATTGGCTTGATCGGAGCGAGGGATCCACCACTGAGTGATCTTTAGATTTGGGTTTTTTTTGTCGTATAGATCTGGGTTTTTTTTGCATATTCTACGATTCCTTGTTAAATACCCGGTATGATTTCTAAATATCGGGTATGAATTTTTAAATACCCGGTATGAATTTTGAAATTTGCAATAATTTTTTTTTTTTTGCATATTCTACAATTCCTTGTTAAATATCCAGTATGGATTTCTAAAATACCAGGTATGATTTTTAAATACCCGGTATGAATTTTTAAATACCCAATATGGGAATAAAGATTCGGCGGTATGGAATTCTAAAATACCGGGTTTGTGATGGACGAAAATGGAAGAATCACAACAAACCACGAAAACTGACAAAAATGAAAGGGTGAAAAATGGTCTGTGATGTAAAAAATGGTATGTGATGGAAAAATACCTGTTCTTGGTGTTTGGTTTGTGATGGACGATTGTGGACGAAAATTGGGGGATTATTTTCAAATGCCATATAATCACGTCTTTTCCTTTTCTGTATTTTCTTTTTTTATTTTTTAATTTTGATTATCAAAGGGTCAAATTGGTAAATGAGCTACAATTAATAAAAATGGGCTGGACTGAAATGAAAATTATAAAGTTTTTGGACAAAAGTGAAATATATAGATTGATTTCAGCCCATTCTTGTAAAAACCCCAAACTTTTAAGTAAAAACATTTAATACGAAACTTATTAAAAAGAGATGCATTTTGAAAAGGAAAACATTTGAAGATAAAAAGAAGTTGGAAAAACAAGTTTTGAAGAGATTTTTTAGAAAACTGAGGATGGAAAAATAAGAATTTTTAAGAAAACATTTTGAAGGAAAAAGTTTTAAGAAAAATTTAAGAAAAAAAAAACTTAAAAAGAAAAGCATTTGGGATATGAAAACATTCGAAAGAAAATTTTGGGATGAAGTTAAAAGAGGGAAACATTTGAAAAAGGGAAAAGTAAGGCCTCGTTTGATAACCATTTCGTTTTTAGTTTTTAGTTTTTGAAAATTAAACTTATAAACCCTCATTCCACCTATACATTTATTTGGTTTCCTACCTACTTCCCTCCCATGTTTTAAAGAATTTGCCTAAGAACTCTAATGACTCCCTAACAATGATGAAAATCATTCTAAATAAATTAAGAGAAAAGAAGCATAATTTTGAAAAACCAAAAACTAGAAACCAAATGGTTATCAAACAGGGTCTAAAAATTTTGAAAAGAAAATTTTTAAGTAAAAACATTTAATAAAAAATTATTAAAAAGAGATGCATTTTGAAAATGAAAACATTTGAAGAAAAAAAGGAGTTGGAAAGACAGGTTTTGAAGAGATTTTTTAGAAAATTGAGGATGGAAAAATAAGAAATTTTTAAGAAAACATTTTGAAAGTGAGAAAAAACTAGAAAACACAAATTTTGAAGAAACAATTTTAAACAGGAAAAAGTTTTATGGAAAAAAAAACTTAAAAAGAGAAGCATTTAGAAGATGAAAACATTTGAAATGGAAGTTAAAAGAAGGAAACATTTGAAAAGGGAAAAATTTTCGGAGGAAAAAATTTGAGAAACGGTGAAGTTGAAAAGACAAGTTTTGAATTAGAAAACTGAGGTTGGAAAACAAAGAAGTTTTAAAGAAAACATTAGAAAGTGAGATATCAAGATTAGAAAAAATTTGCGTTAACAAAAAAAAAAAACTTAAAAAAGATAAGCATTTGGAAAATGAAAAAGTTTGAAATGAAGTTAAAAGAGGGAAATATTTGAAAAGAGAAAAAATTTTGGAGAAAAAATTTTTGAAAAAGGGTTTTGAGATAAATTCTAGAAAAAAAAATTACATAAAAACATTTAATAAAAAAAATATTAAAAAGACATGAGCATTTTGAAATGGAAAACATTTGAAGATAAAAAGAGGTTGGAAAGGCACGTCGGGGGTTGAGAAATTTTTAAGAAAACAACTTTAAACAGGAAAAAAGTCAAGGAAAAATTTAAGAAAAAACGAAACATTTGAAAAAGGAAAAAACTAGAGATTTTTGGAGAGAAAAGTTGAAAAAGGGTTTGGAGAAAAATTCTAGAAAAAAAAAAGTAAAAACTTTTAATAAAAAAATATAAAAAAGATATGACATTTTGAAAAGGAAAACCTTTGAAGATAAAAAGAAGTTGGAAAGACAATTTTTCAAGAGATATTTTTTAGAAAACTGAAATTGAAAAACAGAGAAATTTTAAGAAAACATTCGAAAGTGAGAAAAATAAAGAAAACGCAAATTTTGAAGAAACAATTTAAAGGAAAAAGTTTTCAGGAAAATTTAAGAAAAAAAACCATAAAAAGAAAAGCATTTGGGAATGAAAACATTTGAAAGAAAATTTTGAGATGAAGTTAAAAGAGAGGGAAACATTTGAAAAAGGAAAAAGTAAATTTTGGAGAGAAAACTTTTAAGTAAAAACATTCCATAAAAAATTATTAAAAAGAGATGCATTTTGAAAAGGAAAACATTTGAAAATAAAAAGAAGTTGGAAAGACAAGTTTTGAAGAGGTTTTTTAGATAACTGAGGATGGAAAAATGAGAAATTTTTGAAAGTGAGAAAAATCAAACGCAAATTTTGAAGAAACAATTTTAAACAGGAAAAAGTTTTAAGGAAAAACAAAACTTAAAAAGAGAGACATTTGGAAAATGAAAACATTTGAAATGGCAGTTAAAAAGGGAAACATTTGAAAAAGGAAAAATTTTTGGAGAAAAAAATTTGAAAAAAGGTGAAGAAAACTGAGGTTGGAACAGAGAACTTTTTAAGAAAAGTTAGAAATCAAGAAAACACAAATTTTGAAGAAACAATTTTAAACTGAAAAAAGTTTAAAGATAAAAAAAAACTTAAAAAAGATAAGCATTTGGAAAATGAAAACGTTTGAAATGAAGTTAAAAGAGGGAAATATTTGAAAAAGGAAAAAGTTTTGGAGAAGAAATTTTGAAAAAGGGTTTTGAGATAAATTCTAGAAAAAAAAATTCAGTAAAAACATTTAATAAAAAATATTAAAAAGAGATAAACATTTTCAAGAGATATTTTTTTAGAAAATTGAAGTTGAAAAAATTTGAAAAAAAGTTTTGAGATAAATTCTAGAAAAAAAATGAAGTAAAAACTTTTAATAAAAAATATTAAAAAGATTTTGAAGAGATAGTTTTTAGAAAACTGAGGTTGGAAAACAAAGGAATTTTTTAAAAAAACATTTGAAAGTGAGAAAAGTCAAGAAAATGCAAATTTTGAAGAAACAGTTTTAAAGAGGAAAAAGTTTTATGGACAAATTAAAGAAAAGAAACCTTAAAAAGAGAAGCATTCGGAAAATGAAAACATTTGAAAGAAATTTTGAGATGACGTTAAAAGAGGAAACATTTGAATAAGGAAAAACTAAAATTTTTTGGAGAGAAGTTTGAAAAAAGGTTTGGAGATAAATTCTAGAAAAAAGATAAAATAAAAACTTTTAATTGAAAATATTAAAAAAGAGATGCATTTTGAAAAGGTGGAAAGCAAAATTTTGAAGAGATATTTTTTAGAAAACTAAGGTTGGAAAACATAGAAACTTTTAAGAAAACAATTTAGGAAGTAAAAAATAAATTAGAAAAATCTTTGGAAAGAGCATTTTTGGAGATAGCAGAAGTTAGAAAGAGAAAAAATCTTTTTAAGAGAAAATGTTTGAAAGAAACAAAAAATAGACAAAAGAGGTTTAATTTTTTTTTTGAAGAAAACGCTTGAAAGTGAGAAAACAAAATTACAAAAAAAAAAAAAAAAGAAAAAAGATTTTGTGACGCCCGAGGTTAGGAGGGGTACATGAATGAACCGAGATCACATCTGAATGAGAGGGATCCTGAGGACATGAAAGTATGGTCAAGATAAGATTAAAAGAATTGATAGATACTAGCTATACCAACAAGGTGCACTTTCCTTTTCGGTAGCTCAATCATAGGAACTTTGAAGTTAAGCGTACTTGGCTTATAAGGGAATGCCGGGGCCGTTAGGTGCCGAATTCAGATTTCGAATCCTGGGCCTGGGGTGTTACAGGTTTTCTTGAAGAGATAAAAATCAAGAAAAGATCAAAAAGAGTTTTTGAAATTTTTTAGATAAATTCTAGAAAAGGAATTCCAGAGGAAAAGTTTAGGAAGTGAAAAATACAAATTGTATGAGGAAAGTAAAAGGGAATTTAGGAGATAAAAAGAAGTTAGAAAGTCAAATTTTGAAGAGAAAAAATATATATATGAAAGAAAAAAATTGGAAGGGTATGTCAAGATCATAACTAGGCTTGGTGGTGCTTTCATTCCATATGCAGTTCTAACATAAATAATGTAAAGCGACGTACCAATTCTGATTGAAGCTTTAATACATTCTTTCATAATATTCCATGAACTCTCGAATTTGATTTTCTGAAATTTTCATGAACAAATTAATAATATGTCAATCATCAACTGTTTGTACTAAAAAAACCATTAACCAGGAATGCATATATAGTTATTTGCTTTAAAATTAAAAAACATGGAGCAGCGGAGCGAAGAGTTGACGACAGAGAAACGGTGGTGCGGGTAGCGGAGGGAAAATGAGTCTTCGATTGCAAGAGTAAATTGGGATTAAATTATTTCCGTAAATTTTGCCTATCCTAAAGCTATTATTTGTGATATTTGACTAATTTTGAGTCTTATTGGTGTATAGGTCAATTTAATTACCAAAATGCCCTTCATTGATCCCAAGAACACCAAATTGACCTATACACCAATAAGACTCAAAATTAGTCAAATATCACAAATAATAGCATTAGGATAAACCAAATTTACATAAATAATTAGCACCAATTTGGCATTATCACACCGAGTTTGGAAAACAGGTAAGACATAATCCCTTATTGCCCTATTTGCGGTCTTCTGCAATATAAATTGAATTTTCGTTTTGTGGCATCGGTGGAACTGGAGGTGCTGGAGGTATTCTCCCACCATTCTGCTCCATTCCACGATTCTGTGGATCAACTTGAGGATTGACTCCAGGTTGTTCCATTGGAAATTCTTGTATATAAGAAGCTTCTTCAAGAGGTTCCTGTGCGCTCAACTCTTGTTGTTCGCTCTTCTTTCGTCTCTGCTCCTTACGACGTCGACGAAAGGTTCTTTCTATCTCAGGATCTATATCAAGGAGTTGACACCCTTTGTTCATGCACTAACTTTAACCTGCAAAAAGAAAAAATTGCAAATCAAAGTCAAATCCCTCTTGAGACAGACATGCGGTAGCAATCGAATCGCAATCTCAACAAACAGAAAAAACTGGTTTCACTTTTGGTCCCCGACAACGACGCAAAAAACTTGATGCGTGGTGCGGGCTGAATGCGGATGTTAGAAAAAGATGGTAAATAAAGATTAAGAATAATTCAGCCAACCTAGTGCAAGTATACACTATCGCATGCAGTAATAAAATCTCTGGAAGTATTCCAAAGGTATCGATCCCACAAGGACTAAATTGGAAACACAAATTTGAAGAAGAAACTGCTCAAAGATTGCTTTCAAGAAAGGTAACCAAAGAAATAATTGTTTATGGGTTTTGAAAAACAAAGAAATAAACAAGTAAAGAAATAACAATAATGAATAAGCGAGGTAATCAATATAGCTTCAACCCTAAAGCAAATAACTCTAATCATGGCTTATTTAACCTAAGTCTATTCTTGCATTGGGTCAGATTTAACTTCTATTTGGTCTTGCTCCCAAGAACCGTGTCGGGCTCCTAGAGTGAGTAGAAATATGGTATAAAAGACTCTAGAACTCCTGTGCAAGTATACACAGTCGGCAGCAAGTAATATTATCAATCCGAGTCCTGAACTAGCTTCCACTTTACCTATTTTGTGTAACTTTCTAATGGTTTCAAGGTAATAAAAATGATTTGGTTTTGTAAGAATAATGCTGAATCAAAATAAACGACAGAACAAAGAATAAACAAATAGGCAGACAGATTAGAGGCAGGCGCTGGTTAGGTTTAGTAATTATTTTAAAAGATGCTCTAGCAATATTATTGATCATGCAACTCTCGCAGTATTATTAGCGGATTCCTCCCGGAACTCCGAATCTTTTGGAATGTGTTTCAACCCCAATGAAGTGCGACCGATCAAGCACTAGGCAACTGGCTATCCCTAGCTCAGTCACTGGCGTTCACCAATACACAATGATCGTAGTGTGGATAATTGCCACACACTCTCTAAATCATCCCTGAAACTAGAGAGAGGTATTCACACCGGCTGGCCAGTCGGGCATAAAATAAGAATGAACACAACAATTAACCAAGATGCAATAATCAATAAATATTATTAGAGATGAAGCTCGGCAACTACATATTCCTTAACCAACGCCTAAAACTACTTAGTTCATAATAAGCATGGAAACATGAGTTACAATCTGAGTAGGCGTGTCCATTATCACAAGATAATAAAGAAAATAATAATCTCCTTAATCAGCTTGCGGATGATGGTGTTCTTGATAATCTCCAATCTCTCTATACTACTCGGCTTCCAAGGGAAGTTGGAATGATTTTGACTTGGGCGGCTATCTCCTTTTATAGAGGTGGTAGGAGGCTTGAATTAGGTCAACATGGACACGTGTAGGGCTCTGCTTGCTCCTTTATCCCGAAAATAATTCAACAGAAGTCGGTTCATGAAGTTGGCTAACGAGCTGTGACGTGGCAGTTTTGCTCCCAGTTTTGCTGCAGCACAGAATTTGCTCCCTCAAGTCGCCCAGCAACAGATTCTGCACAAAATGATTTCCAAAGCTTCTATTCTTCCAAATGAGGCCTAAATAACTACCTTTTGGGCAGTTATCACACCCCCAAACTTGAACTTTTGCGTGTCTCGAGCAATGCTAACCAACCTTCCCTTAAGAATTCAAAACATTAGACAAAGATTAGCTTAATCAAACCAGACAATCCAATACTACCTTTAACCTTTACCTGAGCACTCTGCAAAACCGAGCTCTGCTGCAGCAAAATGATTCCTCCGGCATGGACAAATAATCACCACTTTTAACTCAATTCTAAGAACTTGCCATAGCTTAGCTCTATTATCAGACATATCAAAAACACATTTTCAAGGGGTTTAAATTTTTGTTTTTCAGACTTAAAGCAGTCCTACAGTCATAAGCTCTTAAGCACGGGATGACCCACTTCATGGTGCAGTATACCCATGCCTCAAACTCATCACCAATTAGGCTAAATACTCTTTATAAAGCTCAAAAATCCTTAGTTATTCCATCTCTTGTCCCTCAGAATGGCAACATTTTATGATGAAGCTCACCTCAGTTCTGGGAGACAGAAAAACTGCTGGATCATCATTCATCCTTCAAAACTTTTGCTCCATGAATTTTCTCAGCAAAATTTTCAACAAATAATTTTTCAGCAAATAATAATTTTTTTTTTTATACTTCCTAGGTCACCTTTTGACGCGAAGACAAACTGTGGGTATCACAAATGTCCCCGGTTACTCAATAACCTAACAAATTATTTAATGAAGGAGAGGAATGCTCGAGCAAAATAAGTGGAGTAGCAAAAAGTCCCCCAAACTTGAATTATTCATTGTCCCCAATGAATCATTAAAATTTTAAATGACACCCCCAAACTTAAATTTTTCTATCTGAATTTTTAACTTAAGCGTGGGATTTAGAATTAAGCTTAAAGTGGATCATATAAAACAACACTACCTCCAGATTTTTCTTTGCTGCAGCAACGACCAGGTCAGAGAAAATGCTCAAGCAAAAGGTTTCTGGAGATCAGAATACCTTGATCTAATTAAGCTTAGCCAGTCCAAGCTTCAAAAATTCAGAAGAAAAGTAGTTAAGTTAGAATTCTCAGTGCCACAAAACAGAAACATCTGGAAATTTCATTAAAAATATAGAAAAAGAAATTACATCAGCAGATATATTCTTTAGAAGCAGAAATATTAAAAAGAAACAAACAGAACATCAACAGAAAAGGAAAGTAGAAAATGCACGAGCAAACAAAAAGTTAGAACAAAAATCATGCTCGCTCAGGGCCACTTCATCCTTCAGTCCTCTTGGCCGGTTCATTTTCATCTTCCTCTTCTCCTCCTTCCATCGGTGGGGGTGGAATCCATGGGTTGAACAAATCTTCAGGGAATGCTGGAAGAGCTGGATATGGTTTCGAAAAATTCTCTTGCAGCGCTTTCTTCAGATTGGCATCACGATTTTTAACATAGCTCCAGAAAGTCAAAGCTTGCCGTTCAACAAACTCCTACCTGCTGGCCGAAAGTGCGAGTTGTTCTAAAATCGTGTTGATGCCGTGGACCAGCCCACCCTGACGTACCTCCTGCATACGCTGGAGCCGTGCCAAGTTAGGCGTGTCAATGATTCCCTTGTCAAACAGAATCACATCCCCTTCATCTTCCGGAACCCCTGCTCCTCTACAAAGCATTGTGATTGTATTCGGAAAGAACAGTTTCCCCACTTTCTTCTTCCAACAACCAAATATTTCATCAGCAATAATTTTTCCCACATCAATACTGAGAGACCTCAAAATAGCGAAAGCCAAAAGCACTCGTTCCCTAGAAACTGTCGAGTCATGAGTCGTTGGAAGCATCCTTTGTCTGATAAATCCCATCCACGTATTTGCTTCCCTTTTCAAATAAGCCGATTGGAATGTCCTCTTCTGAGTCTTGGATAGCTGCCATTGTGCCCCTTCAATACCTACCTCCCGCACAACATCACTTAACTGCTCATTAGATGGCGCGACAGCCATCTCATTATATGCCGCATGGGGGAAGTTCTGAAGGTTATACAGTGCGTTGATAGCCCTAGGACTCCAGTCGACCTCAATACCTCGAACAACTGCTAAGAAACCTTCTTCTCGGTTGATATTTGCATAGAATTCGCGCACTAACTGCGCGTTTACAGACTCGGGTTTTGAACAGAATCGTTCCCACCCATGATTCGCAATACCAGTCCTCAGAAAATGCGGAAGCTCACCACTAAATCCCCTCTCAAACAGGAAGTCCCTTTTTAGAAGCTCAGCGTATTTTGCTCTGGCAAAATTATTGACGAAGCGATCATCCAGTAACTATTGCTCTTCTATTTCATCGTGCTCTTCTGATGCTCCAGCAACATTTTTGCCCTTTTCCGCCCTTCGCTTGAGCAACCGCTCTTCCTCAGCCTTTTCCTCTACCTCTTCTCTTGCTCTTTCCTCGGCTTCCTTCTTTTCTCGTTCCTCTTTTCCTGCATTTTCTCTTTCAGAATCAGTGGTCAGAGGCGATGGAGTATCATTCCGGACAACCCTAGCGCAACCTGCTTTTCTCTTAACGCGGCGACGCTTTGGCACCTCCGGCATGATCACCTCTACTTGAGCCTCCTGTACTGGCTCATTATCCGGTACCTGAACCTCTTCTTCCTGCTGCATTTGAACATCCTCGACCTGCTGTTCTTGAACTTCTTCTTGCACTTCCGGCCGCTCCTCTTGAACTTCTTTTGTTCGCTCCTCTTCTTCCGTATCCACAACTCTCTGCTCACCCTCCTCTGGGTTCTGTACATCAGGTTCTTGCGGGTCTCCTTCTTCAACTGCCGCAGCAACAATCTCTGTTGCCTTTTCTTGTTCCTCAGCCCTCTGTTGTCGTCTTCGTCTCTTGGCTTCCTTCTCCTCCGGGGTCCTTTTCTTCTTCGTCTTAACTTTCTGCACTTCAGGGGTAACAGGCACCTCTTCTTCCTCATTCTCCCTTTCTTTTCGCGCTCTTGTTTTCGCCATGGAATACTCAAGGGATTTACAGAGAATGAAAACGAAAAAGAAAGCAAAAGATTGAAGCAAGAAGGATGAAGTAAGAGAAACGTACCGTGAGTTGCCAATAAATAAGGCTTGAGCAAAATAGAATCCTAACAGAAAGATCTTGCTGTCATTAAATTGAAATTACCATTTCTAAATCGCATGCAACCAATAGAATTCAACCATCCAACGGTAAAATCTGGAATTCAAACCGCCTATGGTAAATAATCATGTGCTGTCCACCATCAACACCCTTGGATGATCACTGTTCGACACGTGGCCTCATCATAATTCCTCATTCAATTTCCTGCACACGGAAATTTCAAAATTCAAACGGTAAAAACAATTAATTATTTAACCAATCCCTTCCTATTCGGACGATTTGCTTCAGCCATAACTCTACTGCACCAACCGTCTGAACAAAAGATTACCTGAAGAATCTTAGATACGGAATTCAAATTTCAAAACAGAAAAAAAATCAAATCAGTAAATTCAATTTTAACTTTAGCCGATCAAATAAAACCTTTTTATTCAAAAACCGAATTAAATAAGGAGAAATTTTATTCAAATCTAATCTAAATAGGAATTTAAATAACCGAAAACCTAATCTAAAAGATAATTCAAATTTAAATAAACAAATAAAGCGAAATCAAATCTGCAAAAATAAATTCTACAAAACTATAAACATCAACGAAATTAAAATCAACCATGCAAAAATTTAATCAAACCAAATCTATCCTCATCGAATTTAAAAACAAATTAGTGAAAAAATAAAAACAGACACTGGGAGCTCAAAATTTTGCTTTGTAAAATGCTCCCGCACAAATCCTGCTCTCTCAATCATCAACCAACCTTAGGGAAGGATATTTCGACTGAAACTCCTCTCCCCAATAATGCTTGACACGCTGACCATTCACCTTGAATACTCTCCCATCTTTTTCATCTTGCAAAGTAACTGCTCCATGGGGGAAAACCTCAATCACCACAAACGGACCTGACCATTTGGACTTTAGTTTCCCAGGAAACAATTTTAATCTAGAATTATAAAGCAAAACTTTTTGACCTTTGACAAATTCTTTAGGCCTAATTTTCTTGTCATGCCACAACTTAGTCTTTTCTTTATATATCTTCGCATTCTCATAAGAAAATTGGCGAAATTCCTCCAATTCGTTAAGCTGCAGCATTCGCATTGCTCCTGCACTACTCAGATCAAAATTTAACTTTTTCAAAGCCCAAAACGTTTTATGCTCCAGCTCTAATGGTAAATGACAAGCTTTCCCATATACTAACCGATAGGGAGACATACCTAGAGGAGTCTTATAGGCTGTCCTATAAGCCCAAAGAGCCTCATCCAACCTAAAAGACCAATCCTTTCTAGATGGATGGACTACTTTTTCTAGAATTGATTTAATTTTCCTATTACTTATCTCAGCTTGACCATTAGCCTGTGGGTGATAGGGGGTAGCTAGCCTATGCTTGATTCCATACTTAGCTAAAAGCTTAGTTAAGATATTATTAACAAAATGCGTACCCTCATCACTTATTAGAGCTCTAGGTGTCCCAAACCGCGCAAAAATGTGCGATTGGAGAAATTTTGAAACTGTCTTGGCATCACTCTGATGGCATGCAATGGCCTCCACCCACTTGGACACGTAATCTACTGCCAATAAGATAAAAACATTGCCATTAGAAGGGGGAAATGGCCCCATAAAATCAATACCCCATACATCGAATAATTCAACTTCTAAAATGTAAGTAAGAGGCATTTCATCTCTAGGCCCCAAGTTTCCTCTCCTTTGACAAGCGTCACATTGCTTGTAGAACCAGTGGGCATCTTTAAATATGGTAGGCCAGAAGAATCCACACTGCAAAATCCTCATAGCTGTCCTCTGACCGCTGAAATGGCCTCCATACGGCGAAGAGTGACATTGCTCCAGGATTTCCTTTGCTTCAACACCTGAAACACACCTACGAATAATACCGTCAGAGCATTGCTTATACATAAATGGCTCATCCCAATAGAAAAATTTTGCATCATGCTTAAACTTTTTCTTCTGTCTCCAATCCATGTCAATAGGGGTGACTCCCTTTACCAAAAAGTTGGCAATATCAGCATACCAAGGGACATCCCTGACTACCTTTACCTGAAGAGCAAAAAGCTGTTCATCTGGAAAAGAATCGGAAATGGCAGATTGCTCCAGGAAAGATGATGATGGATCAAGACGAGACAAATGATCTGCAATGACATTCTCTGATCCCTTCTTATCCTTTATCTCCAAGTCGAACTCCTGCAATAATAAAACCCAACGAATTAGTCTAGGCTTTGCATCTTTCTTTGTCATTAAATACCTTATTGCTGCATGATCCGTGAACACCGTGACTTTGGATCCAACCAAATATGGCCGGAATTTCTCAAAGGCAAACACAACAGCTAACAACTCCTTTTCAGTAGTTGTGTAGTTGACCTGTGCCTCATTTACAATCCTGCTTGCATAATATATAGGATGGATAAATTTGCCCTGCTTTTGCCCCAGCATTGCACCTACTGTAGCATCACTCGCATCGCACATTACCTCAAATGGTAAATTCCAATTAGGTGCACAAAGAATAGGTGCTGAGATTAAAGCAGCCTTTAATGTTTCAAAAGCCTTCCTACAATCTGCATCAAAGTCAAAAACATGATCAGTGCACAATAAGTTACAAAGAGGTTTACTGATTTTGGAAAAATCCTTTATGAACCTTCTATAAAATCCAGCATGACCTAAAAAACTCCGAATCCCCTTCACTGAATTCGGTGGTTCTAATCTTTCAATAACCTCAACTTTCGCTCTATCAACTTCTAGACCACTTTTAGAATTCCTATGACCTAACACTATGCCCTCCTTCACCATGAAGTGGCATTTCTCCCAATTAAGAACTAGATGGGTATCCTCACATCTTTTTAACACCTGACCTAAATTATCCAAACAACTCTGAAAAGACCCTCCAAAAACTGAAAAATCGTCCATAAAGACCTCAACAGTGGACTCAATCATATCAGAAAAAATTGCTAACATACACCGCTGAAATGTTGCTGGAGCATTGCAAAGGCCAAAAGGCATCCGCCTGAAAGCAAACGTCCCATAAGGGCAGGTGAAAGTGGTTTTTTCCTGATCCTCAGGAGCAATAGTAATCTGGTTATACCCAGAATAACCATCCAAGAAACAGTAGTAGGCCTGACCAGCCAATCGATCCACATCTGGTCAATAAATGGTAGAGGGAAGTGGTCCTTACGGGTGGCTTTGTTAAGCCTCCTGTAATCCATGCAAACCCTCCAACCAGTTACTGTCCTAGTTGGGATCAACTCATTGTCTTTATTGCTTACCACAGGGACACCTCCTTTCTTAGGAACACATTGGACAGGGCTCACCCAATTGCTGTATAAATGATGCCAGCATCCAACCATTTAATCACCTCCTTTTTAACCACTTCTTTCATTGCAGGGTTAAGCCTTCTTTGTTGCTCAATACTCCTAAAGGATCCCTCATCTAGAGTGATTTTATGCATACAAAAAGATGGGCTAATCCCCTGAATGTCAGCCAATGTCCAACCAATAGCCTTGCGGTATTGCTGCAGAATTTTTATTAAGGCCTCTTCATGCTCCGGCATTAGATCTGATGCAACAATAATGGGCAACGTCTCACCTTCCCCAAGATACACATACTTTAGATGATCCGGCAAGGGCTTTAAATCTAAAGTAGGTGCCTCAATCAGGGATGGCTTAATTGGGGGAGCCTTCCTTTGATCTAAATCTAAAGACTCAAAAACATCCTCACACCTAAATAACTCTTTTTCATTTTTTCTTTCTAAAGAACAAACTTCTAAATCCTCTACACTAACCTTTCCATGATTTTCCAAATGCTTATTAGCCGAATCCTGAATTGCTGTCTCAACAATTGTGTTCTCCAGAATCCTAATGAAAGAGCAATCTTCCATCTCGTCTGGATACTTCATGGCTTTAAACAAATTAAATTTTACTTCCTCATTACAGACTCTCATTGTTAATTCCCCTTTTTGAACATCTATTAATGCCCTACCAGTAGCAAAAAATGGGCGTCCTAGAATAATTGGGACATCTTTATCAGCCTCATAGTCTAAAATAATGAAATCCACAGGAAATATGAATTTATCTACTTTCACTAAGACATCCTCAATTTTTCCCTCTGGATATGTGATAGACCTATCAGCTAGTTGGAGTGTAACTGTGGTAGGTCTAGCTTCACCAATACCTAACTTTCGATAGACCGAAAGAGGCATAAGGTTAATGCTTGCACCTAAATCACAGAGTGCTCTACCTAACTCTTTTCCACCTATAGACACAGGTATAGTAAATGATCCTGGATCCTTAGCCTTGGTTGGTAGCCCATTTTTAAGAATAGCACTACATTCTTCAGTGAGTGATACAGTCTCAAACTCACCTAACCTCTTCTTTTTAGTTAAAATATCCTTAAGAAATTTAGCATAATTAGGCATTTGCTCTATAGCTTCTACTAAAGGGATATTTATATACAATTGCTTAAGAATCTCTAAAAACTTTTTAAATTGACCATCCTGATTCCTAGGCTTTTGCCTTTGTGGAAAAGGTAGAGGTGGTACATAAGGCGGGGGCGGCACATAAGGTGGTTCCACATCTGGAATAGAACCAGATGCTCCAGCATCTTTATTGCTGCCTCCAGCACCCTGACCAGACTCCAACTCTTTCTCAACAACGACATTATTTCTATCACAATTATTATCTATACCCTGGGTTTTTCTAGGCTCTTTTCTTTCTTCTAGGGGTTTACCACTCCTAAGAGTTACTGCTTTACCTGCTCCTTACCTTCCCTTCTAGGGTGTTCAGTATCTGAAGGAAGTTTCCCTTGAGGCCTTGCCTTCAGCTCATTAGCTAGCTGACCCACTTGCAATTCCAGGGCTCTCATTGAAGCTTGATTACTTTGAATAGCGGCGTCTGTACGAGCCATAAATTCTTTCATCATTGCCTCGAGAGAATTCCCCAAATTTTGCTGGGGCAAAGCCTGCTTATTTTGCTGGGGCAATACCTGCGCTTTAGCAAATCCCGGCTGGTTCACTTTCTGCTGTGCTTGCACATTACTCCCTTGTCCTCCCCACGCGAAGTTGGGGTGGTTGCGCCAACCTGGATTATAAAAGTTAGAATAAGGGTTATTCCTCTGATTACCTACAAAAAACACAGAAGCTGGATTGCTGGGGCAAAACTCGTAGTTGTGATCTTCACCACAATAGACACAAGCTTCCTCTGTAACTTGATTCACCAC
The DNA here is from genome assembly GCA_017139565.1 of Luffa aegyptiaca. NCBI lineage: Eukaryota > Viridiplantae > Streptophyta > Magnoliopsida > Cucurbitales > Cucurbitaceae > Luffa > Luffa aegyptiaca. The sequence continues at coordinate 27,884,448 of CM029403.1, forward strand.
TGCAGCAGGCTCCACAATTGGCGGCTGCTGATGACTAATCACTGTCACATTCTTAAGAGCGTTAGCAATCATTGCAAGATCAACCCTAATGGTGGACACACCATCAACTTCTAATACACTCTTAACCTTTTTATTTGTGCCTCTAACATCCGACCACTGACAACTATTAGTAGATATTCTTTCTAAAATTTCATAGGCTTCGTTAAAAGTTTTTGCCAAAAGGGCCCCTCCAGCCGAAGCATCAACCATACCTTGAGTTACTGCGTTCAATCCATTGTAAAATGTTTCCATTTGAATACAATGTGGTAGGCCATGGTGGGGACACTTTCGCAAAAGCTCCTTAAACCTTTCCCAAGCCTCACTAAAAGTCTCATCTTCAAGTTGCCTAAACCCTACTATTTCACTCCTTAATTTAGCATTTCTATTAGGTGGGAAATATTTACTCAAAAATTTTCAGCTAACTCATCCCATGTCCTAATTGATCCTGGAGCAAAAGAATTTAACCACGCCTTCGCTCCATCCCTAAGAGAATACGGGAACAAAGTTAATCTAAGAGCATCTCTAGGCACTCCTTGAATTACAAAAGAATCACTAACTCCTAGAAAAGACCTAAGATGTAAATGAGGGTCTTCAGATGACAACCCATGGAACTGCCCCACGGTTTGCAACATCTGAAACATTACCGGTTTCATTTCAAAATTTGCCGCTTGAATTTGAGGACGTGCAATCCCTGGATTCAACTCATCAAACATCGGAAAAGCATAAGCTCGAATGGCTCTGGTCCTATCGTTCGCTACCAAGATAGGATTCTCAGCCTGATTATTTTGCTGCTCATTTTGCTCCAGCGGCGGGTTTTGCTGCAGCACACGATTCTTCTGGGGGTTCGCAAGACCTTCAGGACCCTGCGGTAGATGCGGCACGTCAGCCATTTGATTTTGCTGTCTACGCTGTTCTCTCCTTCTTATCCTGAATGTCCTCTCAATTTTTGGATCAAGCTCAAACCTCACCCCAGGCGGATCGCTCATGCACCAAACTCACACCTGCAAAAACAAAAGAAACAATCAAAAAGTTCTAGCACCAAACCACCAAAACACATACACAAAACAGATCAGATAAAAACTTATTCAAGTCCCCGGCAACGGCGCCAAAAACTTGTTGGGCTCCTAGAGTGAGTAGAAATATGGTATAAAAGACTCTAGAACTCCTGTGCAAGTATACACAGTCGGCAGCAAGTAATATTATCAATCCGAGTCCTGAACTAGCTTCCACTTTACCTATTTTGTGTAACTTTCTAATGGCTTCAAGGTAATAAAAATGATTTGGTTTTGTAAGAATAATGCTGAATCAAAATAAACGACAGAAAAAAGAATAAACAAATAGGCAGACAGATTAGAGGCAGGCACTGGTTAGGTTTAGTAATTGTTTTAAAAGATGCTCTAGCAATATTATTGATCATGCAACTCTCGCAGTATTATTAGCGGATTCCTCCCGGAACTCCGAATCTTTTGGAATGTGTTTCAACCCCAATGAAGTGCGACCGATCAAGCACTAGGCAACTGGCTATCCCTAGCTCAGTCACTGGCGTTCACCAATACACAATGATCGTAGTGTGGATAATTGCCACACACTCTCTAAATCATCCCTGAAACTAGAGAGAGGTATTCACACCGGCTGGCCAGTCGGGCATAAAATAAGAATGAACACAACAATTAACCAAGATGCAATAATCAATAAATATTATTAGAGATGAAGCTCGGCAACTACATATTCCTTAACCAACGCCTAAAACTACTTAGTTCATAATAAGCATGGAAACATGAGTTACAATCTGAGTAGGCGTGTCCATTATCACAAGATAATAAAGAAAATAATAATCTCCTTAATCAGCTTGCGGATGATGGTGTTCTTGATAATCTCCAATCTCTCTATACTACTCGGCTTCCAAGGGAAGTTGGAATGATTTTGACTTGGGCGGCTATCTCCTTTTATAGAGGTGGTAGGAGGCTTGAATTAGGTCAACATGGACACGTGTAGGGCTCTGCTTGCTCCTTTATCCCGAAAATAATTCAACAGAAGTCGGTTCATGAAGTTGGCTAACGAGCTGTGACGTGGCAGTTTTGCTCCCAGTTTTGCTGCAGCACAGAATTTGCTCCCTCAAGTCGCCCAGCAACAGATTCTGCACAAAATAATTTCCAAAGCTTCTATTCTTCCAAATGGGTTAAAACATGTAATATCTATCCACAACCAACCCTAATAAGCACAAAGGACACACAAAACCCTATATAAATGAGGCCTAAATAACTACCTTTTGGGCAGTTATCAAACTGCTAGAAGACTAAGCGAGTACCGTTATGCACATTTCTGTGACTCGACTCCGACATAGATAGTTCACGCATGCAACCTATAACCCTATAGTTGTTATAAGGCGACCTTCCCCTATAACTCCGAATACACTCTTTCGAGTCCTTTCTCCTATATCACCTTTACGAAAACCGATATTGTTTGTCCCTTTTAGGATCAAACTCACATAGCATGCAAAGTCTAAGTGATCAAGTTAAACTCAGCAAGATTCAGAATGATATTTAGTAAAGAGTGACATGCAATGAATAAAGCTTAGGCAAATAAACACTTTCAAGCTATTTAAACCATAAGGGAATTCACTATATTGAACCCCTCAATGGAATTTAGCTACGCATGATAGAATATAATGCGAATGAACAACTTTTCATTAAGACAAATGAATAAAGTGTTGGGGTTTATGTCCTAGAACTCAAGTTTTGTTATCCTTTATATAATAAAGATGTTATTCAGTGAAATTGTTTATTTATATCTTATAATCCAATAGAAACACCCATGGTTATAACATGAGATACTCGAACTATATCATAAATATAGACAGGGATGAAGTTCGAGTATATAACCTAAATTGTCTATAGTAAATGGATAAGGTTGGGTACCTTGTTCTGGTAACACTATGGATGCGGCCTACTTTGCAAATGAGGCAAATGACGTGATCCTGGATCGTTCATGTAGAGACATGCGAGTAGGGGCATCCTGTGTAAAAGATGTTTACACAAGACAGGACCGAGAAATAAGTCACTCTTACTTTATAACGCCGTTTACTGTTGAGACTGACTATTTCATATGATGGCCTAAGTAACTCGATCTTAATCTTGAGCTTGCTATGAACTCCTGTTCGGTTAGGGTTATCCTTTGATCTGCATGGGTGAGAGTGGTCATAATGTACCGTTCAATAATCCTACCATTTTGGGGATAACACTAGATGGATAGTTGAGGACATAGTAAAGCAAGACAAAATTCACTCCTACCCAATTCAGGGATAGTAGAGAGGTTGTTCCCTTATGTGCTGAATCCAAGGCTTGAACAAGGGGCCCCACCCTCTCATTGGCTCGAGAGGGATCTTGTTTAATGGTTGGATCATAAACAAATTGTTCATTAGAGGACCAGTGGACTTAAGGAACTAAGATGTGCTATAGGGGTAAAACGAACTTTTGACCTATCTATAGTAACGAACGACCTGTGAAGGATTGACTTACTAATCATGGATATATCGAGTGGATGGAAATATATCTACAGTGAGGGGAGTTCAACTACTAGGCTATAGTGGAGTGTTCCAGTAGTTAACGGATGTTGGTTAGCTAGGTTAAAAGAGTTTGGCCAGTTTAACCTCGTACCGTTGGAGCCCATGATCTGTAGTTCCATTAGGTCCCCTTGCTAGCTCGAGACTAACCTTTGGAATAGTATGATGGATAAAATATGAATTACTTTATGTTCATGTTAAGGGAAATAGATGAAGGTGATAGACGTTATCGATACGTCGGGTTTTATGAAAACCGGGTTTGTGTGATTTAAAATTTAAATATGATTTAAATATCGTGGACATGAATAAGGGATTCATGATTAGAAAATAAAATTTCAGAAATGTTCGAGATTGATGGCAAAATATTAATTTAATATTATATATTAAATTAATAATTATTTTAAATTAATTTTGAATTAATTTAAAATTGAAAAATTGAAATTCAATTTTACATTTTTCAGTTTATTACAAATTGAAGAATTAAATAATAAATTCAAGATAATACTTGAATTTATTAAAATTAAAAAAATGTTGAATTTTTGGAGGTGGAGTGCATGGTGACTAAACCCATGCACTCCCCTCACTTAAGCCACTTCAATTCCCACTTAATTGTGGTTAATGGTTGTCAACCTCAGGCTTCTCCATTTCAGCTATGATCTCTCTATATAAGGGATGAAATTTGTGGAAGAAATGCAACTTGAAACCTACTGAATTGCTGCCAAAATACAAACTCATCAAACCCACTTTCACAAGCTTGTTCTTCAAGCTTTTTCCCTTCAATTCCATCACTTGAGGACCCCACAATCCATTCCAAAGGCTTGAGGATACCAAGGAAAATCTAGTGGTGGTTCGTGATTGATTGGTGAAGAAAAACAAGAAGACAATCCAACCAATTTCTCCATTTAAGCAAGGTTGGCAAACTGTCTCTGTTTTTCTTCTCATGAACAGCATGCAATGTTTGATCAAATTGAGCTTGTTATGTGCTTAAGATAAAAATTTTTTTTCGGATTTTAGATATTAACACTTTCAACATAAAGAATACAAAGAAATGAAAAGTAGCAAGTGTTGGAAAATAAGGTGCAGTAGCTAAAACTAGGGTTTTTTCTTTTATTCAATCCTTCTAGAGTTCGCTGGACACTCTACTCTCCTTTACAAGTGGGAATAGGGTGAAAATCTCTACAAACACTCGGGTTTGATGTCTAACTAAAGGTTAGAATTCAGTCTTCTAAGAAGGACCTTGGGCATCCCTACTCATGGGCGTCTACTAGGGTTCTGTCACCACCCTCTTCTTCCCAGTGAGTTCTGCTTGAATTTCCCTCCGAATCGAGGCCTTATATAGTGTGGGGAGTAGTTGAGAAGCCACGAAAATGGTGCTGGTAGGTAGCCCAATCAGTTTCGGAGTCAAAACAGTCGGTTAGGTGCGTAAAACACTCGTTCAAAACGACCCGTGACGGAGTTGGAACTGCCTTCATCTGCCCAGAAATGCGGTTGCATTTGGATTTTGCCTTGCTAGAAATGCGGTCGCATTTCTGGAAAATTCCAAATATCCTCTGTTTTTCTGCAAAACACCAAACTAAGTCAAATTCTTATCGAAATGGGTCTTTTTAAGCACAAATAAGCATAATTTGACATACATGACTCTCAACTCCCTATTTCATCAACTTTAACACTTTTTCAGCTCATGAATAGTGAATTTGATCTAAAACATACAACTTTGACAAGATAATGAGCTAAATATAAGGGTAAAATAGGTATCTTTTTTACCCTTTCACTTTCCAGGGCCTTTTGTTTGACAAGATATCTTTTAAGAATTTCGTGTAGCTAGGCATCTTCTCTAGCACCTCTACCAAGAGAATATTAATGTGAAGCTCGCGCAACACACTAAGGAACTTTTTAAATTGCGCTTCATCATTCTTCTTTCGCAGCCTCTGCGAGAAAGTTATTAGTGGCTTATATGCGTCAGGTTTCTTTGCCTTTTCTTTCTCTTTTTCTTTCTCTGGTTCTTCTTGAATAGCTTTATCTGTGCTGGCTTCTTTTTCAGGTTCGGGCTGAGAGGTGACTGATTCTTCTTGTGCTGGCGCAGTGTTTTCATTCACAAGTTGCTTCCCACTACGAAGCTTCAACGCATGGCACTGCTCTTTTCCTCTGGGGGCCTCTATGTTGCTTGGCAAAGTCCCTGCAGGTCTGTTCTTCAGTTCTGATGCAAGCTGTCCCACTTGGACCTACAGATTTCTCAAAGATTGTGGCCTGACTCTGGACTACCGCATCGTTCTTTGCCATATAATCTTTCTAGCTTGCCATAAAGTCCTTCATCATATTCTCCAAAGAACTTGATGATGATGTGCCCGAGTCACCACTACTTGCGTTGTTGTTGCGCTGAAAATTTCCCTGCGCCATATGCTCATTGTTAGCGTTAAGCAGTCTAGGGCCAGAATTTGTATAACCTTGTTGCGTCTGTTTGGTTGTGCCAGTGTTTCTGCTCCATGAGAAGTTAGGATGATTCCTCCAGCCAGGGTTATACGTGTTTGAAAATGGATTGTTGCGTATATTCCCTTGTGGTCCCACATAAAACACTGACTCTGGGTTAGAGGGGCACTGGTCATGCGTGTGTTCTTCCCCACAAATTCTGCATCCTACCGTAGTGAGTTGTGCTATGAGGGGAGCTGTGCTTGCTGCTAACGCATCCATTTTTGTGGTTAACGCATCAATCTTTGCATTCACTGCAGTCATCAGGTCTACTTCAAAACTTCCTGAACTAGTCTTAACTGGGCGTCGCCGTTTATCTTCTGCGGTTCCCCACTCGTAGTTATTCCTTGCGATGCGATCCAGGATCTCATGCGCTTCATCATATGTTTTCCTCGGTAGCGCACCATTCGCGGATGAGTCAAACAAGATTTGGGAGTGTTGGGTTTTATGCCCTAAAACATGTAGATAGTAAATGAAACAAATTAATCGATCTCAATAAAGCGTTATTTGAGTGATTCAGTAATTTGGTTATTGAATAATTTAGTTTGCATTAATAAACCCCAAATCCAATCAACTAAGATCCAAGGTTGTTTAAATGAAACTTGGACTAGTATGTGGGGACATACGGGGATCGGTGTCCAAGTAACAACCTAAAAGGTCTATAGTATAGGGATAAGGCTGGGTACCTTATCCTGGTGACACTATGTGATACGACCCACCTTGTATTCGATACAGATGCAATGATCCAAAGCATCCATGTAGGAGACATGCGGGTGGGGGTATCCTATGCAATGAGTTTGCATAAGACCAGACCGCGAAATAGTAACCACTAGATGTAACGCCGTTAACTAGTTTAGGTTTCTATTTCAATAGGATGACCTAGGTAACTCAATCTCAATCATGAGTCTGTTATGAACTCCTTTTCAGGAGGGATTGTCCATAGATTTGTTTGGGTGAGAGTGGCCGGTTCGCCAACTCAATAATCCTACCATTTCAGGGGCAAGACCGAATGGGGTCTGGGAACATAACAGTACAAGATGGAGTTCACTTCTTCCGCTATTGGGGTAAGTAGATGTGTGTTCCCTTAAGGGCTGATTCCGGGGCTTGAACAAAGGTGCCTCGTCCTCTCCTGACCCGAGAGGAACTCCAGTTTAGTGGTTGGACCCTAAACAACTTGTTCATTATAGGGATCGGTGGTACTTAAGAAACCAGAGGTAACCCAGGGGTAATACGGTAACTTTGACCCAGCTGGTGTTACGAACACACATGAAGGATTGACTTACTGCATTGGTCAATATCCGTGGACACAGAAATATTCTACAGTGAAAAGTGTGCAGCTGTGGGTCTTTAGTGGAGTGACCAATAGTTAACGAATGTTGACTAACTTGGTTAATGAGTTTAGCCAATTAGTCTCGTATCGTTGGAGCTTCTGATCTGTAGGTCCATTAGGTTCCACTGGTAGCTCGTAAAGAGACTTGAGGCAATTAAGTATAAATTGTAAATTGAAAGTGTTCAATTTATTTAGGAGAATCATATAATGTATATTGATACATTATAATATAAAGTTTATGAAACTTTATAATATAATTTTGAATTAATTTCAAAATTAATTCTTGAGAGAAAATATTTGAAAGAGTTTAAATAATTAATTCGTGAGATTCCTATGTGCTGCCTGCGAGTCAGCCTGGGAGTGATCACCCTACGGAGGGCTGGCGGATGGGATTCGGAACAACGCAAACTCCAGAAATGGATAGGGTTTCTTAGGGTCATTCCTAACACTAGCTCTTCCCTACGGTGGCATTGTTAGGGCCGTCCTCTGGAATCTGAAAAATGACGGGTCACACTTACAAGATTGTCTTGACCGAACCGACGGTAGCTAATAGCTATTGGAATAAAGAGTTATTTTGGCAATAGTAAATGGTCGAGATATTCTCGATTTAGAGGAGGACTAGTTGACTGCCCTATGGTAGCGGTTATTCTAAACCTTTGAAGTATCGTTGCAAAATGTATCAAATAATACACTTAGGAATTATGATTACTTTTGATAAATTTGATTGGATACTATGTATACTAGGTTTAGTGCAAGATTTTAATACAAGTTATTTGTTTATTTCAGCAATATGTCGAATTATGTATGTGCTTTGTTGAATGCCAAATTAAACGATTCAAAACATACGAATAAGAAAAACTTAAAACATGTGGCAAACAATTTAGGTATGGTTTTAACTCAGGAAGGTCCTCAGGAAAATTGCTCAGCCAAGAGGAACATAATCCACGACTCAAAATTTGATTTATTAATCTTGGAATCGTGTCTAGTGGAAAACGATAGTTCAGTCTGGATACTCGATTCATGTGCCACTGATCACGTATGTTCTTCATTTCCAGGAATGAGTTCTGGACACAGTCACAAGCTTGTGAGATGACCCTAAAAGTTGGAACAGGAGAAGTCATCTCGGCTACTGCAGTGGGAGACATAAAAGTATTCTTCTCAGAGGAACGTTACATAATATTAGATAATGTGTACATAGTTCCTAAAATTAAAAGAAATTTGATTTCTCTTGCTTGCTTAATTGAACAAGGTTATTCAATATCCTTCTTTGTTAATGAAGCGTTCATAACTAAAAGAGGTATCGATGTTTGATTTGCAAACATGGAGAATGATTTATATGTTTTAAGACCAATTGAGTCTAAAGCTATTTTAAATCATGAGATGTTTAAAACCGCTGAGACTCAACCTAAAAGATAGAAAGTTTCTCAAGATACGTATCTCTGGCACTTGAGGTTAGGCCATATTAATCTCAATAGGATTGGGAGAGATTGGTTAAAAATGGACTTCTAAACAAGTTAGAAGATAACTCCTTACCTCCTTGTGAGTCATGCCTTCAGGGCAAGATGACTAAACGACCTTTTACAGGAAAATGTTATCGTGCCAAAGAGCTCTTAGAGCTCATACATTCGAACCTCTATGGACCGATGAACGTTAGAGCTCGAGGAGGGTACAAATATTTCATTAGTTTTATCGATGAGTATTCAAGGTATGGCTATCTCTACCTAATGCATCATAAGTCTAATGTCCTTGAAAAATTCAAGGAGTATAAGGTTGAGCTTGAGAACCTATTAGGTAAGACGATAAAAACACTTTGATCCGACTGAGGTGGAGAGTATATGGACTCGAGATTCCAAGACTACTTGATAGAGCATGGAATCACGTCCCAACTCTCAGCCCCTGGTACACCTCAACAGAACGGTGTATCAGAAAGGAGAAACAAAACCCTGTTAGACATGGTTCGCTCAATGATGAGCTATGCTCAATTGCCTAACTCGTTTTGGGGTTATGCAGTAGAGACTGCAGTTTACATTCTTAACGTGGTTCCCTCAAAGAGTGTTTCAGAAACACTGTTTGAGCTCTGGAAAGGGCGTAAAGCAAGTTTACGTCATTTCAGAATATGGGGGTGCCAGACATACGTGCTTGAGGCAAATCCAAAGAAATTAGAACCTCGTTCAAGATTTTGCCTATTTGTAGGCTATCCCAAAGAGACGAGAGGTGGTTACTTCTTCAATCTTGAAGAAAATAAAGTATTTCTATCGATAAATGCTACATTCTTGTAAGAAGACCACGTTAGAAATCACAAGCCACGGAGTAAACTTGTTTTAAGTGAATTTCGAACGAAGCTACAAAATTATCTACGAGGGTCTTTGATGAAACTGGCACCTCAAATCAGTCACGCCCTTCTCAAGAGATACGAGAGCCTCAATGTAGTGGGAAGGTTATTAGACAACCTGATCGCTATTTAGGTTTAACAGAAACATCAGTTATACCTGATGACGGAGTCGACGATCCATTGACCTATAAACAGGCAATGAATGACGTTGACAAAGATGAATGGATTAAAGCTATGGACCTCGAAATGGAATCCATGTACTTTAATTCAGTTTGGGATCTTGTAGATCAATCCAAAGGGGTTAGGCCCATAGGATGGAAAGGTACAGACCTTTAAAGCACGACTTGTGGCAAAGGGTTTTACCCAGAGGGAGGGGATTGACTATGAAGAAACCTTCTCCCCGATTGTCATGTTAAAGTCGATAAGAATACTTCTATCCGTTGCTGCTTTCTATAATTATGAGATATGGCAAATGGATGTCAAGACTGCGTTCTTGAACGACAATCTTGAAGAAAGTATCTTTATGTCTCAGCCAGAAGGGTTCATTGCCCAGGGTCAAGAGCAAAAGGTTTGCAAGCTCAAACGATTTATTTATGGATTGAAACAAGCGTCAAGATCCTGGAATATAAGATTTGATACTCGATCAAGTCTTATGGCTTTGAATAGAATGTTGACGAGCCCTGTGTGTATAAAAGGATCATGAAAAGTTCAGTAGCTTTCTTAGTTTTATATGTGGACGATATCCTACACATCGGAAATGATGTAGGCTATCTGACTGACATTAAAAATTGGTTAGCAACTCAATTCCAAATGAAAGATTTGGGTGAGGCGCAATATGTTCTCGGGATCCAAATTATTCGGGACCGAAAGAATAAGACGCTAGCTATGTCTCAAGCATCTTATATAGACAAGTTGTTGATTAGATATATGATGCAAAATTCCAAGAAAGGTTTGTTACCTTTTAGGCACAAAATTACTTTATCTAAGGAACAATGTCCTAAGACACCTCAAGAAGTTGAGGACATGAGACATATTCCCTATGCCTCTGCGGTAGGCAGCTTGATGTATGCCATGTTGTGTACAAGGCCTGACATTTGTTATGCAGTAAGGATTGTCAGTAGGTACCAATCCAATCCAGGATTTGATCACTGGACTGCCAAATATCCTCAAGTATCTAAGGAGAACGAGAGACTATATGCTCGTGTATGGTGATAAGGATTTGATCATTGCAGGATACATTGATTATGATTTCCAAACCGATAAAGATTCGAGAAAATCCACATCGGGTTCAATATTTACTCTAAGCGGAGGAGCAATAGTGTGGCATAGCATCAAACAAGGATGCATAGCAGATTCGACCATGGAGGCCGAATATGTAGCTGCATGTGAAGCAGCGAAAGAAGCGGTATGGCTCAGAAAGTTCTCAACCGATTTGGAAGTCGTTCGAAATATGCATCTGCCCATCACTCTTTATTGTGATAATAGTGGTGCAGTTGCAAATTCCAAGGAACCTAGAAACCATAAGAGAGGCAAGCACATTAAAAGAAAATATCATCTCATCAGGGAGATTGTGCACCGAGAAGACGTGATCGTCACAAAGAAAGCATCGGAGCACAACATTGTTGATCCATTCACGAAGGCTCTCACGGCTAAAGTGTTCGAGAGTCATCTAGAGGGTCTGGGTCTGCGAGATATGTATGGAAAATAATCTAGGGCAAGTGGGAGGAATGTAATCGGTATTCAAAACCGTGATATACTGGGTATTTTAATGCCCTAGTTTATTGTATTTGTAAATTAATACAAGTATTTACTCACTCACTGCTGTTATAGATTATTGTACATCCCACTAAACTAGAATTTTAGTGCAAGTGGGAGATTGTTGGGGCTGGTGCCCTAAAACTCGTAGATAGTGAATGAAACAAATAGTTATATACTTGTTCGATAAAGTCGTTATGGAGTTTTTGTTCACTCAAGTTATTAAATGAGAGAATTGCACGTTAAATAACCCAAATCCAATAAACTAGTATCCTTGGCTATGATATGAATACTTGAACTATATGTAGTGACATAAATATGGATCGAGTTCAAGAAATAGCCTAAACGGTCTATAGTATAGGGATAAGGTTGGGTACCTTAATCCTAGGAACACTATGTGACGCGGCCCACTTTGTTTGAGTACAAACAACGTGATCTTGGTGAAGGATTTGGAATTCCCTAATTCCGATAAAGCGGAAGCGTAATTAGGTTCGATTCGTAGTTAATTTTGTTTATCCAAAAATACCATTACATTGGCAAAAATTCATAGAACAAAATTCTATAGAAACTTAAGGCTAAGCATATGAAAATATTAGATCTAAATCTAATAGGGAGAAGCAAACATACTGTCATTGTCGTCTCTGAAATATCAAGAACGCATTTCTTGATTTTGGACCACCGTCAACAATACAATTGGGACACCACCAATTGATCTTCCCCGCTATAACTCTGAGATTAGAAACGTAGTTGTGGGACTACCTAATCTTGAATGGGAAAACTATAGAGAGAAAATTCTCCCTAGAGTTCTTTGGTTGAGAGAGTATGAGAGGGCCTTATGGTGGCCATATGTTGTATTTTCTAAACCCTAGGTTTAGTGTTCTATTCATAGGAGAAAGGTCATGAATAAAATATTCATTTAAAATCAATTTATTTCCATAACTGATTTAATCTTTTCCATAATTAATCAATTCCATAACCAATCATTTCCATAATTGATTAATCTTTTCCATGAATGATTGATCACTTCCATAAGTGATTAAATCATTTCCATAAATGATTATAAATTAAACACACTAAAATTGGACCGCTTTTGGCATCCTAATCAAGCAAAAACTAAAATCATTATATTAATAATTGAAAATTAGCCTTGAACCGCTCCCGAACCAATCGAACCGACCCGAATCAGCTTGAATTTGCTTGAATCGAACCAAAGTAACGTGAAATGGGCTTGAACCAGTTTGGAAAAGGTTGAACCAGACTGGGAAAGGGTGAACCGGACCAAAAGAAAACCGAACCTCCCAAACCACCGTTTGAATCTGCAAGCCTCGCCTTGAACATTCAACAGTGTCTCGACGCTGTTCATACAGCAACCCAGATTTCTTCGTGCTCTGTTTTTCGGCCAACGAACAAGTCGTCTTCTTTCTTCGATTACAGCGTAATTTCAACTCTATTGACTTCCAAATTTTTACAGACTCAAGCCAAGACATATATGCCCATAAACATGTAGGCAATTACAAATTTCATCAACGAATTTAAAGCTAAATTGATGCCAAAATCATAATAAGCCAGGAGTGTACAAGACACTAGCGGAAGCAATTCAGATCGAAACACACTTAATTCGTTTTATTTTTATTCTGAAAACATGCATAAGTTTGAACTGAAAACAGAGTTTCAAAGTTACCAAAATTTTTAGTCGAAATTGAAGCAATCCGTTGATGAATTCTTTGCACAAACCGGTTGTAGACGATCACGAGAGTCTTCCCCGCTATGCTCCGGCCTTAGAACGAGCTGTGAGACTTAATCAAGTGATGAATTTTAGGGAGTAAATGAAATGGAGAGTTATGGGTTTTGTTCTTGTTTATGAGAGAATTTTCCAGCAAAACAACCATCATCTTTGCTCCTTGTTCCTTCTGCTATTTAAGGAAGAATTCCATGCAAGATATCACTTGCAATTGAGGACAACAAGATAACTTTATGGACTGTCAAACTCTTGTGAATTGTACAGCAATGTGCACCATGAAATAGGTGTCTCAAAATTGAAAATCCCATTTTCAATTAACACCAATTTTCTTTGAAAAAATACAAGATTTTCTTGTATTTCATTTTTAATTAAATTTAAAGCTTAAATTTAATAATAATAATACACAAAATTAATTTTAGATAAACTTATATTAATTAAACAACTTTAATTAATATCAAATATCAAATTGGATATTAGCACCTAAACCCGGACACTTCCATAACGATATCTTTAATATGAATCCCTATTCATATTTATATATATAATTGTTTCTTACTTAGTTTAATTCATAATTAAACTTTAACGTTAAATATAACGAACATAATTTATCGACAATTTCCTTAATACGAGTTTGAACGTTTCAAACTTTCTCATCACATATGTTCTAAGGTTTATTCTGTATGAGCTAGCAGGGGGACCTAATGGGCCTACAGATCATGGCTCCAACGATCCGAGATTAACCGGTTAAACTCTTTTAACTTAGTTAACCAACATTCTTTAACTATTGAGACACTCCACTATAGTCCGATAGTTGAACTCTCCTCGCTGTAGATATATTTTTGTCGACCCGATATAACCATGTTTAGTAAGTCAGCCCTTCATAGGTTGTTCATAACTAGAGCTAGGTCAAATGTCCGTTTTACCCCTGTTGTTATATCTTGCTCCTTAAGTCTCTAGTGAGTCCCTAATGAACAATTGGTTTGTGTTCCCACCACGAAACCTAAAACCTCTCGGGCCAATGAGAGGGCAGGATCCCTTTGTTCACGTCCCGGAGTCAGCACTTAAGGGAACAACCACTCTACTATCCTTAAATTGGGTAGGAGTGAATTCCGTCTTGCAGGACTATTTCCCCAACTATCTACCCGTTCCTATCCCTGAAATGGGGGGTTTATTGAGTCGGGGATGATGAACCACTGTTGGGTTCCTAGAGTGAGTAAAAATAAAATGTAAATTGACTCTAGACTCTGTGCAAGTATACATAGTCCGCAACAAGTAATAAGTATTATCAATCAAAGGCCTGAACTGGCTTCCACTTTATCTATTTTGTATCACTCTTTAATGGTTTCAAGTATGGTAAAAATGATTGGTTTTTATAAGAATAATGCTGAAGCAAAAGAAATGACAGAACAATAAGTAAATGGATAGACAGACAGATTAGAAATAGGAGCTAGTTAGGATTTAGTAACTGTTTTGAAAGATGCTCTAGTAATATTATTGATCATGCAAAACTCTCGCAATCTTATTAGAAGATTCCTCCCGGAACTCTGGATATTTTGGAATGTGTTTCAACCCCAATGAAGTACTACCGATCAAGCACTAGGCAACTGGCTATCCCTAGCTCAGTCACTGACGTTCCCCAATACACAATGATCTAGTGTGATTAAATGCCACACACTCCCTAAATCATCCCTGAAACTAGAGAGAGGTATTCATACCGGCTGGCCAGGCGGGCACAAAATGTAAATGAGCACAACAATTAATCAAGATGCATTAATCAATATTTATTACTAGAAATTAAGCACGGCAATCACATTGTTTCCTAACCAACGCCTAAGCTACTTAGTTCATAAAATGCATGGAAACGCACGTTACAATCTGAGTAAGCATATCCATAATCACAAGATAATAAAAGAAAATATTAATCTCCTTGATCAGCTTGCGAATGATGGTTTTCTTGATGGTCTCCAATCTCTCTCCTCTATTCGGCTCCCAAAAGTGGAAATGAGAGTGAACACGTCCCCAAAAGTGAAATGAATTTGACTTGCGCGACTAGCTCCTTTTATAGAGTTGAGGAAAGCTTGAATTAGGTTGACCTAGACACTTGGATGGCTCTCCTTGCTCCTTTATCCCGAGATTAGCTTAACAGAATTCAGTTTGTTAAATTAGCTAACGAGCTGTGACGTGGTAGTTTTGCTCTCAGCTTTGGTGCAGCACAGAATTTGCTCCCTGAAGTCGCCTAGCAACATATTCTGAACAAAATAATTTCCAAAGCTTCCATTCTTCCAAATGGGTTAAAACATATAATATTTATCTAAAAGCAACCCTATTAAGCACAAGAGACACACAAATCAATGTAGAAATAAGGTCTAAATAACTCCCTTTTGGAGAGTTATCACACCCCCAAACTTGAACTATTGCGCGTCCCGAGCAATACTAACCAACCTTCCCTTAAGAATTCAAAACATTAGATAAAGCATAGCTTAATCAAAACAGATAATCCAACACTACCTTCAACCTCTACCTGAGCATTCTGCAAAACCAAGCTCTACTGCAGCAAAATAATTCTTCCGGCATGGACAAATAATCACCACTTTTAACTCAATTCTAAGAACTTGCCACAGCCTAGCTCTATTATGAGACATATTAAAACACATTTTTAAGGGGTTTATATTTTCTGTTTTTCAAACTTAAAGCAGCCCTACAGTCATAAGCTCTTAAGCATGGGATGACCCACTTTATGGTGTAGTATACCCTTGCCTCAAACTCATCACCAATTAGGCTAAATACTCTTTGCTAAGCTACAAAATCCTCAGTTATTCTATCTCTTGCCCCTCAGAATGACGACATTTTATGATGAAGCTCACCTAAGTTCTGGGAGACAGAAAAACTGCTGGATCATCACTCATCCTTCAAAACGTTTGCTCCATGAATTTTCTCAGCAAAACAATTGATTTTTTCAGCAAATAATAATTTCATTTTTTTTCATATTTCCTAGGTCATTTTTTTACGCGAAGACAAACTGTGGGTATCACAAATGTCCCCGGTTACTCAATAACCTAACAAATTATTTAACGAAGGAGAGGAATGCTTGAGCAAAACTATTGGAGTAGCAAAAAGTCCCCCAAACTTAAATTATTCATTGTCCCCAATGAATCATTAATTTTGTGAAGTATACCACCAAACTTAAAGTTTTCTAACTGAATTTTCAACCTAAGCGTGGGACTAAAACTAAGCTTAAAGTGGATCAAATGAGTCAACACTACCTCCAAAATTTTTCTTACCGCAGCATCGACCAGGCTAGAAGAATTGCTCAAGCAAAAGGTTTCTGGAGATCAGAATACCTTGATCTAATTAAGCTTAACTAGTCCAAGCTTCAAAATTCAGAAGAAAATTAGTTAAGTTAGAAATACTCAGTGCTCATAGAACAGAAATGACTTCGGAAATTTCATTAAAAACATAGAAAAAGAAATTACATAAGCAGATATATTTTTTAGCATCAGAAAAATTAAAAAGAAGCAGAACAAAACAAGCAAACATAGAAAAAGATGTGGTCAGAAATGCTCGAGCAACAAAATTAATTCATCAAAAAGTTTGCTCGCCCAAATTTCCCTTCTTCAATCCTCCTGACCAGGATCTTCTTCTCCATCTCCTTCTCTCTCGACAGGCGGTGGCGGAATCCAGGGGTTCAATAAATCTTCAGGGAATGCTGGAAGGGCTGGAAATGGTTCGGAAAAATTCTCTTGTAGTGCCTTCTTCAGATTGGCATCACGATTTTTAACATAGTTCCAGAAGGTTAAAGCTTGCCTCTCGGCAAACTCTTGCCTGCTGGCCGAAAGTGCCAGTTGTTCTAAAATCGTGTTGATGCCATAGACAAGCCCACCCTGACGTGCCTCTTGCGTACGCTGAAGCTGTGCCAAGTTAGGCTATCGATGATTCCCTTGTCAAATAAAATAATATCTCCCTCATTCTCTGGAACCCCTGCTCGCTTGCAAAGCATGGTAATGGTATTCGGGAAAAACAGGTTCCCCACCTTCTTCTTCCAACATCTAGATATCTCATTAACAATAATCTTTCCTACGTCAATGCTGAGAGACTGCAGAATCGCGAAAGCCAGAAGAACCCTTTCCCTAGAAACTGTCGAGTCAGGAGTTGTTGGAAGCAGCCTCTGTTTGATAAATCCCATCCACGTATTTGCTTCCCTCTTCAGATAGGCTGACTGAAACGTCCTTTCCTCTGTTTTTGACAGCTGCCACCGTGCCCCTTCAATACCCACTTCCCGCACGGCATCGCTCAGCTGCTCATTAGATGGCGCCACAACCATCTCATTATACGCTGCGTGGGGGAAATTCTGAAGGTTATACAATGCGTTAATAGCACTAGGACTCCAGTCGACTTCGACTCCTCCAACAATTACTTGGAAACCATCTTCCTTGTCAATATTTGCATAGAATTCACGCACCACCTGTGCGTTCACAGACTCGGGCTTTGCACAAAACAACTCCCAGCCGTGATCTGCAATGTCGGTCCTCAGAAAATGCGGAAGATCACCGCTAAATCCTCTCTCATACAGGAAGTCTTTTTTCAGCAGCTCAGTGTATTTTGCTCTGGCAAAATTGTTGACAAAGCGATCATACGGCAACTGTGGCTCTTTTATCTCATCAGGTTCTCCCGATGCTTCAGCAACACTTTTGCCCTTTTCCGCCCTTCACCTGAGCAACCGCTCTTCCTCAGTCTTTTTCTCTGCTTCTTCTCTTGCTTTTTCCTCGGCCTCTTTCTTTTCTTGCTCTTCCCTTTCTGCATTCTCTCTTTCAGAATCAGTAGTTAGAGGCGAGGGGGTATCAATTCGGACTACCTTGATGCGGCCCGCTTTCCTCTTTATACGGCGGCGTTTGGGCACTTCCGGCATGATCATCTCCACACGAGCCTCCTGTTCTTGCTCATTAACCTCTTCAGGCACAACCTTTGCCTGTTCTTCTTGCACGTTATCAGTTTGCTTTTCTTGAACTTCTTCTGCATTTTCTTCTCGTACTACCTCTGTATCCGCAACTATCGAGTCAGTCTGCTCTGGATTTTGTCCTTCTGGTTCTTTCGAATCTTCTTCCACAATAACATCCTCCGCCGCTTTCTGAACAGCTTCTTGATCTTCAGCCCTCTGCTGTCTTCTTCTCCTCTTAGCCTCTTTTTCTTCTGGTGTTTTCTTCTTCTTCGTTTTAACTTTCCGTGCTTCGGGGGTAACAGGTACCTCTTCCTCCTCATTCTCCCTCTCTTTTCTTGCTCTCGTTTTAGCCATTGAAGACTTAAAGGAAACTTATCGCACACAGAGAAAGAAGGAGAAATACGACAGTAAAGGAATGAAACGCAAAAGTGAAGTGAAAAGAAACTTACCGAAGCCTGTGAATAAATAAGGCTTCAGCAAAATCAAATCGTAACCAAAAAAATCTTGCCTCCTCATTAAATGGGATTACCGTTCAAATTAAATCCTCCAATTTGAAAATCGAATTAACGGTAAAATCTTGAATTTCAATCGCCCATGGTAAATAATTGTGCGCTGGCGAACGGCTAAACCGTTGGATTATCCCTGTGCGACACGTGGCAGCATCCATGCAATTTACCTGCCCACAGAAATTCAAAATTAAACGGTAAAAATAATTAACTCACCACAGAACCCTCTTTATTCAGACGAGAGATTTGCTTCGACCATAAAGTTGCCGTAACAACTTCTGAGCAAAACGAATCTTGGGTACGGACGAATTCAAATTAAAATCAAATCAAATCCAAAAATTTGAATTAACCGCTTAAATCAAATCCTTATCTTTTATTTTTATCTGAAAGCGAATAAATTAAAGAAAAAATCCTATTCGCAATTAAATCCCAAAAATAAAAATAACCGAAAATAAAATCTAAACTAAAATCCAATAAAATCTAATTTAAACTTAATCAGATTAATTAAAAGACAATTCAATTAAATAAATAAATAAACCGAAAACAAAATCAATTAAAATTCTAAGTGGAATAGATAAAATCTGAACTACCAATAATAAAAATATTCAAAACTAAAATAAATTATGCAGAATTTAAACAAACTAAATCTAAAATACTCGAAATTATAAACAAATTAAATCAAATTAGCGAGAAAATAAAATCAAAACAATCACTGGGAGCTCAAAATATGGCTCTGTGAAATGCTCCCGCAAAGATCTTGCTCTCTCAATCATCAACCAACTTTAGGGAAGGATATTTCGACTGAAACTCCTCTCCCCAATAATGTTTTACACGCTGTCCATTCACTTTGAACACTCTCCCATCCTTTTCATCTTGCAAAGTAATTGCTCCATGGGGGAAAACCTCAATCACCACAAACGGACCTGACCATTTAGATTTAAGTTTCCCAGGAAACAACCTTAATCTAGAATTATAAAGCAACACTTTTTGACCTTTGACAAACTCTTTAGGCTTAATTTTCTTGTCATGCCACAACTTAGTCTTTTCTTTATACATTTTCGCATTTTCATAAGAAAATTGGCGAAATTCTTCCAATTCATTAAGCTGCAGCATCCTCATTGCCCCTGCACGGCTCAGATCAAAATTTAATTTTTTCAAAGCCCAAAACGTTTTATGCTCTAGCTCTAATGGTAAATGACAAGCTTTCCCATATACTAACCGATAGGGAGACATACCTAGAGGAGTCTTATAGGCTGTCCTATAAGCCCAAAGAGCCTCATCCAACCTAAAAGACCAATCCTTCCTAGATGGATGGACTACTTTTTCTAGAATTGATTTAATTTCCCTATTACTTATTTCAGCCTGACCATTAGCCTGTGGGTGATAGGGGGTAGCTATCCTATGCTTGATTTCATACTTAGCTAAAAGCTTAGTTAAGATATTATTAACAAAATGTGTACCCTCATCACTTACTAAAGCTCTAGGTGTCCCAAACCGCGCAAAGATGTGCGATTGGAGAAACCTTGAAACCGTCTTGGCATCATTCTGATGGCATGCAATGGCCTCCACCCACTTGGACACATAATCTACTGCCAATAAGATAAAAACATTGCCATTAGAAGGGGGAAACGACCCCATAAAATCAATACCCCACACATCGAATAATTCAACTTCCAAAATGTAAGTAAGAGGCATTTCATCTCTAGGCCCTAAGTTTCCTCTCCTTTGGCAAACATCACATTGCTAGTAGAACCAATGGGCATCCTTAAATAAGGAAGGCCAGAAGAATCCGCAATGCAAAATCCTCATAGCTGTCCTCTGACCGCTGAAATGGCCTCCATACGGCGAAGAGTGACATTGTTTTAGGATTTCTTTTGCTTTATCACCTGAAACACACCTACGAATAATACCATCAGAGCATTGTTTATACATAAATGGCTCATCCCAATAGAAAAACTTTGCATCATGCTTAAACTTTTTCTTCTGCCTCCACTCCATATCAATAGGAGTGACTCCCTTGACCAAAAAGTTGGCAATATCAGCATACCAAGGGATCTCCTTGACTACCTTTACCTCAACAGCAAAAAGCTGTTCATCTGGAAAAGAATCTGAGATGGCAGATTGCTTCAGCGAAGATGATGATGGATCAAGACGAGACAAGTGATCTGTGATGACATTCTCTGATCCCTTCTTGTCCTTTATCTCCAAGTCGAATTCCTGCAATAATAAAACCCAACAAATTAGTCTAGGTTTAGCATCTTTTTTAGACATCAAGTACCCTATTGCTGCATGATCCGTGAAAACCGTGACTTTGGATCCAACCAAATATGGCCGGAATTTCTCAAAAGCAAACACCACAGCTAACAACTCCTTTTCAGTAGTTGTATAGTTGACTTGTGCCTCATTTAAAACCCTGCTTGCATAATATATAGGATGAATAAATTTGGCCTGCTTTTGCCCCAGCATTGCACCTACTGCAGCATCACTCGCATCACACATTACCTCAAATGGTAAATTCCAATTAGGTGAGCAAAGAATGGGTGCTGAGATTAAAGCAGCCTTAAAGTCTCAAAAGCCTTCCTACACTCTGCATTAAAGTAAAAAACATGATCAGCGCACAATAAGTTACAAAGAGGTTTACTAATTTTTGAGAAATCCTTTATGAACCTTCTATAAAATCCAGCATGACCTAAAAAACTCCGAATCCCCTTCACTGAATTCGGTGGTTCTAGTCTCTCAATAACCTCAATTTTTGCTCTATCAACTTCTAGACCATTCTTAGAAATCCTATGTCCTAACACAATGCCCTCCTTCACCATGAAGTGGCATTTCTCCCAATTAAGAACTAGATGGGTATCCTCACATCTTTTTAACACCTTACCTAAATTATCTAAACAACTCTGAAAAGACCCTCCGAAAACTGAAAAATCATCCATAAATACCTCAACCGTAGACTCAATCATATCAGAAAAAATTGCTAGCATACACCGCTGAAATGTTGCTGGAGCATTACAAAGGCCAAAAGGCATTCGCCTAAAAGCAAACGTCCCGTAAGGGCACGTGAAAGTGGTTTTTTTATGATCCTCAGGAGCAATAGTAATCTGGTTATACCCAGAATAACCATCTAAGAAACAGTAGTAGGCCTGACCAGCCAATCTATCCAACATCTGGTCAATAAATGGTAGAGGGAAGTGGTCCTTACGGGTGGCTTTGTTAAGCCTCCTGTAATCCATGCAAACCCTCCAGCCAGTTACTGTCCTGGTTGGGATCAACTCATTATCCTTATTAGATACCACTGTGACACCTCCTTTCTTAGGAACACATTGGACAGGGCTTACCCAATTGCTATCTGCAATTGGATAAATAATGCCAGCATCCAACGATTTAATCACCTCTTTTTTAACAACCTCTTTCATTGCAGGGTTAAGCCTTCTTTGTTGCTCAATACTCCTAAAGGATCCCTCCTCTAGAGTGATTTTGTGCATACAAAAAGACGGGCTAATTCCCTGAGTGTCTGCCAATGTCCAACCTATTGCCTTGCGGTATTGCTGCAGTAATTTTATTAAGGCCTCTTCATGCTCTGGCATTAAATCTGATGCAACAATAATGGGCAACGTCTCACCCTCCCCAAGATACACATACTTTAGATGATCCGGCAAGGGCTTCAAATCTAAAGTGGGTGCCTCAATCAGGGATGGCTTAATAGGAGGAGCTTTTCTTTTATCTAAATCTAAAGACTCGAAAACTTTCTCACACCTAAACACTTCTTTTTCATTTTTTCTCTCTAAAGAACAAACTTCTAAATCCTCTACACTAACCTCTCCATGATCTTCCAAATGTTTGCTAGTCGAATCCTGCATTGCTGTTTCAACAATTGTGTTCTCCAGAATCCTAATGAAAGAGCAATCTTCCATTTCGTCTGGATACTTCATGGCTTTAAACACATTAAATTTTACTTCCTCATTACAAACCCTCATGGTTAATTCCCCTTTTTGAACATCTATTAATGCCCTACCAGTAGCCAAAAATGGACGACCTAAAATAATTGGGACATCTTTATCAGCCTCATAGTCTAAGATAATAAAATGAACAGGAAATATGAATTTATCTACCTTTACTAAGACATCCTCAATTTTCCCCTCAAGATATGTGATAGACCTATCAGCTAATTGGAGTGTGACTGTGGTAGGCCTAGCTTCACCAATACATAACTTTCGATAAACCGAAAGAGGCATAGGGTTAATGCTTGCACCTAAATCATAGAGTGCTCTACCTAACTCTTTTCCACCTATAGACACAGGAATAGTGAATGATCCCAGATCCTTAGCCTTGGTTGGTAGCCCATTCTTAAGAATAGCACTACATTCCTCAGTAAGAGATACAGTTTCAAACTCACCTAACCTTTTTTTTTAGTTAAAATATCCTTAAGAAATTTAGCATAATTAGGCATTTGCTCTATAGCTTCTACTAAAGGGATATTTATATGCAATTGCTTAAGAATCTCTAAAAACTTTTTAAATTGACCATCCTGATTCTTAGACCTTTGCCTTTGTGGAAAAGGTAGAGGTGGCACATAAGGTGGGGGCGACACATAAGGTGGTTCCACATCTGGTACAGAACAAGATGCTCCAGCATCTTTATCGCTGCCTCCAGCACCCTGACCAGACTCCAACTCTTTTTCAACAACATTTTTATCACTATTCTGTTCTAAATTCTGGGGTTTACTAGGCTCTTTTCTTTCCTCTAGTGGCTTACCACTCCTTAGAGTCATTGCCTTTACCTGCTCCTTACCTTCCTTTTTAGGGTGTTTAGTATCTGAAGGAAGCTTCCCTTGAGGCCTTGCCTTCAGCTCATTAGCTAGTTGGCCCATTTGCAATTCCAGGGCTCTCATTAAAGCTTGATTACTTTGAATAGCGGCATCGTCTCAAGAGAACTCTCTGCATTTTGCTGGGGCAAAGCCTGCTTATTTTGCTGGGGCAATACCTGCTTATTTTTCTGGGGCAATACCTGTACTTTAGCAAATCCTGACTGGTTCACCTTTTGTTGTGCTTGCGCATTGCTTCCTTGTCCTCCCCATGCGAAGTTGGGGTGGTTGCGCCAACCTGGATTATAAAAGTTAGAATACGGGTTGTTCCTCTGATTACCTACAAAAAACACAGAAGCTGGATAGCTGGGGCAAAACTCATAGTTGTGCTCTTCACCACAATAGACACATGCTTCCGCTGCAACTTGGTTCACCACTGCAGCAGGCTCCACAGCTGGTGGCTGTTGATGACTAACCACTGTCATATTTTTAAGAGCGTTAGCTAACATTGCAATATCAGCCCTAATGGTAGACACACCATCTACCTCTAACACACTCTTAACCTTTTTATTTGTGCCTCTTACATCTGACCACTGACAACTATTAGTTGATATTCTTTCTAAAATTTCATGGGCTTCATTAAAAGTTTTTGCCAAAAGGGCCCCTCCAGCCGAAGCATCAACCATACCTTGGGTTGCTCCATTTAACCCATTGTAAAATGTTTCCATTTGGATACAATTTGGTAAACCATGGTGGGGACACTTTCACAAAAGCTCCTTAAACCTCTCCCAAGCCTCACTAAAAGTCTCATCTTCAAGTTGCCTAAACCCTACTATTTCACTCCTCAATTTAACATTCCTATTTGGTGGGAAATATTTACTCAAAAAATTTTCTGCTAACTCATTCCATGTCCTAATTGATCCTGGAGCAAAAGAATTTAACCATGTCTTTGCTCCATCTCTAAGGGAATACGGGAACAAAGTTAATCTAAGGGCATCTCTAGGCACTCCTTGAATTACAAAAGAATCACTAACTCCTAGAAAAGATTTAAGATGCAAATGAGGGTCTTCAGATGACAAACCATGGAACTGACCCACGGTTTGCAACATCTGAAACATTACCAGTTTCATTTAAAAATTTGCTGCCTCAATGTGAGGACGTGCAATCCCTGGATTTAACTCATAAAACATTGGAAAAGCATACGCTCGAATGGCTCTGGCCCTATCGTTCGCTACCAAGATAGGATTCTCAGCCTGATTATTTTGCTGTCTATTTTGCTCCAGCGGCTGGTTTTGCTGCAGCACACGATTCTACTGGGGATCAACTGGATCTTCTGGACCCTGCGGGAGACGCGACACGTCAGCCATTTGATTTTGCTGTCTACGCTACTCTCTCCTTCTTATCCTGAATGTCCTCTCGATTTCTGGATCAAGCTCGAACCTTACCCCAGGCGGATCGTTCATGCACCAAACTCACACCTGCAAAAAAAAAAGAAACAATCAAAAAGCTCTAGCACCAAACCACTAAAACACATACACAAAACAGATCAGATAAAAACTTATTCAAGTCCCCGGCAACGGTGCCAAAAACTTGTTGGGTTCCTAGAGTGAGTAAAAATAAAATGTAAATTGACTCTAGACTCTGTGCAAGTATACACAGTCCGCTGCAAGTAATAAGTATTATCAATCCAAGGCCTGAACTAGCTTCCACTTTATCTATTTTGTATAACTCTTTAATGGTTTCAAGTATGGTAAAAATGATTGGTTTTTATAAGAATAATGTTGAAGCAAAAGAAATGACAGAACAGTAAGTAAACGGATAGACAGACATATTAGAAACAGGCGCTGGTCAGGATTTAGTAATTGTTTTGAAAGATGCTCTATCAATATTATTGATCATGCAAAACTCTCGCAGTCTTATTAGCAAATTCCTCCCGGAACTCCGGATCTTTTGGAATGTGTTTCAACCCCAATGAAGTACTACCGATCAAGCACTAGACAACTGGCTATCCCTAGCTCAGTCACTGGCGTTCACCAATACACAATGATCTAGTGTGATTAAATGCCACACACTCCATAAATCATCCCTGAAACTAGAGAGAGGTATTCATACCGGCTGGCTAGGCGGGCACAAAATGTAAATGAGCACAACAATTAATCAAGATGCATTAATCAATATTTATTACTAGAAATTAAACACGGCAATCACATTGTTTCCTAACCAACGCCTAAGCTACTTAGTTCATAAAATGCATGGAAACGCACGTTACAATCTGAGTAAGCATATCCATAATCACAAGATAATAAAAGAAAATATTAATCTCCTTGATCAGCTTGCGAATGATGGTTTTCTTGATGGTCTCCAATCTCTCTTTTCTATTCGGGTCCCAAAAGTGGAAATGAGAGTGAACTCGTCCCCAAAAGTGGAATGAATTTGACTTGGGCGGCTATCTCCTTTTATAGAGTTGAGGAAAGCTTGAATTAGGTTGACTTAGAAACGTGGATGGCTCTCCTTGCTCCTTTATCCCGAGATTAGCTTAACAGAATTCAGTTTGTTAAATTAGCTAACGAGCTGCGACGTGGCAGTTTTGCTCTCAGCTTTGCTGCAGCACAGAATTTGCTCCCTGAAGTCGCCCAGCAACATATTCTGCACAAAATAATTTCCAAAGCTTCCATTCTTCCAAATGGGTTAAAACATATAATATTTATCTAAAAGCAACCCTATTAAGCACAAAAGACACACAAATCAATGTAGAAATAAGGTCTAAATAACTCCCTTTTGGAGAGTTATCAACCACACTCACCCATGATAAGCCCAAATAAACAAAAGTTCATAGTTAGCTCAGGATTAAGATCGAGTTACCTAGGTCATCGCATTGAAATAGTCAGTCTTGTCAGTAAACGACGTTATAAAGCAAGAGTGACTTATTTCTCGGTCCTAGTCTTATGCAAACTCATTTGCATAGGACGCCCCCACTCGGATGTCTTTACAAGAACGATCCAGGATCACGTCGTTTGTACTCAAACAAAGTGGGCCGCGTCACATAGTTTACCTAGGATTAAGGTACCCAACCTTATCCCTATACTATAGACCGTTTAGGCTATTACTTGAACTCGATCCATATTTATGTCACTACATATAGTTCAAGTATTCATATCATAGCCAAGGATACTAGTTTATTAGATTTGGATTATTTAACGTGCAATTCTCTCATTTAATAACTTGAGTGAACAAAAACTCCATAATGACTTTATCGAACAAGTATATAACTATTTGTTTCATTCACTATCTACGAGTTTTAGGGCACCAGCCCCAACAAGGTTGGGGGTGGACAACATTGCATGCTTAGTAGATTCTATAGGTTGAGTCTCGATGCACCTGAACATCAGACTACATTTTTAATGCATGTTATGTTAGATTTTATATGTTTGGTTTATTTTTATTGGATTGAGGATGCATCTGAGCATTGGACCTATATTTTTTAGCAAAATTTTAAAAAAATTTTAACTTAATTGTGAGATTGATTGTCGCGCCTAAGGAATGATTATGACATTTTTATGATTAGAGTGCATGAGGATTTATTTTGCTTTTAGTTGAATTTGAGCATGTTTAGCATATTTAGAGCCTCCATTAAAATTTTTCAAAATTTTTCTTGTCTAAATTGAGCTAATGCCCTTTCTAGTGTAGTTTTGTGGGTTTTAGATAGCCTTATAGGATTCGGATTTCTGTTGTCACCTCAGTAGGCATAGGAATTGCTAGATAGTGGTCTTGAGCTTGATTGCTTGTAATACCTGTCTTAGGAAGTATAAAAGAAAATATGCCTGCTGTAACGACCCAACTTCTCATAACTAAATTCTAGTGTTGTTACCACATGCATGCCTACTTACTTTTAGGAAAAAAAAAACTCATTTTGAAATAAACATTAACACAAAACATTCGACATTTTAAAGAAAGAAAGCCTTTCGGCCTGGGATTCCAAATAAAACAAGAAAACTTGCAAATACTCCATTAAAACAGAAGTTTCCTAAGAACAACATATAGAAATTTAAAACCTTAAGAATCACTATTTACAAAACTGACTAAAAGCAAAATGAGTAAACTAGACTAAGCGGAAGTCATGATCACATGTTTCCATGGCTCGTTAGCAGCATTCCGTCACACGCTCTGTATGTCCTTGCTTGTACCTGAAAGGAAACATTTTGAAAAGAATGAGTATTAAAAATACTCAGTAAGTAACGCTACTAATGGGAGGGGATATACTTGCATTACAGGGGTATCTTGAGGTTAGTTGCTGCTAAAAGGCCTAATGGTAATTTCATTTCATTTCATATCATTACATTTCATATATCACGTCGTATGGGTCACGTGGACAATTAACCAGCCTGACATAGGCTGACCAACTCACTGGAGGTGCACAAGTGGGAATCCTGGGAGATCTCTACTCCTACTGATGGTAGAAGACATCCAGTCAGTGGAGTCAAGTCTCACTCATCAAGGCACCCTCGGTGTGCATAGCACTCTAACTACCAACTCACTGGTGGGCATCCATGGGTTTTTAGTCAGAACTTTACTTCCACAGATAGTAGATGGCACCTAGTCTAAGAAGCCGAGTACCGCCCATTTAGCTCCTCATCTCAGTCTATAAACATCTCAATTCTAGGTGTTTAATTGTCACGGTCCTACTAGGATAAGTAATCTATCCTCATTTCATATTAGGGCTCCTATTAGCAAGTTTAACTTGCAACTTAACCATCAAGTTTCTTTCCCATAAAGGTTTCTAAAGGGCTAATCTAACATGTTCTAACTGTTGGGTTTTATGCCATAAAACTTGTAGATAGTAAATGTAACATTTGACTTGCTTCAATGAAGTATTATTTCTATATATTTGTTTTGCCTAAATATAACCACAAATCCAATAAACTAAGAACCCATGGCTATATTATGTATACTTGAAGTTTATGTGTGACATAAGTATGGATCAAGTTCAAGTAAATAGTCTAAACGATCTATAGTATATGGATAAGGTTGGGTACCTTAATCCTGGGGACACTATTGGCGCGGCTTGCTTTGTTCTATAAATACAAACGATGTGATCCTAATCGTTCATGTGTAAGACATGTGAGTGAGGGCGTCCTATACAAAGAGTTTGCATAGAGATCGGACCAGGAGATAAGTCACTTTCACTTTACAACACCGTTTACTGTTGAAACTGAACATCTCATATTAATAACCTAGGTAACTCGATCTTAATCCTGAGCTGACTATGAACTCCTGTTTATTTAGGATTATCCTTTGATTTGCATGGGTGAGAGTGGCCAAACATCGCCAACTCAATAAGCCTACCATTTTGGGGATAAGACTAAATAAATAGCTGAGGACATAGCTTTGCAAGAAGGAATTCACTACTACCCGTTTTAGGGTTAGTAAAGGTTGTTCCCTTAAGTGCTGACTCCGAGTCTTGAACAAGGGGCCCCACCCTCTCATAACCTTGAGAGGGACTTGGTTCAGTTATTGTATCGCGAACTAGTTGTTCATTAGAGGATCGGTGGAACTTAAGGAACAAGATGTAACTATAGGGGTAAAACGGACATTTGACCTAGCTCTAGTTACGAACAACCGGTGAAGGGTCGACTTACTAATCATGGTTATCTAAACTGGACAAAAAATATATCTACAGTCAGGGGAGTTCAGCTACGGGCTATAGTGGAGTGTCCCGGAAGCTAACAAACGATAAATGACTAGGTTAATGAGATTAACCGATTATCATCATTTCGTTCGAGCCCATGATCTGTAGGTCCATTAGGTCCCTCTACTAGCTCAATAGGAATAAAACTTGGAACAATATGATAGGTTAATATTTGAAACGTTCAAATTCGGAAAAAGATACAAAAGTCGGTTATATACGATATTTAACGACATATTAGTTTAATTATGAATTAAACTTAAAATGAGAGTTATATATTTAAATATGATTTAAATATTAAACACGTGAATTAGGATTCATATTCGAGAAAATTCGTTGGGAGAAAGAAATCAAGATTGCACAAATGGTATTAATTTAATATGAGATATTAAATTAAATAATTTTATTTTAATTAAATAAATTATATTTAAATTAAAATAAAAATAAAAGAAAGTGGGATTATTCAGAATTTTATTTGCAAATTTTGAATTTAAAAGAAATTCAAAAGTTAGCAAATTTTGGAGGTGGTGCTTAAATGACTAATCACTTGTAATTAGCCTTATTGCACCACCTAATCTTATGACTCAAAATGATCCCTATTTGTTGTCAATTTTTTGTGCAATTCTTGTGCATGATTTTCCTCTATATATAGAGGACGAGCTGATGAAAATTGGTGGATTTCTTCAACCTAAAATGCTGCCAAAGTTCTCCCAAGAACTTCCATGTTCATACTCTCAAGCTTGCATGAACCCATAAATTTTCCTTTCGAATTCCTATCAATTGAGCATCCCACAATCCGTTCCAAGGCCTGAGGCTAGTAGAGAAGATCCAAGTGGTTGTCCAAAAGCCGTTCGTGTGAATTATAAAGCATCAGATTATACGAATTGGGAGCTCCAAGAGTTAGGTACCTTATTACTCTGTTTTTTGTTCTTATGGACAACATGTCTTCTAGGATTAAATTGATCAAATTGTGTGCCTAAGATCCAAAATTGCTTCCACATGTGTGATATTAACACCTACAATTGGTATTAGAGTATGGTTTGGGCACCCAATTTGCATTAATTTGATCATGGTGGGTAGCATTGCATATTGAATTTTTCTGGGTGCTAAAATTGATATATTACGGTTTTGGCAATTCAATTGAATTTAATTCTCTCAATATTTGTTGAAATAATTTGTAGTTGCCTACATTTTTATGGGCATAAATGAGTTAATATCGAGTCTGTAAAATTTGAGAGTCATTAGAGTCCATTTAGGCCGTCAATTTGATGTAATCCCAAGACTGCACAAGCTGGAAAAAACAGAGCAACATTTTTTTTTTCATTTCTGGAAAATAGGAATAGATGACGGGCATAAAAAACCGAGGCAGACTGGGAAGGGAAAAGTGAT
This sequence comes from Luffa aegyptiaca, assembly GCA_017139565.1. Classification (NCBI taxonomy): domain Eukaryota; kingdom Viridiplantae; phylum Streptophyta; class Magnoliopsida; order Cucurbitales; family Cucurbitaceae; genus Luffa; species Luffa aegyptiaca. The sequence goes on from CM029403.1 coordinate 27,914,991, forward strand.
TTCTTCTTCAAAAAGTGGGCGGTTCAAGCAACTTTTGGCTCGTTTCAACACTATTTGAGTTGGTTCAAGCAAGTTTGAAGAGGTTTGGGTTGATTTGAAGCGTTCGGGAGCGATTTGGAGCTATTATTGTGATATTATTTGTAATAATTTAGTTGTTGCTTGCTAGAAATTGTCAAAACCGGTCCATTTTAGTGTGATTTAGTTAATTATGTATGGATGGATGTATGTTTTAATTAAATAGCCAATAATATGCATAAAGCATGTCATATAGATTTAAAATCCCACCATAGGAAGCATGTTACATGCATTAAGTATGTTATAATTAAGTTATAATATTAAAATGCATGTTTAGGTTTCATGATAGATGCATGTTGAATGAAGTAATTACGTTATCATTTGATTATATAATCATTATATTAGCTAAACGAAAACGAACAAAGCATGCTGCGTGAAACTTCCTTAGCTCGATTTAAAGCGTTTCGATTGAATAAATGCATGTTATAGGTTAATGTCGTTTTAATTGTAATAAAACCGACATAGACATTTAAAATCTATAACAAATATAAAAGCATGCTCACTTAGGGTTAAAAACATCTCAAAGATCAATCGATTCAAAATAGTTTTAGGTCGATAACTTGTAAAGCTAAGGTTACAAGAGAACTCACCCGGTTAGATGTTGTCTAAGGCTGGAGGTATTTAAGTTGACGGTTTATAGAACACCTCCTACCTGGGCATCAAGTCGGTACTTGAGTTAAGTTAACTCGGTTTTATGAGCATGCGTGACCGATGTGAGGTTATAATATGATTTTTTCACCTAGACATCATAGGATAAGTCCTTTTATGGACGTATCACCTAGACTTAGGTAATGTTTATTAGCTGGATTCTATCTAAGTCAAAAATTAAACCCTAAAAATATAAATAGGACACTTCAGTGGGAGGAAAAGTAATAAAAACGAGATATTTTAAATCAAGTTTTTTACTCCCACGTCCCTCTGTGTTCACACCGTGAGATACATGCTCGGCTTCGCGTCGCCCTGGGAGTGGCCTCCCTTCGGAGAGCATTAAGCATGGATCAATACCAAGGTGAATGGGGAAAGTGTTCATAGTAAGTGGGAGAAGGACGTGTGTCAACGTATCCTACGGTCTCTACCCCTAAGTTGCACCGTGAGATTCCTATGATCTGCCTGTGTGTCACCCTGGGAGCGACCACCCCTTCGGAGGGCCTGATCATAGGATTTGGAACACCGTAAACTCCAGAAATGGATAGGGTCACTTAGGTCAGTCACCAATAGTTGTCTTTTCCTATCGGTAAGCCTGTTGGTGCATACCTCTAGGGTCTAAAAGTGGGAGGGTCACACTTACAAGAATGAGTTCTTGACTAAACCAATGGTAGCTAGTAACTAAAAGAATATGAGATATTCTGGTTTTAGATATTGGATGAGACAAGTCTCAATTCAGTGGAGGAGTAGCTGATCACTGTTGCAATTCCAGAGTGGGGTAAAAATATAGCAAAATAATCTCTAGAACTGTAGCAGCCAATGAGAGAAAAAAAAGGAAATAGAGGGAAAACATGGGCTGTTGGCCCGGTCAAAAGGAGAAATGGGGGGAAAGTTTCCCCCCAAGGATTCGGTCAACTGACCGTATTAAAAAAAAAAAAAAAGAAAAATCAGTTTTTTTTTCTCTCCCCTTCTTCCCCGAAGCTCCCTCTCCCTCAGCGCACTCTCTCTCTCTCTCATCCCTTTCAGCTCTCCTTGCCGGACACAGTCCGCCGCCGTCGCGCGCTGCCATCGCCCGTCGTCGTCCTCCACGCACAAGTCGCCGCCGGTGAGTTTTGTTTCGGCTTTCTCTCTCAGTCTCTCTCGTTTCTTTCTCTCTCTAACTCAGCTCTCTCTCTCCGTCTGCAACTCAGTCCGTCGCTCTCTCGCGCACGCCGCCGCTGCCTCATCGGGAGCCGCCACAAATCCGATTGTCGCCGCCGCCCTTCTCTGTTTCGGATCTACACGCCACCGCCCATACCGCCATCGCCGTCGTGAACTCCTGTGGGTAAGACGGGTTCGTTTCTCTCTCCCGTCTTTTTGTCCCTCGATTTTCCTGCTCGCTGATCTTCGACTCTCTGTCTCTGTCTCCCGACTACAGCAACCAAATAGCCGCACGCCACTGCCGTCTTCAACCAAACAGTTGTACGTCGCCTCGAGTCGCTTTAGATCTTGAGTGTTCGGCGATTCAACTAATCAAACAGTGGGTAAGAAGGGTGTAAGTTCAAATCTAATTAGTCTTTTATCCTTTAATGGAATACCCAATAATGTTGAGGCTTAATCCAAGGTGTTCGTAGTGAGTGGTGATCGAATTCGTAAAGGCGGAGCGAAATTTGGAAGCTGGACAACAAGCGTTGGTTTTGTTTGGGTGAGTTTCCGACCTTCTTGAGTCTTGTGTCCTTAGGAAAAATTATTGATATTGGTATGCCTTTGATGAGAGATCATTGTGCGTGTGTTATTAGATTTCCTTTTCGCATATCATGGTTGGCGCTATATCAAATCGGGTTGGTGTTTTTGTCAAGCGTTAGTTATCTCAAGTAAGTAACTTGCTGCATTGGAATGAAATGTGTATGCATTGAAATGACTGTTTACTCCTAGCATGAGTTGGTATCAAATATTTGGATTGAGATTGAGATGATATGAATGCGTTTGTCTTCAAGAATTTGGTTGTTGTGTACTTGTGCTACGTGATAGGTGAAAGAGCTTGACTGTTTTGTATCATAAGTTGACTGGCATTGTTTGTGGACAACGGGAAGTTTGTGGGTTTTCTCTGTTTAGGAGTGTTGTTGTCGCCTTCGTTTCTTGTTCTTGAGATTGATTGAGTTGGGATGGTGCATATCGGTTTAGCCTGTCAATATTCTCCGTAAAAGAAAAAAAATTGGGTTAACTGGGTTGCAGTTAAAATTAACAAGTGTTAAGGGGTCCTAAAGGGAAAAGGATTAAGAAAGGGAAAAGAATAGGCTAGTTGCCTTAGTAGAGGGTCGTGTCAATTAAACACCTAGGACTGAGATGTATTAGACTGAAATGAGGGGCTTAATGGGCGGGACTTGGCTTCGCTGACTAGGTGCCATTTACTAACTGTGGAAGTTAATTTCTGACTTAAACCCATGAACGCCCCACCAGTGAAATGGTAGTTTAGAGCGCTACACGCACATTAGTGCCTTGAGGGATGAGACTCGGCTCCGCTGACTGGGTGCCTTCTACCATCAGTAGGAGTAGAGATCTCCCAAAACACCCACCTGTGCACTAACAGTGAGTTGGCAAACTTATATATAGGTGAGTTATTTGAACACGAGGCCCGGACTACTGATAAATGAAATGAAATGAATGAGAATGAGATGACCTAACCCTTTAGGCCCTTAGCTCGAATGATCTTTTGAAACCTTGGATGTTGCATGTGTCTACTAGTATTGTTACTTACTGAGTATTTTCTTAAATACTCATTCTTTTCCCTAACATGTAACTGCATGTAAAGGCAAGGGTGTACAGAACGCGTGACGGAGTGCAGCTGAACGAGCCATGGATTTCCTTAGGATAGTCTTCCGCATTTTATGTTTTCGAATTTCTTCTTTTGAATTTGTTATGTGACGTTTTAAGATTTATTTCCACTTAAAACTCTTACTTGAATGATCAAAACTTCTTCTTGTTTGTTTTAACTGGGATCCCAAGCTGAAAAGTTTCATGTATTTTCCAAGCATGCTTTTACTCTAAATGTTGTTCCTTCGACTTTCTTTATAAGTGAAATGAAATGCTCGTAGTAATGGCCCTAGGATCTAGGCATGAAATGTAGGGTCGTTACAGTTGGTATCAGAGCTCTAGGTTATAGGTTCTGTAGACTGGTTTACATCGTAAACCTTAGGTATATCCATGGCTTGTCAGCAAGCATCCGATCACACCAGGTACACGTTTGTTTATTTTGTAGACTGCAAATGTTATATGTATTCAAAAAGTTTCATGTTGTGGAAAAGTATGAATGATGTTTGGTATCGATGAATTGTTTAAAGAAATCGAGCTTGTTTAGTAAGATGATCAAAAATTTTGTGTAATAGATCATGCCTCCCCGAGCACGTGGTCGTGGAAGAGGTCGAGGAAGAGGTCGTGGTCGGGGTCGTACAACCCCTGAGCAAGTTGTGCCACCCATGGGGCATGGAGAAAATCTACCAGAAAACCCACAAGTGGAACAGCCGGGTGAACAGCCGGGGCCTGCGGTAGGACCTGTCACAGTGGATATCTAGGCAATAGTTCAGGCGGTGGTTGCGGGCGTGCTTGCGGGACGACAGGCCCAAGCGCTTCAGAACAACGAAGCCCTATCGCGGGAGGCAAGGTGCTTAAGAGATTTTAGGAAGTGGGACCCCTGTCCGTTCAATGGAGCCTCAAGGGACCCCACGGTGGCAGAGTTGTGGCTGTCCTCCATCGAGACTGTCTTTCGCCACATGAACTGCCCGGAGGACCAGAAAGTTTACTGTGCCGTGTTCCTGTTACGAGATAACGCCTTGATTTGGTGGCAATCGATCAAAAGGACTATAGACGTCAGCAACGGACCTGTCACATGGACTCAGTTCAGGGGGGAGTTCTTTAGGAAGTATTACCCTACAGCCTCCCGATTCAATAAGCAAGCAGAGTTTGTGGCTCTTACGCAGGGAAACCGAACCGTAGAGGAATACGAGACAGAGTTCGCCAGACTGTCTCGGTTTGCTCCTGCCTTGGTAGCTGTAGAGGCTGATAAGGTAGAACGTTTCATCACAGGCTTGAAGAAAGAGATTCAGTGCAGTGTGGCAGCCCATCAACCACAAGACTATGCCACAGTAGTTAGGGTGGCAGAGCTAATTGATCGACGACCGTCAGTTGTCTCTTCAGAGCCTTCCTCAGGTCATAAGCGAAGGTATGATCAGATGAGCTCGAACACACAGCGGGGCCACCGTTACCCTAGACGAGGTCCGCCCCAGGACCGTCGACAGAAAGCACAGAATCAGCCAGGGCCTAATCAGGATAGGCCGTTGATGTGGAATTTTCCTACCGCAAGCGCACGGGTCAAGTAATAGTATAGTGATTTTTGAAATCGAGTGTCGTCCTCTGGATTGGATTTTTTTAATCAAATTTAATTACCGAAAATAATCTTGTCCAATTTTATTTAGGGTACCAAACCAAGTGAGAAATAATGGAAATCTAACACAAAACAATAAAAAAGTATGACAATCTAATGGAGACAACGGTCTTAGGGAGTTGATTTCACCAATTGGGATTATGGATTAACTCATGGATTAATGACATGCTATGATTCATAAATCTTGGGAACTAAAATCACACATATCTCTCCCGAGCATACATGATTCTCCCACATGCAATGAACCCGATATCCCTATCTAAATTCATTAAACATGCAAGGCATTAAGGTTAACTTTTTTAACGATTTCTAAAATTAACTATTATCTCCCGATTTCTAGCTAAATCCTAGTTATGCATAGTGAGTTCTAAGATAAATCCTCTCTTCCGAGTTAGATTTAGTCACAATCAACATTCAATTCATGGCCGGTAAATTGAAAGCATTAAACATACAATATGCATAAATGAAATCAATAACATAAATCCATAAAATCAATCCACAATTGCCCAACGGCTACATCAATCCCTAAGAATTAAACTTAGTTACACATAATCCGCGTTACAATATAAGCTAAGTCTAAATAAGCCATAAAATCTACTAAAGAGAAGGGAAAAGAGAAGTAAACGCTAAGTAGACCGAAACCGAACGTCCCCGTCACGATCTCCACGAACAAAGCCTTCAAATCCACTTTTCTCCCCTTGCTTCAGCCTTCAAAGCAGTCAATTCTCTCTGTTTTTCGGTTCTAAAGTCACCAAAAAAATCCACCAATCAGCCCTAATTGAAATCTATAAATAGGCTGAAATTTTGTCGTAGCGTCGCGATGCTATAGGGACAGCGTCGCAACACTGTCGCCTTATCGCAGAATCTGGAATGGAAAATCACACAGCTTTGAGACACTATGGTCGCAACGTCGAGATGCTGTAACCTGTTCGCTCCTAATCAGAAAAGGAAAGGCAGTGTCGAGACGCTCCAAGAGCAGCGTCCCGACGCTGGTCTGCAGAAGGCTCTATTTTGACTTCTTCAACCTCGATTCTTTTCCGTTCTTAGCCAATTTTCATGTCCCGAACACATATTTAGCTCCAATTTCTCGATTTAACTCCGAAACATGATTCCTACAAATATAACATGAAAATGCATAATTTTGGCCAAATAATCATAAAAGACTAGCTAAATAAATTAGGGAAAAATAGCTAGCTATGCTCGCTATCAGCCGTTATGTCAGACGTGTGGAAAGTACCACTGGGGTAGTTGCTTAGCAAGGACCCGTGTTTGGTTCAAGTGTGGCCGAGAAGGGCATATTGCTCCGAATTGTAATCAGAAGAAAGCTAATTATGCCGATCAGCCATCCAGTTCAAATCAGGCATCTGGGGTAAGACCAGCACAACATCAGGGCAAGATATTTGCTACCACCCGACAAGAGGCAAAGAAACTTAACGCGGTAGTGACAGGTACCATCCCTATTTTCGGCCATTATGCTTTTGTGTTGTTTGATTCGGGTACAACACATTCTTTTATTTCTGCATCATTTGTAAGTCAAGCCAACCTAGAACTAGAGTCGCTGGGCTATGTGTTGTCAGTCTCAACCCCTGCGGGGGTAACATTACTAGCTAGTGAAACGGTGAAAGCCTTCCAAATGTTAGTGTCTGATCGATCGATGGACGTGACATTGATCGCCCTTGATATGAGTGATTTTGATGTTATCTTGGGAATGGAATGGTTGGCTTCTAATTATGCCAACATAGATTGTTATCGTAAGGAGGTTATCTTTAACCCTCCGTCAGAGGCAAGCTTCAAGTTTAAAGGATCGATGATCAAAGGTGCTCCTAAGGTGGTCTCTGCAATGAAGGCAAGGAAATTGATTAGCAAAGGAGCTTGGGGCTTACTGGCTAGCGTGGTTGACACAAGGAACACCGAGGTATCAATGACCTCAATACCGGTAGTGAGGGAATTCACAGATGTATTTCCGGAGGACCTGGCAGGACTACCGCCAGCACGAGAGGTTGACTTTTGCATTGAGCTAGAGCCAGGGACTAATCCCATTTCTAAGGCTCCATATAGGATGGCTCCAGTGGAATTGAAAGAGCTTAAGGTGCAGATTCAGGAGCTGTTAGACAAAGGTTATATACGCCCCAGCGTTTCGTCGTGGGGTGCTCCAGTTTTATTTGTGAAAAAGAAGGATGGGACAATGCGTTTGTGCATCGACTATCGGGAGCTGAACAAAGTAACAATAAAGAACAGATACCCTCTACCCAGGATTGATGACCTTTTTGATCAGCTTCAAGGTGCGGCAGTGTTTTCTAAAATAGATCTACGGTCAGGTTATCATCAGTTGAGGATTAGAGGGGAAGATATACCTAAGACAGCTTTCCGGACCAGGTATGGGCATTACGAATTTACCGTGATGTCCTTTGGGCTTACTAATGCTCCTGCAGTGTTCATGGACTTGATGAATAGGGTATTTAAGGAGTTCCTTGATTCGTTCGTGATTGTTTTTATCGATGACATTCTTATCTACTCCAAGACAGAAGAAGAACATGAGAATCATCTCAGAAGAGTTTTCACCACCTTAAGAACGAACAAGTTGTACGCCAAATTCTCTAAATGTGAGTTTTGGCTACAACGAGTTTCCTTCTTGGGACACGTGGTGTCGAAGGAAGGTGTCACAGTAGACCCAGCCAAGATAGAAGTAGTGACCAATTGGTCTCGACCCACTTCAGTCAGCGAGATACGAAGTTTCTTGGGGTTAGCAGGCTATTACCGTCGTTTTGTGCAAGGCTTTTCCAGTATTGCTGCACCCCTTACGCAGTTGACTCGGAAGGGTACTCCATTTTGTGGAACGAAGCTTGTGAGGCAAGTTTCCAAAAGCTTAAGCAAAGGCTAGTTTCAGCACCAGTACTTACAGTACCTGATGGCTTAGGAGAATTTGTTATTTACAGTTATGCTTCAAAGAAAGGACTGGGTTGTGTGTTAATGCAGCATGGTAAGGTGATTGCTTATGCGTCTCGTCAGCTGAAAGATTATGAGAAGAACTACCCGACCCATGACTTAGAATTAGCAGCAGTGGTCTTTTCCTTGAAGATTTGGAGGCACTATTTGTACGGAGAGAAAATCCAAATCTTCACGGACCACAAAAGTTTGAAATATCTCTTCACCCAGAAAGAGTTGAATATGAGGCAGCGGAGATGGTTAGAGTTAGTGAAAGATTATGATTGCTACATCCAGTACCACGCAGGCAAGGCAAATGTGGTTGCAGATGCCCTCAGTAGGAAGACTGCTCATACGTCTGCTTTGATTACTACTCATGCTCACATATTGGATGACTTTGAACGTGCAGAGATTATGGTTGTCGTGGGCGAAGTTACGACACGTCTAGCTCAGTTGACAGTTAAGTCGAGCTTGAGACAGAGGATCATAGATGCCCAACCAAGTGACCCTGACCTTGTTGTTAAGCGTAGTCATGTAGAGGCAGGACAGGTGAACGAGTTCTCCTTATCTTCAGACCTCGGCTTGTGTTACCAGGGTCGCTTATGCGTACCTGGGAATGCCGATCTCAAACAGGAGTTATTGCAGCCGCTGAGTGTCCCAGAATGGAAATGGGAGCATATATCCATGGACTTCATCACAGGATTGCCTAAAACGGCCAAGGGTTACACTGTGATTTGGGTCATTATCGACAGACTCACCAAGTCAGCGCATTTTCTCCCTGGGAAGCCTACTTACACTGTTGAAAAGTGGGCACAGTTATATATGACGGAGATAGTCAAGCTTCATGGGGTGCCGGTATCAATCGTTTCAGATAGAGATCCTCGCTTCACATCTAATTTCTGGAGGAGTTTGCAAAGAGCCTTAGGTATTCAGTTGCATCTCAATACTGCATTTCACCCTCAGACAGATGGTCAAACTGAGTGGTTGAACCAAACCTTAGAGGATATGTTGCGAGCATGCGTTCTGGATTTTTCAGGTAGCTGGGATGCTCACCTGCATTTAATGGAGTTCGCTTATAACAACAGTTATCAAGTAACCATCGGTATGTCACCGTTTGAGGCCCTCTATGGGAAAAGATGCAGGTCCCCTGTTTATTGGGATGAGGTCGGAGAACGTCAGTTGTTGGGACCTGAATTGATTCAAGCCTCCAGCAAGGCTATTTGCACGATCAGATCGAGGATGTTAACGGCTCAAAGCCGACAGAAGAGCTATGCGGATACAAGGAGAAGGGATTTAGAGTTTGACGTGAGTGATCATGTTTTCTTGAAGGTAGCTCCAATGAAAGGAGTTTTGAGGTTTGGAAGAAAAGGCAAGCTCATTCCACGTTTCATCGGTCCGTTCGAGATCTTAGAACGGATTGGTCCAGTAGCTTACCGTTTAGCCTTACCGCCTTCTCTTTCAGCGGTTCACAACGTTTTCCATGTCTCTATGTCACGGAGGTATTTGGCAAATCCAGCCCACAGAGTGGACTATGAACCCTTGCAACTTAGCGAGAACTTGACTTATGAGGAGAAACCTGTGCTAATTCTTGACAGAAAGGTGAAGGTCCTTCGCAATCGCGAGATAGCTCTCGTGAAGGTCCTTTGGCGGAACCATTTGTCTGAAGAAGCAACGTGGGAGAGGGAAGACGAAATAATGACCAAGTATCCAGAGTTGTTCCAGTACTAGCAACTTTCGAGGACGAAAGTTCTTTTAAGCTTAGTATGATGTAGCAGCCAGTGAGAGAAAAAAAAAGGAAATAGAGGGAAAACATGGGCTGTTGGCCCGGTCAAAAGGAGAAATGGGGGAAAAGTTTCCCCCCAAGGATTCGGTCAACTGACCATATTAAAAAAAAAAACAAAAAAAACAAAGAAAAATCAGTTTTTTTTTTCTCTCCCCTTCTTCCCCGAAGCTCCCTCTCCCTCAGTGATGACATGCAAAAATGTCATCATTTTCCTATTAATTTTAGCTAGTTTTGTGCATGAATTGTGAGCTTTAATGTATTTTTATGTTGATTTTATAGAAAACCGAGTTCGCGGAGCAAAACGTAGATTTTAAGAGAATTTGGGCAAATTTGGAGACTTTTTGGGCAATTTGAAGAATAATCATGGAAGATCCAAGCCCTAAGCTCCAAGAAAAGAAAACAATTGAAGTGGGAGGCCCAAAAAGCCCAAAAGTTTGAAGAAAGGAGGCAAAAATCCGCAAAATCAGCTTCTAGAAGGCCTAGCGTCTCGACGCTAGGACTAGAGCGTCTCGACGCTAGGACTATAGCGTCTCGACGCTAGGTGATCAGCGAGGAAAAATCCAGAATCGCGGTAGCGTCGCGACGCTGTCTGCGTAGCGTCGCGACGCTACAACAACTTCTGCCCCAAGACAACCTGACGTCACAGCGTCTCGACGCTGTGACGTAGCGTCTCGACGCTACCGACTTGTTCAGCAAGAAATGTCCAGCCCCTTTCCCTATAAAAAGCCCCCTCTCCCAAGGTGAAAATCATCCCATTTTTGGGGAGCTCTCCCCTAGCTCAATAGAGAAGAAAAGAGAGAAGAGTTGTGAGGAAAAAGGAAGAATTGAGCAAGATTCCAAGGCTCGGATTCGAGATGTTCGTAGCAGGAGCGTGGGATCAACTTATCGGTTATTTCTTCCTTACTTCTTTGTAATTTCTTATTTTAATTTGAGTTAGGCCCATGGATCAAGATCATTTTGGCAAAATTATTTCTAATTGTGAGTAGATCTTGAGACCTAGGGTCGTTACTCTAGCTAATTGGATATTGTAGCGCAATTACTTGGATTATGTAATGAATTTCTTCATATTTCATCTATGCAATTCATTCTTAATGCTTTTAATCTCTTGATCACGGATTAATTGATTTGTTGGTCTAAATTGATACTCGACAGAGAGAAATTAGATTAGATCCAAATTGCATGGCTAATAATTGCTTGGAACACGAGAGTGAAAGAGAATTGTTAGAAATTGATAATGAAGTTGCTTAATGCCATACTATGATTAACTAAGGAGATGGACACATAAATTAATTATGTTAGTATGAGATGCGGAGGAGCTTGAAAGAGAAATCCGCTTATAATCACTTCTAGATTTATGAAATTGAAGATTATTAGTTACATACATCCATGTGATGGAGCTACAAATCCAAGAAAGCTAGTTAACACCCTAGGTCGAGCCCCCTTTGATAGGAAAATTCCTTTTTACTTGCATGTTTCTTTTTGTTAGTTTTTTTTTTATGTTCGCTTTACCAATTCAAGTTGAAATTCTAAATAAAATTAAAACATGATGGTTCTTGGTGCTTAATGGAAATAATTCAAATTCCCTGAGGATTCGATACTCGGAATACTTTCCGTTTTATATTACTTGCGATACCGTGCGCTTGCGGTAGCGACCAACACTCAGCGCACTCTCTCTCTCTCTCATCCCTTTCAGCTCTCCTTGCCGCCCACAGTCCACCGCCGCACGCCGCCATCGCCCGCCGCCACCGCCCGTCGTCGTCCTCCACGCACAAGTTGCCGCCGGTGAGTTTTGTTTCGGCTTTCTCTCTCACTCTCTCTCGTTTCTTTCTCTCTCTAACACTGCTCTCTCTCTTCGTCTGCAACTCAGTCCGTCGCTCTCTCGCGCACGCCGCGGCCGCCGCAAGTCCGATTGTCGCCGCCGCCCTTCTCTGTTTCGGATCTACACGCCATCGCATGTACCGCCATCGTCGTCGTGAACTCCTGTGGGTAAGACGGGTTCGTTTCTCTCTCTCGTCTTTTTGTCCCTCGGTTTTCCTGCTCGCTAATCTTCAACTCTATGTCTCTGTCTCCCGACTGCAGCAACCAAATAGTCGCACGCCGCTGCCGTCTTCAACCAAATAGTTGTACGTCGCCTCGAGTTGCTTTTGATCTTGAGCGTTCAGCGATTCAACTAATCAAACAGTGGGTAAGAAGGGTGTAAGTTCAAATCTAATTAGTCTTTTATCCTTTAATGGAATACCAAATAATGTTGAGGCTTAATCCCAGGTGTTCGTAGTGAGTGGTGATCGAATTCGTAAAGGCGGAGCGAAATTTGGAAGCTGGACAGCAAGCGTTGGTTTTGTTTGGGTGAGTTTCCGACCTTCTTGAGTCTTGTGTCCTTAGGAAAAATTATTGGTATTGGTATGCCTCTGATGAGAGATCATTGTGCGTGTGTTATTACATTTCCTTTTCGCATATCGTGGTTGGCGCTATATCAAATCGGGTTGGTGTTTTTGTCAAGCGTTAGTTATCTCAAGTAAGTAACTTGCTGCATTGGAATGAAATGTGTATGCATACTCCTAGCATGAGTTGGTATCAAATATTTGGATTGAGATTGAGATGATATGAATGCGTTTGTCTTCAAGAATTTGGTTGTTGTGTACTTGTGCTACGTGATAGGTGAAAGAGCTTGACTGTTTTGTATCATAAGTTGACTGGCATTGTTTGTGGACAACGGGAAGTTTGTGGTTTTTCTCTGTTTAGGAGTGTTGTTGTCGCCTTCGTTTCTTGTTCTTGAGATTGATTGAGTTGGGATGGTGCATATCGGTTTAGCCTGTCAGTATTCTCCGTGAAAGTAAAAAAAATTGGTTAACTGGGTTGCAGTTAAAATTAGCAAGTGTTAAGGGGTCCTAAAGGGAAAAGGATTAAGAAAGGGAAAAGAATAGGCTAGTTACCTTAGTAGAGGGTCGTGTCAATTAAACACCTAGGACTGAGATGTATTAGACTGAAATGAGGGGCTTAATGGGCGGGACTTGGCTTCGCTGACTAGGTGCCATTTACTAACTGTGGAAGTTAATTTCTGACTTAAACCCATGAACGCCCCACCAATGAAATGGTAGTTTAGAGCGCTACGCGCACATTAGTGCCTTGAGGGATGAGACTCGGCTCCGCTGACTGGGTGCCTTCTACCATCAGTAGGAGTAGAGATCTCCCAAAACACCCACCTGTGCACTAACAGTGAGTTGGCAAACTTATATATAGGTGAGTTATTTGAACACGAGGCCCGAACTACTGATAAATGAAATGAAATGAATGAGAATGTGATGACCTAACCCTTTAGGCCCTTAGCTCGAATGATCTTTTGAAACCTTGGATGTTGCATGTGTCTACTAGTATTGTTACTTACTGAGTATTTTCTTAAATACTCATTCTTTTCCCTAACATGTAACTGCAGGTAAAGGCAAGGGTGTGCAGAACGCGTGACGGAGTGCAGCTGAACGAGCCATGGATTTCCTTAGGATAGGCTTCCGCGTTTTATGTTTTCGAATTTCTTCTTTTGAATTTGTTATGTGACGTTTTAAGATTTATTTCCGCTTAAAACTCTTACTTGAATGATCAAAACTTCTTCTTGTTTGTTTTAACTGGGATCCCAGGCTGAAAAGTTTCATGTATTTTCCAAGCATGCTTTTACTCTAAATGTTGTTCCTTCGTCTTTCTTTATAAGTGAAATGAAATGCTCGTAGTAATGGCCCTAGGATCTAAGCATGAAATGTAGGGTCGTTACGAGAACACTGTGCAAGCATACACAATCCGCAACAAGTGATAAGTAATTTATCGTATCCACGAGGCTGAATAGCTCTCACTTTATCTATTTTGTATAACTTTTTAATGGTTTCAAAAGTGGTTAAAATGATTGATTTTGATAGAATGTTGAAGCAAAAGAAATTACAAAACAGAAAGTAAACAAATAAAGCAGACAGATTGGAAACAGGCGTTGATCAGGATTTTAGTAATTGTTAAAGATGCTCTAGCAATATTATTGATTAGGAAATTCTCTTGCAGTCTTATCAGTAGGATCCTCCCGGAACTCTAGATTTTTTGGAATGTATTTCAACTCCAATGACGTGCTACCGATCAAGCACTAGGCAACTGGTTATCCCTAACTCAGTCACTGGCGTTCACCAATACATAATGATCTAGTGTAATTAAATGCCACACACTTCTCAAATCATCCCTGAAACTAAGAAGTGGTATTCATACCGACTGGCCAGGCGGGCACAAAATAGAAATATGCACAACAATTAATCAAGATGCTCAAATCAACATATATTGCATAGAGAATTAAGCACGACAATTACACGATTCCTAACCAACACCTAAGTAAATTTAGCTCATAAGGTTCATAACAACACACACTACAATCTGAGTATGGGCATCCATAACTACAAGAAATTACAAGAAAAAGGTTAATTCCCTTGATCAAATCCGTAGTTGATGGTCTTCTTGAAGTCTCCAATCTTTCCTCCTCTATTCGGCTCCCAAAGATGGAAATGGGAAATGACCTTCTCCAAAAGTGGAATGTTTTTGACTTGAGACGGCTCTCTCCTTTTATAGTGTGATAGCAAGCCCTAATTAGGTCAAATTGTACACGTGGAAGACTCTCCAAGCTTCTTAGATCCGAAAATAACTCAACTAACTTCGGCTCATTAAAATGAATTACGAGCTATTACATGGCAGTTTTGCTCCCTGCTTTGCTGGATCACAGATTTTGTTCCCTCAAGTCGCTCAGCAATATATTCTGCACAAAATAACTTCCAAAGCATCCATTCTTCCAAATGGGTTAAAACATATAATATTCATCTAAAAGCAACCCTATTTAGCACAAATGACACACAAAACAAAATAGAACTAAGGCCTAAATAACTCCCTTTTGGAGAGTTATCAATCACCCTTCGGTGACTGTTATTCTAAACCTCTGAAGTATCGTTGCAAAACTATATCAATAGTTTATTAGGGTTACTTTGATCAAATAGTTTTGCTAAAATTGATTGGATTGTTTAAATGGTTAAAGGCAAATACTAATATAGTCAATTGTTTATTTTCAGCATGTCTTCCTCAATATTACAACTGCTTAAAAATGATAAATTAACCGGCGTAAATTATGCAACGTGGAAATCTAACCTGAACACGGTTCTGGTTATTGATGATCTGCGGTTTGTCCTGACAGAGGAATGTCCTCCGGTCCCTATTCGTACTGCATCTCAATCTGTTAAAGATGCATATGATCGCTAGATGAAGGCCAACGAAAAGGCCGGAGTCTATATTCTGGCTAGTTTATCAGAAATTTTAGCCAAGAAACATGAGGGAATGGTCTCAACAAGAGAGATTATGAATTCGCTTCACGAAATGTTTGGACAATCGTCCTTTTAACTCCATCATGAAGCCCTCAAATACATTTACAGTTGTCGCATGAAAGAAAACCAACCTGTTCGAGAACATGTTCTTGATGTGATGGTTCATTTCAATATTGCTGAAGTAAATGGAGCGGTCATCGACGAACGTAGTCAAGTAGCATTTATAATGGAGTCACTTCGAAAAAGCTTCCTACAATTTCGAAGCAACGCTGTAATGAATAAGATTCAATACAATTTGACTACTCCCCTGAATGAGTTACAAGCATTTCAATCACTTATGAAAGGTAAGGAATTGAAAGAAGGAGAGGCAAATATAGCCCATTCCAAAAGAAAATTCCTGAAGGGTTCATCCTCAGGAACAAAGTCTGTACCTAAAAAAATTCTGGCTTTAAGAATATCCAGAAAAAGGAAGGAGTAAAGGGAAAGGCTCCCGCAACTGCTAATCGAGGAAAGAAGAAGGCTAAGAAGGCCGACAAAGGCAAATGCTTCCATTGCAACATTGAGGGACATTGGAAGAGGAATTGCCCCAAATTCCTCGTTGAAAAGAAGAAAGATAAAGAAGGTAAATACAATTTACTTGTTTTAGGAACTTGTCTCTTAGAACATGATCAAGATGCCTGGATACTTGATTCCGGAGCTACTAATCATGTCTGTTCTTCTTTGCAGGAAAATAGTTCATTTCGACAGTTAAAGAAAGATGAAATGACGCTGAAGGTTGGAACAGGAGACGTCATTTCAGCTTATGCAGTGGGAGATGTCAAGTTGTTTATAGGAGATAGGTTTTTGTTTTTGGAAAATCTGTATATAGTTCCTAAAATACGTAGGAATCTTATATCTATCTCCTGTCTAATCGAACAAGGATATTCTGTAAATTTTGAAGTTAATGAAGCGTTCATCTCTCGAAAAGGAATGTTCGTCTGTTCAGCAAAATTAGAAAACAACTTGTATGTCATAAGACCAACCGTAACAAAAACAGTTTTAAATCACGAGTTATTTAGAACTGCTGATACTCAAAGAAAAAGGCAACGCATTTCTCCAAATAGTAACGCTTATCTTTGGCATCTAAGGCTAGGACACATTAATCTTGATAGGATCAAAAGATTGGTAAAGAATGAAATTTTAAATGAGTTAGAAGACGATTCATTACCTCCATGTGAGTCTTGCCTAGAAGGAAAAATGACTAAAAGACCTTGTACGGCAAAGGGTTATAGAGCCAAATAACCTCTAGAATTTATACATTCAGACCTCTGTGGTCCAATGAATGTTAAAGCTCGAGGAGGATACAAATATTTCATCTCTTTCATAGATGATTATTCAAGATATGGTTACTTGTACCTAATGGCGCACAAATCTAAAGCATTTGAAGAGTTCAAACAATACAATTAAAACTCTCCGATCTGATCGAGGAGGAGAGTATATGGATTTACAATTCCAAGACTATATGATAGAACATGGAATCAAATCATAACTCTCAGCATCGGGAACACCGCAACAAAACGGTGTATCCGAAAGGAGAAATAGAACATCGATGGAAATGGTTCGATCAATGATGAGCTATGCTCAGTTGCCCAGCTCGTTTTGGGGACATGCAGTAGATATTTTGAACAACGTTCTTCGAAAAGTGTTTCCAAAACACCCTTCGAATTATGGAAATGACGTAAACCTAGTTTGCGCTATTTCCGGATCTGGGGATGTCCTGCCTATGTATTAGTGACAAATCCTAAGAAATTGGAACCACGTTCAACATTATGCCAATTTGTTGGATATCCAAACGAAACGAGAGGTGGTCTCTTCTACGACCCACTAGAAAACAGAGTGTTTGTCTCTACAAACGCTACTTTCTTAGAAGAAGACTATTTGAGAGATCATAAACTACGAAGCAAATTAGTATTAAAAGAAACTACTGAAGAATCAACAAAAGTTGTTGATCAAGCTAGTTCACCAGTTTACGATAGTGTTGGAGCTAGTTCTTCTGGTCAACCTCGTCCTGTTCAAACGTTGAGTATGCCTCGACGCAGTGGGAGGGTTGTAAAACAGCCTGACCGCTACTTAGGTTTAACCGAAACTCAGGTTGTCATACCGGATGACGACATCGAGGATCCATTGACTTTTAAACAAGCAATGAATGACGTTGATAAAGACCAATGGGTCAAAGCAATGGACCTTGAAATGGAGTCAATGTACTTCAATTCAGTATGGGATCTTGTGGATGCAGGGATTAAAGCCCTGGCACAGCGGAAACGTTCAGAGACCTTATCGGTTTAAAAAACGATTGGGAAACCAATACGATGGCAAAAACAATAAATTTACAGCAAGATATATAAACAAAACATGCTGTAAAAAACTCATAAAGCATGCTGGAAAAACATAAAAATAGATCTAATCTATAAAAGGATCCTATCGATCCTAGGGTTCAAGAATGACTTACCCTTGAAGACGTTCTTGATCCGCTTCACCAAAATCTCTGTTAGACAGAAAATTACAGCAACAAATACCCAACTTTTGGTCTTGATCTTGCTGCAAAACTCACGAACACCACCACCAAAATTGCACCGGTATCCTCCAAGGGATGTGTGTTGAGTGGCTTGTGGGAACCCCAAGAAAACTAAGGTTTTTCTCTGGAAAAATTGTCCTCTGTATCCACACAGGGAGAGGAAAAATTGAGAGAGATAGGGCGAGAGAGAGGGAGAGAAAACGTGAGTGAGGGAGAATTCTTCAAAAAATCGAATACCCACTTCTTCAAAACTCACGCATAATATCAGGTAACTGAAATATCAGTTACCTGATATTTTTAATTAATTATAAATTTAAAATCATAATTTTAAATTATAATTAACTAAATTTTTAATTAATTAACATTAATTAAAATAACATTAATTTAAATCTAATTTAAATTAATATCCCTCTTATCTTATAGTTTAATTAAATCAAATTTAATTAAACTAAAACAATTAACTAATTCAAAATTAATTAATTTCAAAATAATAAAATTGAACATCATATATTCAATTATTATTATTCTCTCTCATAAAACTATAGTATTAATATACATCCAATGCACATTAATTATAACCTATAGTTTTAATATGAATCAAATTCATATTTTAGTTTAATATTCGAACCCTTTCGAATACTTATTTCAACCTTAGAAATGTACCTCAACGCCCTTATAGAGCTACCGGTGGGACCTGATGGACCTACAAATCAGAAGCTCCAACGATATGAGATTAGTTGGCTAAACTCATTAACCAAGTTAATCAATATTCGTTAACTGTGGTTCACTCCACTAAAGAACCACAGCTGCACTCTTCTCACTGCAGATATATTTCTGTGTCCACGGATATCGACCGTCAACAGCAAGTTAGCCCTTCACGTGTGTTTGTACCCCAGCTAGGTCAAATTACCGTTTTACCCCTGGGCTACCTCTTGGTCCTTAAGTACCAGTGCTCCTCTAATGAACAACCTGTTTGTGGTCCAACCAGCAAACAGAAATCCCTCTCGTGCCATAAAGAGGGTAGGGCCCATTGTTCAAGACCCGGAGACACCACTTAAGGGAACACACCTCTACTTACCCTAATATCGGGAAGGAGTGAATTCCATCTTGTAAGACTACGTTCCCAGCTCCCCACTCGGTCTTGTCCCCAAAATGGTAGGCTTATTGAGTCGGCGAACAGGCCACTCTCACTCGTACAAATCAAAGGACAATTCCTCATGGACAGGAGTCCATAATCCACTCAGGATTAAGGCCAAGTTGCCTATGTCATCCTAGTGAAATAGAAACCGAGCTAACTAACGGTGTTACAGTTAGTGGTTAACTATTTCGCGGTCCGGTCTTTGTGCAAACTCATTGCACAGGATACCCCCACTCGCATGTCAGCTACATGAACGCGTTGGATCAATACGTTTGTATCAATATACAAAGCGGGCCGTATCCATAGTGTCACCAGGATAAGGTACCCAGCCTTATCCCTATACTACAGACCCTTTAGGCTAATACTTGAACATTGATCCCCGTATGTCCCTACATACTAGTTCAAGCCTCATTCTATTAGCCTTGGATGTTTAGTTTATTGGATTAGGGTTAATAAGACAAGATATAATACAAACATTGAATAATACATCACTTTTATTAATGTTCGGTCAAATGTACATTTACTATCTACGAGTTTTAGGGCATAAAACCCAATAGTGGATCCACCTAACGGGATAAAACCCATAGGGTGCAAGTGGATCTATAAGAGAAAAAGAGACGCAGCTGGAAACGTGCAAACGTTCAAAGCTAGGCTCGTAGCAAAAGGTTTTACCCAAAGGGAAGGAATTGACTATGAAGAAACTTTTTCCCCTGTTGCTTTGCTTAAATCCATTAGAATTCTTCTGTCCATAACCGCATATTATGACTATGAAATATGGCAAATGGATGTCAAAACTACCTTTCTGAATGACAGCCTTGATGAAAATATCTATATGTCTCAACCCGAAGGGTTCATTTCCAAGAATGAAGAACAAAAAGTTTGTAAACTAAAACGATCCATTTATGGATTAAAACAAGCTTCAAGGTCTTGGAATATTCGATTTGATACAATGATCAAATCATTTGGTTTTGACCAAAATCCTGATGAACCTTGTGTTTACAAGAAAATCATCAAGAATAAAGTACCTTTCTTAATACTATATGTAGATGATATTCTGCTTATTGGGAATATTGTAGGATATCTTACCGACGTTAAAAATTGGCTATAATCAAAATTCCAAATGAAGGATTTGGGAGAAGCACAATTTGTTATTGGCATCCAGATCATTAGGGATCGCAAGAACAAAACCTTAGCCATGTCTCAAGCAGCGTATATCGACAAAATGTTAGCTCGATACTCGATGCAAAATTCCAAGAAAGGGTTGTTACCTTTCAGGCACGGAGTTCATCTATCTAAAGAACAATGTCCTAAGACACCTCAAGAAATTGAGGATATGAGACATATTCCCTACGCCTTAGCTGTCGGCAGCCTAATGTATGCCATGCTTTGCACTAGGCCAAACATTTGTTTTGCAGTGGGAATAGTTAGTCGGTACCAATCTAATCCAGGGTATGACCACTGGACAGCCGTTAAAAACATTCTCAAGTATCTCTGAAGAACGAGGAACTATATGTTGGTGTATTGTTCAAAGGATCTGATCCTTACTGGTTACACCGACTCTGACTTTCAAACTGACATCGATTCACGGAAATCTACGTCAGGGTCAGTGTTTACTCTAAATGGAGGAGCAATAGTATGATGAAGCATTAAGCAAGGATGCATCCTTGACTCCACCATGGAAGCAGAGTATGTTGCTGCATGTGAAGCAGCCAAAGAAGCAGTATGGCTACGGAAGTTCCTGACAGACTTAAAATTTATTCCAAACATGAACTTGCCCATCACTTTATATTGTGATACCAGTGGGGCAGTGGCCAATTCTAAAGAGCCTTGCAGTCACAAACGAGGCAAACACATCGAGAGGAAATATCACCTAATTCGGGAGATAGTGCAGTGCGGAGATGTGATCGTCACAAAGATCGCTTCAGAGCACAACATAGCTGACCCATTTACAAAGACTCTCCCGACTAAAGTGTTTGAGGGCACTTACAGAACTTAGGTCTACGAGATATGTATATAGCATAATCTAGGGCAAGTGGGAGATGTACAGGGTATAGTAGTGCCCTAGTTTATTGTATTTGTAACATTTCCTTGATTTGGTATTATTAAATGCATATACATTTCTGCTCACTAGAGTTTTAGTGTAAGTGGGAGTTTGTTGGGTTTTATGCCCTAAAACTCGTAGATAGTAAATGTAACATTTGACTTGCTTCAATGAAGTATTATTTCTATATATTTGTTTTGCCTAAATATAACCACAAATCCAATAAACTAAGAACCGATGGCTATATTATGTATACTTGAAGTTTATGTGTGACATAAGTATGGATCAAGTTCAAGTAAATAGTCTAAACGATCTATAGTATATGGATAAGGTTGGGTACCTTAATCCTGAGGACACTATTGGCGCGACTTGCTTTGCTCTTTAAAGAAAAATGATGTGATCATAATCGTTCATGTGTAAGACATGTGAGTGAGGACGTCCTATACAAAGAGTTTGCATAGAGATCGGACCAGGAGATAAGTCACTTTCACTTTACAACACCGTTTACTGTTGAAACTGAACATCTCATATTAATAACCTAGGTAACTCGATCTTAATCCTGAGCTGACTATGAACTCCTGTTTATTTAGGATTATCATTTGATTTGCATGGGTGAGAGTGGCCAGACATCGCTGACTCAATAAGCCTACCATTTTGGGGATAAGACTAAATAGATAGCTGGGGACATAGCTTTGCAAGAAGGAATTCACTGCTACCCGTTTTAGGGTTGGTAAAGGTTGTTCCCTTAAGTGCTGACTCCGAGTCTTGAACAAGGGGCCCCACCCACTCATAACATTGAGAGGGACTTGGTTCAGTGATTGTATCGCGAACTGGTTGTTCATTAGAGGATCGGTGGAACTTAAGGAACAAGATGTAACTATAGGGGTAAAACGGACATTTGACCTAGCTCTAGTTACGAACAACCGGTGAAGGGTCGACTTACTAATCATGGTTATCTAAAGTGAACAAGAAATTTATCTACAGTGAGGAGAGTTCAGCTACGGGCTATAGTGAAGTGTCCCAGAAGCTAACGAACGATGAATGACTAGGTTAATGAGATTAACCAGATATCATCATTTCGTTGGAGCCCATGATCTGTAGGTCCATTAGGTCCCTCTACTAGCTCAATAGGAATAAAACTTGGAACACTATGATAAGTTAATATTTGAAACGTTCAAATTCGGAAAAGGATACAAAAGTCGGTTATATACGATATTTAACGACATATTAGTTTAATTATGAATTAAACTTAAAATGAGAGTTATATATTTAAATATGATTTAAATATAAACACGTGAATAGGGATTCATATTCGAGAAAATTCGTTGGGAGAAAGAAACCAAGATTGCACAAATGGTATTAATTTAATATGAGATATTAAATTAAATAATTTTATTTTAATTAAATAAATGATATTTAAATTAAAATAAAAATAAAAGAAAGTGGGATTATTCAAAATTTTATTTTCAAATTTTGAATTTAAAAGAAATTCAAAAGTTAGCAAATTTTGGAGGTGGTGCTTAAATGACTAACCACTTGTAATTAGCCTTATTGCACCACCTAATCTTATGACTCAAAATGATCCCTATTTGTTGTCAATTTTTTGTGCAATTCTTGTGCATGATTTTCCTCTATATATAGAGGACGAGCTAATGAAAATTGGTGGATTTCTTCAACCTAAAATGCTGCCAAAGTTCTCCCAAGAACTTCCATGTTCATACTCTCAAGCTTGCATGAACCCATAAACTTTCCTTTCCAATTCCTATCAATTGAGGGTCCCACAATCCGTTCCAAGGCCTGAGGATAGTAGAGAAGATCCAAGTGGTTGTCCAAAAGCCGTTCGTGTGAATTATAAAGCATCGGATTATACGAATTGGGAGCTCCAAGAGGTAGGTACCTTATTACTCTGTTTTTTGTTCTTATTGACAACATGTCCTCTAGGATTAAATTGATCAAATTGTGTGCCTAAGATCCAAAATTTCTTCCACATGTGTGATATTAACACCTACACTAACTACCTCGCCTTTCATCTCATTCAAGCATAGATATCCTAACTAACATCCAAAACACTAAATAGAAAAGACATATGCATATTTTAAACAGCCAGCAGCCAATATCGACACATCGTAATCCAAGTGACATCACTAAACTTAGCCCCGTTATTCTCTGTAATGCTACCGAAAATTTGACAGCATAACGACATATGTAGAACTAACCCCAAATTTTTCGGTCACCTGTAAACAAGAGAATACATTTCTATATTCAAAACTGCCCAACTACAAACTTCCACAACACTTACGTTCAATAGAACAGACTCCAAAATTCCACAAACAAAGCGAGTTAGGTCTCACATTCACAACTCAACCATATAGAACCTCTTATCTTCCCCAACATAGAGCATTTAGAGCATTCAAGGTTTAACCAAGCAGAATATTCTATGCTTCTCAACACAAAACATTTAGAGAATTCAAGCACATCTGGAATATTTCTCAAACTATTTTTAAGTCAAAACTATTCAGAGCATCAATATAGACAAACACACACATAACCAGAAGGTTCAGTATCGCCAGTACACAACATCCAACATTCCATATTCCAACCATACATAATCTAGTGTCTCCTATTTTATAACATTCAAAGCATGTAACAATTCATAATAAGTAGCTTAGCCTAGCCAAGGCTTTCCAAGTAGTAAGGTTGCTTACTTTAGTGAAGAAGATACTTGATTTAAGCACAAACCAACTAATTCAATGCGACGCCGCTCACGCCACAAACAACTCAAATCTAAAATCACAAGAAAGGTCTTAAAATTAGAGGCATCCAATTCTCATAATTTTCTTTAGATCCAATTTAAAATAAGGAGGTCGAAACTCACCGAAAAGAGATCAATGCTTGCTGTCTGAGCTTCCGATTTCACCTCAATTCAAAAATTCAGCCTCCTATCACTATGAGTACCTCGAAATCATTAACCAAACTCAATGGGTATTTCTCTAAATCACTTTAAACAACCAAAAATAGACTTAATTCACTTACCCATTGTTGAAGCTCGCCGAAAAATGCTAAACACAGCCCAAAAACGTTGGTGGATCGTCGAAATTTGAGGAAGAAAGTTGTTGCCTGCCGTGCCTGTCACCGAAAATTCGAAGGAGAAGAATCCATGCTGCCAAAACTCGAAGAACCTGCTGGGTAAAGATCGAAAAGAGTTTGGTCGCTCGAATATGTACAAAAATAAGCCCTTACCACGTTGGTTCACCAGAAACGTGAAGAGGGAGAAAGATCTTACCGAGAGAGTGGCGGCATTGGCGTTTAGGAGGTGACGAATGAAGAGAGGGAGAGTAAATAGAGGAGTGGCGCTGAGAACCTAGTGACGACGGCGGAGCGGCGTGGCGCGGCTGGGCGATGGATTTGGGCGACAACAACAGAAGAGAGGGAGAGTGAATGGATCTGGGCATGCATGTGGTAATGACGCTAGAATTTAGTCATGAGAAGTTGGGTCGTTACAGTTGGTATCAGAGCCCTAGGTCATAGGTTCTGTAGACTGGTTTACATCGTAAACCTTAAGTATGTCCATGGCTTATCAGCAAGCATCCGATCACCGCCAGGTCTGTCAATGTTTATGTTATGTGAAGAAAGGAAAAAAAGGGGGGGGGGGAGGATTCATGAATGGATTTATGAATGTGATGTTTTGTTAAATGTTTGTAGTTATGTATTATTGTGGAAATGGAAGTGTTTAGCACTTAAAGGAAGCTTTACCCACATGAAGTATATGCTTAAGTGTGAGATTTAAGTAGTCAGTATGGATAAGGAAATGAGAGAAAATCTTAAGAGAATAAAGCTTTTCAAAGGTTACTAAATATCGAAGATGGTGTCTCTTGGGTAAAACCTTAAAAGGAGCAATACCTCATGATTACTCTTGTGGAGTTCAATGTTTGGCAAACTCGTAAGGTATTTTAGAATTTTTTTGAGACACTCCGAAAAGAATGAAAAGTGAAGAGACGGAGTATAAATAGGTATCAATTGAGCTTTCTCTTCCATTGCCCTCAACATTGTCTTCAACTTGTTAATCTGATCTCAGGATCATCCCAAAATAGGTATCCAATTTCTGTCGTGGTATATTTTTTTTAGTTTTTTTTTTTTTTTATGGTTTGTTTTTCTCTCTTCCCGTTTGATTTCCCTTCTCTTTTCTTCTCTTTTCCTTTCTCTCTTCCCTTCGATTTTCCCATCATCTCTTTTCCTTTCTCTTCTCTAGTTCTTGTGGCTTAGCTTCAAAGATTCACGACCATATACGAGACTTCGGGATACCCGATAGAATTTGCAATAGAAAATTTGAAGCCCTAAACCTTTTGGGTTGAAGGTAATGACCCACTAAACTCTTTGTTTCTTGTTCACAACAACTCTCTCTGTTGCTAGCTCTTTTTCAGGTAATCTTCTTTTCTAATCTTGAATCTTTTTTACTAGGTGTTTTCCCCCATTCGATTGGAGTCTGTGTATGCTGCAACTAGTCATTTCTTTTTTGTTCTGTTTTAGTTCAGTTTTGTGATCTTTTCGCTAGGGTTTAAAATTTTTGGGGCAAGAATAGAGTGGTTTTTGCTACCCTTTATTGTCTGAGCTAACACTGTTGTTGCAAGAAAGTTCCTTTGAATTTCTAAAGCTTCGATTAAAGGGTAGCCAAATTAGAATTATTCTTCCTACTCTGTTCCCATAATGTTGAAGTTGTATTTGATGTTTGGTTAAAAATTACTTTTGGTCTCTAAACTTTCATGAAAGTAACAATTTGGTCCCTGAATTTTGATTTGTAACGATTTAGTCCCTGGACTTTCAATTTTGTAACAATTTAGTCCCTGAACTTTAATAAGTAACAATTTAGTCCCTATACTTTCAAATTTGTAACAATTTAGTCCATATACTTTCAAATTTGTAACAATTTAATCCTTGCCGCAAAAAAAAAATCATCCAAATTAAATGTCGATTTTTATTATTTAATGATTAAACTTTGTCGCTTATTAACATATTGGGTTCCAAATTAGTTTATTAATCTATCTAGGTAAGAAAATTCATTAAATCTTTACATTAATTTTTCACGATAGGTACTAAATCGTTACAAATTTGAAAGTACAGGGACTAAATTGTTACTTATTAAAGTTTAGGGACTAAATTGTTACAAAATTGAATGTATAGGGACTAAATTGTTACAAAATTGAATGTATAGGGACTAAATCGTTACAAAGTTGAAAGTATAGGGACTAAATCATTACAAATCAAAGTTCAAGGACTAAATTTTTAGTTTCATGAAAGTTTAGGGACCAAAAGTGATTTTTAACGTTGATGTTTTTCTCTATTTCTCAGTTATGCCCGTAAAATAGTTTGAAGCTACTGTTGGTATATAACTTGGAATTTGGTAGAGAACAACACTCAATGATTTTTCAACCCCTTTGTTAGAACCTCAACCCCCCATGTTAATGAAAAGCTAGTCTTTTCTCATATAAATTTTTTTTTGGACAATCCACATACCACACAGTAGCTAGAAGAGCTTAGATATAATGACCAAACTAAAAATTGTATTTTGTATTTCGTAATTCTCAGAAACTTGAATATTTATTCAATTAGCTAAAGATTGCACAAGCAAGAGGCTATTGAAAGAGTTGTATCAATAAAATTTTACCTAGTGTGGTAGTATGTTGCCCTCCATGTCATTAAAATAAATGTACTCCAATTGTGACAAAAGTGAGAAAACTATAGGAGTCCATACTGGTGCTTAGGACAATATCAGTCCCAAGGTATACTTTTAATAGGCTCTTTGGTAACATTATTTGTAAAAAAATATCTTCTTTTCTTGTGGTCTTAGTTGAGGATAATCGATTGGTGAACTTTGTATAGCTATAGCTATGAATCAAAATCAATCATGTGTTTCACTCTCTGATTACTCAAGAAATGGTGGGGTGATGTTTTTTGTCCACACTTAATAATTCAACCATCATTTGCTATCTCGTGATGTTGGGAGTGGAAAAGTTGAGATTGTTCATAGGTTAAATGGACGTTTGGGATGTACATATGTTTATTAAATTCATGTTATTTCCTTATCAGCGCGCATAGTATTTTAATTTTTATCAGAAATAATTTTGGTTGTCTATGATGTCGAGTCTCTTAATTAATTTTTTTAAAAAATATTATTTTAGTTTTAGTATTATTTTTATTCAAAACATAAGCATGTTATTCCACATTTGAAAACAAAACTTTTTTTTTAATTCTCCGAATTATGGGAGTTCAATGTGCTTGAGCTTCATAAGGCTCTTTTGTTTGGATTTTCAATTTATTTACACATTTCTCTTCCAACACCAGCCATGACACTTGATAACTTGCAAAAATCAAGTTATTTCTCACCTAAAATTGAATTAAAATGAGGCTAGAAAAGAATTATGATGCGCTGAATGGACGCACATAAACGCTTAGAATTGCGGTAATTCAATCTTCAAGTGCATTTCTTTGATGCGGTGGGAAATCACATTTATTTTATCATCTAACGCATGACTACTGTAGTTTTTTCCCTTGCCCAAGTAATCTTTTAGCGCAGGCGTTGAACCAAGCACGTGAAAAGTACATTGGCACCCTGTACGATGCTAGTCCTGACATCTGGCGAAAATGCAAACTGGCAAAAGAGGAGTGGAGCACACAAACCTTTTCTTGGAGAAGTCAGTTTCCTCAGCCTATTTATCCCATTTGATCAGAGAGAAAGAAAAAAAAGGGCAGAAGGAGAGAGATCAGAGTGGAGAAAAGTAGAATTTTAGCCCAACGCAACCAATTCTTGTTATACCATGCATTGCGCTATGTATTCTGTTTGTAGCATGAGCTAAATTTTCTTCATCAAGGCTTAACTTAGGCTCCCATGCGGTGATAAACTATCTGTATGCGTTATGTTTGAATGAATGAAAGTGATTCTTTCTACTTAGATGCTTTAATATTTTCATTACTAATTCCCGCCTGGCCAGCCGGTTGCGGTAGCAACATGATAAATCTTGGAAGGGTAACGCATGTGGAAATATCTAAGTAGAGCAAGTTAACGCATTGCATGTAGTCTAGGTTGTGTTTAAATTAGCACTACTGCAAGAGATAATTCATGAATGTGTTTGGATTGTTTTAGGAATAACTCAATCACTTGCAAGTAAATCAGAGAATTGCGTCAACGCATGAACTAAGTGAACAAAAACGTTCTTAGTCCTACGTCAAACGAATGTGTAATACCATAAGGGAATCGCATGTTTATTTCTCGCTTAAGCATCATTATCATCTCATTCATACTATGCGCTGTAGAAAAGTTTATTAACGCATGTAGTTGCTGCGGTGAAAGCCTCGATAGTCTCTCTCATTTGTTTTCTTTTATCTCTATCGCATAGTCTTTATTTTACTTCTCTTTTTTGCAACAATCATTAATACACTCTTCTTTTATACCACATCTAGTGCCATGCGTCTGAGTATTTGTTAGATAGTCGTGTTAAGATTCTCTTCTCCTTTCCCTGTGTTCTGACCCTGGAATACTCCAGGTATTACTTGGTTATGCTTGATTTATACTTGGATTAGTGCATAACAGCGATAGTCTTCTTTGATATTTTGCACAATATTGAGTTGTAATATTTTCAAACCAAGTTTTTGGCGTCGTTGCCGGGGAAGGCAATTAAGGTGTGCAAGATTGTATGTGTACGGCTCGTTGCATTGACATTGAAATAGACCCTGAGATTGATAGATTATATCATAGAAGGAGAAGAAATAGGCGTAGCAGGAGACATACCATAGAACAACCCGAAGAAATGGTTGCGTCAAATCCACAAAACCCTCCCATGAATCCAATACAAATGGCTGATGATAGAGAACGAGGAATTCGAGATTATGCAGCACCTACAATGTGCAATTTTAACCCAAAATTAGTGCACCCAACACTAGAAACTGAAAGGTTTGGACTAAAACCCGTTATGTTCCAAATATTAACTACTGCAAGACAGTTCGGAAGAAGTGTAGCTGAAGACCCACATTCACATCTCAAATCATTCCTTGATATATGCAACAAGTTTATTATCCCGGGAGTGACACCGGAACAGCTGCAAGTCATTCTATTCCCCTATTCTCTAAGAGACCCTGCTAAAATCTGGTTGAATCAGCGGCCAGCGAACTCTATAGCCACATGGAACGATTTGGCTGACAAATTCTTGGAGAAGTATTTTCCCCCAAATGCAAATTCTAGGCTAAGAAAGGAGATTATGACGTTTGCTCAAATGGAGGATGAGACACTCAGTGATGCATGGGAACGTTTTAAAAGTTTGCGGCAAAGATGCCCTCATCATGGATTACCCCACTATATTCAGTTGGAGACGTTCTATGTTGGCCTGAACAAGAACTCCCTGAAGGATTGGAATTCCGTAATTCCGTAAAGCGGAAGCGTGATTGGGATCGGTTCGTAATTAATTTTGTTTAATCTAAAATACCAATACATTGACAATAATCTTAGGACTATTCTAAATTTATATTAAGGCTAAGCATACGAAAATATTAGATCTAAATCTAATTTATATAGTAACAAATTACTTACTCTCGTTGACGACTCAGATTAAATTCACCAACTGCTTGTGAAATAATCACGAACTACTGCGAACACCACCACTATGGCTACACCATTATGACTCTGAGACTTCTAGAGGCAGGAGACTGGTGGGAGTCTAGAGGGAGCCTTCAGGGGAATTCTTTGAGAGTAGGAGAATGAATGAGATGCCTTTCACCCCACCCCAAGGGTCCTATTTATAGGAAAAGACCAAGACCTTTTCCTAATAGGAAAATGTCATAAAAAAGATCAAATCTATTATCTTATTCATATCTAATTTTAATAAATAATTAATTAATTCCATAATTAATATTACTTCCATAAGTGATTAATCATTTTCATAATTGATTAATTTTCAATTAATCAATTCTTTAATTAATTAATAACCAATTAAATATCATATATTTAATTTCAGACCTTCTATTAGTAAATTAATTAATTATCCAATTAAATATCATATATTTAATTTCAGGCCTTCAATTAATTAATTCTATAATATGAATCAAATTCATATTAAAATTTGAACTCCTTCAAATTCTCTTATATCCTATTTAATATGAATCAAATTCATATTAATATTTGAACTTCTTCAAATATTTTTTTATTTTGAAAAGTTCTTCAAATATTTATTTCTCTCATAATAATAAAGTTTAATTTCAAATTAGACTTTATATTTTAATGTATCACGATACATTATATTAATTTGTATCTGATACAATTAACTTAATTCCCAATATGAATTTGAACTATTTAAATTCTCTCAAGATATAATTGTTCCTAATTACTCTTTACGAGCTAGCAGAGGGACCTAATGGACCTACAGATCAGAAGCTCCAATGATATGAGGTTAACTGATTAAACTTATTAATCAGGTTAACCAATATTCATTAACTATGGGTCATTCCACTAAAGACCCACAGTTGAACTCTTCTCACTGTAGAACATTTTTGTGTCCACGGATATAGACCTATACCGGTAAGTCAATCCTTCACGAGTGTCCGTAATCACAGCTGGGTCAAATTACCATTTTACCCATGTGTTACATCTGTCTCCTTAAGTACCAGTGCTCCTCTAATAAACAACCTGTTTATGGTCCAACCAATAAATAGAAAGTCCCTCTCGGGCCAATGAGAGGGTGGGATCCCTTTGTTCAAGTCCTGGAGTCACCACTTAAGGGAACACTCATCTACTTCTCCTAGAAGTGGGAAGGAGTGAATTCCTTCTTGTGTTGTCATGTCCCAAACCTCCCACTTGGAATTTCCCCAAAAAGGAAGGCATATTGAGTCGGCGTATTGGCCACTCTCACCCATGCTAATCAAAGGACAATCCCTCATCAGAAGGAGTTCATGACACACTTAGGATTAAGACTGAGTTACCTAGGTCATCCTATTGAAATAGTAACCTAACTAGTTAACGGTGTTATATCTAGTGGTTTATTATTTCTTGGTCCGGTCTTATGCAAACTCATTGCATAGGATACCCCCGCTTGCATGTCTACTACATGGACGCTTTGGATCAATGCGTCTGTATCAAATACAAAGCGGGTCGTATTACATAGTGTTACCAGGATAAGGTACCCAACCTTATCCTTGTACTATAGACCTTTTAGGTTGTTACTTGAACATCGATCCCCGTATGTCCCCACATACTAGTTCAAGTTACGTACAAACAACCTTGGATCTTAGTTTATTGGACTTGGGTCAAATTGTGCAATATTTAACAATAACACTTTATTGTAGAAACTCAATAACACTTTATTGAAACAAGTATACAATTTGGTTATATTCACTATCTACGAGTTTTAGGGCATAAAACCCAACACCTGAATTGTTCATGTAAACACATGCGAGTGGGGACTTCCTACGCAAATGAGTTTACATAAGACTAGGACCGAGAAATAAGTCACTCTTGCTTTATAACGCCGTTTACTGACAAGAGTGACAATGCGATGACCTAGGTAACTCGATCTTAATCCTGAGCTAACTATGAACTCTTGTTTATTCGGGCTTATCCTTAGATCTGCATGGGTGAGAGTGGCTCATCATCGCCGACTCAATAAACCCCCCATTTTAAGGATAGGAACGGGTAGATAGTTGGGGACATAGTCCTGCAAGACGGAATTTTCTCCTACCCAATTTAGGGATAGTAGAGAGGTTGTTCCCTGAAGTGCTAACTCCGGGATGTGAACAAAGGGATCCCGCCCTCTCATTGGCCGGAGAGGTTTTAGGTTTTGTGGTGGGACCACAAACCAATTGTTCATTAGGGACTCACTAGAGACTTAAGGAACAAGATGTAACATCAGGGGTAAAACGAACATTTGACCTAGATCTAGTTACGAACAACCTGTGAAGGGTCGACTTACTAATCATGGTTATATCAGGTTGACAAAAATATATCTACAGTGAGGGGAGTTCAACTATCGGACTATAGTGGAGTGTCTCGATAGTTAACGAATGTTGGTTAACTAAGGGATAGAGATTATTCAGAATTGCAAATTTTTAACGTCGCTTGTTCAACGGGATTCTGCATCTTCCTGTCAGGACACATAAAAATTTTCATACTTCTTCGGTACATTGGTCGGACTAGTAATTTAGGGATATTATGGCTTGTTGGATTTTCCAGTCTAGTCGGCTAGGCTTTCAATCGGTAAATTAATTTTCTTGATAATCGATTAATGAAATAAATCATACTGAAACCCGAACGTCTCCCATTACAATGATCCTCGTGGTAAGATTAACCTGTCCATCCTTTTATTTTATGCATTTATTTTCTGTGATTTAAATTCTCGTTATTTAATTTTCTTCGCCTTTACCCCTCACATCTCAAACCCCCCATTAGTCTGGTCGTCTTAATAAAGCTAAGCTAGACAAATTATAAACGCGCTCCCTGTGTTAGACCCCGGCCACTACTGCTGCAAAGTAGTTTAGTGTACGGCGATTTATAAATTTATTTGATCGGAGGACTCGATAAACTCGTTCGATTAGTTACTAATTGAGAAATCTAATTAAATTAATTAATTACGTTGCTCCCTATGATCGACCCCGACCACTACTACTACAAGTTAGCTTTAGAGGTTGTGGATTATAAATTTATTTGACACGACTTTCAACAAGTCGTTCCGTCAAATTCCACCCTCTCATTGGCCGGAGAGGGAGTCGGTTTGATGGTTATATCACAAATGAATTGTTCATTAGAGAATCAGTGGGACTTTAGGAACAAAGAAATGTTATAGGGGTAAAATGGACATTTGACCTAGCTATAGTTACGAACAACCTGTGAATGATCGACTTACTAATCATGGTTATATCGAGCGGACAGAAACATACTACAGTAAGGGGAGTGCAACTACTAGGCTATAGTGGAGTGACTCGGTAGTTAACGAATGTTGGTAAACTAGGTTAATGAGTTTAACCGATTAAACCTCGAAACGTTGAAGCCCATGATTTGTAGGTCCATTAGGTCCATTTGTATTGTTTATTACCTTAGACAAATTTATATTATAATTTTGGAAAAAATACGCTTTAAGACCCTAAGGTTTCGGTTAGGTTTCATTTTGGTCCCTCAGTTTTCAAACTCAACAATTTAGACCCTGAGGTCTGAATTTCGTTTCATTTTAGTCCCTTCATCCATTTTTCCATTAAAAACTAATAATTGGCTGACGTGGCTCTATTTTTTTATTAAAATATTATTTTTAAATTTGTTAAAATAAAAATATATTAAAATAATATATTTATATATATAATATATTTTTTTAAAATTTTTCTTCTTCTTTCTCCCCCTCCATCTTCTTCTTCTGTTCACCGGCCGCCGGCCGCAACCGGCAACCTTTGTTTTTTTTTTTTCTCTTTTCCTCTTTTTTTCTTCTTCTCCAACTTTTTTTTTCAGATCTAGAAATGGACCTCCTCATTTCAGATCTAGACCGAAAACGAAACCGACCAACATGCCTTTCTTCCTCTCGCCGTTCGTTCTGCTCAGCCTAGTACCCACCAAAACACTGCTTCGATCTCTTCTCTCTCGCTGGCACTCTCTCTCTTTCTCGTTTTCGACTGCAGCGACATTTTCTATTTCTCTCTCTCGGTTTCACACACAGAGATCTTGCAGCACCTCGGGGTTTCGCACGCACAGATCAGTTTCGTACTCCCTCTCCTTCGATTGGCCCTAAACCCACGAAATCAGAAGTCGTGTGCAACCCAGTAGACCTCCCTCTCCTTCGATCGGTTTCGGTTTCGCACTCTTTCTCCTTCAATCGGTTTCGCACGCACATATCGTTTTCTCCTCGCGACATTCAGCGTTGTCTTCCTGATAGCGAGCATAGCAAGCTATTTTTCCCTATCTATTTTAGTTAGTCTTTGTGAATAAATTGGCCAAATTTATGAATTCTTTTGTTATATTTGTAGGAATCAATTATTGGAGCTAAATTCAAACAATGGGGTTAATCGAGCGTTCGGGACGTGAAAAGAAGTCAAAGAACAAAAAAGAATTAAAGTTAGAGGCTTATAAATGAGGTTGATCCGAGAGCTAGTGTCGAGACGCTGCTCTCTAGGCGTCTCGACGCTAGTAGCTTTCCTTCAGTAAAAAAAGCGGCAAAAGGTCACAGCCTCTCGACGCTTTCATATTTTCCTAAAGCAGAATGGCAGTACTGCGGCAGCGTCGCAACGCTGTCGGCAAATTTTCTATAAATACAACACTTTCTTCTACGGCCAAGGGGAGTCCAATTGGTTAGATTTTAGCCCTAATTTCGACTAGAGACCTTTGGTAGGAGCTGAAGCAAGGCCAAGGAGCGGGAATCAAGCGAGAAGACGTGGAGATCGTGATGGGGACGTGCCGGTTTCAACCGATTCGAGTTTTCCTTTCTCTTTCCCTTACCTCTTGTAGTTTTTATGGCTTTTCTTCGAATTAGTGTTTGTGGTTTAAAGACTATGAATTGCTAGTTGTTTGTCATAGGGTTTGATTTAGTAGTTTTAGTTGTTGGATTGATTTTTGGTATTAATGTGTTGTTATTTTATGCATGCAATTTTGTGTAATGTTTTCAATTACTTGATCACTAATTGAATGATTTAAGTGTTGAATCTAACTCGGGAGAGAGGATTTGCCCTAAGACTTACCTTGTTTAATTGCATGACTAGAGTAGAAATTCTAAGTTTGTGACGGGAATTAGAATATTCTAGAAGTATAACAAGGACTAAACCGAATAATGCCTTGCATGTTAATGAACTTAGATAGGGATATCAAGTTAGTTATATGCATGAGAATCAATTGTACTCGGGAGAGGTAATCGTGATAAAAGTTTCCTTGGCTTGTAGAATAATTGCACGATCAATTCTTTCCTATTAATCAATCCTCATTCTTAAATAATGAAATCAATTCCCTAAGAGTCTTTCCATTTGAGTCTCCACCTTTATTTTATGTTTTTTGTCTTTAGATTTATTTTTTGCATTAAGTTTGGTTCCCTAAATAAAATTGGACAAGATTATTCACTATAATTAATTTGCTAGAAAACCAATCCAGAGGACGACACTCGTTTAATCACGAAAACACTATATTATTACTTGACCCGTACACTTGCGGTAAGCAATTCGTGCATCAAGTTTTTGGTGCCGTTGTCGGGGATTGGCATATTTAGTCAAATTAATATTGTGGAAAAATTGTTCGGTCTTAATTTAGGGTGTATTTTTATTTTTTAGGTAGATTGCATTTTTTTCCCTTATTTGTTTTATTTCCATATTTGTTTTTCTCCTTTTGTTTTTGTTTCCATAGTTGTAATTTTCCTTTTTTTTTTCTTTCCTTATTTGATTGATTTTTTTTCCTTAATTGTATTTTCCTTATTTGTTTTTGTTTTCCTTTTTTATTTTTCTTTCCAAATGTTTGAGTCTTAGTCATTTGTTCTTGTTGGGCTATTATTTGGTGTTTGTATCTAATTGGAAGCCTAATTATCTTTGATGCCTTAATTGATTTTAATGGCTTTTTATAATTTTGGGTGGCCCATCAGGGAATTTGTGCTTGAAGAACCAACACCATATTCCAATTTTTCATCTTCAAGTTATACCCCTTTAAAAGAAAATTCTTCCTTAGAAAGTTTAATTCAAAAATATATTGTGGAGTCTAGAGCAAGGAGTCTAAAATTAGATGAAATTATAAAAAGACCTCAGACCCATAGGGAAGTTAGTGAGGTGGGATCCACTTCCATAGGTTGTCCAGTGAGTCATGTGGTCGATGATTCATTGGCACCCATTCATGAGCTTAGTTCTTTCGATCTTGCTGAGGATGAGCAGTTAGGGGTGAGTTGCATTAAGAGTGGGGAAGAATTGGAGAGTTGTAGCACCTATCAAGAACATATTTGTGAGGAAGAAAAAGAAAATGAGCTTGCAGTGACAGAGGAAGTTCAGGAGGTAGAGGTTGAGGTTGAAAAGCCTTCGTCTGTTTTATCTTCTCCATCCTTTGTAGAATATGATTGTTCCTTTTTCTATTCTCACGAGTCAGTTTTAGAGTCAGAGTCTCTTTATTTTGATCTTTCTCCTTTTATGCTTCTTTTATTCAAAAGTACCAAAAATAATTCTATTTCAGGGGCCCATGAGAAGCTAGTAAGCTTGCTAGCAATCGTGAGATTTATTGATTCAAGAAAGAAGGGCCCAAAGAAATACGAGAATTTTTATGTGCCTTGACAGATTGCACGAGCACGTCCAGCTAAAGATGTTAAACAAGCGCTTATGGGAGGCAACCCAAGTTAATTTGTTTTTTATTTTGTGTCTTTGATGTTTTTGTTGCTTTTGTTTTGTAGGAGTCTCGTGCTCTTGTCTTTACTAGCAATCATGAAAGGTCGTCGTTCCAGGACAGTATTGTTCACCCCTTCCATTCTTTTCTTGTTCTTATGCTTGATTTAGGCTTTAGTTTTCTATACATTGAGGACAATGCATGTTTTAAGTTTGGGGGTGGAATACTTTGCTTGTTGAGCCCTTGAGCATCTGAGTTCGGGCTATATTTTTTAGCTTTCTACGAATTGATGATGCGCAATTTGCTAACCGCAAGTGTACGGGTCAAGTAATAATATAGTGTTTACGTGTAAAACGAGTGTCGTCCTCTGGATTGGTTTTCTAGCAAATTAAGTACCGTGAATATTTTTGTCCAATTTTATTTAGGGAGCAAAACTTCATGAGAAAGATAAATCTAAAGACAAAAAGCATAAAATAAAGGTGGAGACTCAAATGGAAAGACTCTTAGGGAATTGATTTCGTTGATTAAGATTGAGGATTGATTAATAGGAATGAATTGACCGTGCAATTATTCTACAAGCCAAGGAAACATTTATCACGATTACCTCTCCCGAGTATAATTGATTCTCATGCATATAACTAACTTGATATCCCTATCTAAGTTCATTAACATGCAAGGCATTATTCGGTTCCGTCCTTGTTATACTTCTAGAGATATTCTAAATCCCGTCACAAACTTAGAATTTCTACTCTAGTCATGCAATTGAACAAAGCAAGTCTTAGGCCAAATCCTCTCTCCCGAGTTAGATTCAACACTTAAATCATTCAATTAGTGATCAAGTAATTGAAAGCATTACACATAAAATTGCAAGCATAAAATAAGAACACATTCATACCCAAAATTCAATCCAACAATTTAAGCAACTACATCAAACCCTAAGACAAACAACTAGCAATTCATAGTCTTTAAACCACAAACACTAATTGTAAGAAAAGCCATAAAAACTACAAGAATTAAGGAAAAGAGAAAGGAAAACTCGAATCCGCCGACACCGCACGTCCCCGTCACGATCTCCACGTCTTCTCGCTTGATTCCCGCTCCTTGGCCTTGCCTTTAGCTCCCACAAAAGGTCTCTAGTCGAAATTAGGGCTAAAATCTCACCAATTGGACTCCCCTTGGCCGTAGCATGAAAAGACGCTATGGACAGCGTCGCGACGCTGTCGCGATACCGCATTTTTGGAAAATTTGCCTATAGCGTCGCGACGCTATGATTTTTTTTTTTTTTTTTTTTTTTTTTTTTTTTAGATTGAAGACTCCATTTGACTCCAATTGCTGAATTAAGCTTCAAACACATACTTCCTACAAATAAAACATAAAAATGCATAAATTTGGGCAAATAATTGTAAAAGACTAGTTTAATTAATCAGAGAAAAATAGCTAGCTATGCTCGCTATCAATTGAGCATATGATTGTTTTGTGGATGTTATTTTTGCATGACTATGATTTCCTAGGATAGGTTTTCTTGTCAATTTTCAAGCTTTTGATGAGTTGTAAGCATGAGTGCCCAAAAAGGGAGACTTTTTAAACTTTTTCTAGGAGATGTCTTGCATTAGTAAAGTATTTTCCTGGGTTAGAATTGGACTTGAATGCTTAGGAGCGAATTATTAGGATCATATGCTTGTTGTCACCTCGATAGGTGTAGGGAAGAGCTAAAGAGTTAATTTTTTGCAAATTAGCATGTTTAATCTTGCCTAGGAGGAAATAAAAGAACATATGCTTATCATGATCATGAAAGAAAAATCATTATTGTCTTTGCTTTTGAAAGAAAAAAAAATTATGTCATGGTTTGTACACAATATGCAATGAATAATAATGTTTTAGGCAAAAAGACCTACTCCTGTTGTGAACAGTTAGGCCAACCAAGAGTAAAACTCGGGTTATGGGTCCCTACAATAGGTGTGTGAAAGCTAGTGCCACTTATAAATGCTGGATTTAATTTTAAATTTAAAAGCATTTAAGTATGGATGAAAACAAACTAATTTGTTCCATTGGCTCATTAGTAAATCCTTAGTGCCAGTGTAGGGGGAAGATGAGTTGAGAGTTTAATAATCCAATCCCGAGCTATTAGTGTCTAATCTAGCTAAGTTAGATCTCGCTTATGCAAGTTAATTTTGGAAAACTTTTGATTTGTCTCCTTCATTGGGTCTTTTGTGCATATCTCTTGATTAATGACTTGTGAGCCTTGAGGAGTGAGTCATATTTGTTGCATCTACTCTTCAACCTATGCTTGATTTTTAGTTTGCTCGAGGACTAGCAAAAGCTTAACTTTGGGGGTGTTTGATAGCGAGCATAACAAGCTATTTTTCCCTATCTATTTTAGTTAGTCTTTGAGAATAAATTGGCCAAATTTATACATTCTTTTGTTATATTTGTAGGAATAAATTATTGGAGCTAAATTGACAAAATGGAGTTAATCGGGCGTTGGGAACATGAAAAGAAGCCACAGAACCGAAAAGAATTAAAGTTGGAGGCTTATAAATGAGGTTGATCCGAGAGCTAGCGTCTCGACGCTGCTCTCTGGGCGTCTCGACGCTAGCAGCTTTCCTTAAGTAAAACAGGCGGCAAAAGGTCACAGCGTCTCGACACTCTCATATTTTCCTAAAGCAAAATGGCGGTACTGCAACAGCGTCGCGACACTGTCCATAGCGTCTCGACGTTGTCGGCAGATTTTCTATAAATACAACACTTTCTTGCACGGCCAAGGGGAGTCCAATTGGTTAGATTTTAGCCCTAATTTCGACTAGAGACCTTGGGTGGGAGCTGAAGCAAGGCCAAGGAGCGGGAATCAAGTGAGAAGACGTGGAGATCGTGACGGAGACGTGCCAGTTTCGACGGATTCGAGTTTTCCTTTCTCTTTCCCTTACCTGTTGTACTTTTTATGGCTTTTCTTGCAATTAGTGTTTGTGGTTTAAAGACTATGAATTGTTAGTTGTTTGTCTTAGGGTTTGATGTAGATGTTTTAGTTGTTGGATTGATTTTTGGTATGAATGTGTTGTTATTTTATGCATGCAATTTTGTGTAATGCTTTCAATTACTTGATCACTAATTGAATGATTTAAGTATTGAATCTAACTCAGGAGAGAGGATTTGCCCTAAGACTTACCTTGTTTAATTGCATGACTAGAGTAGAAATTCTAAGTTTGTAACGGGATTTGGAATATCTCTAGAAGTATAACAAGGACTAAACCGAATAATGTCTTTCTTGTTAATGAACTTAGATAGGGATATCAAATTAGTTATATGCATGAGAATCAATTATACTTGGGAGAGATAATCGTGATAAAAGTTTCCTTGGCTTGTAGAATAATTGCACGATCAATTCATTCCTATTAATCAATCCTCAATCTTAAATAATGAAATCAATTCAGTAAGAGTCTTTCCATTTGAGTCTCCACCTTTATTTTATGCTTTTTGTCTTTAGATTTATCTTTTGCATTAAGTTTGGTTCCCTAAATAAAATTGGACAAGATTATTCACTGTACTTAATTTGCTAGAAAACCAATCCAAAGGACGACACTCGTTTAATCACGAAAACACTATATTATTACTTGACCCATACACTTGCGGTAAGCAATTCCTGCATCACTTCCTCCCGACGTTTTCTCCTTCGATTGGCCCTAAACCTGAACACCGCTTGCAAAAAGACCTCGCCACAGATCTGATGTCGACGACTTGCTCACTGGGGAAGGGTTTCAGATCTGGGCTCCTTAAATTTTTAATTTAAAGTAAAAATCAGAAAGAAAAGAAGAAGGAATGAAGGAGAACAATAGGAAAAAAAAAAAAAAAAATTGCC
This sequence comes from Luffa aegyptiaca, assembly GCA_017139565.1. Classification (NCBI taxonomy): domain Eukaryota; kingdom Viridiplantae; phylum Streptophyta; class Magnoliopsida; order Cucurbitales; family Cucurbitaceae; genus Luffa; species Luffa aegyptiaca. The sequence goes on from CM029403.1 coordinate 27,955,056, forward strand.
GGCATGGGCTGTCGGTTGCCAACGAGCGGCGACAGCCGGTGCTGCCGCCAACTGTTATAGGGATTGTGGGTAGGTGGTGAAGAAGAATAAGGAGGGAGAGAAAAAGAAAAAAAAATGTTAAAAAATAATTTTTTTAATTAATTTAATATTTTTAAATTTCAAAAGGGATAAATACACTTTTGGTCCCTGAGGTTTGGGTTAAGTTACACTTTGGTCCCTGAGTTTTAAAACTCAACAAAATTACCCCTAAGATTTGAGATAAGGAGCAATTTGGTCCCTACTATCCATTTTGCCGTTAAATACTAACAAACTGCTGACGTGGCCATATTTTTTTAATTAAAAAAATTCTTTTTTTTATTTTAAAATAAAAACATAAAATATTATTAGTTTTTATTATTTTTCAATCTCTCACTTCTTCCCCTATTCTTCATCCTCTTCCCCTCTTCTTCATCCTCCTCCCTCAACCTCTTCCTTCTTCTTCTTCAAATCTCCGGCGGTTGACGGTTGGCCACCGACGACTTTTTTTTTTCTTCTCTTTTCTTCTCCTTTCTTTTACTTCTCTCTTACCCCATTTTTCTTCTTTTCTTTTTTTTATAAAAAAAAATATAGAAGAAGGAGGAGGGACCTCGTTCCTTCTCTGTTTCCGGCACGAAATGGAGGAGGAGGGAGGTTCCTCCTCCCTGACTATGTAAAAAAAAACAAAAAGAAGAAAAGTGGGAGAAGAGAGAAGAAGAGGAGGAAAGAAAAAAAAAGTTCCGACGACCGGTCGGCGGCGGCAAGTGTGTTGGTGGGTGGGTTGAAGAAGAAGAGGGAGGTTGAAGAAGAAGAGGAAAGAAGAGAAGAAAAAAGGGAAGAATGATAGAGAAAGAAATAAAAATGAAAAAAATAATAATAATTTATTATTTTTATTTTAAAATTAAAAAAAAAAAAGAATTTTTGAATTAAAAAAAATATGGTCACGTCAGCAGTCCGTTAGCATTTAACGGAAAACTGGACGACAAGGACCAAATTGCTCCTTATCTCAAACCTCAGGGGTAATTTTGTTGAGTTTTAAAACTTAAGGACCAAAGTGTAACTTAACCCAAACCTCAGAAAGTGTATTTTTCCCTTTTAAAAATTTAAAAATTGTTTTTTAAATAAAAAAAATAGACGTCACATCAGCAATCCATTAATTATTAACGGAAAAATGGATGGAGGGACCAAAATGAAACTAAATCCAAACCTCAGGGACTAAATTGTCAAGTTTGAAAACCCAGTGACCAAAATGAAACCTAACCCAAACCTCAGGGACCAAAAGTGTATTTTTCCCTATAATTTTTATTTCAATTATTTTCATGTAAATTTTATGTAAATAATTATTTTTATAATTTTTATTTCAATTATTTTCAGGTATAATTATTTACAAAATGAAACTATATGTAAATTTCATTAATATGTGAGTCTTTGATATGTAAAAATTTAAACTCCTTGAACAATGAACTTCTAAAATAGATAGATAATTAGAAAAAATATAATGAAATACTTTCATAGTTTATGGACAATTTTTTTATTTTTTGAAAAACATAATTTTTTTTGCAACATGAGGGGTGGGGTCTCGAACCACAGACCTCTTATTCATTAGTACAAGATTTTTTTTTTTTTTTTTGAGAAGATCGTTAGTACAAGAGTTATGTCAGTTGAGCTATGTTAAGGCTGCGTTTGAGAAAAGCATAGTTTATGGACAATTAGTTGTTAATTGAATGAATAAAGACACGTTGTGTGGTAAAGAAATACTTTATTAACATATATAGAAGTATGTTATTACGAGACAAAAATAAATGCAAGAGTTGAAGACAATTATGTTTACACGATAAGATCAAAATAAATATCCTCTCTTTGTAGTATTGACATTTGGTCATAATGATTATGGAGTGACCACAGTGATCAAGCACAACAAGCAAAGTTGGCTTGAAAAACAAATGGGTAGATCTATATGAACACTACAAGTATAGTGGACCAGCACAACTTTAAATTCAAAATTTTAATGTCCTCCTTATAAACCATTTGACTTTAAACACTAATTCAAAGTCTATTTATAGATATCTATGTTTTGTTGGCTAATTTTACAAATGTCAAAATCTAACTCTAGCTTTGAAAATTAAGAGAAATGGTTTCTAATTTTATTTATTTATTTATTTATTATTATTATTCTTTTTCTTTTTTTTTTTTCTTTTTCTTTCTTTCTTTCTTCTTTTTTTTTTTTTAATTTGGTTAAGAATTCAAATATTTCCTTAAGAAAAATATGGAAACTATGGTAAAGAAATTGTGATAAAACAAGGGCAATTTTCAAAGGGTCAACTAGAAAATGACTAATTTTAAATAGTACAACTCGAAAAATGGCTAAATGTATTAGATTTTGTAAATATGACTAGATGTAATTCTTAGTAGAATTTTCAAATTGGACTAGAACGAAAATACCCTCAATTAAGCTTTAGGGCATATATGTTTGGAATACATTTTAGTTTAAGTGTTTTTCAAGAATGCATTTTCTTTTAAACATTTTATATAAAAATTGTTTAGAATTTAAACACTCATATGTTTGGTTGCATTTTCTCACAAGTGTTTTTATACACAAGTTATTATATACTTAAAAACTCTTTTTAAAAAATTTGCTTTCAAGTGTTTCTCTCGATTGATTTATTTCTCAATCTCATTTTTTAATAAGTCATGTTTAGTGGTTGCCAAACACTAGAATTTTTTTCAAAATTAAACACTTGAAGATTTAAAAAACACTAGTTGAGCCACCTATTGCATTCACCAATGAAAGAAGGTAAAATGGAGAGTATAATTACCTGCCACCATTTATCGAGTCAATAAAAAACCCTCCATTTCCTAAGCAACCACACATTGAAACTCTGCATCTTCCTAAACAACCCATTTCGTTTGAAATTTTGCTATTTGTTTGATTTCCTTCAGTCTCCAAGTTTGCTTCGTCACTCCTCGGCCTCTTATGCTCCATCTTGTCTCCCTTCAACCTCATTGATTTTGTTATAAAAAAAAAGATAAATAAAGGAGATTGATATCTATGATTTAGGTGAATAAATCTGGTGAGAGACAATGGGAGAATACCAAGAATATTTTTTTAAAAGAAAAAATTTAGTTTGTGGTTGGTGAGGGTTGACTGTTAATACAAGTATATACCAAGGGTATAAATGGAACGAAAACTATTAACTCCATTCTCCTAAAATCATGGGTCATCAATATGGGGTCCTTAAACATTCTCATTTTATATATTGAAAAGCTATTAATTTTGTCTCACATCTAAATAGTTTGAAAGTTTAGAATCCAAAATAGAAGAAATATGAAATTTCTAAGAGCATATTGATTATCCTTCCATTAGTTCACATATGTCTATGTATGGTTAGATAGAAAATAACTCTTGTACCAATCATAGGCTAATTAAATAGGAAAATTGTAATGGGTGGCTAAATTAAATAAGGAAATAGCAAATATAGTAATTTTTAAAAGAAATTGCAAATATGACAAATATTTTAAATGATTTTTTAACTTCTTGTTTTACCCCTCATTTGGGTTCATTTTCCCTTATTCTTTCGTTTTTTTTTTTCCCTTTTCCAGACTTGTATCAGTGATAGATTCTATCGCTATAGATTTCTATCAGTGATAGAATTCTATCGCTGATAGGCTTCTATCGTCGATAGAATTTTAAATGATTTTTTTAGATTCCTGTTTTACTCCTCATTTGATTTTAGCGTACATTTTCCCTTTTCCTTCGTTTTTTACTTTTCTTTGATAGACTTTCTATCAGCGATAAAATTCTATCGCTGATATAACTCTATAAGTGATAGAATTCTATCGCTAATCTATATCAACGATAGAATTCTATCGCTGATAGCCGATAAAATTCAAATATTTTTAACCCTCGAGGAACAAAAGACACTTTCCCAATATTTTTTTATTTGCACACATAGGCGCTCAAACGCAACACTTGAAAAGGATGCAACTAGTTTGATAGAGAATGAAGCATATATATACTAATTCACAAATATTTAAAGTTGAGGGGTCTCGAGTCTCCAAACTCAACTTACCTCCACTGTTGTGGTTACGTATCGCTACCAAACAACACTATTTATTTATTTTTAAGCACAAAAGTGATTGTGAGAATGACATAAAAGTGTTTTTGAAAAGGGTGGTTTGCGACATTGCACAAAAAGAAAAATAGATTAAACTAACTGTAAATGTTGAGGATCCCACGTCGAAAAGATTAGTGGAGACCTCACAATTTATAAGATAGATAGGTTACTCCACTCATTGCCAATTGGTTTTAAGATGGAACCCCATGTAATCTAATATGGTATCATAGCCAAAAATTGGGATCCAATCCAAGAATGGTGAATCCAAAAAGAGACATCATATTAAAGTCTATCAACGATAAACTTTAATCATAGTTGCAATAATTGACTATTAGATTAGTGATAATAGTCAATCACTAATAACATACGGGCATTGTGGGTCTATCGTCGATAGATTTGTCATATTTACAAACTTTTTTAGAAGTTGTTATATTTACTATTAACAAACTTTAAATAGCTATCCAATCATAACCCTTTTTAAAATGTCATCGGCAATAATTATTTAGGTATAGAAATATCTATGTAGAATTATTAGCGTTTCTCAAAAAAAAAAAAAAAAAAAAAAAAAGCGATTAATATTAGTGGAAAATTAATGCATAGTTTTTGTTCCCATATAATATTAGCATATGTGTTATTTGTCATTTTAAATTAATTACAATATAGTGTTAATGAATCATTCATATAAATAGAATATTGTTTGTTAGAAAATGAAATTCTATTGTATTATCCTAATGTATATTTATATTTATTTTATTTGAATTATTTTATCGCCACACTTTTTTTTTTCTTAAAAGAAAAAGTTACATAACTTTTATTAAGACAAATTATGATTTTTTTTTTTTTTTTAAAAAAGGAACTTGACAAGTTAGAGGTAAAAATTGGGACATGTTTGGAAATGATAGTAGAAATAGTGATTTTAACAAAACTAATTTGTTTATTAAGAGTGTTTTTTATATAATCATTTTAATATTTGATCATACACTTTTAATTAATAGTGGTTTGATTTAATTGAAAATGATTTGGAATAACTTAATTTTAAAATAAAAGTAACCTTAAAATCACTCTCAAACATGTCCGGTAATAGAATGGAGGGATATAATGGTACAAAAATATATTTTTGACAGTATAAAAGAGCAAGTGATGAGGGAAGAAATCAAATGCAAAAAGTGGAGGAAAATAGAAGTTTGAAAGATATGAAAGAAAGAATGAGAAATCAAAATTTGTTGTGGGCTTTTGTGTGGGTGATTTTGGTGTGGAAGCAAAGTGGAGTGGTGGAATGTAATACAGATTTATGCAAGTCAATTGAGTTTGCTTTGAACATGGAATTCCTTAAAGCTGAGTTCTTATTGAATGGAGCCCTTGGAAAAGGGCTCGACGCCATTGATTCAGCTCTGGCATCCGGAGGCCCACCTCCTATTGGTGCTCAAATCGCCAACTTAGATCCTCACACCCGTCCAATCATCGAAGAATTTGCGTATCAAGAAGTTGGACACATAAGGTCTCTCTAGCCCGCTCTCGAATTTAGGATAGAAAACTCGGAGAATCAAAGAATAATACTTGTTTGATAAACGTCTCTCTTAATTAGGATATATGTCTTAACCAGTTGACTTGTCCTATATTTGTGGTGTTGTTTTTGTGTGTGTGTTTTCAGATCCATGAAGAACGCAACTGGTGGAGGTTTTCCAAGGCCATTGTTGGATCTAAGCAAGAAAGCATTAGCGGATATGGTTGATAAAGCAGTTGGCTACAAACTCAGTCCTCCATTCGACGCTTATGCCAATTCTATCAACTTTCTCCTTGCCGCAAAGATCATCGCTTACTTCGGACTCAACGGCTACGTCGGAACGACAACCCCACAACTCGTCCTTCCCAAATCTCACAGCGTAAGAAAAAAAAGAAACAAAAAACCATAATTCCTTCCATTCTTGTGATCATCATCATCAATTCATGTCGCTAAATCTCACCTAAGTTGGTACTATAAAATTTTTGGCAGTTGATGGCAAAGCTGCTCGACGTGGAGGCCGGACAAGACCGAGAAAATTTGTACTTGAAACTTGATGGCATGGTGGTTCCTTACAATATAACTGTTGCTCGCTTCACCAACCTGATCACCTCGGAACTGTTCAATCGACTCGGCTATTGCAGCATCAAGGATGAAGAATTAATAGTGCCTCAGTCGCTTGGGACGGAGAAGAATCGAACAGAGAGCAACGTTCTCGCTGCCCGAACGCCGCAAGAGATCATGCGGATAATGTATGGAACCGACGATGAGCCTAGAGCAACTGGTAGGATCGTCCTCGAAGGTGTTGGTCTAAAAATTGTTGGACAATGGGTACTTAGATAACTAAGTCAACTCACGATATAAATAAAAGGGATCAATAGTCCATAAATATGATATCATATATAGCATATGTAGACAAAAGATTAAGAGTAAGGAAAAGATTTAGAATAAGTGATTTTAGCTTGAGTGATTTATGTAAGGACTCAACGATTCAATCATGCACTGAAAGTTAAAAATTGACATTGGCGCTTTAATGAGCAAAGTGTTTAGAAGAAAAAATACACACTTGTTTCTTGAATATGATTTTTGTTCTGGTAGAATCGTCACCAATATATACAACAAAATTTTCTTTTTATGATGGTAAAAAACTCTTCACTAGAAGAAAAGATGACGGTCATTCGACGGGTATGTATTTGATTGTTATGGTATCTTTTACAATGATGGTCAATGCCAAAAATTTATTCAAAGCAACTAGTGAGAGCAATAATAGTTGGATTGATGTTGTGGACGACAGAGTTGTAAATGGCAGGAACAATTATTGAGTTGGAAGCACTTTTTCTTTTTAAGTTTCATCTCCTTTCCATTTCAGCAAAATTACTTACAAGGAATAGGGTGTAGCTGAGTGTTGGGAGAGTGAAAATTGTACCGGGATTTTTGGTTCTGTTTCTTCTTCTCCTTCGTCAGTTCTAGCTAGCTACTTCTCATATGCTGGGATGTGATTTCTTTTTTGTGTGAGATTGTGCATGTTTGGGGATTTTTAGATGGTTAAAATTAAATCATTTTTGTAATATTCAAAATCACTCCGAAACATGTCTTTAATAATTCAAAATCAATTTTGATGTATAAAAGTCGGGTTCAAAAAGTATAAAATCAAATATGTAATTAATTTTGAATAATTTAAAGGTATGTTTTGGAATGATTTTGAACAATAATCATAAAGACGACAATCTGATCTCTACCAACAAGACATAAAATAATAATCATTTTTGTTAGACAATATAATATCAATAAAACATAAAAAAATTGTGTAATTCGATCACCTTCTTCATTCATCCCCATTTCATGAATTGAATCCTCATGCTCGTCACTAGTGTCCTCATGATTTTGTTCATCATTTCAAGACAATAACGTCTCATCATCATAAGACTTGAACTCAAAACATAGGTAAACCTACAGATTTGATGTAATTGGCACCATTAGTCCCATTCAATACTATTGAGCAAGGTTATCCCACTACAAACTACTCAAAGAGGCACAAACTGATTTTAAACAAGAATGTAAGGTTATAAAAGATATAACAATTCCACTTTCCTGCCTCAAAGAGCCACAGACCAATTCTAAAGATTTCAATACAATCTGCTCTCTTAACAAACTATATTATAGATGGTTTTAACCTTCCTATCTTTAGGGTATGTTTGGACTTTTCAAATATTTTATTTTAAAAAAAATCACTTTGAAAAAAAATTATTTTATTTGGCAATCACTAGTAGAGATTGAGAACTAAATCATTTTGAAATAAATACTAGAAAGCAAATTTTTTAAAAAGAGTTTTTAAATATATAATAACTTGTATATAAAAACACTTAACCAGACATATGGGTGTTTAAAAGAAACAAACTTGGATGTCCATAATTTGTGCAAGGATCAAAACTGAAGCCGGGGGAAACCTACATATTTTTGTTGAAGAAATTAGCACAAAAGGGGGGAGACAAACACTTTGGAAGAAAGAAACTTTTATTAAGAAAGTGTAAAGATGGACACTTTTAGGAAAAGAGTCTCTCACTTTCTCACCACTCTTCATGCTCTCTCCAAGTTGTAATTCTTATGGGGACACACTCCTATTTATTGGAACCCAAACAACAAGATTTTTCTAGGCTCTTCTTGGATATAAAAATATTCTAGATATTTTATGTTTATCCTTATCTAAAGGAATTTCCTTCCTTGGAGCCTAAAGATAAGATAATTCTAGACTTTCTTTTACATATCTATTTACAATAATATTCAAGATAAATCTAGAGATCATGACTAATTATATACATCTATGTAGATACTTCAAGAATATTCTAGATATATAGCTAGTGTTGTTTTTATTTTAACAATTTTATCCAGGTGTAAGCATTTTAACTCTCAAATACTCTGTAGAAATACCAGGGGAAAAGAAAAAGAAAAGAAAAAAGCCAACCAAGTTTGAAAAGGGCAAACATGGTCCAGAAAAAATTAACACTAATTGCTTATGGGATTCAAATATCAAAAGAGTGGGACATTTTTACAAACAGGTTCATTGCAAGGGGCATTGACCCCAACCAACAAAAGTTCTAAAAGAATAGTAAAATATGAAAGCTTTCCAACATTGCAATCATCATATACAAAACGAAGCTGAAGCAAAGAGCATAGAATCTGAATTCACAAATGGTGAGTGGCCAATGCATAATACAATATAAAGACTGTCGAAAAAAGTAGGCACAGAAAAGGATCTAAGAAACAGATTCCTAGGAGGTTTCATGAGTAAACACCTTCACAAGCTCAAATCAACAATTCTAACTATTGGGAGTGCGAACAAAGTCTTGGAACCAAAAACAAAATCATGAGGGCTTATGTCCAATGTGGACAATATCATACCATTGTGGAGATATGTGTGTGTCCGGTAGTCCCTTACAAGACCAATTAATCGACAAAACCGAAAAAGGAGCTCAAACCCATTTTTCAAAATTGCCATAGAGCGAAGAATCAAGAAAAAGACACCAAATAGCCGTTAAGCTTTTTGTAGATGAGTGATAGAGAGACCCTTTTAAGCTTTTCAACAAAACTTTCATGGATGACTAAATCCTTCAAGCTCTTTATATCTTGTTCAATTTCTTCTAGAAATATCAAAGCATTCAGAGCTTTAAGAAGCTATATAGAGAGAGAGTTCAATTTGCAGGTGCTTGAAGCTTTGGAAGAATGAGTAATGATGTCTTCTAAGGAAGTGATGGTTTTTTCGTACGAAGGACCCATTTAAATAGGTGGAAATGATAAATGTGCTACTTTTTCAATATAAGGTTATATGCTCTTTTACTTGCATCAACATCCTAGTAAATCTCTAACCTCACTCTTATTACTCTCACTCTCGCTCCAACCTCTCGCTCTCTCCTCAATTTTTCTCTCCAATCTTTCACTCTCTCTCCAATTTCTTGCTCTCTCTTCAGTATCTCGCTCTCTCTCCAATATCTCGGTCTTTAATCTCGCTCTCTCTCCAATCTCTCGCTCTCTCTCTAATTTCTCTCTCCAATCTCTCTCTACTCCAACCTCTTGCTCTCGTTGTGTGCTCTTTGGAGAAAGAAAATAAAGAGAGAGAAAATGTTGAAGAAAAAATTGAACGAGCAACGAGATGAGAGAAAAACTAGTTGTTTTCACAGAGAGAGTAAAATGATAATTTTGCTAGGATGACGACGTAAGCAAAAGGGCATATAAGCTTAAATTGAAATGGTAGGCCATTTTTCATTTGGACCTCTTCAAATAAGTCATCTACACATTTTTTCCGAGAGTGATTGCAAAGGGAAAGAGTCAGCCGGCCAAGGACTATGTGGATCTGCCACTAACTCCATTGATTCTTCATGGTCCTCCATTCAATCTACGAAACGGAGGCCCAAAAAATGCACCATAAATATTCTTTTCTGCACTTTTTCTTTTTCACTTCAAAAACAAGTTATTTGATTCATTTAGTAGAGATGGCCCTAAAATGCTCCAAATCCAAAATAACATTTATGGTGAAACCCCAACTCATAACTTCTCTATATTCTAGACAAAAACTAATCTATGATTTCCCGAATGCAACTTTATTATCAGCACTATAAAAGGCTAGTAGAAATAAAGATTGAGTGGTAGAAAGAGAGAAGGAGCGAAATGAGGGAGAGGGCAAAATTTCCATTACCTAAACCCAACATTAGCATTAATCTACGATTTTGGGTTTAGAAATCAACAAACATGCATCGAAATAAAGACTACGAAGGGAAGAAATAAAGAAAAATAGCTTTTGTACCACTGAAGAAGTGACAGAGATATGAGTTGCAAAAGTGGTTGTGCAATTCAATGATCTTGAGAGAGCGAAATAATGAGGGAGTGATGACAAAACGAGAGAGAACAAAGGATGAGATTTTTTGGTTAGGTCAAAATGAGAGAGAGAGGGAGAGTAGTGGATGGGTATTTTGGTCATTTTCCCACATCCTTCAAATTTTGGTCATTTGGTGACGTAGCTTTTCTTAGTATATTATGTGATTGATATGCTGACATTAGAAGTTAGCTAAGAGTCCATAGATTTGGAAAGACTCGGTTTGTTCTTAAAAATCCAACACGTTTGGAATCACAAGAACAAAGATCGTTAGCTCTGTCTCAAATATCTTATATCGACAAAAGTGTTAGCTAGATATAAGATTAGAATTCGAGGAACGGTTTGTTACCTATCCGACATGGAATTCATTAGTCACAGGAACAGTCTCCTGAGACGCCTCGGAGGATGAGGATTTGAGACAGATTCCCCGTACCTCGACAAATAGTTGTTAGGCTTGGCATATGGTATGCAGTAGGGATTGTCAGTAGATACCAATTCAGTCCATATTTGACTTACTGGACTGCAGTTAAAATATCCTCAAGTATCTTAGGAGAACGAGGGTTTATAGGCTCGTGTATGGTACCAAGGATTTTTTATCCTTATAGGATACACTAGTTTTGATTTGCACACCGATCAGGATTTCTGGAAATTGACATCGGCATCAGAATTCACCCTTCTATAGAATGGCGTAGCATCAAGTTTAGATGCATTACAGACTTTATCTTGAAGGCCAAGTATGTTGTTACTTATGAAGTAAGCTTAAAAGAAGTCTGTGTGACTTAGGGAAGTCATTTGGAAGATTGTTCCAAATATGAGGCAAACGTATAGAACACAAACATACATCTCATTTGAGAGCTTATGTATCGAGAGGATGTGATTGTCACGAGGTTAACCTCTGAGTAAAACATTGCTGAACCATTTATGAACGCCCTCACGGCTAAAAGTGTTCAAGGGACATCTAGATGGTCTAGGTCTACAAGTTATGTACAAAGGATAATCTAGGGCAAGTAGGAGATATGTAATGGGTATACGAGATGCCCTAGTTTATTGTATTTCAAACTCACTATCATTCTGGATTGTTGTACAACCCACTAGAGTTTTAGTCCAAGTGGGAGTTTGTTGGGTTTTATGTCCTAAAACTCGTGGATAGTAAATGTAACAAAGTCAATTATAATCGATTAAGCGTTATCGAGGTTATTCACTTTCTGGTTGTCGAATAGTTGTTTTAATTATGTATTAATTAACCCAAATCCAATAAACTAGAATCCTTGGTTATGATATGAACACTTGAACTTTATGTAGTGACATAAAAGTTGATCAAGTTCAAGTAATAGCCTAAACGGTCTATAGTATAGGGATAAGACTGGGTACCTTATCCTAAGAAAAACTATGTGATGCGGCCCACTTTGTTTTAGTACAAACGATGTGATCCTGAATTGTTCATGTAGAGACATGCGAGTGGGGGCGTCCTATGCAAAAGAGTTTGTATAAGACTAGGACCGAGAAATAAGTCACTCTTGCTTTATAACGCCGTTTACTGACAAGACTGACTATTTCATGCGATGACCTGGGTAACTCGATCTTAATTCTGAGCTGAATATGAACTCCTGTTTATTTGGGATTATCCTTTGATTTGCATGGGTGAGAGTGGCTCAACATCACCGACTCAATAAGCCAACCATTTTTGGAATAAGACCGGGTAGATACCTGGGGACATAGTCCTGCAAGACAGAATTCACTCTTACCCAATTTAGGGATAGTAGAGGTTGTTTCTCAAGGGGATGAAAGCCCCCACGCAGCGGAAGCGCATCGAAAGGACCTTACGCCGTATATTAATTAACATTAAAATGTCGTTACGAAAAGGCAAAATAAACTTTAAACATACTTTAAAGTTGCTGGAAATTGCTATAAACATGCTGGAAAAATAAATCTAAATTTATTTTCATGCTTTTCTAAAATAACGGGAAAGAACCGTTACAAACATTTGTTGTAGACTTGACCGTTCTTCGCCAACGATGCTCCAACGAACGAAAACGCAGCGATTCCTTCTTGATTTCTTCGCTGGAAAATTCTTCTTCAAAGACACAATAACCACAGAGGTTACACCGGTATGTCTCTAAGTCTAGGAGGCAAAATACTTGTGGGAGTCTTTCTCTAAGAGGGAGGCTAGAGAGAATTCTAGGGTCTTGTCTTGTGAGTCTAAGAGCAAGAGGGCTACTAAACCAATTAGGTCCAGTGTACTATTTATAGAAGAGTGGCCATGAATAAAATATTCAATAAAATCAATCTTTTCCAAAATTGATTCAATCTTATTCCTTATTTAATCAATCCAAGATCAATCAATTCCATAATTGATTAATCTTTTCCACAAATGACTAATTACTTCCATAAGTGATTAGATCATTTCCATAAATGATTAATCAGTTCCTTAAGTGATTAATTATTTCCATAATTGATTAATTCTCGGTTAATTAATTCTTTAATTAATTAACCACCAATTACATATCACATATTTAATTTCCGGCCTTGAATTAATTAATTGCCCAAATAGATTTTAGGCCTTAAAATTAATTAATTCATATTTGAACTCTTTCAAACTTCCATAAATTTAATGTGACTCAAATTTATATTAATATTTGAATTTCTTCAAATATTAATTTCTCTCACAATAATATATCCATATATATTATATAGTCTCCCTTAGTAAATTGAACACTTTCAATTTACATTTATTACTTAGTTGCCTCAAATTACTTTATGAGCTACCAGTGGGACCTAATGGACCTGCAGATCAGAAGCTCCAACGATGTGAGATTAATTGGTCAAACTCATCAACCAAATTAATCAATATTCGTTAACTGTGTGTACATTCCACTATAGACTCATAGTTGCACTCTTCTCACTGCAGACATATTTTCTATGTCCACGGATATAGACCAATAACGACTAGTTAGTCCTTCACGAGTGTCCGTAACACCAGCTGGGTCAAATTACCGTTTTACCCCTGGGTTTCTTCTATTTCCTTAAGTACCAGTTCTCCTCTAATGAACAACCTGTTTGTGGTCCAACCATCAAATAGAAAACCCTCTCGTGCCATTGAGAGGGTAGGGCCCTTTGTTCAAGACTCGGAGTCACAACTTAAGGGAACACTCATCTGCTTCCCTAAAGTCGGGAAGGAGTGAATTCCATCTTGTACGATTATGTTCCCAGCTCCCCACTCGGTCTTGTCCCCAAAATGGTAGGCTTATTGAGTCGGCGTATTGGCCACTCTCACCCATACAAATCAAAGGACAATCCCTCATGAGCAGGAGTCCATAATCAACTCAGGATTAAGACCAAGTTGTTTAGGTCGTCCTAGTGAAATAGAAAACCAACTAGTTAACGGTGTTATAACCAGTGGTTACTATTTCGCGGTCCGGTCTTATGCAAACTCATTGCATAGGATACCCCCACTCGCATGTCTCCTACACGAACGCGTTGGATCATAGCGTTTGTATCAAATACAAAGTGGGTCGTATCCATAGTGTCACCAGGATAAGGCACCCAGTCTTATCCCTATACTATAGACCCTTTAGGCTGTTTTTTGAACAGTGATCCCCATATGTCGCTACATATAGTTCAAGACTCATATTACAGCCTAGGATGTCTAGTTTATTGGATTAGGGTTATTTTAGGCAAAGACAAATATAAAATAACTAATATCATTTAATGGAAAATATATCAATATTATTACATTAATATCCGATCAACGGTTACATTCACTATCTACGAGTTTTAGGGCATAAAACCCAACAAACTCCCACTTGAACTAAAACACTAGTTAGTGGGATGTAAATGCAATAATCTAAAGCTGGAAATGTCATGTATACTACAATGAACTAGGGCATCCTTATACCCATTATACATTTCTCCCACTTGCCCTAGATTAGATGGCATACATATCTCGTAGACCTAGACCCTCTAGATGACCCTCAAACACTTTAGCCGTGAGAGCCTTCGTAAATGGATCAGCGATGTTGTGCTCTGAAGCGATCTTAGTGACGATCACATCTCCTCGTTGTACAATTTCCCGTATCAGGTGATACTTCCTCTCGATGTGTTTATCTCGTTTGTGACTTCGAGGTTCTTTTGAGTTGGCTACAGCCCCACTGTTGTCACAGTATAGTGTTATGGGCACGTTCATATTCGGAACAACTTCCAAATCCGTCAAGAACTTTCTAAGCCAGACTGCCTCCTTAGCTGCTTCGCAAGCTGGTACATACTCAGCCTCCATGGTTGAGTCTGTTATGCATCCTTGTTTGATGCTTCTCCAAACTACTGCTCATCCATTGAGGGTGAATACTGACCCTGATGTGGATTTCCTTGAATCCTTATCAGCTTGAAAGTCAGAGTCAGTGTATCCAGTAAGAATCAAATCCTTAGCTCCATACACTAGCATGTAGTCCCTCGTTCTCCGAAGATACTTGAGGATATTCTTAACCGCTCCCCAGTGGTCCAACCCTGGATTAGACTGATACCTACTGACTATTCCCACTGCATAACATATGTTAGGCCTAGTGTAGAGCATAACATACATTAAGCTGCCCACAGCTGAGGTGTAGGGAATGTGTCTCATGTTCTCAATTTCTTGAGGTGTCTCAGGAGACTGTTCCTTAGACAGGTGTACCCCATGTCTGAAGGGCAATAATCCCATTTTGGAGTTTTGCATCGAATATTGAGACAACATTTTGTCAATATACGTTGCTTGAGACAGTGCTAGTGTTTTGTTCTTACAATCCCTAATGATTTGGATTCCAATAACATATTGAGCCTCTCCTAGATCTTTCATTTGGAATTGGGCTACTAGCCATTTCTTAATGTCAGTGAGGTATCCTACATCATTCCCAATGAGTAGGATATCGTCTACATAAAGTATTAGAAAAGCTACTTTTCTTTTGTTGATTTTCTTGTACACACAAGGCTCATCAACGTTTTGGTCAAAACCAAAAGATTTGATCGCAGTATCAAATCTAATGTTCCATGATCTGGACGCTTGTTTCAATCCATAAATGGATCAGTTGAGCTTACAAACCTTTTGTTCCTGACCTTGGGCTATGAACCCTTCGGGTTGAGATATGAAGATATTCTCTTCAAGATTACCATTCAGAAAGGTAGTCTTGACGTGCATTTGCCATATTTCATAGTCATAATATGTTGCTATGGACAAGAGAATTCTTATGGACTTTAACATGGCTACAGGAGAAAAGGTTTCCTCATAGTCAACCCCTTCCTTTTGGGTATAACCCTTTGCCATTAGCCTTGCTTTGAAGGTCTGTACCTTCCCAGCTGCATCTCTTTTTCTCTTATAGATCCATTTGCATCCTATGGGTTTTACCCCATCTGGTAGATCTGCGAGTTCCCATACAGAATTGGAGTGCATTGACTCCATTTCAAGGTTCATGGCTTTGACCCATTCATCCTTATCTTCGTCATTCATTGCTTGTCGATAGGACAATGGATCCTCAATGCCATCATTAGGTATGACAATTTGAGTTTCAGTTAAACCCAAGTAGGGATCAGGTTGTAATACAACCCTCCCACTACGTCGAGGCATTCTCAACGTTTGAGAAGGACGGGATGGATCTGAAGAACTAGTTCCTTCATCAACCCTTGTTGAAGGTCCAGCTTCGTCAACAACTCTTGGTGAGTCTTCAGTAGCTTCTCCTAATATTATTTTGCTTCGTGGTTTATGATCCCTCATGTGGTCTTCCTCCAAGAAGGTGGCGTTTGTCGATACAATCACCTTGTTTTCTTGTGGGTCGTAGAAATAACCACCTCTCGTTTCTTTAGGGTAACCAACAAATTGGCACAATTTTGAACGAGGTTCCAGTTTCTTAGGATTTGTCACAAGCACGTGTGCTGGACAACCCCAGATGCGAAAGTGATGCAAACTAGGTTTACGCCCCTTCCATAATTCGAAAGGTGTTTCAGAAACACTTTTCGAGGGAACATTGTTCAAGATGTGTACTGCAGTCTCTACTGCATACCCCCAAAACGAGCTAGGCAATTGAGCATAGCTCATCATTGATCGAACCATGTCTAACAAGGTTCTATTTCTCCTTTCTGATACACCATTTTGTTGAGGTGTACCAGGGGCTGAGAGTTGGGATTGGATTCCATGTTCTATCATATAATCTTGGAATCTTTGATCCATATACTCCCCTCCTCGATCATATCGAAGTACTTTAATTGATCTACCTAATAGGTTTTCAACTTCAGCCTTAAACTCCTTAAACTTTTCAAGGGCTTCAGACTTATGTCCCATTAGGTACAAGTAACCATATCTTGAATAATCATCTATAAATGAGATGAAATATTCGTACCTTCCTCGAGCTTTTACATTCATTGGACCACAGAGATCCGAATGTATTAACTCTAAGGGTTCTTTGGCTCTGTAACCTTTTCCAGAAAAGGATCTTTTGGTCATTTTGCCCTCGAGACAAGATTCACAAGGTGGTAGTGAATCATCTTCTAACTTGCTTAGAAGTCCATTCTTTACCAAGCGACCGATTCTATCGATGTTTATATGACCAAGTCTAAGATGACAAAGATGATTATTGTTACTTGTGGGAGAAATCATTTGCCTTTTTCTTTGAGTTTCAGCAGTTTTAAATAACTTGTGATTTAAAAGTGCTTTGTTTTCGGTTGGTCTTAATACATACAAGTTATTTTCTAATTTGGCTGAACAAATAAGTACACCATTCTTATAAATGAACGTTTCATTCATATTAAAAGTAACTGTATACGATTGTTCAATCAAACATGAAATAGAAATTAAGTTCCTCTTAATCTTGGGAACAATTGACAAACTTTCTAAAAGTAAGAATCTATTTCTAAAAAATAACTTCACAGCTCCCACTGCTTTAGCTGAAATGACTTCTCCAATTCCGACCCTGAGTGTCATTTCCCCATCGTTCAACTGCCGAAAGGAATTATTTTCCTGAAAAGAAGAGCAAACATGATTAGTTGCTCCTGAATCAAGTATCCAGGTAAACTCATCATGTTCTACTGGGCATGTTTCTAAAACTAGTAAATCAAATTTACCTTCCTTTTCCTTCTTTTTCTCAGCAGATGTGGGAGTATTTCCCTTGTCTCAGTGTTCCTTCTGAATCTTATTCAAAGAAGAATTCTATGATGCAGCTTTAGGTTCAGAGGATGAACCTTTGGAATGAACAACTATTGTCTCATCTTTCATTTGACCCTTGTTTGCCAGAAGGGATTGATAGAGCTGCAGCTCATTTAAGAGACCGGTCAAGTTGTACATTATCTTGTTTACTATCACATTGCTGCAAATTGTAGAAAACTCTTCGGAAGAGATTCCAAGATTAATGCAACCTGAGTTTGCTCATTTATGACCGCCTCATATGTTTCTGCCATATCAAATTGGACAATCATTTCCAGGACGTGTTCCCGGACTGATGTGCCTTCTTTCATGTGACAGTTGTAAATTCGTTTGAGAGCATCGTAGTGGAGTTTTCTGGATGGTTTTCCAAATATCTCCGGAAGAGAGTTCATAATCTCTCTCGCTGTGATCATGCTTTCATGTATCTTAGCCAAAACTTCAGATAAGCTGGCTAAGATATAGACGCAGGCCTTATCATTGGCCTTTGTCCAGCGGTCATAAGCATCCTTTATTGCTTGGGATGCATTACGAGCAGGGGCTGGAGGACAATCCTTCGTTAAGACGAACCGCGGATCATCGACAACAAGAAACGTATTCAGGTTCGATTTCCACGTAGCGTAATTTTCGTCGGTTAATTTTTCACTTTTAAGCAGAGAGACTATTGAGGAAGACATTGCTGAAATTTAAACAAACAATTACCGTATTAGTTATCTTTGCTTTAACCCATCATACAAGCAAACAATTGCACACAATCCAATCAATTTAGCAAAACAAGCAATCACCGAAGGGTGATCAGATACTCCTCCTCTGAAATGAGACATTTCTCAGCTAATTCTAATTCCAGAATAACTCATATTCCTATAGACATTAGCCACCGTTGTTCGGTCAAGGATTTGTTAACACTTTTAACTCATCCTCGTAAGTGTAACCCTCACACTTTCAAATCTCAGAGGCACGCACCAACAGGCTACCGAAGAGAAAGACAACTGTTGGTAATTAGCCTAAGAGTTCCTATCCTTTTCAGGAGTTCACGATGTTCCGAAACCTATGATCAGGCCCTCCGAAGGGATGGTTGTGCCAGGACAACCTACAGGCGGATCATAGGACTCTTACGGTGTGAACTAGGGGCGGAGACCGAGGGATAAGTTGACACGTGTCCCGCTCCCACTTACTCTAGACATTTTTCCCATTCACCTTGTTATTGATTCATGCAAACACTTTCCGAAGGGAGGCCGCTCCTAAGGCAACTCGAAGCTGATACCGAGCATAGCTAGCTAGTTTTCCCTAATCAATTTAGCTAGTCTTTTATGATTTATTGGCCATTTTATTGCACTTAATGTTTATTTTGTAGGAAATTGTTGATTGGAGCTAAAACGTGATTTTGGAGTCAATTGGGTGTTCAGGACATGAACAAGGGCTAAAAGATCGAAAAAGGATAAAGTTGGAAGAAGTCAAATTCAGGCCAGCTGATTTAAAAAAAAAAAAAAAAAAAAAAAAAAAAAATCATAGCGTCGCGACGCTAGGACCAGCGTCACGACGCTCTAGGAAAAATTTCTAGATTCGCAGTATCGCGACAGCGTCGCGACGCTGTCCATAGCGTCTCGACGCTACGACGAAAAAATCAGAATATAAGGAAATTTCGGCTAGGTTTTAGGGGACTTCGTTTTGGGACTTTTTGGAGCCGACAACAGAGGAAAAACAGAGCATTTTGGAGTTGAAGCAAAGGGAGCAAGTTGGAAATCAACCCATTGTTCGTGGGGATCGTGACGGGGACGTTCGGTCTCGGCCTACAACGAGTTTAATTCCTCTTTCCCTCACTTTAGTTAGTTTTGATGGCTGTTTTAGACTATTGCTATATTGTAACGTTGTGTATGAGTAGCTAGGCTTTAACTCTTAGGGATTGATGTAGCCGTTGGGCACGTTATGGATTGATTTACGGTTTTTATGCTATTGATGTCATTTATGCATATATGTGTCCTTAATGCTTTCAATTTACCGGCCATAAATTGATTGATGTTTATGCTTGAATCAAACTCGGGAGAGAGGATTTAAATTAGAAATCAATATGCATAACTAGAATTTAGCTAAAAATCGGGAGATTAAGGTTAATTCTAGAAATTGTTATAAAGGTTAGTCTTATTGCCTTGTATGTTTATTGGATTTAGATAGGGATATCGGGTTCAATTACATATGGGAGAATCATGTATACTCGGGAGAGATATGTGTGATTTTAGTTGCCAAGATTTATGAATCATAGTATGTGTTGATCCGTTTATTAATCCATAACTCCAATTGGTGAAATCAAATCCCTAAGACCAATTCTTCCCATTAGATTGTCACTTTTTGCTTTAGTTTTGTGTTTGAATCAATTATATTCTCATTCAATTCGATTCCCTAAATAAAATTGGTCAAAAGTATTTTTGATAATTAAAATTGACTAGACACCAATCCAGAGGACGACATTCGAATTTACATTCACTATATTATAACTTGACCCGTACACTTGCGGTTAGCAATTTGCGCATCAAGTTTTTGGCGCCGTTGCCGGGGATTGACATATTTAGTCAATTTTAGTATCGTAGAAAAATTGTCCGG
This sequence comes from Luffa aegyptiaca, assembly GCA_017139565.1. Taxonomy (NCBI): domain Eukaryota; kingdom Viridiplantae; phylum Streptophyta; class Magnoliopsida; order Cucurbitales; family Cucurbitaceae; genus Luffa; species Luffa aegyptiaca. The sequence continues at coordinate 27,975,311 of CM029403.1, forward strand.
TCTTAGTTTAGGGTGTATTCTATTTTTTGTTATTTTTATTATTTTTTTTTTAGGTAGATTGCATTTTTTTCCTTTATTTTCTTTTTCCATATTTAGATTTTTCCATATTTGTTTGGATTTTCCATAGATAGATTTTTCTTTTTGGTTTATTTTCCTTTTCTAGATTATTTTCCTTATTTGCTAGTTTCCTTATTTGTTTTTGCCATATTTGATTGTACATTCCTTATTTGTTTATCTTTTCCTTTTGTAGATTATTTTTCTTTCCTATTTTAGATTTAGCTTTTCCTTGTCTTAGATTCTTTCCTTATTTGTTTACTTTCCTTTTCTTTTATTTTTCTTTTTTAGGTGAGGTTGGATTGTGCATGCGAAGGGTTAGAGATTTGGCCTTAGTTCCCTTAGATCCAGAGATAGAAAGAACATACAATAGACTTCGAAGGGCAAATCAAGAAAATATCCAAATGGCCAATCCTAATCCTGAGGAGCCTAAGCCTATTAGGGACTACTTTCAGCCGGTCTTTCAGGAGCAACAATCGGGGATTGTCTATGTCCCGATCAATGCTAACAACTTTGAGCTGAAAACGGGTCTCATTCAGATGGCTCGAGATTGTGCTTACAGAGGATCACCCATGGAGGATCCAAATTCTCACTTGAAATCCTTCTTAGACATCTATGGGACGGTAAAATTAAATGGTGTTTCTGAAGATGCCATTTGCTTACGTTTATTTCCTTTTTCTTTGCAGGACAAAGCGAGGGACTGGTTACAATCTATTCCACCTGGAAGCATTACCGCTTGGGATGCTTTGGTCCAGGCATTCTTAAAGAAGTTCTTTCCTCCTGCCAAGACGGTCAAGCTGAGGACCGAAATTGGGACGTTCCAGCAGCAGTTTGATGAGTAGTTGTTCGAGGCTTGGGAGCGATTTAAAGAGTTGCTGAGGAAGTGCCCTCAGCATGGATACCCCGACTGGCTTCAGGTTCAATTATTTTATAATGGCTTAACTCCTAGTACAAAAACTATTGTTGATGCAGCAGCAGGTGGGACTCTGTTGTCCAAAACTGTTGAGAGTGCTAGGACTTTGTTAGAGGATATGGCCACCAATAGCTATCAATGGCCATCGGAGCGGTCGGGACCCAAAAAGATTGCTGTTGGAGTGTTTGAGATCGATAACGTAAGTGCACTGCAGGCCCAGATGTCTTCCCTGGCTAATGCGTTCTTAAAATTTTCAGGTACAGGGAGCGCTCAAACGATCGAGTCTGCAGCTGCCCTCGCATCCCAGACTCAGGAGGAAAATCTCGAGCAGATTCAGTATGTTTCAAATTTCAATTCTAGGGGGTATAATAATAATTCTACACCTACACATTGTCACCCTAGCAATAGAAATCATGAGAATTTTTCCTATGCTAATAATAAGAATGTGTTGAATCCTCCTGGCTTCACTCCTAAGCAAGAAAATAAAACGTCTTTTGAGGATCTTGTTGGAGCTTTTATTACAGAATCAAGCAACAGGTAAAATAAGCTCGAGGAGGTCATGATTGCCTTAAACACTACTGTCAATGGTCATTCTGCAGCCATCAAGAACATTGAGACTCAGCTGGGACAACTGGTGAGTGTTGTTAACACCATGAATAAAGGTAAAGCCCCAGCTGAACAGGAGAAATCTTCTATGGAGTACTGCAAGGCCGTCTCTGTGCATCACGAGGAGGAGACTCCATTATCTCAAGAGGAGGAGAATACTGAACCAGAGGAACTCACAGGAGAAGTTGAAGAAGGCACCACCTCAAACGAAGCTGAAAAGCTTAATCCTGAGCCTTCTATCCCTTCTCCTACTGTTTTAGTTCCTAAATCAAAGAAAAAGAAAAATTCTAAGGTTAAGTTTGACAAGCTTTTAGATGCTTTTATGGGTTTGCATGTTAATATTCCTTTTTCAGATGCCTTGGAGCAGATGCCTCACTACAGAAAATTCATGAAGGAATGGCTCAACAAGAAGAAAAAGGAAAAGCAGTTGGAGACTGTATATCTTGCATCGACGTGCAGTGCTCGTGTCCAACAGAGAGTACCAAAAAAATTGTCTGACCCAGGGAGTTTTACTATTCCTTGTAATTTTGGTACTTATTCATGTAGAGCATTATGTGATCTAGGGGCGAGCATAAACATAATTCCTCTATCATTGTGCAAAAAGCTTAACATAGGAGAAATAAAATCTACTTCTGTTAGACTCCAGTTGGCTGACCAGTCTGTGGTTAGTCCTTATGGAATTGTGGAGAATGTTCTGATCAAAGTAGGTAGATTTTTCCTTCCTGTTGATTTCTTTGTGTTAGATATTAAAGAGAATCCTGCCATGCCTATCATATTAGGGAGACCCTTCCTTGCTACAGGGAGAGTTATAATTGATATTGAGCGCAGGGAGCTGATTATCAGAGTTCAGCAGGAGAATGAGATCTTAAAAGCTTTTGAGGACCCTAAGAACACATCAGAAACCATGTTGGTGGGCTATAGGAGAGGTGCTAGGAAAAGCACCAGTGATGGGACATCTGACATTAGACCACCTTGATGCCTAGTCGGTCAACACGTCGAGCTAATGACGTTAAACAAGCGCTTATGGGAGGCAACCCAGTTAAGTTTAGTTGTGTCTTTCTTTTGAGTTTGAATTATTGTTTGTGTCTGTTTTGTAGGTTTTGTTTTCAGTCTCCCCTTTGCTTTCAAGCTTTCAAGCTTTCAATCAAGATGTCATCACCCTTCCAGGCCAGTATTGTTCACTCCTTTCATTCTTTTATTGTTCTCATGCTTGTTTATGTCTTATTTTCTTTATACATTGAGGACAATGCATGTTTTAAGTTTGGGGGTGGATTAGCATGTTTGTGGAGCCCTTGAGCATCTGAGTTCGGGCTATAGTTTTGAGCTTTCTTTGAATTAAGCATATGGTTGTTTTCTGGATAATATTTTTGCATGACTATGATGTCCTAGGATAGGCTTTCTTGTCAATTTTCAAGCTTGCAATGAGTTGTAAGCATGAGTGCCCAAAAAGGGAGACTTTCTAAACTTTTTCTAGGAGATGGCTTGCATGAGTAGAGTATTTATCTTGGCTAGATTTGGATTTGAATGCTTAGGAGCGAATTATTAGGTTCATATGCTTGTTGTCACCTCGATAGGTGTAGGGAAGAGCTAAAGAGTTAATTTTTTGCAAATTAGCATGTTTGATCTTGCTTAGGAGGAAAGAAAAGAATATATGCTTATCATGTTCATAAAGAAAAATCATTCTTGTTGTTACTGTTGAGAAAATAAATTATGCCATGGCCTGTGCACAGTTTGCAATGTTTAATAAAGTTTAGGCAAAAAGAGTTACCCCTGTTGTGATCAGTTAGGCCAACCAGAGAAATCTCAGGTTAAGGGTCCCTACAATAGGTGTGTGAAAGCTAGTGCCACATATAAATGCTAAATTTAATTGCAATTTATAAGCACCTAAGTATGGAGGAAAACAAACTAATTTGTTCCATTAACTCATTAGTGAAACCTTAGTGCCAGTGTAGAGGGAAGATGAGCTGAGAGTTTAATAATCCAATCCCGGGTTAGTAGAGTCTGATCTCGTTGAGTTAGATCTCGCTTATGCAAGTTAATTTTGGAAAAATTGTAATCTGTCTCCCTCATTGGTCCTTATGTGCATGTCTCTTGCTTGCTTGGTTATTGACTTTTGAGCCTTGAGGATTAAGTCATGTTTGTTGCATCCATTCTTCTACTGTATGTTGGATTTTTAGTTTGCTCGAGGACTAGCAAAAGCTTAAGTTTGGGGGTGTTTGATAGCGAGCATAGCTAGCTAGTTTTCCCTAATCAATTTAGCTAGTCTTTTATGATTTATTGGCCATTTTATTGCACTTAATGTTTATTTTGTAGGAAATTATTGATTGGAGCTAAAACGTGATTTTGGAGTCAATTGGGTGTTCGGGACATGAAAAAGGGCTAAAAGATCGAAAAAGGATAAAGTTGGAAGAAGTCAAATTCAGCCCAGCTGATTTTAAAAAAAAAAAAAAAAATTCATAGCGTCGCGACGCTAGGACCAGCGTCGCGACGCTTTAGGCAAAATTTCCAGATTCGCTGTATCGCGACAGCGTCGCGACGCTGTCCATAGCGTCTCGACGCTACGACGAAAAAATCAGAATATAAGGAAATTTCGGCTAGGTTTTAGGGGACTTCGTTTTGGGACTTTTTGGAGCCGACAACAGAGGAAAAACAGAGCATTTTGGAGCTGAAGCAAAGGGAGCAAGTTGGAAATCAACCCATTGTTCGTGGGGATCGTGACGGGGACGTTCGGTCTCGACCTAAAACGAGTTTAATTCCTCTTTCCCTCACTTTAGTTAGTTTTGATGGCTGTTTTAGACTATTGCTATATTGTAACGTTGTGTATGAGTAGCTAGGCTTTAACTCTTAGGGATTGATGTAGCCGTTGGGCACGTTATGGATTGATTTACGGTTTTTATGCTATTGATGTCATTTATGCATATATGTGTCCTTAATGCTTTCAATTTACCGGCCATAAATTGATTGATGTTTATGCTTGAATCTAACTCGGGAGAGAGGATTTAAATTAGAAATCAATATGCATAACTAGAATTTAGCTAAAAATCAGAAGATTAAGGTTAATTCTAGAAATTGTTATAAAGGTTAGCCTTATTGCCTTGTATGTTTATTGGATTTAGATAGGGATATCAGGTTCAATTACATATGGGAGAATCATGTATGCTCGGGAGAGATATGTGTGATTTTAGTTGCCAAGATTTATGAATCATAGTATGTGTTGATCCGTTTATTAATCCATAACTCCAATTGGTGAAATCAAATCCCTAAGACCAATTCTTCCCATTAGATTGTCACTTTTTGCTTTAGTTTTGTGTTTGAATCAATTATATTTTCATTCAATTCGATTCCCTAAATAAAATTGGTCAAAAGTATTTTCTGTAATTAAAATTGACTAGACACCAATCCAGAGGACGACATTCGAATTTACATTCACTATATTATAACTTGACCCGTACACTTGGGGTTAGCAATTTGCGCATCAGAAGCCGAGCATGAATCACGTTGTGAATATAGGGACGTAGGAGAAAAACTTGATTTAAATCTCGTTTTGTAATTTTCCTCCCACTGAAAATGTCCTAAGGTTAATATAGGGTTGTTTAACTTAGATAAAATTCGGCTAAGTCAATCTATCTAAGTCTGATCCTATTATAACAATTATGGAAAGGATTCAACCGCAATGCTTTAGGTGAATTAAACTTCTTTTAATAAACCCAACATTGCAAGTCAACATTACTATGGTTAGTTCAACTCAAGGTTCGGGTCAGTTCCCAGGTAGGAGGTGTTCCGTAAACCATCAACATAAATACCCCCAACCTTAGACAGAACTTTACCGAGAGAGTTCCCTTATAACCATAGTAATGTAAGGTCTTTACTCTAAAGATCTAGGTGCATTAAACACTTTTAACAAACCTAGTGACATTGCATACTAACATTTAACTATGATTAATTCAACTCCGGTATTCCGGGTCAGTTCCCAGGTAGGAGGTGTTCCGTAAACCGTCAACTTAAATACCCCCAGCCTTAGACAGAACATTACAGGTGGAGTTCCCTTATAATCATAGCAATGTTTTTCCTACTTAGTCAATTAAAACTATTTTAATTCTAAGTAAGAAATAAATCTAATCCTATTAGAAACTGATCTAGGTCTAATTAATTTTAAACAATTTAAAATTAATTCAATTTATCCTATGATCTTATTTGCATGCAATTCTTGATTATAGATTGACGGTTTCTAATCATTAATATTAAAGAACTATTTCAAATTTTAATGATTAATCCTATAATCAAGAATCTAGGGTTTAATTCATTCAACAATCTTATTCAAATTAAATAATTAAACCATACTAATTGCATGAATAATATAACAATTATATTATTACTATGGATGTTTCATGTTTCATGTTTCATGCAATATTGATTTTCTTTTAATATAACAATTATAAGCCAATCAAGAAAATCAATCAAGCATGCTTCATTCATCACATTAAACATAACTATTTATATTTAATCTAAGTAATGACATGCTTCATGCTTTCTAATTTTTCATATAATTAATATACACTTATATTAAAAATATGAAAACAATTCCATGCATTTAAAACATACATTATAACAATTTATAATATATAAATAAATGCATGAGCATGTTTATAACCTAAGGTGGGATTAAATATTCTATATGACATCCATAAAGCATATAAATAGCAATTGAACCGGTTAATTTTGGCCCCTAGGATAAAATAAAGCATTAAATTACATTAATTTTAGCTAAATTCTATCCTAAAATCCTTCTACAGCTCCAAAATCTGGTCTAGACAGCACGAACCGCCCCGAACAACCTCGAACCGGTCTTCAAAATCACGAACCAAGCTGAAATTCAGCTGAACCGGACCGAATTGGTCCCAGCCCAGCCAAACCGGACCGCCCACCTCCTTGAACTGGCCAAATCTTGTCCTCGCGAAACCCTAATGCCCGCCGCAATCGGGACAACGTCGAGACGCTTGCAACGCAACGTTCCGACGCTGTGTGATTTCCTTACCTGAGCACTTGTAGAATCGGGACAGCGTCGAGACGCTTTGTGAATAGCGTCCCGACGCTGTTACGTCTGGGAGCATATACTGGGCAGAAACAGCAGCTCATTCTCGCTTTTGGCCTCGGATTTCAGCGGCGATAACCGATTTTCATCTCATAAAAACCTATTCTAGATCCGGACTTACAAAGGACTCGATTTTACATAAAATACCCGAAACACCAGGGCCTTACATGATCAAAATCACATAAAAATAAAATATATGGCCATAAAATTAACCTTAACAGTTCAATGCAAACCGAACATACATTATGCATAAATCCCACCTATTAGAGCCTATCGCAAATTTTAATATCAATTAATAGGGACAGTGATGGCTCTAATGCCGATTGAAGGGGATGAAAGCCCCCACGCAGCGGAAGCGCATCAAAAGGACCTTACGCCGTATATTAATTAACATTAAAATATCGTTACGAAAAGGAAAAATAAACTTTAAACATACTTTAAAGTTGCTGGAAATTGCTATAAACATGCTGGAAAAATAAATCTAAATTTATTTTCATGCTTTTCTAAAATAACGGGAAAGAACCGTTACAAACCTTCGTTGTAGACTTGACCGTTCTTCGCCAACGATGCTCCAACGAACGAAAACGCAGTGATTCCTTCTTGATTTCTTCGCTGGAAAATTCTTCTTCAAAGACACAATAACCACAGAGGTTACACCGGTATGTCTCTAAGTCTAGGAGGCAAAAGACTTGTGGGAGTCTTTCTCTAAGAGGGAGGCTATAGAGAATTCTAAGGTCTTGTCTTGTGAGTCTAAGAGCAAGAGGGCTACTAAACCAATTAGGTCTAGTGTTCTATTTATAGAAGAGTGGTCATGAATAAAATATTCAATTAAATCAATCTTTTCCAAAATTGATTTAATCTTATTCCTTATTTAATCAATCCAAGATCAATCAATTCCATAATTGATTAATCTTTTCCACAAATGACTAATTACTTCCATAAGTGATTAGATCATTTCCATAAATGATTAGTCAGTTCCTTAAGTGATTAATTATTTCCATAATTGATTAATTCTCGGTTAATTAATTCTTTAATTAATTAACCACCAATTAAATATCATATATTTAATTTCCGACCTTGAATTAATTAATTGCCCAAATAGATTTTAGGCCTTAAAATTAATTAATTCATATTTGAACTCTTTCAAACTTCCATAAATTTAATGTGACTCAAATTTATATTAATATTTGAATTTCTTCAAATATTAATTTCTCTCACAATAATATATCCATATATATTATATTGTCTCCCTTAGTAAATTGAACACTTTCAATTTACATTTATTACTTAGTTGCCTCAAATTACTTTATGAGATACCAGTGGGACCTAATGGACCTGCAGATCAGAAGCTCCAACGATGTGAGATTAATTGGTCAAACTCATCAACCAAATTAATCAATATTCGTTAACTGTGCGTACATTCCACTATAGACTCACAGTTGCACTCTTCTCACTATAGACATATTTTCTGTGTCCACGAATATAGACCAATAACGACTAGTTAGTCCTTCACGAGTGTCTGTAACACCAGCTGGGTCAAATTACCGTTTTACCCCTGGGTTACTTCTATTTCCTTAAGTACTAGTTCTCCTCTAATGGACAACCCGTTTGTGGTCCAACCATCAAACAGAAAACCCTCTCGTGCCATTGAGAGGGTACGACCCTTTGTCCAAGACTCAGAGTCACCACTTAAAGGAACACTCATCTGCTTCCCTAAAGTCAGGAAGGAGTGAATTTCATCTTGTACGATTATGTTCCCAGCTCCCCACTCGGTCTTGTCCCCAAAATGGTAGGCTTATTGAGTCGGCGTATTGGCCACTCTCACCCATACATGTAAACCCGAGACTTCTCTAGGATCATTTTCTCTTGTCATCTATTGTGGAAGTTGGACCTAAGTTGTGCTGTTTCATTGTTGAAGGAAAATGGCAAGCTTTTAGTTCAAGTTGTTCTTTTTATAACTTTGGAGTTTTTTAAACAAACAAAAAAGAGAAAATGAAAGGAAAAGGAAAAAAAAAAGAAAAGAAAAGAAAAGAAAAGGAAAGGAAAAGGGAAAAAGGAAAAAAAAAAGAAAAAAGAAAGAAAAAGAAAGCAAATGGAAATGACCAGCACTAAAAACCCACCACCGACTACAATTTTCATCAGCCCATTTCCATCTCATTTCTCATCCTTTTCCATTGAAAGTTTCAGAGCACTTTAGGGAGAGAGTGAAGGAGGAGGAAGAAGAAGAATTTCTTGGTTTGAGGTTGAAGAAGATAGGAAAAAGCTCATGCAAAGCCAGCCATTGCAGAATCTGTGTTCAACTTGTCAACCTCTGGTGTTTTAGTCGGTTTGAGCTACACAGAAGGGATAAAGAGGTAAGGTTTGATTTTCTTGAAAGTTAGTTCATTTTCTAACAAATTGTATGAAGGAAGCTTGACCTAAATCGTATGAGAAGTTGATGGTTTTTGGAATGGAAAACAGAGCACAGGATTTTCGAGCAAAGTAGGAGGATCTCTGGTTTTCTCTGATGTTTTGAGCATTCTAGGGTGTACAAGTTGAATCAGAAGCTCTCTTTGGTATGGTTGGAAAGCTTATTCAATTCTCTACAACCTTTATGAAGATTTCGTGAGCCAAAAATTACTTTAAGCAGGTTTAATTTCAGGAGGAAGATAAAGGATAACAGAGAAGCTCGAATCTGTGTTGTCTGATTTCGGGGCATTTCTGGACAAATTGGTTGGGAATCTTGTTTTCATTTCTTCAGGTAAGTTGTAGATTGTTCGAAAATTAAGAGTTTGATGTGTATTTCATTAATTTTGGCTAAGTATTGAGGAAGTTATGGGTGTTGAAAGTTAGGGTATAGAATCTGGAAAATCTGGAAAAGTAGAATGTGAATGTGGTTTTTAATTCAAGTGTCTAGAATTCATGAACATGGAAAAACAAAGCTATCTATGGTTCTAATGCTCGGTTTTGGTTATTTGACAGGCCAAGAGGAAATAGGTCGAGTCTACAAACCGGGGAACTAGCTAAGATAGTGAGTGACAAAATGAATTTCGAAAATGGTTTCCAACGGTTGTACATGTTTAGAAGTTTTATATGCTTTTCTATGAATGATACATGATTCTATGAACGGTTTCAAGCATAAGTTTTGAGCTTAGATTTTCTAACGAGGTTTATATACGAGCACGTGGCTAATGACTTTATGAAAAGTAGCTGAAATGATATCCTTTAAAGTAAAGTATGTGTTAGCAAGTATTGTTTAATGATTTAAAGTTTTTCACGAGCAAGCTGAGTAAGCTTGAGTTTTACGAAAGATAACGATAAGCAGGCATGTTTTAATATTTTCATGTGATTTTCTGAGATTTCTATTGACTACATGACTGAGATATTGAGCCCGAGGCTATATGGTACCGTGTGCACACAGGTTATATTCCGTTGTCGACGTTGAGTGTACTCCGTGACAACGATGCTGTCGTGAGTGCTGGGCGGGCCCCACTACGACAAAGACGATGGTAGTGCTGGGCGGGCCCCACTACATCGTAGGATTAGTAAACGTTGGTTGTACTGGGCGTGCCCTACACAACGTAGATCGGTCATGTTAGTTAAAACGTTTGATGTATTTCATATGCCTTGCTAGATTTTTAATGACGAACTTGCAAGATATTTTAGAAAGCCTTTTCCATTACACGTTTATGTTAAACGCTTTGATTGAGCATATTTATACGTTTAAAGGTTTAGCACGTGTTTTGACTTACGGATTTAGAGTTTTAAAGTCAGTCACTCACTGGGCTTCATAGCTCATTCTTTCAAAATGTTTTCCACTTTTCAGGTAGAGATCGAGCTCCCGGTGCCTGATACACTGCCAACGTCTGCTGAAAGTTCTAGATCAAGCTCCAGTACGTGGTTGGAGTTGTATATTGAGTCCGTTCATATTGTAAATGTTTTGTAAGGGTTGTATAATATCGTCCTAGAGGTCGTGGATGTATAACCCTAGTTGTATATGTTTTGGTCGTGATATCTATATCAGGTTACTTTCCAAACCAGGTTATGTCAGGGCTGCACCATGTGTATGTTGAAAGGTTTTCGTGGATTCCGCTGTGTGGTGTTTCATATAGAATGTTTTATATCTATGATTAGTATGTTTATCAGGTTCAGCGTTTCAGTAGGGTCAACAGGGATCGTTAGAGGTGACGATGTCTGTTGGCTTCACGCCGTCTTTCGGGCTAAGCTAGCAGGTTGTCCGGGAGGGGGTGTGACAATACAAATCAAAGGACAATCCCTCATGAGCAGGAGTCCATAATCAACTCAGGATTAAGACCAAGTTGTTTAGGTCGTCCTAGTGAAATAGAAAACCAACTAGTTAACGGTGTTATAACCAGTGGTTACTATTTCGTGGTCCGGTCTTATGCAAACTCATTGCATAGGATACCCCCACTCGCATGTCTCCTACACGAACGCGTTGGATCATAGCGTTTGTATCAAATACAAAGTTGGTCATATCCATAGTGTCACCAGGATAAGGCACCCAGTCTTATCCCTATACTATAGACCCTTTAGGTTGTTTCTTGAATAGTGATCCCCATATGTCGCTACATATAGTTCAAGATTCATATTACAGCCTAGGATGTCTAGTTTATTGGATTAGGGTTATTTTAGGCAAAGACAAATATAAAATAACTAATAACATTTAATGGAAAATATATCAATATTATTACATTAATATCCGGTCAACGGTTACATTCACTATCTACGAGTTTTAGGGCATAAAACCCAACAGTTCCCTTAAGTGCTGACTCCAGAACGTGAACAAAGGGATCCCGCCCTCTCATTGGCCCGAGAGGTTTTAGGTTTAGTGGTCGGACCACAAACCAATTGTTCATTAGGGACTCAGTGGAGAATTAAGGAAAAAGATGTAACTTCAGGGGTAAAACGGATATTTGACCCAGTTGTCGTTACGAAAAACCTGTGAAGGGTCAACTTACTAATCATGGTTATATCAGGTGGACGGAAATATATCTTCAGTGAGGGGAGTTCAATTATCGAGCTATAGTGGAGTGTCCTGGTAGTTAACGAATGTTGGTTAACTGAGTTAAAAGAGTTTAACCAGTTAGTCTCGGATCGTTGGAGCCCATGATCTGTAGGTCCATTAGGTCCCCTTGCTAGCTCAAACGGAATTAACCTTAGAACTATGATGAAAGAATTTGAAACGTTTAAGTGGTGCGTCGTCGGCTGAATGGATGGATGTGAGATAAGATGGAGGATAATAATAAAGGTAAATTCAGCCAACCCTAGTGCAAGTATACACTGTCACACGTAGTAATAAAAACCCTTAGCTTAGAGCATTCCAAGGGTATCGATCCCACGAGGACTAAATTGGAAATTTAGATTTGATGAAGAAACTTCTCAACTTGATTGCTTAAAAAAAAATAGGTAACCAAAGAAATAAGATTGATGATTGGTTTTACAAAAGATAAATAAAACAAGCAAATAAACAAAAGAATAACAATAAAAGATAAACGAGGTATTCAACATGGATTCATCCCAAAGGCAATAACTTTAATCATGGATTATTTAATCTTAAGCCTATTCAATGCATTGGGTCAGATTTAACTTCTATTTGGCCTTGCTCCCAAGAACCGTTAGAAGGCTAAGCGAGTACCGTTATGCATATTTCTGTGACTCGACTCTGACATAGATAATTCACGAATACAATCTATAACCCTATAGTCGATATAGGGTGCCTTAGGCAGTTTGTCCTATACCGCCGAACAATCTATTTCGAGCTTTTTCTCCTATATCACCTTTATGAGAACCGATATCGTCAGTCCCTTTCGAGATCAAACTCACATAGCATGCAAAGTCTAAGTGATCAAGTTAAACTTAGCAAGATCAGAATGATATTCAATAAAGAATGACATGCATTGAACAAAACTTAAGCAAATAAAACACTTTCCAGCTATTGAACCATAAGGGAATTCACCATATTGAACTCCTCAACGGAATTTAGCTACTCATGGTGAGATAAAGTGCAAATGAATACATTTTCATTGAAAATAAGATGTAAAGAATACAAATAAATGAAAAGTATCAAAAGCTGGAAATAATGGAAGTAGCCAAATACTATGGGTTTTTCTATTTATCCAATCCTTCTAAAGTTCACATAGACACTCCACTCTCTCGCTTTTACAAAGTGGAAATGGGTGAAAATCCCTACAAACCCTAAGGTTTGATGTCTAACTAAGGTTAGAATTTAGTCATCTAAGAAGGACCTCGGGCATCCCTACTCATAGGCGTCAACTAGGGTTTTGTCACCACCCTCTTCTTCCAAATGAGTTCTGCTTGAATTTGACTTCGAATCACGAGCTTATATAGTGTTGGAAATGGTTGAGGAGCTATGAAATAGGTGCTGGTAGGTAGCCCAGTCGGTTTCGGGGTCAAAACAGCCGATTAGGTGCGAAGAAGTCTCGTTCAAAACGACCCGCGGACGACTCGGAACTGCCTCTGTTTTTTTCAGAAATGCGGTCGCATTTCATTTTGCCTTCCCAGAAATGCAGTCGCATTTCTGGGTAAATTGCAGCTTTTCCTCTGTTTTTCTGCACAACAACAAACTTTGTCAAATTCCCTTAAAATTGAGTCTTTTTAAGTACAAATGAGCATAATTTGACAAAAGTGATTCTCAACACCCTAACTTAACAATTTTAACATATTTTGAGCTCGGGAACAGTAAAATTGATCTAAACATGCAACATTTAACAAGATAATGAGCTAAATATAAGGGTAAAATAGGTATAATTTTTACCCTTATCATCAAGTTCATTAAAGGGAGTTGTCGTTAAATTATATTTGATATATTTAACGTAATTATGGATTAAACTGTATTTTGAGAGAGTTGGAGATATTTTAATATTACAAATATGTATAGGATACATATTCGAGAATTCGATCATATGATGGATCGGGATAGGTGTAATATTCATTTTAATATAAGATATTAAAATTGAATATAATTAATTTTAATTTATTTATTTATTTGATTAATTTCATTTAAATTAATAAAGATTAATTATGAAATTAATTTATAAATGAATTTGTGAAATTCATTTTAATTGAAGAGGTAAATTTTCTTCTTATGACACCTTATCATACACCTATTCAATTCTCTTTATTGCTGGCTATCATCCATGAGTTGGGTGGCATCTTTGTCTTCTTTAAAAGGAGAAGAACCATCTGAATGAAGGGATGGATGGCTTTTGCTGGTGTTTTTCTCCTTCAAAACATATTGCTCTCTCTTGGTTCAAGTTGGAACCTTCAAGCTCTCATTTCAAAATTCATCACCGATTTGAGTCCCACAACTCGTTCTAAGGCCGGAGGATAGCGGGGAACACTCTCGTGGTTGTCTACGACTCGTTCGTGATCCAAAACTACTGAAGGAACAACTTGAATTCGGTCCAAAAGGTTGGTATTTTTCACGCTCTATTTTTGTTCGGTGTTTGCCATGTTTTTCATATGAGAAATTAAAGAAATTAAAGTGCAATCTATCCAAATCACTTCCGCTAGAGTGTTCTACACTCCTTCAAATACATCTGGTCAAGCCCATCCTTCTCAAGAGTTGAGAATGCCTCGACGGAGTGGGAGGGTTATTATTCAACCTGAACGCTACCTGGGTTTAGCATAAACTCCAGCTGTCATACCTGATGATGGTGTTGAGGATCCATTGACCTTTAGACAGGCAATGAATGATGTGGATAAAGACCAGTGGGTCAAAGCTATGGACCTAGAGATGGAGTCTATGTACTTCAATCAAGTCTGGGATCTTGTAGACCAACCTGAAGGGGTAAAACCCATAGGGTCTAAATGGATCTACAAGAGGAAGCGAGACGCAACTGGGAAAGTACAGACTTTCAAAGCTCGACTTGTGGCAAAGGGTTATACCCAAAAGGAAGGGGTGGACTATGAGGAAACCTTCTCCCCAGTTGCCATGTTAAAGTCGATAAGGATTCTCTTGTCCATTGTCACGTTTTATGATTATGAAATTTGGCAAATGAATGTCAAGACTGCTTTTCTGAATGGCAATCTTGATGAGAATATCTTTATGTCTCAACCAGAGGGGTTCATTGCTTAAGGTCAGAGCAAAAAGTTTGCAAGCTTAAACGATCCATTTATGGGTTGAAGCAAGCTTCTAGATCTTGGAATATAAGGTTCGATACTGCTATCAAATCTTATGGTTTTGACCAGAACGTTGATGAGCCTTGCGTTTACAAAAGGATTATCAGCAGTTCAGTAGCTTTTCTAGTGTTGTATGTATATGATATTCTGCTCATTGGGAATGATGTAGAATATTTAGCTGACATTAAAACTTGGCTATCAACTAAGTTCCAAATGAAAGATTTGCGTGAAGTTCAGTATGTTCTAAGGATTCAAATAATAAGGAATCGTAAGAACAAAACGTTAGTCCTGTCTCAATCATCATATATAGACAAGATGCTGTCTAGATATAAGATGCAGAATTCCAAGAGGGGTTTATTACCCTTCAAGCATGGAGTTCATTTGTCTAAGGAACAATGTCCTAAGACACCTCAAGAAATTGAGGATATGAGACGGATCCCTTATGCTTCAGTTGTGGGCAGTCTTATGTATGCCATGTTGTGTACTAGGCCTAACATATGCTATGCAGTTGGGATAGTCAGCAGATACCAGTCTAATCCAGGGTTAGGCCACTGAACTGCAGTGAAAAACATCCTCAAGTATCTTAGGAGAACGAGGGACTATCAACTTGTGTATGGCGCTAAGGATTTGATCCTTATAGGATACACAGATTCTGACTTTCAGACTGATAAGGATTCTAGGAAATCCACATCAGGGTCAGTGTTTACCCTCAACGGGGGAGCTGTAGTCTGGTGTAGCATCAAAAAAGGATGCATTGCAGACTTCACCATGGAGGCCGAATATGTCGCTGCTTGTGAAGCAGCTAAGAAGGCTGTATGCCCTAAAACTTGTAGATAGTAAATAAAACAAATTAATCGATCTCAATAAGTCGTTATTGGAGCGATTCAGTAATTTGGTTATTGAACAATCGAGTTTGCATTAATAAACCCTAGATTTAATAAACTAAGATCCAAGGTTGTTTAAATAAAACTTGGACTAGTATGTGGGGACATACGGGGATCGGTGTTCAAGTAACAACCTAAATGGTCTATAGTATAGGGATAAGGTTGGATACCTTATCCTGGTGACACTATGTGATACGGCCCACTGTGTATTCGATACAAATACATTAATCCAAGGCATCCATGTAAGGGACATGAAGTGGGGGTATCCTATGCAATGAGTTTGCATAAGACCGGACCGCGAAATAGTAAACCACTAGATGTAACACCATTGACTAGTTTAGGTTTCTATTTCAATAGGATGACCTAGGTAACTCAATCTCAATCCTGAGTCTGTTATGAACCCTTTTTCAAGAGGGATTGTCCTTAGATTTGTATGGGTGAGAGTGGCCTGTTCGCTGACTCAATATTCCTACCATTTTAGGGGCAAGACCGAGTGGGGGCTGGGAACATAACAGTACAAGATGAAATTCACTCCTTCCCCTATTAGAGTAAGTAGATGTGTGTTCCCTTAAGGGCAGATTCCGGGGCTTGAACAAAGGCGCGCCGTCCTCTCCTGGCCCGAGAGGAACTCCTATTTAGTGGTTGGACCCTAAACAACTTGTTCATTAGAGGGACCAGTGGTACTTAAGGATCCAGAGGTAACCCAGGGGTAAAACGGTAATTTGACCCAGCTGGCGTTACGAACACTCGTGAAGGATTGACTTACTGTATTGGTCAATATCCGTGGACACAGAAATATTCTAGAGAAGAGTTCAACTGTGGGTCTTTAGTGGAGTGACCCACAGTTAACGAATGTTGATTAGCTTGGTTCATGAGTTTAGCCAGTTAATCTCGTATCGTTGGAGCTTCTGATCTGTAGGTCCATTAGGTGCACCTGCTAGCTTGTAAC
Organism: Luffa aegyptiaca; assembly: GCA_017139565.1. Lineage (NCBI taxonomy): Eukaryota > Viridiplantae > Streptophyta > Magnoliopsida > Cucurbitales > Cucurbitaceae > Luffa > Luffa aegyptiaca. The sequence goes on from CM029403.1 coordinate 27,991,951, forward strand.
AGGTACTGAGATTAATTAGTCTTGAATATTAAAGGGAATTTTAGTTAATTGTATTTGATATAATTAATATAATGTATGGAGATACTTTATAATATAAGTTTAGAGAATTAAACTTTATAATAAAATTAATTTTGGATATGATTCAAAATTCATTATTGAGAGATTTAAATATTTGAAAGAGTTCAAATATTAAATATGGATTAGATTCATATTGAACTATAGGTTAAAATTAATATGAATAGGGATTCATATTTAAACTATAGTATCAGAGAGAAAATGAAATTAATTAGATATGTGATATTTAATTAATTTATGAACTAATTAATTGGACAATTAATTAATTTAATTTAATTTGGTTGAATATGATTTAATCGAAATTAAAACTATAGTTTATAATTAATGTACATTAGATGCACATTAAAACTATAGGTTAAAAGTGAGAGATATTCATTTAAATGCATTTTAAATGAATGTATTAATTAAATATGATTAATTAATTAAAATTTATTAATATGATTAATTAATTAAAATTAATTTAATTTTAATTAAATTAATTTAGTAACTCCCTGGGAGTTACTACGTGAAAAAAATCTGGGAAGTTATCTCAGATAACTCCTCCACTCTCTCACGATTTTTTCTCTAAAAGTGTGGTGTGTGCAAGGTTTTTGGGTTACAGAACGGTACAGAACAAAAATAGCGCTCTCGCCCTTTTTTCTCTCTAACACTCTCAATATTTTCTTCAAGAAAACACACAACAACTTCTTGTAATTTTTCCCTTCAAGGCTTTAGGTTCCCACCAACCTAGTCTCAACAATTCAGAGCCGTAGCGGGTGTTCCCTTTTTGGTGGTGTTCCTTGGAGAAGATACTATACGTGATTTATTTGGAGCATAGTGCTGTTTTGGCTTCAATATGTAAGTCTCCTCAAATCTAATTCGTTTAGATTATTTTTCCTGTATGCTTAATCTAGTACATAGAAATAGTTTCTGTTTTGCCAATGTATTGGTTTTTCTTAATTGAAATTCAATTTGAGTATGATCTTGATTGTTTCCGCTGCCAAAGGAATTATAATCCTTCACTTGATGTTTGGGTTTTTCCATGAGCACTTTGGAGCAAAAAGGACTTAAAAGGAACAAATTAGGTCAAATCCTGAGCATTGGAAGCAAGTGGGAAGCAAAAGAGCAAGCTAGACCCGAGAAGGTAGCGTTGAGACGTTATCCTCAAGCATCTCAATGTTATGGATTCAGTAAGAAGAAGAAATCACTGCCTGGTGTCGAGACGCTGACCTTAGCGTCTCAACGCTAGGCCAAGAACAACATGCTTTTGGAGCCAGAAGGTGCAGCGTCTCGACGCTATGCCTAGCATCTCGACACTACCTCGCTTATTTAAATACCAGATTATCGAATTAGGTCATGTTCGTTCAACCGTTTTCCCTTTTATCTTCATCTTCCTCTTCGATTCTTCTCTGTTTTCTGTATTTCTTTAGTTTAGATTAGTTTTAGGGAGGTTAACCAAACCTTTGGGCTTAGATTAGACTTGTTTATGGCCGTATTGAAGGGATGGAGATGTCAGCGCAGCGGAAGCAGTTCAGGAACAATTCACAGTTAATTTAGAATCATGAAATATCAATATACTAGCAACATACATACATTCATAATCTATTGTATATCTAGATTAAGCATGCTGAAAAACTATATAATCTAATTCTAATTTACATAAAGTAACAAGTTACTTACTGTTGCAATTCTGAAGTGGTTAAAATTATAGATAGAATTCACCTCAACATATTGTGCAAGTATACACAATCTAGCAGCAAGTGATAAGTATTTATCGTATCCACAGGGTCTTGAAATTGCCTACCTCTATTGATTTAATTTGCCTTTCTAGTGATTTCAAATGGTTGGTTAAATTGATTGGGTTTTTGAAATGATGAAACAAAATAAATAAGAAAGCAATAAATGACTACGACTAAAGAAAACATAATGGAAACAGACACAGGTTAAGACTTCTGTAATTGTTTATAAAGATGATCAAACAATTCTTTTGATCAGTCAATCTCATGCAGTCTTATCAGCGGGATCCTCCCGGAACTCCGGATTTTTTGGAATAGGTTTCAACTCCAATGAAGGTCTACCGATCAAGCGTTAGGCAATTGACTATCCTAGTTCAACTGCTGGCGTTCACCAACTCATAATGGTCTAATGTGAATTATCACCACACAACTCCTAAATCATCCCTGAAATTAGGAGAAGCTATACAGACCGGCTAGTTAGGCGGGCACATAATGAAATTGAAGAACAACAATAACTCAAGATGATCATAATCAAATAGAATTTCCAGATTTTATGAAGATAATAATCACATAATTCTTAACTCATGCCTACAAAGCAATTAGTTCATGATTGAAAACATAAAACACGTTACAATCTCAATAAGCACATCCATATGCGAAATTAACAAGAAATACTAATCCTTCTCAGCAAATGGGGATGAAACGACTGGTCCAAACCACCAAGAACATGAAGAACTTCGTCTCCGTGAGAGGAATCGCACTTGGTTTTCTTAGATCTCCATTCTGCCGTCAATTCGGCCTCCAGCCGATTGATTCGGTCTCCCAATCGTGAATGAATTCATCTCTTATGGCTCCTCCTTTTATAAGATGAGGTTTATCCTAATTAGGTTAATTTAGACACGTGGAGTGACTTCCAGTCGGATTAGTTCGAGATCTATGCTTAAAACGCCACCTCATTTAATGAATCACATGCAGCTCACGTGGCCCGTTTTGCTAATATTTTGCTGGATCATCAACTTTGCTCTCTTAAACTGGTCAACATTTATTTTTCTGCAAAAGAAACTCCAAAGCATCAATTCTTATAATTAGGCTAAAACACAATAAATTCATCTAATAACCTTATCCAAATGACACAATTAAGATATAAATCAATAGATAATGGACTATAAATAACTTCCTTTTGGAGAGTTATCACTTACTCTCGTTGACGACTCAGATTAATTTCACTAACTGCTTGAGAAATAATCACGAACAACTTGGAACACTACCACAGGGAAACACAGGTATTCTCTGAGGAATTTTAGGGCAAGGCAGTGGGAACCTTCTTCTTGATTTTAGGGAGAATTGAGTGAAGTGCGTGTGTTTTCAACTGGGAGGAATTCTATGGTTTTTATATAAAATATCATATCACTTTTCCTATTCATAATAGGTTAGGATTCATTTTCCTATCCATAATAGGTTAGGGATATATTTAATTAATTAATAATAATTAATTACTTTTTCCAATTGTAATAGGATAGAGATTTATTTATTTAATTAATAATAATTAATTAATTAAATCAAATTTAATTATTTCATTTAAATCATATTTAAATGAACATCTCCCACATCACCTATAGTTTTAACATGAATCCAATTCATATTAAAATTAATATTTTAACTTCTTCAAATATTTAATTAATTTTTTTTTTTTTTTGATAACAAAGACTTCTCATTTCATTAATTTGAACAAGTACATCGAAGGTGACATTTGCAATGAATAAAATTATTCATCGACGTAAGCCACTGGGGACAATCCTCTAGCCAAAGCATAGATCGACTATTTGCCAAAGCATCATTAGCTAGATAATCAACCCTCATATTTCCTTCTTGGATACATGGATAAAGGATATATTCTGAAAAGAAAGTATCATCCTTTGGATCTGAATTATCCAATGATGCACATCGGATGTTAGTTCCAATTCCCCTTGGATCATTTTAATCGTCAAGAGGGAATTCGAAAGAACAGAAGCAGAAGAAATATTCATACTCTGCAAGAGTCATATCCAAAATTAAATGTATCACTATACATTATATTATTTCCTCTATTAAATTTGAACACTTCAATTTACAGTTGACGAAAGAGATTGTCGCGGTCTCTTGTCAAATAAATTTATAATCCACGATTCCTAAAGCTAACTTTTAGCAGTAGTGGTCGGGGTCGAACACAGGGAGCACGATTATAACTTGCTTATCTTAGATTTATTGTGATGACCGGACTAATGGGGGGTTTTATATTTGGAAAAGAAAGTAAACAAGGAAAGAAAACTAATTAAGGAAAACAATAGAAAAGGAAAGTAAAGAAAGAAATCAATACCTTAAAGATCATGCAACCGGGTTAGTCATGGTAAGTTCAATTCAATTAAATCATCAATTTCACTAATAAGTCAAAGCAAGTTTAAGCCCGGTGTATTCCGGCAACAAACCGAGAATCATGATCCAACTATCACAAACATGCAAACGCTAAGTTTGATTCTAGTTTAAATTAACTAATATGCCTATTAACTAGTCTAAACCGCATTGGGATCTAGCCGAATTAATTTACATGCAACGGGCAACAAACCACAATTACAATTAATTAAATCATTTAGTTCTAGGGACGCATGCGTATGGACATAACGTTAACCTATATGCTACTAAGAATTAGCAAGTAAATTTAGAGAGGGCGCGGTCAAGGTTGTCAATCTTTCCTACCACAAACTAAATTTATAGAAAAAGAACTAAAATCACATAAACATGCTTTGATAATTCAAACAAGAAATTTCATTAAAAGAATATGAACTTACTCTTGACGCCCGGTTACATGAATGAAGAACTTAGCCTCTTATGGAGCAAGAACAAGCTTGATACATAAAGAAAAGCAAGAAAGAACTAAGAAGAATGGTGGAAAGGGGGAGAGAGATGGAGTACAAAGTTGTAGTGAATTGTGTATTGAGGGATGATTCTAAACCTACACCAAAGGCCTCTATTTATAGGGATTCTTGGTCTTCAATTCGTGGTAGAATGGTGCTGAATTGGGTCTTCAAACATGGAAAATTTCAGCCAAATTTGGAAAATTTCAATTCTGGAAAACTGCCTAGCGTCGAGACGCTAGGACACAGCGTCGCGACGCTAGGCCTTCAACTATGGAAAAGATCTGCAGATTGACATAGCGTCGAGACGCTATGGCGAGAGCGTCGCAACGCTACCGCTTCAACTGCACGCCAACGGAATTTTTCTTATTTGAGCAGTGTCCCGACCCTCCAATGGCAGCGTCTCGACGCTGCGACGACTCCAAGGGCAGTTTGGTCATTTTACGCTCCAATTTCGCTCGTTTAAGCCCCGAATCGCTTCCAAAGCTCCGATGAGGACCTATAGACATATTATACTCATTTTAAAGCATTTTTCGCAAGGAATTCAACTAAGATAAGCAAATTGGGAGATTCTAAGTGTATAATAAATTGGTCTTATCAACAGTCAAGACTTAATTTTCTCAATTACCCTTTCGAGCTACCAGTGGGACCTATTCGTTAATTGTGGATACACTCCACCATAGACCCACAGTTGCACTCTTCTCACTACAGAATATTTCTGGTCTACGGATATAGACCAATAATAGTAAGTTAGTCCTTCACGAGTGTTCGTAACACCAGCTGGTTCAAATTATCGTTTTACCCCTGGGTTACCTTTATGTCCTTAAGTACCAGTGTTCCTCTAATGAACAACCTGTTTATGGTCCAACCATTAAACAGAAAACCCCTCTCAGGGCAGGGAGAGGGTAGGACTCTTCGTTCAAGTCCCGAAGACATCACTTAAGGGAACACTCATTTGCTTACCCTAAAGTCGGAAAGGAGTGAATTTCATCTTGTGTGATTATGTTCCCAGCCACCCACTCGGTCTTGTCCCCAAAATGGTGGGCTTATTGAGTCGGCGAACTGGTCACTCTCACCCATACAAATCAAAGGACAATCCCTTGCAAACAGAAGTTCATAATACACTTAGGATTGAGACTAAGTTGCCTATGTCATCCTATTGAAATAGAAACCTAACTAGTCAATGGAGTTACATCTAGCGATTACTATTTCGCGGTTCAATCTTATGCAAACTCATTGCATAGGATACCCCCACTCGCGTGTCCCTTACACAAACCGTTGAATCATTGTGTTTGTATCAAATACAAAGTGGGTTGTATCCATAGTGTTACCAGGATAAGGTACCTAGCCTTATCCCTATACTATAGACCCTTTAGGATGTATCTTGAACACCGATCCCCATATGTCTCCACGTACAATTCAAGACTCATGCAACAACCTAGGATGTTAGTTTATTGGATTTAGGGTTATTTAAAGAGAAAACAATTAATAATTCCATAACTCTTTATAGAATAATAATCAATGATGTTTTATTGAGAACAGTCAATAGTTTACATTTACTATCTACACGTTTTGGGACATAAAATCCAACACGTCTAAGCATCGTTCGCTATAGTTGGAACCTCGAATTTGTAAGCATATTTGATTTTGATGAGATTTTTGAGCTTTACTGTGTTATTGAATGGTTTTTGCTGCTTTTGTGATTTTAGATTCCCGCTTTTATAATTAGCATGCACAGTAGGTTAGATTGACACTCAAACTCGCAGCTTGCATGTTAATAATCTGCTAAGAAATTAAGTTCCACGTAGGTAATGGAATTTTAATTCATAGTTAGCTAATAGATCGATTCATGGGCACGGGTCCTAAGAATGATAGAACATGGAATCCAATCCCAACTCTCAGCACTTGGTACACCTCAGCAGAATGGTGTATCAGAAAGGAGAAATAGAACCCTGTTAGACATGGTTCGTTCTATGATGAGCTATGCTCAGTTGCCTAGCTCGTTTTGGGGGTATGCAGTAGAGACTACAGTACATATTCTTAACAACGTTCCCTCAAAAAGTGTTTCTGAAACTCCTTTTGAGTTATGGAGGGGGCGTAAACCTAGTTTGCGTTACTTCCGTATATGGGGTTGTCCTGCACACGTGCTAGTGACGAATCCTAAGAAATTGGAACCACGTACAAGAATATGCCAATTTGTTGGATACCCAAAAGAAACGAGAGGTGGTCTTTTCTACGACCCTCAAGAAAATAAAGTATTTGTATCGACAAATGCAACTTTCTTGGAGGAAGACCACATTCGAGATCATAAACCATGAAGTAAGTTAGTATTGGGAGAAGCTACAGAAGGATCAACAAGGGTTGTTGATGAACCAGGTCCTTCAACAAGAGTTGTTGGAGAAGCCAGTTCTTCTCGTCAATCTAGTCCTCTTCGACGCAGTGGGAGGGTTGTAATCCAACCTAACCGCTACTTGGGTTTAACGGAAACACAAGTAGTCATGCCTGATGACGGCGTAGAAGATCGATTGTCTTATCGTCAGGCAATGAATGACGTAGATAAAGACGAATGGGCCAAAGCCATGGACCTTGAGATGGAGTCTATGTACTTCAATCAAGTTTGGGAACTTGTAGATCCACCTGAAGGGGTTAAACCCATTGGGTGCAAATGGATCTATAAGAGGAAAAGAGATGCTGCTGGGAAAGTACAGACTTTCAAGGCAAGACTTGTAGCAAAGGGTTATACCCAAAGAGAAGGGGTGGACTATGAAGAAACCTTTTCTCCAGTTGCTATGCTTAAGTCCATAAGAATTCTCTTATCCATTGCCACGTTTTATGACTATGAAATATGGCAGATGGATGTCAAGACTGCTTTTCTGAATGGCAATCTTGAAGAGAGTATTTTTATGTCTCAGCCCGAAGGGTTCATAACCCAAGGTCAGGAGCAAAAGGTTTGTAAACTGAATCGATCCATTTATGGGTCGAAACAGGCCTCTAGATCTTGGAATATTAGATTTGATACTGCAATAAAATCTTTTGGCTTTGACCAAAATGTTGATGAACCTTGTGTTTACAAGAAAATCAACAAGAATAAAGTAGTTTTCCTTGTACTTTATGTAGACGACATCCTACTCATTGGGAATGATGTAGGATATCTGTCTGGCGTAAAAGAATGGCTAGCGGCCCAATTTCAAATGAAAGATTTGGGTGAGGCCCAATATGTTCTTGGCATCCAGATTATTCGGGATCGAAAGAACAAAACGCTTGTTGGGTTTTATGCCCTAAAACTCGTTGATAGTAAATGAAACAAATTAATCGATCTCAATAAAGTGTTATTTGAGTAATTCAGTAATTTGGTTATTGAATAATCGAGTTTGCATTAATAAACCCTAAATCCAATAAACAAAGATCCAAGGTTGTTTAAATGAAACTTGGACTAGTATGTGGGGACATACGGGGATCAGTGTCCAAGTAACAACCTAAATGGTCTATAGTATAGGGATAAGGCTGGGTACCTTATCCTGGTGACACTATGTGATACAGCCCACCTTGTATTCGATACAGATGCAATGATCCAAAGCATCCATGTAGGAGACATGCGGGTGGGGGTATCCTATGCAATGAGTTTGCATAAGACCGGACCGCAAAATAGTAACCACTAGATGTAACGTCGTTAACTAGTTTAGGTTGTTATTTCAATAGGATGACCTAGGTAACTCAATCTCAATCCTGAGTCTGTTATGAACCCCTTCCAGGAGGGACTGTCCTTAGATTTGTATGGGTGAGAGTGGCCAGTTCGCCGACTCAATAAGCCTACCATTTCAGGGGCAAGACCGACTGGGGGCTGGGAACATAACAGTACAAGACGGAATTGACTCCTTCCCCTATTGGGGTAAGTAGATGTGTGTTCCCTTAAGGGCTGATTCTAGGGCTTGAACAAAGGCGCGCCATCCTCTCCTAGCTGTTGGGATAGGTGTCCTAAAACTCGTAGATAGTGAATGATAAACGAATTATATACTTATTCGATAAAAGCGTTATCGAGACTTCAGTAAAGTTATTACTGAATAAAGTAAATTGCACTTATAATTACTCAAATCCAATAAACTAAGATCCATGGCTATAGGATGAACTCTTGAGCTTTATGTAGAGACATAAAAGTGGATCAAGCTTGAGTAATAGCCAAAACGGTCTATAGTATAGGAATAGGGTTGGGTACCTTATTCTGGGGACACTATGAGACGCGGCCCACTTTATAGATGGTATAGACGATGTGATCCTAAATCGTCCATGTAGAGACATGCGAGTGGGGGCGTCCTATGCAATGAGTTTGCATAAGACCAGGACCAAGAAATAAGTCACTCTCGCTTTATAACACCGTTTACTGACGAGACTGACTATTTCATGTGATGACCTAGGTAACTCGATCTTAATCCTGAGCTAACTATGAACACCTGTTTATTCGGGCTTATCCTTAGATCTGCATGGGTGAGAGTGGCTCAGTATCGCCGACTCAATAAGCCTCCCATTTCAGGGATAGGAACGGGTAGATAGCTGGGGACATAGTCGTGCGAGAAGGAATTCACTCCTACCCAAAATAGGGATAGTAGAAAGGTTGTTCCCTTAAGTGCTGACTCCAGGGCTTGAACAAAGGGATCCCGCCCTCTCATTGGCCCGAGAGGGACTCGGTTTATTGGTTGGACCATAAACCAATTGTTCATTAGAGGATCAGTGGGACTTAAGGAACTAGAAGTACTATAGGGGTGAAACGGTTTTTTGACCTAGCTATAGCTACGAACAACCTGTGAAGGATCGACTTACTAATCATGGTTAAATCAAGTGGACGGAAATATATCTATAGTGAGGGGAGTGCAACTATCGGGCTATAGTGCAGTGTCCCGGTAGTTAACGAATGTTGGCTAATTTGGATAATGAGATTAGTCGGTTAGCCTCGAATCGTTGGAGCCCATGATCTATAGGTCCATTAGGTCCCCCTACTAGCTCATATCGGAATTAAGCCTAGAACAAAAGATAGGAAGCTTTGAATCGTTCAAAATCGGGAAAAAGGGTATTATCGTAAATTGTGTTTGACACAATAATTTAATTATGAATTAAATTAGAAAATGAGAGATGGAGTATTTAAAAGTGTTTTGAATACCATATATATGTATTAGGAATCATATATGATTAATTGCACAAGATTAGTATGATTAATTGGATTAATCATAAGAAATCATTTTGAAATGCCTCAAAATCAATTACCTAATGTTAAATTCAATTTGGAATTGAAATGAACATTAAATTGCAAGCTTGAAATTAGATTTCAATTTGTATTTAGTGGATTTAGTTGGAAATCCACTTATGCATGAACATTCAAAGTGGAAAGACAACTCACTCATGCATTGTTGCATGTCTTGTGAGATGTACACCTAGAATCCACTTGAACTTGCAAATACACCATGTGTCTTGTGTCTTGAGGCTTGGGTTTGCATGGAGAATGTCTTTAAAAGGAGCTTGAATCAGATTCAAAGAAAGAGCCATTTGCTTAATGTTATGCTGCTGGAATTTGGACTCAAAGTTCTCTCATCTCTCATTCTTCTCCATTGCTTGATGCTTCAAGCATTCCCTTCCCATTCCCTATCTTATATAGACTCCCACAAGTCGTTCTTGGCCCGGAGTATAGTAGGGAAGACTCTAGAGGTTGTCCAAGGAGCATAGGAGAGGCAAACACCACAAGGAGTTCAACATAAGTGAGCTACAAGGGTTGGTGTTTTCTAAACTCTCTATTCTGTCTTTTCTAGAACATGCATGCTTAAGGAGTAAAATTGAATGTCTTAAGTGCTTTCGATCTTCAATTGCTTCCGCATGTATAATATGTACACCTTCAATTGGTATCAGAGAATGATTAGAGCACTTAATTCGTTTTAATTTTGCTTTGGTGGGTACCATTTTGAAATTGAATTTTCTGTGTGCTAAAATGGAAGTGTTCTGGTTTGGCAATTTTTTGAGCATTCAAACCTTCATGAAATTGTAATTGCTCGGATATGTAAGAGCGTTAATGTGTGTACTATAGTCTGTAATTTTTATAGAGTCATTAGAGTCCATATAGGCTGTAAAATCGAAGAAAAACCGGAGAAGACGCAGCAGAAAATGAAAATTCCAGCAAGCAGTTTTTTTTCTTCTTCTATTCCAGAATTTTGGTCCGGTTCAGCTGCTGCCTTTTGGTCCGGTTCGGTCTGTTACAGCCTCATTTCACTCATTGCATGGCCGGTTCATTGCTTGGATGAGCGGTTCGGGATGGTTCGTGAAGCTCGGGCGTGCTGCAAGTTTATTTATTAATTATTATTGTAATAATTAGTGAAATTGCTTGTGTTTTTTTTTAAAAAAAATTGCCAAACTATTCCATTTTAGCTTGATTTAATTACTTTATGCATTGTGAATGTATGATTTAATTAAATGGATGTATGTGCATTATGAGCATGCCATATAGTTTTAAAACACCACCATAGGAAAGCATGTTCATGCATTTGTTTAATTTTAATAAGTGTTATTGATTAATTCAAATGCATGAGGGAAATTTCATGTTTAATTAATATAAGAGTTGTATTAATTTAGGGAGATTCATGCTTGAATGGTTAATTAAAATTGATTAATTCTTATAATAGTTATAATTATTAAAAGATAAAATTAACCAAGCATGTAGCATGAAATTTCTTTAGTTTGTTTATAAGTGTTATATTCAAATTAGACTTGTTATGGATTGATTTTATAATTGTTATAAAAAGAGATAGAAATCTAAAATCTATAGCAAGATTAAGTGCATGCTCACTTAGGTTAATGAACCTTCAACAATTCGATCAACTTGCATAGTTTAGGTCGATATCTTGTAAAACAACGGTTACGAGAGAACTCACCCGACAAAATGCTGTCTAAGGCTGGAGGTATTTAAGTTGACGGTTTACGGAACACCTCCTACCTGGGCATTGAGTCGGTTCTTGAGTTAAGTTAACTCGAGTTTTATGAGCATGCGTGAGCAGTGTGAGGTTTTAAAGTGTTATCACCTAGACATCGTAGTATAAAGTGTTATACAAACCTAGACATAGGTTGTTTCTAAAGGGTGCTTTTCTTATAACTTGAATGATTGATTGTTATATGCTTTAAAACACCATTAGAAAGCGTGTTATAGGGTTTATTCATTAAAAGTTATAAGAGTTATAAAAGTTGATGAATAGAAACCGTAAAATCTATAACAAAGAGTTGCATGCTAACATAGGATCTTAGGATCTTATCATTCTTTAAATGGTTTAAAATGAAATAGACCTAAGATCGCCTTTTTCTAATAGGATTAGAAATATGTCTTACTTAGTTTTTTAAAATAGTTTTGAAATTCGAGTAAGTAGGACATAAGACCTTGGTTATAAGGGAACTCTCCCGGCAAATGGTTCGGAACCTGAGTTGAATTAACCAAAGTCTTAGTAGCATGCAATGTCACTAGGTTATTAAAAGAGTTTAATTCACCTAGACATTTAGTGTAAAGACCTTGTTTAATAAGGCATAGACTTAGATAGATTCATTTAGCGGGAATTTACCTAAGTAATAAGACCCTAAAACTTTACAACACTTTAGTGGGAGGAAAAGTATAGAAACGAAATATTCATATTAAGTTTCTACTCTCACGTCCCCCTGAGTTCACACCGTGAGATCCATGCTTGGCCTCGAGGCGCCCTGGGAGCGTCCCCCTACGGATGGTGTTTGCATGGGTTAATATCAAGGTGAATGGGGAAAGTGTTCATAGTAAGTGGGAGAAGGAAACGTGTCAAACGTATCCTGCGGTCTCCATCATTAGGTTGCACCGTGAGATTCCTATGCGCTGCCTGCGAGTCGCCCTGGGAGCGATCACCCTACGGAGGGCTTGCGCATGGGATTCGGAACAACGCAAACTCCAGAAATGGATAGGGTTTCCTAGGGCCATTCCCAACATTAGCTCTTCCCTACGGTGGCATTGTTGGGGCCGTCCTCTGCGATCTGAAAATGATGGGTAACACTTACAAGATGGTCTTGACCAAATTAACGTTAGCTATTAACTATTGGAGTAAGAGTTATTCTGGGAATAGTATTTGGCCGAGATTGTCTTGATTCAGAGGAGGAGTAGCTGACTGCCCTACGGTAGAGGTTATTCTAAACCCCTGAAGTATCGTTGCAAATAAATCAATTGTATATATGGGTCGATGATTGCTTTTGCTAAATCTGATTGGATAAATGTGATTAATGGGTTTAGTGCTTGTTTCTAATAGAGATTAATTTGTTTGTTTCAGCAATATGTCGAAAAACGTATGTGCTTTGTCAAATGCCAAATTAAACGGTTTAGTACATACGACTAAGAATACTTGCTTAAACGCTAAACTCGTGGCAAAGAATTTAGGTTTGGTCTCAACTGAGGAATGTCCTCAAACTAACTGCATAGCCAAGAAAAACATAATCCACGACTCTAAATGCGATTTATTAGTCTTGGAATCGTGTTTAGTGGAAAACGACGATTCTGCCTGGATACTCGATTCAGGTGCCACTAATCACGTATGTTCTTCATTTCAAGGAATGAGTTCCTGGCAACAGCTAAAAGCTGGAGAGATGACACTTAAAGTTGGAACAGGAGAAGTCATCTCGGCTATTGCAGTGGGAGACGTAAAATTATTCTTCACCAAGGAACGTTACATGATATTAGATAATGTGTACATAGTTCCGAAAATTAAAAGAAATTTGATTTCTTTATCTTGTTTATTAGTACAAGGTTACTCAATTTCTTTTTCTGTTAATGAAGCGTTCATAACTAAAAGAGGTATTGATGTTTGCTCTGCAAACTTGAAGAATAAATTGTATGTTTTAAGACCAATTGAGTCTAAAGCTATTTTAAATCACGAGATGTTTAAAACCGTTGAGACTCAACCTAAAAAGCGAAAAGTTTCTCAAGATACCTATCTCTGGCACTTGAGGTTAGGCCATATCAACCTCAATAGGATTGGGAGATTGGTCAAGAGTGGACTTCTAAACAAGTTAGAAGATGACTCGTTGCCTCCTTGTGAGTCATGCCTTGAGGGCAAGATGACAAAACGACCTTTTACCGAAAAAGGTTATCGTGCCAAAGAGCCCCTAGAGCTCATTCATTCGGACCTCTGTGGACCAATGAACATTAGAGCTCGAGGTGGGTACGAATATTTCATCAGTTTCATTGATGATTATTCGAGGTATGGCTATCTCTACCTAATGCATCATAAGTCCGAAGCTTTTGAAAAGTTCAAAGAGTACAAGGCTGAGGTTGAGAACTTATTAGGTAAGACGATAAAAACACTTCGATCCGATCGAGGTGGAGAGTATATGGACTCAAGTTTTCAAGACTATTTGATAGAGCATGGCGTCCCAACTCTCAGCCCCTGGTACACTTCAGCAAAACGGTGTATCGGAAATGAGAAACAGAACCTTGTTAGACATGGTTCGTTCGATGATGAGTTATGCTCAGTTGCCTAACTCATTTTGGGGTTATGCAGTAGAGACTGCAGTTTATATTTTGAACGTAGTTCCCTCAAAGAGTGTTTCTGAAACACTGTTTGAGCTCTGGAAAGGACGTAAAGCTAGTTTACGACATTTCAGAATTTAGGGATGCCCTGCATACGTGCTAGAAGCAAATCCAAAGAAATTAGAACCTCGTTCTAAATTTTGCCTATTTGTAGGCTATCCTAAAGAAACGAGAGGTGGATACTTCTTCGATCCAGAGGAAAATAAAGTACTTGTATTGACAAATGCTACATTCCTAGAAGAAGACCACCTCAGAGATCACAAGCCACGAAGTAAAGTCGTTTTAAGTGAACTATCAAACGAAGCTACAGAAACATCAACAAGAGTTGTTGATGATGCTGGCACCTCGAGTCAATCGCGTCCTTCTCAAGAAATAAGAGAACCTCGACGTAGTGGGAGGGTTGTTAGACAACCTGATCGCTATTTGGGTTTAACTGAAACTCCAGTCGTCATACCTGATGACGGAATCGAGGATCCATTAACCTTTAAACAGGCAATGGATGATGTTGACAAGAACGAGTGGATTAAAGCCATGGACTTGGAAATCGAGTCCATGCATTTTAATTCAGTATGGGATCTTGTAGATCAACCTGAAGGGGTTAGACCCATAGGGTGTAAATGGATCTACAAGAGAAAACGAGACGCTACTGGAAAGGTACAGACCTTTAAGGCACGACTTGTGGCAAAGGGTTTTACCCAGCGGGAGGGGATTGACTATGAAGAAACCTTCTCCCCTGTTGCCATGTTAAAGTCGATCCGGATACTTTTGTCCATTGCCACGTTTTACGATTATGAAATACGGCAAATGGATGTCAAGACTGCCTTTCTGAACGGTAATCTTGAAGAACGTATCTACATGTCTCAGCCAGAGGGGTTCATAGCTCAGGATCAAGAGCAAAAAGTTTGCAAGCTTAAACGATCCATTTATGGATTGAAACAAGCATCTAGATCCTGGAATATGAGATTTGATACTGCGATCAAATCTTATGGCTTTGAACAAAACGTTGATGAGCCTTGTGTTTACAAAAGGATCATTAACAACTCCGTAGCTTTCTTAGTACTGTATGTAGATGATATCCTACTCATCGGGAATGATGTAGGTTATCTAACTGACATTAAACTATGGCTAGCAACTCAATTCCAAATGAAAGATTTGGGTGAGGCACAATTTGTTCTAGGGATCCAAATTGTTCGAAACCGAAAGAACAAAACGCTAGCCCTGTCTCAAGCGTCTTATATCGACAAATTGTTAGTTAGATATAAAATGCAAAATTCCAAGAAAGGACTATTACGTTTCAGGCACGGAATTAACTTGTCTAAGGAACAGTGTCCTCAGACACCTCAAGAAGTTGAGGACATGAGACGTTTTCCCTATGCCTCTGCAGTAGGTAGCCTAATGTATGCCATGTTGTGTACAAGGCCTGACATTTGTTATGCAGTAGGGATTGTCAGTAGATATCAATCCAATCCAGGATTCTATCACTGGACAGCCGTTAAAAATATCCTCAAGTATCTAAGGAGAATGAGGGACTATATGCTCGTGTATGGTTCGAAGGATTTGATTCTTACAGGATACACTGATTCTGATTTTCAAACCGATAAAGATTCGAGGAAATCTACATCGGGGTCAGTATTCACTCTAAATGGAGGAGCAATAGTATGGCGTAGCATCAAGCAAGGATGCATTGCAGACTCGACCATGGAGGCCGAATATGTAGCCGCTTGCGAAGCAGCAAAAGAGGCAGTATGGCTCAGGAAGTTCCTAACTGACTTGGAAGTCATTCCGAATATGCATCTGCCTATCACCTTGTATTGTGATAATAGCGGCGCAGTTGCAAACTCAAAGGAACCTCGCAGCCATAAGAGAGGCAAGCACATCGAAAGGAAATACCATCTCATTAGGGAGATTGTGCACCGAGGAGACGTGATCGTCACGAAGATAGCATCGGAGCACAACATTGCTGATCCATTCACAAAGGCTCTCACGGCTAAAGTGTTCGAGAGTCATCTAGAAGGTCTAGGTCTGCGAGATATGTACGAGAAATAATCTAGGTCAAGTGGGAGATTTTGTAACCGGTATTTTGATACCTTTGCATACTGGGTATTTAGATGCCCTAGTTTATTGTATTTTTACTCTGTTATTAATACAAGTATTTATTCACCCACTGTTGTTATAGATTATAGTACATCCCACTAAACTAAGAGTTTTAGTCCAAGTGGGAGATTGTTGGGATAGGTGTCCTAAAACTCGTAGATAGTGAATGATAAACGAATTATATACTTATTCGATAAAAGCGTTATCGAGACTTCAGTAAAGTTATTACTGAATAAAGTAAATTGCACTTATAATTACCCAAATCCAATAAACTAAGATCCATGGCTATAGGATGAACTCTTGAGCTTTATGTAGAGACATAAAAGTGGATCAAGCTTGAGTAATAGCCAAAACGGTCTATAGTATAGGAATAGGGTTGGGTACCTTATTCTGGGGACACTATGAGATGCGGCCCACTTTATAGATGGTATAGACGATGTGATCCTAAATCGTCCATGTAGAGACATGCGAGTGGGGGCGTCCTATGCAATGAGTTTGCATAAGACCAGGACCAAGAAATAAGTCACTCTCGCTTTATAACACCGTTTACTGACGAGACTGACTATTTCATGTGATGACCTAGGTAACTCGATCTTAATCCTGAGCTAACTATGAACACCTGTTTATTCGGGCTTATCCTTAGATCTGCATGGGTGAGAGTGGCTCAGTATCGCCGACTCAATAAGCCTCCCATTTCAGGGATTAGAACGGGTAGATAGCTGGGGACATAGTCGTGCGAGAAGGAATTCACTCCTACCCAAAATAGGGATAGTAGAAAGGTTGTTCCCTTAAGTGCTGACTCCAGGGCTTGAACAAAGGGATCCCGCCCTCTCATTGGCCCGAGAGGGACTCGGTTTATTGGTTGGACCATAAACCAATTGTTCATTAGAGGATCAGTGGGACTTAAGGAACTAGAAGTACTATAGGGGTGAAACGGTTTTTTGACCTAGCTATAGCTACGAACAACCTGTGAAGGATCGACTTACTAATCATGGTTAAATCAAGTGGACGGAAATATATCTATAGTGAGGGGAGTGCAACTATCGGGCTATAGTGCAGTGTCCCGGTAGTTAACGAATGTTGGCTAATTTTGATAATGAGATTAGTCGGTTAGCCTCGAATCGTTGGAGCCCATGATCTATAGGTCCATTAGGTCCCCCTACTAGCTCATATCGGAATTAAGCCTAGAACAAAAGATAGGAAGCTTTGAATCGTTCAAAATCGGGAAAAAGGGTATTATCGTAAATTGTGTTTGACACAATAATTTAATTATGAATTAAATTAGAAAATGAGAGATGAAGTATTTAAAAGTGTTTTGAATACCATATATATGTATTAGGAATCATATATGATTAATTGCACAAGATTAGTATGATTAATTGGATTAATCATAAGAAATCATTTTGAAATGCCTCAAAATCAATTACCTAATGTTAAATTCAATTTGGAATTGAAATGAACATTAAATTGCAAGCTTGAAATTAGATTTCAATTTGTATTTAGTGGATTTAGTTGGAAATCCACTTATGCATGAACATTCAAAGTGGAAAGACAACTCACTCATGCATTGTTGCATGTCTTGTGAGATGTACACCTAGAATCCACTTGAACTTGCAAATACACCATGTGTCTTGTGTCTTGAGGCTTGGGTTTGCATGGAGAATGTCTTTAAAAGGAGCTTGAATCAGATTCAAAGAAAGAGAGAGCCATTTGCTTAATGTTATGCTGCTGGAATTTGGACTCAAAGTTCTCTCATCTCTCATTCTTCTCCATTGCTTGATGCTTCAAGCATTCCCTTCCCATTCCCTATCTTATATAGACTCCCACAAGTCGTTCTTGGCCCGGAGTATAGTAGGGAAGACTCTAGAGGTTGTCCAAGGAGCATAGGAGAGGCAAACACCACAAGGAGTTCAACATAAGTGAGCTACAAAGGTTGGTGTTTTCTAAACTCTCTATTCTGTCTTTTCTAGAACATGCATGCTTAAGGAGTAAAATTGAATGTCTTAAGTGCTTTCGATCTTCAATTGCTTCCGCATGTGTAATATGTACACCTTCACTAGCCTGATAGGAACTCCTGTTTAGTGGTTGGACCCTAAACAACTTGTTCATTAGAGGAATCAGTGGTACTTAAGGAACCAGAGGTAACCCAGGGGTAAAATGGTAATTTGACCCAGCTGGTGTTACGAACACACGTGAAGGATTGACCTACTGCTTGGTCGATATCCGTGGACACAGAAATATTCTATAGTGAGAAGAGTGCAGCTGTGGGTCTTTAGTGGAGTGACCCACAGTTAATGAATGTTGACTAAACTTGGTCAATGAGTTTGGCCAATTAGTCTCGTATCGTTGGAGTTTCTGATCTGTAGGTCCATTAGGTCCCACTGGTAGCTCGTAAAGAGACTTGAGGCAATTAAGTATAAATTGTAAATTGAAAGTGTTCAATTTATTTGGGGAATCGTATAATGTATATTGATGCATTATAATATAAAGTTTATGAAACTTTATAATATAATTTTTGAATTAATTAATTCTTGAGAGAAAGTATTTGAAAGAGTTCAAATAAATTTAATATGAATTGGATTCATATTAATTTTAATTTTAATAAAATCCCTAAGATTAAATATATGATATTTAATTGGGTAAATTAATTAATTAAGGAATTAATTAATTATTTATTAAAATTAGAGACCTTTTCCTATTAGGAAAGAAAATATTTGAAAGAGTTCAAATAAATTTAATATGAATTGGATTCATATTAATTTTAATTTTAATAAAATCCCTAAGATTAAATATATGATATTTAATTGGGAAATTAATTAATTATGGAATTAATTAATTATTTATTAAAATTAGAGACTTTTTCCTATTAGAAAAAGGTCTCCCTTTTCCTATTAGGAAAAAGGTCTTGGCCTTTACTATATATAGGACCTCTGGGGTGGGGTGAAAGGTATCTCATTCATTCTCCTACTCTCAGAGAATTCTCCCAAAGGCTCCCACAAGTCTCCTGCCTCTAGAAGTCTCAGAGCCATGCCCCGGGAGTAGCCGTGTCGGGTAGAATCCTCGGGTGTCGAACAAAGAAGTTGTATGAGCCTTTAATAGTCATGGTAGAGATCCGTGGTTGAGCTCTGGGTAGGCGGGTATACTCCGGAGAAGAGGAGTCGTCCTAGATAAGAGCAAGAACTCTCGGTAAAGCGGTGAAGCTTAGAGAGGTTGGACGGATGGATGACTATTTGAGGGGAGGCTCGGTGGTACTTTGTTCGAGGGGAGGATTGTTGGGAGTGCGACCAAAGTCCCACATTGGCTAGATAAGGGGGAGATCATGGGTATATAAGGGAGGACTAGTATCTCCATTGGTATAAGGCCTTTTGGGGTGGATCCAAAAGCAAAGCCATGAGGGCTTATGCCCAAAGTGGACAATATCATACCATTGTGGAGATATGTGTGTGTCCGGTAGTCCCTTACAATTGGTATCAGAGACGATCGTAGATCTAATTTTGTTTCTCTAAAATTTCCATTGGCTATTGGTGGGATTGATTAATACATAATGTATGTATGATTTGCATTGAACTGTTTAGGTTAATTTTATGGCCATAGATTTTACTGTTTTTATGTGATTTGATCATGTAAGGGCCCGGTATTTCGGGTATTTTATGTAAAATCGAGTCCTATGTAAGTCCGGGTCTAGAATAGGTTTTTATGAGATAAAAATCGAAGAAATTGCGACGCTGTCACGATTACAGCACGCGCTAGAAATTCGCAACAGGACGGTTCAAGGCTGTTGGGCGGTCCGATTCACGCGGTCTAGTTGGGCTGGGACTGATTTGGTCCGGTTCAGCTAGAATTTAGCTCGGTTCGTGGTTTTCATAGCTGGTTCGAAGTTGTTCGGGTCGGTTCGGGCGGTCTAGACCAGTATTTGGAGCTGCAGAAGGATTTTTAGGATAGAATTTAGCTATAATTATTGTAATTTATGCTTCATTTTATCCTAGGGGCCAAAATTAACCGATTCAATTGCTATTTATTTGCTTCATGCATATTTATGTTATAATTGTTATAATATATGATAATTATGCATGAATTTAAATTTCATGAGTTATTTTGTATAATTGTTATATTAAATATATGAAATTGGAAAAGCATGATGCATGACATTAATTAGATAAATATAATTGTTATATTTTATTAATGTAGGATGCATGCTTAGCATTATTTTCATGAGAATTAATATAATTAGTTATATTATGAATGAAAATAATAAATATAAATCAATGCTTGTTTTCATGTATGATTTAATATAAAATGTTATATTAATTAAATGAAAATGGAATAGCATTGAGCATGACATTAATTAGATTAATATAAGAGTTATATTATATTAATGTCAAATTTCATGTAATTTAATTTCATGGATGTTTAATTAATATAATCGATATTAATTAAATGAAATTGAAATTGCATGAAGCATGACACCACTCTAGATTAATATAATCGTTATATTATCGTTATCGGCGTCATAATAATATGGTGTTGAATAATTAGAATATGATTGTTATTTTTCCAACACCATAGAAGCATGTTATAGGGCTAATCATTAAAATTTTATAATAAGTTATAAAATTGATTAGAAACCGTCAACCTATAACAAAGAGTTGCATGCAAACATAGGACCTCAGGTTAAAATGAATTAATTTTAAAATGTTTAAAATTAATTAGACCTAAGCTCATTATTATTCTAATAGGATTAGAATTATTTTCTTACTTAGAATTAAAAATAGTTTTAATTGACTAAGTCGGAAAAACATTACTATGATTATAAGGGAACTCCACCGGTTAAGTTCTGTCTAAGGCTGGGGGTACTTAAGATGACGGTTTACGGAACACCTCCTACCTGGGAACTAACCCAGAATACCGGAGTTGAATTAATCATAGTTAAATGTTAGCATGCAATATCACTAGGTTTATTAAAACAGTTTAATTCACCTAGATCTTTAGAGTGAAGAGTTTACTTTACTATGGTTATAAGGGAACTCTCCCGATGAAGTTCTGTCTAAGGCTGGAGGTACTTAAGATGACGGTTTACGGAACACCTGCTACCTGGGAACTGACTCGGAACTTGAGTTGAATTAACCATAGTTATGTTAGCATGCAATATCACTAGGTCAATTAAAAGAGTTTAATTCACCTAGATCTTTAGAGTAAAGATTTATCATAACTATTGGTTATAAGGGAACTCTATCGGTAAAGTTCTGTCTAAGGCTGGAGGTACTTAAGATGACGGTTTACGGAACACCTGCTACCTGGGAACTGAGCCGGAACTTGAGTTGAATTAACCATAGTTATATTAGCATGCAATGTCTCTAGGTAAATTAAAAGTGTTTAATCCACCTAGACATTAGAGAAAATACCTATATATATAAAAGTTATATACAGGCATAAACTTGGATAGATTCATTTAGCCGGAATTTACCTAAGTAATAGACCCTATAATTATAAAAATACTTAGTGGGAGGAAATATATCAAAACAAGATTTTCATAAATCAAGTTTTGCTCTCACGTCCTCAAAAGTTCACAACGTGAGGTTCATGCTTGGCCTCGAGTCACCCTGGGAGTGACCCTCTATGGATGGTGTTTGCATGGATCAATATCAAGGTGAATGACGGAGTATTTTATAGTAAGTGGGAGCAGGAACGTGTCAACGTATCCTACGGTCTCCTCCATTAGGTTGCACCATGAGATCCCAATGATCTGCCTGCGAGTCGCCCTGGGAGCGATCACCCTACGGAGGGCTTGATCATGGGAGTCGGAACAACGCAAACTCCAGAAATGGATAGGGTTTCTTAGGTCCATTTCCAACTTTGACTTTCCCTACGGTAGCATTGTTGGGGCCGACCTCTGAAATCTGAAAAATGGAGGGTCACACTTACGGGAAATTGTTAAGGTGTTAATAATTTCCTGACCGAAAAAATGGTAGCTAAGAACTATTGGAATATGAGTTATTCCGGGAATAGGGATTAGCTGAGATTGTCTCAATTCAGAGGAGGAGTAGCTGACTACCCTACGGTAGCTGTTGTTCTAAACCTCTGAAGTATCGTTGCAAAATGAATGTTTATTCTATGGGTTGATCATTACTTTTGCTAAATTGATTGGATTAAAATAATATTTATATTTTGTGTAATGGGTTAATGTAACAATACTTATTAAGTTAGTTTGTTTGTTCTCAGCAATGAAACGTTCTTTATATTCCTCGAATAACGCCAACTACAAAACTGGTATTTCTAATACAACTAAGAAAATGAACTTAAACACTAAATGCGTGGAATTGGTCTTAACTGAGGACGGTCCTCAAGCCCATATGTCTAATTTATCCGAAATTGTTCATGATGAATATGACATAGACTGCTTAGCACATCTCAATGAAAATAAATTTGATTTATTGATCATTGAAACGTGTATAGTGGAAAATGATGACACAGCCTGGATCCTAGATTCAGGTGCCACTCATCACGTATGCTCTTCCTTTGAGGGAATGAGCTTCTGGCAACAGTTGGATGCTGGGGAAATGACTCTCAGAGTTGGGACTGGGGAGCTCATTTCAGCTAAAGCAGTGGGAGATATTAAAATGTTCTTCTCCAGGGACCGCTATATGTTATTAGATAACGTATATATAGTTCCCAGAATAAAAAGAAATTTGATTTCTATTTCTTGTTTGCTAGAACAAGGGTATTCAGTGTCCTTTTCTGTGAATGAAGCTTTCATTACTAAAAGGGGTGCTGATATATGTTCTGCAAAAATGGAGAACAATTTGTATGTCTTAAGACCAATAGAGTCTAGGGCTATTTTGAACAATGAAATGTTTAAAACAGCTGAGACTCAACCAAAAAGGCAAAAAGTTTCTCAAAGTACCTATCTTTGGCACTTGAGACTTGGCCACATAAATCTCAATAGGATTGGGAGAATGGTTAAGAACGGACTTCTAAGCCAGTTAGAAGATGGTACTTTACCTCCATGTGAGTCATGTCTCGAAGGTAAGATGACCAAATGACCTTTTACTGGAAAAGGTTACCGTGCCAAGGAGCCCTTAGAACTCGTACATACGGATCTCTGTGGTCCAATGAATGTAAGAGCTCGAGCAGGGTATGAATATTTAATCTCTTTCATAGATGATTATTCAAGGTATGGTTATTTATACCTAATGAGTCATAAGTCTGAAGCCCTTGAAAAGTTGAAGGAGTACAGGACTGAAGTTGAGAACTTGTTAGGTAAGACCATTAAAACACTTCAATCTGATCGAGGTGGAGAGTATTTGGACTTAAAATTCCAAAACTATTTGATAGAACATGGAATATCGTCCCAACTCTCAGCACCAGGTACACCTCAACAGAATGATGTATCTGAAAGGAGAAACAGAACCTTGTTAGACATGGTTCGGTCTATTATGAGCTATGCTCAGTTGCCTAGTTCTTTTTGGGGTTATGCAGTAGAGACTGCAGTTTATATTTTGAATGTTGTTCCCTCAAAGAGTGTTTCTGAAACACCATTTGAGCTTTGGAAAGGGAGAAAAACTAGTTTACGTCATTTCAGAATTTGGGGCTGCCCTGCACATGTGTTAGTAGCAAACCCAAAGAAATTGGATTCACGTTCAAAATTATGCCTATTCGTAGGCTACCCAAAAGAAACAAGAGGTGGATACTTCTTTGATCCAAAAGAAAATAAAGTGTTTGTATCGACAAATGCTACTTTCTTGGAAGAAGACCACGTTAAATAACACATACCACGCAGTAAAATTGTGTTAAGTGAACTTTCTGGTAAAGCTACAAATAGATCAACAAGAGTTGTTGATGAGGCTGGACCTTCAACAAGAGTTGTTGATGAGCCCAGTTCAGAGGCTGGACCTTCAACAAGAGTTATTGATGAGCCCAGTACATCTGGTCAAGCCCATCCTTCTCAAGAGTTGAGAATGCCTCGACGTAGTGGGAGGGTTGTTATTCAACCTGAACGCTATCTGGGTTTAGCAGAAACTCCAACTGTCATACCTGATGATGGGGTTGAGGATCCATTGACCTTTAGACAGGCAATGAATGATGTGGATCATGACCAATGGGTCAAAGCTATGGACCTAGAGATGGAGTCTATGTACTTCAATCAAGTCTGGGATCTTGTAGACCTACCTGAAGGGGTTAAACCCATAGGGTGCAAATGGATCTGCAAGAGAAAACGAGACGTAGCTGGGAAAGTACAGACTTTCAAAGCTCGACTTGTGGCAAAGGGTTATACCCAAAAAGAGGGGGTGGACTATGAGGAAACCTTCTCCCCAGTTGCCATGTTAAAGTCGATAAGAATTCTCTTGTCCATTGCCACCTTTTATTATTATGAGATTTGGCAAATGGACGTCAAGACTGCCTTTCTGAATGGCAATCTTGATGAGAACATCTTTATGTCTCAACCAGAGGGGTTCGTTGCTCAAGGTCAAGAGCAAAAAGTTTGCAAGCTTAGACGATCCATTTATGGGTTGAAGCAAGCTTCCAGATCTTGGAATATAAAGTTTGACACTGCTGTCAAATCTTATGGCTTTGACCAGAACGTTGATGAGCCTTGTGTTTACAAAAGGATTATCAACAGTTCAGTAGCTTTTCTGGTGTTGTATGTGAAGGATTGGAATTCCCAATTCCGTTACAGCGGAAGCAATTGGACCGAATCGTATTTTAATTTCGTTTGGCAAAATACCAATACATTGGCAATTTTTCAGAATTCATAATTCTACAATTTAAGGTTAAGCAAACTTACTATCGTGGGCGACTCTGAATTCAAGAATGCTTTTGGATTGTGCAGGGACCAAATGTGTGAATCTACCATTTTAACACCACCACAAGGGCTTCCCCGCTATCCTCTGAGATTGGGAACTTGGTTGTGGGACCACGATCTTGAGAGGGAATATTTTACAGAGAAGAACTTCTCTGTGTTTCTAGTTGAGAGAGAATTGAGAGAGGGAGAGTTCAGAGAGATGTCTTCTGTACAATGAGTGTGAAGATTATGACCCCTCATGCGTGTGTTATTCATGTGAGGGATGAGATCTAATCTCAACCGTCCACCTCATCATAAGGTTATTAATTAATTAATTAATTAAAATTAATTAACTATATGCTAACCAATTAATCATATTAATTAATTAAGCATATTTACATTTAAATCATATTTAAATGCAATGCCCTCACATAATATATAGTTTTAATTAAACTTAATTAAATCACATTTAATTAAATTAATTAAACCACACAATTAATTAATTCTTCAATCAATTAAACATCACATATATTTAATTAATCAAACATTCAAATCATATTCAAATGGGCATCTCTCTTATAACCTATAGTTTTAATATAAATCATATTCACATTAAAATTAATCTATAGTTTTAATTTAATTAAATCACATTTAACTAAATTAAATTGAACAATTAATTAATTCAAAATTAATTAATTTTATAATTAGTTAAACATCTACCATATTTAATTAATACATATTAGAATTATATTCTAATATATATCTCTCATATGATATAGTTTAATTAAATCACATTTAATTAAACTTTAATTAACTAATTCATAATTAATTAATTAATTTACTAATTAAATATCATATACTTAATTAGCTATATATTTGAACTCTTTCAAATATATTATTCTCTCAATTAATAAAGTTTAATCTCAAATTAAACTTTATATTATAATGTATCACAATACATTATATTAATTGTATCTTATACAATTAACTTGATTCCCATATTGAATTTGAACTATTCAAATTCTTTCAAGATAAATTGTTCCCAATTACTCTTTATGAGCTAGCAGGGGGACCTAATGGACCTACAGATCAGAAGCTCCAATGATATGAGGTTAACTGAATAAACTCATTAATCGAGTTAACCAATATTCATTAACTGTGGGTCACTCCACTAAAGACCCACAGTTGCACTCTTCTCACTGTAGAATATTTCTGTGTCCACGGATATTGACCAATAACGGTAAGTCAATCCTTTACGAGTGTTCGTAACTTCAGCTAGGTCAAATTACCGTTTTACCCCTGAGTTACCTCTGGCTCCTTAAGTACCAGTGCTCCTCTAATGAACAACCTGTTTATGGTCCAACCATTAAACAGAAAGTCCCTCTCGGGCCAATGAGAGGGCGGGATCCCTTTGTTCAAGACCCAGAGTCACCACTTAAGGGAACACTCATCTACTTCTCCTAGAAGCGGGAAGGAGTGAATTCCATCTTGTGTTGTCATGTCCCCAGCCCCCCACTCGGTCTCGTCCCCAATAAGGTAGGCTTATTGAGTCGGCGTGCAGGCCACTCTCACTCGTACTAATCAAAGGACAATCCCTCGTGAGAAGGAGTTCATGACACACTCAGGATTAAGACTGAGTTACCTAGGTCATCCTATTGAAATAGTAACCTAACTAGTTAACGGTGTTACATCTAGTGGTTTACTATTTCGTGGTCCGGTCTTATGCAAACTCATTGCATAGGATACCCCCGCTCGCATGTCTCCTACATGGACGTCTTGGATCAATACATCTGTATCGAATACAAAGCAGGCCGTATCACATAGTGTTATCAGGATAAGGTATCCAGCATTATCCTTGTACTATAGACCTTTTAGGTTGTTACTTGAACACTGATCCCCGTATCTTCCCACATACTAGTTCAAGTTACATATCAACAACCTTGAATCTTAGTTTATTGGATTTGGGTCATATTGTGCAATTTTAGACTTAAATTAACAATAACACTTTATTGTAGAAAACTCAATAACACTTTATTGATACAAGTGTATAATTCGTTAACATTCACTATCTACGAGTTTTAGGACATAAAACCCAACAGTATGTAGATGATATTCTTCTCATTGGAAATGATGTAGAATATCTAGCTGACATTAAAAAATGGCTATTGACTGAGTTCCAAATGAAAGATTTTGGTGAAGCTCAGTATGTTCTAGGGATTCAAATTATCAGGAATCGTAAGAACAGAACGTTAGCCCTGTCTCAAGAATCATATATAGACAAGATGTTGTCTAGATATAAGATGCAGAATTCCAAGAGGGGTTTACTACCTTTTAGGCATGGAGTTCATTTGTCTAAGGAACAGTGTCCTAAGACACCTCAAGAAATTGAGGATATGAGACACATCCCTTATGCTTCAGCTGTGGGCAGTCTTATGTACGCCATGTTGTGTACTAGGCCTGACATTTGCTATGCAGTTGGGATAGTCAACAGGTACCAGTCCAATCCAGGGTTAGACCACTGGACTGCAGTTAAAAACATCCTCAAGTATCTTCGGAGAACGAGGGGCTATCAACTTGTGTATGGCTCTAAGGATTTGATCCTTACAGGATACACAGACTCTGACTTTCAGACTGATCAGGATTCTAGGAAATCCACATCAGGGTCAGTATTTACCCTCAACGGGGGAGCTGTAGTCTGGCGTAGCATCAAGCAAGGATGCATTGCAGACTCCACCATGGAGGCCGAATATGTCGCTGCCTGTGAAGCAGCTAAGGAGGCTGTATGGCTACGGAAGTTCTTGATGGATTTGGAAGTTGTTCCAAATATGAACTTGCCAATCACCCTTTACTATGATAATAGTGGTGCAGTGGCAAATTCTAACGAACCTCGCAATCATAAAAGAGGCAAGCACATAGAGCGCAAATATCATCTCATCAGAGAGATCGTGCAACGAGGGGACGTGATCGTCACGAAGGTAGCCTCTGAGCACAATATTGCTGATCCATTTACGAAGGCTGTCACGGCTAAAGTGTTCGAGGGACATCTAGAGGGTCTAGGTCTGCAAGATATGTACATAGAATAATCTCGGGCAAGTGGGAGAAGTTTAATGGGTATTGTGAATGCCCTAGTTTATTGTATTTATCTGTATTTGTACTTTTCATGTATTATACAGTATTAATACAAACTACTATTCCTACTTCAATGATTATTCATTCAATTTTGATTGTTGATGTACATTGCCCACTAGAGTTTTAGTTCAAGTGGGAGTTGTTGGCTTTTATACCCTAAAACTCGTAGATAGTAAATGAAACAAATTAATCGATCTCAATAAAGTGTTATTTGAGTAATTCAGTAATTTGGTTATTGAATAATCGAGTTTGCATTAATAAACCCTAAATCCAACAAACTAAGATCCAAGGTTGTTTAAATGAAACTTCGACTAGTATGTGGGGACATACGGGGATCAGTGTCCAAGTAACAACTTAAATGGTCTATAGTATAGGGATAAGGCTGGGTACCTTATCCTGGTGACACTATGTGATACGACCCACCTTGTATTTGATACAGATGCAATGATCCAAAGCATCCATGTAGGAGACATGCGGGTGGGGGTATCCTATGCAATGAGTTTGCATAAGACCGGACTGCGAAATAGTAACCACTAGATGTAACGCCGTTAACTAGTTTAGGTTTCTACTTCAATAGGATGACCTAGGTAACTCAATCTCAATCCTAAGTCTGTTATGAACCCCTTTCAGGAGGGACTTGTTGGGTTTTATGTCCTAAAACTCGTAGATAGTGAATGATTAACGAATTATACACTTGTATCAATAAAGTGTTATTGAGGTTTATGCAATAAAGTGTTATTGTCATATTAAGTATAGAATTGCACAATATGACCCAAATCCAATAAACTAAGATCCAAGGTTGTTTACATGAAACTTGAACTAGTATGTGGGGACATACGGGGATCAGTGTTCAAGTAACAACCTAAAAGGTCTATAGTATAGGGATAAGGCTGGGTACCTTATCCTGGTAATACTATGTGATACGACCCGCTTTGTATTCGATACAGACGTATTGATCCAAGGCGTCCATGTAGGAGACATGCGAGCGGGGGTATCCTATGCAATGAGTTTGCATAAGACCGGACCACGAAATAGTAAACCACTAGATGTAACACCGTTAACTAGTTAGGTTACAGTTTCAATAGGATGACCTAGGTAACTCAATCTCAATCCTGAGTGTGTCATGAACTCCTTCTCACGAGGGATTGTCCTTTGATTAGTACGGGTGAAAGTGGCCAGCTCGCCGACTCAATAAGCCTACCTTCTTGGGGACAAGACCGAGTGGGGGGCTGGGGACATGACAATATATTATGGAATTCACTCCTTCCCCTATTGGGGCAAGTAGATGTGTGTTCCCTTAAGGGCTGATTTCGGGGCTTGAACAAAGGCGCGTCGTCCTCTCTTGGCCCGAGAGGAACTCTTGTTTAGAGGTTGGACCCTAAACAAATTGTTCATTACAGGGATCAGTGGTACTTAAGGAACCAGAGGTAACCCAGGGGTAAAACGGTAATTTGACCCAGCTGGTGTTATGAACACACGTGAAGGATTGACTTACTGCATAGGTCGATATCCGTGGACACAGAAATATTCTACAGTGAGAAGAGTGCAGCTGTGGGTCTTTAGTGGAGTGACCCACAGTTAACGAATGTTGATTGACTCGGTTAATGAGTTTAGCTGATCAATCTCGTATCGTTGGAGCTTCTGATCTGTAGGTCCATTAGGTCCACCTGCTAGCTCATAACGGGTTCTGAGATAATATAGTCTTGAATATTAAGAGGGAATTTCAGTTAATTGTATTTTGATGCAATTAATATAATGTATGGAGATACATTATAGTATAAGTTTAATTAATGAATTAAACTTTATAATAAAGTTAATTTTGGATATGATTCAAAATTAATTAATGAGAGAATTATGAATTTAATTAAATATGTGATATTTGATTAATTCATGAATTAATTAATTGAGAATTAATTAATTTAATTTAATTTGGTTAAATGTGATTTAATCAAATTAATACTATAGTTTATATTAATGTACATTTTGATGCACATTAAAACTATAGGTTAAATGAGAGATAAAAATGAATATGATTCAATTATAAAATTAATTAAATATTTGATATTTAATTAGTGTGGAATCAATTAATTTAAATTAATTGAATGGTCTGTTTAATTCAATTGAATATGATTTAATTGAATTAAAACTATATGTTATAATTGATTTAATTAAAATTGGTTTAATTAAATTAATTATAATTAAATTAGATAATTAATTATTATTTCAATAATTATTAATTATTTAATTTATTAATTATTATTTGATAATAATTAAACGGTCCAGATCTAATTGGTTTAGATCAATGGACAGGATTGGTTAGGGAGTTAAAGATAACTTCCCAACCTAATCCTACGTAGTTGCCTGAGGGGTTTGGCCATTCTGTGATTCACTCTCTCATTCTCACGCAAAACAGAGAGAATTTTCTCTCTAGTTTTTCTCTCAAAAACAGCAAGCACCTTGCTGAAAATTCCCTTCCAAGACCGAATTTTGGGTTCCCACAAGCCATATCTCAGCGATCCTAGAGGATAGTGGGTGATCCGTGGTGGTGGTGTCCATTGGGAGGAAGAAGAACGCGAATTGGAGCATTGTGCTGATTGTTCTTCTAGTTCATGTAAGTGATCTTAATCTTAAATAAATTTCCAGCATGCTTAATCGTTATTTTTATTTAGAAATTGTTTCTGAATTTTATTGCCCAACGTATTGGTTTTCTTTAATTGAAATTAAATCACGAACGGTGAAAAACCGCTTCCGCTTGGGATTCAATCCCTTCAGGACTGTCCTTAGATTTGTATGGGTGAGAGTGGCCAGTTCGCCGACTTAATAAGCCTACCATTTCAGGGGCAAGACCGAATGGGGGCTGGGAACATAACAGTACAAGATGGAATTCACTCCTTCCCCTATTGGGGTAAGTAGATGTGTGTTCCCTTAAGGGCTGATTCTAGGGCTTGAACAAAGGCGCGCCGTCCTCTCCTAGCCTGAGAGGAACTCCTGTTTAGTGGTTGGACCCTAAACAACTTGTTCATTAGAGGAATCAATGGTACTTAAGGAACCAGAGGTAACCCAGGGGTAAAACGGTAATTTGACCCAGCTGGTGTTACGAACACACGTGAAGGATTGACCTACTACTTGGTCGATATCCGTGGACACAGAAATATTCTATAGTGAGAAGAGTGCAGCTGTGGGTCTTTAGTGGAGTGACCCACAGTTCACGAATGTTGACTAAACTTGGTCAATGAGTTTGGCCAATTAGTCTCGTATCGTTGGAGCTTCTGATCTGTAGGTCCATTAGGTCCCACTGGTAGCTCGTAAAGAGACTTGAGGCAATTAAGTATAAATTGTAAATTGAAAGTGTTCAATTTATTTTGGGAATCGTATAATGTATATTGATACATTATAATATAAAGTTTATGAAACTTTATAATATAATTTTTGAATTAATTAATTCTTGAGAGAAAGTATTTGAAATAGTTCAAATAAATTTAATATGAATTGGATTCATATTAATTTTAATTTTAATAAAATCCCTAAGATTAAATATATGATATTTAATTGGGTAAATTAATTAATTATGGAATTAATTAATTATTTATTAAAATTAGAGACCTTTTCCTATTAGGAAAGAAAATATTTGAAAGAGTTCAAATAAATTTAATATGAATTGGATTCATATTAATTTTAATTTTAATAAAATCCCTAAGATTAAATATATGATATTTAATTGGGAAATTAATTAATTATGAAATTAATTAATTATTTATTAAAATTAGAGACTTTTTCCTATTAGGAAAAGGTCTCCCTTTTCCTATTAGGAAAAAAGTCTTGGCCTTTACTATATATAGGACCCCTGGGGTGGGGTGAAAGGTATCTCATTCATTCTCCTACTCTCAGAGAATTCTCCCAAAGGCTCCCACAAGTCTCCTGCCTCTAGAAGTCTCAGAGTCATACCGGTGTAGCCATAGTGGTGGTGTTCACACTAGTTCGTGATTAATTCACAAGCAGTTGGTGAATTTAATCTGAGTCGTCAACGAGAGTAAGTAATTTGTTACTTTATAAATTAGATTTAGATCTAATATTTTTGTATGCTTAGCCTTAATATATATTTAGAATAGTTCTAATATTATTGCCAATGTATTGGTATTTTAGATTAAACAAAATTAATTACGAATCGGTCCCAATCACGCTTCCGCTTTACGGAATTATGGAATTCCAATCCTTCATAGCCCTGCCTCAAGCAACGTATATCGACAAGATGGTTGCTCGATATTCGATGCAGAATTCCAAGAAGGGCTTATTGCCTTTCCGGCATGGGGTTCACCTGTCTAAGGAACAGTCTCCTAAGACACCTCAAGAGGTTGAGGATATGAGACGGATTCCCTACGCCTCTGCCGTGGGTAGCTTAATGTATGCTATGCTCTGCACGAGGCCTGACATCTGTTATGCTGTAGGGATTGTCAGCAGATATCAGTCAAATCCAGGGTTAGACCACTGGACCGCCGTTAAAGGAATCCTCAAGTATCTTAGGAGAATGAGGGACTACATGCTGGTGTTTGGGGCTAAAGAGTTAGTTCTCACTGGATACACCGACTCTGACTTCCAGACTGACAAGGATTCTAGGAAATCCACGTCAGGGTCAGTGTTCACCATTAACGGGGGAGCTGTAGTTTGGAGAAGTATAAAGCAAGGATGCATAGCAGACTCCACCATGGAGGCTGAGTATGTAGCAGCTTGTGAAGAAGCTAAGGAAGCTGTTTGGCTAAGGAAGTTCTTGACTGATTTGGAAGTTGTTCCAAACATGAACTTGCCCATTACTTTATACTGTGACAGCAGTGGGGCTGTAGCCAATTCAAAAAAACCTCACAGCCACAAACGAGGTAAACATATTGAGAGGAAGTATCATCTGATTCGAGAGATTGTGCAAAGAGGAGATGTGGTCGTGACCAAGATCGCTTCAGAGCACAACATTGCTGATCCGTTTACGAAAGCCCTCTCGGCTAAAGTGTTCGAGGGTCATCTAGAAAGTCTAGGTCTACGAGACATGTATATGGCGTAATCTAGGGCAAGTGGGAGATGTGTAATGGGTGTAAGGATGCCCTAGTTTATTGTATTTTGTATATTTACTTTTCATGTAATGTACAACATACATTTACCATTTCCAGCTTTGGATTATTTTGTATATAATTTCCCATTAACTTGAGTTTTAGTTCAAGTGGGAGTTTGTTGGGTTTTATGCCCTAAAACTCGTAGATAGTAAATGTACATTTGACCAAACATTAATAAAAGTGATGTATTATTCAATGTTTGTATTATATCTTGTCTTATTAACCCTAGTCCAATAAACTAAACATCCAAGGCTAATAGAATGAGGCTTGAACTAGTATGTAGGGACATACAGGGATCGATGTTCAAGTTTTAGCCTAAAGGGTCTGTAGTATAGGGATAAGGCTGGGTACCTTATCCTGGTGACACTATGGATACGACCCGCTTTGTATTTTGATACAAACGTAATGATCCAACGCGTTCGTGTAGTTGACATGCGAGTGGGGGTATCCTGTGCAATGAGTTTGCACAAAGACCGGACCGCGAAATAGTTAACCACTAACTGTAACACCGTTAGTTAGTTCGGTTTCTATTTCACTAGGATGACCTAGGCAACTTGGCCTTAATCCTGAGTGGATTATGGACTCCTGTCCATGAGGGATTGTCCTTTGATTTGTACGGGTGAGAGTGGCCTATTTGCCGACTCAATAAGCCTACCATTTTGGGGACAAGACCGATTGGGGAGCTGGGAACATAGTCTTACAAGATGGAATTCATTCCTTCCCAACTTTAGGGCAAGTAGAAGTGTGTTCCCTTAAGTGGTGTCTCCAGGTCTTGAACAATGGGCCCTACCCTCTCTATGGCACGAGAGGGACTTCTGTTTGTTGGTTGGACCTCAAATAGGTTGTTCATTAGAGGAGCACTGGTACTCAAGGACAAATAGGTAGCCCAGGGGTAAAATGGTAATTTGACCTAGCTGGGGTACGAACACACGTGAAGGGCTAACTTGCTCTTGACGGTCGATATCCGTGGACACAGAAATATATCTACAGTGAGAAGAGTGCAGTTGTGGTTCTTTAGTGGAGTGAACCACAGTTAACGAACATTGATTAACTTGGTTAATGAGTTTAGCCAATTAATCTCATATCGTTTCAGCTTCTGATCTGTAGGTCCATTAGGTCCCACCGGTAGCTCACTAGGGGCGTTGAGGTAAAATTCTAAGGGAGAGTTGAATATTCGAAGGTGTTCGAATATTAAGCTCACATATGAATTTGATTCATATTAAAACTATAGGTTATAATTAATGCACATTTGATGTACATTAATACTATAGTTTAATTGAGAGAGATATAGTTAAATATGTGATATTTAATCATAATATTAATTAATTGTTGAATTGATTAATATTCCGTTTAATTTAATTTAATTAAATTTGATTTAATTAAATTATTTTCAAACTTTGGGTTAGGTGGGAAAGTTTATGTAAAACATGGTTTACATAAATGATAATTAATTTAAATGTTAAATTAATTATTACTAATATTAATTTATTATTAATTAATATTGATATTTATCAATCAGTTAAAATAACTGATAGATATTTCCCTTCCCACTACTCAGTACACGTTGGGAGTGAGGGTTTTAAGGGAGTTGGGTCAGTTTTAGCGAAAAATAACCCATAATACTCTCTAACTTCTCAACCCTAATTAAGGATTCTCTCTCAACTCATTCAGATCAATCGTACTTTTTGCTCTCTAGCAAGACAGAGGCTCTTTTCTCCCTAGAATTTCCTAGAGATTTACCGTGCTCCCACAAGCAATCAGCGAATTTCCCCGTGAGGATACCGGTGCTACTGCGTGGTAGTGTTCGTGATTAATTTGCTGCATTAAGAGTAGATCTTGTTGCTGGAATTTGTCGTCACTGCAGAAGTTTCATTGGCGAATCGATCAAGAACACCTTCTAAAGTAAGTATTTCTTGATCTAGGATCATTAGAATCCAATTTAGATTAGATCTAGATTTTTCCTAATGAGTTTTAGCATGTTTTATAATTAAAATTCAGCATGTTAAATTATGTTTACTGTTGTGTTTTTTATTTGCCAACACATTGGTATTTTAGTTCAAATTAAAACTGAGTTAAGGTTCTGTTCGTTTCCGCTACGAAAGAGCTTTTATCCCTTTAGGGGCGTCCATGGGTTTTAAGTCGGAATTTAACTCCCACAGTTAGTAAATGACACCTAGTCTGCGAAGCCAAGTTCCGTCCATTTAGCTTCTCATTTCAATCTAATACATCTCAGTCCTAGGTGTTTAATTGACACGACCCCCTACTAGGGTAACTAGCCTATTCTTTTTCCTTTCTTACTCCTTTTCCCTTTAAGGCCTCTTAACGCTCAGGCTAATTTTAACTGCAACCTAACCAATGGAATTCATTCTCTCCAAGATTACTGACAGGCTAGACCGATAAGTACCATCCCAACTCAGTCAATTACAGAAAACCTAACAGACATTCAACATTTCTGAACAAAGAAACCACCACTTCTCACTGTCTACATACATTGCCAGTCAACCATAATATATCAAAGTAATGCACTCGCATCTATCTCAAGCACAAATACGCAACAACCATATTCTTGGAAACAAAAGCATTCATATCATCTCAGTCTCCACTCAAACAACATATAACACAGTCTCATGCCAGAAGCACAACCGTCATATCAATGCATAAATTAGTGTTTAATTCAGCAAGTTAACTTACCTTGAGGTAACTACAGCTTGATTGAAAACACCAAACAATTTGATATAGCGCCAACCACGTTATGCGAAAATGTATTCTAACAACACACATATAAGGTTCTCACATCAGAGGAATTCCATTTTCGATAATTTTCCTAAAGACACAAGACTTGAGAAGGTCGAAAACTCACCCAAACGAAACTTAACGCTTGCTGCCCAGTTTCCAAATTTCGATCCGCCTTTAAGGATTCGACCACCACTTACTACGGATACCTTGGATTAAGATTCAATGTTAATGGGTATTCCATTAAAGGACATAAGACCAAATAGACCTGAAACTTACAACCTCCTTACCCACTGTTTGATTAGTCGAATCGTCGAACGCTCAAGATCTGAAGCGGCTCGAGGCAGCGTGCAACTGTTTGACTGAAGACGGCAGCGACGTGCGGCTGTTTGGTTGAAGATGGCAGTGACGTGCAGCTGTTTGATTGCTGCAATCGAGAGAGAGAGAGAGACAGACAGACAGAGACAGATAGATAGACAGATATTAGAGAGAGAAGGCGTGAAACCGAGGGAGAAAAACGAGAGAGAGAGAGAGAGAGCAAAAGGAAACTCACCGAAAGCGTGACGACGGCGACGGTTCGCGACGAGGGATGATGGCGGCGTGCGGCGAGGGAGGGCGGCACGATCTGATACAGTAGAGAGAGAGAGTGCTGAGAGAGTGTGAGATTGAGGGAGAAAGAGACGAGAGAGAGAGAGAGTGCTGAGAGAGAGTGCTGAGAGAGAGGGGACTCACCGGCAACGACGACGGAACAGACGGTAGTGTGCGACGACGTGTGTAGACGGAAGAAAGAGATCTGAGAGGGATGAGGGCACGAGAGAGAGATAGAGGGTGAAGGGAGAAAAAAATCTGAGATATATATATTTTTTTTAAAAAAAAACGGTCCTTTGATTGAAATTTGGGGGGAAACTTTCCCCCCTTTCTTCCCTTTTGACCGGGCAAAACACCCACTTTCCTTGGGTGGAGACCGAGGGATACATTGACACGTGTCCCGCTCCCACTTACTATGGGCACTTTCCCCATTCACCTTGTTATTGACCCATGCAAACACTTTCCGAAGGGAGGCCGCGCTAAAACAACACAAAGCCGAACATGAATCTCACGTTGTGAATATAGGGACGTAGGAGTAAAAACTCGATTTAAATCAAGTCTTGATTCCCACTAAAGTGACTTTCCATATATTTTAGGGTTTATTAACCTAGATAAATTCGGCTAATTCAATTTATCTAAGTCTAATCCTATTATAACTATTATAATGGGAATTTTACTGTAATGTTCTAGGTGAATTAAACTCTTTTAACATACCTAACAACAGCGTATGCTAACAAGACTATGGTTATTTCAACTCAGGTTCCGTGTCTGTTCCCAGGTAGCAGGTGTTCTGTAAACCGTCAGCTTAAATACCTCAAACCTTAGACAGAACTTAACCGGGAGAGTTCCCTTTTAACCATAGTAATGTAAAGTCTTTACTCTAAAGATCTAGGTGTATTAAACTCTTTTAATTAACCTAGCGACATTGCATGTTTACATAACTGTGGTTAATTCAACTCAAGTTCTGGGTCAGTTCCCAGGTAGGAGGTGTTTCGTAAACCGTCATCTTAAATACCTCCAGCCTTAGACAGAACTTCACCGGTAGAGTTCCCTTATAACCAATAGTTATGTTTGTCCTACTTAGTCATATTAAAACTATTTTAAAACTAAGCAAAACTTAATTCTAATCCTATTAGAATTAACGTGATTTTAGGTCTAATTAATTTTAAACATTTTAAAATTAATTCATTTACCTATGATCCTATGTTTGAATGCAATCTTTATTATAAGGTGACGATTTCTAATCATCAATTTTAAACTATTCAAATTTTAATGACTAGCCCTATAATCATGACATTTTTTTTACTAATATTATGATTTTTAAAACTATTTATTAAAATATCGTGGTTTTGAAACTTATTATATTAATATTTTTTTTTAAATTTTCGAGAGCAACTCGTCTCTTGAAGAGACGACCTGCAGCACGCGTCATGAGGTCGTCTCTTCAATAGTGTAATGATCTGGTCAAAATAGATTTAATATGATCAATATATTTTTCAACATTTTATTGTTCTACTTCATTTCTGTTGCAGTGGCTGAGCGTCCCTCTTATAAATTGATGCGCGTGGGTTCGATTCCATATAAACGCAATTTTTCGTCTTTTTCTGTTTTCTGTTTTTTTTTCCTTTTCCGTTTTTTTATTATTTTATAAGGTAAAATAATAGGAATTATTTAAATAATTAGCATTTATTTAAATTTTATTTTTTTTAAAATAAAAAATAGGAATTTATAGAAAATATATAAAATAAAATATGTTATAAAAAATAATTTAGTAATTTTCAAATTATTTGAACTTTGAAGAAGGAGAAGAATCCCAACTAATATTTTATATTTTATTTGTCTAAAAGAGAAAAGAGGAAGAAAAAAAGTGGAAAGAAGAAATAAAATAGAAAAAAAATGGTAAAACGAAAAAGGAAAAAGAAAAAGAAAGAAAAACGGAAAAGAAAACAAAAGAGAAAGAAAAACAGAAAAACTGCATTTATATGGAATCGAACCCACGCATTGTAGCCTGTAAGAGGGACGCTCAGCCACTGTAGAGGAAACGAAATATTGTAAAAGAAGTATTAAAATGTGTATATCTTACTAAATCTATTTTGGCCAGATCTTTACACTATTGGAGAGACGACCTCGTGACGCCTGCAGGTCGTCTCTTCAACAGACGAGTTGCTCTCGGAAATTTAAACAAAAAT
Source organism: Luffa aegyptiaca (assembly GCA_017139565.1). Classification (NCBI taxonomy): domain Eukaryota; kingdom Viridiplantae; phylum Streptophyta; class Magnoliopsida; order Cucurbitales; family Cucurbitaceae; genus Luffa; species Luffa aegyptiaca. The sequence goes on from CM029403.1 coordinate 28,030,808, forward strand.
ATTAATATAATAAGTTTCAAAATCACAATATTTTAATAAATAGTTTTAAAAATCATAATATTAATAAAAAAATGTCCTATAATCATGCATACTATAGTTTTAAAATAGTTAACAATCATATTCAAGTTAAATAATAAAACTATATATATTGGATTGCATTGCATGAAATTAATATAACAATTATAATAAGCTATGGATGTTTCATGCTCAATGCAATATTGATTTCCTTATTAAATAATTATAACGATTATATTATTGCCAATCAAGGTAAATCAAAGTAGCATGCTGCAAACAACTTATCAAATATAACTCTTTATATTTAACTAAGTAATTTCATGCATCATGTTGTTCTATTTTCCATGATTTTAATATAGCTCAACTATATATTAAACATCTCATGAAAATAAATCATGCATTTCAATCATATATTATAATTTAAGGGAAAAATACATTTTTGGTCCCTAAGGTTGGGTTAAGTTACACTCTGGTCCCTGAGTTTTCAAACTCAACAAAAATACCCCTGAGGTTTGAGATAAGTAGAACTTTGGTCACTGCGGTCCATTTTTCTGTTAAACCCTAACAGTTTGCTGATGTGGCACCATTATTTTAATAAAAAAATTATTTTTTAAAATTTCTAAATAAAAATATATTAAAATAATATAAATATTATTATTTTTTTTTAATTCTTTCTCCTTCTCTCTCTTCTTCTTCTTCTCCATTCTCTTATTCTTCAACTTTTCCTTCTTCTTCTTCATATCTCCGGCGGCCGACAGCGGCAACCACCACTCACCGCCGCCAACTGTTTTGTTTTTTTTTCTTCCCCTTCTTTTCTTTTTCTTCTTCCTCCCCTCTTTTCACTGTTTGAAAAAAACAGAAAACGAATGGGGTTTCCCCCTTCAATTCCGGCGCCGGAGAGGGAGGAGGGAGGCCCTCCTCCGCCTCCGACGCCTGAGACGGAGGAGAGAGGTCCCTCCTCCCTCTCCAGTGCGTCTGTCTTTTTTTTTTTTTTTTTTTTTTTTTTTACAGTGAAAAGAGGGGAGGAAGAGGAAAAAGAAGAGAAGAAGAAGAAAGAAGAAAAAAAAAATCCGGCAACGGCCGCTGATAAGGCTAAAAAATATACCTATTTTACCCTTATATCTAGCTCATTTCTTGGTCAAATGTTGCATGTTTAGATCGATATTACTATTCCCGAGCTCAAAATATGCTTAAGTTGATAAGTTAGGGTGTTGAGAATCACTTTTGTCAAATTGTACTCATTTGTGCTTTAAAGGACTTGATTTTAAGAGAATTTGACTTAGTTTGTTGTTGTGCAGGAAAACAGAGGAAAAACTGGAATTTCTCAGAAATGCGACTGCATTTTTGGAAAGGCAAAAATGAAATGCGACCGCATTTCTGGAAAAATTGAAGCCGTTCCGAGTCATCCGCGGGTCGTTGTTGACGAGTCTTCTTTACACCTAACTAGCTGTTTTGACCCCGAAATTGACTGTGCAACCTTCCAACACCTATTTCGTAGCTCCTCAACCACTTTCTACACTATATAAGCTCAAGATTCGAAGTCAAATTCAAGCAGAACTCATTGGAAGAAAAGGGTGGTGACAGAACCCTAGCTCGACGCCTATGAGTAGGGATGCCTAAGGTCCTTCTTAGATGACTGAATTCTAACCTGAGTTAGACATCAAACCTTAGGTTTGTAGGGAATTTCACCCATTCCCACTTGTAAAAGAGAGAGAGTGGAGTGTCTTAGCGAACTCTAGAAGGATTGAGTAAATAGAAAACCCATAATATTTAGCTATCTCCATTATTTCCAGCCCATGGTTACTTTTCACTATTCTGTATTATTCACATTATTATTTCAATGAAAATGTATTCATTTTCACTTTACCTCACCATGAGTAGCTAAATTCCGTTGAGGGGTTCAATATGGTGAATTCCCTTATGGTTTAATGACTTGAAAGTGTTTTATTTGCTTAAGTTTCTATTCTATGCATGCCATTCTTTATTGATTATCACTCTAATCTTGTTGAGTTTAACTTGATAACTTAGACTTTGCATGCTATGTGAGTTTGATCTCGAAAGGGACAGGCGATATCAGCTCTCATAAAGGTGCTTTAGGAGAAAAAGCTGAGGGCAAGCTCCTAAGGCACCCTATATAGACTATAGGGTTATAGGTTGCATTCGTGATTTATCTATGTTGGAGTCGAGTCACAGAAATGTGCATAACGGTACTCGCTTAGCCTTCTAACGATTCTTGGGAGCAAGGTCAAATAGAAGTTAAATCTGACCCAATGCATTGAATAGGCTTAGGTTGAACATTACATGAGTATGGTTATTGCCTTTGGGATGAATCCATGTTAAATACCTCGTTTATTTCTTATTGTTATTCTTTAGTTATTTGCATGTTTTATTTATCTTTTCAAAAACCCAATCAATCAACTTATTTTCTTTGGTTACCTTTTCAAAAGCAATCATTTGAGCAGTTTCTTCATCAAATATGAATTTCCAGTTTAGTCCTCGTGGGATCGATACCCTTGGAATACTTCTAAGGTTTTTTTTATTACTACGTGCAACAGTGTATACTTGCACTAAGTGTTAGCTGAATTTATCTTTATTATTATTACTCATCTTATCTCACATTCCATCCATTCAGCTGATGACGCACCAAGTTTTTGGTGCCATTGCCGGGGACCAAAAGTGAAACCAGATTTGTATTTGAAATTGCGATCAGATTGCGACCGCATTTCTATCTCTAAGGGAATTTGACTTTGGTTTGCATTTGCTTTGCTTTTGCAGGTTGAAGTTAGTGCATGAACAAGGGGTGTCCACTCCTTGACATTGATCTGGAGATAGAAAGAACCTTTCTTTGTCGAAGGAAGGAACAAAGACGAAAGAGAAAGGAACAACAAGAGTTGAGCTCACGGGAATCTCTAGAGAAAGCATCTTACATTCAAGAGTTTCCAATGGAATCTTCTGGAGTCGATCCTCAAGTTGATCCACAAGATTGTGGAAGGGAGCAGAATGGCGGGAGAGTGCTCCTGTTCCTCCAGTTCCACCAGTGCCACAACAAGAAAATCCAATCTACATTGCTGAAGACCGCAATAGAGCAATAAGGGACTGAAGAAGAAGGAGCAATAAGGGTTGGCCACCGGAGCTGAAGAAGAAGGAGATGTGGTAGGAAGAAGATGGAGAGGCAAAAGAAGATGAAGAAGAAAGAGAGAGAGAAAGAATTTAAAAAATAATAAAATAATAATATTTTTATTATTTTATTTAAAAAAATTTTAAATTCATTTTTTATTAAAATAATAGTGCCACGTCATCAACCGTTAGGATTTAACAGAAAAATAGACGGCAGGGACCAAAGTGTAACTTAACCCAAACCTCAGGGACCAAAAGTGCATTTTTTCCATAATCTAATTATAACATACATAAATGCATGAGCATGCTTATAACCTAAGGTGAGATTTTAAATCTAAATGACATCCATAAAGCATTTAAATAGCGTATAAACCGATTAATTGGCCCTTAGGATAAAATAAAACACATAAATTACAATAATCTAAGCTATTTTATCCTAAAAACATCCTTCTGTAGCTTCAAAACCGGACTAGACCGCACGAACCGACCCGAACAGCCTCGAACCGGACTCCAAATCACCAAACCAAGCTTGAATCGAGCTGGACCGGGCCAAACCGACCCTATAGTAGAGAACCGGACTGCAAAAATCACCTTCAGCCGCCTCATGAAACCCTAGCCGCACGCCGCATGAAATCGCGTTTGTAACGACCCACCGTCTCATGACAAATTCCTAGGGCCATTACCACATACATTTCATTTTTTTTTCTTCTAAGAACAACGATAAAATGACATTTAAAGTAAAACATGCTTAGAAAATACGTAAAACTTTTCAGCCTGGGATCCCAGTTAAAACAGAACAAGAAGAAATTTTAGCCATTCAAGCAAAAGACTTTAAGCAGAATAAATCTTAAAAACATCACATAACAAGTTCCAAAAGAAGGAATTTTGAAAGCATAAAATGCGGAAGTCTATCCTAAGGAAATCCATGGCTCGTCGGCAGCAATCCGCCACGCGCTCCATATGTCATTGCTTGTACCTGAAAGGAAACATTTTGAAACGAATGAGTATTAAAAATACTCAGTAAGTAACACTACTATTGGGAGGAGATTTACAAGCATTACATGGATATTTGGGGGTTAGTTGCTATTAAAGGGCCTAATAGTCATTCCATTTCGTTTCATTTCATTTCACTTCAGTTCATTTCATTTCAGTTCATTTCATTTATCATGACGTACGGGTCACGTGGACAATTAACCAGCCTGTCACATGCTTACCAACTCACTGGATGTACACAAGTGGGAATCGCGAGAGATCTCTACTTCCACTGATAGTAGAAGGCACCCAGTCAGTGAAGCCAAGTCTCACCCATCAAGGCACCTATGTGTGCATAGCACTATAACTACCAACTCACTGGTGGGGCGTCCATGGGTTTGTAGTCGGAACTTTACTCCCACAGATAGTAGATGCACCTAGTCTGCGAAGCCGAGTCCCGCCCATTTAGCTCCTCATCTCAGTCTATAAACATTTCAATCCTAGGTGTTTAATTGCCACGGTCCCTACTGGAATAAGTAACCTATCCTCATTTCGTGTTAGGGCCCCTGCTAACAGAGTCTGATTTAGCTTGCAACCTACCCATCAAGTTTCTTCCCCATGAAGGTCTCTGAAGGGCTAATTTCACATGCTTTAACTACCTCGCCTTTCGTCTCATTCACGCGTAATTATCGAACCAACATCCAAAACACTAAGTAGAAAAGGCGCATATTTTAAACGACCAGCAACCAATATTAGCACATCGTAATCCAAGTGATAGCACGACAGTTAGCCTCGTTATTCCCTATAATGCTACCGAAAATTCGGCAGCATAACGACATACGTATAGTTGTTCCCAAATTTCTTATCACCTGTAACCAAGAGAATACACTTCCATATTCAAAACTGCCCAACTACAAACTTCCATAACACTTCTGAACAATAGAAAAGACTCCGAACTTCCACAAAACAAAGCGAGTCCGGTCTCGCATCCACAACCCAACTACGTAGAACATCCTATCTTACCCAACATAGAGCATTCAGGGCATTCAAGGTTTACCCAAGCAGAATATTCTATACTTACCAACACAAAACATTCAGAGCATTCAATATAGACGAACACACTCATAACCAGAAGATTTAATATCGCCAGAACACACAATATCCAACATTCCATATTCCATCCATACATAAACGATGTCTCATGTTCTGTACTATTCAAAGCATGTAACTATTCATAATAACTAGCCTAGCCTAGCCAAGGCTTTCCAAGTAGTAAGGTTACTTACATAGTGAAGAATATACTTGATTTAAGCACCCACCAACTAATTCAATGCGACACCGCTCACGCCACAAGCAACTCAAATCTAAAAAAAATCACAAGAAAGGTCTAAAAATTAGGGGCATCAAATTCTCATAATTTTCTTTAGATCCAACTTAAAATGAGGAGGCCAGGACTCAGTAAAAGAGATCGATGCTTGCTGTCCGGGCTTCCAATTTCACCTTAATTCTAAAATTCGGTCTCTTATCACTATGGGTACCTCGAAATCATTAACCAAACTCAATGGGTATTTTTCTAAATCTCTTTAATCAACCAAAAATAGACTTAATTCACTTACCCACTACTGAAGCTCGCTGGAAAATGCTAAAAACGACCCAAAAACGTTGCTGTCCGCACCACTTGCACAACGCGGCGATGGCGATGGCAGAGCAGATGGCGGCGAGCGTGAATGGAGGGCGGCGTGATCGGGTCTGAAGACAGCAGCGACGTGTGGCTGTTTGGTTGCAAAGGAACTCACGGCAGCGACAATGTGAGGTAAGCGGCGACAGCCGGGTGGGGATCTGCAGCAGAGGGCAGCGGCGCGTGGAGACGGTGAACGGAGAGAGAGAGAAACGGGTGAGAGAGAGAGAGACGAAAACGAGAAAGATAGAGAGAGAGAGAGAGAGACCTTACCGTCGGCAAGTGGCGGCGGCGTGGCGAACGGCAGAGGCGGAGGCGCGACGATCGGCGGCGGTGAGCAGCGGCGGCGAGCTGAAGGCTGAGGGGGAGAGAGGGAGAGTGCCGAGAGGGAGAGGGAGAACGTGAGAGGGAGAGAGATTGCCCCTTTTTTTTTGTCTTTAACGAAATTTTGGGGGGAAAAAGTCCCCCCATTTCCCTCTTTTTTTTTATTTTTTTTATTTTTTTTATTTGGGTTGTTACATCATACTAACCTTAAAAGAACTTTCGTCCTCGAAAGTTGCTAGTCCTGAAACATGTTTTGGTACTAGCCCCCATTTCACCTTCTCTTTCTCAAGCCACTTCTTTAGTCCTTTAATTCCGTTATAATACTTTTACCAAACCGAGTATTTGATTCCTTTACACATTGGAAGGGTTCTCACTACACTTTCTTAACAATGACACATGAACCATGCAACGACCTGAAAAAAAATTTGGCAGCACAACGACGTAACTTCAACAACTACGAAATTTTATTTTGGACCTGATACACAAGATTAACACACTTCTATAACCAGAACAATCCATACAACAATTTTCCACATCACTTGAGAGCAACATCACATACCCAAACTTACAAATAACAAGAACGAGTCAGACCTCGCATCAAGCATAACCTGATTAAGTCAATAAGGCCACAACACCTAAGAGAAAGGCATTATACTTATTACACATTCAAGAGCATCTCAAGGTACATGACAAGACCAAACCTCAATGAAAAAACTCGATCGTAACATAGTCGCCAAAACTACCACAAATTTCTGCCCAACATCAAATAGTAGATTCACATAATGAAATGCTTTAGCCCGCCAAAGACCACATTAACTCAACTATTTAATAATAATAAATAAATAAATAAAAACAACTACTAGCTAATGATCTCCTCCTGAGGCCCGTTTTTCCTCACCACCAAACATTAGGAAAACTTAATTCACTTACAACATTGATGTTTGGGAGGGACTCAAACCTCTATCCTCTTAGTCAAAGATACTTTTCAATTACTGCAAAGCTACTCTCACTTCCACATGATGGGTGGCCTTACAAAGGGCAAAATGTGCAATCTTTGTTAGACGGTAAACAATTATCCAAATTGTTATATAACATTCCATTGACCTTGGTAGCCCTTTAGTGAAGTTCACAACATTTTCATTTTAAACTCTTATGCATCTTGGTACTACCAAAATTACTAAGAAAGGTGCCTTGTGAGTTTTCTAACGACTCTTTCTTGAAAGGATAATCTGTTGGACCACATAGTTTCCCTTGGTGCAACGAGACTAAAACATGAGTGCGAGTAAAACCTTCTTAACCTACCTCACTAAGGTAGTAACCATTCTAAACCCTCTTGCTGAACATAAACAAGTTGCTTTTTCTCAAACTAGACACCATTGAAAGTTGAGAGCCAATCATGTTAGCACGCCTCCCGTTGACAACTCGATTTCTGGACGATCAAGCTCCCTCAGTAATGTACCATGAGATGACACCAAGGACATCATACTTACTGTTCTCCTACTAGTGCATCAATCATTGCATTCTCCTTGTTAGGATGCTATTTGGTCTCACAATCACAAGCCTTTACCAATTCCAACCATCTTCTTTGTCTTATGTTGAGCCCTTCCTATGCGAGGAAGTGCTTCATATTCCTATGAAAACTCTTTTTTGCATTTTCACTTGGTGATTTCTGTGAGTCCACTGGGTCAGACTGGAAACGTTTTGAGCAAACTTCCCACAGTAACCTGCTAGACTAAGGGAACTACAAATCTCTGCCACTATGTCAAGTCTAGGCCAACTGCAAACTACTTCCACTTTTAAAAGGTCCACTATGTTTGGAACAGAGAACTTACGAACCCGGCCACCTATTTCATTTGACGTTCCGGGGCGGGGCCCAATTATACAACACCACATTCTCCAAAAATTGAGAAACAATAGGAGATATATTAAGAGAAAGATTTATTCAAGAGAAAAACTTATCAGTTACACGCAATCACAAACTAGACGAAAGTTGCCCCTTTTCCATGGGGATTTACCCATCACAATATTACCCTTAGCAACTGCATGCTTGCGAAAAGAAAATTTGTCCAGTCAAAACTCATACTTAGAAAATTTGGCATATAACTCACTACTTCTCAAGGTCATACTTAGAAAATTTGGCATATAAACTTGCCGAAGATACATCTCATGTTGCTCCTTAGGCTTGACATAAACCAAATATGCTATCTATAAACACTTTGATGAGCAAGTCTAGAAAACTCTTGAAAACCTGATTCATGAGATCCATGATAGTTGCAAGGGTATTCATGAGTCCATAAGGCATCACAAAAAAAACCCATAATGGTTGTACTTGGTTATGGAGGTGGCCTTTGGAGATATTAACCTCCTCGATGCACATTTGATGGTATTCCAAATATAAACTTGCCTTTTAGGATACTTTCGCTCCATGAAGTTGGTCAAAAGATTATTCATGTGAGGAGAAAATACTTGTTCATTACTGTCATTTATTAAACTCTTGTCAATCGAAGCATAGCCGCAATGGATCCATCTTCCTTCTTATGAACAAAACTATTCACCCCCGGCGAAATACTAGGTCCTATGAAATCTTTTTCTTGTCATTCCTATGTTTGTGATTTGGACATCTTCAACCCTATTGAGGCTGCTATGCATGAACTTTTAGGAATGAGAGTTGTTCCCAACTCGAACTCTTTGATGAGGTCTACGTCTGATGCCGATGGTAAGCTTGGAAGGTCCAACCCCCTTTATCTTATACCAGCAAATCTCTTCCATTCATTTCAAGCTGACTTCATTAGTTTCTTGTACTAATTTGGTTCCAAAGTCAAAATCTCTCAAACTTCGACAGCACACCCGACAATCTACCTGTTCACTAGTAAAGCTTCAAATTTCCCTTTCAATAGTTCTTTGGCAACCATTGTTAACAATCTGCACCAACTAAAAGTTTCCTCCAACTCTGAATTAAGATAGATGCTTGCCAAAGAACTCTTCCATTATCTAGTTTGTCCTAGCTTGACCTTTTGCTTTTGGAGGAACATTCTCAAACTAAAGTCGAGTTTCATATCCAACATCTCTTATACAATTTCTTTCCATCTACACATACAAGGGTTCCAACTTTCTAATAATAACATGATTCCTTGCACCCATTTTAATGACTTCTAAACACAAACCACATAACAGAAATCAAGCCATACCCATGATCTTGGAGTCTAAACATTTTAATTTCTTTTGTCTCCCAAGATAGCAAAACTTTTCCATACTACTTTTCATTTTCTCAAATATATATATATATATATAGTCATCAAACTTATGATGTCGTCCTTCACTTTTCGAGTGAGAAATAACTTCAACACCAAAAAGCATGTCTCCACTTATAATATTCTCATAGATCTTTCATTTGGAGTTCTAAAATGAACCTATGGGGAGATTTTGCTTAATTACGTGGCCTTGTTTTTAAAACCTCGAAAATTTTCTCTTGGTCTTATTGAATTGGGGCCTCTTCTTCATAACAACGGAATGAATCATATCAAAGCAGCTCAAAATATTTGGAGAAGTAACTTTTCGGTTCAAACCCATAACCCACATTTTTTTTTTCCATTTTGAAACTCATGTTCTTTTTTTTTTCAAGCTATTTAACTTTCTTTGTCGACCACACCAACAAAGCTAGGCAACCTAAAAGAATTCCTCATATTATCATTCATACAACGCCTCTTCACTTTTCATTCTTTTAGGAGTGTCTCATAAAAATCCAAAAATATCTTACAAGTTCGCCCAAACATTGAACTCCGCAAGAGTAGTCATGATGTATTGCTCCTTTCAAGGTTTTACTCAAGAGACACCATCTTTGATATTTCGTGACCTTTGAAAAACATTACTCCCTTAAGATTTTCTTTTCTTTCCTTGTCCATACGGACTACTTTAATCTCACACTTAAGCATATACCTCATGATGGTAAAGCTTTCTCTAAGCCCTAAACACTTTCATTTCCACAAGAATACATAACAACAAGCATTTAACAAAGCATCACATTCATAAATCCATTCATGTATCTTCCCCCCCCCCTTTTTTTTTTCCTTTCCTCACATAACATAAACATTGACATACCTGGCGGTGACCGGATGCTTGCTGATGAGCCATGGACATACTTAAGGTTTACGATGTAAACCAGTCTACAGAACCTATAACCTAGAGCTCTGATACCAACTGTAACGACCCACCTTCTCATGACAAATTCCTAGGGCCATTACCACATACATTTCATTTTTTTTTCTTCTAAGAACAACGATAAAATGAAATTTAAAGTAAAACATGCTTAGAAAATACGTGAAACTTTTCAGCCTGGGATCCCAGTTAAAACAGAACAAGAAGAAATTTTAGCCATTCAAGCAAAAGACTTTAAGCAGAATAAATCTTAAAAACATCACATAACAAGTTCCAAAAGAAGGAATTTTGAAAGCATAAAATGCGGAAGTCTATCCTAAGGAAATCCATGGCTCGTCAGCAGCAGTCCGCCACGCGCTCCATATGTCATGGCTTGTACCTGAAAGGAAACATTTTGAAAAGAATGAGTATAAAAAATACTCAGTAAGTAACACCTACTATTGGGAGGAGATTTACAAGCATTACATGGATATTTGGGGGTTAGTTGCTATTAAAGGGCCTAATAGTCATTCCATTTCGTTTCATTTCATTTCACTTCAGTTCATTTCATTTCAGTTCATTTCATTTCAGTTCATTTCATTTATCATGACGTACGGGTCACGTGGACAATTAACCAGCCTATCACATGCTTACCAACTCACTGGAGGTACACAAGTGGGAATCGCGAGAGATCTCTACTTCCACTGATAGTAGAAGGCACCCAGTCAGTGAAGCCAACTCTCACCCATCAAGGCACCTATGTGTGCATAGCACTATAACTACCAACTCACTGGTGGGGCGTCCATGGGTTTGTAGTCGGAACTTTACTCCCACAGATAGTAGATGGCACCTAGTCTGCGAAGCCGAGTCCCGCCCATTTAGCTCCTCATCTCAGTCTATAAACATTTCAGTCCTAGGTGTTTAATTGCCACGGTCCCTACTGGAATAAGTAACCTATCCTCATTTCGTGTTAGGGCCCCTGCTAACAGAGTCTGATTTAGCTTGCAACCTACCCATCAAGTTTCTTCCCCATGAAGGTCTCTGAAGGGCTAATTTCACATGCTTTAACTACCTCGCCTTTCGTCTCATTCACGCGTAATTATCGAACCAACATCCAAAACACTAAGTAGAAAAGGCGCATATTTTAAACGACCAGCAACCAATATTAGAACATCGTAATCCAAGTGATAGCACGACAGTTAGCCTCGTTATTCCTTGTAATGCTACCGAAAATTCGGCAGCATAACGACATACGTATAGTTGTTCCCAAATTTCTTATCACCTGTAACCAAGAGAATACACTTCCATATTCAAAACTGCCCAACTACAAACTTCCATAACACTTCTGAACAATAGAAAAGACTCCGAACTTCCACAAAACAAAGCGAGTCCGGTCTCGCATCCACAACCCAACTACATAGAACATCCTATCTTACCCAACATAGAGCATTCAGGGCATTCAAGGTTTACCCAAGCAGAATATTCTATACTTACCAACACAAAACATTCAGAGCATTCAATATAGACGAACAGACTCATAACCAGAAGATTTAATATTGCCAGAATACACAATATCCAACATTCCATATTCCATCCATACATAAACGATTTCTCATGTTCTGTACTATTCAAAGCATGTAACTATTCATAATAACTAGCCTAGCCTAGCCAAGGCTTTCCAAGTAGTAAGGTTACTTACATAGTGAAGAATATACTTGATTTAAACACCCACCAACTAATTCAATGCGACACCGCTCACGCCACAAGCAACTCAAATCTAAAAAAAATCACAAGAAAGGTCTAAAAATTAGGGGCATCAAATTCTCATAATTTTCTTTAGATCCAACTTAAAATGAGGAGGCCAGGACTCAGTAAAAGAGATCGATGCTTGCTGTCCGGGCTTCCAATTTCACCTTAATTCTAAAATTCGGTCTCTTATCACTATGGGTACCTCGAAATCATTAACCAAACTCAATGGGTATTTTTCTAAATCGCTTTAATCAACCAAAAATAGACTTAATTCACTTACCCACTGCTGAAGCTCGCTGGAAAATGCTAAAAACGACCCAAAAACGTTGCTGTCCGCACCACTTGCACAACGCGGCGACGGCGATGGCAGAGCAGATGGCGGCGAGCATGAATGGAGGGCGGCGTGATCGGGTCTGAAGACAGCAGCGACATGTGGCTGTTTAGTTGCAAAGGAACTCACGACAGCGACAATGTGAGGTAAGCGGCGACAGCCGCGTGGGGATCTGCAGCAGAGGGCAGTGGCGCGTGGAGACGGTGAACGGAGAGAGAGAGAAAGGGGTGAGAGAGAGAGAGACGAAAACGAGAAAGATAGAGAGAGAGAGAGAGAGACCTTACCGTCGGCGAGTGACGGCGGCGTGGCGAACGGCAGAGGCGGAGGCGCGACGATCGGCGGCGGTGAGCGGCGGCGGCGAGCTGAAGGCTGAGGGGGAGAGAGGGAGAGTGCCGAGAGGGAGAGGGAGAACATGAGAAGGAGAGAGATTGCCCTTTTTTTTTGTCTTTAACGAAATTTTGGGGGGAAAAAGTCCCCCCATTTCCCTTTTTTTTTATTTTTTTTTTTGGGTTGTTACAGTGTTAGCGTCGCGACGCTTATGCGATCGCAGATCTACGCTTCGCGAAATCGCGACAGCGTCGCGATGCCCAATGAACAGGGTTGCGACGCTACTACGTCTGGAGGCAGAATCTGGGCATTCCAGCGGCTGTTCTTCGCGTTTGGCCTCGATTTTGGACGAGATTTTCAACGATTTTCATCATAGAACACCCTATTCTAGACCCGGACTTACAAAGGATAATCGATTTACAAATTATGCCAAAAAACGCAGGGACCTTTACATTGAACCATTCAAGAAACATAAATCTATGGCCAATTTAATCGAAACCATTTATACGCAAACCATAACATTCACAATGCATAAATCCCACCATAAACAAATTGAAAATTTAAATTTAAAATCAAGAACAACAGAGTTGGCTCTGACACCAATTGAAGGGATAAAAGCCCTACGCAGCGGAAGAATTTAACAGGACCTACTCGTTGTCTTAGATTCTAATTGAAATACCAATACAATTTGCAAAAGGATACAACAATAAATCTATATTTAAGGGGTTGTATAGCGGCTATAAACATGCTAAATAATTAACTAGATCTAATCTAGATGATCCTAGTGATCAAGGATTTTAAAGAAAACTTACTTTTGTAGAAAGCCTTGAACGATTCACCTTTTTTTGCTAGTAAGATCGAAAACGCAGCAACCTTCTTGTGCGAACACCACCAATTGGTTACACCGGTATATCTCTAAGACTTCTTGAAGTAGGAGACTGGTGGGAGTCTTTTAGGAGAGATCTCTGAGAGAAGGAGAATGAATGGGATACCTTTCACCCCACCTCAGGGGTCCTATATATAGGTAAAGGCCAAGACCTTTTCCTAATAGGAAAAGGTCTATGAATAAGTTCAAATCTATTATCTGAACCAAATCTAATTTTAATAAATAATTAATTAATTCCATAATTAATTAATTACCTAATTAAATATCACATATTTAATCCTAGGGATTTTATTAAAATTTAAATTAATATGAATCCAATTCATATTTAATTTATTTGAACTCTTTCAAATATTTTCTCTCAAGAATTAATTTTTGAAATTAATTCAAAAATTATATTATAAAGTTTCACAAACTTTATATTATAATGTATCCACATACATCATACGATTCTCCTAAATAAATTGAATACTTTCAATTTACATTTCAATTATGTATAACTTAAAACCAATTTCTAATTTATCTAAATAAACAAGAATAAGATGTTGAAACCAATTGTTTGTATTTATTAAATTAAATAATATAGTTTTTTTTACAACTATTTTATCCATGTTTACATTTATTTATATTTTAAAATAAGCTACAAATTTCACGTGCATAACACATATTAGTTACTAATATAGATTAAATTATAACTAAAGCCAAAACATATATGAACCAATTTTAAATTTTTTAAAATTATTGTAACAAAACTAAAAATGAGTTTGAATTATATGGACTACATTAATAAAATCTAAGTTGAACAAACTTAACAATAAAGTTTAATATTTTTTTTATTATTTTCTTAAAGTTTAATATTTTTTTAATAAAAATTAAAATGGATTAAAAATAAACTCTTGTGAGGTAAAAAATGTTTTAATTTATCTAGATTAGATAAGTTTTTAAAAATATCCTACTTTTTATTTTCCCACCTAAATCTCCCTCCCCCAAAAGTAGGCCTTTTCAGTTTTTATTGTGCTGCTCCATCTCCCCCAAATCTTCCATCTCAAACCCTCCTCCCAAATCTAGTAAATCACTTCCCTCTCAAATCTCATTTGAACAACACAGTGGGACAGGGAAACAACACAGCGGCTACACGAGGTAAAATCGAGGGAAGAAGAGCTTGTACCCGCCGTTCACGAGGAAACCATTCAGCATCATTTTGGGTCTCGTTTTTCCGTCGGTGTGAGTCTCGGAATCACGTCAAAGTGGGTATCTCAGAGTATGAAGCTCCTGTGGATCTGAGTTTTGGGGATCTAATGGTTTTTCTTGTTTGTCTCTTGCATGTCTTTTCTTTCACGTTTTTGTACCCTAATTTCATATACTTTGGGCTTTTTCATGTTCTTTCACGCTGCCTTTCATATGTTTTTATTCAATTATCTTGTTAGTTGGTTTCTCTTCTTTACTGGCCTTTTGGTTCTGCTTTGATGTTGTGTTTGCTTGGATTTAGTGCATTGGTTCTTCTTTGCTTGGAGATGATTTGGGTTGTGGAATTTTGTGTTCTGTTTTGGTTTTACTCTCTCTTGAAGTTGATTGTTTATTTCTTCTAGATTGTCTTCAATTATTATTTATAATAACAACACATTTGGACTTAGTTTCTTTATTTTCTTTTCTTTTTTTTCTTCAGCAATGGCAACTGATCTCTCTTTTTTTCCGATAAAATAGTGTTTGTGAAAAGTACTTAGTTGTATTACTACTTATCAGACCTATGAGGTTTCTCTGCTCTCATTTGATCATATAATCACGAACTCTTTGAAAAAGTTAAACAAAAGTTTTAGCTTCTAAGTTGGATGTTAATGTTCTATTTTTTGCTTTTATTTTCACTAGGATTTGTTTCTAAGTTGGATGTTTATCTTTTTTATTTTATTTTTGTGTCAGGAAAAGTGTTCCACGCCTAGTCCCATTAGCTGCATCGTTGAACCTACTGATGCTGCAGGAATAATTGAAGAATATAGTTCAACTAGGTTAACATTCAACTAATTTCTTCATTTTTCTTACCTTAGAAACATTTTGAACTGAGCTTCCATACTTGAGTAGGAAAAAAAATGTTTGCTTTGTTTAATTCTTAATTTTTGTGTTCCTTTACATTTGGTTGATATTTTATATAGTATAGTTTTCTAGCACGATATCAATTATGTCTTATTGGAATATTAACTTTAGTATTGAAGATTATTTTCTATTTGGGTACTAATCACCTATAAAATCATGGTGGAGAGAAAGAGCATATCAATGGGAAATTCTTCTTATTTTCTAAATTGTGTTTTCTTTTATCTCATTTGATAGGGAGATAAGTCATCAACAAGAACAAACTTTATTGAGGTATGACTATAACTTTATTTGATAACTTTGTTAGCTAGCTTTAAAGCATTTTGTCATCTTATAATTTGTGGATTATTGGACTTTGGTAAGTTTTTGGATTATGATTCAAAATTATGCTGTGATCATTGCTAACATATTATTGTGATCTATTTTGTGGTGATACATGACAATCAAACCATCTTTTGTGTAGGTAAAATTTTTGTTTCTTTTGTTTACATGTCTATGACTGAGATTAATGACTATTCATTTGCTTTTGTTTGATTGGAATATTTGAGTAGGAAAATATGTTTGAATGTAGCTGATTAAAGATAGATGTGTAAATGACTTGCACATAGAGCAAGTGATATGAGTTTTCTTTTCATTACTTAGTTTTTATTTATGTTGTGATGATTTTTATTATATGTTTGCTTTGTTTAATTCTTAATTCTTGTGTTCCTTTACATTAGTTGATATTTTGTTTGTAGTATACTTTTCTGGCACGATATCAGGTACGTTTATTGGAATATTTACTTTTTGTGTTGAAATCTTATAAGTATGATTAGGTGATGGTAGTTGCATTTTGTTCTATTTCTAATATTGATTATCAATGATATTTGCAGGCTTTTCAGTTAGATTTTGGTTGCTTCTTTGATCTCCATCTGCTGATTTTAGCGAGCCTTTGCCAACAATTCATAGAGGCTTATGTTGGGTGTTTCAATTTGTTTCTTCTTTCTCCTAATGTTGTAGAGTTCAATTTTAGTTGAACTTTCAAGTGATCATTTTGTATAAACCAAATTTTAAGGATACTTCAATTCTTCAAGAGTTGGTTATCATTTTGTTTCTATTGTTATAGTTGAATTGTTGAATGTCAGTTTTAGGAATCACAACACATAATTTTAGTTGTATAATTTTTAAAATTGACTAAACAAGAAACATAACAATCAATAAATTTGATATAAATTAAAGCTAAATATAAAATCTGCACAAAATGGGATAAAAATTATTACGATATAATGAACAAAATTGTTGCAATATAAGGAATGTAATTGTTGCTATTTAGTCACTATTGTAACGGTTATTGAAGTCTTATGACATTTATAGACATTGTTGCAAAATATTAGAGGTCAAGAAATTGTTATTAATGACAAAATTCTTCGCAATATATAGGATCAACAATTGCAGCGCTTGCAAAAGTGTTACTTTAGAAGATGCCAACTGTTACTATATAGCTTAAAAAGCGTTGCTATATATTTCAAAATTGTAGTTATAGTATCAACAATTGCAACTGTTATCAATACTAAAAACTGTTACGATATGAGAGACATAAATGTTGCAATAGAGGATAACTATTGCAGCATTTGTGAGAAATCATTCCAACATTTTTTAAAAATGTTGCTAGATCCCTTGCAACACCGCTTCTGCCAGCGGTTCTTCAACCGTTGCAAAAAGTGTTTCAGCGGTTAATATCTGTTGCGGTAGCTCAATAAAACCACTGCAATAAACCTGTTTTCTTGTAGTGTTGAACATCGATCCCCGTATGTTCCCACATACTAGTTCAAGTTACATACAAACAACCTTGGATCTTAGTTTATTGGATTTAGGTCAAATTGTGCAATATTTAACAATAACATTTTATTGCAGAAACTTAACAACACTTTATTAAAACAAGTATACAATTTTTTTACATTCACTATCTACGAGTTTTAGGGCATAAAACCCAACAATACTAACCTTAAAAGAACTTTCGTCCTCGAAAGTTGCTAGTCCTGGAACAACTCTGGATACTTGGCCATCATTTCATCTTCTTTCTCCCATGTTGCCTCTTCAGACAAATGGTTTCGCCAAAGGACCTTTACGAGAGTTATCTCGCGATTACGAAGGACCTTCACCTCTCTATCAAGAATTAGCATAGGTTTCTCCTCATATGTCAAGTTCTCGCTCAGTTGCAAAGGTTCGAAGTCCACTCCGTGGGCTAGATCTGCCAGATACTTTCGCAGCATGGAGACATGGAAAACATTGTGCACCGCCGAAAGAGAAGGCGACAACGCTGACGATAAGCTACTGGACCAATCCGTTCTAAAATCTCAAACAGACCGATGAAGCGTGGTTTGAGCTTCCCTTTCCTTCTGAACCTTAAAACTCCCTTCATTGGAGCTACTTTCAAGAAAACATGATCGCCTACATCAAACTCTAAATCCCTTCTCCTTGTATCTGCATAACTCTTCTGTCGGCTTTGAGCCATTAGCATCCTTGATCTGATTGTGCGAATGGCCTCACTGGAGGCTTGGATCAATTCAGGCCCCAACAACTGACGTTCTGCGACCTCATCCCAATAAACAGGGGACCTGCATCCTTTCCTGTAGAGAGCCTCAAACGGTGACATACCGATGATTGCTTGATAACTGTTGTTATAAGCGAATTCCATTAAATGCAGGTGAGCATCCCAACTACCTGGGAAATCCAAAACGCATGCTTGCACACATATCCTCTAGGGTTTGGTTCAATCGCTCAGTTTGACCATCTGTCTGAGGGTGAAAGGTTGTATTGAGATGCAACTGAGTACCCAAGGCTCTTTGTAAACTCCTCTAGAAGTTAGACGTGAACCGAGGATCTCTATCTGAAACGATTGATACCGGCACCCTATGAAGCTTGACTATCTCCATCATATATAATTGTGCCCACTTTTCAACAGTATAAGTAGGCTTCCCAAGAAGAAAATGCACTGACTTGGTGAGTCTGTCGATAATGACCCAAATCACGGTGTAACCCTTGGCCGTTCTAGGCAATCCTGTAATGAAGTCCATGGATATATGCTCCCACTTCCACTCTGGGACACTCGACGGCTGTAACAAGCCCGCTGGTTTCTGTCTTGGGGCTTTCACTTGCTGGCAAACAAAGCATTTACTGACAAAATCTGCTATCTCTCTTTTCATGTTTTGCCACCAGTAGCACTGTTTTAAGTCATGGTACATCTTCGTACTTCCTGGATGGATTGAAAACGGTGAACTATGTGCCTCCGCTAATAACTTCTATCTGAGGTTGGCATCCCCAGGCACGCATAAGCGACCCTGGTAACACAAGCCGAGGTCCGAAGATAGGGAGAACTCGTTCACCTTCCCCGCCTCTACTTGGTTGGTCATCTATGATCCTCTGTCTCAAGCTCGACTTAACTGTCAACTGAGCTAGACGTGTCGTAACCTCGCCCACTGCAACTATAATCTTTGCACGTTCCAAGTCATCCAATATATGAGCCTGAGTAGTAATCAACGCAGACGTATGAGCAGTCTTCCTACTGAGGGCATCTGCGACCATATTTGCCTTGCCTGGGTGGTACTGGATGTCACAATCATAATCTTTCACTAACTCCAACCATCTCCGCTGCCTCATATTCAACTCCTTCTGGGTGAAGAGGTATTTCAGACTTTTGTGGTCCGTGAAGATTTGGATTTTCTCTCCGTATAGATAGTGCCTCCAAATCTTCAAGGCAAAGACCACAGCTGCCAACTCCAAGTCATGGGTCGGATAGTTCTTCTCATAATCTTTCAGCTGACGAGACGCATAAGCAAATGATCTTACCATACTGCATTAACACGCAACCCAATCCCTTCTTTGAAACATCACTGTATTTAACAAATTCTCCTGAACCATCGGGTACTGTGAGTACCGGTGCTGAAACTAGCCTTCGCTTAAGCTCTTGGAAGCTTGCCTCACAAGCTTCATTCCACACAAATGGAGTACCCTTCCGAGTCAACTGAGTTAGGGGTGCGACAATACTGGAAAAGCCTTGCACAACACGACGGTAATAGCTTGCTAACCCTAAGAAACTCCGTATCTCGCTGACTGAAGTAGGTCGGGACCAATTGGTCACCGCTTCTATTTTGATTGGGTCTACTATGACACCTTCCTTCGACACCACGTGCCCTAAGAAGGAAACTCGTTGTAGCCAAAACTCACATTTTGAGAATTTAGTGTACAACTTGTTCGTTCTTAAGGTGATCAAAACTCTTCTAAGATGATCCTCATGTTCCTCTTCTGTCTTGGATTAGATAATGATATCGTCAATAAAAACAACTACGAACGAATCAAGGAACTCCTTAAATACCCTGTTCATCAAGTCCATGAAAACTGCATGAGCATTAGTAATCCCAAAGGACATCACGGTAAATTCGTAATGCCCATACCTGGTCCTGAAAGCTGTCTAAGGTATATCTTCCTCTCTAATCTTCAACTGATGATATCCTGACCGTAGATCTATCTTAGAAAATACTGCTGCACCTTGAAGCTGATCAAAGAGGTCATCAATCCTGGGCAGAGGGTATCTATTCTTTATTATCACTTTGTTCAGCTCCCGATAGTCGATGCACAGACGCATGGACTCATCCTTCTTTTTCACAAATAAAACTGGAGCACCCCTCGACGAAACGCTGGGGCGTATATAACCCTTATCCAACAGCTCCTGAATCTGCAGCTTAAGCTCCTTCAACTCTGCTGGAGCCATTCTATATGGAGCTTTAGAAATCGGACTAGTCCCTGGCTCAAGCTCAATGCAGAAGTCAACCTCTCGTGCTGGCGGTTGTCCTGTCAGATCCTCCGGAAATACATCTGCGAATTCCCTCACTACCGGTATTGAGGTCATCGATACCTCGGTGCCCCGTGTGTCAACAACCCTAGCCAGTAGGCCCCAAGCTCCTTTGCCAATCAATTTTCTCGCCTTCATTGCAGAGACTACTTTAGGAGCACCGTTGATCATCGATCCTTTAAACTTGAAGCTTGCCTCTGATGGAGGGTTGAAGACAACCTCCTTACGGTAACAATCTATGTTGGCATAATTAGAAGCCAATTAATCAAGTTAACGAATATTAATTAACTTGGTTAATGAGTTTAGCCAATTAATCTCATATTGTTGGAGCTTCTGATCTGTAGGTCCATTAGGTCTCATTTGTAGCTCATAAAGGGTATTGAGGTAAATAAAGTAATTTGAAATGTTCAAATTTACTAAGGGAAATAATATAATGTATGGTGTTACATTATAATATAAAGTTTGTATCTTTTTTTATCAAACTTTATAATATAAATTAATTTTGAATTTGATTCAAAATTAATTTATGGGAGAAATAAAGATTTGAAGGAGTTCAAATATTAAATTTAATATGAAATGTGTCCATATTAAAACTATAGGTTAAAATTAATGTGCATGGGATGCACATTAAAACTATAGGTTATATGAGAGAAAGATAACTGAATATGATTCAATTATAGATTAAATTAAATATGTGATATTTAATTTAGTAATTAATTAATAGTGAATTAATTAATTAATTTAATTTAATTTAATTTGATTTAATTAAATTAATTGAATTAAAACTATTGGTTATGTGGGAGATATTCATTAAATGATTTAAATGAAATAAAGAATTAAATTTTATTTAATTAATTAATTAATTATTTATTTATTTAATTTTATTTAATTAATTAAATAAATATAAATTTAACTTAATTATTATTATTAAATTAAATTACGGTAACTAATGGTCATTTACCACACGTGGAGGTTTTTCCACAATTCACTCTCCCTAACCGAATTGACTACACGATTGGGGTGGTTTCCATTATTCCATTCATTCAGGCGTGTGGATGATTTTTTTTTGGTGGAATCAATCGTTCTCTCAACTCTATGCAATTCTCTCAACAGAAGAAAAGTTTTTCTCCCTAGAATTCCCTTAGTGAATGGGATCCCACAATCCTCCCTCTAAGATTACTCTAGAGAATACCAATGCAATTTTAGTGGTGGTGTTCTTGGTGAATTTTGGAGAGAAATCAAGCAGATATCGTGATTTTGGGGCTGTTGTCTTTTACAAAAACAGATCCAAGGAGTTGGTGGAGAATTCGGTCAAGTCACAACGAAGGTTTGTTTTATTGATCCTTTCCCTTATGTAGATATGCATGAATTAAAATAGGATTTTAATCCTCTGTATTTAGCATGCTTAGCCTAGATTTACAGTAGACAAATTATATTATATCTCTGTACAATTTTTGCCAACGTACTGGTATTTTATTTCATAATTAAAATTTGAGTAAAGGTCTGATATTTTTCCGCTGCGCTCGGGATTTAAACCCTGCAATTCTGTCACTGGACGATGCTATACATCAAGAAATGTTATATTCGATGAAGCATCGTCATGGTGGGCACCCGAATCAGAGAACGCCTATGGATGAGAGGTCTTTCAAAGAAGGATTAAAAGAGGACATGAGTCAGGTGCAAATAGCTCCAATAAAAGAGGAAAAACAATCAAGAGCACAAAGTGTTGGGTTTTATGACCTAAAACTCGTAGATAGTAAATGTAATAATTGACTGAACATTAATAAAATATTATTGATGTATTATTCAATAAAGTATTATTGTTTGTATTATGTTTGTCTTACCTAAATAACCCTAATCCAATAAACTAACATCCTAGGTTGTTGTATGAGTCTTGAACTATTTGTGGGGACATACGGGGATAACTGTTCAAGATACAATCTAAAGGGTCTATAATATAGGGATAAGGCTGGGTACCTTATCCTGGTGACACTATGGATACGACCGCTTTGTTTTTGATAAAAACGCAATGATCCAATGCGTTCGTGTAGGGGACATGCGAGTGGGGGTTGCACAAAGACCGGACCGCAGAATAGTTAACCACTAACTGTAACACCGTTAGTTAGTTTTGTTTGTATTTCACTAGGATGGCTTAGGCAACTTGGCCTAGTGGATTATGGACTCCTGTCCATGAGGGATTGTCCTTTGATTTGTACAGGTGAGAGTGGCCTGCACGGCGACTCAATAAGCCTACTATTTTAAGGACAAGACCGAGTGGGGAGCTGGGAACATAGTCACACAAGATGAAATTCACTCCTTTCTGACTTTAGGGTAAGTAGAGGTGTGTTCCCTTAAGTGGTGTCTCCGGGTCTGGAACAATGGGCCCTGCCCTCTCTATGGCACGAGAGGGACTTCTATTTGTTGGTTGGACCTCAAACAGGTTGTTCATTAAAGGAGCACTGGTACTTAAGGATAAAGAGGTAACCCAGGGGTAAAACGGTAATTTGACCTAGCTGGGGTACGAACACACGTGAAGGGCTGACTTGCTGTTGATGGTCGATATCCGTGGACACAGAAAAATATCTGCAGTGAGAAAAGTGCAGCTGTGGTTCTATAGTGGAGTGAACCACAATTAACGAATATTGATTAACTTGGTTAATGAGTTTAGCCAGTTAATCTCATATCATTGGAGCTTCTGATCTGTAGGTTCATTAGGTCCCACCAGTAGCTCACAAAGGGCGTTGAGGTAAATTTCTAAGGGAGAATTGAATATTCGAAGGGGTTCGAATATTAAGTTAAAATATGAATTTGATTCATATTAAAACCTTAGGTTATAATTAATGCTCATGTGCTGTAAATTAATTTTAAAGTTTATTTTGAGAGAAAAATAATTAAATATATGATATTTAATTGTGATATTAATTAATTGTTGAATTAATTAATATATCTGTTTTAATTTAATTTAATTAAATATTGATTTAATTAAGTTATATTAAAACTATAGGTTAAGTGGATCATTTACATAAAAGTGTTTTATGTAAATGTTGTTAAATTAAATATTGATTTAATTTAATACAAATTGATTAATATTTATAATTAATCAACTGATCAGTTATGAAAACTAATCAGTCTTCCACTCACTTAGTCCTACACGCGTGAAGAGGAGGAAATTAAGGGGAATGGGTTTTTCATCCGTTGTTTTAACCTTTCCCCTTAATTTTTTCTTTGGTGGTTAACTGATATATCTCTCTCTCTCACGCAAACCCTCTCTCTGCAAACTCTCTCTGCGTTTTTCCCTTCCAAGAACCACAGAGACTTAGTTTACTCTCACAAATCCCTTAGAGAAATAGTTCCCACAAACTACCAACACATATACCTACGTGAGGATATCGGTGCAATGCTTTTGGTGTGTTCGTGGGTATTTTCTAGCAAAGAAAAGAGAAGCTTTGCTGCTGTTTTTTGGTGAATTCATCAAGGGTTTTGGTGAAACGATCAAGATCTTCAAGAAAAAGTAGGTTTTCTTAATCCTTGATCATTAGGGTCAATTAGAGAATTGATCTAGATAATTTCTTATTAATTTGTAGCATGTTATATAGTATTTAAAGTAGTTTTAAATATGATTTTTTTGCTGTGAATATAATTGTCGTCGTATTGGTATCCCAATCGACGTTTAATTCGAAAAAGGTCTCTGACTTCTTCCGCTGTCTAGGGCTATTATCCCTTCAATTGGTATCAAAGCCTTATCGAATTTTAAACGTTGTTTTGAGATTTACGATTGGTTTTGTATGGTGGGATTTAATTTTGCATTATGAATGTAAGTTTGCTATGAACTGTTTAGGTTTAAGTTGGCCATAGATTTACAGTTTTTATTGATATGATCATGTAAAGGCCCCTGCGTTTTTGGGCATCATTCTGTAAATCGTGTCTTGTAAGTCCGAGTCTAGAATTAGGATGTTTGCTGATGAAGATCGCGGCCAAACGAAGCCAAAAACGCGAAGAACAGTGTTGTTTCCGCCCAGATTCTGTCTCCAGACGCAACAGCGTCGGGACGCTGTTCGCACAACGTCTCGACACTGTCGTGAAAATTTGAAGCGCGCGGATAGGGCTACGTTGCACGCTGGAGGTGTTTGAACCAGTTTGGTTTGCCGGTTTGGGCTGGGCTGGGACCTATTTGGTCAAGTTCAGCCCAATTGAGGAGTGGTTCGAGTTTTTGGCGTCCAGTTCGGGTGGTCCAGCCTAATCCTAGAGCGGCAGAAGACTGTAATAGGATAGATTATTAGCTTTTTTTAATGTAATTAAGCTTTAATTTATCCTAAGGGCCAATTAAACCGGTTCACAAGATATTTAAATGCTTTATGGATGTCATTTAGTTTTAAATCCCACCTTAGGTTATACAGCATGCTCATGCATTATGTATGTTATAATATTATTATAATGTATGATTGATAATGCATGGTTTATATAGTTGAGTTATATTAATATCATGAAAATGGAATAGTATGATGCATGCAATTACATAGTTTAAGTATAATAGTTATATTTAAATGGAATTGTTTGCAGCATGCTACTATGATTTACCTTTTTTGGCACTAATTTAATTGTTCATTTATTAAAAATGGAAATCAAAGAAGCATTGTGCATGAAACATCCATAATTTAATATAATAGTTATATTAAAATTCATGCAATGCAAATCGTGTAATTTATTTTTTTTTTTAATTTGAATATGATTGTTAATTAAATTAAACTATAGTATGCATGATTATAGGGCTAATCATTAAAATTCTGAAATAGTTTAAAATTTATGATTAGAAACAGTCAATCTACAATCAAGATATGCATGCTCACATAGGACCATAGGTTAAAATGAAATTAATTTTAAAGAGTTAAAATTAATTAGACCTAAGGTCACATTCTAATAGGATTAGAATTTTCTTACTTAGTTTAAAATAGTCTTAGTGAACTAAGTAGGACAAACATTCCTGTGATTATAAGGGAACTCTACCAATGATGTTCTGTCGAAGGATATGAGGTATTTAAGTTGATGGTATACGGAACACCTCCTACCTGGAAACTGATCTGGATTACCGGAGTTGAATTAATCATAGGTTAATGTTAGAATAATGTCACTAGGTTTATTAAATATGTTTAATGCACCTAGACATTAGGTCTTATTATAATAGTTATAATAGGACTAGACTTAGATAAATGACTTGGTCGGATTTATCTAGGTTTAATCAAACCCTAAAATACTCGATAGGTTACTTTAGTAGGAGGAAAATTACAAAACTTGATTTAAATCGAGTTTTTCTCCTACGTCCCTATATTCACAACGTGAGATCCATTCTCGGCTTCTTGTCGTTTTAGCGTGGCCTCCCTTCGGAAAGTGTTTGCATGGATCAATAACAAGGTGAATGGGGAAAGTGACCATATTAAGTGGGAGCGGGACGCATGTCAACGTATCCCTCGGTCTCCACCCCTAGGTCACAACGTGAGATTCCTATGATTCGCCTACGTGTTGCCCTGGAGCAACCATTCCTTCAGAGGGCCTGATCATAAGATTCAGAACACCTTGAACTCCTGAAAAGGATAGGATCGCTTAGGCTAATTACCAATAGTTGTCTTTCCTAACGGTAGCCTGTTGGTCAGTGCTTTGAGATCTGAAAGTGGGAGGGTTACACTTACGGGGATGAGTTAATTGTTAACAAATCCTTGACCAAATTACGGTGGTTAACATCTAATGGAATATGAGTTATCCTGAAATTAGAGTTAACTGAGAAGAGTCTCATTTTAGAGGAGGAACAACTGATCATAATTCGGTGACTGTTCTTCTAAACCTCTAAAACATCGTTGCTAAACACAATCAATAGTTTTATTAGGGTTCTTTGATTGATTGTTTGCAAAATTGATTGGATGTATGAAATTGTTTGTATTGCTTGTGTGATGGGTTAAGGAAAAGATAACTAATACGGTCAATTGTTTGTTTTTCAGCAATGTCTTCCTTTGTAATTGCCATGCTTAAAAACGAAAAGTTAACTGGCGAAAATTTCTCGACGTGGAATCAAAATTGAATATGATTCTAGTGGTCGAGGATCTCAGGTTTGTCTTGACGGAGGATTGTGTTGGGTTTTATGCCCTAAAACTCGTAGATAGTAAATGTACATTTGACCGAACATTAATAAAAGTGATGTATTATTCAATGTTTGTATTATATCTTGTCTTATTAACCCTAATCCAATAAACTAAACATCCAAGGCTAATAGAATGAGGCTTGAACTAGTATGTAGGGACATACGGGGATCAATGTTCAAGTTTTAGCCTAAAGGGTCTGTAGTATAGGGATAAGGCTGGGTACCTTATCCTGGTGACACTATGGATACGGCCCGCTTTGTATAATGATACAAACGTAGTGATCCAACGCGTTCATGTAGTTGACATGCGAGTGGGGGTATCCTGTGCAATGAGTTTGCACAAAGACCGGAACGCGAAATAGTTAACCACTAACTGTAACACCGTTAGTTAGCTCGGTTTCTATTTCACTAGGATGACCTAGGCAACTTGGCCTTAATCCTGAGTAGATTATGGACTCCTATCCATGAGGGATTGTCCTTTGATTTGTACGGGTGAGAGTGGCCTGTTCGCCGACTCAATAAGCCTACCATTTTGGGGACAAGACCGAGTGGGGAGTTGGGAACGTAGTCTTACAAGATGGAATTCACTCCTTCCCGATATTAGGGTAAGTAGAGGTGTGTTCCCTTAAGTGGTGTCTCCGGGTCTTGAACAAAGGGCCCTACCCTCTTTATGGCACGAGAGGGATTTCTGTTTGTTGGTTGGACCACAAATAGGTTGTTCATTAGAGGAGCACTGGTACTTAAGGACCAAGAGGTAGCCTAGGGGTAAAACGGTAATTTGACCTAGCTGGGGTACGAACACACGTGAAGGGCTAACTTGCTGTTGACGGTCGATATCCGTGGACACAGAAATATATCTGCAGTGAGAAGAGTGCAGCTGTGGTTCTTTAGTGGAGTGAACCACAGTTAACGAATATTGATTAACTTGGTTAATGAGTTTAGCCAACTAATCCCATATCGTTGGAGCTTCTGATCTGTAGGTCCATCAGGTCCCATCGGTAGCTCTATAAGGGCGTTGAGGTAAATTTCTAAGGTTAAATTAAGTATTCGAAGGGGTTCGAATATTAAACTAAAATATGAATTTGATTTATATTAAAACTATAGGTTATAATTAATGTGCATTGGATGTATATTAATACTATAGGTTTATGAGAGAGAATAATAATAATTGAATATATGATGTTCAATTTTATTATTTTTAAATTAATTAATTTTGAATTAATTAATTGATTTAGTTTAATTAAATTTGATTTAATTAAACTATAGGTTAAGAGGGATATTAATTTAAATAAGAATTAAATTAATGTTATTTTAATTAATATTGATTAATTAAAATTTAATTAATTTATAATTAATTAAAAATATCAGGTAACTGATTAATCAGTTACCTGATGTTATGCGTGAGGTGGCCTTCTCCTTATCGATAGGTTAAGGGAAGGGGTCATGATTCAGTTTGAGGATCCCCACTCTCACGCCTCTCTCCCTCTCTCTCACCCTCTCTCTCTCTGTGAATACAGAATTTTTCCCAGAGAAATCCTTAGAGATTGTGCTCCCACAAGCCCTTGCGTTCAACCTTCAAGAGAATACCGGTGAACTTTTGGTGGTGGTGTTCGTGAGGTTTTTGCAGCAAGATCAAGATCCGTTTGCTGCTGTCTTTCCTGTAAACATCAAGGGAAATAGGCGAAACGCTCAAGAATTTATACAAGGGTAAGTCATTCTTGAACTAGGATCGATAGGGTCCAGCATGTTTTATAGCCTTTACATCATGTATTTTTGTTTATTTATCTGCTGTAAATTTATTTCTTTTGCTGTCGTATTAGTTTCCCAATCGGCATTTTAACCGATTAAGTTCTCTGTTCGTTTCCGCTGCGCTAGGGCTTTAATCCCTACAATTGGTATCAGAGCCAAATCATGTTTTGAATGTTGATTTGGGAATTGCGATTGGCTGTAAGGTGGGATTTAATTTGCATTTAGAATGTTTGGTTTGCTGTGAACTGTTTTGGTTTAATTGGCCATAAATTTATGATTATTTTGATTTGATCAAATGTAAGGGCCCCTGTGTTTTGGGCAATTGTTCATAAATTTGGAGTCTGTAAGTCCGGGTCTAGTTTAGGCATGAAGATCTGTGAAGAACTCGATAAAATTTGAGGCCAATTGGGAGAAGACAGTCGCTGTTCTGCCCAGAAAACTGCTCCAGACGCGTTAGCGTCGGGACGCTAGGCGTTAAGCGACTCGACGCTATCGCGATATCACGCTTTGGACGGGTTGAAATCGCGTCAGCGTCGGGACGTTGTTCCTTAAGCGTCTCGACGCTGTCACGATTTCGTGCGACAGTTCGTTTTTACGTGGAGACGTGGGAGAAACCCTAACTGCTGGTTCGGTTCGCGTGAATGGGTTGAGCTGGGACCGGTTTGGTCCGGTTCAGCCCGTTTTTGGTTCGGTTCGAGTTCTTCAAGGTCGGTTCGAAGCGGTTCGGGTCGGTTCGTGCTTGTTGGCCCGGTTTTGGAGCTGCAGACTCTTGTAATAGGATAGATTATTTGCTTTCTTAGTGTAATTAAGCTTTATTCTATCCTAGGGGCCAATTAAACCGGTTCATTAGCTATTTAAATGCTTTGTGGATGTCATTTAAATATTAATCCCACCTTAGGTTATAAAGCATGCTCATGCATTATGTATGTTATAATATGATTATAATATTTGGTTGATAATGCATGGATTTTCATGATTGATTTAATATATAGTTGAGTTATATTAAATTCATGAAAATGGAAAAGTATGATGCATGCAACTATATAGTTTTAATATAAGAGTTATATTAAAAATAAATTGTTTGCAGCATGCTAATTTGATTTTCCATTGTTGGCAATAATTCATTGTTAATTTATTAAAATGGAAATCAAGTTGCATTGAACATGAAACATCCATAGGTTAATATAAAAGTTATATTAATTTTCATGCGATGCAAAAGTATATAGTTTATATTTGATTAATTCGAATATGATTGTTAATTAAATTAAACTATAGTATGCATGATTATAGGGCTAATCATTAAAATTTTGAAATAGTTTAAAATTTATGATTAGAAACCGTCAATCTATATTCAAGATATGCATGCTCACATAGGATCTTAGGTTAAAATGAATTAATTTTAATGAGTTAAAATTAATTAGACCTAAGATCATTTTCTAATAGGATTAGAAATTCTTACTTAGTTTTAAAATAGTTTTAATGAACTAAGTAGGACAAACATTCCTGAAATTATAAGGGAACTCTACCAGTAAAGTTCTGTCTAAGGATTGGAGGTATTTAAGTTGACGGTATACGGAACACCTCCTACCTGGGAACTGATCTGGAACACCGGAGTTGAATTAATTTCAGGTTAATGTTAGAATAATGTCGCTAGGTAAATTAAATTTGTTTAATATACCTAGACATTAGGTCTTATTATAATAGTTATAATAGGACTAGACTTAGATAAATGACTTAGCCGGATTTATCTAGGTTTAATCAAACCCTAAAATACCCGATAGGTTACTTTAGTGGGAGGAAAATTACAAAACTTAATTTAAATGGAGTTTTGCTCCTACGTCCCTGTGATGTTCACACCGTGAGATCCATGCTCGGCTTTGTGTCGTTTTAGCGCGGCCTCCCTTCGGAGAGTGTTTGCATGGGTCAATACCAAGGTGAATGGGGAAAGTGACTATAGTAAGTGGGAGCGGGACGCGTGTCAACGTATCCTTCGGTCTCCACCCCTAGGTCACAACGTGAGATTCCTATGATCCGCCTGCGTGTTGTCTCGGCGGAACCATCCCTTCGGAGGGCCTGATCATAGGATTCGGAACACCGTGAACTCCTGAGTAGGATAGGATCGCTTAGGCTAATTACCAACAGTTGTCTTTCCTAACGGTAGCCTGTTGGTCCGTGCCTCTGAGATCTGAAAGTGGGAGGGTAACACTTACGGGGAGGAGTTAATTTGTTAACAAATCCTTGACCGAACAACGGTGGTTAATATCTAATGGAATATGAGTTATTCTGGTATTAGAAATTGACTGAGAAGAGTCTCATTTTAGAGGAGGAACAACTGATCACCCTTCGGTGGCTGTTCTTCTAAACCTCTAAAGCATCGTTGCGAAACACAATCATAGTTTTATTAGGTTTCTTTGATTGTTTATTTGCAAAATTGATTGGATGTATGCAATTGTTTGTATTGCTTGTGTGATGGGTTAAGACAAAGATAACTAATACGGTCAATTGTTTGTTTTTTCAGCAATGTCTTCCTCCATAATTTCCTTGCTTAAAAACGAACAACTTACTGGCGAAAACTTTCCACAATGGAAATCGAACTTAAATACCATACTCGTGGTTGAGGATTTAAGGTTCGTCTTAACGGAGGAGTGTCCTCCCGTTCCCCCTCGCACTGCCACTCAGGCAGTAAAAGACGCCTATGAACGCTGGACTAAGGCCAATGAAAAGGTCAAAGTCTACATACTGGTCAGCTTATCTGAAGTATTGGCCAAGCGTTATGAAAACGTGGAAACTGCCAGGGAAATTATGAATTCCCTGCAGGAGATGTTTGGACTCCCGTCCTACCAGCTCCACCACGACGCCTTGAAGAACGTCTTCAATGCCAAGATGCAGGAAGGTCAATCTGTTCGGGAACACGTCCTGGACATGATTAACCAGTTCAATATAGCTGAGGCAAATGGCGGGGTAGTCTGCGAGCGCAGTCAGGTTGCGTTCATCCTTCACTCACTCCCAGCGAGTTATCTGTCTTTCAGGACGAACGCGAGCATGAATAAGATTCAGTTCAACCTGACTACCCTCCTCTCGGAATTACAGATTTATGAGTCCTTGTAGAAGAGCAAGGGCAAAAGTGTGGTGAAAGGAGAGGCCAATGTGGCCCATTCCAAAAAGAAGTTCCTGAAGGGTTCATCCTCAGGGACTAAATCTGTACCCCAGGCTTCTTCATCGAAGAGGAAGGGAGACAAGGGGAAGGCTCCTGCACAGGCTGTGCAAAGGAAGGGAAAGGCCAAGGTCGTGGCCGACAAAGGCAGGTGCTTCCACTGCAACGCATATGGTCATTGGAAGCGGAACTGTCCCCATTACCTTGCTGAAAATAGAAGAGAAAAAGAAGGTAAATTCGATTTACTTGTATTAGAGACGTGTCTCGTAGAACATGATGAGTTTGCCTGGATACTGGATTCGGGGGCCACTAATCATGTTTGCTCTTCTTTTCAGGGAAATAATTTCCAGCAGCTGGCAGACGGTGAAATGACGCTCAAGGTTGGAACAGGAGACGTTGTTTCAGCTCGTGCAATGGGAGCTGCAAAATTATTCTTTAGAAATAAGTTTTTAATTTTGGAGAACTTGTTTTTGGTTCCTCGAATTAAAAGGAACCTTATTTCTGTTTCCGCTTTGTTAGAACAAGAATACTCTGTTCCTTTCAGCTTAATGAAGCAATTATTTCAAGGAATGGTATTTATATATGTTCTGCTCAGCGTGAGAATAATTTGTTTGTCTTAAGACCAACTGATGCTAAGTCTATTTTAAGTCATGAAATGTTTAAAACAGCCGAAACGCAAAACAAAAGGCAAAAGATTTCTCCTTTAAGTAACAACACGTATCTTTGGCACCTTCGTCTTGGTCATATTAACATCGATCGGATTGATCGTTTGGTTAAAAATGAGCTTCTAACTGATATAGAAGATACATCTTTACCACCCTGTGAATCGTGTCTCGAGGGTAAAATGACCAAAAGGCCTTTTACTGGAAAAGGTTACAGGGCCAAAGAACCACTTGAACTGATACATTCGGATCTTTGTGGTCCAATGAATGTAAAGGCTCGAGGTGGTTTTGAATATTTCATCTCTTTTATAGATGATTATTCACGATACGGTTACTTATACCTTATGGGCCATAAGTCTGAGGCTCTTGAAAAGTTCAAAGAGTTTAAGGCTGAGGTAGAAAACCTGTTAGGTAAAACAATTAAGATGCTTCGATTCGATCGAGGTGGAGAGTATTTGGATCAAAGATTCCAGGACTATATGATAGAACATGGAATCCAATCACAACTCTCAACACCTGGTACACCTCAGCAGAATGGTGTATCAGAAAGGAGAAATAGAACCTTGTTAGACATGGTTCGATCTATGATGAGCTATGCTCAATTGCCTAGCTCGTTTTGGGGGTATGTAGTAGAGACTGCAGTACATATTCTTAACAGTGTTCCCTCAAAAAGTGTTTCTGAAACTCCTTTTGAGTTATGGAGGGGGCGTAAACCTAGTTTGCGTTACTTCCGTATCTGGGGTTGTCCTGCACATGTGTTAGTGACAAATCCTAAGAAATTGGAATCACGTACAAGAATATGCCAATTTGTTGGGTACCTGAAAGAAACGAGAGGTGGTCTTTTCTACGACCCTCAAGATAATAAAGTATTTGTATCAACAAATGCAACTTTCTTGGAGGAAGACCACATTCGAGATCATAGACCACGAAGTAAGTTAGTATTAGGCGAAGCTACAGAAGGATCAACAAGATTTGTTGATGAATCTGGTCCTTCAACAAGAGTTGTTGGAGAATCCAGTTCTTCTCGTCAATCTAGTCCTCCTCACGTAGTGGGAGAGCTTCGACGCAGTGGGAGGGTTGTGATACAACCCAACCGCTACTTGGGTTTAACGGAAACACAAGTAGTCATACCTGATGATGGCGTAGAAGATCCATTGTCTTATCGTCAGGCAATGAATGACGTAGATAAGGACGAGTGGGTCAAAGCTATGGACCTTGAGATGGAGTCTATGTACTTCAATCAAGTTTGGGAACTTGTAGATCCACCTGAAGGGGTTGACCCATTGGGTGTAAATGGATCTATAAGAGGAAAAGAGATGCTGCTGGGAAAGTACAGACTTTCAAAGTAAGACTAGTAGCAAAGGGTTATACCCAACGAGAAGGGGTGGACTATGAAGAAACCTTTTCTCTATGCTTAAGTCCATAAGAATTCTCTTATCCATTGCCACGTTTTATGACTATGAAATATGGCAAATGGATGTCAAGACAGCTTTTTTGAATGGCAACCTTGACGAGAGTATTTTTATGTCTCAGCCCGAAGGGTTCATAACGCAAGGTCAGGAGCAAAAGGTTTGTAAACTGAATCGATCCATTTATGGGTTGAAACAGGCTTCTAGGTCTTGGAATATTAGATTTGATACTGCGATCAAATCTTTTGGCTTTGACCAGAATGTTGATGAGCCTTGTGTATACAAGAAAATCAACAAGAATATAGTAGCTTTCCTCGTACTTTATGTTGACGACATCCTCCTCATTGGGAATGATGTAGGGTATCTGTCTGACGTAAAAGAATGGCTAGCAGCTCAATTCCAAATGAAAGATTTGGGTGAGGCTCAGTATGTTCTTGCCATCCAGATCATTCGGGATAGAAAGAACAAAACGCTAGCTCTGTCTCAGGCAACATATATCGACAAGATGTTGGCTCGATATTCGATGCAGAACTCAAAGAAGGGCTTATTGCCTTTCAGGCATGGGGTTCACCTGTCTAAGGAACAGTCTCCTAAGACACCTCAAGAGGTTGAGGATATGAGACGGATTCCCTACGCCTCTGCAGTGGGTAGCTTAATGTATGCTATGCTATGCACGAGGCCTGACATCTGTTATGCTGTAGGGATTGTCAGCAGATATCAGTCAAATCCAGGGTTAGACCACTGGACCGCCGTTAAAGGAATCCTCAAGTATCTTAGGAGAACGAGGGACTACATGCTGGTGTTTGGGGCTAAAGAGTTAGTGCTTACTGGATACACCGACTCTAATTTTCAATATGACAAAGATTCTAGGAAATCTACGTCAGGGTCAGTGTTCACCCTTAACGGGGGAGCTGTAGTTTGGAGAAGTATAATGCAAGGATGCATAGCAGACTCCACGATGGAGGCTGAGTATGTAGCTGCTTGTGAAGCAGCTAAGGAAGCTGTCTGGCTAAGGAAGTTCTTGACAGATTTGGAAGTTGTTCCAAATATGAACTTGCCCATTACATTATATTGTGACAACAATGGGGCTGTAGCCAATTCAAAGGAACCTCGCAGCCACAAACGAGGTAAACACATAGAGAGGAAGTATCATCTGATTCGAGAGATTGTGCAAAGAGGAGATGTGGTCGTGACCAAGATCGCTTCCGAGCACAACATTGCTTGTCCTTTTACGAAGGCCCTCTCGGCTAAAGTGTTTGAGGGTCATCTAGAAAGTCTAGGTCTGCGAGACATGTATATAGCGTAATCTAGGGCAAGTGGGAGATGTGTAATGGGTGTAAGGATGCCCTAGTTTATTGTATTTTGTATATTTACTTTTCATGTAATGTACAACATACATGTACCATTTCCAGCTTTGGATTATATTGTATATAATTTCCCTGTAACTTGAGTTTTAGTTCAAGTGGGAGTTTGTTGGGTTTTATGCCCTAAAACTCATAGATAGTAAATGTACATTTGACCGAACATTAATAAAAGTGATGTATTATTCAATGTTTGTATTATATCTTGTCTTATTAACCCTAATCCAATAAACTAAACATCCAAGGCTAATAGAATGAGGCTTGAACTAGTATGTAGGGACATACGGGGATCAATGTTCAAGTTTTAGCCTAAAGGGTCTGTAGTATAGGGATAAGGCTGGGTACCTTATCCTGGTGACACTATGGATACGACCCGCTTTGTATAATGATACAAACGTAGTGATCCAGCGCGTTCATGTAGTTGACATGCGAGTGGGGGTATCCTGTGCAATGAGTTTGCACAAAGACCGGACCGCAAAATAATTAACCACTAACTGTAACACCGTTAGTTAGCTCGGTTTCTATTTCACTAGGATGACCTAGGCAACTTGGCCTTAATCCTGAGTAGATTATGGACTCCTGTCCATTAGGGATTGTCCTTTGATTTGTACGGGTGAGAGTGGCCTGTTCGCTGACTCAATAAGCCTACCATTTTGGGGACAAGACCGAGTGGGGAGCTGGGAACGTAGTCTTACAAGATGGAATTCACTCCTTCCCGATATTAGGGTAAGTAGAGGTGTGTTCCCTTAAGTGGTGTCTCCGGGTCTTGAACAAAGGGCCCTACCCTCTTTATGGCACGAGAGGGATTTCTGTTTGTTGGTTGGACCATAAATAGGTTGTTCATTAGAGGAGCACTGGTACTTAAGGACCAAGAGGTAGCCCAGGGGTAAAACGGTAATTTGACCTAGCTGGGGTACGAACACACGTGAAGGGCTAACTTGCTGTTGACGGTCGATATCCGTGGACACAGAAATATATCTGCATTGAGAAGAGTGCAGCTGTGGTTCTTTAGTGGAGTGAACCACAGTTAACGAATATTGATTAACTTGGTTAATGAGTTTAGCCAACTAATCCCATATCGTTGGAGCTTCTGATCTGTAGGTCCATCAGGTCCCATCGGTAGCTCTATAAGGGCGTTGAGGTAAATTTCTAAGGTTAAATTAAGTATTCGAAAGGGTTCGAATATTAAACTAAAATATGAATTTGATTCATATTAAAACTATAGGTTATAATTAATGTGCATGGGATGTATATTAATACTATAGTTTTATGAGAGAGAATAATAATAATTGAATATATGATGTTCAATTTTATTATTTTCAAATTAATTAATTTTGAATTAATTAATTGATTTAGTTTAATTAAATTTAATTTAATTAAACTATAGGTTAAGAGGGATATTAATTTAAATAAGATTTAAATTAATGTTATTTTAATTAATATTGATTAATTAAAATTTAATTAATTTATAATTAATTAAAAATATCAGGTAACTGATTAATCAGTTACCTGATGTTATGCGTGAGGTGGCCTTCTCCTTATCGATAGGTTAAGTGAAGGGGTCATGATTCAGTTTGAGGATCCCCACTCTCACGCCTCTCTCCCTCTCTCTCACCCTCTCTCTCTCGTTTTTGCTCTCTCTCTGTGAATACAGAATTTTTCCCGGAGAAATCCTTAGAGATTGTGCTCCCACAAGCCCCTTGCGTTCAACCTTCAAGAGAATACCGGTGAACTTTTGGTGGTGGTGTTCGTGAGGTTTTTGCAGCAAGATCAAGATCCGTTTGCTGCTGTCTTTCCTGTAAACATCAAGGGAAATATGCGAAACGCTCAAGAATTTCTACAAGGGTAAGTCATTCTTGAACTAGGATCAATAGGGTCCAAATCTAGAGTTTCTGCATATTTTTCCAGCATGTTTTATAGCCTTTACAGCATGTATTTTTGTTTATTTATCTGCTGTAAATTTATTTCTTTTGCCGTCGTATTAGTTTCCCAATCGGCATTTAAACCGATTAAGTTCTCTGATCGTTTCCGCTGCGCTAGGGCTTTAATCCCTACAGATTGTCCTCCAGTTCCTCCTCGCATTGCCGCTCATGCAGTAAAAGACGCCCACGAACGCTGGACAAAGGCCAATGAGAAGGCCCGAGTCTATATATTGGCCAGCTTAAATGAAGTCTTGGCCCAGCGTTATGAGATCGTGGAAACAGCCAGGAAAATTATGAATTCCCTGCAGGAGATGTTTGGAATCTCGTCTTATCAACTCCACCACGACGCCCTTAAGAATGTCTTCAACGCCTGCATGCAAGAGGGGCATCCTGTTCGGGAACATGTTCTCGAGATGATGAACCAGTTTAATATTGTCGTGGCGAACGGCGGGGTTGTCTGCGAGCACAGTCAGGTTGCGTTCATTCTTCATTCGCTTCCTCCTAGCTTCATACAGTTCAGGACGAATGCAAGCATGAACAAGATACAGTTCAACCTGACCACCCTCCTCAACGAGTTACAGATTTATGAGTCCATGTTGAAAAGAAAGGGCAAAATGTGGTGAAAGGAGCGGCCAATGTGGTCCATTCGAAGAAAAAGTTCCTGAAGTGTTCATCCTCAGGAACAAAATCTGTACATCAGGCTTCTTCATTGAAGCAGATTCAAAAGAAGAAGGGTGATAAGGGGAAGGCTCCTGCGCAAGTTGTTCAGGGTAAGGGAAAGGCCAAGGTCGTGGCCGACAAGGACAGATGCTTCCACTGCAATGTGGATGGTCACTGGAAGAGGAACTGCCCCTGTTACCTCACTAAAAGAAGAGAGAGAAAGAAGGTAAATTTGATTTACTGGTTTTAGAAACTTGTCTCGTAGAACATGATGAGTTCGCCTGGATATTAGATTCGGGAGCCACTAATCATGTTTGCTCATCTTTTCAGGGAAATGATTTCCAGCAGCTGGCTGATGGCGAAATGACTCTCAAGGTTGGAACGAGAGAGGTCATTTCAGCAAGAGCAGTGGGAGCTGCTAAATTTTTTTTTAGAAATAAGTATTTAATTTTAGAGGACTTGTATTTGGTTCTTAGAATTAAAAGGAATCTTATTTCTATTTCAGCTTTGTTAGAACAACAATACTCTATTTCTTTTTTGCTTAATGAAGCTATTATTTCAAGAAATGGTATTTTTATCTGTTCTGCTAAGCGTGAAAACAATTTATATGTGTTAAGACCTATCGACGCTAAAGCAATTTTGAATCATGAGATGTTTAAAACTGCAGAAACTCAGAATAAAAGGCAAAAGATTTTTCCATTAAGTAACAATACGTATCTTTGGCACCTTCGTTTGGGTCATATTAACATCGATCGGATCGATCGTTTGGTAAAAAATGGACTTCTAACTGATTTAGAAGATACATCTCTACCACCCTGTGAATCGTGTCTCGAGGGTAAAAGGTTATAGGGCCAAAGAACCACTTGAACTAATACATTTGGATCTTTGTGGTCCAATGAATGTAAAGGCTCGAGGTGGTTATGAATATTTCATCTCTTTGATAGATGATTATTCACGATACGGTTACTTATACTTAATGTGCCATAAGTCTGAAGCTCTTGAAAAGTTTAAAGAGTTTAAGACTGAGGTAGAAAACCTATTAGGTGAAACAATTAAAACACTTCGATCAGATCGAGGTGGAGAGTATCTGGATCAAAGATTCTAGGACATATGATAGAACATGGAATCCAATCCCAACTCTCAGCCCCTGGTACACCTCAGCAGAATGGTGTATCAGAAAGGAGAAATAGAACCCTGTTAGACATCATTCATTCTATGATGAGCTATGCTCAATTGCCTAGCTCGTTTTGGAGGTATGCAGTAGAGAGTGCAGTACATATTCTTAACAACGTTCCCTCAAAAAGTGTTTATGAAACTCCTTTTGAGCTATGGAGAGGGCATAAACCTAGTTTGCGTTACTTCCGTATCTGGGGTTGTCCTGCACACGTGCTAGTGACAAAATCCTAAGAAACTGGAACCACGTTCTAGAGTATGCTAATTTGTTGGATACCCTAAAGAAACGAGAGGTGGTCTTTTCTACGACCCTCAAGAAAATAAAGTGTTTGTATCGACAAATGCTACTTTCTTGGAGGAAGACCACATACGAGATCACAAACCACATAGTAAACTAGTATTTTGAGAAGCTACGAAAGAGTCAACAAGAGTTGTTGACGAACCTGGTCCTTGAACAAGAGTTGATGTAGGAGCCAATTCTTCACGTCAATCTCATCCTCCTCACATAGTGGGAGAGCTTCGATGCAGTGGGAGGGTTGTAATTCAACCTGACCGTTACTTGGGTTTAACTGAAACACAAGTAGTCATACCTGATGAGGGCGTTGAGGATCCATTGTCTTATCGTCAGGCAATACATGATGTAGATAAAGACAAATGGGCCAAAGCCATGGACCTTGAGATGGAGTCTATGTACTTCAATCAAGTTTGGGAACTTGTAGATCCACCTGAAGGGGTCAAACCCATAGGGTGTAAATGGATCTATAAGAGAAAAAGAGATGTTGCTGGGAAAGTACAGACTTTCAAAGCAAGACTTGTAGCAAAGGGTTATACCCAAAGAGAAGGGGTGGACTATGAAGAAACCTTTTCTCTAGTTGCTATGCTTAAGTCCATAAGAATTCTCTTATCCATTGCCACGTTTTATGACTATGAGATATGGCAAATGGATGTCAATACTGCTTTTCTGAATGTCAATCTTGAAGAGAGTATTTTTATGTCTCAGCCCGAAGGGTTCATAACCCAAGGTCAGGAACAAAAGGTTTGCAAACTGAATCGATCCATTTATGGGTTGAAACAGGCCTCCAGATCTTGGAATATTAGATTTGATACTGCGATCAAATCTTTCAAGAAAATCAACAAAAATAAAGTAGCTTTCCTTCTACTTTATGTTGACGACATCCTACTCATTGGGAATGATGTAGGATATCAGACTGACGTAAAAGATTGGGTAGCGGCCCAATTCCAAATGAAAGATTTGGGTGAGGCCCAATATGTTCTTGGAGTCCAGATTATTCGGGATCGAAAGAACAAAACACTAGCTCTGTCTCAAGCAACGTATATCGACAAGATGTTGGCCCGATATTCGATGCAGAATTCCAAGAAGGGCTTATTGCCTTTCAGGCATGGGGTTCGCCTGTCCAAGGAACAGTCTCCTAAGACACCTCAAGAAGTTGAGGATATGAGACGGATTCCCTACGCCTCAGCAGTGGGTAGCTTAATGTATGCGATGCTCTGGCCTGACATCTGTTATGCTGTAGGGATTGTCAGCAGATATCAGTCAAATCCAGGGTTATACCACTGGACCGTCGTTAAATGAATCCTCAAGTATCTTAGGAGAACGAGGGACTACATGCTGGTATTTGGGGCTAAGGAGTTAGTTCTCAATGGATACACCGACTCTGACTTTCAGTCTGACAAGGATTCTAGGAAATCCACGTCAGGGTCAGTGTTCACCCTTAACGGGGGAACTGTAGTTTGGAGAAGCATCAATCAAGGATGCATAACAGACTCAACCATGGAGGCTGAGTATGTAGCTGCTTGTGAAGCAGCTAAGGAAGCTGTTTGCTCAAGAAGTTCTTGACTGATTTGGAAGTTGTTCCAAATATGAACTTGCCCGTTACATTATACTGTGACAACAGTGGGGTTGTAGCCAATTCAAATGAACCTCGCAGCCACAAACGAGGTAAACACATAGAGAGGAAGTATCATCTGATTCGAGAGATTGTGCAACGAGGAGATGTGGTCGTGACCAAGATCGCTTCGGAGCACAACATTGCTGATCCATTTACGAAGGCCCTCTCGACTAAAGTGTTCGAGGATCATCTAGAAAGTCTACGTTTGTGAGATATGTATATAGTATAATCTAAGGCAAGTGGGAGATGTGTAATGGGGTGTAAGGATGCCCTAGTTTATTGTATTTTGTATATTTACCTTTTATGTAATGTACAATATACATTTACCATTTCCAGCTTTGGATTATTTTGTATATACTTTACCATTAACTTGAGTTTTATTTCAAGTGGGAGTTTGTTGGGTTTTATGCCCTAAAACTCGTAGATAGTAAATGTACTTTTGACCGAACATTAATAAAATGATGTATTATTCATTTATCTATGTCTGTATTGTGTAATCTTGTCTTATTAACCCTAATCCAATAAACTGAACATCCTAGGCTAATAGAATGAGGCTTGAACTAGTATGTAGGGACATACGGGGATTAATGTTCAAGATTTAGCCTAAAGGGTCTGTAGTATAGGGATAAGGCTGGGTACCTTATCCTGGTGACACTATGGATACAGCCCGCTTTGTATTTTGATACAAACGCAATGATCCAATGCGTTCATGTAGTTTACTTGCGAGTGGGGGAATCCTGTGCAATGAGTTTGCACAAAAACCGGACCGCAAAATAGTTAACCACTAACTGTAACACCGTTAGTTAGTTTGATTTCTATTTCACTAGGATGACCTAGGCAACTTGGCCTTAATCCTGAGTGGATTATGGACTCCTGTCCATGAGGGATTGTCCTTTGATTTGTATGGGTGAGAGTGACCTGCACGTCGACTCAATAAACCTACCATGGGAACATAGTCACACAAGATGAAATTCACTCCTTCCCGACTTTAGGGTAAGTAGAGGTGTGTTCCCTTAAGTGGTGTCTCCGGGTCTTGAACAATGGACCTTGCCCTCTCTATTGCACGGGAGGGACTTCTGTTTGTTGGTTGGACCTGAAACAGGTTGTTCATTAGAGGAGCACTGGTACTTAAGGATAAAGAGGTAGCCCAGGGGTAAAACGGTAATTTGACCTAGCTGGGGTACGAACACACGTGAAGGGCTGACTTGCTATTGATGGTCGATATCCGTGGACACAGAAAAATATCTGCAGTGAGAAGAGTGCAACTATGGTTCTATAGTGGAGTGAACCACAGTTAACGAATATTGATTAACTTGGTTAATGAGTTTAGCCAATTAAATTCATATCGTTGGAGCTTCTGATCTGTAGGTCCATTAGGTCCCACCGGTAGCTCACTAAGGGCGTTGAGGTAAATTTCTAAGGGAGAATTGAATATTCAAAGGGGTTCGAATATTAAGTTAAAATATGAATTTGATTCATATTAAAACTTTAGGTTATAATTAATGCTCATATGATGTACATTAATTCTAAAGTTTATTTTGAGAGAAAAATAATTAAATATATGATAGTTAATTGTGATATTAATTAATTGTTGAATCAATTAATATTTCTGTTTTAATTTAATTTAATTAAATATTGATTTAATTAAGTTATATTAAAACTATAGGTTAAGTGGATCATTTACATAAAAGTGTTTTATGTAAATGTTGTTAAATTAAATATTGATTTAATTTAATACAAATTTATTAATATTTATACTTAATTAACTGATCAGTTATGAAAACTAATCAGTCTTCCACTCACTTAGTCCTACACGTGTGAAGGGGAGGAAATTAAGGGGAGTGGGTTTTTCATCCGTTGTTTTAACCTTTCCCCTTAATTTTTTCTTTGGTGGTTAACTGATATATCTCTCTCTCTCACGCAAACCATCTCTCTGTAAACTCTCTCTGTGTTTTTCCCTTCCAAGAACCACAGAGACTTAGTTTACTCTCTCAAATCCCTTAGAGAAATAGTTCCCACAAACTACCAACGCATATACCTACGTGAGGATACCGGTGCAACGCTTTTGGTGTGTTCGTGGGTATTTTCCAGCGAAGAAAAGAGAAGCTTTGCTGCTGTTTTTTGGTGAATCCATCAAGGGTTTTGGTGAAACGATCAAGATCTTCAATAAAAAGTAAGTTTTCTTAATCCTTGATCATTAGGGTCAATAGAGAATTGATCTAGATAGTTTCTTATTAATTTGCAGCATGTTTTTTAGTATTTACAGTAGTTTTAAATATGATTTTTCTGTTGTGAATTTAATTGGCGCCATATTGGTATCCCAATCGACGTTTAATTTGAAAAAGGTCTTTGACTTCTTCCGCTGCCTAGGGCTATTATCCCTTCAGGGGTATCCTATGCAATGAGTTTGCATAAGACGGACCGCAAAATAGTAACTGCTAATTGTAACACCGTTATCTAGTTAGGTTTCTATTTCACTCGGATGACCTAGGCAACTTAGTCTCAATCCTAAGTGGATTATAGACTTCTGTTGACGAGGGATTGTCCTTTCATTTGTATGGGTGAGAGTGGCCAGTGCACCGACTCAATAAGCCTACCATTTTGGGGACAAGACCGAGTGGGGAGTTGGGAACATAATCACACAAGATG
This sequence comes from Luffa aegyptiaca, assembly GCA_017139565.1. Taxonomy (NCBI): domain Eukaryota; kingdom Viridiplantae; phylum Streptophyta; class Magnoliopsida; order Cucurbitales; family Cucurbitaceae; genus Luffa; species Luffa aegyptiaca. The sequence goes on from CM029403.1 coordinate 28,074,033, forward strand.
GAATTCACTCCTTCCCGACTTTCGAGGAAGTAGATGAGTGTTCCCTTAAGTGGTGTCTCTGGTTCTTTAACAAAGGACCCTATCTCTCACTAGCCTAAAAATAACAAAAAAGTCAATAAACTAAAAACCCCTGGCTATATTATGTATACTTGAACATTTTGTGGTGAAAATAAATATGGATCCAGTACAAGTAAATAACCAAAATGGTCTATAGTATAAGGATACAGCTGGGTACCTTAATCTTGCAGACACTATTGGCTCAGCTCACTTTGTATCTATGACAAACGATGTGATCCTAATCGTTCATGTATAGACATGTGAGTGATGGTGTCCTATGCAATGAGTTTGCATAGAGATCGGACCAAGAGATAAGTCACATTCACTTTATAACTTCGTTTACTGCTGAGACTGAATATCTCATTGTTGGGTTTCATGTCTGATTGGTTGTCAGTGTGCTTAACAGATTAATGCAAAATTGTCGTAGATATATATCAATACAAGTATAAATTGACAAAATCAAGTAATACCTAGTGAGTCTAGGGTCGAATCCATAGGGAAAGGTTATTTGCAAAGCTATTAATAATTTTTACTGCTCTAAACTCTAGAACGTATGATATCATATAAAAACTTAATAAGAGAGTTGGTGAGTTGGAAAGATAAATTGTACAGAAAGTAAAATATGCGACAAGAGTAAAAAGAGAAGTATTAAGAAGAATAGTATGAAGGCTGTTGCGGTCGCAACCTCATGCGTTTATAAGAACCTTGTAGCGCATACCATGACTAATTGATCCATTAATGCCTAAGTAAGAAAAAATCACAAGTTTCCCTTCCGGTACTCCTTTTGCGTTTGACATAAAACTATCAATTGGTTATTTGACTAGTTCATGCTTGAGGCTTAGTTCTCTAAAAACTTACAAGGGACTGCGTTAGTCTTAATGAAATCAGAGCTCATGCATGCACTATCTTTTAGCGGTAGTATTTTAATGCTACCAAGACTACATGTCATGCGCTAGCTTGTTCTACTTAGAGATGTCCGCATGCATTACCTGTCAGGGATTTAGCATACTGCTACCGCATCCGGCTGGCCAAGCGGGAGTTAGTAATGAAAATAGTATCGTAACTAAGTAGAAGGCAATAATGTTTCATTAAATCAAAGTATGCGCTTACAAAATAGACTTATCACCGCATGGGTGTTTGCGCTAAGCCTTGAAGAAGAAAATTAGCTCATGCGAGCAAAACAATACATCATGCAATACATTGCTTTAGGAAAGCTCCTTGTGCTTAGATTCTACCTTAGATTTTTTATTATTATTATTATTATTTTTAAGTAGAAGGCAATAGACATCAAAACGCATGCTTTCGTTTTGGCTTACCCACATTTGTAATGAAAGGTATCCAACTACAGGCATTACATTTATTACTGTCTTAAACGCTCATGGAATGCAACTGCATCTTTGCGCAGTGGCAAACTATGCGTAATTTATTTATGCGCTGACTAACGCACTCCCCCAAACTTATATTGGACAATGTCCCCATTGTCCCCCAAACTTAAACTGGAGCGCATAGACTTATGGAGATTAAGGTTGAGTTGCGACAGGGCGAAAATGCGAAGGGATTTTCCTTAAGGTATGAGGAAATGAAAATAGAGGTTAAACCAATTAAACTAATGCGGGCAAGAAACTGAGAACTTTAGATGCAAGGATTAAAGCAAAGGAGCTAACGCAGAGAATTTTTTAGATAAGGGCATTAAAGTAAGACAGAAAGAAAATTGCGATGAGATAAAACTTCAAACTATATTGAATGAATGCGGGACAAAATTACAAAAATTTGGGCACACTCATCTAAACAAAAGGAAAACAAGTTAAATATAGAAGTGTTCCTTTATTCCTGCGGGGGCGGTGGAGGCGGTGGTCTGAACTGTCCTGGCGCAGGAGGGGCTCGTGGAGGGCGCACTTGCAATGGACCTGCACCATCAGGTCTTGGCTGCGTAGGTGGTCGCATGAAGAGATTCGACGTGACAGGCAGACGACCGAAAGACTCAGTTCATCACAACAGGAAGAGGATCAAGGAATTTACGCGTTGAGATATCTCGTCTTGCTGCTTTCGCAGCAGTTCCTACTGCTGGCACATCCGCTTCTGTTGCTGGCGCAAGGGCTCCGTAACCTCTTGAATCATCTGCCGCAGCTCGGAAAAGATAAGGGTTATTTCCACATCGAGTTGTGGAACAGCCGCAGTAGTGCATACGCTGGCAGGTGGCGTTGCTTGCGGCAAGGGGCTCTGCGTTGGGCTGTCATGACCGCGAGGAAGGTCAGGTAAGGGGGCCTCGCGGTTTTCTTCTTGGACTTCCTCGCTGGGCTGGATGGAAAGGGTCTACTAGAAGACAGGTGACGACTGCGGTGGTGGTGGTGGTGGCAAGGTCGCTTAATTTTGAGCACAGATAGGGTTTTCCTGTGCTAGCGGATCTGGCTGGGGGTCCTTGCGGTCAATGGAGGGTTTCGTCCCACAGTTTGCTTGCGCCTCTTTTTCTTTGGAGCTTCAGGTGTAGGTGCAACCTCTGTGGGTTGGGATGCGGGGGCTGGTTCCTGGTTTCCTCCTTGCTGCCGCATGCTGTGAGTGCGCGTTATGCGCGACCACCATTGGTTGTCAAAATCCTTCAGCATGGGTCGAATTTCTTCGTCTGCTGCAGGCTGAAGGCCGGATGCGCTACAGAGTCTTGTGACGAGGCCAAGGCAAAACATTGTGCCTTTGGGCTTTGCGGCAGTCTGGCACAATGTGTCGACAAGGATTTTGCCCAAGTCTAGTGGGATCCCCTTCATGATGCAGTATACAAGGACCACTCGTGGGATGCTCAATGTGGCATCATGCGGTTCTTTACCCAGTGCATCCAACATGTGGCCTCGAAGTCCAATAGCTACGACTTCAGGGTCCTCGCAGCCCCCTGGCCGTCCCACTTGGCTCCTGGTCTGGCCACCGCAAGCAGCACTACGTTCAGGAAGTCGTCGTCCAAGCAGTTTAGTAGCGCATTCCCCTCTGCGTCAGGTATGTCTCGCAGAGGAGAAGGCGACTGTGTGGCCCCGCACCAAAACTTCATTGACTTCTTCCTACCATTGCGCTCGGTAGAAGTCGTGGACTAATGCAGGGGCGTAGTCGAGGAAGTTCTCGCAGACTGTCTCCCATCTGTGGTGGGAAATCTGATCCGTCATTTTCTGCGGGAGCGTGCAGCTGAACCCCCTCTCTTCCTGGAATTTTCCTTTGTCCTCGCCCACTTTTTCTTTGCCTTTTCCTTTGGATGCGGTGGGCGCCCCTTTTGGTTTCTTGGTTTGGCCTGCCGCAGGCCTCACAGATGGTTCTTGGATGATCACCTCTGTTTGTTGGATGTTGCGGCGATCTGTTTGTTGGATGTTGCGGCGATGGGTTAGGGGTAGTTCATCCTCAGAATTTGTGGACTCTGAGTCTAGAGCTGCCGCAAATATGGCTAAATTTGCTGCGGCGACTTCTGCAGCAACTTGCTCTTGCACCATCTTGCTGGCGTGCTCTCTTTCATTGGCCGCTTCTTCTTCTACGGCGGCGTTGCGGGCAGTTTCTTCTGCCGCAACTCTTTTTCTTTCTTCTCTTTGGTGAATTGCTTCGCCTTCTTCGCCCAACTCCCCCAACAGGGAGTTCCATGCGGCGACTTCCCGCTCAGAAAATTGCGGAATGGTGGGGTTTGCGGAAGTTGATGGTGGGAGGGGATCGGAAACGTTTGTGGGAGTGGAGGCAGAGGATGGAGCGGTGTTTGAGGCCAAGGTAGCTGAGGAGTCTTGTGGTAGAAAAAGGGGTAGAGACGAGAAAGGGGAAGAAAATGGGGTGAGGTTTCGTGGGGTGGTGGTATTTTGGGCTGGGCGAAGCTGCACCAGTTGGATTCTGAAGGTAGAGGTATCTAATGGCGATATATCAAGTACCTCAGTGACGTTTGACTTCTGGTTCTTCTTCCTCCATGCGGTTATTCTTTTGTTGGTTGTCATCGTCTTCGTCAGAGGAAATGATGACATCCCTATGGGGCCTTTCCACCTCTGGCGATGATGAAGGTGCATCGTCTGTGTAGCCGGCGATGGAGAGGTTTTTTGAGTCGGACATGGTGGTTCTCGGAGAAAACAGATAGAAGCTTCAAGAGAGAGAGAGAAAGCAAGGGTTTAGGGTTTTTGAAGAAGATGAAGGATATGAAGATTTGAAAGAGAAGACGCAACACTTTTTATAGCTAACGCAAGGTGCTGGTAATGATGCCCTTTCGCATCCCTCGTAGGTATTTAGGCATGATTATCATGGGGGAATGTGGGCGGTTGCCTCGGGTACTGTGCAAAAGCAGGGAGTAGTGCGGCTCATTAAATGTGAAATGATTGTGGATGCGCCTCCAATGCGAGTAATGTACAGATGAATCAGGACATGCGTTAGGGTTTTCTTTCTAAGGTACTAACGCAAAAAATCTAATGTGAGTAGGGCATGCGCTGGGGTTTTTCTTCCTAAGACTCTGACCTACCAAAATATTAACGCAATAAAATAAAACATGTGGAAAGAAAGAAAATAGCTACAACTTCTGACCTGCGATGCTCTTGTCTTGCGTTAGGTCCTGACACAGCTGAGAGCACTCTTTTTCTGGACCTATCTCTGTCTTGTTGCTTCATGGTGGATCTTCTAGAAGGATAATTTCAACTACCTTGTCATAGGTCTCATCAATGTATGGTTTTATTCTTTGTCCGTTGACCTTAAAAATTCTCTTTCCGTCAGTAGAATGTAGGTCCACAGCCCCATATGGATATATCTTATGGATAATGTATGGGTCTGACCATCTTGATTTCAGCTTACCTGGAAAAAGACGTAAGCGAGAGTTGAATAATAATACCTTCATACCTTCTTTAAGATCCTTTTTGCATATTCTCCTGTCCTGCCATTGTTTTTGTTTTTCTCTATTGATTTTGGCATTCTCATACGCGCATCTTCTAAATTTTTCTAATTCTGACAACTGGCGCAATCGTTCCTTTCCTGCCGCATCTGGATCAAAATTTAGGCGTTTCAAAGCCCAATGCGCTCTGTATTCCAATTCTAAAGGCAAGTGGCAGGCTTTTCCAAACACTAACGCATAAGGAGACATCCCTATGGGTATTTTGAAAGCCGTGCGATATGCCCATAATGCATCATCCAGATGTTGCGCCCAATCCTTTCTATTTGTGCTGACCACTTTCTCGAGAATTCTCTTTATTTCCGTGTTTGATACTTCTGCTTGACCATTGCTCTGCAGGTGATAAGCTGTTGCGATATGATGTTTGACATTGTATTTTAGCAACAGCTTAGTCATGACCTTGTTTATGAAATGGGTTCCTTCATCGCTGATAAGTCTTCGTGGATCTCCAAATCTTGTGAAAACGTTTTTCTTAAGGAATCTTGCACGGTTGCCACATCACTCTTAACGCAAGAAATTGCCTCTACCCACTTAGTGACATAGTCTACTGCGATGAGGATGTACTGGTATCCTTGCGATGATGGAAAAGGTCCCATAAAATCGATTCCCTAAACATCAAACAGTTCAATTTCTACTATATAATTCTGCGGCATCTCGTTTCTTGCGCAGATATTACCGGTGCGTTGGCACTTGTCGCATCCATATGCGTACTTCTTTGCATCCTGGAACAAAGTTGGCCACCAATAGCCACTCTGCAACACCTTCGCCACAGTGCGTTGGCCTCCAAAATGTCCTCCATATGGAGCTTCATGGCATGCTTCTAGAATCTTCGACGCATCTACACGTCCAATGCATCTTCTAATTATCTGGTCTGGTCCTCTGCGATAAAGGTAGGGGTCATCCCATAAATAAAATTTAAGTTCATGGAAGAATTTCTTACGATGCTGCGCTGAGTACTCGTCAAGTAAGACTCATGCGGCGAGATAGTTTGCTATGTCCGCAAACCATGGTTCTTCTTCTTCAATCAAAAGCAGCTTCTCATTAGGGAATTCCTCTGCGATGGGGATATCTGACACATCCACTTTCTCAGGATTTTCCAATCGCGATAAATGATCTGTGACCAAGTTCTCACTCCCTTTCTTGTCCTTGATTTCTAAATCAAATTCTTGCAGCAAGAGAATCCACCTAATCAATCTAGGTTTTGCGTCCTTTTTAGTGATTAGGTATTTGATTGCCGCATGATCTGTGTAGACAGTGACTTTAGAGCCAATCAAATAAGCACGAAATTTATCAAAAGCATAAACAACCGCCAATAATTCCTTCTAGGTTGTTGTGTAATTATTTTGTGCTTCATTCAATGTCTTGCTAGCATAATAAATAGGGTGTAGTGGCTTTTCCTTTTTCTGTGCCAAAACTGCTCCTACTGCCACGTCGCTTGCGTCACACATTAGGACAAATGGTTCCTTCTAATCAGGGGTTGTGAGAATGGGCGCAGTGACTAGCGCATGCTTCAGATCATTAAATGCTCTGTCGCATTCTTTTGAAAATTCAAATCTTCTATTTGTTTCCAACAGTGCGCATAGTGGCTTGGTGATATGCGAGAAGTTTCTTATGAATCTGCGATAGAAACCTGTGTGACCCAAGAAACTTCTAATTCCTTTCACCGAGGTGGGTGGTGGCAATTTTTTGATCACATAAATTTTTGCTTTGTCTACTTCGATACCTGCGCGTGATATGCAGCGGCCTAGGACTATGCCTTCTTCTACCATAAAATGACATTTTTCCTAATTCAACACCAAGTTAGTCTCATTGCATCGTTCCAAAACTTGTTCCAGCTGCGTTAGGCAATCTACGAAGGACTTTCCATAAACTGAGAAGTCGTCCATAAAAACTTCTACTGATTTTTCTAATAATTCTAAAAAAATGGCCATCATGCATCTCTGGAATGTCCCTGGCGCATTGCAGAGTCCAAATGGCACCCTTCTAAACGCAAAGGTCCCATATGGGCAGGTGAAAGTTGTCTTTTCCTGGTCCTCTGGTGCAATGGATATTTTATTATATCCTGAGTATCTGTCAAGAAAACAATAGTATGCCTTTCTCGCAAGTCGATCTAGCATTTGATCCATTAATGGAAGAGGGGAAATGATCCTTCCTCGTGATTGCATTGAGCTTGCGGTAGTCCATACATATAGGCCACCTGGTAGTGTTGCGTGATGGGATCAATTCGTTGTTTGTGTTGGCTACCACCATCATTCCTCCTTTCTTGGGTACGCATTGCACCGGACTCACCCATCTACTATCTGCTATAGGGTAAATCACACCTGCGTCGAGCCATTTTATGATCTCTTTTCGCACAACCTCCATCATTGCTGGATTCAGTCTTCTCTGTCGCTCAATAAATTCTTCAGATTCGTCTAGCAAACGAATCTTGTGCATGCAATATGAGGGGCTAATTCCTTTAATATATGCGAGACTCCAACCAATGGCATTCTTGTGTTTTGTGAGAACTTGCATCAAAAGGTGTTCCTGTGGGACTCTTCTTCTCCCTAAAACTTATACTTCAGATGTGTTGGGAGTGGCTTGAGCTCTAGCGCAGGTGGTTGCGTTATGGAAGGTCCGTGGGAATTCTTCCTTTGAGATCTAGCGCATGAATAATTTCTGTGGGCTGCGCCAGGATGCAGTTATCCTCGACTTGTTCTTCCTTTGTCTCCTCTCGCGCAGAGCTGAACGCATTTGATTGTAGCAATTCCAGTGGGGAACATACATCTATGCATGCTACCATGTCGCATTCCTTGTTGTCATCTGGGTATTTTAATGAAGTGAGCACATTAAAAACCAATTTTTGATCATTCATGCGCATGATAAGCTCTCCTTTTTGCACATCAATCAATGTTTGGCCAGTCGCAAGGAACGATCTTCCCAAAATAATGGGAACTTCTCTGTCAGCTTCATAATCAAGTATGATGAAATCTGCAGGAAAAATAAAATTTTCAACTTTTACCAGAACATCTTCAATTTTTCCTTCGGGATGCACCACTGATCTGTCTGCCAATTGAAGCGTGACAGTGGTTGGTCTTGCTTCTCCAATCCCTAGACGCTTGTAAACTGAGCATAAGGCTCTGCCAACATCGATCCCTCCTATTGAACATGGAATAGTAAAACTTCCAGGATCTTTCAATTTAGGTGGGAGTTTGTTGGCGAGTATTGCGCTACACTCACTTGTCAATGCAACCGTCTCAAACTCTTTCCATGGTCTTTTCTTGGTCAAGATATCCTTCAAGAACTTTGCGTAGCTAGGCATTTTTTCCAATGCTTCTACAAGTGGAATATTGATGTGTAGCTCTCGCAAGACATTTAAAAATTTCTTGAACTGGGCTTCGTCATTCTTCTTTCTTAATCTTTGTGGAAAAGGAATTGCAGGCTAGTATGCGTCGGGTTCTTTCCCTACGTGTGCGTCTTTCTTTTTAGGTTCTTCTTCAGCTGCGTTCTCTTCTTGCGCCTGGTTGCTGCCTGTTGCGGTTGCAGTTTTAGTCAAATTTTCCTGCGTTGACGTAGGGTCATTTGACTGCAGCTGCCTCCCACTGCGGAGCGTTAGTGCGTGGCAGTGCTTTTTTCCTTTTGGATCTTTAGTATTGCTAGGTAATGCTCCCACAGATCTATTTTTAAGCTCTGACGTAAGCTGTCCTACCTGCATCTCCAGATTTCGCAGGGATGCAGCTTGGCTTTGAACCACCGCATCATTCTTTGCCATATATTCCTTCTGGCTTGCCATAAATTCTTTCATCATTGTTTCCAGCGCATTCGAAGATGATGCTCTTTGGTTTCCTCCTTCTGCGTTGATATTGTGCTGAAATTGGCCCTGTGATGATTGCTCATTGCTAGAGTTAAACAATCTTGGCGCAGGGTTTGCATTACCTTGCTGTGGCTGTTTGTTTGCGCCACCATTCCATGAGAAATTTGGGTGATTCCTCCATCCTGGGTTATATGTGTTCGAAAATGGGTTGTTGCGCACAGCTCCTTGCGGTCCCACGTAAAAAACGAATTTTGGATTAGAAGGACACTGGTCATGCGTGTGTCCCTCTCCACAGATCCCGCATCCAACTGTATTGAGTTGCACGATCAATGATGTTGTGCTTGCAGTCAGTGCATCCATTTTGGTAGTCAACGCATCAATCTTTGCGTTGACTGAAGTCAATGGGTCAACCTCAAAACATCCAAAACTGGTTTTAATAGGTCTTTTTCTTCTGTCTTCCGCAGTGCCCCACTCATAATTGTTGCGCACAATCCGATCGAGGATTGCGTGAGCTTCATCATAAGTTTTTCTGAGGAGCGCACCATTAGCAGATGAATCCACTAATACTTGCGAGTTTTTGTTAAGTCCCACATAGAAGGTTTCTAGCTGAATGCAGAGTGGTAGTCCATGATGCGGGCACCTTTGCAGTAGACTTTTAAAACGTTCCCACGCCTCGCTCAGTGTTTCGTCTTCCATCTATGCAAAAGTCATGATTTCCTTCCTTAGTCTTGAGTTTGCAGTGGGTGGAAAGTACTTTTCTAAAAACTTATCGGCCAAATCATTCCATGTCGTAATGGAATTTGCTGGTTGCTGATTTAACCATACTTTCGCCGCATCTCTCAACGAATAGGGAAATAGGATGACTTGCAGCTGCTCATGCGTTACTCCTGGGATGATGAATTTATTACAAATGTCCAAGAATGATTTTAGATGAGAGTGTGGATCTTCAGCTGGACTTCCTCCGAACTGTCCTGCAGCAGTCAGCATTTGAAACATAACAGGTTTTAACTCAAACCTTTCTGTTTCCAAAGTAGGTTGTACTATCCCTGGGTTGAAATTACAGTTTGCAGGGGCTGCATAATCTGTGATCCCTCTGGCCCTATCATCGGCCATTTGGATGGGATTTTTCGGCCTATTTGGTTGGTTGGGTGCTGCCATCTCTCCTGATTGTCTTCGAGCTCTTTGATTTCTTCTCCTTCTATGATAAGTTTGGTCAATTTCAGGATCAACTTCGAAATCGATCTGGCGAGAAGCACACATGCAATCTTTGGTTGCCTGGAGAAAAGTACTCAACAGGGAACACGGTAAATAATATCAAACGGAGTGTCAGATCAGAAAGATTATATAAAAAATTTGGTTGCCTTTCCCCGGCAACAGCGCCAAAAACTTGATTGATTGTCAGTGTGCTTAACAGATTAATGCAAAATTGTCGTAGATATATATCAATCCAAGTATAAATTGTCAAAATAAAGTAATACCTAGTGAGTCTAGGGTCGAATCCATAGGGAAAGGTTATTTGCAAAGCTTTTAATAATTTTTACTGATCTAAACTCTAGAACGTATGATATCATATAAAAACTAAATAAGAGAGTTGGTGAGTTGGAAAGATAAATTATGCAGAAAGTAAAATATGCGACAAGAGTAAAAAGAGAAGTATTAAGAAGAATAGTATCAAGGCTGTTGCGGTCGCAACCTCATGCGTTTATAAAAACCTTGTAGTGCATACCATGACTTATTGATCCATTAATTCCTAAGTAAGAAAAAATCACAAGTTTCCCTTCCGGTACTCCTTCTGCGTTTGACATAAAACTATCAATTGGTTATTTGGCTAGTTAATACTTGAGGCTTAGTTCTCTAAAAACTTACAAGGGACTGCGTTAGTCTTAACGAAATCAGAGCTCATGCTTGCACTATCTTTTAGCGTTAGTATTTTAATGCTACCAAGACTACATGTCATGCGCTAGCTTGTTCTACTTAGAGATGTTCACATGCATTACCTGTCAGGGATTTAGCATATTGTTACCGCATCCGGCTGGCCAAGCGAGAGTTAGTAATGAAAATAGTATTGCAACTAAGTAGAAACCAATAATGTTTCATTAAATCAAAGTATGCGCTTACAAAATAGACTTATCACCGCATGGGTGCTTGCACTAAGCCTTGAAGAAGAAAATTAGCTGATGCGAGCAAAACAATACATCATGCAATACATTGCAAACACAAGTCTACTCTTAATCACAGCTCTCTGTGATTTCTCTTTCTCCTTGATCTTTGTCCCTTCCCTCTCATCCCTTGTATATTCTCTGTCGTCCCCCTTTTTGAGCAGGTGGCTTCTATTTATAGGGGAATGAAACCAACTTCTCCAAGTAATTAGCAACTTGCTTTAGTCATCATCAGCCAACTTGCACCTTTTCAGCCCACTCGTGCGTCAGTGTGTCAGCATGGTCTTTTCATCCATCTTGTCTGTCTCATGATCGTCTTGGGATGTGTGCCTGCGCTGAGATTCACTTGGACAACAAACAACTGAATTAGTTGCGTTAGCGCCCTATATTTTTATAATTCTTCACCGCATACATGAATATAGTCTATAGCATAAAATCAACGCATTTTCCTTCCTTATTGCGTTGAGGTTACGTATCAATGTATCTTTTGGCCTTGTTTTAGCTTAAGTTTAAACGATAAATAACTTGCTTTTTGCAAGTTATCAATGTCCTAAAACTCGTGGACAGTAAATGTAACAAAGTTAATCAGTAAAGCGTTATTGAGGTTATTCAATAAGTAGTTATTGAATGGTTGTTTAATTGTGCATTAATTAACCCAAATCCAATAAACTAGAACCCATGGCTATATAATGAACACTTGAACTTTATGTGTAGACATAAAAGCGGATCAAGTTCAAGTGATAGCCAAAACAGTCTATAGTATAGGGATAGAGATTGCGAGTCTTATCCTAGGGACACTGTGTGATGCGACCCGCTTTGTATTTATTACAAACGATGTGATCCTGAATCGTTCATGTAAAGACATGCGAGTGGGGGTGTCCTATGCAAAGAGTTTGCATAAGACCAGGACCGAGAAATAAGTCACTTTCACTTTATAACACCGTTTACTGTGAAACTGACTATTTCATGTGATTACCTAGGTAACTCGATCTTAATCCTGAGCTAACTATGAACTTCTGTTTATTCGGGATTATCCTTTAATTTGCATGGGTGATAATGGCCCAACATCGCCGACTCAATAAGCGTACCATTTTGGGGATAAGACCGGGTAGATAGCTGGGGACATAGTCTTGCAAGATGGAATTCACTCCTACCCGCCTGTAGGGATAGTAGAGGTTGTTCCCTTAAGTGCTGATTTCAGGTCTTGAACAAAGGCGCGCCGATTCTCTCTTGGCACGAGAGGATTTTATGTTTAATGGTTGGACCATAAACAAATTGTTCATTATAGGATCAGTGGAACTTAAGGAACAAGATGTAACTTCAGGGGTAAAACGGACTTTTGACCTGCTATAGTTATGAACAACCTGTGAAGGGTCGACTTACTGATTATGGTTGTATCGGGTGGACAGAAATATATCTACAGTGAGGGGAGTGCATCTACGAGCTATAGTGGAGTGTCTCGTTAGTTAACGAATGTTGGTTAACTAGGTCAATGGGATTAACCGATTAATCTCGAATCGTTGGAGCCCATGATCTGTAGGTCCATTAGGTCCCCCTGTTAGCTCATACGGAATCAAGCTTAGAACAAAAGTTATGAAAGAATTTGAAATGTTCAAATTCGTTATAGGGAGCTAACGTTAAAAGTATACGGTATACTTAAACGTGCTTTAGTTTAATTATGGATTAAAGTATAAATCGAGAGAGTTGAGAATATTTAAATAAGATTTAAATTTTGATCAAAACATATTGGTTAAATGTATGAATATAGATTCATATTAGAGCAATTAGTTTTGAGAAGAATTCGGATTAATGGGATTATTTAATTTAGTATTTGATATTAAATTAAATAATTATAATTAATTAAAAATGTTTTAATTAATTATTTAAAATTAATTTTAATTAAATATTTAAACTAATGATAGAAATTGAATTTGAGAATTCAATTTCAAAGTGGCCCATTAGCAAGAAATTAGTTCATGCAATTCATGGAGAATTGACAGCAAATTAGGTGACAAATCAAGATCCACCATCACTTATCCCTTCATATATATAAGCCTTTGTCTTCTTGAAAAAGATAATGGAAGTTGCTGAATTTTTCATGCAAAAAGGAAGATGAAATTCTCTCAAAACAGTGGGTTTCAAGTTATTAAAAAAACTCATTTTTTTTCTTCCAAATTCATCATGATTCGGTTCCCACAAGCCTGTTCTAAGGCTGGAGAATAGTGGGGAAGATCTTGATGGTTGTCTACAACTTGTTCATGATGAGAAATGACCAACGGATTGTAAGGAATCGAGCTCCAAGAGGTATTTATTCATTCCTCTGTTTTTCGGTTTATTTACATGCTTTTAATTAGAGAAATTAATGAAATTAAACGCCCAAGATCCGTCAATTGCTTCCGCTCGAGTTATGTAAACTCCTATACTCATATGATGACCTAGGTAACTCGATCTTAATCCTGAGCTAACTATGAACTCCTGTTTATTCAGGATTTTCCTTTGATTTGCATGGGTGAGAGTGACCTATCATTTCTGACTCAATAAGCCTACCATTTTGGGGATGAAACTGAATAGATAGTTGGGGACATAGTCTCGCAAGACGGAATTCACTACTATCGGATTTAGGGTTAGTAAGAAGGTTGTTCCCTTAAGTACTGACTCCAAGTCTTGGACAAGGGGCCCCACCCTCTCATTTTCTTGAAAGGGACTTGGTTTAGTGATTGAATCACGAACCAATTGTTCATTAGAGAATCAGTGGAACTTAAGGAACAAGATGTAACTATAGGGGTAAAACGAACATTTTACCCAACTCTAGTTAACGAACAACCGGTGAAGGGTCAACTTACTAATCATGGTTAGATCAAGTGGATAGAAATATATCTACAGTGAGGGGAGTGCAGCTAGAGGCTATAGTGGAGTGTTCTGGAAGCTAACGAATGTTGAATAAATAGGTTAATGAGTTTAACCGGTTATTCTCAAATCGTTGGAGCCCATGATCTGTAGGTCCATTAGGTCCCTCTACTAGCTCAATAGGAATAAAACTTGGAACAATATGATAGGTTAATGTTTGAAACGTTCAAATTCAGAATGAGATACAAAAGTTGGTTATATGCAATATTTAACGACATATTGGTTTAATTTCGAATTAAACTAAGAATAAGAGTTGGTTGCATTTAAATATGATTAAAATATTAAACACGTGAATACGGATTCATTTTCGAGAAATTTCGTTTGGAGAAAAGCCGGGATTGAGCAGAATATTAATTTAATATAAGATATTAAATTAATTATTATTATATTTTTATTTTAATTAAATAAGTATTTTATTTAATTAAAATGAAAATTAAAAATTCAAAAGTTGGATTTTAAAATTAGATTATTGAAAAATTAAAAATTGGAATTTTTTAATTTGAGAAATTAAAAAATTCTGATTTTTTTTTTTGGAGGTAGGTGAGTTTTTACTAAGTTTTGAGCTTAAGTCCTTATTAGGACACCTAATTAACCACCTAATTGAGCTCCAATTTGGTGTCACTCTTGGCTGAATCCATTTGCATGTTTTCCTCTATATATACATGCTTAAGAGGTGGAGAAATTCACGTTCATATGTACTAAAATGCTGCTGAAATCACACCAAAAAGCCACAACTCTCAAACCCATTGTTAAAGTTTGAACTCCAAGCTTTCCCTTCCAATTCCTATCAATTAAGGATCCCACAATCCGTTCCAAGGCCTGAAGATAGTAGAGAAGATCCAAGTGGTTGTCCAAGATCCATTGGTGTGAAGAAACAACTCACAGAGTGCATCAATTGGGAGCTTCAAGAGGTAGGTGCTTCAAAACTCCGTTTCTTGAACTATGGACAACATGTCTTCTTGAGTAAAATTTATGAAATTGTGTGTCTAAGATCCTAAATTTATGAAATTATAATTAATTAATTACACTTTCAGGGAGTTGGGAACATGATCACACAAGATGAAATTCACTCCTTCCAGACTTTAGGGTAAGTAGATGAGTGTTCCCTTAAGGGGTGTTCCGGGTCTTGAAGAAAGGGCCCTACTTTCTCATTGGTCCGAGAAGGGTTTCTGTTTGATGGTTGGACGTCAAACAGGTTGTTCATTAGAGGAGCACTGGTACTTAAGGATGTAGAGGTAACCTAGGGGTAAAACGGTAATTTGACCCAGCTGACATTACGAACACTCGTGAAAGACTAACTTGCTGCTATTGGCGATCCGTTGACACAGAAATATATCTACAGTGAGAAGAGTGCAACTGTAGGTTTATAGTGGAGTATACCCACAGTTAACGAATATTGATTAACTTGGGTTAATGAGTTTAGCCAATTAATCTCATATTGTTGGAGCTTCTGATCTGTAGGTCCATTAGGTCCCACTAGTAGCTCATAAAGGGTATTGAGGTAAATTTGCTAAGGGACATAATATAATGTATGGCGATACATTATAATATAAAGTTTATGTTGGGGTTTATGTCATAGAACTCAAGTTTTGTTATCCTTTATATAAATAAAGATGTTATTCAGTGAAATTGTTTATTTATAACTTATAATCCAATTGAAACATCCATGGTTATGACATGAGATACTCGAACTATATGGTAAATATGGACAGGGATCAAGTTCGAGTATATAACCTAAATGCTCTATAGTAAAAGAATAAGGTTGGGTACCTTGTTCTGGTAACACTATGGATGCGGCCTACTTTGCGAATAACGCAAACGACGTGATCCTGGATCGTTCATGTAAAGACATGCGAGTAGGGGCATCCTGTGTAAAAGATATTTACACAAGACTGACCGAGAAATAAGTCACTCTTACTTTATAACGTCGTTTACTGTTAAGACTTATTGTTTCATGCGATGACTTAGGTAACTCGATCTTAATCCTGAGCTTACTATGAACTCCTGTTTGTTTAGGGTTATCCTTTGATCTGCATAAGTGAGAATGATCATAAAATTTCGTTCAATAAACCTTCCATTTTGGGGATAACACTAGATGGATGGCTGGGGACATAGTAATGCAATATGGAATTCACTCCTACCCTATTTAGGGATAGTAGAGAGGTTGTTCCCTTAAGTGCTGAATCCAAGACTTGAACAAGGGGTCCCACCCTCTCATTGGCTCAAGAGGGGTCTTGTTTAATGGTTGGACCATGAACAAAAATTTTTCATTGGAGGACTAGTGGACTTAAGGAACTAAGATGTGCTATAGGGGTAAAACAGACTATTGACATATCTATAGTAACGAACGACCTGTGAAGGATTGACTTACTAATCATGGTTACATCGAGTGGACACAAATATATCTACAGTGAGGGGAGTTCAACTACTAGGCTATAGTGGAGTGTCCCGGTAGTTAACAGATGTTGGTTGACTATGTTAAAAGAGTTTGGCTAGTTTAACCTCGTACCGTTGGAGCCCATGATCTGTAGGTCCATTAGGTCCCCTTGCTAGCTCAAGACTAACCTTTAGAACAATATGATGGATAAAATATGAATTGCTTTAATTCATGTTGAGAAATATGAGTAAAGGTGATAGGCGTTGTCGATACGTCGGGTTTTTGTGAAAACCGTTATGGTGAGTATTTAATATTTAAATATGATTTAAATACCGACAACATGAATAGGGATTCATGATTGATAGTAACATTTAGGAAATGTTAGGGATTGGTGGAAAAATATTAATTTAATATTTAATATTAAATTAATAATTATTTATTTATTTAATAATTATTTTAAATTAATTTTGAAATAATTTAAAATTGAAAAATTGAAATTTGATTTTAATTTTTCAGATTATTAAAGTTCAAATAATTAACCAACTTATCATGGATAATTATGGATTTAATAAAAATAAAAAATGATTGATTTTTTGGAGGTGGAGTGCATGGTGACTAAACCCATGCACTCACCCCAAATTGGACACCAAAATTCCCACTAATCTTTTGTTAATTGAGTGTCAATTGCTGGAGCATTCTTGCATCTCTAATCCCTCTATAAAAGGCAAGGAGATGGCTGAAGAAATGATGCTTGAAACATAGAGAAATGCTGCCAAATTGAAAACTCATCATAACTCACTTTTCAAGCTTGTTCTTCATACTTTCTCTCTCAAATTCCATCACTTGAGGATCCCACAATCCGTTCTAAAGGCTTGAGGATAGCAAGGAAGATCCTTTGGTGGTTCGTGACTCGTTGGTGAAGAAAAACAACAAAGAAATCCAACCAATTCTCCATTGATTCAAGGTTGGTAAACTATGCTCTGTTTTTCTTCTTCTTGGACAACATGCGAAGTATGATCAAGTTGAACAAATTGTGTGCCTAAGATCCAAAATTTCTTCCACTTTTTAGATATTAACACCTTCAGTTTATACTTTTATTAAACTTTATAATATAAGTTTATTTTGAATATTAATTCAAAATTAATTTATGGGAGAATTAAATTTTGAAGAAGTTCAAATATTAAATTTAATATGAATTGGATTCATATTAAAACTATAGGTTAAAATTAATGTGCATGCACATTACAACTATAGGTTATATGAGAGAAATATAATTGAATATGATTCGATTATGGGATTAAATTAAATATATGATGTTTAATTTAATGATTGAATAATTGAAAAATTAGATAATTATTTCATTTGATTTAATTTAATTAAATTTGTTTTAATTAAATGAATTGAATTAAAACTATAGGTTATGTGGGAGATATTCATTTAATATGGTTTAAATGAATAAATAAATTTATTTATTAAATTCTATTTAATTAATTTATTATTATTATTATAATTAATTAAATTATTTATTTTAAATCAATTAAAGTAACTGATGGAGACACCTGCTTTCTTCACGTTAGTCCTCCTCTCCCCAACCGTAGCCTGCACGATAGGGAAGTTGGAAACTTTTTCTCCTTTCTCTCTCGCGTGCGTGAAGGGCTTCACAAATCATTCTATGAATCATCTCTCTCATCCAAGATTTATCCATTCCAAAGAAAATCCTCCCGAGAAATATTTCCCTACGAAAATCACATAAGGCTTCCACTAGTCTTCCATATCAATTTCCTAGGAGATATATCGGTGATTACCTAACAGTGGTGTTCTTTACGATACTCTGTTGTTGTATTTTGGTGGAAATTCGTAGAGGAGAAAGATCGTGATCCAAAGGAGTTGGTGAAGATTTATCTGAGTCACAACATAGGTTTGTACTCAATTTCCTTTTCCTGTAGAATTGCATGCTAATTAAAATAGGGTTTTAATTCTGTATTAAGCATGTTTATAGCCTAGTTTTACAAATATTTTATTACGAATGATGTTGTATGATTATTGTCGTCGTAGTGGTATTTTAATCTAGATCTAAATAGAGTGGTTGGTATCTGATTGTCTTCTGCTGCACAGGGTTTTTATCCCTACACAAAGTCCATGGCAAAGTGGCGTACATAATCAAGAGCCACAGTTACGAAGATCAACCAGACAAAGAAACCCAAATCCCAAGTACGTGCACTCAACATTAGCAACATTTGAACAGCCAACAACATATGGATAAACATCTAAAAAAATATATCCAACGGAGAAAGGGCATGGAAGAACAAGTGGATTCATTAAGAAGAAATCAAGTGTGGGACTTGGTACCCAAAGGCTAAAAGTGTCCAAGCATATGGAAAGTTTCAGCAGCAACTCGGTATGATATAAAGAACTAGAGTGTTGAGGAGGAGTGTTAAAATAAAAGCAACACTAACTATATATCTAGAATATTCTTGAAGTATCTACATAGATGTATATAATTAGTCATGATCTCTAGATTTATCTTGAATATTGTAAATAGATATGTAAAAGAAAGTCTAGAATTATCTTACCTTTAGACTCCAAGGAATTATAGAGAGATAAGGAAAAACTCAATTTCACCGAAAACCGCACGTCCCCGTCACGATCTCCACACATTCTTGCGTGATTCCCGCTCCTTGGCCTTACTTCAGCTCCCACAGAAGGTCTCCAATCGATTTTAGGTCTAAAAGCTCCCAAATTGAACTCCCTTTGGTCATGCAAGATAAGGATGTATTTATAGAAAATCTATCGATAGTGTCGTGACGCTGTCCTGTTTATCGCCCTGATCAGATATGGAAAATTGGTAGCGTCTAACGCTACCTCTCGGGTTTGCCTACTTTGAGAAGCTTCAATTTTGAGTCTTCTTCATTTCTTTTGCTCTTCTTTAGGTCCTGAGCACCCGATCAACTCCATTTTCTCCAATTTCATTCAAAAACTAAATTTCCTACAAAATAAACATTAAAATGCATAATTTGATCAAATAATACTCAAAGACTAACTACAATTTATCGGGAAAAATAACTAGCTATGCACGCCATCACTTTTAGTTTTAGTGTTTTTCACGAATGCATTTTCTTTTAAACAAGTTGTATAAAAATGGTTTATAATGTAAACACTCATATGTCCGGTTACATCTCCTCATATGTGTTTTTATATACAAGTTATTATATATTTTAAAACTCTTTTTAAAAAATTTGCTTTCTAGTGTTTATCTCAAAATTATTTATTTCTCAATCTCTACGTTTTTAGTGATTGCCAAATACAGTAATATTTTTTCAAAGTGATTTTTTTAAAAATAAAATACTTGAAAAGTTAAACCAAATATACCCTGAAGATAGGAAGGTTAAATCCATCTATAATATGGTTTGTTAAGAGAGCAGATTGTATTGAAATCTTTAGAATTTTGTGCCTCTTTGAGGCAGGAAAGTGGAAATGTTATATCTTTTTTTATAACTTACATTCTTGTTTAAAATGGGCTTGTGCCACTTTGAGTACGTAGTTGTAGTGTGGTAACCTTGCTCAATATTATTGTGCCAAGTACATCAAATCTGTAGGTTTACCTATGTTTTGAGTTCAAGTCTTATGATGACGATGAGACATTATTGTCTTGAAATGATGAACAAAATTATGAGGACACTAGTGACGAGCATGAGGGCTCAATTCATGAAATGGGGATGAATGAAGAATGTGATCGAATTGTACAACTTTTTATGTTTCATTGATATTATATTGTCTAACAAAAATTATTATTATTTTATGTCTTGTTGGTAAAGATCAGATTGTCGTTTTTATGATGATGTATTTAAATTTCAAGATATATGTGCTTTAAAATTGGATTGCACAAAAATATTCTATTTTTAATACAAATTTGACCTTAATTAGTTCATAGTGTTTAATATTTCTTCATAGTAATTTGACATTAGTGGAACACTTTGGGTATAGAGAAGAACAAACAAACTTGTGTATAAAAACGCTTATGTGGAAATGTAACCAAATTTATGAGTGCTTAAATTATAAACAATTTTTATACAAAATGCTAAAAAAAATTCCTTTTTGAAAAAGACTTAGACTAAAAGGTATTTCAAATATATTAAATTATTGTAGTTAAAGATATTTATTAAAAAATTAATTAAATAATTTTAATTAGTTAAATCAACATAGTTTATCCCATTAAAATTATTTTATGATTATTAATTTATTAATTTTTATTAATATTTTGAATTAATTTTGATTATTTTATTGATTAATTTATTAAAATTACATAAAATTTACCTGATTAATTCTAAAAAATAACTACAAACATAATTCGTTCTCATAAAATCCTGATGACATTCCCATGCACAACCAAACACGATTATCTTTGATTCTCAACAATCTTATTCCCAGGCATAGTATTCCCAAACATCCTTTATTCCCAGACATCTATAAAACCTTAAACCAAACGGCCCCCAAGTGCATGTTTGGGAGTGGTTTTGAAATGGCTAAAATCATTTTTGTTATGTTCAAAATCATCCCAAAACATACCTTTAAATTATTCAAAATTAATTTCATATTTAATTTTACACTTTTTAAACATGATTTTTTTACATCAAAATTGATTTTGAATTATTAAAGGCATATTTTTCGGAGTTATTTTGAATATTACAAAAGTGATTTTAATCATTCCAAAATCTCCAAACATGGACAATCTCACACAAAAAGAAATCACATCCCAGCATTTGAGAACTAGAACTAAGGAAGGAGAAGAAGAAACAGAACCAAAACAGAGTCCTTTCTCAATCATCCCCTTGTAAGTAATTTTTCTGAAATGGAAACGAGAGGAAACTTAAAAAGAAAAAGAGCTTCCAACTCCGCAAAATAAATGGTTCAGCGTGGATATATGGTTAGTGTCAGTCTGTGAGTAGAAACAAGAAATGACTAAATAAAGTAGCTCATAAGTTTGGTTCAGCGTGGATATTTGTTTGTAAAGGGCAAACAAATACAACAAAGTAGCTCTAGGGGGAGAGGCTCTAGAGGAAGAGGTAGAAACAATCAGTCTAGAGGGCACAGTTCTCATAATTCCTCTTATAGAGATAATAAGCAGTCTGGAAAATCAAATAGTAGTGCAAATCCTAATGACAAAAGTACCATAACATGTAACTATTGTCGTAAAGAAGGACACACTAAATGAGATTGTCCTCAGTTGAAAAGGAAAAACAGTAAGCAGAATTTTAAAGACAATAAAAACTCAGCTAACTTGAGTGAAGGTTATGAGTCGGCCGAAGTGCGCTAGTAGCTTCTATAGAAGGCAATAGGGATGAATGGATACTAGATTCCGGTTGTTCTTTTCACATGACTCCCTTAAAACACTATTTTTCTGAATTAAATGAATATAATGGAGGAAAGGTTGTCATGGGGAACAACCAACATTGCCAAGTAAAAGGCATTGGAAGTGTTAAACTGAGATTGGATGATGGATCACTAAAAGTTCTCAAAGCTGTGAGGTATGTCCCTGATTTAAAAAGGAACTTAATCTCTCTCGGGACTCTTGACATAGATGGCTACAAATATGAATCAGGTAATGGTATTTTAAAGGTGTTTACGAAAGGCACATTGAAACTAACTGGTAGTTTGTGTAGCGGTTTATATATTTTGTAGGGAAAGGCTTTAACAAGAGAAACTAATAATGCAAGAATTCAACAGCGTGATCAGGAGACTTATCTATGGCACCAGAGACTAACTCATGTCAGTGAAAGGGGTCTGGATTGTCTCTATAAGCAAGGGTTAATTGGAAAACAGAAGCCTTCTAATTTGGAATTTTGTGAACACTGTGTTCTCGGAAAATCATCAAGGCACAGTTTCAAACCAGCTACCTACATCACCAAAGACAAGTTAGAATATGTTCATGCGGATCTCTGGGGACCTGCGCGTGTCTCTACTCATGGTGGTTCCAGGTATTTTTTTATCCATTATAGATGCTTTCTCTAGCAAGCTGTGGATTTATATGTTGAAATCCAAAGATGAGACCTTTGATCACTTTCTAGAATGGAAGAATTTGGTTGAAAACCAATCAGGTAAAAAGGTAAAATGTCTAAGAACTGATAACAGGTTAGAATTTTTAAATGAAAAGTTTGCTAGTGTGTGTAGAACAGCAGGTATTGGTAGGCACCTCACCACAGCAAGGACTCCTCAACAAAACAGCCTGGCAGAGAGGTACAATCGGACCATCCTTGAACGAGTTCATTGTATGCTTTCAAACGCCCAACTTCCTAGGATGTTCTGGGGATAAGCTGTGAATACCGCCGCATATATCATCAATCGAAGTCCGTCATCAGCTCTTGGTTTTAAGACTCCACAAGAAATGTGGACTGGCCGAGCACCTAACTTGAAACATATGAAAGTGTTTGGCTGCGCGGCATAAGCTCACATCCGGCAAGACAAGCTGCAACCAAAAGCCAAGAAGTGCAACTTTATAGGCTACCCTCGCGGAGTTAAAGCATATAAGCTATGGTGCCTGGAACCGGGGGAATCAAGGTGCATAATCAGCCGAGATGTAAAGTTCAACGAAAGTGACATGCCTTGGAGGAGCTCGAATAAGAAAGATCAGTCTCAAACACCAGAAAATTCATATGAAATTGAATTACAACCTTTAAATGAAGCTAGTTCTTCACAAGCAACTGGGGAACAAATTGAAGAAACAACTTCATCTGAACAACTTGAAGACACTGACTTGCCAAGCTCATCACAGACTACAGCTACTGAACTTGGTGATCTGGATAATTATCAACTCACCAGGGACTGATCGAGAAGAAATATCAGACCATCAACTAGGTATAATTCTGACTTCGTGAGATACACATTCAATTGTATTAATGATAGTTTTGGTTGTGAGCCGTCTACATATAACCAAGCGGTCAAATCTGAGGCAAGTCAACACTGGAGAGCAGCTATGAATGAAGAGTTGGATTCTCTTCGCTATAATCAGACATGGAAGCTAGTACCTAAACCTGTTGGAAAGAAAATAATCGATTGTAAATGGATATTCAAGCTAAAACCAGGTATGAATATTCATGATCCGCTAAGGTACAAGGCAAGATTGGTTGCAAAAGGCTTCACACAAGAAGAAGGCATCGATTATGGTGAGATCTTTTCTCCGGTGGTAAGACATACCTCCATCCGTATATTACTTTCTCTAGTTGTGCAGTTTAGTTTTAGGCCCTCAAAAACTTAAACGGAGTAACGTTTGGAACCTTGAGTCATCCACAACACCTAAAGAATTCTCATTGGGCCGAACTTTGAGTTCCAAACTCTCCGAACCTCAAACGGAGCATAGTTTGGACCAAGTTCGCCCAACTACATGAAAAACTCTCATTGGGACAAACTTTGGGTTCCGAGCTCTCAAAAACTTAAACGGAGTAATGTTTGGACCATGTGTCGTCCAAACCACCAAAAGAACTCTCATTGGGATGAACTTTGAGTTCCAAACTCTCTCGAAAGTCAAACGTAGCAAAGTTTGGACCAACTTCGTCCAAACTAGATGAAAAACTCCGATTGGGACGAACTTTGGGTTCCGAGCTCTCAAAAACTTAAACGGAGTAACGTTTGGACCATGTGTCGTCCAAACCACCAAAAGAACTCTCATTGGGCCGAACTTTGAGTTCCAACCTCTCTGAAACTAAAACTGACCAAAGTTTGCACCAAGTTAGTCAAACTAGATGAAAAACTCTCATTGGGACAAACTTTGGGTTTCGAGGCCTCAAAAACTTAAACGGAGTAACGTTTGGACCATGTGTCGTCCAAACTAGATGAAAAACTCTCACTGGGACAAAGTTTGGGTTCCGAGCTCTCAAAAACTTAAATGGAGTAACGTTTGGACCATGTGTCTTCCAAACAATCACCTCGACGGTGGAATAAGAGGTTTGATCAGTTTATATCTTCCGAAGGTTTCATTAAAAGCTCCTATGATTGTTGTGTATATAAGAAAAATGTATCTACTGCTGGGTATGTGTTGGTTCTCTTGTACGTAGATGATATTCTCATAGCCTCACCAAGCCTAGGAGAAATAGTGAAACTAAAAATAACTTTGTCAAAAGAGTTTAGAATGAAAGATTTAAGAGCTGCAAAACGAATTCTTGGCATGGAATTAACAAGAGATAGGGGCAGAGGCACACTTATGATATCTCAATCTGATTACATTGACAAAATACTTAAGAAGTTTCACTTAGAAGAAGCAAAAAGTGTTAAAACCCCATTTGCCCAACACTTCAAGCTCTCGGCAACTCAGTCCCCTATTGATGAATCTGAAATATCTGATATGAAATCAGTCCCTTATGCTAACTTAGTTGGGAGTTTAATGTATGGCATGGTTTGTAGTCGTCCAGACTTAGCCCACTCCCTTAGTGTAGTTAGCTGGTATATGGGAAATCCAGGAAGAGCACACTGGGAGGCATCCAAATGGATTGCTCGCTATCTAAAGGGAACCTCAAGAAAGGGACTGGTCTATACTCAAGCTAAGACAGAAACTGAAGTAATCTCAGGCTTTGTAGATTCAGACTATGCGGCTGACTTGGACAAAAGACGTTCTCTAACAGGTTATATATTCAAGTTATTCGGCAATGTGCTCAGTTGGCGGTCTGTCCTGCAGTCGGTAGTAGCTTTATCATCCACCGAGGCCGAGTATGTTGCTTTATCTGAAGCCGTTAAGGAAGCCATTTGGTTAAAAGGCAGTATATCTGAGATGCTGGATGTAGAGTGCACTGTAAAGCTTTATTGTGACAGCCAAAGTGCTTTGGCACTCTCAAAGAATCCAACATTTCATTATAGAACCAAGCACATAGATATAAAGTTTCACTTTGTTAGAGAGGCGGTTCAAGAGGGTGTTGTAAAGCTTGAGAAGATTAACACAATTCACAACCCTGCTGATATGATGACAAAGTCTCTTCCAGCTAGCAGACTCACTTACCTTTCAGATATACTCAAATTTGATTATGGTTGAAGACTCATCAGCAATTGACCTTTTGTTCCAAACACCAAGGCTCAATTTTTCTCTTCACCTTATAACTTTCAGGTATCAAGAGGGTGATTGTTGAAGTTTTTGATACCAGAAGTTATAGCTCGTGCTGCTCACGTGAATTCAGCTAGTTTTAAACTGACTCATTTCTCTCTATATATTACCCGAGACCTACAGTATTGAGTAGTATCTGAAAACAGAGTTCCCCTGTTTTCTTGAAAGGCTTGTATCGAGTTGATTGCTTTTGATTGAGAATAGAATTGATATTGCCTGGTGTTTGAAGAGTGGATGTACACCCCTTTGGGTGGAACCACTATAACTTTCTATGTCTCTTCTTCTTTATCCTTCTCTTTCCCTTCTGTCCAAGACCTACATTTCTCTGTAATTGTCTATTGTCGTTTCTTCTAGTGGGATTCAAATTCCCAACATGCACAATCGCTCCCACGTAACCTCCCAAAACAGACTAACTCCAACTGCTTAACCACTACGGAAGAAAAGGAAAATATCTCAATTGGCTTTAAAATATCAACTGAAGGCTATAATTAAATTCTAATATATTTTTTTCCCAAATCAGAATTCAAACTCGATTAATTCAAAATGGCATAATTTCGAAACGCAGGACATTGCAGACTTAGTGATCTAAGTACGAATTGTCCAACAATTTTTAGACCAAAACCTTGGAGGACGATCTCACCAGTTGGTATATGCTCGTCGCCGATTCCATACATTATCCGCATGATCTCTTGCGGCGTTCGGGCAACGAGAATGTTGCTCTCTGTTCGATTCTTCTCCGCCCCAAGCGACTGAGGCACTATTAATTCTTCATCCTTGATGCTGCAGTTGTCGAGCTGATTGAACAGTTTCGAGGTGATCAGGTTGATGAAGCGAGCAACAGTTATATTGTAAGGAACCGCCATGTCATCAAGTTTCAAGTACAAATTTGCTCGGTCTTGTCCGACCTCCACGTCGAGCAGCTTCGCCACCAACTGACAACAATTTTATAGTACGAACTTAGGTGACATTTAGCGACATGAATTGACGATGATGATTACAAGAATGGAAGGAATTATGGTTTTGTTTTTTTTTCTTTCTTACGCTGTGAGATTTGGGAAGGACGAGTTGTGGGATTGTTCCGACGTAGCCTTTAAGTCTGACGTAAGCGATGATCTTTACGGCAAGGAGAATTGGCATAAGCGTCGAATGGAGGACTGAGTTTGTAGCCAACTGCTTTATCTACCAAATCCGCAAATGCTCTCTTGCTTAGATCCAACAATGGCCTTGGAAAACCTCCACCAATTGTGTTCTTAATGGATCTGAAAACACACACACAAAAACAACAACAAATCATCATAGGATCGTTAGATTATTGATCGTGTATAGGTCAACTGGTAAGACATATATCTTAATTAAGAGAGACGTTTATCAAACAATAGTATGATTCGATCAAATAATTTGATTCTCTTAGTTTTCTATCCTAAATTCGAGAGCGAGAGAGACCTTATGTGTCCAAATTCTTCATACGCAAATTCTTCCATGATTGGACGGGTGTGAGGATCTAAGTTGGCGATTTGAGCACCAATAGGAGGTGGGCCTCCGGATGCCAGAGCTGAATCAATGGCGTCGAGCCCTTTTACAAGAGCTCCATTCAAGAAGAACTCAGCTTTAAGGAATTCCATCATCAAAGCAAACTCGATAAGATCTTTTTCCGTTGCTGCAATCGACTTGCATAAATCTGTATTACATTCCACCCTCTACTTTGCTTCGACACAAAAATCACCCACACAAACGCACAAAACAAATTTGGATTTCTCATTGTTTCTATCATATCTTTCAAACTTCTATTTTCCTCGACTTTTTTCATTTGATTTCTTCCCTCATGACTTTCTCTTTTATAGTGTCAAAAATATATTTTTGTACCATTTTAACCCTCTATTCTATTACTAGACATGTTTGAGAGTGATTTTAAGGACATGTTTGCTGCAATTGGCTTATTGAGTCGGTGTACAGGTCATTCTCACCCATACTTATCAAAGGACAATCCCTCGTGAGAAGAAGTTCATGACACACTCATGATTATGACTGAGTTATCTAGGTCATACTATTGAAACGGTTACCTAACTAGTTAACGGTGTTACAACTAGTGGTTAACTATTTCGTGGTCCAGTCTTATGCAAACTCATTGCATAGGATACCCCCGCTCGCATGTCTACTACATGGGTGCTTTGGATCAATAAGTCTGTATCAAATACAAAGCAAGTCGTATCATATAGTGTTACCAGGATAAGGTATCGAACCTTATCCTTGTACTATAGATCTTTTAGGTTGTTACTTGAACATCGATCCCCGTATGTCTCCACATACTAGTTCAAGTTACATACAAATTAAACAACCTTGGATTTTAGTTTATTGGATTTAGATCATATTGTGCAATACTTAACAATAACACTTTATTGTAGAAACCTCAATAACATTTTATTGACACAAATATACAATTCATTAACATTCATTATTTACGAGTTTTAGGGCATAAAACCCAACATTTTATTGATTCAATAAATGGTGGCAGGTAATTCTACTCTCCATTTTACCTTCTTTTATTGGTGAACGCGCAATAGGTGGCTCAACTAGTGTTTTTTAAATCTTTAAGTGTTTAATTTTGAAAAAAAAAAAAAAGAATCTAGGGTTTGGCAACCACTAAACATGACTTATTAAAAAATGAGATTGAGAAATAAACCACTTCAAGAGAAGCATCTAAAAGCAATTTTTTTTAAAACAGTTTTTAAGTATATAATAATTTGTGTATAAAAACACTTATGAGGAAATGTAACCAAACATATGAGTGTTTAAATTTTAAACAATTTTCTTATAAAATGTTTAAAAGAAAATGCATTCTTGAAAAACACTTAAACTAAAATGTATTCCAAAAAGGCCCTAAATCTAAATTGAGGGTATTTTCGTTCTAGTGCAATTTGAAAATTCTACTAAAACTTTCATTTAGTCATATTTACAAAATCTAACACGTTTAGCCATTTTTCGAGTTGTACTATTTAAAATTAGTCATTTTTATTGTTGACCCTTTGAAAATTGTCCTTGTTTTATCACAATTTCTTTACCACAGTTTCCATATTTTTTTTAAGGAAATATTTGAATTCTTAACCAAATTCAAATAAATAAATAAAATTAGAAACCATTTCTTTAATTTTCGAAACTAGAGTTAGATTTTGAAAACATTTATAAGAATTAGCCAACGAAACATGATCTCCATAAATAGATTTAGAATTAGTGTTTATAAGCTTAATTTTCAAAAATAAAAAATCAAAAGTCAAATGATTTATTAGGAGGACATTAAAATTTTGAATTTAAAGTTGTGCTGGTCCAGTTTCTCAAGCCAACTTTGCTTGTTGTGCTTGATCATTGTGGTCATCCCATAATCATTAAGACCAAATGTCAATAATACAAAGAGAGGATATTTATTTTGATTGTATCGTGTAAACATAATTCTCTTCAACTCTTGCATTTATTTTTGTCTCGTAATAACATACTATTATATGTGTTAAAGTACTTTTTTACCACACAATGTGTCTTTATCGATTCAATTAACAAGTCAAAGCGAGCCTAATTCAGCGGTAATTAGCATGTATCCTTGACCAAGAGGTCAAGATGTTCGAATTCCTCACTCCCAAATGTTGATGTAATAAACAATACTTGGCAGCCATGTGTAGGTATATCATTCTACACACTTTTCATAACTAAGTGCATGTTTGAGAGTGGTTATAAAATGGTTAAAATCACTTTTTTTCATATTTAAAATCATTTGAAAACATGCCTTTAATAATTTACATCAATTTTAATGATATGAAAAAATATATATATATACCCAGCAAATGACGGTCATCTTTTCTTTTAGTGAAGATCTTTTACCATCATAAAAAGGAAATTTTGTTGTATATATTGGTGATTCCACCAGAACAAAGATCATATTTAGAAAACAAGTGTGTATTTTTTCTTCTAAACACTTTGCTCATTAAAGCGCCAATGTGTCAATTTTTAACTTTGAGTGCATGATTGAATCATTGAGTTCTTACATAAATCACTTAAGCTAAAATCACTTATTCTAAATTTTTTCCTTATTCTTAATCTTTTGTCTACATATGCTATATATGATATCATATTTATGGACTATTAACCCCTTTTATTTATATCGTGAGTTGACATTATCTAAGTACGACTGATCCAACAACTTTTATACCAACACCAGCGAGGAGGATCACACCAGTTGGTACATGCTCGTCGCCGGTTCCATACATTATCCGTACGATCTCTTGCGGCGTTTGGGCAGCGAGAATGTTGCTCTCTGTTCGAATCAACGCCCCGAGTGACTGAGGCACTATTAATCCTTCATCCTTGATGCTGCAATTGCCGAGCCGATTGAACAGTTCCGAAGTGAGCTCGTTGGTGAAGCGAGCAACAGTTATATTATAAGGAACCACCATGTCATCAAGTTTCAAGTACAAATTTGCTCGGTCTTGTCCGGCCTCCTCGTCCAGCAGGTTCGCCACCAACTGCAAAAATTTTATAGTACGAACTTAGGTGAGATTTAGCGACATGAATTGATGATGATGATTACAAGAATGGAAGGAATTATGGTTTTTTGTTTCTTTTTTTTCTTACGCTGTGAGATTTGGGAAGGACGAGTTGTGGGGTTGTTCCGACGTAGCCGTTGAGTCCGAAGTAAGCGATGATCTTTGCGGCAAGGAGAAAGTTGATAGAATTGGCATAAGCGTCGAATGGAGGACTGAGTTTGTAGCCAACTGCTTTATCAACCATATCCGCTAATGCTTTCTTGCTTAGATCCAACAATGGCCTTGGAAAACCTCCACCAGTTGCGTTCTTCATGGATCTGAAAACACACACACAAAAACAACACCACAAATATAGGACAAGTCAACTGGTTAAGACATATATCCTAATTAAGAGAGACGTTTATCAAACAAGTATTATTCTTTGATTCTCCGAGTTTTCTATCCTAAATTCGAGAGCGGGCTAGAGAGACCTTATGTGTCCAACTTCTTGATACGCAAATTCTTCGATGATTGGACGGGTGTGAGGATCTAAGTTGGCGATTTGAGCACCAATAGGAGGTGGGCCTCCGGATGCCAGAGCTGAATCAATGGCGTCGAGCCCTTTTCCAAGGGCTCCATTCAATAAGAACTCAGCTTTAAGGAATTCCATGTTCAAAGCAAACTCAATTGACTTGCATAAATCTGTATTACATTCCACCACTCCACTTTGCTTCCACACCAAAATCACCCACACAAAAGCCCACAACAAATTTTGATTTCTCATTCTTTCTTTCATATCTTTCAAACTTCTATTTTCCTCCACTTTTTGCATTTGATTTCTTCCCTCATCACTTGCTCTTTTATACTGTCAAAAATATATTTTTGTACCATTATATCCCTCCATTCTATTACCGGACATTTTTTAGAGTGATTTTAAGGTTACTTTGATTTTAAAATTAAGTTATTCCAAATCATTTTCAATTAAATCAAACCACTTTTAATTAAAAGTGTATGATCAAATATTAAAATGATTATATAAAAAACACTCTTAATAAACTAATTAGTTTGGTTAAAATTACTATTTCTACCATCATTTCCAAACATGTCCCAAATTTTACCTCTAAGTTGTCAAGTTCCTCTTTTTTTTAAAAAAAAAAAATCATAACTTGTTTTAATAAAAGTTATGTAACTTTTTCTTTTAAGAAAAAAAAAGGTGTGGTGATAAAATAATTCAAATAAAATAAATATAAATATACATTTGGATAATAAAATAGAATTTCATTTTCTAACAAACAATATTCTATTTATATGAATGATTCATTAACACTATATTTTAATTATTCTCAAAAAAAAAAAAAAAAAAAAAAACACTATATTGTAATTAATTTAAAATGACAAATAAAATATATGCTAATATTATATGGGAACAAAACTATGCATTAATTTTCCGCTAATATTATTCGCTATTTTTATTTTTATTTTTTATTTTTTTTTGAGAAACGCTAATAATTCTACGTAGATATTTCTTTTTTTTTTTTTTTTTGAAAATTCTTCATAGATATTTCTATACCGAAATAATTATTGCCAATTATGACATTTTGAAAAGGGTAATGGTTAGTTTCAAAAAAAAAAGAAAAAGAAAAGGGTAATGGTTGGATAGCTATTTAAAGTTTTTTAATTACAAATATTACAACTTCTAAAAAAAAGTTTGTAAATATGACAAATCTATTTATACATGTAGTAGTCTATAGCGGACAGACTCCTATCACTCATAGACTTCAATTTTGCTATATTTGCAAATAATTTTAGATTTTAATATATTTACTATTAGATTACATGGGGTTCTATATCAAAACCACTCATCTATCTCATAAGTTATGAGGTCTCCACTAATCTCTTCGATGTGAGATCCTCAACATGGGATTCTATCTCAAAATCAATTGACATTGAGTGGAGTAACTCATCCATCTTATAAATTATGAGGTCTCCACTAATCATTTCGATGTGAGATCCTCAACATCTACAATTATTTTAATCTATTTTTCTTTGTGTGCAGTGTTGCAAACCACCCTTTTGAAAAACACTTTTATGTCATTCTCACAATCACTTCTGTGCGTAAAAACAAACAAAAAAATAAAGGGGTCGTTTGGCCCACTGTGTTGGTTATAATAGTGGGGGCCATTACAACCCACTCAGTGTTTGGGGCATCAACAAAAATAAGGGGTGAAGTTGGTTATTTTTCCTCTTCGTGTTGTTACAGTAACCACTATTCAACCCACCCAATTATTCTATCCATTCTCTACAGTAACTCTCTTCTTTCTTCTTCCATGTGACTCATTGACTTTTCTACCGACGACCGGCCGATGACTTTTCCGACGACCACCGACAACTTTTCCGGCGACCGCCGTCGACTTTCCGACCACTTTTCCGACGATCACCAACGACTTTCGGCGACTTTTTTTTTTAATCTTTCTTCTTATTTTCATTTCGAAAAATATAAAAAACGAAAAAAAAGAAAAAAAAAAAAAAAGAAAAGAGGTAGAAGAAATGAAAGGAAAAAAAAGAGGGAAAAAAAATTTTGGTCGCTGAAAAATTTGTTGGTGGTCTTCGGAAAATAATCGGAAAATTTCTAGGGAGTTAGATACTAGGTTGTCTTTGTACATATATAAATATGGAGTTTTATTACATAATTACTTTTGATAATGAAGTATATGAATGTTTACCTTCATCGTACCATATTTTTCATTCCAAATTATACACTTATCGTATTTAAGTTTACCGTGATAATAATAATTTTAAAAAAAATACTACTCAAGTTTTTATTTTATGTGATTTCTATTTTATTTGATTCTTTTGATAATGAAGGTAAAATGAGTTTTGAATAAGCATTTACCATTTTTATGATGGAAATACAAAAATGAAACAAATATGGTTTTTCTATATGAAATCATAAAATGACTTATTTTGTGAAAAAACATGACTCTAAAACAAAGAAAATCAACCCTTACTTTAGGTTATTTTTGTTTCTTTTTAAGTTAAACACACAATTTAACCCCTATACCCAAAACTTTATTTTTTTTACAACTAAACCCAAATTTTGTTTTATTAATATTTGAAGTACAAAGTTGTACGAGGAAAATAAACAAAAAAAAAAAGTTAGGAAAAAAAAACAGTCAGCTTGAAACATAGACTATTTTAACCTAAACTAAAATAATCTGCATCCCAAACACTGCACCCCAAGCATAGACTATTTTATCCCAGACTATAATAATCTGCACCCCAAACACAGACTATTATAACACCCAGACTATTATAATCTCCAGACTATTATAACCCCCAGCTATTGTAACCAACTCAGTGCCCCAAACAACCCCAAATGATGTTGTTTGGTAGCGATACGTAACTGGCAGCGGTGGAGGTAAGTTGAGTTTGTATACTCGAGACCCCTCAACTTTAAATATTTATGAATTAGTATATATGCTTCATTCTCTATCAAACTACTGGCATCCTTTTCAAGTGTTGCGTTTGAGCCCCCAGGTGTGCAAATATAAAATATTTGGAAAAGTATCCTTTGGTCTCCGAGGGTTAAAAATATTTGAATTTTATCGGCTATCGACGATAGAAGTCTATCAGCAATAGAATTCTATCACTGATAGAGTTATATCAGCCATAAAATTTTATCGTTGATAGAATGTCTATCAAAGAAAAGGAAAAAAACGAAGGAGAAGGGAAAAATGTACGGTAAAATCAAATAAGGGATAAAACAAAAATCTAAAAAAACATTTAAAATATTTGAATTCTATCGACAATAGAAGTCTATCGACGATAGAATTCTATCACTGATAGAAATCTATCAGCGATAGAATCTATAGCTGATACAAGTCTGAAAAAGGAAAAAAACGAAAAAAGAAGTGAAAATGCACGCAAATGAGGGGTAAAACAGGAAGTTAACAAATTATTAAAAATATTGGTCATATTTGCAATATCTTTTAAAAGTTACTATATTTGCTATTTCGTTATTTAATTTAGCCACCCATTACAATTTTTCTATGGGGCAACTAGATAAATGACCTTTTTTAATTGAGCATTTTGAAAAATTGCCATATGTTTTTTTCATTTGAAAAATGACCAATTACTATTTTTAGTAGGTTTTTTTACAATGAATCGGACGAAAATACCCCTGAACGAAATCTAAATCCAGTGAACCGATAAATTCAAATACAACGTAAATCTAGTGAACTATAAATTGAAATACAGCGTAAATGTAGGAGAATATCTAGGGTTTACACTTAATTTAACGACACATTGAAAATCAATCAAATTCAAATTGAACAAATATAACAAATAAATAGTTTAACTGTATAAATTAATAATAGGGAGATAGTGGTAGAATTAAAAAAAAAACATGAATCAAGGGCGGTTGATTGATAACAAAAATCACCCAAAATAGCATGAATCAAGGGACAGAGTTGTAGAGTTAAACAAAAATCTGTTAATTTGTGTGTATTTAAATTACTAAATCAATTTACTCACAAAACCTTATTTTCTTTTCCAAACCTTTACTAGAATTATAAATTCAAATACAACGTAAATGTAGGAGAAAATCTAGGGTTTACACTTAATGTAACGACACATTGAAAGTCAATCAAATTCAAATTTAACAAATATAACAAATAAATAGCTTAACTGTATAAATTAATAATAGGGAGATAGTTGTAGAATTAAAAAAAGAAAAAAATCTGTTGAACTTTTACCTTAAAAATAAGGTGAATCAAGGGAGAGGGTTGATTGATAACAAAAATCAACCAAAATAGCATGAATCAAGGCAGAGGGTTGTGGAGTTAAAAAAAAAATCTGTTAATTTGTGTGTATTTAAATTACTAAATTCATTTACACACAAAACCCTATTTTATTTTCCAAACCTTTACTAGATATTGTCTCATTGGGTATTTAATAACCTAACTTCAAAATGTATTTAGTAAAGATAATTTCAATCATCTTGAAAAGCGGGAAAAATCATTACTCACAAATGTTACTAGAACAATACAAAAGAATAAGTTTATAAAAAGAAATATTATGCAAATACAGTGTATTCAGTAAACAAATTATACAAATACAGTGTATATAAGTTAACGAACCTACTAGACAACATGCAAATAATTTCAGTAGGGCTACGTCTCTATCCTCACAAAGCCTAAATATTGTCGGTTTACCAGAAATATTGCTATAAAGGAGAGACGATTAAATTTTCCATTATTCTAAAATGTAAGCTTACTATTTGTGCAAACGATGAGTTGTTCGAATGAACAATTTGAATCCACACACACTTTTGACACCTTGAATCAAGTGTATTAATTGCAATTATCCCACAACCCATCGTACCATATAAAAAGGAGAATAGAAGACATCTAGTTTTGAAAAGAAAGAGCAAGGATTACTGTAACGCCCCAGTCCTAGGATTCGGAATCCGGATTCGGCACCTGACGGCCCCGGCATTCCCCTGCGACCTGGCCACGTTATCATACTCGTCTTAAACTGCTTCTAAGAGTGAAGACTGTCCCCACAAACCAACATAGGGTTTTTTTAGCATGCTTTGTCCTCACTCACATGCTTCCTAGGAAATTTTCCAGGAGGTCACCCAACATAGAACTTCTCCAAGCTAAGCACGCTTAACTTCAAAGTTCCTATGGTTGAGCCACCGAAAAGGAAGGTGCACCTTGTTGGTATAGGTAGTATCTATCAATTCTTTTAAGCTTATCTTGACCATGCTTTCATGTCCTCAGGAACCCTTTCATTCGGATGTGATATCGGTTCATTCATGTACCCCTCCTAACCTCGGGTGTCACAATTACATTAATGAAAAAAAAATGAATATAATTTTTAAAAAATGAATACAATCATGCAAACCATACCTATGATCAGCCTACGGTGTTGGAAGAAACCGTGAACCAACAAATCGATCAGCCTTGATCAAGAGAGAGAGGATCAATGTTGTAAAAATCTACTCGAAAACTAAAGCAAAAAACGTATATTTTGGGTAGTTCTCCAGATTGCAAATGGGGAGGGAGAGATGATTGATTCTTTAACCATCATTTCCTTGATTCATGGGATTGGATATTTTTTTAAAAAAATTTCATTAGATACGGGCAGCACGAATATAGGGGGAAACGTGGAAAGTTACTCAAGGGTAAAAATGGAAGATTGAATTGCACAAAAATAGGTAAAAAATAACGGTGGCCATTTTTCATTAAAAAATACGGTTTGACCATTTTTCAAAACTATAGTGTAATTTTTTGCCATTTCTAAGGATATCCCTATAAAGGGAGGATGTTTAAGGACCCATATTGATGACCCATTTGGTTTTTGAAAACGAGAAATGGGGAGGAATAGCTAAAAACAACGGTGATAATGAAAAACGGCTAAAAACTAGAGATATTCATAATTATGACTGCCATGATTTTAGGAGAATGAAGCTAATAGTTTTCCTTCCATTTATACCCTTGGTATATACTCGTATTCACAGTCAACCCTCACCAAAACCACAAACTAAATTTCTTTTTTTAAAAAAATATTATTGGTATTCTCTCATTGTTTCTCATCAGGTTTACCCATTTTTAAATTGTCTCTTATTTTTCGAATTTCTTAATTTCTAAACATTTCACCTAAATCATAGATATCAATCTCCTTTATTTATCTTTTTTTTTTTTAATAACAAAATCAATGAGGTTGAGGGGAGACAAGATGGAGCATAAGAGACCGAGGAGAGACGAAGCAAACTTGAATACTAAAGGAAATCAAATAGATAGCAATGTTTCAAATGAAATGGGATGTTTAGGAAGAGGCAGAGTTTCAATGTGTGGTTGCTTAGGAAATGGAGGGTTTTTTTATTGATTCAATAAATGGTGGCAGGTAATTATACTCTCCATTTTACCTTCTTTCATTGGTGAATGCAATAGGTGGCTCAACTAGTGTTTTTTAAGTCTTCAAGTGTTTAATTTTGAAAAAAAAATCTAGTGTTTGACAACCACTGAATATGACTTATTAAAAAATGAGATTGATAAATAAACCATTCGAGAGAAACACCTTAAAGCAAATTTTTTTAAAAAGAGTTTTTAAGTATATAATAACTTGTGTATAAAAACACTTATGAGAAAATGTAACCAAACATATGAGTGTTTAAATTCTAAACAATTTTTATATAAAATGTTTAAAAGAAAATGCATTCTTGAAAAACAACACTTAAACTAAAATGTATTCCAAACAGGCCTCAAATCTTAATTGAGGGTATTTTTGTTTTAGTGCAATTTTAAAATTCTACTAAGAATTACCTTTAGTCATATTTACAAAATCTAATACATTTAGCTATTTTTCGAGTTGTACTATTTAAAATTAGTCATTTTCTTGTTCACCCTTAGAAAATTGCCCTTGTTTTATCACAATTTCTGTACCATAGTTTCCATATTTTTCTTAAGGAAATATTTGAATTGTTAACCACATTCAAAAAATAATAATAATAATAATAATAATAATAATAGATAAATAAAATTATAAACCATTTCTTTTAATTTTCAAAGCTAGAGTTAGATTTTGACATTTGTAAAATTAGCCAACAAAACATAGATATGCATAAATAGACTTAGACTTAGAATTAGGGTCCGTTTGGAATACATTTTAATTTAAATGTTTTTCAAGAATGCATTTTTTAAAAAACATTTTGTATAAAAATTATTTATAATTTAAACACTCATGTGTTTGGTTGCATTTCGTCACAAATGTTTTTATAAACAAGTTATTGTTTACCTAAGAAGTCTTTTCTAAAAAGTTGATTTCAAATGTTTCTCTCAAAATGGTTTATTTATCAATCTCATTTTCTAATAAGTCATTTTTAGTGGTTGCCAAACACTAGAAATTTTTTCAAAATTAAACACTTGAAAAGTTAAACCAAACACACCCTTAGTGTTTATAAGCTCAGTTTTCAAAAATAAAAAATCAAAAGTCAAATGGTTTATATAAGGATGACATTAAATTTTGAATTTAAAGTTGTGGTGGTCCACCATACTTCTAGTGTTCATATAGATCTACCCATCTGTTTCTCAAGCCAACTTTGCTTGTTGTGCTTGATCTTTGTGGTCAACCCATAATCATTAAGACTAAATGTCAATACTACAAAGAGAGGATATTTATTTTGATTGTATCGTGTAAACATAATTTTCTTCAACTCTTGCATTTATTTTTGTCTCATAATAACATACTTTTATATATGTTAAAGTATTTCTTTAACACACAATGTGTCTTTATTGATTCAATTAACAACTAATTGTCCATAAACTATGCTTTTCTCAAAGTCAGTCTCAACATAGCTCAACAGACATAATTCTTGTACTAACGATCAAGAGGTTTGTGGTTCAAGACTCCACCCCCTCATGTTATAAAAAAAAAACTATGTTTTTCACAAAAAAAAAAAAAACAAATGTCCATAAACTATGAAAGTATTTGATTATATTTTCTCTAATTATCTATCTATTTTAGAAGTTTATTGTTCAAGGAGTTTAAATTTTTATATATCAAAGACTCGCATATTAATGAAATTTACATATAGTTTCATTTTGTAAATAATTATATATACCTGAAAATAATTGAAATAAAAATTATAAAAATAATTATTTACATAAAAATTTACCTGAAAATAATTAATAATTATTGACATGAAAATAATTGAAATAAAAATTATAAGTTAGTCTAAGGTAATAAACAATACTTGGCAGCCATTTGTAGGTATATCTTTCTACCTAAAGTGCATGTTTGAGAGTGATTTTAAAATGGTTAAAATAACTTTTTTCATATTTAAAATCATTTGAAAACATGCCTTTAATAATTTACATCAATTTTAATAATATGAAAATCATGTTTAAAAGTGTAAAATCAAACTTGAAATTGATTTCGAATAATTAAAAGCATGTTTTGGAGTGATTTCAAACATGAAAAAAAAAAAAGTGATTTTAGTCATTTCAAAATCACCCAAAACATGTACTAAGAGAGAGAGCTAGAAAATGAGATATTTCTTTTTTCTTTCTGTTTCTTGTCTTATGAAAGTGTTAATATCTAACATGCGGAAGCAATTTTGGATCTTAGCCACATAATAACATCCATTTGATCATACAAAGAATGTTGTTCGTAAGCTAAAAAACAGAGTTTTGAGTACCAACCTTTATGTAGCTCAAAATTTGACCGATTGCTTGGTTGTTTCTTCTCACCAAATGATCACGAACCATCACAAGTGTCTTCCTTGGTATTCTCAGGCCTTGGAACGGGTTGTGGGATCCTCTAGTGATAGAATTTGGAAGGGAATGAGCTTGGGTTTCAAGCTTTGGAGAGTTTTGAGCTTTTGGGTTTGAGGAGCTAAATTGACAACATAACACTAAGCATTTGGCTATAATTTCTTCAGCAACTCTTCCTCTATTTAAAGAGAAAATCATGACATCTTAAAGCCCAAAATTAGACAAGACAAGCCTTAATTTAGTGGGATTTGGTGGGGGAAATTTGTAAGGATGACCCATTCTCGGGGGCCCTAATCAAATTTGCCCTACCTTTTCAGAATAATGGAGAATGTCCTTTTGGTGATGTGACCTCGCGCACTTTATGACTGCCTTGCCCCTCCAGCACAGCCTTAGGGATTCCTGCTCCCGATACGCGAACGATCCGGTAGTCTTCCTCCTTTTAATCGCTTCTAATCGATTCATGGTTCGGGATCTCAATACGCGCTCTAGTTCTCGCTCTCGCTTCTCGGACCTTGTCGGTTTCAAACCATCGTCTATTTAAACGATTAAAACCCCTCACATATCTATCATCGCGCAAAACTTGTGGGCTTCGTCTCTCACTTCTTCCTCTACACTGGCGATTCTCTCTCTCCCTAACTATATGGTTACCTAAACGACCATCTGACATATTGGTTCGAACTATAATCACTTCTAATTGTATCGAATTAATTAAAGAATATGTATTGTTGTGCATTAATCCAAGTATAAATTATGCACTACCAAGTAATACCTGGAGTATTCCAGGGTCAGATCCACAGGGAAGTGGCGAGTAGTAAAAGTGTGTTTCCTTAAATCCTATTCTAATGCATGGGTGTTACGAATTACAAAAGAGATTGAAATGCAGTGAAATATACATGCGATAATATAAAAATAAAACATATGCGATAAAGGAAAAACAGTGAGAGATGAGCTATCAAGGCTTTCACCGCAACAACCACATATGACAAATAATATATTAGTGCAGCGCATAACAATGAATCGACAGAATACTGATGCCTAAGCGAGAAATAATCATGCGATTCCCTTTCGATATTACACATGCGTTTGACGTAGGACTAAGAACGTTTCTGTTCACTTAGTTTATGCGTTAGTGCAGTTCTCTTACTTACTTGCAAGTGATTGAGTTCTTCCTAAAACAGTCTAAACACATTCATGAATTATCTCTTGCGACAGCGCTAACTCTAACGTAACCTAGACTACATGCAATGCATTATCTTGCTCTACTTAGATATTTACACATGCGTTACCCTTTCGGGATTTATCATGCTACAACCGCAACCGGTTGGCCAGGCGTGAATTAGTAATGAAAATATTAAAGCATCTAAGTAGAAATCATCAATATCATTAATTCATTGTAGCGCATACAAAAATAATCCTAAAGCCACATGGGCGCCTAAGCTAAGCCTTGATAAAGGAAATTACTTCAAGCTACAATATAAAGCACACAATGCAATAAAACATAAAAATTTAGGCCCCGTTTGATAACCATTTCGTTTTTGGTTTTTGGTTTTTAAGCTTATAAACACCACTTCCAACTCTAAGTTTCTTTGTTTTTTCACCTATTTTCTTCCCATGTTTTAAAAAACCAAGCCAATTTTTGAAAACTAAAAAAAGTAGTTTTCAAAAACTTGTTTTTTTTTTTTAGAATTTGGTTAGGAATTCAAGTGTGTCTTTAACAAAAATGAAAACCATGGTGAGAAAATTTAAAGAAAACAAGCCTAATTTTCAAAAACCAAAAAGCAAAAACCAAAAACCAAATGGTTATCAAACGGGGCCTTAGTAATGCCTTGGATGATTTTTCTCCTTTCATCTCCCTTCTATTTATAATCTCCTCTTACTTGGAGCCAAAGAGGAATACTTGAAGCCAAAGGATAATACTTGGAGCCAAAAGATCATACTTGGAGCCAAAGGATCATCATTTGGATGGAAACTCCTCCCTACTCAAACTTGCTCCCTACTTGTTGTCGACTATTTTCCGTTTTACGACTTTCACACCGCAAGTGCATGGGTCGTCACAAGTAATATAAAACGGTAGGTAATACCGAGTATCGAATGCACAGGGAGGCGAAGCGAAATTTAAGCAAGCAAAGATTCTTTGAGCACTAAAAATACTTGGGCGAAATAATATTTAGGGACCAGATCATGCAATCAAAGAAAATTAAAAATCAAAACAATTAAAGAGAAAATTTGATCAATCGATAAAAATAAAATACGGAGAAAGAGTTTTCTAATGGGAAGAGGGGTCTTGAAAATCAATTATTAGCTAAACAATTGCTACAATTGTCCTATCTCATTGTCCAACTAATTATACTCCTAGAATCTCCGTTATTAACATAGGTTCTCCTGTCGGTCTCCCCTAATTGTAATTAATTTATTTTAACAACCTAAGTGTCCTTAGCGCCATTAAAAATCATTAATTATTACGCTCTGATTCTTTTTAGGAATCTAAGTTTAATCAACTAATCCCGTTGTCACGACGGGCAATTAAACTAGTTGCATGGATTACGATCTATCCTAACTTCTCTCCGTCAAGTTTCCATTAAGAATCAGATCAATACACAATTGGCCAGATTGCATAAAGCATTAAGCACATCCATGCAAATAATTAGGACAAAAGGGCTGGAGATAGGCAATTATAACAACATTTAAACTATAATTTCATTTCAAGACCCCAAATTGGGGTTTAGCTATACATAGCTAAAATATTCACAATAATTACAATGGAAAGCATGATTAAGAGCATAATAAAAAGGAAGGAATTGACCGTTGAAGACCCCTTCGCTGACGTTTGGAGTCCCTCCGAACACTCCTTGAGCCTCCTAGAATGCTCCCCAAAATTCCCCAAAAGTTTCCCACTAAAGAAACTCTCAAAAAGGCTTGGAAGCCTTGAGAGAGGCTCCCAAAGGAGCCAAGAAAGCAAGAAAGGAAAGGAAGAATATGATGATTGATGGTAAAATGAGGCACCAAGGGGCGCCTTATATAGGCTCGAAAAGGGGGTAGCGTCGCGACGCTGTGACGTCATCGACTTGCGGGCCAAGAAATGGACAGCGTCGCGACGTTGTCCTTACAGCGTCTCGACGCTAGGCGTTTTTCAGATATTTCAGCTACGAATTTGGGCTTCAATTTGGGTCTCTCCACATTTCTTTTTGGACCCTTTTCTTCATAGCTGACTGAAGGTGTTCATATAACACATGCGGAAGCAATTTTAGGATCGGAGGCACTTAACTACATTAATTTTAGAAAATGAAAACATGCTGTCCAAATACCGTAAGGTGAGAGCAGAATTTTTACCAACCTTTTGGAGACCGATTCAACAACTCCTTTGATTCCTTTGATCACGAACGGTGTGTGGACCACCTCTAGTGTTTTCCCTACTATTCTCCGGGCCAAGAACGACTTGTGGGAGTCTATAGAGATAGGGAATGGGAAGGGAATGCTTGAAGGTTCAAGCACTAGAGAGATATATGGAGATGAGTGAGTTTGAGACCAAAATCCAGCAGCATAACAATATGGAAAATGACTCTCCTTCATTTGAATCTGATTCATATTCCTTATATAGACATCTTCCATGCAAAGAGAAGCCTCATGACACTAGACACATGGTGAAATTGCAACTCAAAGTGGATTCTAGGTGTTCAATTCACAACACATGCAACTAG
The DNA here is from genome assembly GCA_017139565.1 of Luffa aegyptiaca. Classification (NCBI taxonomy): domain Eukaryota; kingdom Viridiplantae; phylum Streptophyta; class Magnoliopsida; order Cucurbitales; family Cucurbitaceae; genus Luffa; species Luffa aegyptiaca. Next base: position 28,116,774 of record CM029403.1, read on the forward strand.
TGCATGGTTGTGTTGTTTTCCACTATGCATCAACATGCAAGAGTGGGAATGCCACTAAATCCACTTAAAATTGAATCTAAATTCTCAATTTTCAGCTTGCAATTCATTCCTATTTCAATTCAAAATTGAAATTGATTTCTAGGCAATTAATTTGTACAATTCCAAGTAAGTTTTACATGATTAATCCAATTAATCTTTATCACCTAGTGCCATGAATTATATATGATTCCTAATACATATATATGGTATTCAAAACACTTTTAAATACTCCATCTCTCCTTTTCTAATTTAATTCATAATTAAATTATTGTGTCGAACACAATTTACGATAATACCCGTTTTCCCAATTTTGAACGATTCAAAGCTTCCTATCTTTTTGTTCTAGGCTTTGTTCCGATATGAGCTAGTAGGGGGACCTAATGGACCTATAGATCATGGGCTCCAACGATTCGAGGCTAACCGGCTAATCTCATTATCCAAGCTAGCCAACATTCGTTAACTACCGGGACACTCCACTATAGCCCGATAGTTGCACTCCCCTCACTATAGACATATTTTTTTTGTCCACTTGATTTAACCATGATTAGTAAGTCGATCCTTCACAGGTTGTTCGTAGCTATAGCTAGGTCAAAAGCCCGTTTTACCCCTATAGTACTTCTAGTTCCTTAAGTCCCACTGATCCTCTAATGAACATTTGGTTTATGGTCCAACCAATAAACCGAGTCCCTCTCGGGCCAATGAGAGGGTGGGATCCCTTTGTTCAAGCCCCGGAGTCAGCACTTAAGGGAACAACCTCTCTACTATCCCTAATTCGGGTAGGAGTGAATTCCTTCTTGCACGACTATGTCCCCAGCTATCTACTCGTTTGTTTCCTTGAAATGGGAGGCTTATTGAGTCGGCGGTACTGAGCCACTCTCACCTATGCAGATCTAAGGATAAGTCCGAATAAACAGGAGTTCATAGTTAGCTCAGGATTAAGATCGAGTTACCTAGGTCATCACATGAAATAGTCAGTCTCGTCAGTAAACGGTGTTATAAAGCGAGAGCGACTTATTTCTTGGTCTTGGTCTTATGCAAACTCATTGCATAGGACGCCCCCACTCGCATGTCTCTACATGGACGATTTAGGATCACATCGTCTATACCATCTATAAAGTGGGCCGCGTTTCATAGTGTCTCCAGAATAAGGTACCCAACCCTATCCCTATACTATAGACCGGTTTGGCTATTACTCAAGCTTGATCCACTTTTATGTCTCTACATAAAGCTCAAGTGTTCATCCTATAGCCATGGATCTTAGTTTATTGGATTTGGGTTATTATATTTGCAATTTACTTTATTCAGTAATAACTTTACTGAATTAGTCTCGATAACGCCTTTATCGAATAAGTATATAATTCGTTTAACATTCACTATCTACGAGTTTTAGGACACCAATCCCAACACTGACCTCTTTTGATTCCCCTTGACCCAAGCATGGAAATTGGGCTTGAATGGCTACATTTTGGGCACTTTTATCACCAAAATCCATAGTTTGCTCCTAAAGACCAATTAACAAAATACATCAAATATTTTCAATAAAAACACAATTAAAGCACAAAAGAGCCTAATAAATTGGGACTAAAATAGCGACATTTCTACTCGCTATCACACCCCCAAACTTAAGCTTTTGCTAGTCCCGAGCAAAATAAATTCTAAAGATGCATGAAATAGAATCACTCAAGCCTCAATGATTTTGGAATTCTTAAGATAGAATGGAAAACATGCAAGTGGAATAAGCAAGCACCGCATACTCATGAAGAAATCTTAAACTAGTTTGAACTTAAGATTAATGAATATCATGCTTAAGACTTATCTATTGATTCTTTTACTAACCTAGATTAGTCTTATGGCTTTCTCCATTTGTTTTCCCCCTACACTGGCTAAGAGCCCCTAATAGGTCGGAGTTCTTCTATCATGCAAAAAAAAAGAAACTAGGGTGCCTGATATTTTTCTTTTTCATGGGGGAGCAAAACTCTCAATTGATTTTTCACTTTCTTTTTCTTTTTCTTTTGCTACTCCCCCAAACTTGCATTTTGATATCTAATGGTACTAGCTTTCACACTACGGTGCAGGGACCCTTAACCCGAATCTTATTCTTTTGTTGGCCTAACTTGTCACACCGCAGGTAGCTCTTTTTACCCCTAGGCTTTTTCTTTTGTGCAAGCAAAAATTTTATTTTTCAACAGATTTTTCTTTTCTCTTATTTTCTTTTGTTGCTTTTGCTTTTCTCTCAGCAGGCATAACATTTTTTTTTCTACCTAGCTCTTTAGAACAATCAAGCATGAACTTCCTAGTATTAGAAACTAAGCCTATCGGGGTGACAACAAACTTTAAAAATCATAATAAGAATCTAGATTTTCAAAAACGTCATTAGATAAGAGTATTGCATGCTTTAGACATCAAAACTAAGTATCAAAAAAAAATTTTAAATTTCACAATTTCTGCCGTGCTCCCAGATTCCACAACATATAAACCATTTTCTCCCAAAACTTCTAAAATCACATCCTTGGCTATCATGGCTATCTATTCATGCATCCAACAGAATTCAAATATGCTCAACACAGCGAAAGCCTCCCCCCCAAACTTAAACTAAACATTGTCCCCAATGTTTTAAAAACAATAAAGCAAATAGAGGGATACTGAGACTTCCCTGAGCTAGGAGCGCTTCATCCTCTTCCTTTTGGATTCAAAAAATGGGACTTTTGGAGCTTTTGGGATTTGTTAAGGTGATCCTGCAAAACAAAATTGGATCACGAAGCAAAGAAAATTATTTACCGCAAAAACAGCTACATAAACTTTAATCCTTGGGTTGCCTCCCAAGCAGCGCTTTCTTTAACGTCTTTAGCTAGACGAGGCTCGGCACGCTTATGGAGGCTCGAAATAAAAGTTTTCATCATCCTCCGGGCCCTACAAAAAATCGCGCACCGAATTGCACACTACAAACAGGGGAGAAAAAAAACTTTCCCCTGGCCCATCTTCGTTAAAGAGATTATCATAATAACATTTCAGAAAATATGCAACTGTGTCGAATCTCTTTTCTAAATCTCTATTCACAAAACAATTGTTAACAGAGTCATCAAGCGTTATGATATCAACCGGTCTGGGATCTAAAGGTGGCCTATCAATCATGCCAGTCCATTCATCTCCATTCATCAGATTCAATATCTATATGCTCAGAAGATTCCTCAGACTCAGAATTAAAAAATGATTCGACTAGGCTATCATATGACTCACTATCAGAATTAAAGAATTCAAGCTCTTCAGGGTCAGATTCTATACTATGCACAGATTCAAGTTCCTTTGGGTCAGATTCTATGCTATGCACATCATCAGGACACGAATCAAAGTTATTAACATTGTCAGGATTCATGCACTCAGGAATATCAAGATCAGACTCAATAGATTCAGCATTATCATGATCAAACTCAAAATTATCTATCAAGTAATCCTTTTTATGAAAATCATGTTCATTCTCAATGTCAGGCAAATAAATATCATCATCAAAATCATCAACCTCAGGCAAATCCAACTCATTTTCAAAAGAAGGTAAAATCAACTGCAGATATTTCATGCTCATAAGCAGGCAAGTCTAATTCATTTTCAAAGTCAGGCAATTCTAAATTATTCGGCTCATTGTCGAACAGAGGGTCATCTAAATATGCATTAAAATCAAAATCCCCATCATCCATAAGCACTTCTCCTAAGCCTAGGCCAAGATTATACTCTACCTCCTCATCATCGTCAGTCAAGTATTCAGGACCAATAGAAAAACAAGTATGCAGACTACATACAGACTCATCCTGGCCAAAAATACTAAACACGACTTTTTCATCATCAATGTTCAAGGTAAGGTTACCTATATGCACACTAATTTCGGCCTTACCAGTTGCTAAGAAAGGTCTGCCTAGAATAATGGGTACTTCTCTGTCCTCCTGCATGTCGAGTACCACAAAGTCTACAGGGAAGATAAATTTATTGACCTTCACCAGCACGTCCTCCACAACACCCATCGGGTGGGTAATTGATCTATCAGTAAGCTGGAGAGTGACGTCAGTGTCCTTCATTCCTGTTAAACCAATCTTCCTATATACAGAATAGGGCATTAAATTTATACTAGCACCTAGATCACACAAGGCCCTATTGAAAGATACTTCTCCTATGGTGCAGGGAATGGTAAAACTCCCTGAATATTTTTGTTTAGAAGACATCTTTCTAGAAACTATGGTACTGCTACTTTCAGACAATTTAAAAACTTCTCTTTTCAAACTTTTCTTCCTAGAAAGCATTTCTTTCATGAATTTCCCATAATTAGGCATGTTATACAAAACATCTACCAAAGGAATATTCACAGACAATTTTTTAAACATTTCAAGAAATTTCTGAACCTGCTCATCTAATTTAACATTTTTAAAGCGTTGAGGAAAAGGTAACTCCCTGTAGTCAAAGGTTGGACATTCGCCCCTCTACTTGGGCGGGTTGATGTGCGAACCTTTGTCATGGTGGTTGCATGGAACCACTTCTTCCTCGTTCAGTTTCTTCTCTTGCCTTTCTTCTTTTTCTTTTCCTGTAAAAGAGTTAGAAAAACCACAATTCAAATTAACAGAGTTAGGAGGATGTTGGGACCTTTCAGAGGAGGCTTTTTGTGCCTCAGCCCTTCCATCTTCATCCTTGCTCTTTTCTTCTTCCTTCTTCTTTTCTGAACTGATCTCCAGCTTCCTACCACTTCTTAGTGTCACCATCTTGCACTACTCTCTTGGGTTAGGTTCAGTGTCGCTTGGAAATTTCCCCTTCTGAAGGGCATTCACTGCTGAAGCTATCTAACCTATTTGAACTTCCATATTTTTCAAAGCAGTGTCGTGGTTATTGACTGTCGTCTGGAGATTGACATTCAACACTTTTTGTTCTTTGATAAACATAGCCACCATCTCCTCCAGGTTATTCTTCTTTTCAGGCGCACTAGATGATGCAAAACCTGTCGGTGGCTGCAAAACATTCTTCGTGTTTGAGTACGAGAAGCTTTCGTGATTGCGCAGACTAGGGTGGTAGAAGTTAGGTATTTGAGTAAATGGTCTGTTCCCTACGTATTGAACTTCTTCCACATCTTGACCTTCCTTCTTCGAATACCCTTCAACTAAGGTAGAAATGGATTTGACCACCTCAAATGAAGTCAGCTTGTTCAGGGCATTGGTCAGAGATGCCATTTGTGCTTTCAATGAACTCGACTCATCTAATTCATAAATTCCAGCCTTCTTAGAAATTGCTCCTCTCTCGGTCGGCCACTGATACCTGGTTGCTGCCATTTCCTCTAACAGATCTTTGGCTTCCGTTACTATTTTGGAAAGAAAACTTCCTCCTGCTGATGTGTCTAGAACTGTCTTAGTGGAGGGATTCAATCCATTGTAAAATAACTGCACCTGGAGCCAATCCGGATATCCATGTTGTGGGCATCGCCTGAGCATCTCCTTATATCTCTCCCATGCCTCGTACAACTACTCCTCGTCAAGTTGTCTAAACGTTCCAATCTCAGTCCGGAGCTTCGTAGTTTTGGCCGGCGGGAAAAATTTAGTTAGGAAAGCCTGGGCAAGCTCATCCCATGTACTAATACTGCCCGTCTCGACTGATTCGAGCCAATTCTTAGTTTTGTCTTGTAGAGAAAATGGAAATAACCTCAATCTTATAGCGTTTGCCGGAACTCCATTCATCTTCACTGTCTCGCATATTTCCAAGAATGATCACAGATGTGAGTGTGGATCCTCAGAAGGATGTCCCTTAAAAGAATTATCGCGTGCCATCTGAATCAATCCCGTCTTTAACTCAAAATTTGTAGCTTGTATCGGGGCGTAAACGATTCCGGAATTTTCGGTGGGAAGAACTGGCTGTAGAAAGTCTCTGACCGCCTTGGGAGCTTCTTGTTGGGCCATTGCTTCTGCTAATCTTTTTTCTCTACGAATGGTTCTAAGAGTCCTGTCAATTTCAAGATCTAGCGGAAACAAATTAACCACCTTGTTGCTTCGCATAGAATACTCCCAATCAATCAAAAGAACCAAACAAAAATAAAATAAAATGATATGATATTCACAAGACAATAAAAGAAAAATATTTACACCTAAATTACTATTTATCCCTTTCTTTTTGATGTCAAGAAAAATTGGTTTGCTTAAAAATCAAGCCTCCCCGGCAACGGCGCCAAAAACTTGTTGCCGACTATTCGCTGTTTTACGACTTTCACACCGCAAGCGCACGGGTCGTCACAAGTAATATAAAACGATAGGTAATACCGAGTATCAAATCCACAGGGAGGCGAAGCGAAATTTAAGCAAGCAAAGATTCTTTGAGCACTAAAAATATTTGGGCGAAATAATATTTAGGGACCAGATCATGCAATCAAAGAAAATTAAAAATCAAAACAATTAAAGAGAAAATTTGATCAATCGATAAAAATAAAATACGGAGAAAGAGTTTTCTAATGGGAAGAGGGGTCTTGAAAATCAATTATTAGCTAAACAATTGCTACAATTGTCCTATCTCATTGCCCAACTAATTATACTCCTAGAATCTCCGTTATTAACATAGGTTCTCCTGTCGGTCTCCCTTAATTGTAATTAATTCATTTTAACAACCTAAGTGTCCTTAGCGCCATTAAACATCATTAATTATTACGCTCTGATTCATTTTAGGAATCTAAGTTTAATCAACTAATCTTGTTGTCACGACGGGCAATTAAACTAGTTGCATGGATTATGATCTATCCTAACTTCTCTCCGTCGAGTTTCCATTAAGAATCAGATCAATACACAATTGGCCAGATTGCATAAATCATTAAGCACATCAATGCAAATAATTAGGACCAAAGGGCTGGAGATAGGCAATTATAACAACATTTAAACTATAATTTCATTTCAAGACCCCAAATTGGGGTTTAGCTATACATAGCTAAAATATTCACAATAATTACAATGGAAAGCATGATTAAGAGCATAATAAAAGGGAAGGAATTGACCGTTGAAGACCCCTTCGCTAACGCTTGGAGTCCCTCCGAACACTCCTTGAGCCTCCTAGTATGCTCCCCAAAATTCCCCAAAAGTTTCCCACTAAAGAAACTCTAAAAAAGGCTTGAAGCCTTGAGAGAGGCTCCCAAAGGAGCCAAGAAAGCAAGAAAGGAATGGAAGAATATGGTGATTGATGGTAAAATGAGGCACCAAGGGGCGCCTTATATAGGCTCGGAAAGAGGGTAGCGTCGCGACGCTATACGGCACAGCATCACGACGCTGTGACGTCATCGACTTGCCGGCCAAGAAATAGACAGCATCGCGACGTTGTCCTTACAGCGTCTCGACGCTAGGCGTTTTTCAGATCTTTCAGCTACGGATTTGGGCTTCAATTTGGGCCTCTCCACATTTCTTTTTGGACCTTTTTCTTCATAGCTGACCTCTTTTGATTCCCCTTGACCCAAGCATGGAAATTGGGCTTGAATGGCTTCATTTTGGGCACTTTTATCACCAAAATCCATAATTTGCTCCTAAAGACCAATTAACAAAATACATCAAATATTTTCAATAAAAACACAATTAAAGCACAAAAAAGCCTAATAAATTGGGACTAAAATAGCAACGTTTCTGCTCGCTATCACTACTCAACACAAACTTGCTCCCCACTCAATACTATTCACCAACTCATCAAACTTCATATGCTCTAGCTCATAAGCTCTACCTCATCATGCTTCCATGCGCCAAACTTCTACCTCATCATGCTCTAGCTCATCATGCTTCCATGTGCCAGACTTCTATCCCATCATGCTCTAGCTCATCATGCTCATGCTTCCATGCGCTAGACTTTGACAGCATCAAGCTTTCCATGTGCCAGACTTCTACAACATCAAGCTTCCCATGTGTCAGGCTTCTAACTCATCAAATAATCTCCAAATTGGGCTCGATTAGCATCAATTTCTCAAAATTGCATCAATTGCTCCTTTTGGGACTAAGAATTCTGAAATCAATAAATTAATGCAATTAAGTACCAAATTAAGCATGGAACAAGCTCAATTTTAGGGCTAAAAAGACAACATTATTTCATGCTATCACATATCTCTCTTCCCCAAAACATTATAGCTACATGGCTCAGTTCTTCCTCTCCACCGACTTTTATTCTTCCTGTTTGATGCTCGACCTTCCAGACACCGATTAATGCCCGTTTCTGGTTTTATTGGCTTCGTCTATCCTCTCCACCCTTTCGATTTGGTATTTTCCTTGTACGTGTGATGCTTACAAATTAGAATGACACCTGTTTTGAAGATCGTTGTGTCCGAGTGGTTTGATTCCTCCTCACGTCCCCCATTGTTGAGAGCACGAGCGAGAACAACCTTGAAGAAATGTTGTATGGATGCTTTATAGAAGCCAACTTAGGCCTTTTGATGGTGATGTGAGGAAGGGTTTAGAGGAAAATTGTAAAGAAGACTTTTGTTCCTTGTGGGTCATGAGCAAGAACAACATTTAAGAAATGGGGATTAGCCCCATTTGTATAAGGTGGTTCTTGCTCGTGATCCTCAGCAAATGAAGTCATTTTTAAAAGTTTCCACGAAATCTTTACTCTCAATACCAGTGAAACGACGTCACAGGCTCCTATAAAGCAAGTTGTTGCATGAACGACTACAATAAGAATTGTAGCAGTCCAAACCTAATGACGCCGACTTGAAAATTCTTTGATGAAACTCGTTGGAATCATCCAGAAGCAAAAAGGGAAGTCATCGCCGGTGCCCTTCAATTTGCAGCCAAGTCTGGGGTTTCGAATATTTATATGTATTGGTTTTGATTTTGGGTGTCGTCTTGAGATCCAAAATTGGCATTCTCCTACATTTTGTAGAACCAAGAATGTGTCATCCTTACAAAATTCCCGATGTGATACAGAGGTTGTGTTATTGTAATCTGATTTATGAGTTTGTTGTTTGAATTCGAATTGAAGCAGGCGTAGACTACTCCTTCCATTTTCATGTCTTCCAATTAAACTATCCAAAGGGAAATTTTTTGTTTGTTATGTTCTCATGTATGTAATCATCATTACCATTTTAATATGATCAAAGTCCTCGTTAATACGAAAGTATTTTAAGTATGTGTTTAATTCTTGGTCAAGAGCGAGAGAGAGAACGAGATTGATTGATCGAGGTGCGTGAATCGAGAATCAAACACAACACTCGCATTTTGTGGTCGGGGGAAGAAAAAATGACAAGTGTGAGGTTAGTCGAGAGCGAGAGCGAGATTGATCAAGAATCAAACACAACACTCGCATTCTTCACATTCTCGATTATCGATCCTCTGTTAATTAAACAATGCTCTCAGTTGTCACTTCACTTTAATGCCTCAATTACTTAAACGGTGCTCTTAGATGTCTTTTCACTATAATTCCTTAGAGGAATCTGTACAATCTATTCTCGGCTCACGTTCCCACAAATTTTGTTCTCACTCTCGATAGGCCGCACACGTCTCCTCTTCGCAATTTAAGTCCTCGGTTATTTAAATGGCTCTCTGAGACGTCTCATTAATCTAATGCCTTGGTTAGTTAAACGATACTCTCATACGTCCTTTGACTTTAATTCATCGATTACTTAAACGACACTCACTTGGTTCTCTACTTTAAATAAGCGAGTACTTAAATCGCCATCTCACATATCGGTATTCATCTTCGCTCTGTCTCTCACTCCCTCTATCACTGGTGATTTTCATTTTGGTGCCTTGATTTGATGTTTTCTTTGCAGGAGCCGACAACGTTTCGTTGAAAGCACGAGTGATAGGACGTAAATAGTCCTATTTTATCCCCTCTAATCTAAGCTTGTTAGAGTCATTTTATGCTTTACTTGTCCTATTTACAAATTAATTGAGCTTAGGCTTTGCTGGGAGCTGATCACGTAAATTGGTGTTAATTCGGGCCAATTACGAAGTTTTTGGAGCCATCTCGATGTCTTGGACGGCGAGGAGGTGAAGAGACCCAATTGTGCTGAAGCGAGCCTGAATTGTGACACCAAAAGCCGAAGATTGAAACCCCGAACCGAGAAGAAAGCGAGGCAAAGCCGAGAAATAAGGCAGGAAGTCGAGTCATGAGGCTGGCGTCGAGACGCCGACGCGAATTTGGGCCGGGGAAGAAAGTTCGCAGCGTCGAGACACTGCGCCTTGGCATCTCGACGCCGACGTGTTTTCTATATATATGTAGTCTCGGTTTAGTCCACCGTTAGGTTAGAACTTTGGTCCCTTTTACGATTTCTTTGCCTCTTTTACATTCCAACACTCTTGTAGACCATTGTTGGTCATATCCCATGGATTCTTTTATATTATTTGTTGCTTTTACTTCATCTATGCGTAGCTAAACTCATTTAGATCGTTGGATTGGATTTTTTTTCTTGATTCTAAGTAATATTGGCTGAGTTTTCTAGTTTATACTTTATGTTCTTGCTGTATTTTCATTGAGTTTTGCATGTTATCCTGTTTAAACCAATACATGAGGCTAGTCAATTAGGATTGACGCTCTATGCGATTACCGCTTGTGTATTCTATAAGTTATTTTTAGATAGCCACTAGGTTGAGCCAAGCCACTCTCTACGAGAGACGACCCTTGATAGGCCTAGGATGCATGTTAAAGGTTGTAGGAATTAGATTTAAATTGTATTTGAATTTAGTTCTTATGATTCTGGATCCACGATCCCAAAGCGGCTAGTTTTAATAGGTGGTTGCAAAATTTCTTGTTAATAAACTAGTTAGATATAAGTAGTAACCGTTGCAGAGGTCCCGGATGGTTGCTACATTATGCATAAGGGGTGGCGAGCGATAGAGTCTATATTAATTAATCTTGTTAATTGCCGAATTCACGATTAGAGAGTTAATTAACACATGTTAGTGTAGGGGGTCCTCCGAGTAACCCAGAAGCCGATCAGACTAATGAAATCAGTTTAGAACAATTATTAGAGAAAACTAGGAAGTCAATGAATTATAATCAAGCATAATAAATCCCAATCCAACGATCCCCTTTTTATGTTATTGATCCCGTCTAATTTCTCCTTTGCATGTTTAGTTTTGTGTCATTTAAAATTCAACATTGAGTTATTTTATTTTATTTTATTTTTCTTGCTTGTCTTTCACCATAAAAAATCCCCCCTGTTTTCATAAGCACGAAATTCTACATTTACTAGTTCCCCCTTCCCTATGTTCGACCCCGACCGCTATTGCTACAAAAATAGTAGTAGTGGCATGGATTATAAATTTTTTTAACACGACCTTCGACAAGTCATCTCGTCAAATTGGCCCTCGTTGCCGGGGAATGGTGTTTTCTAGTGTTAATAGGATTTTGTGTTTTTTGTGTGTTTTTGGTTTTTGTGCTTTTTCCTTTTTCCTTGCACAGCTTAATGATGAAATCGGCATAGCCTCGGCGTGCTAATCCCATGGCGGAGCACATGATGCAATACCTTGCAGCTCCTAATTTGAGTCATCTCCCATCTCTTGGAGACCTCGAAGTCACAAGAGAAATCATATACATCACCCAAGCGCCTGAGGAAGAATTTCACAAGTATTAGGATCGCTTCAAAAGGTTATGTGCACTTCCTCATCACCCATTGTTCGAGGAGTCCTTGTTGGTGCACTTCATCGAAGGATTAGCACCCGATGACAGAAGGATGTTAGATATAGCGAGTGGTGGTGACACGCTGGACAAGACACCGAGTGAGGCTAGAGAGATAGTTTCGAGCTTGGCGACGTATGGTGGACTCATCATATGGCAAGCACGAAAGGTAAATTCTTCCCATTCAACGATAAGCCAAACTCCTGAGCAACTGCAAGAAAGTAAGTCGATAGAAAATTCGAATGAGGTTAGTAAGCCTGAGCTTGAGCCTTCATTAGATTCCGAGTCTAGTTCTTGCAATTCTTCATGCCTGATAGAAAAAATAGAAATAGGTGATGAGTTAGCTTCGGTCCATTCTTTACCAATTTCTATTTCCCCTAAGCTTATTACTCCTAAATTGCATGAGTTAGATTTCGTAAATCCTATAGCTAACTAGTTTGTTGATCAAAATAAAAGTGTTTTGATTTATATGTTGGGGATGATGATGGATTATTTGTTTAAAGTTTCTCATGCCTTGCACTCGGTGTGCAAGTCTAATTTATCTATGTAGGAGCAAATCAAAAAGAAGAAAAATAAAAAGGATGTAATGAAAATCAAGGAGGTTAATTTCGGATGTGAAGCGAGGAGAATGTGGTCGAGCAAACGACCTTAAACATTTGCAAAGTTTACTGCTTTCTGTCTTTTCAATTCTTAGATAGGTTTATTTTTATTAGTTGTTTTTATGCCTGTTTTCTTGTTTTTGTTTGTCCTTTAGGATTGGCGGTACCAAAGCGAAGCTTCTACATTTATAAGAAAGCACGATTCACCACCCATGAGCGCAATATTCAGGGAAGTTCTACTCTTTCCTTATGCATTGTCTTAATTCTTCATGATTTATTACATTGAGGACAATGTAAATTTTAGGTTGGGGGTGGGGAACTATACTTTACACTTCTGTTGGGGCTTGAGCATCTGAGCATCAGGCCAACGTTTGTGCTTAATGAATGTCTTGCATGCTTGTTGTGTATATGCTTGTTTAAGTGATGATGATTTCCTAGGATTTACTCAAATTTTTCGAAAATTTATTGCTTTCGATGAGTTGTGACTAAGAGTGTTAAAAAAATGAGCCTTTTCAAAACTTTTTTTGGATATGTCTTGCACTTGTTGTGTGTCTTTCTTGCTTTAAAGTAGGACTTGAATGCTTAGGAGCGAGTTACTTAGCTCATATTCCTGTTGTCACCCCGGTAGGTGTAAGGTTAAGCAATTAAGTCTAATTTTTTTTGAAAAATAGTGTGTGGAGTCTTGCCTAGGAGAGAAAAAAAAAAAAGAAAATATGCCTACAATAAAAAAGGTGTGGAAAAATAAGTCAGAGAGCGCGAGCCAAAAGAAAAATCATATGCTCGTCATTTTTCATTTTGAAAGAAAAAGCATGCTTGCATTGAGCTTAAACGCTTAGGGGTAAAAAGAGCTACATGCGGTGTGATCAGTTAGGCCAACCAAGAGTAAAACTCGGGTTATGGGTCCCTGCACTGTAGTGTGAAAGCTAGTGCCCCATCCAAAAGAAATGCAAAAAGAAAAAAAAAGGAGAGAGAAAAAAAGCAAAAAACGAAAAGAAAAGAAAGAGAAAGAGAAAAAAAAATAGAGAGAAGAAAAAGGAATTCCTTGGTCAGACACCTAAGCAAGATGAAGAAACCTAGTTTGTTCCATTTGGGCCTTTTAGCAAGACCTTAGTGCCAGTGTAGGGGGAAGATAAGATGAAAGTTGAGTAAATCAATCCCGGGCTAGTAAAGTCTTCTTTAGGTGGGATGGAGCTCTCTTGTGCCAGATAATCTTTGAAAAATTTTGATTTGTCCCCTCATTTGTCTCTCTTGCGAATGTCTCTTGATTGCTTTAGTTTTTGGAGTATTTGAGTCTTGAGGATTAAATCACTTTTCAATTATATGCATAACGTCTTTCTCTTTGTTTCGTGTGTGCCTTGCTCGAGGACTAGCAAGATTTAGGTTGGGGGTATTTGATAGGACCTAAATAGTCCTATTTTATCGCCCCTAATCTAAGCTTGTTAGAGTCATTTTATGCTTTACTTGATCAATTTACAGGTTAATTGAGCTTAGGCTTTGTCGGGAGCCGATCACACTAATTGGTGTTAATTCGGGCCAATTACGGAGTTTTTGGAGCCATCTCGATGTCTTGGATGGCGAGGAGGTGAAGAGACCCAATTGTGCTGAAGCGGTCCTGAATTGTGACACCAAAAGCTGAAGATTGAAGCCCCGAACTAAGAAGAAAGCAAGGCGAAGCCGAGAAAAAAGGCTGGAGGTCGAGTCATGAGGCTGGCGTCGAGACGCCGACGCAATTTCGGGCCGAAGAAGAATGTTAGCAGTGTCGAGACACTGTGCCTTGGCATCTCGACGCCAGCGTGTTTTCTATATATATGTAGTCTCGGTTTAGTCCGCCGTTAGGTTAGAAGTTTGGTCCCTTTTATGATTTCTTTGCCTCTTTTACTTTCTAGCACTCTTGTAGACCATTGTTGGTCATATCCCATGGATTCTTTTATGTGATTTGTTGCTTTTACTTCATATATGCGTAGTTAAACTCGTTTAGATCGTTGGATTGGATTTATGTCTTGATTCTAAATAATATTGGCTGGTTTTTCTGGTTTATACTTTATGTTCTTGCTGTATTTTCATTGAGTTTTGCATGTTATCCCGTTTAAACCAATACATGAGGCTTGTCAATTAGGATCGACGCCCTATGCGATTACTGCTTGAGTATTCTATCAGTTATTTTTAGTTAGCCACTAGGTTGAGGCAAGCCACTCTCTGCGCGAGACGACTCTTGATAGGCCTAGGATGAATGTTAAAGGTTGTAGGAATTAGATTTAAATTGTATTTGAATTTAGTTTTTATGATTTCGGACCCACAATCCCAAAGCGGCTAGTTTTAATAGGTGGTTGCAAAATTGCTTGTTAATAAACTAGTTAGATATAAGTAGTAACTGTTGCAGAGGTCTCGGATGGTTGTTACATTATGCATAAGGGGCGGTGAGCGATAGAGTCTATATTAATTAATCTTGTTAATTGTCGAATTCACGATTAGCGAGTTAATTAGCACAGGTTAGTGTAGGGGGTCCTCCAAGTAACCCAGAAGCCGACCGGACTAATGAAATCAGTTTAGAACGATTATTAGAGAAAACTAGGAATCCAATGAATTAGAATCAAGCATAATAAATCTCAATCCAACGATCCCATTTTTATGTTATTGATCCTGTCTAATTTCTCCTTTGTATGTTTAGTTTTGTGCCATTTAAAATTCAGCATTAAGTTATTTTATTTTATTTTATTTTATTTTTCTTGCTTGTCTTTCACCATAAAAAATCCCCCCTGTTTTCATAAGCACAAAATTCTACATTTACTAGTTCCCCTTTCCCTGTGTTCGACCCCGACCGCTATTGCTACAAAAATAGTAGTAGTGTTGTGGATTATAAATTTATTTGACACGATCTTCGACAAGTCGTCCCGTCAACGAGCAAGAACAGCCTTCAAGAAATGGAGATTCGAGCACGGAATGTTGATGGTCTGTCTGGAATCAATTTCCAGTACACACCGACTGTGTTCATCATTTACAGATCCATCAGGAAGCTTCAGACTTGCTTCTGTGGAATGAAGTGAACTTGTGTTGTGCAAGTGATGAGTAGGAACGTCCTTGAAGAAGTGGGGTGTGAGAAATCCCATTTCTTCAAGGTCGTTCTTTCTCGTGACTTGCACAAACACAAGTTTTCTTTAATTGTCCGTCATGGCTTCCTCTAGTCACCGGCGAAACGACGTCGATGGCTCCTCTAATACACACCTTCGCCGTTTAGTTGTCCATGGTGTCTCGGCCGTCAATTTCCAGTACACACTGACCGTGTTCAGCATTTCTAGTACTAAGCATCAGATTTTTTTTTTTTATAATATGTGGGGTGGGTGATTTGAGCCACAAACCTTGTTGTTGTCAGTACAACTTTCTGTTAGTCAAGCTATGCTCTTGTTGACACTCAAATTCGAACTTGGGACCAAAGAGATTGAATGAAACTTAATCCATCAATCTTGGTTAATATATGTATGAATACGTAAGTAACATTCTATTTGTTCGATGTAATTTGAGAGAAGAGAACAAATTAATTTAATACAGTAGGTTACTATAATCTGAATGTGTTGTGGCTTTAATTCTTTAGCTATCTAAATAAGAGTTTTAGATAAGAGTTTTCATAAATGACCTTCGATTCATGAATCTCGCGCTTCTCGTTTCTTTGGATTCTCATTTCAAGGTCTCGTGTCGGGATTTTTCTTCACGTTTTCGATTATCGATCCTCGGTTACTTAAACAACGCTCTCCATTGTCTCTTCATGTTAATGCCTCGGTTACTTAAATGACGCTCTTTGATGAAGAAAATTAGCTCATACAAGCAAAACAGTACATTGTGTAATACATCACAAATGCAAGTCTACCCTTTAAACACAGCTTTCTGTGATTTCTCTTTCTCGTTCTTCTTTTTGATCTTCGTCTCGTCTCTTCTCTTCCTCCTTTGAGCAGGTGCATTCTATTTATAGGCAAAGGAAATTGACTTCTCCAAGGAATTGAGAAAACTTGCTTCAGTCATCTTCCTCCCACTTGTGCGTCAGTTGTGTCAGCATGGTCTTTTCATCCATCTTTTCCATTCTCGATCGTCTTGGGATGTGTGCCTGCGTTGAGATAAACTTGGGCAACAAACAACTGCATTATTAATGCGTTAGCGCCTTATATTTTTATAATTTCGTACCGCATCCATAAATATAACCTTTTGCATAAAATCATCGCATTTCCCTTTATTATTGTGTTGAAGTAACGCAACAATGTTTCTTTTAGCCTTATTTTAGCTTAAGTTTAAAGGAGAAATAACTTGTTTTTTGCAAGTTATCAATTATCCTTTGATCTACATGGTGAGAGTGGCCAAACAGCGGCGCTCAATAAGCCTACCATTTTGGGGATAAGACTGGATGAATAGCTGGGGACATAGCATTGCAAGATGAAATTCACTCCTACTCGAATCAGGGTTAGTAGAAAGGTTGTTCCCTTAAGTGTTGACTCCAAGGCTTGAACAAGGGACCCCACCCTCTCATTGGCCCGAGAGGGACTCTGTTTAGTGGTTGAACCATTAACAAATTGTTCATTAGAGGACCGGTGGACTTAAGGAATCAAGATGTGCTATAGGGGTAAAAATGAACTTTTGACCTAGTTATAGTTACAAACGACCTGTGAAGGATTGACTTACTAATCATGGTTATATTGAGTAGACAGAAATATATCTACAGTGAGGGGAGTTCAACTACTAGGCTATAGTAGGTGACGCGGTAGTTAACAGATGTTGGTTAACTAGGTTAATAGAGTTTAACTGGTTAAACCTCGAACCGTTGGAGCCCATGATTTGTAGGTCCATTAGGTCCCCTTGCTAGAATAAACTTTGAAACAATATGATGGAAGAAATTCGAATAAGTTCAAATTCGGTTTAAGGAAATAATCGGTCATATTTGATATTACCGACATGTAGGGTTTTTGGTTAAACCTAATTTTGAGAATTTAATATATTTAAATATGATTTAAATATCGAGCATGTGAATAGGGATTCATGGTTGGAAAATTACATTTCAAAAATGATCAGGATTGGTAGCAAAATATTAATTTAATATTAGATATTAAATTAATTATTTAATTAATAATTATTTTAAATTAATTATGAATTAATTTAAAATTTAAAATTCAAATTTAGAATTGATTTTTCAAATTATTAATTAAAGATATTAAAATAACTAAAATTCAATTTCAATTGAATTATAAAAATCCAAAAGAAATTGAATTTTAGGAAGTGGAGTGCATGGTGACTAAACCCATGCACTCCTCCTCGTTAAGCCAACAAATCTCACTTAATTGTGGGATGAATTTGTTTCAATTGTTTGTTTCAACTCAACTAATCTTCCTCTTTAAATGGAGGATGGATACCTGAAGAATCAAGACAGAAAAACCATCTGTTATGCTGCCAAATTTCCATCTCAAGCTCATTAACTCAAAACTCTCTAAATCTTGTGTTTCAAGCTCTTTCTGTCTCAAATTCCATCACTAGAGGATCCCACAATCCGTTCCAAAGGCCTGAGAATAGCAACAAAGATCAAGTGGTGGTTCGTGACAAGTTGGTGAGGAAAAATAACCAACCAATTCGTTTAATTTCAAGCTAAAAGAGGTTGGTACTCACTGTCTCTATTTTTCCCTTTTTGGACAACATGCTTTGTATGGTTAAATTGATGTAAATATGTGCCTAAGATCCAAAATTGCTTCCGCATGTTAGATATTAACACCTTCAGGGAGGACCTCTGATTCGGTCACGGGGTTGTAGTAGGTTTGGTACATGGTCTAGACAAGTCCTCATAGAAACCTTCGTCCACGTGGTCAGACCTTTCATGAAACCCGTGGTAGCCGTCATTACGGTCACCCGACAAACGTGTAGGATTGGAATTCCCAAATTCCGTTAGCGGAATCGAATTGGGACCAATTCGTAGTTAATTTTGTTTCTACCAAAATACCAATACATTGGCAAAGATTCAGAAAACTATTCTAAATCTATTTATTAAGGCTAAGCATACAACCTTAGATTCAATCTAAAGGGGAGAAGCATACATACTGTCGTTGTCGTCTCTAAAATATCAAGAATGCCTTTCTTGATTTCATAGGGACCAAGAATCAACAATTGGGACACCACCAATTGATCTTCCCGCTATGACTCTGAGATTAGGAACGTAGTTGTGGGACTACCTAATCTTGAATGGAAAAAATTCTAGAGAGAAAATTCTCCCTTTGTGTTCTTGAGTTGAGAGAATATGAGAGGGAGGCTAAAATGAGACCTTAGGGTTGTGTTTTGTTTATCACCTAAACCCTTGGTTTAGTGTCCTATTTATAGGAAAAAGGTCATGAATAAAATATTCACAAATAATCAATTATTTCCATCATTTTTTAATCATTTCCATAATTGATCAATTCCATAATTGATTAATTATTTCCATAAATGATTAATTGCTTCTGTAAGTTATTAATAATTTTCATAATCGATTAATTATTTCTATAATTAATCATCTCCATTATTGATCAATTCCATTATTGATTAATTATTTCCATAAATGATTAATTACTTCCATAAGTGATTAATCATTTCTATAATTCATAAATAACCCAATTAATTAATTATATAATTAATTATCATATATTTAAATTCATGTCTTCTATTAATTAATTAATTACCCAATTAATTACCATATATTTAATTACCCAATTAAATATAAAAAAAAAAAAATTAATTACCCAATTAAATATCATATATTTAATTTTAGGTCTTCAATTAATTAATTCTATATATATGAATCAAATTCATATTAAAATTTGAACTCCTTCAAATTCTCTTATATCCTATAAATTTAATCTGAATCAAATTCATATTAATATTTGAACTTCTTCAAATATTTATTTCTCTCATATATTATAGTTTAATTAAATCACATTTAATTAGACTAAATTGAATAATTAATTAATTAATTTACTAATTAAATATCATATACTTAATTAGTCATATATTTGAACTCCTTCAAATATATAATTCTCTCAATTAATAAAGTTTAATCACAAATTAAACTTTATATTATAATATATCACCATACATTATATTAATTATATCTCATAGAATTAATTTGATTCCCATAACGAATTTGAAGAATTAATATTCTTTTCAAGATAAATTTGTTCCTAATTACTCTTTACGAGCTAGTAGGGGGACCTAATGGACCTACAAATCAGAAGCTCGAATGATATGAAGTTAACTGACTAAACTCATTAATCAGGTTAACCAATATTCATTAATTGTGGGTCATTCCACTAAAGACCGACAGTTGAACTCTTCTCATTGTAGAGCGTTTCTGTGTCCATGGATATAGACCTATACCGGTAAGTAAATCCTTCACGAGTATCTGTAACCACAGTTGGGTCAAATTACTGTTTTACCCCTATGTTGCTTCTGCCTCATTAAGTACCAGTGCTACTCTAATGAACAACCTGTTTATGGTGCAACGATAAAAAAGAAAGTACCTCTCGGGCCAGTGAGAGGGCGGGATCCCTTTGTTCAAGTCTTGGAGTCACCACTTAAGGGAACACTCATCTACTTCTCCTAGAAGTGGGAAAGAGTGAATTTCTTCTCGTGTTGTCATGTCCTCAGCCTCCCACTCGGTCTTGTCCCCAAAAACGAAGGCTTATTGAGTCTGCGTATAGGCCACTCTCACCCATGCTAATCAAAGGACAATCCCTCGTGAGAAGGAGTTCATGACACACTCAGGATTAAGACTGAATTACCTAAATCATTCTATTGAAACATTAACCTAACTAGTTAACGGTGTTACAACTAGTGGTTGACTATTTTGTGGTCCAATCTTATGCAAGCTCATTACACAGGATACCCCCGCTCACATGTCTACTACATGGACGCATTGGATCAATACGTCAGTATCGAATACAAAGCAGGTCATATCACATAGTGTTACTGGTGCGACAGAGGCTGAATGGTGAATGTGAGATAAGATGATAGATAATAATAAAGATAAATTCAGCCAACCTTAGTGCAAGTATACACTATCGCACGTAGTAATAAAAAAATTCAGCCAACCTTAGTGCAAGTATACACTATCGCACGTAGTAATAAAAACCTTAGAAGTATTCCAAGGGTATCAGTCCCACGAGGACTAAATTGGAAATTCAGATTTGAAGAAGAGACTACTCAAATGATTGCTTTAAATAGGTAACCAAAGAAATAGTTGTTGATTGGTTTTTGGTAAATAAAACAAATAAATAATTAGGTACAGGAATAACAACAATAAACAAAACGAGGTATTCAATATGGATTCATCCCAAAGGCAACAACTTTAATCATGGATTATTCAACTTAAGCCTACTCAATGCATTGGGTCAGATTTAACTTCTATTTGACCTTGCTCCCAAGAACCGTTAGAAGGCTAAGCGAGTACCGTTATGCACATTTCTGTGACTCGACTCCGACATAGATAATTCACGAATACAATCTATAACCCTATAGTTGATATAGGGTGCCTTAGGCAGCTTGCCCTATACCACCGAACAATCTCTTTCGAGCTTTTTCTCCTATATCACCTTTATGAGAATCGATATTGTCTGTCCCTTTCGAGATCAAACTCACATAGCATGCAAAGTCTAAGTGATCAATTTAAACTCAGCAAGATCAGAATAATATTCAATAAATAATGACATGCATTGAATAGAAACTTAAGCAAATAAAACACTTTCAAGCTATTGAACCATAAGGGAATTCACCATATTGAACCCCTCAATAGAATTTAGCTACTCATAGTGAGATAAAGTGCAAATGAATATCTTTTCATTGAAATAAAGAATAAAGAATAAAGAAAACAAATAAGTTAAAAGTAACAAAAGCTGAAAATAATGACTATAGCTAAATACTAGGGTTTTTTCTTTTATCCAATCGTTCTAGAGTTCGCTCGACACTCCATTCTCTCGCTTTTACAAGTGGGAATGGGTGAAAATCCCTACAAACCCTAAGGTTTGATGTCTAACTAAGGTTAGAATTTAGTCATCTAAGAAGGACCTCGGACATCCCTACTCATAGGCGTCAACTAGGGTTCTATCACCACCCTCTTCTTCCAAATGAGTTTTGCTTGAATTTAACTTCGAATCACGAGCTTATATAGTGTTGGAAGTGGTTGAGGAGCTGCGAAAATAGTGCTGGTAGGTAGCTCAGTTAAATTCGGGGTCAAAACAGTCGGTTAGGTGTGCAATAGTCTCGTTCAAAACGACCTGCGATAGACTCGGAACTGCCTCTGTTTTTCCAGAAATGAGATCTCATTTCATTTTTGCCTTCCAGCTTCGTCTGTTTTTCTGCACAGTAACAAACTTAGTCAAATTCATATCAATTTGAGTCGTTTTAAGCACAAATAAGCAAAATTTGACAAATGTGACTCTCAACTTCCTATCTTATCAACTTTAACATATTTTGAGCTTGGGAACTGTAAATATGATCTAAAACATGTAATTTTGACAAAATAATGAGCTAAATATAAGGGTAAAATAGGTATATTTTTGACCCTCATCAGTTACCAGGATAAGGTACCCAGTATTATCCCTATACTATAGGCCTTTTAGATTGTTACTTGAACATTGATCCCCGTATTTCTCCACATACTAGTTCAAGTTAAATATCAACAACTGATAGCGCAATTTATTGAGCTATATTTTGTATTATTTTAGTGTTAGTCTTGGGTATTATTTGACCAATTTTATGTCTATTTGGTTTAATTTTGTAGGAATCAAGCATTTCGATGGAAACTGATGTTTTTGAAGATCACCGATGATTTGGAGAATAAGAATTAACGCTATTGAAGAAATTAACAAAAGAAGATAAGGTTCAAGGCCCCCATACTACAGCGCAGCGTCTAGACGCTGCCTTTGGGGCGTCTCCACACTGGCCGCAACTTCAGAAGGCGCTTATTCGAGGCAGCGTCGAGACGCTACCTCCACAGCGTCTCGACGCTGCGGCACTTCTGGCAAAAAATTAGGACACGAATTGCGACAGCGTCGCGACGCTGTCAATACAGAATGTTGCTTATAAAAGGGAAACGATGCAGTCTTTCGGGGGGAGCTTTTTTGGAGAGAAAAATACGATTTTAGAGAGGAGAAAACGGCCAGAACGGAGAGGAGACTAGGAGGAGTTGATTTTTAGAGCTTGGTTCATGAGGATTGTGACGGGAACGCGTGGGAATCACGACTAGCGAGTTTAATCTTTCTCCGTTGTTTCTTGTACTGATTTTAGCATGTATTGGACTAATTTTGCTTGTATTTTAGAGACCATGAGTAGCTAAATTTCGTTTCTTAGGGGCTTGATGTAGCCATTAGATTGTATGGATTAATTTAGGGATCTTTTAGGACATTTCGTAACACGTTTCATTTATGCAATTGTATGCTTAATGCTTATAATCTCTTGTTCACGGATTGTATGTTATTTATTCTGAACTAATTGCTCAGGAGAGGGTAGTTTAGAGTAGATTATCAATTGCATGACTTAGGTGATTCTATAATCGGGAGATTTGGGATTGCTTGAGAAGCTGTTGTAAGGATTGTTCATTAATGCTTATGCTTGTTGTAGAAATTAGATAGGGATATCAATTTCTAGATTTTGCATAAAGAATTAATTGCCTCGGGAGAAGCTTTTAATAATCAATAATCCTTGGATTATGAAATTGTTACGTGTTCGTTCATAATTATTCTCTGAATTAATTCATGCAACTAATAGGTGAAATCAATTCCCTAAGGTTTTTCTCCATTAAGTTTCCACACTTTTTATTGCTTTGAGTAGTTTTTCATTAATTTGCATCTTTCTCGATTATTTTCTCTAAATAAAATTGGGCGGATATACCTTTAATAATTAGGGGAACTAGAAAACCAATCCAGAGGACGACATTGGATTTTAAATCACTATATTATAACTTGGGCCCGTACACTTGCGGGTAGCAATTTGCATATCATGTTTTTGGCGCCGTTGCCGAGGATTGACAATTATTTAGTTCGCTTAATATTTTGGGGAATTTGCTTGGTCTTACTTTAGAGTGTATTTTATTGTGTTTTCCTTATTTTCCTTTTATTCTTTATTTTTGTTGTTTTTGTTTTGTTTTTGGTTTATTTTAGGTTGTGATTTTGTATGCAAAAAGATATGCTCTGTTAGTTCCCTTTGATTTTGAAATCGAAAAGACTTGCAAAAAGAACAGGAAGGAGAAAAGGGAAAGACTCGCATCAATGGCTAATCCAAATCCACAAGATTAGCAGAAACCGATACGAGACTATTTCCAGCCTACTTTCCCTGATCAACAATCTCGAATAGTCTACTCGCTAATTAATGCAAACAATTTCGAGCTCAAAACTGGCCTCATCCAGATGGCCAGAGATAGTGCATTCAGAGGATTCTCTTCTGAGGATCCTAACTCTCATCTAAAATATTTTCTGGATATTTGTGGAACTGTGAAGTTAAATGGTGTTACTGAAGATGCCATACGCTTAGGATTGTTTCCGTTTTCTTTGCAGGACAAAGCTAGGGACTGTTGCCACATCGCAATACCGCAAGTGCACAGGCCGCAAGTAATATAAAACAGAAATATTCCGAGTATCGAATCCACAGGGAGGCGAAGAAAAAATTAAGCAAAGCAAAAATTCCTTGAACACTAAAAGTACTTAGGGGAAATAATATTTAGGGACCAAAACATGCAATTAAAATGAATTTAAAATTAAAGCAGTTAAAGAGTACAATTGATCAATCAAGACAAAATAAAATATGGAGAAAGAGTTTTTTTTAAATGGGAAGTGGGGTCTTGAAACTCAATTAATAGCTTAAATAACTATTACAATTATCCTATCTCATTGCCCAACTAATTATAATCCTAGAATCTCCGTTAGTCACATAGGATCTCCTGTCGGTCTCCCCTAATTAGTAATTAATTCATTTTAACAACCTAAGTGTTCTTAGCGCCATTAAAATTCGTTAATTATTACGCTCTGATTCAGTTTAGGAATCTAAGTTCAATCAACTAATCCCGTTGTCACGACGGGCAATTAAACTAGTTGCATGGATTATGATCTATCCTAATTTCTCTTTGTCGATTCTCCATTAAGAATCAGATCAATATACAACTGGCCAGATTGCATACAACATTACGAGCATCCATACAAATAATTAGTAAACATGGCAAGAGATAGGCAATTATAACAACATTTAACTATATAATTTCATTTCAAGACCCCAAATTGGGGTTTAGCTATACATAACTAAAATATTCACAAAATATACAATGGAAAGCATAAATATGAGCAAAATGAAAGGAAAGGAAATGACTGTCGAAGACCCCGTTGCTGGCGCTTGGAGTCCCTCTGAGCACACCTTGAGCCTCCTAGAGTGCTCCCCAAAACTCCCCAAAATTTTCCTACTAAAGAACTCTCAAAAAGGCTAAAAAGCCTTGAGAGAAGGCTCCAAAGGAGCCAAGGAAAGAAAGGAATGGAATGTTGATTGATGCATAAAATGGGCACCAAGGGGCGCCTTATATAGGCCCGGAAATGGGACAGCGTCGCGACGCTGTGACATCAGCCAACTTGTTCGCCAAGAAATGGGACAGCGTCGCGACGTTGTGCAAATTCCAAAACTGGGCAGGCGTGGATTGGGCTTGAAATTGGGCCAACTTCAATTCTTTTTGGACCTCTTCTTCATGGTTGACTTTCTTGGGCTTCCCTTTGACCCATACATGGAAATTTGGGCTTGGATGGCTCATTTTAGGGCATTTTCCTCCAAAAATCCATAAAGTGCTCTTTATGACAAAATAATAAATTAAATTAGAATTTCTCAATAAAAACACAATTAAAGCGCCCAAAAGCTTAATAAATTAGGACTAAAATAGCGACATTTCTACCCGCTATCAGGGACTGGCTCCAATAACTTCCACCTAGGAGTATCACTACGTGGGACGTGTTGGTTCAGGCTTTCCTTGCCAAATATTTCCCAGCTGCAAAGACAGCTAAGTTGAGGACTGAGATTGGGACTTTTAAGAAAAAGGATGATGAACAACTGTTTGAAGCTTGGGAGTGCTACAAGGAATTATTGAGGAAGTGCCCAGAGCATGGCTATCCTGACTGGTTACAGATTCAATTATTTTATAATGGTTTGAATGGTACTACTAAAACTATTTTGGATGCAGCTGCAGGAGGCACTTTACTTTCCAAAACTGTGGAGAATGCTCGTACCTTACTAGAGGACATGGCCACGAACAGTTATCAATGGCCATCTGAACGTTCATCTTCTAAAACCGTAGCTGGGATTCATGAGATAGATAATGTCTCAGCTTTACAAGCTCAAATGCATTCTCTGGCTAATGCTTTTCTGAAATTTTCGGCTACAGGGAATTTACAATCCATTTAGTCTGTTGCAGCAGCTGAGACATCTCAATTTTTCGAGGATTCAAACATAGAGCAGGCATAGTATGTTAACAACAGAAATTCTGGCTTTAGAGGTAACCAAAATTCTTTACCTACTCATTATCATCCAGGGCTTAGCAATCATGAGATTTTTTCCTATGCAAATAATAAGAATGTCTTGCAACCACCTCCTGGGTTTATGTCTACATCTGCACCATATGAAAAGAAATCTTCCTTAGAGGACTTAGTTGGTCAATTTATTAACGACTCTAGGTCTAGGGACTAATAGTAAGTTCCCTATTGCATCTGCACCATTAGCATTGTTAATAGTCATGGGACTGCCATTAAAAACATGGAAGTTCAAATTAGTCAAATTGCATCTTCCTTGAATGCCATACAAAAAGGTAAGTTCCCTAGTGACACTGAGGTAAATTCACGAGAGCACTGTAAAGCTATTACTTTGAGGAGTGGAAAGCAGCTTGAGGTTCCAGAAAAGCAGCCTGTTGAGGATCCTATCATCAGTAAGGAGAAGGAGATTGAAGCACAGACCGAAAAGGGAGCCGCATCGACTTCTAAGACTGAAAACTCTACTAGTTCTACTCTTCCTACTCTTTCTACTTCTATTCCTTATCCTCAACGTTTTAAAAAGAAAAAGATTGATGCTCAATTTGCTAAATTTCTGGATATTTTTAAGAAACTCCATATTAACATCCCTTTTGCAGATGCTTTAGAACAGGTGCCTAACTATGTTAAGTTCATGAAGGAAATAATGACCAAAAAGAGGAAGTTAGAGGTTTATGAAACTGTGAATCTCAATGAGGAGTGTAGTGCCATATTACAGAGGAAGTTACCCCAGAAATTGAAAGATCCAGGGAGTTTTACTATTCCTTGCACTATTGGTAGTTCGTCTTTTAATAAAGCATTATGTGATCTTGATGCCAGTATTAATTTGATGCCTCTGTCTGTGTTTAGAAAGTTAGGTCTTGGAGAGATGCAACATACTACTATTTCTTTGCAGTTGGCTGGTAGATCGATGACATATCCTAGAGGTGTAATAGAAGATGTTTTAATAAAAGTTGACAAGTTTATCTTTCCTGCAGATTTTGTGGTTTTAGTCATGGAGGAGGATGCTGAGATTCCCATTATCTTGGGTAGACCATTCCTTGCCATGGGACGTGCTTTGATTGATGAGTAGCAGGTGATAAGGGTAAAAAATATACCTATTTTACCCTTATATTTATCTCGTGAACTTTGCTCGTAGCTAGATATCTTCATCACAAAGTGTCGATAAACTAGAACGAAGGTAAAGATGATAACAAGGATGCTCTTGGGAGAAAAAGAAGTTGAATAAAAAGAGCACCAACAGTCAAATAAGTTTGGGGGAGACGGAAAAGGTCTAGTAATTCATATATATGCTTTCGTTTTCCTAAAGATTGTTTTCTTAAACTAAAAGGACTACACTAGGCTCTATGAGTAGAAGTTAGGTAGTTTAAGCACATTGGTTAGGATGGATTAGAGAGAGTTTTGCCTTGAAAAAGAACAATAGAAATCTTCATGCCTAGGAAACTCAGACGTTGTGACTGGCACTAGAGTCGAACCCTCTCCTGAAATGCAAACTTTTTAGAAAACGATCTTGAAAAACATGTTTACTTGATTCCATGTCACTTGATTTGAAAGGAAAGAAGTTGATACTAGTACCATGATTGATTACTATGCATGAACTCTAACATTTTGATTCGCAATTAATATTGAGCTCTAACATTTTGATTGGCAATTAAAAAGTTGATCTCTAACATTTTGATTGGCAATTGCTTGAGGACAAGCAATGAGTTAAGTTTGGGGGTATGATAAGGGTAAAAAATATACCTATTTTACCCTTATATTTAGCTCATTTCTTGGTCAAACATTGAGTGTTTAGGTCAAATTTACTATTTCTGAGCTCAAAATATGTTAATTTGATAAGTTAGGGTGTTGAGAATCACTTTTGTCAAATTTAACTCATTTGTGCTTAAAAATACTTGATTTTAAGAGAATTTGACTTAGTTTGCTGTTGTGCAAAAAAACAGAGGAAAAGCTGGAATTCCCCAGAAATGCGACCACATTTCTGGGAAGGCAAAATTGAAATGCGACCGCATTTCTAGAAAAATCTGAAGCCGTTTCGAGTCGTCCGCGGGTCGTTATTGACGAGTCTTCTTCGCACCTAATCGGTTGTTTTGACCCCGAAACTGACTGGGCAACCTTCCAGCACCTATTTCGCAGCACCTCAACCAATTTCTACACTATATAAGCTCGAGATTCGAAGTCAAATTCAAGCAGAACTCACTTAGAAGAAGGGTGGTGACAGAACCCTGGCTCGACGCCAATGAGTAGGGATGCCCGAGGTCCTTCTTAGATGACCAAATTCTAACATGAGTTAAACATCAAACCTTGTGGTTTGTAGAGCGTTTCACAAATTCCAACTTGTAAAACCGAGAGAGTGGAGTGTCTTAGCGAACTCTAGAAGAATTGAGTAAATTGAAAAACCCATAATATTTAGCTATCTCCTTTATTTCCAGCTCTTAAATCTTTTCATTATTCTGTATTCTTCACATTGTTATTTCAATGAAAATGTGTTCATTTGCTTTTTATCCCATCACGAGTAGCTAAATCCCGTTGAGGGGTTCAATGTGGTGAATTCCCTTATGGTTTAATGGCTTGAAAGTGTATTATTTGCTTAAGTTGTGTTTAATGCATATCATTCTTTATTGATTATCACTCTAATCTTGTTGAGTTTAACTTGATCACTTAGACTTTGCATGCTATGTGAGTTTGATCTCGAAAGGGACAAACAATATCGGTTCTCATAAAGGTGATATAGGAGAAAAAGCTCGAAAGAGAATGTTCGGCGGTATAGGGCAAGCTGCCTAAGGCACCCTATATCGACTATAGGGTTATAGGTTGCATTCGTGAATTATCTATGTCGGAGTCGAGTCACAGAAATGTGCATAACGGTACTCGCTTAGCCTTCTAACGGTTTTTGGAAACAAGGGCCAAATAGAAGTTAAATCTGACTCAATGCATTAAATACGCTTAAGTTAGATATTGCATGACTATGGTTATTGCCTTAGGGAAGAATCCATGTTGAATACCTCGTTGTTTATTATTGTTATTCTTTATTATTTACCTGCATGTTTTATCTATCTTCTCAAAAACCCAATCAATCAACTTATTTTCTTTGGTTACCTTTTCAAAACCAATCATTTTGAGCAGTTTCTTCATCAAATCTGAATTTCCAATTTAGTCCTCGTGGGATCGATACCCTTGGAGTACATCTAAGGTTTTTTATTACTACGTGTGACAATGTATACTTGCACTTAGGTGTTAGCTGAATTATTCTTTATTATTTCATGTATCATCTTAACTCACACCCATCTATTCAGCTGACCACGCACCAGCAGGGTAAGCTAACCTTAAGGGTGAACAAGGAAGAGGTAGTTTTCAACATTTATCAATTCATGAAATATCCATATGAGGTTAGTACATGCCATAGGATAGATATTGTTGATGTTACTATTGCTGAGATTAGGGATGTTGTTATGGCTGCTGATCCTCTGAAAATAAGCATGTTAGATCTAGCAGTGAGCATTTAGGTGATTTAGACCAGGATATTGCTTTCTTCTGTGATGCTTTGAATCATTTATCTGTTGAAATGCAAAGTCATGGAATTAACTGCTAAGGATGATGTACCTGAAGGATTGGAATTCCGTAATTCCATAAAGTGGAAGCGTGATTGGGACCGATTCGTAATTAATTTTGTTTAATCTAAAATACCAATACTTTGGCAATAAACTTAGAACTATTCTAGATTTATATTAAGGCTAAGCATACAAAAATATTAGATTTAAATCTAATTTATATAGTAACAAATTACTTACTCTCGTTGACGACTCAGATTAAATTCACCAATTGCTTGTGAATTAATCACGAACTAGTGCGAACACCACCACTATGGCTACACTGGTATGACTCTGAGAATTCTAGAGGCTGGAGACTGGTGGGAGTCTAGAGGAAGCCTTGAGGGAAATTCTCTGAGAGTAGGAGAATGAATGGGATGCCTTTCACCCCACCCCAGGGGTCTATATATAGTAAAGGCCAAGACCTTTTTCCTAATAGGAAAAGGTCTCTAATTTGAATAAATAATTAATTAAGTGCATAACTAATTAATTTCCCAATTAAATATCATATATTTAATCTTAGGGATTTTATTAAAATTAAAATTAATATGAATCCAATTCATATTAAATTTATTTGAACTCTTTCAAATATTTTCTTTCCTAATAGGAAAAGGTCTCTAATTTTAATAAATAATTAATTAATTCAATAATTAATTAATTACCCAATTAAATATCATATATTTAATCTTAGGTATTTTATTAAAATTAAAATTAATATGAATCCAATTCATATTAAATTTATTTGAACTCTTTCAAATATTTTCTTTCCTAATAGGAAAAATTCTCTAATTTTAATAAATAATTAATTAATTCCATAAATAATTAATTACCCAATTAAATATCATATATTTAATCTTATGGATTTTATTAAAATTAATATGAATCCAATTCATATTAAATTTATTTGAACTCTTTCAAATATTTTCTCTCAAGAATTAATTTTTAAAATTAATTCAAAAATTATATTATAATGTTTCATAAACTTTATATTATAATGCATCAATATACATTATACGATTCCCCAAATAAATTGAACACTTTCAATTTACAATATATACTTAATTGCCTCAAGTCTCTTTACGAGCTACCAGTGTGACCTAATGGACCTACAGATCAGAAGCTCCAACGATACGAGACCAATTGGCCAAACTCATTAACCAAGTTAGTAAACATTCGTTAACTGTGGGTCACTCCACTATAGAACCACAGCTGCACTCTTCTCACTGTAGAGTATTTCTTTGTCCACGGATATCGACCAATGCAGTAAGTCAATCCTTCACGTGTGTTCGTAACACCAGCTGGGTCAAATTACTGTTTTACCCCTAGGTTACCTCTGGTTCCTTAAGTACAGCTGATCCCTCTAATGAACAAGTTGTTTAAGGTCCAACCGCTAAACAAGAGTTCCTCTCGGGCCAAGAGAGGACGGCGAGCCTTTGTTCAAGCCCCAGAATCAGCCCTTAAGGGAACAAACATCTACTTACCCCAATAGGGGAAGAAGTGAATTTCATCTTGTACTGTTATGTTCCCAACCCCCATTCGGTTTTGCCCCTGAAATGGTAGGCTTATTGAGTCGGCGAACTGGCCACTCTGACCCATACAAATCTAAGGGCAATCCCTCCTGAAAGGGATTCATAACAGACTCAGGATTGAGATTGAGTTACCTAGGTCATCCTATTGAAATAGAAACCTAAACTAGTTAACGGCATTACATCTAGTGGTTACTATTTCGCGGTCCGGTCTTATGCAAACTCATTGCATAGGATACCCCCACCCGCATGTTTCCTCCATGGATGCTTTGGATCATTGCATCTGTATCGAATACAAGGTGGGTCGTATCACATAGTGTCACCAGGATAAGGTACCCAACCTTATCCCTATACTATAGACCTTTTAGGTTGTTACTTGGACACTGATCCCTGTATGTCCCCACATACTAGTCCAAGTTTCATTTAAACAACCTTGGATCTTAGTTTATTGGATTAAGGTTTATTAATGCAAACTCGATTATTCAATAACCAAATTACTGAATTACTCAAATAACGCTTTATTGAGATCGATTAATTTGTTTCATTTACTATCTACGAGTTTTAGGGCATAAAACCCAACAGTACCTATTAAAGTTCCTGCACCTGAGTTGAAACAATTACCTGCACATCTTAGACATTCTTTCTTAGGTGAGTCATCCACGTTTCCTGTTATTATATCTGTTTCTCTGAATAAAGTAGAGGAAGAAAAACTGTTGAGAGTGTTGCGTGATCATAAATCTGCTTTAGGTTGGTCCATAGCTGATATAAAAGGTATAAGTCCATCCATAGTCATGCATAAAATTTTAATGGAAGATACCTTCACCCCATCAGTTCAACCTCAGAGATGTTTGAACCCAGCCATGAAAGATGTGGTAAAAGCTGAGGTATTGAAACTTTTAAATGCAGGGATTATTTATGCCATATTTGATAGTTCTTGGGTGAGTCCTGTGCAGGTTGTACCAAAAAAGGGAGGGATGCCTGTAGTTAAGAATGAAAAGAATGAATTCATCTCCACTAGGACTGTGACTGGGTGGAGAGTTTGTATTGACTACAGGAAGTTGAATAATGCTACTAGAAAAGATCATTTTCCTCTTCCTTTTATTGATCAGAAGCTTGATAGACTTGCAGGTTATCCTTACTATTGTTTTCTTGATGGTTATTCAAGTTACAATCAAATTGCTATTGCTCCTGAGGACCAATAGAAAACGACATTCAGATGCCCTTATGGTACTTTTGCCTTCAGGCGAATGCCATTTGGGTTGTGTAATGCCCCTGCTACGTTTCAACGCTGTATGATGGCCTTTTTTGCTCACATAGTTGAGGAGATTATGGAGGTTTTCATGGATGATTTCTCTGTGTTTGGTTCTTCTTTTGATGCTTGTTTACATAATCTTTCTCTTATTTTGCAGCGTTGTCAATAAATTAACTTTGTTTTAAACTGGAAAAAATGTCATTTTTTAGTAACTGAAGGTATAGTTTTAGGGCATACAATATCTGAAAAAGGTCTAGAGGTGGATAGAGCCAAGATAGCGGCTATTGAGCAACATCTTCCTCCTTCAAATGTAAAGGGAGTCAGAAGCTTTCAAGGATATGCAGGGTTTTATAGGCGCTTTATTAAAGATTTTTCGAAAATTGTGAAACCCCTGTGTAATTTGCTTGAAAAGGACTCTACTTTTGTTTTCTCTGATAAATGTTTACTAGCATTTAATTTGTTGAAAGATAGGTTGACTTCTGCTCCTATTATTGTTGTACCTGATTGGAGTCAATGATAGCGGGCAAATGTCACTATTTTAGTCCTAAAATATTAAGTTTTTTAGTGCTTTAATTGTGTTTTTATTGAAGAAATTTAATATATCTTGTTATTTGGTCTTTAGGAGCAAAATTATGGATTTTGGTGAAAAAATGCCCAAAAGGAGCCATTCAAGCCCAAATTCCATACATGGGTCAAGGGGGAATCCAAAGAAGTCAACCATGAGAAAGAGGTCCAAAAAGAATTAAAGTTGGCCCAAGAATTGAAGCCCAAACCGCACCTGAAAGTTTTGGAATTCGCCTAGCGTCGAGACGCTGTCCCATTTCTTGGCCGGCAAGTCGATGATGTCACAGCGTCGCGACGCTTTGCCAATAGCGTCACGACGCTGTCCAATTTCGGGGCTTATAAATAGCGCCCCTAGGTGCCCATTTTTACCATCAATCATCATATCCTTCATTCATTCCTTTCTTTCCTTGGCTCCTTTGGAGCCTCGCTCAAGGCTTTCTAGCCTTTTTGAGAGTTCTTTAGTGGGAAAATTTTGGGTAGTTTTGGGGAGCACTCTAGGAGGCTCAAGGTGTGCTCGGAGGGACTCCAAGCGCCAGTGACGGGGTCTTCGACGGTCAATTCCTTCCCTTTTATTGTGCCCATATTTATGCTTTCCATTGTAAATTTTGTGAATATTTTAGCTATGTATAGCTAAACCCCAATTTGGGGTCTTGAAATGAAATTATAGTTAAATGTTGTTAGAATTGCCTATCTCTTGCCCTTTTTACTAATTATTTGTATGGATGCTCGTAATGCTTTATGCAATCTGGCCAGTTGTGTATTGATTCGATTCTTAATGGAGACTCGACGGAGAGAAGTTAGGATAGGTCATAATCCATGTAACTAGTTTAATTGCCCGTCGTGACAACGGGATTAGTTGATTAAACTTAGATTCCTAAAATGAATCAGAGCGTAATAATTAACGAATTTTAATGGCGCTAAGGACACTTAGGTTGTTAAAATAGGTTAATTACAATTAAGGGAGACCGATAGGAGAACCTATGTGATTAACGGAGATGCTAGGATTATAATTAGTTGGGCATCGAGATAGGATAATTGTAACAATTGTTTACCTATTAATTGATTTTCAAGGCCCCACTTCCCATTAAAAACTCTTTCTCCACATTTCATTTTTCCTTGATTGATCAAATTTTCTCTTTAATTGCTTTAATTTTAAATTCGCGTTTATTGCATGTTTTTGTCCCTAAATATTCGTTCTCCCAAGTATCTTTAGTGTTCAAGGAATTTTTGCTTTGCTTGAATTTCGCTTCGCCTCCCTGTGGATTCGATACTCGAAATATTTCCGTTTTACTATTACTTGTGATGACCTGTGCGCTTGCGGATAATCGTTCATAAAACGCACCAACAAGTTTTTGGCGCCGTTGTGGGGGAGGCTTGATTTTTAAGCAAAACAATTTTTTTCTTGACATTAAAAAGAAAGGGATAAATAGTAATTTAGGTTGTGATTTTTTTTTTTTTGTGAATATTATTTTATTTTTTGTTTTTGTTTGGTTCTTTTGATTGTTTGGGAGTATTGTATGCGAAGACATAAGGTGGTTGAATTGTTTCCTTTAGATCTTGAAATTACTAGGACACTCAGATCTATTCGTAGAGAGAAAAGACTAACGGAAGCAATGGCCCATCAAGATGAAGCTCCCAAGGCAATCAGAGACTTTTTACAGCCAGTTCTCCCCACCGAAAATTCAGGCATCGTTTAGGCCCCGATCCAAGCTAACAATTTTGAGTTGAAGACAGGACTGATTCAGATGGCGCGTGACAATTCTTTTAAGGGACATCCTTCGGAGGATCCACACTCACATCTGCAATCATTCTTGGAGATATGTAGGACGGTAAAGATGAATGGAGTTTCGGCCGACGCGATAAGATTGAGGTTATTCCCATTTTCTCTACAAGACAAGGCTAAAGATTGGCTCGAATTGGTCGAGACGGGCAGTATCAGCACATGGGAAGAGCTTGCCCAAGCTTTCCTGACGAAATTTTTCCCGCCTGCGAAGACTATGAAGCTCCAGACTGAGATCAGAACGTTTCAACAGCTTGACGAAGAGTAGCTATACGAGGCATGGGAGAGATATAAGGAAATGCTTAGGCGATGCCTGCAGCATGACTACCCAGATTGGCTCCAGGTGCAGTTATTTTACAATGGTCTGAATCCATCCACCAAGACAGTTTTAGACACATCAGTGGGTGGGAGTTTTCTTTCCAAGACAGTGACGGAAGCCAAGGATCTTCTAGAGGAAATGGCAGCAACCAGCTACCAGTGGCCGACTGAGAGGGGGACAATTTCTGTGAAGGCTGGTATTTATGAATTAGATGAGTCAAGTTCGTTGAAGGCACATATGGCATCTTTGACAAACGCTCTGAACAAGCTAACTTCATCTGAGGTGGTCAAGTTCATTTCCACCTTAGCTGAAGGATATTCAAAGAAAGAGAATCAAGATGTAGAAGAAGTTCAGTATGTGGGAAACAGAACATTTACTCAAGGAGTACCGAACTTCTACCATCCCAGTCTGCGCAATCATGAGAACTTTTCGTACTCCAACACCAAGAACGTATTGCAGCCACTGCCAGGATTTGCTTCAACCAGTTCGTCAGAAAAGAAGAGCAACCTGAAGGAGATGGTGGCCATGTTTATCAAAGAACAGAAGGTGTTAAATGTGAATCTCCAGACAACAGTTAATAACCACGACACAGCTCTGAAGAATATGGAAGTTCAGATAGGTCAAATAGCTTCAGCAGTGAATGCCCTTCAGAAAGGGAAGTTTCCAAGCGACACTGAACCCAACCCACGAGAGCAGGGCAAGATGGTGATACTGAGAAGTGGTAGACAACTGGAGGTCAGTTCAGAGAAGAAGAAAGAAGAGAAGAGCAAGGGTCAAGATGGAAGGGCTGAGGCACAAAAAGCCTCCTCTGAAAGGTCCCAACATCCTCCTAACTCTATTGATTGTGATGTTTCTAACTCTTTTGCAGGAAAAGAAAAAGATGAAAGGCATGAAGAGCAACTGAACGAGGAAGAAGTCGTTCCATGCAACCATCATGATAAAGGCTCGCACATTAGCCTGCCCAAGCGGAAGGGTGAATGTCCTACCTTTGCCTACAGGGAGTTACCTTTTCCTCAGCACTTTTAAAAATGTTAAATTAGATGAGCAGTTTTAGAAATTCCTAGAGATGTTTAGAAAATTGTCTGTGAATATTCTCTTAGTAGATACTTTATATAACATGATTAATTATGGGAAGTTCATGAAAGAAATGTTATCTAGGAAGAAAAGCTTGAAAAAAGAAGTTTTTAAATTATCTGAGAGCAGTAGTACCATAGTATCAGGAAAGATGCCTTCTAAACAAAAAGACCCAGGGAGTTTTACTGTTCCCTGCATTATAGGAGAAGTATATTTCAATAATATGGCTTTGTGTGATCTAGGTGCTAGTATAATTTGATGCCCTATTCTGTGTACAGGAAGATTGGTTTGACAAGAATGAAGGACACCGACGTCACCCTCCAGCTTGCTGATAGATCGATTACCCATCCGATGGGTGTTGTGGAGGACGTGCTGGTGAAGGTCAATAAACTTATCTTCCCTGTAGATTTATTGGTGCTCGACATGCAGGAAGACAGAGAGGTACCCATTATTCTAGGCAGACCTTTCTTAGCAACTGGTAAGGCTGAGATTAGTGTGCATACTGGTAAGCTTACCTTGAATATTGATGATGAAAAAGTTGTTTTTAATATTTTTGGCCAAGAAGAGTCTGTACGTAGTTTGCATACTTGTTTTTCTATAGGTACAAAATATTTGACTGACGATGATGAAGAGGTAGAGTATAATCTTGGCCTAGGATTAGGAGAGACGCCTATGGATGATGAGAATTTTAATCATAATGCATTTTTTGACGACCCTCTATTTGAGAATGAGTTAATTGATGTAGATCTGCCTGATTTTGAAAATGAATTAGACATGCCTGCTTTTGAGAATGAAATGTCAGCAATTGACGACTTACCTTCTTTTGAGAATGAATTGGAATTGCCTGAAATTGATGATTTTGATAATGAGATTGAATTACCTGATTATGAAAATGCTTGATTTGCCTGATAATGAGCATGAATTGCATGGAGATGATTACTTGATAGATGATAATTTTGAGTCTGATCATGATAATGTTGAATCTATCGAGTCTGATCCTGACATTGTTGAGTATATAGAGTCAGACCCTGAAAGTGTGAACAGTGTTGATTCGAGTCCTAATGATGTAGATAGTATAGAATCTGACCCAGAGGAGCTTGAATTCTTTAATTCTTCTGATGGTGAGTCATATGATAGCTTAGTTGAATCATTTTTTAATTCTGAGTCTGAGGAATCTTCTGAGCATGTAGATATTATATCTGATGAGTGGTTTGGCATGGTTGATAGGCCACCTTTAGATCCTAGATCGATAGATATCATAATGTTGGATGACTCAGTAAACAATTGTTTTGTGAATAGAGACTTAGAAAAGAGATTTGATGCAGCTACATATTTTCTGAAATGTTATTATAACAATCTCTTTAGTGATGATGGGCCAGGGGAAAGTTTTTTTTCTCCCCTGTTTGCAGTGTGCAATTCGGTGCGAGATTTTCTGCAAGGCCCGGAGGATGATGAAAACTTTTATTTTGAGCCTCCGTGGTCGTGCCGAGCCTCGTCTAGCTAAAGACTTTAAAGAAAGCGCTGCTTGGGAGGCAACCCAAGGATTAAAAGTTTAGGTAGTTGCTTTTGCGGTAAATAATTTTCTTTGCTTCGTGATCGAATTTTGTTTTGCAGGATCACCTTAGAAAATCCCAAAGCTCCATGAATCCCATTTTTCTGGATCCAAAGGAAGAGGATGAATTGCTCCTAACTCAAGGAAGTCTCAGTATCCCTCCTTATGCTTTATTGTTTATAAACATTAGGGACAATGTTTAGTTTAAGTTTGGGGGGAGGCTTTCGCTGTGTTGAGCAGATTTAAATTTTGTTGGATGCATGGGTAGATAGCCATTATAGCCAAGGATGTGATTTTAGAAGTTTTGGGAGAAAATGGTTTATATGTTGTGGAATCGGGGAGCATAGCAGAAATTGTGAAATTTTAAAATTTTTTGATACTTAGTTTTGATGTCTAAAGCATTCGATAGACTTATCTAATGACATCTTGAAAATCTAGATTCTTATTATGATTTTTAAAGTTTGTTGTCACCGCGATAGGCTTAGTTTCTAATATTAGGAAGTTCATGCTTGATTGTTCTAAAGAACTAGGTAGAAAAAAATGATATGCTTGCTGAGAGAAAAGCAAAAGCAACAAAAGAAAATGAGAGAAAAGAAAAATCTGTTGAAAAAGAAAAATTTTTGCTTGCACAAAAGAAAAAGCCTAGGGGTAAAAAGAGCTACCTGCGGTGTGATCAGTTAGGCCAACCAGAGAATAAAATTCGGGTTAAGGGTCCCTGCACCGTAGTGTGAAAGCTAGTACCATTAGATATCAAAATGCAAGTTTGGGGGAGTAGCAAAAGAAAAGGAAAGAAAAAAAAAAATCAATTGTGAGTTTTGCTCCCCCATGAAAAAGAAAAATGTAAAGCGCTCTAGTTTCTTTTTTTGCATGATAGAAGAACTCCAACCTATTAGGGGCTCTTAGCCAGTGTAGGGGGAAAACAAATGGAGAAAGCCTTAAGACTAATCTAGGTTAGTAAAAGAATCAGTAGATAAGTCTTGAGCATGTTATTCATTAATCTTAAGTTGAAACTATTTTAAGATTTCTTCATGAGTATGTGGTGCTTGCTTATTCCACTTGCATGTTTTCCATCTATCTTAAAAGTTCCAAAATCATTGAGGCTTGACTGATTCTATTTCATACATCTTTCGAATTTATTTTGGTCGGGACTAGCAAAAGCTTAAGTTTGGGGGTGTGGTAGAGGGTAGAAATGTCGCTATTTTAGTCCTAAAATATTAAGCTTTTTAGTGCTTTAATTGTGTTTTTATTGAAGAAATTTAATATATCTTGTTATTTGGTCTTTAGGAGCAAAATTATGGATTTTGGTGAAAAAATGCCCAAAATGAGCCATTCAAGCCCAAATTCCATACATGGGTCAAGGGGGAATCCAAAGAAGTCAACCATGAGAAAGAGGTCCAAAAAGAATTAAAGTTGGCCCAAGAATTGAAGCCCAAATCGCGCCTGAAAGTTCTGGAATTCGCCTAGCGACGAGACACTATAGGGACAGCGTCGCGACATTGTCCTATTTCTTGCTCGGCAAGTCGATGACGTCACAGCGTCACGACACTGTGCCAATAGCGTCGCAACGCTGCCCAATTTTCAGGCCTATAAATAGCGCCCCTTGGTGCCCATTTTTACCATCAATAATCATTTCCTTCATTCATTCCTTTCTTTCCTTGGCTCCTTTGGAGCCTCTCTCAAGGCTTTCTAGCCTTTTTGAGAGTTCTTTAGTGGGAAAATTTTGGGGAGTTTTGGGGAGCACTCTAGGAGGCTCAAGGTGTGCTCGGAGGGACTCCAAGCGCCAGCGACGGGGTCTTCGACGGTCAATTCCTTCCCTTTTATTGTGCTCATATTTATGCTTTCCATTGTAAATTTTGTGAATATTTTAGCTATGTATAGCTAAACCCCAATTTGGGGTCTTGAAATGAAATTATAGTTAAATGTTGTTAGAATTGCCTATCTCTTGCCCTTTTTACTAATTATTTGTATGGATGCTCGTAATGCTTTATGCAATCTGGCAAATTGTGTATTGATTCGATTCTTAATGGAGACTCGACGGAGAGAAGTTAGGATAGATCATAATCCATGCAACTAGTTTAATTGCCCGTCGTGACAACGGGATTAGTTGATTAAACTTAGATTCCAAAAATGAATCAAAGCGTAATAATTAACGAATTTTAATGGCGCTAAGGACACTTAGGTTGTTAAAATAGGTTAATTACAATTAGGGGAGACCGATAGGAGAACCTACGTGAGTAACGGAGATTCTAGGATTATAATTAGTTGGGCATCGAGAGAGGATAATTGTAACAATTGCTTAGCTATTAATTGATTTTCAAGGCCCCACTTCCCATTATGAACTCTTTCTCCACATTTCATTTTTCCTTGATTGATCAAATTTGCTCTTTAATTGCTTTAATTTTAAATTCGCTTTTATTGCATGTTTTTGTCCCTAGATATTCGTTCTCCCAAGTATCTTTAGTGTTCAAGGAATTTTTGCTTTGCTTGAATTTCGCTTCGCCTCCCTGTGGATTCGATACTCGAAATATTTCTGTTTTACTATTACTTGTGATGACCCGTGCGGTTGCGGATAATCGTTCATAAAACGCACCAACAGTCAACCTTTTGAAATTATGTGTG
This sequence comes from Luffa aegyptiaca, assembly GCA_017139565.1. Lineage (NCBI taxonomy): Eukaryota > Viridiplantae > Streptophyta > Magnoliopsida > Cucurbitales > Cucurbitaceae > Luffa > Luffa aegyptiaca. The sequence goes on from CM029403.1 coordinate 28,156,833, forward strand.
ATGCTAGGTATTATGCTGTAGGAGGAGTGTTAGGACAGAGATGTGATAAATTTTTCCGGGCCATTTATTATGCAAGTAGGACACTGGATAATGCACAGCAAAACTACACTACCACCTAAAAAGAAATGCTTGCTGTAGTGTTTGCTTTTGATAAATTTAGGCCTTATCTGTCAGGGACTAAAGTTATTGTGCATACTGACCATGCAGCCCTCCGGTATTTGTTTGATAAAAAGGATGCCAAACTTCGTTTGATTCGATGGATTCTTTTGTTGCAGGAATTTGATTTTGATGTGAAAGATAGGTGAGGTTGTGAGAATGTAGTAGCTGGCCATCTGTCTAGAATTGAACAGGACACTACTTTAAAAGCTCTTCCTATTGCTGAAGAGTTTCCAGATGAAAAGCTTTACAAGGTAGAGTCAACTTTACCTTGGTTCACTGACTTTGTGAATTTCCTTGCAGGTGGTGTGCTCCCTCCAGGTCTCAATTCCCATCAAAAGAGGAAGTTTCTTCATGATGAAAGATTTTATTTGTGGGATGATCCTGGCTTGTTTAAAATTTGTTCAGATCAGATGATTCGCAGGTGCGTTCCTACAGAGGATGTAGTTAAAATTCTGCATGATTGTCATTCCTCACCGTATGGTTGGCACTTTGGTCCCACACGTACTACTGCTAAGGTATTACAATCTGGTTTTTATTGGCCTACTATTTTTAAGGATTGTTATACCTTTGTTAAATCATGTGACTAGTGCCAACGTACAGGTAATATTTGTAGGCATCATGAATTACCTTTGACCCCTATTATTGAAATTGAATTATTTGATGTTTGGGGGATAGATTTTATGGGACCTTTTCCTTCTTCGCATGGCTATTTATACATCTTGTTAGCTATAAATTATGTATCTAAGTGGGTAGAGGCTGTGGCTACGAAAACCAATGATGCTCGTGTAGTCTTGAATTTTCTGCATACAAATATCTTTACACGATTTGGCACACCACGAGCAATCATTAGTGATGAGGGCTCACATTTTTGTAATAAATTGTTTAATTCTTTGCTTGCTAAGTATGTTGTTAAACATAAACTTTCTTTAGCCTATCGTCCACAGACAAATGGTTTAGCTGAGGTCTCTAACCAAGAAATTAAACAGATTTTGGAAAAGACAGTTAACATTAATAGGAAGGATTGGGCCCTTAAGTTGGATGATGCTCTTTGGGCCTATCGCACTGCTTTTAAAACTCCAATTGGTATGTCACCGTATCGCTTGGTATTTGGTAAGGCATGTCATTTACCTGTGGAATTAGAGCATAGAGCATACTGGGCCATAAAAAAATTGAATTTCAACTTGGCCAAGGCAGGGGAACAAAGACTACTCCAACTCAATGAGATGGAGGAATTTCGATCTCAAGCGTTTGAGAATGCCAAAATCAACATGGAGCGAACCACTCGATGGCACGATCAACGAATTCAGAATAGATCATTAAAACCTGGACAACATGTTCTTTTATTTAATTCTTGTTTGCGTTTTTTTCCAGGTAAATTAAAATCTCGTTGGTCAGGTACTTTTACCATCAAGGAGGTGTCTTCACACAGAGCAGTTGAGTTGCAAGCCAATGATGGGCGATCCTTTAAAGTGAATGGGCATCGCGTTAAATTTTATTTTGGTTCAGAAGAGCGACACATTGATAACATCAAGCTCACAGAGCCAAAATAGTCACACATTAGCCCGTCGAGCTAAGGACGTTAAACAAGCGCTTTTGGGAGGCAACCCAATTGTTTTTATTTTTATTTTATTTCTTTAGATTCAATTTCTTTCTTTTATATCTTCTTACTATTTCTTTCTTGTTCATGTAGGTGAAGATGTATATTTATTGAAGAAAGAAAAGAACAAAGAAAAGAAGAAAGAAAGAAAAAGAAAGAAAGAAAGAAAGAAAAAAAAAGCGAAAAAGCGCGTTTTGGGCTAAAATCGCGACAGCCTCGCGACGCTATGCTCCAAAGTGTTGCGTCGCTTTTGCGATTCTGGAACTAAAATTCCAGAATCGCAAATCAGTGGGTTTTGTCTTGTGCCCTAGCCGCCTCAGTTCTTTTCTCTTCGTCTCCCTCACATTTAGCTTCATTCTTCATCGATTTTCTTCAAATTTCTCACCTAACTCTCGGATTCTATCTCCTTCTTCCCGTTTTTTTCTTCAGATTTGTGCCTGAAGGTTTCGTGCTTGCAGCGTTTTTGCTAATTGAGTCGTGGGTTCGAAGTTTCACAGCAGATTAGCCGTGGGTTTGTTGAATTTTCAGCGATTTCTAAGCATTCTCGCAGTGGGTTTCGTAGCTCTCGGGTTTTTAGCAAGTATTCATCAAGTTTGGGTGAAGTTTGGACGCGTGTAGAGCGTTTTGCAGTGGGTTTCTGAGATCTTTCAGCGTGTTTGGCCGTGGGTTTCGCATTCTCAGTTCACGATACATTGTTGAGGCGATTTGAACTGCTTGTGAGTCGTGGACTGTAGCTTTGGTATCACTTTACTCCCCAAAATTTTCCCACTAAAGAATTCTCAGAAAGGCTAGAAAGCCTTGAGAGAGGCTCCAAAGGAGCCAATGAAAGAAAGGATTGAATGAAGGAAATGATGATTGATGGTAAAAATGTTGGGTTTTATGCCCTAAAACTCGTAGATAGTGAATGTAACCGTTGACCGGATATTAATGAAATAATATTGATATATTTTTCCATTAAATGTTATTAGTTATTATATATTTGTCTTTGCCTAAAATAACCCTAATCCAATAAACTAGACATCCTTGGCTGTAATATGAGTCTTCGACTATATGTAGCGACATATGGGATCATTGTTCAAGAAACAACCTAAAGGGTCTATAGTATAGGGATAAGACTGGGTGCCTTATCCTGGCGACACTATGGATACGACCCACTTTGTATTTGATACAAACGCGATGATCCAACGCGTTTGTGTAGGAGACATGCAAGTGGGGGTATCCTATGCAATGAATTTGCATAAGACCGGACCGCGAAATAGTAACCACTGGTTATAACACCGTTAACTAGTTGGTTTTCTATTTCACTAGGACAACCTAGACAACTTAGTCTTAATCTTGAGTTGATTATAGACTCCTGCTGATGAGGGATTGTCCTTTGATTTGTATGGGTGAGAGTGGCCAATACGCTGACTCAATAAGCCTACCATTTGGGGACAAGATCGAATGGGGAGCTGGGAACATAATCGTACAAGATGGAATTCACTCCTTCCCGACTTTAGGGAAGTAGATGAGTGTTTCCTTAAGTGGTGACTCCAAGTCTTGAACAAAGGGCCCTAACCTCTCAATGGCACGAGAGGGTTTTCTGTTTGATGGTTGGACCACAACAGGTTGTTCATTAGAGGAGAACTGGTACTTAAGGAAATAGAAATAACCCAGGGGTAAAACGGTAATTTTACCCAACTGGTGTTACGGACACTCGTGAAGGACTAACTAGTCGATATTGGTCTATATCCGTGGACACAGAAAATATGTCTGCAGTGAGAAGAGTGCAACTGTGAGTCTATAGTGGAATGTACACACAGTTAACGAATATTGATTAATTTGGTTAATGAGTTTGACCAATTAATCTCACATCGTTGGAGCTTCTGATCTGCAGGTCCATTAGGTCCCACTGGTAGCTCATAAAGTAATTTGAGGCAACTAAGTAATAAATGTAAATTGAAAATGTTCAATTTACTAAGGGAAACAATATAATATATATTGATATATTATTATGAGAGAAATTAATATTTGAAGAAATTCAAATATTAATATAAATTTGAGTCACATTAAATTTATGGAAGTTTGAAAGAGTTCAAATAATGAATTAATTAATTTTAAGGCCTAAAATCTATTTGGACAAATTAATTAATTCAAGGCTGGAAATTAAATATGTGATATTTAATTGGTGGTTAATTAATTAAAGAATTCATTAACCGGGAATTAATCAATTATGGAAATAATTAATAACTTAAGGAAATGATCTAATCACTTATGGAAGTAATTAGTCATTTGTGGAAAAGATTAATCAATTATGGAATTGATTGATCTTAGATTGATTAAATAAGGAATAAGATTGAATCAATTTTGGAAAAGATTGATTTAATTGAATATTTTATTTATGGCCTCTCTTCTATAAATAGAACACTAGACCTAATTGGTTCAGTACTCTCCTCTTGCTCTTAGACTCACAAGACAAGACCCTAGAATTCTCTCTAGCCTCCCTCTTAGAGAAAGACTCCCAGAAGTCCTTTGTCTCCTAGACTTAGAGACATACCGGTGTAACCTCTGTGGTTATTGTGTCTTTGAAGAGGAATTTTCCAGCGAAGAAACTACAAGGAGGCTGTTGCGTTTTCGTTCGTTGAAGCGTCGTTGGCGAAGAAGGGTCAAGTCTACAACGATGGTTTGTAACGGTTCTTTCCCGTTTGTTTAGATTTAATTTTCAAGCATGTTTATAGCAATTTCCAGCAACTTTAAAGCATGTTTAAAGTTTACTTTTCCTTTTCGTAACGGTATTTTAATGTTAATTAATATACGGCGTAAGGTCCAATCGATGCGCTTCCGCTGCGCAGGGGCTTTTATCCCCTTCAAAAATTGGGCACCAAGGGGCGCTATTTATAGGCCCGGAAATTGGACAACGTAACGACGATGTGACGTCATCGACTTGTCGGCCAAGAAATGGGACAGCGTCTCGACGCTAGGCGAATTCCAGAACTTTCAGGTGCGATTTGGGCTTCAATTCTTGGGCCAACTTTAATTCTTTTTGGACCTTTTTCTCATGGTTGACTGCTTTGGATTCCTCTTTGACCCATGTATGGAATTTGGGCTTGAATGACTCCTAAAGATCAAATAACAAGATATATTAAATTTCTTCAATAAAAACACAATTAAAGCACCAAAAAGCTTAATATTTTAGGACTAAAATAGAGACATTTCTGCCCGCTATCAGGCTCGGGCATCCCTTTGCCCAGCCGCTGGTGTCGTATGGGACGCCCAGGAGGAGTTGGTCCACCTCGGGGCGATTATCGATAAGAATTTCATCAGTCGATACCGAGGGCCTGGACCATAGGGTGCACAGTCTGCTCTGCCCATTCCTAAGTCGCCAGAGCATCCCGAGCAGCCTACGTAGCCCGAGCATCATGAGGAGGAGGTCCTGCCTCCATCCATCGAGGAGCGGATTCAGCAGATGAAGCTCACCATGCAGCATCTTGCAGCAGAGCAGCAACGTATATCGGCGGACTGGCAGAGGTTTTTCCAGGATCAGCAGTGTGAGTTCCAGAGTCAGCAGCACTGGGAGCGACATCACTCTCTCTACACCACGAGCATATATGCACATTCATATGAGTGCCAGGTGGCTTCTCGTGCGGGTCAGCCTTTGCCGCCACCTTTACCACTGTACGAGTCACCTGAGGACGAGGACGAGTGATGCCCTGCTGCCCTCCTATATACACGGTTGTTTCTTTCCCCCTCATTCTTATTTTTCCTGTATTTGTTCTCATGTTTGTATGTATCTCTTATTTATTTTACATTGAGGACAATGTAATTTTTAAGTTTGGGGGTGGAGTTTTTGTGTTTGGTCTGTAATTAATTGCTATATTTTTTTTTTGACCATTTTTTGAGATGTATGTGGTTTATTCTTATGATTATCTTGTGATATCAGTTTGAGATGTATCTGGTTTTTGTGTATCTGAATTTCATTGAGATCCGGGCTGAATGTATATCTGTCTGAGTTGTTTTTCTGTGAGGGTGTTGGCATGATTATGACAGCCGATGAGGATACCTAATTTCAGAAAGCAGGTAAGTTATTCTGTTCAATAATAATTAAAGACAGGATTCAAGATAGTTTGATTTTATTTCAAGAATCTTTTGCACCACTTGAGCACATAGTCTCCTGTCTTTAGTTTTGCGAGCTTAGTATAGGATTATGTGATCTAGGCCTTGTTGTCACCTTGAAAGGTTTTAGGGACTGGTTTAATGGTTAATTTGCATGATAGTTAGTAATGTTACACTTAGGAGAAAATTATGCCATAACTTGCATGTTAGTGAAAAAAGAAAAAAAAAAGAGCTACCCGTGTTGTGATCAGTTAAGCCAACCAAGAGAAAACTCAGGTTATGGGTCCCTGCAATAGGTGTGTGAAAGCTAGTCACCACCATTAATGATGATTGTTGAAAAAGCTCAAAGTTTGGGGGTTGTGTACCCCATTTAGGCACCCTAGCGACATATTACCATCTTGAGTGTGGAGAGGCTTGATGATTGGAACTTAGGTGAGTAGGGGGAAAACGAGCAAAGGGTTGCATAAAACTATTTCGGGCTTAAAGGATTAAGATAGGGAGGACTGGTCACACACACACGTGAGAGAGGAATGAAATAAATGAGGTTTATCTTGATGAATGCGTTTGATCATTAATGTTTCAGTGTGAATTATCTGTGATTTGAAATTCCTGAGGCAAGAGTCATTAACAACATTCGCTCAATTGTTTTTATTGACAAACTATTTTGATTCTTACTTTGCTCGGGACTAGCAAATGCTTAAGTTTGGGGGTATTTGATAGCGCAATTTATTGAGCTATATTTTGTATTATTTTAGTGTTAGTCTTGGGTATTATTTGGCCAATTTTATGTCTATTTGGTTTAATTTTGTAGGAATCAAGCATTTCGATGGAAATTCATGTTTTTTAAGATTACAGATGATTTGGAGAATAAGAATTAACGTCATTGAAGAAATTAACAAAGGAAGAAGCCCCCCCACTACAGGGTAGTGTCGAGACGCTGCCTTTGGAGCGTATCCACGCAGTCTGCATCTTCAGAAGGCGCTTATTCGAGATGTTACCTTCAAATCGTCTCGACGCTGCGACACTTTCGACAAAAAATTAGGGCACGCATCGCGACAGCGTCGCGACGCTGTCACGACAGAATGTTGCTTATAAAAGGAAAACGATGCAGTCTTTCGGGGGGAGCTTGTTTGGAGAGAAAAATACGATTTTAGAGAGGAGAAAATGGCCAGAACGAAGAGGAGACTAGGAGGAGTTGATTTTTGGAGCTTGGTTCGTGAGGATCGAAACGGGAACGCGCGGGAATCACGACTAGCGAGTTTAATCTTTCTCCCTTGTTTCTTGTACTGATTTTAGCATGTATTGGACTGATTTTGCTTGTATTTTAGAGACCATGAGTAGTTAAATTTCGTTTCTTAGGGGCTTGATGTAGCCATTAGATTGTATGGATTAATTTAGGGATCTTTTAGGACGTTTCGTAACACGTTTCATTTATGCAATTGTATGCTTAATGCTTATAATCTCTTGATCACAGATTGTATGTTATTTATTCTGAACTAATTGCTCGGGAGAGGGTAGTTTAGAGTAGATTATCAATTGCATGACTTAGGTGATTCTATTATCGGGAGATTTGGGATTGCTTAAGAAACCGTTGTAAGGATTGGTCATTAATGCTTATGCTTGTTGTAGAAATTAGATAGGGATATCAATTTCTTGATTTTGCATAAAGAATTAATTGTACTCGGGAGAGGCTTTTAATAATCAATAATCCTTGGTTTATGAAATTGTTACGTGTTCGTTCATAATTATTCTCTGAATTAATTCATGCATCTAATAGGTGAAATCAATTCCCTAAGGTTTTTCTCCATTAAGTTTCCACACTTTTTATTGCTTTGAGTAGTTTTTCATTAATTTGCATCTTTCTCGATTATTTTCTCTAAATAAAATTGGGCGAATATACCTTTAGTAATTAGGAAAACTAGAAAACCAATCCAGAGGACGACATTCGATTTTAAATCACTATATTATAACTTCGGCCTGTACACTTGCGGTTAGCAATTTGCGTATCAACAACCTTGGAACTTAGTTTATTAGATTTGGGTCATATTGTGCAATACTTTACAATAACACTTTATTGTAGTAACTGAATAACACTTTATTGTTTCAATAATACTTTATTGAAACAACAACACTTCACTATCTACGAGTTTTAGGGCATAAAACCGAACAACACGGCCATGTAGACCGATGTTCATGCCCTGCAATTCATCTGGTAATGTATTAGACTAAAACCCATCGAATGTTGCAGGTGAAAGAAGATAATAAGTACGAAATACATACCTCCATTAACGCACGCAACATCGCGTGAATAGAATCGAATGATCGTGTCATACGATCATACAACTCCGCGACCCTTGCATTAAGGCTTCGCAGATACGCCAGCACATCCATCGTCTTTCCCCCAAGCACTGGTTGTCCCCTCTGATTGCGAGGGATATCTGACGTCGATGGCACATCAGTCGAATGTGCTGTCAACCCCACCAGTTCTTTAGTGTCCTGATCCATGGTGAACACATCGTCCATCATGGTGTCCAGATCCTGGTCACCGTCGAATGGGTCAATTGCACCCTGGGTCTAGGTGCCCTCTGCAGACTCGAATGCCACCAAGGCATCCCCTTCAACGTCCTCAGGGTCATGTACCAATACCAGCTGCTGATCGATTCTAGCATCTTGGAATTGCTCCTCCTTAGTCGACATGTCAAGGGACGTGGTAACAACCGTCTGCATTGTACAGGTGCCAAATCATTTACATTAGGGAAAACTCCCCATAATTGAATTGAAAAGTACCTAATCAGAAGATGTCCTTACCTGTGCCGACTGGAAAACGTCAAACTACAGCACCACGAACTTCGGCGAGTTGCTGCAGGTCCATCTGAGAAACTAGGGAACTGCCAATTCCCTACCCCTGATGGCAACCCTCCTCGGAACAAACGACAGTATCTCATACGCCCATAGCTGAAAATAACATGTCAGGTTGGTTCTCGATTAAAACTAACAAATGTTTATATATGTACAGTATCGAAATGTTACCCGAAAGGCGTGTGGAAATCCGAGTAGCGAATACTTGACAGCCCTGTTGTCACTCGTAGAGACCTTCCTCCTGCGATCATCGACCATATCCTTCAAGGAAACCTTAAGTCCCTTCAGTGTTCGCTCCCATATGATATTACCCCAATCCCTGCTGTTGTAATAATCCAGGTCTTCAACGTCGTCGAACAGTGTTCTGTCGACCACACTCTTGCTCTTGTTCTTCCCCACAATTGCCACCTTCGTGTAGTAAACCAAGGTGACCCCGACTGCATCCTCGTCCGTCTCGAACTGGAATTCCTTGTACTTCTCCTCCAGCTTTTCCAATTTGAGTTGGGCCGACGGGTTGGTGTCCCCAAATTAGTACTTCCTCTCCAATCCCATTCTCGGTACATCGCCTCATTGAACTCAAGGAGCGGGGTTCCTCCAGAGTCCCGTCATGAAGAGGAACTCCTCCTTCGAGAAGGTCACGACCCTCCCTCTGATATTGAAACTCATTGCATCATATCGATCTGTTTGAACCTCCCTAAGTAGCACGTGATGCACCAGGGGACTGTTGAACACAATATTCATGTCTAGGAACCATCCAAATACGGTTCTTCTGAACATGTTCCTCCACCTGTCGTTGAGCTTGCGGTTGACGATCTTGTTGGCATTCCGAATGTGAGACAGACAGGTCACTTGGGCGGGAAATTGATCGACCTCGGCAATCTTCATAGCATGTGCCATTTCGAACCTAAATGCATTTTAAACATCACACGCACATCAGGAAAAAAAAAAGAGGCAACAAAGAGATTTTCCCTAATTTCAATTACACCTTCTTAAATTCACGATCATGCTCTCGTTTTCACTCTCACTCATTTGTCTTCTATCTCTCGCTCCCGTTCACGCTCCAGCTGCCCGACGAGCCCACTCAGGGAATGAAATTCCTTCATGACATTACAGCCTAGAAACACGAAGCAACCTCTGTGAACTTTGTAGCCCTAAATTGCTAAACTGAAGACCAACCTGAAACAATCAAAGCAATATACCTAACTTCTACTAACTAAAACAAACTCCAGAAACATAAGCAATATTTTAAGAAACCAGAGGGCCAAAAATTCAGAGCAACGAATAGAAGATGTAAACCCACGAACAAACTTTTAAAGTAAACAATGACTAACCAACGTACACAAATTAAAACGAAATGTCACTGACCGACGTTTGTAGTCATTGGCGGAGAAGAAAAGTTCGAACTGTAGACAACCGAAGAGGGAGAATGAGAGTCACCGGTGGGAGTAGAGAGACGTAGAGCAGAAAAGTTTTGGTGAAGCCAGAGAGACGCGAGTGTACCGTTTAAGTAACCGAGCATTTTTTAAATATGAAACGTCATTTTACGGAGATGTGAAATGCGAGAGTGTGAACGATACCAATAGCGAGAACGAGATCGTGAACTTGTGCACGAACGATGGTTTGAAATTGAGGAGGTCCGAGAAGCGAGAGCGAGAACGCGCGTATCGAGAACACGAGCCGTGAACCGATTACAAGAGATTAAAAAAAGGAGGAAGACTACTGAGAAGCGAGAGCGAGTACCAGATCGTACGCGTATCGGGAGCGGGAATTCATAAGGCTGTGCTGGAGGGGCAAGACGGTCATAAAGTGCGTGAGGTGACGTCAGCAAAAGGGCATTCTCCATTATTTTGAAAAGGTAGGGCAAATTTCATTAGGACCACCGAGAATGGGTCATCCATAAAACTTTCCCATTTGGTGGCTAATTGAGGAGGAATGCATGGGTTTAGTCACCATGCACTACACCTCCTAAAATTAATTTCTTTTTGAATTTCCAAATTAAAATTGAATTTAATTTTAGTTAATTAATTAATAATCTCAAATTCTAAATCTAATTTTGAATTTCAATTTTTAAAGTTTAATACATAATTAATTAAAAATAATTATTAATTAATTATATTAATTTAATATGAAATATTAAATTAATATTTTGCAACCAATCTCGACCATTCTCAAAATGTAATTTCCCAAACACGAATCCCTATTCATGTGCTCGATATTTAAATTATATTTAAATATGTCCAACTCTCAAATTTAGGTTTCATTCAGAATTAAATCGATGTGTCGATAATATCAAATATGACCGATATAATCCCTAAATTGAATTTGAGCGATTCGAATTCTCCCATCATATTGTTCCAAGGTTTGTTCCTATAAGAGCTAGCAAGGGGACCTAATGGACCTAAAGATCATGGGCTTCAACAATTTGAGATTTAATCGGTTAAACTCATCAACTTAGTTAACCAACATTCGTTAACTACTGGGTCACTCCACTATAGCCTAGTAGTTGCACTCCCCTCACTTTAGATATGTTTTTGTCCACACGATATAACCATGATTAGTAAGTCAACCCTTCACAGGTTGTTTGTAACTATAGCTAGGTCAAATGTCCATTTTACCCCTATAGCAGTTCTTTGTTCCTTAATTCCCACTGATTCTCTAATGAACAATTGGTTTGTGATATAACCATCAAACTGACTCCCTCTCAAGCCAATGAGAGGGTGGGGCTCCTTGTTCAAGTCCCAAAGTCAGTACTTAAGGGAACAACCTTTCTACTATCCCTACAACGGGTAGAAGTGAATTTCATGTTGCCTGACTATGTCCCCAGTTGCCTATTCGGTCTTATCCCCAAAATGGTACGCTTATTGAGTTGGTGATGATGGGTCACTCTCACCCATGCAAATCAATGGATAATCCCAAACAAACAGGAGTTCATAGTTAGCTTAAGATTAAGATCGAGTTACCTAGGTCATTGCATGAAATAGTCAGTCTCATTAGTAAACGGTGTTATAAAGTGAGAGTGGCTCATTTCTCGGTCGGGTCATGTGCAAACTCATTGCACAGGATGCCCCTACTCGCATGTCTTTACATGAACAAGCCAGGATTAGATTGTTTGCTTTATGTGAAAAGTAGGTCGCATCCATAGTGTCCCTAAGATTAGGTACACAGCCTTATCCATATACTATAGACAATTTTGGCTATATACTATAACTTGATCCATGTTTATGTTTGTACATATAGTTCGAGTATTCATACTATAACCAAGGATCTTTAATCTATTGGATTCAGGTTATATAAACAAGTATTTCACTGAATAACACAATAACATCTTTATTGCAAACAAGAGATATGCATAAAGTTTACAAGCCACGAGTTTTAGGACACAAAACCCAACATCTTAGCGGTCAATATTTTAATGTTGGTATGTAGGAATATACTCACACACCAATAAGTAGACAAATAAAGTTCAATTTAATAAATGATTATTTTTACTAAACTGAACATAGCTCAATATGTTAAGACATATATTCTCAACAAATTAGAGACCAAAGGTTTGAATCACTCACCACACATATTGTTGTAAAAAATTGTCATTTTCTAACCGATAGAATTTAAATTATTGATATATCCATGAGTTGACACTATATTATAATCAATTTAAAATATATTTATTTGTTAGAATAAAGAAAACAAAATTATAGACTGCATAAACTATTCTATCATTAAATTTTACATGGATACGACATTTCAGTGCCTAAATAATGATAGAACTAAAAAAAAAACCTAAATAATTATAATGGAGATTCAAATGAGTGAAATAAATTGAGACAAAACTACGAAAATACCCTTGACACCCTTTTAAATTCATTAGTGAAAATATATAAAAATCATCTTAAAAATTTAATAGAATATAAAAAAATGGGATAACCAAGAAAAATGTTTAAATACTATTTTAGTCTATGTATTTTGTGTCTTATTTCATTTTAGCCTCGTACTTTCAAATGTATAAAATTATTCTTCATACTTTTAATAAATCATAAAATTAGTCTTTCTATTTTTTTTCTTCTTTTTTTTTTTCTGTTTTTAAAAGTTAACAATAAACTAAGAGTAGAGAGATTAATTTTAATATTTATTAAAAATAGATGAAGTAAATTTAGATATTTAAAAGCACCAAACATAAATGAAATGGAACATAAAATACAAAGACCAATTTAATGCCTCAGGTTCTTTAAACCACTAACCTAGCAACTCAACTTTAACTCTAAACCATTAACTATGACTTTGCAACACTTGAAATCGAGTGCATCGAAAATTTCGGTAGCATAACGACGTAAAACTGCCTAACCCAAAATTTTTCTTTAATCTGATAAGCACAAAACACTTCTATACACTTAACCCAACTCTACCAAACTTCATTTTTAGATTTCACAACCTACCTTTACTATACGAGTCAAGTCTTGTAGGAAAGACAAACAAACTCATTAGGCTAACACCATGCAACAAAACTTACTACTAAATCTGTATTAACAAAACTTACTACTAATTCTTTATTAACTCAACACAACCACAATACTGGCTAATACAACCTTTATTCTTTTACTAAAACCAACAACATTGCTAAACACAAATTCATCACAAACATAACAACAACTAGGTGAATCTCTCACCATAACAGGAACAACATTTCAACTATACCAAAACTAGCATATAGTAACCCAAATCCAATAATCTAAAATCCTTGGCTATGATATGAAACACTCGAACTATATGTAGTGACATAAAACTGGATCGAGTTTGAGTGATAGCCTAAACGGTCTATAGTATAGGGATAAGACTGGGTACCTTATCCTATGAAAAACTATGTGACGCGACCCACTTTGTTTTAGTACAAACGATGTGATTCCAAATCGTTCATGTAGAGACATGCGAGTGGGGGCATCCAATGCAAAAGAGTTTGTATAAGATCGGACCGCAAAATAAGTCACTTTCAATTTATAACGCCGTTTAGTGTGAAACTGACTATTTCAAGCGATGACCTAGGTAACTCGATCTTAATCCTAAGCTAACTATGTATTGGATTTTATGTCCTAAAACTTGTAGATAGTGAATGATTAACGAACTATACACTTGTATCAATAAAGCGTTATTGAAGTTTATACAATAAAGTGTTATTGTCATATTAAGTCTAAAATTGCACAATATGACCCAAATCCAATAAACTAAGATCCAAGGTTGTTTACATGTAACTTGAACTAGTATGTGGGGACATATGGGGATTGGTGTTCAAGCAACCTAAAAGGTCTATAGTACAGGGATAAGGTTGGGTACCTTATCCTGGTAACACTATGTGAAATGACCCATTTTGTATTCGATACAGACGTATTGATCCAAGGAATCCATGTAGGAGACATACGAGCGGGGGTATCCTATGCAATGAGTTTGCATAAGACCGGACCACGAAATAGTAAACCACTAGATGTAACACCGTTAACTAGTTAGGTTACTGTTTCAATAGGATGACCTATGTAACTCAGTCTTAATCCTGAGTGTGTCATGAACTCCTTCTCACGAGGGATTGTCCTTTGATTAGTACGGGTGAGAGTGGCCTGCACGCTGACTCAATAAGCCTACTTTCTTGGGGACAAGACCGAGTGCGAGGCTGGGGACATGACAATACAAGATGGAATTCACTCCTTCCCCTATTGGGGCAAGTAGATGTGTGTTCCCTTAAGGGCTGATTCCGGGTCTTGAACAAAGGCACGTCGTCCTCTCCTGGCCCGAGAGGAACTCATGTTTAGTGGTTAGACCCCAAAACAACTTGTTCATTAGAGAGATCAGTGGTTCTTAAGGATCCAGAGGTAACACAGGGGTAAAACGGTAATTTGACCCAGCTGGTGTTACGAACACACGTGAAGGATTGACTTACTGCATTGGTCGATATCCGTGGACACATAAATATTCTATAGTGAGAAGAGTGTAGCTGTGGGTCTTTAGTGGAGTGACCCACAGTTAACGAATGTTGATTGACTCGGTTAATGAGTTTAGCTGATCAATCTCGTATCGTTGGAGCTTCTGATCTGTAGGTCCATTAGGTCCACCTGCTAGCTCATAACGGGTTCTGAGATAATATAGTCTTGATTATTAAAGGGAATTGTATTTTGATGCAATTAATATAATGTATGGAGATACATTATAATATAAGTTTAATTAATGAAAATTAAACTTTATAATAAAATTAATTTTGGATATGATTCAAAATTAATTAATGAGAGAATTATGAATTTAATTAAATATATGATATTTGATTAATTCATGAATTAATTAATTGAGAATTAATTAATTTAATTTGGTTAAATATGATTTAATCAAATTAATACTATAGTTAAGATTAATGTACATTTTGATGCACATTAAAACTATAGGTTAAATGAGAGAGATTAAAATTGAATATGATTCAATTGTAATATTAATTAAATATTTGATATTTAATTAATGTGGGGTCGATTAATTTAAATTAATTGAATGGTCTATTTAATTCAATTGAATATGATTTAATTGGATTACAACTATATGTTATAATTGATTTAATTAAAATTGGTTTAATTAAATTAATTATAATTAATTATTATTATTTAAATAATTATTAATTATTTAATTTATTAATTATTATTTGATAATAATTAAACGGTCTAGATCATTTGGATTAGATCCAATGGTTGAGATCATGTAGGGTTTTAACTCCGTCCCCACTTATCGTGAAGTGGAGAGGGGTTACCGACTGGCCTCCTCATTCTCTACAGACTCACGCAAAAGACAGAGAAAAAATCTCTCAGATTTTCTCTCTAGAACTCTCTCAAAAAATACAGCAAGGTTTTTTGCTGAAGATTTCCCTTTCCAAGACGATCTTTCGGTTCCCACAAACCGGTTCTCAGCAATCCAAGAGGATAGCGGGTGAATTCGAGTGGTTGTGTTCATTGGGAGGAAGAAGAACGTGAATTGGAGCATAGTGCAGTTTGCCTCCAAATTCAAGTAAGGTTTCGATATCTAAAATAGTTTTAGATCTTAATTGCATGCTTAATCTAGTGTAGAAAATAGTTTTCTGTGTTTGTTGCCCAACGTACCGGTATTCGGAATAATCGAAATTAAAACACGAACGGTGAAAACCTCTTCCGATTGGGATTCAATCCCTACACTATGAACACCTTTTATTTGGGATTATCCTTTGATTTGCATGGGTGAGAGTGGCCTAATAGCGTTGCTCAATAAACCTACCATTTTGGGGATAAAACTGGGTAGATAGCTGGGGACATAGTCCTGCAAGAAGGAATTCACTCCTACCCATCTTTAGGGATACTAGAGAGGTTGTTCCCTTAAGTGTTGACTTCGGGACATGAACAAAGACGTGTCGCCCTCTCATTGGCTCGAGAGGTTTTAGGTTTAGTGGTGGGACCACAAACCAATTGTTCATTAGGGACTCAGTGGAGGCCTAAGAAACAAGAAGTGCTATAGGGGTAAAACAGACTTTTTGACCTAGCAATACTTACGAACAAGCTGTGAAGGATTGACTTACTGATCACGGTTATATCGGGTGGACATAAATATATCTACAGTGAGGGAAGTTCAACTACGAGTTATAGTGGAGTGTCCTGTTAGTTAACGAATGTTGGTTAACTAGGATTAAAAGAGTTTAGTCGGTTAATCTCGGATCGTTGGAGCCCATGATCTGTAGGTCCATTAGGTCCCCCTGCTAGCTCATACGGATTAACCTTAGTACAGAGTGATGAAAGAATTTGAAACATGCATGTTCAAATTCTAACTAGGAAGATATCGTTAATTATATTTCATATAATTTAATGTATGGGTTTAATTGTTAATTAAACCATATTTTAAGAGAGATATAGTTATTTAAATATGATTTAAATACAACACACGTGAATATGGATTCACGTTCAAGATATTCGATTTTAATTGTGATTCACATTCATCGGTGTTGAGAGAAACAGTATTGGTGCATTATTAATTTTAATATGGGATATTAAAATTGAATTTTAATAAATAAATTAGATTTATTTAATGTATTTAAAATTAGTTTCATTTAAATTAATAAGATTAATTTAAAATTGAAATTAATTAAATAAAATGAATTTTGTAATTTATTTTAAGATCATGAGTTAAATACCCATGAAATGCCACCAAACCTATGACTCACCTTCTTTTTTGGATTGTTGTCTTCTTGTGAGGCAATTGGGGCAAGTTTTGTTGCTGGTATATAAACCAAGAAGAAGACTTAAAAAGGAATGGAACTTAGTTGAAGTTGCTGGAGAAATCTCATGCAAAACTAAAAAGAAAACTCTCTCAAACACCATAGCTCCCAAGGCACAAAACCCATGTGTTCTTCATTTGATTCATCATGCTCGGGTTCCCACAAGCCCGTTCTAAGGTTGGAGAATAGCGGGGAAGGCTCTAACGGTAGTCTATATCGAGTTTGTGTGAAGAAACGACCTACGAAATCAACGAATTGAAACTACAAAGGTTGGTTTTCGAAAACTCCGTTTTTTGGTCATATTTTCAATATGCTTGTTCTTGAGAAATTAATGAAAATCGGTGCCTCAGATCGTCAATCACTTCCACACGAGTGTTCTTCACCCCTTCAATTGGTATCAGAGCATGGTTTGGGCACTTGATTTCCATTAATTTCGAGTTTGGTGGGTGAATTTCAATTGTTGAACAAGTTTGTGGGGCTAAAGTGGAAGTTCTCTCGGTTTTGGCATCAATTTTTTCTTCAATTCATTGATTAAATTTTTAATTGCCTACATGTTTATGGGCATTAATGTCTTGGCTAGAGTCTATAAAGATTTGAGAGTCATTAGAGTTGAAACTAGGCTGTAATTGATCGAGGAAGATGAAGTTGTCACTGGCTTAAAGAACAGAGCACGTTGTTTTCTAGGCTACTGTATGAACAACGTCGAGACGTTGTTCAGCTGCACCGCGACACTGTTGAATAAATTCAAACAAGTTTGAATTTTGGCGGTGGTTCGGTCCAGGCGTTTTTTTCACTGTCCGGTTCACCGTTTCCCGGTCGGTTCGGTCTATACAAGCCGGTTCAACCCATTTTTCAAACTCCTTGGTCCGGTTCAAGCCTTTTATGGATAGTTCAAGCTGGTTCGAGGTGTTCGGGGCCAGTTTGGGAGCTGTCCAAGGCGGTTCACTTGTTTATTTAATAATTAATGTAATAATTTAGTTTAGTTTAGTTTGTTTGGATGCCAAAACCGGTCCGCTTTAATGTATTTAATTATTTATGCATTAGAAATTTATGTTATAATTAATTAGAATTGAATATGCATAATGTATGTCATATAGATTTAAAATTCCACAATCGGAAAGCATGTTTCATGCATTAGTAATTAATTATAAAGGTTATTATAAAAGGAATGCATGTTAGGTTTCATGATTGATGCATGTTGGATTGTTTTATTTTTTGTTTATGAATGTTTAAATATAAGCGTTATATTAATAAACGAAAACGAACGAGCATGCATCATGAAACCACCTTAGTGTAGATGAATGTTATAGGTTGTCTATATTATAAAGTGTTATAAAAACGAGATAGACGTTAAAATCTATTACAAAGATAAATGCCTGCTCACTTAGGGTTAACGGAATCCAATATCGAATGATTCGCATAGAATAGGTTGATGTCGTGTAAAGCTAAGGTTACAAGAGAACTCACCCGGCGCGTTGCTGTCTAAGGCTGGAGGTATTTAAGCTGACGGTTTACGGAACACCTCCTACCTGGGCATCGAGCCTGTACTTGAGTTAGGTTAACCCAGTTTTATGAGCATGCGTGAGAGATGCGAGGTTTTATCACCTAGACATCATAGCGTAATAGTTATGTCGTTGGAAATCACCTAGACGTAGGTTGTTTCAAAATGTTTAAGCTTTGTGAATGGTGATTTATTTTGTATAACTTGAATTTTTATTGTTATATGCTTTCATCACCATTAGAAGCATGTTATAGGATTAATTCATTAAAAGTTATAATAATTATAAAGTTAATGAATAGAAACCGTCAAACCTATGACAAAGAGTTGCATGTTAACATAGGATCTTAGGATAATGAATTAATTTTAAAACGTTTAAAATCAATTAGACCTAAGATCAAATTTTTTAATAGGATTAGAAAGTTGTCCTACTTAGTAATTTTAATAGAGTTAAAATATGATAAGTAGGATATAAGGCTTTGGTTATAAGGGAACTCTCCCGGAAATCCGGTACCTAAGTTGAATTAACCACGGTCTTATTAGCATGCAATGTCGCTAGGAAATTAAAAAGATTTAATTCGCCTAGACATTAGAATAAAGACCTTATTTAAAAAGTTAAATATAAGGCATTAACTTAGATAGATTCATTTAGCTGGAATTTACCTAAGTAAAAGATCCTAATGTTTAAAATACTTAGTGGGAGGAAAAAGGTATATGAAAATAAATCTTTTCTTCTCATGATCTTCCTAAAGCTCACACCGTAAGGTTTATGCTTGGCCTCGTGTTGCTTACTAACGCAACTGCTCCATTCGGAAGGTGTTTGCATAAATCAATATCAAGGTGAACTAAGAAAGTATTTATAGTAAGTGGGTGAAGGAAGTGTGTCAACACATCCTGCGGTCTCTTCCATGGGGTTGCACCGTGAGATTCCTATGTTGTGCCTGCTAAGTATATTCTGGAGCTACTACACCATTCGGAGGGATGTAACACGGGATTCCGAACAACGCGAACTCCATAAATGGATAGGGTCTCTTAGGGCCATTCCCAACATTAGCTTCTCCATTCGGTAGCATTGTTGGGGTCGTCCTTTAGGATCTGAAAATGGAGGGTTACACTTACGAACACATCCTACGGTCTCTTCCATTAGGTTGCACCGTGAGACTCCTATGTTGCGCCTGCTAAGTATGCCCTGGAGCTACTACACCATTCGGAGGGATGTAACATAGGATTCGGAACAACACGAACTCTAGAAATGGATTGGGTTTCTTAGGGCCATTCCCAGCATTAGCTTTTCCATTCGGTAGCATTGTTGGGGTCGTTCTCTGGGATCTGAAAATGGAGGGTTACACTTACAGGATTGTGATCATTGATCAAACAACGATAACTAAACAATAACAGGATATGAGTGATTATAGTGTTAACGTTTGGTTGAAAATGTCTCAGTTCAGAGGAGGACTAGCTGACCACCCCTCGGTGGCAGTTACTCTGAACCTCTGAAGTATCGTTGCAAAATAATTATGATTCATAGGGCGCGTAATTGCTTTTGTTAAATTAATTGGATTAGAAAAAGGGTATAATATTAGACAACCAATTTAAAATTTATTTGTTTGTTTTCAACAATGTGTATAGGTTCTATAAATGCCTCTTATATACGCTAAATACATTATTGGTATAAAAACATACGACTAAGAAAACAAACTTAAACACTAGATCGTGATACCCCACTATCTAAGGAGAGACTTTGATAGAAAGCTTCTACGATGGGTTAACACCTGATGATAGAGGAATGGTAGATTCAACTAGTGGTGGTGATGTGCTTGGCACGACAACCGATGAGGTGTGGAAGATCATTGAAAAACTGGCAGAGATCACCTGATTTTGTACCACCTCCCATGATGAGCTAGAGAACCAATTTTCAGAGGAGCAGTAGGAAGGTAAGTCAGAAGAAAATTTCATTGAGGTCAGTGAGCTGGAACTTAATTCTTCCTATGATTTTGAGCCTAATTTATGTAGTGTTTAATTCATGTTAGGAGATAGAGATATTGAGCTAAATTCATACCATTCTATGCCTATTTCTTTTTCTCCTGAGATCTTCAGTTCTGAAATGCATGAATAAGATTTAGTTGTTCGAGTAGCTGACAATTCTGATGTTAGGCTTAGGTGGCATTAGGATAATATGTTTGGGATGGTTAAGGATTATTTGATTAAAATTTCTTATGTTGTGTGATAGCACGCATAGCAAGCTATTTTTTCGATTATTTTAGTTATTCTTTGAGATTAAATTTGCCAAAATTATGCACTTTGATGTTTGTTTTGTAGGAGCTTGAGTTTTGGCATGAAATGGAGCATTTGAAAGTTATTTTGTTGTTGATTGTCGCATGCTGCTACAGCAACACCCTGCTCGAGTGCAAGTATACACTATCAAGTAATAAAGTGGAAAATATTACGGATATCGTACCCAAGGGAGATGGTGACTAGTTGAGTCAACACAAGGTTCTGTAAAAACAAGAACCTCCTCTAAATTCGCAACCAAAAGTGGTAACCAGAAAAATATAGTTTTGATGGTGTTTTGAGTGAAGATAAAAGTAAATGTAACGCCCCGCATTTTCAGGTACGAATAACTCTGTTAAATTATAATTTAATTCGGAGTTTTAGTTCCTCTTTGGCTGCTTTAAGTTAATTATTTTTGGTGGTTGCTTGGAGTGGGTTAATTTTATTTGAGTCAAGAAATTCCTTTTCTTTCGAAATTTAGAATTTAAAATTTGGCCTAATCCTTATAGACGTTCTAAGAGTTGATTTGGGCTCGAAAGGCCTTAATTAAGTCTTTAAATGCGAGGTTAGGTTATATTTTTTTTTAAATTCAAGTTTTTAAGAAAAGAAAAAGAAAGAAAGCCCTAAAATAAGTTAAATCTCTTTTTCCTCTCCTTCTCGTGAGTGAGCAAGCCGCCAACCCCCTTTCTTGTTTTTGAAATTCTTCTTCTCCCTCGCGTGGAGCCGTCAGCCGCCAGCCCCCTCTCCTTCAGCTTCTTCTGCTTGCCCAGCCGTGAGCCCCCTCAGACTCTTCTTCCTCGAACAGCAGAACCACGAAATCATCTCTCTCTCTCTCTCGCGTTGACGTTCGGCTCGAGCAGCAAGACCCACACGAATCTCCAACTCCAGCGTCTCTCTCTCTCTCGATTTCCTCTCCTTCGTGCTCTTCATCGTCCCCCTTGTTCGCAGCTCGCCGCCGTCGTTTCAAGCAGCGTCGCCTTGCAGTTCTCTCGTCTTCGCGTGTGTCCTAGCACCCGCGGTTTGGGTGTTTTTTTTCCCTGCTTCGCATGTATGGTCTCTTTCTCTCTTGAGTCTCTTTCAAGTTCCTTGAGCAGTGAGTTTAAATTCTCTTTTTCCTCTTGCTTTTGGCTAGACTTGTGGGTAGAAGGCAGAATGTTCGTTGTTCTGGCGTTTTAGGCACGTTCAGGCTAATTTAAGGATCGTTTTGGCGTGTTTAGGCTCTTTCGGTAAGCTCTCATCGTTATCTATGATTTATTAAGCTCGAAATAAGTTTACCCACTCTTGTTCGGTGTTTAAACTGAGTTTCGTGGTTGATTTCTTGCATTTTCAGCACTGTGCAGTGTCGTTTTGGGCTCGATATCGCTCCAATATTGTGACTCATCCCTTGGTTGGTCTTAAACTCGAACACCCACTATCTAGGGACTCTAAGCAAGTGGTTTTAAACCTTTTTGCTTGCTGGATAGCAGGTGTTCGAGGTCTTTTGGATGCTAAACGGTAAATTCCAGCGCCCTTTACCTTCCTTTATTAAGTCTTTTATGTGTTAGAAGTCGATTCCTAACTCTTAGTAGGTTGTTGCTTGTAGTTCAGCTCTTTTAGGCTCGTCCGGTTAAGAATCAAGTGGTTTCGGTAAGAAATTCCTTCTCTAAGCATTCTTTAGTTTTATCATTAGGTTCTTAAGCTTGGTTTGACTCGTAGCATTTACCTTGTTGTTCAGGAGCTCCGTTGGTCTGTTTAGGATTGCTTAGGGGCGTTATATCTGTAAGTAGTTCTTATATGATGTAGTCTGTTTAACTGTGTGATGCATGCTGATTGATTTCTCGCTTTATAACTGTTCTCATGTTCCTTGTTTCTCAGGTTAAATATGTATATATATATGAAATCTTTGAAAAGCATGAACTGTTGTTGCGTGTTGATTGGTTGTAAAGCATGTTGGTTCTGTTTTGCATTCGTGAGATAAGCATGAGTTGAGAGCATGAGATTACATGTATATGCTTGGTGGGCATAGTACGTGAGTCTAGAAGCGTTGCAGGGCATATGCATTCTAGATAAATGTTAGATAGAGGTCAGGGACCTAAATTGTGAAAGAAAGGAAAGTTGGGTGAATGTCAGTGCACCTCGGGTACAAATGGTCGAGGGGTGGAATGTCACCATTGGTTTAAGAGGAGCATCGAGGCCTTGGGTACAAATGGTCAAGG
This sequence comes from Luffa aegyptiaca, assembly GCA_017139565.1. NCBI lineage: Eukaryota > Viridiplantae > Streptophyta > Magnoliopsida > Cucurbitales > Cucurbitaceae > Luffa > Luffa aegyptiaca. The sequence goes on from CM029403.1 coordinate 28,179,764, forward strand.
ATCGGTGTGATGAGTCTAGATAGCAAGTGTTGGGCGCCTGGGGAAGAGCCAATACTTTGCTAAGTCATCGGTGCGCCTTGGGTACAAATGGTCAAGGGGCGAAGCACAGTTTGGGGCCTTGGGTACAAATGGTCAAGGGTCGAACGCCGAGCTCCGTAGAGAGCATTATGGCCCTGGGTACAAATGGTCAGGGGACAGTGCGACTCGAAGGATCAGTCTTGGAGAGCCATGTGAGGGCTAAATATGAGCGTTGAGTGAGCTCGTGGAGATTGAGTGGTTAGCAAGTTGCATAGAGAAATGCATGAGTTATGGCTCAGGAGAGTCATTTGTTTTACTAGCTTTTGAGCATGACGTTGTGTTTATCGCTTTTAAAAGCATGTTGTTTGTGCATGAAAAGCATGTTGTTTGCTTGATTGTTGTTTGATGGCTTCTTAGGTAGGGGCTGCTTACTAGTACCTTAGTGTACTGACCCCCTCCCCTCTCTCTCCCCCCAACTACCAAATTTTGTAGGTTATGAGGACTGCGTGGACCATGGTGATGCGGAAGAGGCATATGAGGAAGGTGAAGGTGTTCATATAGCACATGTGGAAGCAATTTTAGGATCGGAGGCATTTAACTACATCAATTTTAGAAAATGAAAACATGCTGTCCAAATACCGTAAGGAGAGAGCAGAATTTTTACCAACCTTTTGGAGACCGATTCAACAACTCCCTTTGATTCCTTTGATCACGAACGGTGTGTGGACCACCTCTAGTGTCTTCCCTACTATTCACCTGGCCAAGAACAACTTGTGGGAGTCTACAGAGATAGGGAATGGGAAGGGAATGCTTGAAGGTTCAAGCACTAGAGAGATATATGGAGATGAGTGAGTTTGAGACCAAAATCCAGCAGCATAACAATATGGAAAATGGCTCTACTTCCTTTGAATCTGATTCATACTCCTTATATAGACATCTTCCATGCAAAGAGAAGCCTCATGACACTAGACACATGGTGAAATTGCAACTCAAAGTGGATTCTAGGTGTTTAATTCACAACACATGCAACTAGTGCATGGTTGTGTTGTTTTCCACTATGCATCAACATGCAAGAGTGGGAATGCCACTAAATCCACTTAAAATTGAATCTAAATTCTCAATTTTCAGCTTGCAATTCATTCCTATTTCAATTCAAAATTGAAATCGATGTCTAGGCAATTAATTTGTACAATTCCAACTAATTTTTACATGATTAATCCAATTAATCTTTATCACCTAGTGCCATGAATTATATATGATTCCTAATACATATATATGGTATTCAAAACACTTTTAAATACTCCATCTCTCCTTTTCTAATTTAATTCATAATTAAATTATTGTGTCAAACACAATTTACGATAATACCCATTTTCCCAATTTTGAACGATTCAAAGCTTCCTATCTTTTTGTTCTAGGCTTTGTTCCGATATGAGCTAGTAGGGGGACCTAATGGACCTATAGATCATGGGCTCCAACGATTCGAGGCTAACCGACTAATCTCATTATCCAAGCTAGCCAACATTCGTTAACTACCGGGACACTCCACTATAGCCCGATAGTTGCACTCCCCTCACTATAGACATATTTTTTTGTCCACTTGATTTAACCATGATTAGTAAGTCGATCCTTCACAGGTTGTTCATAGCTATAGCTAGGTCAAAAGCCCGTTTTACCCCTATAGTACTTCTAGTTCCTTAAGTCCCACTGATCCTCTAATGAACAATTGGTTTATGGTCCAACCAATAAACCGAGTCCCTCTCGGGCCAATGAGAGGGCGGGATCCCTTTGTTCAAGCCCCGGAGTCAGCACTTAAGGGAACAACCTCTCTACTATCCCTAATTCGGGTAGGAGTGAATTCCTTCTTGCACGACTATGTCCCCAGCTATCTACTCGTTCCTATCCCTGAAATGGGAGGCTTATTGAGTCGGCGATACTGAGCCACTCTCACCTATGCAGATCTAAGGATAAGTCCGAATAAACAGGAGTTCATAGTTAGCTCAGGATTAAGATCGAGTTACCTAGGTCATCACATGAAATAGTCAGTCTCGTCAGTAAACGGTGTTATAAAGCGAGAGCGACTTATTTCTTGGTCCTGGTCTTATGCAAACTCATTGCATAGGACGCCCCCACTCGCATGTCTCTACATGGACGATTTAGGATCACATCGTCTATACCATCTATAAAGTGGGTCGCGTCTCATAGTGCCTCCAGAATAAGGTACCCAACCCTATCCCTATACTATAGACCGTTTTGGCTAGTACTCAAGCTTGATCCACTTTTATGTCTCTACATAAAGCTCAAGTGTTCATCCTATAGCCATGGATCTTAGTTTATTGGATTTGGGTTATTATATGTGCAATTTACTTTATTCAGTAATAACTTTACTGAATTAATCTCGATAACGCCTTTATCGAATAAGTATATAATTCGTTTAACATTCACTATCTACGAGTTTTAGGACACCAATCCCAACAGAAGGACCTTAGCTAGTTGCGCTGTTTCCATTTTATTTTTCATGTTGGATTGTTGTTGCTTACTTTGGTTGGACAGCTGTTGTCCTGTTAGGTTTAGTTTTTAATTATTCTTGTTTAACTCTAGGTCTAGTTGTCCTTGTTTTAAAGAACTCAACCTATTCATTTAGTTGCTAATAATTAAGGTTGTTTCAAATGAATTGATGTTATAAGCTTTGTTTAAGTTGTGTTTCTAGTTAGTAGTTGATAATGTGAGGCCTGGTTGGATGGTAGTTCTGTGGAGTTCTGCTGGGTTGTAGTATGGTGGAGTCGTTGAATAATGTTGTTTAGAAGTGTTTATGCTTAGCAGGTTAAAGAAAAATTTTGGGTTAGTCCTATGTATGCCGTTAGTTTTGGTTTAAGAGTTAGTAATGTCGCTAGGATAGTTGTTATAATCCTGGGGCGTTACAGTAAAGATAAACAAATAAATGATAATAGTAAAAACCTTATGAGATAAATTGGGGAATTCAAATAGTGTCAACATTAAGCATTAGAATGCACCCACCTATGCGTCCACAAATTACTTAGGCATTGCAGTTGGCTAAGAAATACTATCTATGTTGCCCACATAGACATGGTGGAGATAGCACCTCTCAATTGTGCTTGCAATTACCCTGACAACTAGATTGTGAGTTAAGTTCAACTTCTATTCAGCTCCACTGTAGGTGCCTTTAGAAGACTAAGCCAACTAGACATCTATTTATAATCAACTAGACATCCATTGATTATAAATAGTAAGTTATTAATTTTTTAATCCAATAAATAAATAATTAATTAATAAATTTAGTTATTGAGAATAAATTATTAATTAATTATCAATAATAATGGTATGAAATATGAGAAGATAGAATACAAAAGGTTTTTCCATTAATTAGAGTTCCTTTTATTTAATTATAATTAATAATAGAATTTTAAATGATTTTTGCTTAGTTTTGCAACTTTTAATTCTTTACCACTAAATAAAGAGGTTTTTTTCTTCCATTTTTCATGAACAAGTTTTCATAGAGATTTTCTAAAATTTAGTTTCATCCAGAGAAATGAAAACCAAGTTGCTCATTTGTTAGCTAAATTCACATTTACTTTATACTTAGTTTTGCAACTTTTAATTCTTTACCACTAAATAAAGAGGTTTTTTCTTCCATTTTTCATGAACAAGTTTTCATAGAGATTTTCTAAAATTTAGTTTCATCCAGAGAAATGAAAACCAAGTTGCCCATTTGTTAGCTAAATTCGCATTTACCTTGGCGAAAGAAGCTGTTTGGATGGAAGAATAGCATGATGAAATGGAACTATTTGGATGGAAGAATAGCATGATGCATGACATCGACTGTGCAATGTCTAGAGAGTTGGTTGAACAACCCATTTGAAGCATGGCTTCTTTTTTCTTTTTTTTTTTTCTTTTATGTTTTTTAATTTATCTTTTTCATGATATTTTATTTTGCTTATGACATGTAGTAAAAAAAATAAAAAATAAAAAACTTTATTCTTTCTAAATTCTTAGCTCTCTTGATTCATTACTCTCAAGATCTTTTTTTCAAATCTTGAAACCATCTCATGTTACTTGGTACATTCAAATTATAAAGAGTGAATGTAACGAATTGAAGGAATGAAAATCCTTTTTCAGCGGAAGCGTATATCAGATCGTCTCGCATTGAAATTTGTTTAGGAAAAACTCATACATTGGCAAAGATAAAATTTCAGAACAATTCTAAAATCTAAACTGATTAAGCATGCAATTTTGAACTCTAAACAATTTAGAATTAGATAATTTACGTGTTGGAGACCGGGATTCACCACACCACTATTCTCCACGCACGTATATAGACGTGAATCCCAACGAACACCACCAATTAGCGATCACCCACTATAGTCTAAATTCTTGAGATTTGGATTGTGGGATCCAATATCTTGAAGAAGGGAAGGAATATTCAGGATGGAAGTTTCTGCCTTTTCTTGAGAGAAGTTCTTGAGAGATCGGTATCAATTGAGAGAGAGAGATTTTTCATCCCCACATTCTTTTGAACCCTCCATGTTATCCCACGTACGGCTGAATGAAGGGAGTGAGGGGGAGTTACACGATTAACTCCCCATTCCCCAAAATAATAATTATTAATTAATCTCATTAATTTAATAATTATTAATACTATATGTTATATACCTAATTAATTTAACAAAATTAATTTCAGTTAAATTAATTAATAACATATAGTTTTAGAATTCAATTAAATCATATTTAACTGAATTAATCCAACTGACTAATTTAATATCATATATCTAATTAATATTATATTTGAATTAAACTCAAATATGTGTCTCTCATTTAACCTATAGTTTTAATGTGCATCCAATGTACATTAATTATGAACTATAGAATTAATTTAATCAAATAAAATAAAATAAAATTAAATTAATTAATTCTCTAATTAATTCATTAATTAAATATCATATATTTAATTAATTCACTATTTGAATCATATTCAAATAAATCTCTCATATACTATAGTTTTAATATGAATCTCATTCACATTAAATATAACCTATAGTTTCAATATGAATTTAATTCATATTTTAATATTTGATTCCTTCAAATATTTATTTCTCTCATTAATTAATTTTGAAACACATCCAAAATTAATTTTATAAAGTAAAATTTAATTCACCAATTAAACTTATATTATAATGTATCTTCGTACATTATCTTAATTGTATCAATTACAACATAATTCCCTTAACGAATTTGAACACACTTCAAATTCTATTCAATACTATTTAACCTCAGAACCCTTTACGAGCTAGCAAGTGGACCTAATGGACCTACAGATAAGAAGCTCCAACGATACGAGACTAATTGGCTAAACTTATTAACCAAGTTACTCAACATTCGTTAACTGTGGGTCACTCCACTAAAGACCCACAGCTGCACTCTTCTCACTATAGAATATTTCTGTTGCAGGAATTAAAGCCCTAGCGCAGCGAAAACTACCAGAGGACCAAATCGAATTAAACGTTGATTAGAATACCAGTACGACGACAATAAATACCACAACAGTAAAACTAATTTTAAAGCTACTGTAAAGGCCAAAAAACATGTTGTAAATCAATAGAAACTCCGTAGATAAATTCTAAAGATGATCCTATTGATCAAAAGTTAAAAGGATCATACTTGCGTATGAAGCCTTGACCAAAAAAACACCGTTTTCACGATTATGCAGAAAAATTCCAGCAACATTAACTCTTTCTTTCTGCTGGAAATTCACTAAGAACACCACCAATTGCTCACACTGGTATTCTCCTTGAGAATTAGGATGAGGATGCTTGTGGGAGCAAAAACTCTAAGGGATTTTGGAGAGAATTTTGGTCTCTATACTCTTGATAAAAACACAGAGAGTGAGTGAGAGAGAGAGCTTCCTTGCAGAGAATTTTGGTCTCTGTACTCTTTTTTATCAGTTCACATAACTGATAAATTAATTAATAATTAAAATTATTAATTAATTAATTAGTTAACATTTAATTTAATTATCATTTACATAAATGGTCCACATAACCTAAAGTTTTAATGCAATTCAAATAAATCAAAATTTAATTAAATTAAATTAAAAATAATAATTAATTAATTCACCAATTAATTAATATTATAATTAAATATCATATATTTAATTTTATTTCTCTCAAATAAACTATAGTATTAATGTGCATCCAATGTACAGTAATTATAACCTATAGTTTTAATATGAATCAAATTCATATTTTGAACTTAATATTCGAACCCCTTCTAATATTCAATTCTCCCTTAGAAATTTACCTCAACGCCCTCAATGAGCTACCGGTGGGACCTAATGGACCTATAGATCAGAAGCTCCAACGATATGAGATTAATTGGCTAAACTCATTAACCAAGTTAATTAATGATCGTTAACTGTGGTTCACTCCACTAAAGAACCACAGCTGCACTCTTCTCACTGCAGATATATTTCTGTTTCCATGAATATTGACCAATAACAGCAAGTCAGTCCTTCACGTGTGTTCGTACCCTAGCAAGGTCAAATTACCGTTTTACCCCTGGGTTACCTCTTTATCCTTAAGTCCCAGTGCTCCTTTAATGAACAACCTGTTCGAGGTCCAACCAACAAACAGAAGTCCCTCTCGTGCCATAGAGAGGGTAAGACCCATTGTTCAAGACCCGGAGACACCACTTAAGGGAACACACCTCTTTTTATCCTAAAGTCAGGAAGGAGTGAATTCCATCTTGTGTGATTATGTTCCCAACTCCCCACTCGGTCTTGTCCCCAAAATGGTAGGCTTATTGAGTTAGCGAATAGGCCACTCTCACAAATACAAATCAACGGACAATCCCTCATGAACAGGAGTTCATAACCCACTCAAGATTGAGACCAAGTTGCTTAGGTCATCCTAGTGAAATAGAAACGAAGCTAGCTAACGGTGTTACAGCTAGTGGTTAACTATTTCGCGGTCCGGTCTTATGCAAACCCATTGCATAGGATACCCCCACTTGCATGTCCACTACATGAACGCGTTGGATCATTGCGTTTGTATCATAATACAAAGCGGGTCGTATCCATAGTTTCACCAGGATAAGGTACCTAGCCTTATCCCTATACTATAGACCCTTTAGGCTGTATCTTGAACATTAATCCCCGTATGTCCCTACGTACTAGTTCCAGCCTCATACTAACAACCTAGGATGTTTAGTTTATTGGATTAGGGTTAATAAGACAAGATTACTCAATACAAACAATATAAATGAACAATGCATCATTTTATTAATGTTCGGTCAAATGTTACATTTACTATCTACGAGTTTTAGCGCATAAAATCCAACATCTATGTCCACGGATATTAACCAATAATGATAAGTCAATCCTTCACGAGTGTTCGTAACGCCAGCTGGGTCAAATTACCGTTTTACCCCTGGGTTACCTCTTGATCCTTAAGTACCACTGATTCCTCTAAGGAACAATTCGTTTATGGTTCTACCAATGCAGGAGTTCCTCTCAAACCAAGAGAGGACGGGTGCCCTTGTTCAAGACCCGGAATCAACACTTAAGGGAACACACATTTGCTTACCCCAATAGGGGAAGGAGTGAATTCCATCTTGTAATGTTATGTTCCCAGCCCCCACTCGGTCTTACCCTTGAAATGGTAGTCTTATTGAGTCGCCAAACTAGCCACTCTCACCCATCTAAGGACAATCCCTCCTGAAAGGGGTGCATAACATACTCAGGATTTAGATTGAGTTACCTAGGTCATCCTATTGAAATAGAAATCTAAAATAGCTAACGGTGTTACATTTAGTGGTTACTATTTCACGGTTCGGTCTTATGTAAACTCATTGCACAGGATACCCCAACTCACATGTCTCCTACATGGATTCTTTGGATCATTGCATTTGTATTGAATACAAAGTGGGTCGTATCACATAGTGTCACCAGGATAAGGTACCCAGCCTTATCCTTATACTATAGACCATTTAGGTTGTTACTTGAACACTGATCCCCGTATGTCCCCACATACTAGTCCAAGTTTCATCTAAAAAACCTAGGATCTTAGTTTATTGGATTTGTGTCAAATTTTGAAATTTTAGTAACAATAACTCTTTATTGTACAAACCTCAATAACAACGTATTGAGACAAGTAAAAAATAATTTAATCAAATCACTTAGATAGATTAGACTCTAATAGCTCGGGATTGGATTATTAAACTCTTAACTCATCTTCCCTCTACACTGGCACTAAGGATTTGCTAATGAGTCAATGGAACAAATTAGTTTGTTTTCATCCATACCTAAGTGCTTTAAATTGAAAATTAAATCAAGCATTTATAAGTGGCACTAGCTTTCACACTGATGCACGATTTGCTAACCGCAAGTGTACGGGTCAAGTTATAATGTAGTGAAACTTAATTCGAATGTCGTCCTCTGGATTGAGTTTTTAATCAATTTAACTACCGTAAATACTCTAATCCAATTTTATCTACGGAATTAAACTTAGTGGTGAAGAATGCAAAGTTAACAAAAGCAAAAAGTGTGACAATCAATTGATGGCAAAATTCTTAGGGAGTTGATTTCACCAATTGAGATTATGGATTAATTAATGGAAGGTTTACGTGCTATGACTCATAAATCTTGGACTACTAAACTCACACATATCTCTCCCGAGCGTACATGATTCTCTCACAAGCAATGAATCCAATATCCCTATCTAAATTCATTTAACATGCAAGACATTAAGGTTATCCTTTGTAACGATTTCTAGAATTATCTATTATCTCCCGATCTCAAGATTAATCCTAGTCATGCATAACGATTTCTAAGCTAAATCCTCACTCCCGAGTTAGACTTAGACACAAACATCATTCAATTCATGGCCGGGAAATTGAAAGCATTAAGAACACATTATGCATAAATGAAATCATAATAAACATCCATAAAATCAATCCAAAAATGTCCAACGGCTACATCAATCCCTAAGGTTAAAAACTTAGCTACGCATACAATGCGTTACGATATAGCAAAAGTCTAAAACAGCCATTAAAACTAACTAAAATAAGAGGGAAAGAAGATTAAACACTAAGTAGCCGAGACCGCACGTCCCCTGTCACGAACTCCAATTTCTCAATTTAGCTCCAATATATATTTCCTACAAATAAAACACTAAAATGCATAAATTTGACCAATTAATTATCAAAGACTAGCTAAATTAATTAGGGAAAAACAGCTAGTTATGCTCACTATCACACACACCTATTGTAGGGACCCATAACCCGAGTTTAACTCTTGGTTGGCCTAACTGTTCACAACAGGGGTAACTCTTTTTGCCTAAAACATTATTACACATGGCATATTGAGCTCAAATGATGTCATTATTTTCTTTCAAAAGTAAAGACAAGAATGATTTTTCTTTCATGATCATGGTAAGCATATGTTCTTTTCTTTCTTCTTAGGAAAGATTAAACGAGCTAATTTGGAAAAATTAACTCTTTAGCTCTTCCCTACACCTATCAAGGTGATAACAAGCATATGAACCTAATAATTCGCTCCTAAGCATTCAAGTCATATTCTAACCAAGGAAAACACTCTACTCGTGCAAGACATCTCCTAGAAAAAAGTTTAAAAAGTCTCCCTTTTTGGGCACTCATGCTTACAACTCATCAAAAGCTTGAAAATTGACAAGAAAGCCTATCCTATGAGATCATAGTCATGCAAAAATAGCATCCACAAAAAAATCATATGCTAGATTTAAAGAAAGCTAAAAAATTTAGCCCAAACTCAGATGCTCAACTGCTCAACAAGCAAAGCATTCCACCCCCAAACATAAAACATGCATTGTCCTCAATGTATACAAAAGTAAAGCATATTAAAACATGAGAACAAGAAAAGAATGAAAGGGGTGAACGATACTGCCCTGAAATGATGATGTCTTTCATATGGAAGCTTGCAAGCCAAAAGATCAAGAATACCTTCAAAACAAAAACATCAAACAAATTAACAACATAAAAACAAAATCAAACTTACTTGGGTTGCTTCCCATAAGCGCTTGTTTAACGTCTTTAGCTCGACGTGTTGAACGTGCATGCATCAAGGAGGCTTCTTTTATGTGAATCCACCAGAGGTGCTCTTGCTTACACCTTTCCTGTAGCCTAACACGAGTGCTTCATAACGATCTTTAGAGTCTTCAATAGCTTTAAATATCTCCTTTCCATTCTGGACTCTAACAGTGAGCTCCCTACGCTCAATATCAATGATAACTCACCCAATAGCGAGGAATGGTCTCCCTAGTATGACAGGTACTGAAGGATTTTCCATCATATCTATAGCATATAAATCAATAGGGAGGAAAAATCTACCTAATCTGATTAAAACATTCTCTATAATGCCAACTGGTCTAACTACAGACTGATCAGCCAATTGGAGCCTAACAGGAGTAGATTTAATCTCACCTATATCTAACTTCTTGCATAATGATAAAGGAATAATATTGATGCTAGCCCCTAAATCACACAATGCTCTAAAAGAATAAGTACCAAAGCTACAAGGAACAGAAAAACTCCCTGAATCTGCTACTTTTTCAGGTACCATATGCTGAACTCGGGCACTGCATGTTGAAGCGAGGTATACTGTGTCAACCTTCTTCTCCTTCCTTTTCTTTGCTAGCCATTCCTTCATGAACCTGTTGTACTAGGGCATTTCTAGTGCTTCTGCAAAAGGAATATTAATGTTCAGATTCATAAAAGCATTCATAAATTTATCAAACTGAACCTGATTGTTTTTCTTTTTCTTTTTCTTCTTCTTTTCCTTGAGGACCATCATCGTGGGAGAAGGAATAGGAAGCTCAAGATTAGGCTTTTCAGCTTCATCTGATGTGTCATCCTCAGCTTCTCCAGTTGGCGTGTCATATTCTTCAGTCTCAAGCTCCTCTTCAACCTCCTCCTAGTGCACAATGATAGCCTTACAGTACTCCATCTAGGTCTTCTCCTACTCTGTTGGGGCCTTACCTTTGTGCATGGTGTTAACAACACTTACCAATTGTCCCAGCTGAGTCTCTATGTTTTTTATGGCTGCACTGGGGCCACTTACCGTGGTGTTGATGGCAATGACTGCCTCCTCCAACTTGTTCGTCATGTTACTAGATTCTACAATGAAAGTTCAAACAAGATCCTCTAAAGATTGTTTATTTTCTTGCTTAAGAGGGGTAAAACCAAGAGGATTAAGAACATTCTTAGTGTTAGCATAAGAGAAATTTTCATGGTTCCTATTGTTAGGGTGATAATGTGTAGGTGTAGAATTATTATTATATCCCCTAAAATTAGAATTTGAAACGTACTGAACCTGTTCTATGATCTCCTTTTGAGACTGAGATGCAAGGGCAGCTGCTGATTCAATAGACTAAGCACTCCCTATACCTGAAAATTTAAAAAATGCATTAGCAAGGAAAGACATCTGGGCTTGGAGTGCACTTACGTAGCTATTTTTCCCTAATTAATTAAGCTAGTCTTTTACATATAATTGGCCAAAATTTTGCATTTTTGCGTTTTATTTGTAGGAATCATGTTTTGGAGTTAAATCGATAAATTGGAGCTAATTGGATGTTCGGGATGCGAAAAGAGGCCAAAGGAACGAAGAAAATCGAAGTTGGAAGCTGATTGATTAAGTGCAAAAAGTGGACCAGCGTCGAGACTCTCACTTCAGAGCGTCTCGACGCTCTCGGTTAATTCCTAAACAGAATGGGCGGTATCGCGACAGCGTCGCGACGCTGTCGACTTTTTTCCTATAAATAGAATGCGATTAGGGTTGAAAAAGGGGACAACTCTTGATGCAATTTTGGCCTAAATTCCGACTAATACCTTCTGTGGGACTTGAAGCAAGTGGAGGAAGCGGATTTCGAAGGCTCGGGTCGTGGAGATGGTGACGGGGATGTGCAGGTTCAGCGACTTAGCGTTTATTCTATTTTCCCTTTTGATTTTAGTTAGTTTTAATGGTTGTTTTAGACTCTTGCTATATCGTATCCCGTTGTATGAGTAGCTAAGTTTAAATCTTAGGAATCTATGTAGCCGGTTGGGCAATTGTGGATTGATTTTATGGATGTTTGTTATGAGTTCATTTTTGCATAATGTGTGTTTAATGCTTTCAATTTACCGGCCATGAATTGAATGTTGTTTGTGTTTAAATCTAACTCGGGAGAGAGGTTTTAGCTTAGAATTCGTTATGCATGACTAGGATTAATCTTGAGATCGGGAGATAATAGATAATTCTAGAAATCGTTAAAAAGGATAACCTTAATGCCTTGCATGTTAAATGAATTTCGATAGGGATATCGGGTTCATTGCATGTGAGAGGATTATGGAGATATGTATGGTTGTAGTTTCCTTGATTTATTAATCATAGCATGTTGGTAATCCATTAATTAATCTATAATCCCAATTGGTGAAATCAACTCCCTAAGGAATTTGCCATCAATTGTTTGTCATACCTTTAGTTTTGTGTTAATTTGCATTCTTAATTTCACTTAGTTTGGTTCCCTAAATAAAATTGGACTTGAGTATTTTCGGTAATTAATTAAATTGATTAGAAACTCAATCCAGAGGACGACATTCGAATTAATTTTCACTATATTATAACTTGGACCGTACACTTGCGGTTAGCAACTCGTGCATCAAGTTTTTGGCTTCGTTGCTGGGGATTGGTATATTTAATCAATTTAATATCGTAGAAAAATTGTTCGGCCTTAATTTATGGGGTATTTTTATTTTTTTGTTATTTTGTTTTATTTTTTTTAGGTATATTGCATTTTTTTCCTTATTTTTTTTCCTGCATTATTAAGTTTTTCCTTATTTGTTTAAATTTTTCATAGATAGAATTTTCCTTTTTAGTTTTTCCCTTTTTAGATTATTTTTCCTTATCTAGATTTAGTCTCTTAATTAATTTTTGTCATATTTGTTTTTGCATTCCTTATTTGTCTATCTTTCCTTTTCTAGATTATTTTTCCTTATTTAGATTTATTTCTTTCATTTTCTAGTTTCTTTCCTAATTTATTTTCTGTCCTTTTCTTTTATTTTCCTTTTTAGGTTAGTTTAGTTTGTGCATGCGAAAGGTTAGGGAGTTGGCCTTAGTTCCCTTTGACTCGGAGATAGAAAGAACGTATAATAGACTTCGAAGGGAAAACCAAGTTAATCCAATTCAAATGGCCAATCCTAACCCCGAAGAGCCTAAGCCCATTAGGGACTATTTTCAATCTGTCTTTCAGGAGCAACAATCGGGGATTGTTTATGCCCCGATCAATGCCAACAATTTTTAGCTAAAAACAGGTCTCATTCAGATGGCTCGAGACTGCGCTTATAGATGATCACCCACGAAGGATACAAACTCTCACATCAAATCCTTCTTACAAATTTGTGGGACGGTAAAGTTAAATGGAGTTTCTGAAGATGTCATTCGCTTACGTTTGTTTCCTTTTTTCTTGCAGGACAAGGCTCGTGACTGGTTGCAATCGGTTCCACCTGGGAGCATTACCACCTGGGATGCTTTGGTCCAGGCGTTCTTAAAGAAGTTCTTTCCTCCTGCTAAGACGGTCAAGCTGAGGATCGAGATTGGGACGTTCCAGCAGTAGTTTGATGGACAACTGTTCGAGGATTGGGAGCGTTACAAAGAGTTGCTGAGGAAGTGCCCTCAGCATGACTATCTTGACTGGTTACAAATTCAACTCTTTTATAACGGTCTTAATCCTAGTACTAAAACCATCGTTGATGCAGCTGCAGGTGGGACTCTGTTGTCCAAAACCGTGGAGAATATGGACAACAGAGTCCAGCAGCCATCTGGAGGATATAGCCACCAACAGTTATCAGTGGCCATCTGAGCGGTCTGCACCTAAAAAGATTGTTGCTGGAGTGTTCGAGATTGACAATGTAAGTGCACTTTAAGTCTAGATGTCTTCCCTTGCTAATGCTTTTCTGAAATTTTCGGGTACAGGGAGTTCTCAATCAATTGAGTCCGCAGCTGCCCTTGCATCTCAGTCTCAGGAGGAGAATCTTGTGCAGGTTCATTATGTTTCTAATTTTAATTCTAGGGGATATAATAATTCTACACCTACACATTATCACCCTAGCAATAGAAATCATGAGAACTTCTCCTATGCTAATAATAAAAATGTGTTAAATCCTCTTGGTTTTGCCCCTCAAAGTCAAGAAAGTAAAAAATCTTTAGAGGATCTTGTTGGAGCTTTTATTGCAGAATCAAGTAACAGAACAAACAAGCTCGAGGAGGCTGTGATTGCGATAAACACCACGATAAATGCCCATTCTACAACAATAAAGAACATTGAAACTCAGCTGGGACAATTGGTAAGTGTGGTCAACACCATGAATAAAGGTAATGCCCCAGCTGAACAGGAGAAATCTCAATTGGAGTACTGCAAGGCCGTCACTGTGCATCACGAGGAGGAAATTCACGTAGCTGAGGATCAGGAAACTATTAAACTAGAGGAACTTGCTAGAGAAGCTGAGGATGGCACCAGCTCAAACGAAGCTGAAAAGCTTAATCTTGAGCCCTCTATCCGTTCTCCTACTGTTTTAGTGCCCAAGTTAAAGAAAAAGAAAAAGAAGAATTGTAAGGCTCAGTTTGAAAATTTTCTTGATGCTTTTATGGGTTTGAATGTTAATATTCCTTTTGCATATGCACAAGAGCATATGCCTCACTATAGGAAGTTCATGAAGGAATGACTCATCAGGAAGAAAAAGGAGAAGCAGATGGAGACAGTATACTTAGCTTCGACATGCAGTGTTTGTGTCCAGCAGAAAGTACCAAAGAAATTTGTTGATCCAGGGAGTTTTACTATTCCTTGTAATTTTGGTACTTATTCTTGTAGAGCATTGTGTGATCTAGGTGCTAGCATAAATATTATCCCTTTATCTTTATGCAAGAAATTGAATATAGGAGAAATAAAATCTACTTCTGTTAGGCTCCAGTTGGCTGACCAGTCTGTGGTTAGTCCATATGGGATTGTTGAGAATGTATTAATTAAAGTAGGTAAATTTCTCCTTCCTGTTGATTTCTTTGTGATGGACATTAAGGAAAATCCTGCTATGCCTATTATATTAGGGAGGCCATTCCTTGCTACAGGGAGAGCTATAATTGACATTGAACGCAAGGAGCTTATCATTCGGGTCGAAAGGAGATTCTGAAGGCATTTGAGAACCCTCAGAGCACATTTGAGACATTTGTTGTGGGACATAGGAAAGGTGCTAGGAAGAGCACCATTGATGGAACGCCAGACATTAGACCACCTTGATGCCTATTCGGTCAACACGTCGAGCTAATGACGTTAAACAAGCGCTTATGGGAGGCAACCCAAGTAAGTTCAGTTGAGTTTTTCTTTTTGCTTTTGATTGGTTTTTGTTTTGTTGGTCTTGGTTTCAGTTTCTTCTTTGCTTGCAAGCTTCCAGAAAAAGGTCATCGTCATTCTAGGGCAGTATTGTTCACTCCTTCCTTTCTTTTATTGTTCTCATGCTTGATTATGCCTTATTTTCTTTATACATTGAGGACAATGCATGTTTTAAGTTTGGGGGTGGAATGTCATGTTTGTGGAGCCCTTGAGCATCTGAGTTCAAGCTAAAGTTTTGAGCTTTCTTCGAATTGAGCATATGGTTGTTTTATAGATGTTATTTTTGCATGACGATGATTTCCTAGGATATGTTTTCTTGTCAATTTTCAAGCTTTTGATGAGTTGTAAGCATGAGTGCCCAAAAAGGGAGACTTTTTAAACTTTTTCTAGGAGATGTCTTTCATGAGTAGAGTATTTTCCTTGGTTAGAATTGGACTTGAATACTTAGGAGCGAATTATTAGTTTCATATGCTTGTTGTCACCTCGATAGGTGTAGGGAAGAGCTAAAGAGTTAATTTTTTGCAAATTAGCATGTTTAATCTTACCTATGAGGAAAGAAAAGAATATATGCTTATCATGCTCATAAAGAAAAATCATTCTTGTTGTTACAAATTGAAAGAAAAATAAAGTCATGACTTATGCACGCAATGCAATGTTTAATAATGATTTAGGCAAAAAGAGCTACCCCTGTTGTGATCAGTTAGGCCAACGAAAGAGTAAAACTCGTATTATGGGTCCCTGCAATAAGTGTGTGAAAGCTAGTGCCGCATATAAATGCTTGATTTAATTTTCAATTTTAAGCACCTAAGTATGGATGAAAACAAACTAATTTGTTCCATTGACTCAGTAGTAAATCCTTAGTGCCAGTGTAGAGGGAAGATGAGTTGAGAGTTTAATAATCCAATCCCGAGCTATTAGAGTCTAATCTAGCTAAATTAGATCTCGCTTGTGCAAGTTAATTTTGGAAAATTTTTTATTTGTCTCCTTCATTGGGCCTTATATGCATGTCTCTTGATTGCTTGTTTATTGACTTTTGAGCCTTGAGGATTGAGTCATCTTTGTTGCATCTATTTTTCGACTGTATGCTTGATTTTAGTTTGCTTGAGGACTAGAAAAAGCTTAAGTTTGGGGGTGTTTGATAGCGAGCATAGGTAGCTATTTTTCCCTAATTAATTAAGCTAGTCTTTTACATATAATTGGCCAAAATTATGCATTTTTGTGTTTTATTTGTAGGAATCATGCTTTGGAGTTAAATCGAGAAATTGGAGCTAATTGGATGTTCGGGATGCGAAAAGAGGCCAAAGGAACGAACATAATCGAAGTTGGAAGTTGATTGATTAAGTGCAAAAAGTGGACAAGCGTCGAGACTCTCACTTTAGAGCGTCTCGATGCCCAGATTTTCCTTCTTTGATCAGGCAGCAAAAGGTCACAGCGTTACGACGCTGTGACCACAGCGTCTCGACGCTCTCCGGTAATTCCTAAACAGAATGGGCGGTATCGCGACAGTGTCGTGCGCTGTCCCTATAGTGTCGCGGCGCTGTCGACTTTACCCTATAAATAGAATGCGATTAGGGCTAAAATGGGGACGACTCTTAATGCAATTTTGACCTAAATTCTGATTAATACCTTATGTGGGAGCTGAAGCAAGTGGAGGAAGTTGATTTCGAAGGCTCGGGTCGTGGAGATCGTGACGAGGACGTGCGGTTTCGGCGACTTAACGTTTATTCTCTTTTCCCTCTTCATTTTAGTTAGTTTTAATTGTTGTTTTAGACTCTTGCTATATAGTAACACGTTGTATGAGTAGCTAAGTTTAAATCTTAGGGATTGATGTATTTAAATCTTATGGATTGATTTTATGGATGTTTGCTATGAGTTCATTTATGCATAATGTGTGTTTAATGCTTTCAATTTACCGGCCAAGAATTGAATGTTGTTTGTGTTTAAATCTAACTCGGGAGAGAGGATTTAGCTTAGAATTCGTTATGCATGACTATGATTAATCTTGAGATCGGGAGATAATAGATAATTCTAGAAATCGTTAAAAAGGATAACCTTAATACCTTGCATGTTAAATGAATTTCGATAGGGATATCGGGTTCATTGCATGTGAGAGGATTATGGACATATGTATGGTTGTAGTTTCCTTGATTTATGAATCATAGCATGTTGGTAATCCATTAATTAATATATAATTCCAATTGGTGAAATCAACTCCCTAAGGAATTTGCCATCAATTGTTTGTCATACCTTTAGTTTTGTGTTAATTTGCATTCTTAGTTTCACTTAGTTTGGTTCCCTAAATAAAATTGGACTTGAGTATTTTCGGTAATTAATTAAATTGATTAGAAACTCAATCCAGAGGACGACATTCGAATTAATTTTCACTATATTATAACTTGGATCGTACACTTGCGGTTAGCAACTCGTGCATCAGTGGCCATATCCTCCAATAAAGTACGTGCATTCTCCAAGGTCTTGGACAACAGAGTCCCACCTGCAGCTTCATCAACAATAGTCTTAGTACTTGGATTTAGATCATTATAAAAAAGTTCAATTTGCAACCAATCAGGGTATCCATGCTGGGGCACTTCCTCAACAGCTCATTGTATCGTTCCCATGCCTCGAATAATTGCTCATCAAACTGCTGCTGGAACGTCACAATCTCGGTCCTCAGCTTGACCTTCTCTGCAGGAGGGAAACATTTCTTCAAAAAGGCCTAGACCAAAGCATCCGAAGTGGTAATGCTTCCAGGGGGAATAGATTGCAACCAATCTCAGGCTTAATGGCATCCTCAGAAACTCCATTAATTTTTACTGTCCCACAAATGTCTAAAAATTATTTTAGATGAGAGTTTGGGTCCTCGCGATCCTCTTTAAGCACAATCTCGAGCCATCTGAATGAGACCGGTCTTCAGCTCAAAGTTGTTGGCATTGATCGGGGTATAGACAATCCCCGACTGTTGCCCTTGAAACACGGGCTGAAAGTAGTCTCTAATGGGCTTAGGCTCCTCAGGTGGATTAGGATCGGCCATTTGAATATTTTCTCTAGTCTCCTTTTGAAGCCTATGAATTGTTCTCTCTATCCCGGGGTCCAAAGGTGCTAAAGCCAAATCCATATTCCCTTGCATACACAATCTAAACTACCCTAAAAAGGAAAGAAAACAATTAAGGAAAGAAACTAGAAAAGGAAACAACTAAACTAAATATGGAAAATATAATCTAGAAAAGGAAAATACTAACTAATTAAGGAAAACAAAAGCAAATATGAAAAATTACAATAAAGGAAAAATCACCAACAAGGAAAGAATCTAACTAAGAAGGAAAGAAAAATCAAAGACAAATAAGGAAAGAAACACAAATAAAAAAAACACTAAACTAACAAAACAAAATATGGAAAGAAAAAAAAAATAAGGACAAAAAATGCAATCTACCTAGGAAAGTAGGAATACACCCTAAATTAAGACCAAACAATTTTTTCACAATATTAATCTAACTAAATGTACCAATCCCCGGCAACGGTGCCAAAAACTTGATGTGGACTTTTGCAAGTGCACGGGTCAAGTAATAATATAGTGATTGTGAAATTGAATGTCGTCATCCTCCGGATTGGATTTTAAGTTAAATTAAGTATCATGAATATTCTTGCTCAATTTTATTTAGGGACCGAAAAGTAGTGAGCTTTGGAAACAAAGGCAATGCAAATTAAAGATGTGAAATTCAATTGAAAGAATACTTAGGGAATTGATTTCGTCAGTTTAGTTTATGATTGATTTTAGGGAATGAATTATAACACACGATTATTCTATGAATCTAAGAACCTTTAATCACAACTACCTCTCCCGAGCATAATTGATTCTCATGCATCTAACTAACTTGATATCCCTATCTAAGTTCATTAACATGCAAGGTTTTTAGTACTTTTGACCAATTCTGACGTTATTCTAAATTACGTCACGAGCTTACAATTTCTACTTTAGTCATGCAATCTTAAGCAAGTCTACGCTAAATCCCCTCTCCCGAACAAGATTCAACACTTAGATCATTCAACGCTGTCAACTTTACCGCCCATTCTGTTTTAGGGAAATATAGGAGTGTCGAGACGCCACAAGGCTAGCGTCGAGATGCTAGCTCTTAGTCAAGCCCACTTTTAGAAGCTTCCAACTTGATTCTTTTCGGCTCCTTAGCTTCTCTTGACGTCACAAACACTCGATCAATTCCAAATTCTCGTTTTAGCTCAAAATAACAATTTCCTTCAAAATAAACATTAAAGTGCAATAAAATGACTACGAATTACTCATAAACTAACTAAAATAAATAGGGAAAAATAGTTAGCTATGCTCGCTATCAACAATGCACATAGAAATTATTATACTTATCGCTAAAACAACAAATTATTTGTATAAGCTAATTGCACTAAACCCATTACAAATTATACAATCAATTTAGCAAAAGTAATCATCGACCCAAATATAATATATGATACATATTTGCAACGATACTTCAGAGGTTTAGAGCAACAGCTACCGTAGGGCAGTCAGCCACTCCTCCTCTGAATTGAGACAATCTCAGCCAATCCCTATTGCTAGAATAACTCATATTCCAATAGTTCTTAGCTACCGTTTTTCGGTCATAAAATCATTAACACCTTAACAATTTCCCGTAAGTGTTACCCTCCATTTTCAGATTCCAGAGGTCGCCCCCAACAATGCTACCGTAGGGAAAGTCAAATTTGGAAATGGACCTAAGAAACCCTATCCATTTCTGGAGTTTGCGTTGTTCCGACTCCCATGATCAAACCCTCCGTAGGGTGATCGCTCCCAGGGCGACTCACAAGCAGATCATAGGAATCTCACGGTGCAACCTAATGGAGGAGACCGTAGAATATGTTGACACGTATCCTGCTCCCACTTACTATAAAATACTCCCTCATTCACCTTGATATTGATCCATGCAAACACCATCCGTAGGGGGTCACTCCCAAGGTGACTCAAGGCCAAGCATGGACCTCACGTTGTGAACTCTTGAGAACGTGAGAGCAATACTTGATTTATTAAAATCTCGTTTTGTCATATTTCCTCCCACTAACTATTTTTAGAATTTTAGGGTCTATTACTTAGGTAAATTCCGACTAAGCGAATCTATCTAATTTTATGCTTTTATATAACTCTTATATCGGTCTCTACTCTAATGTCTAGGTGAATTAAACCCTTTTAAATTTTTTCAACAAAAAAAAAACCCTTTTAAATACCTAGTGGCATTGCATGCTAACATTAAACTATGATTAATTCAACTCAAGCTCCGGGTTTGTTCCCAGGTAGAAGGTGTTCCATAAACCGTCAACTTAAATACCCCCAGCCTAGACAGAACTTCACCGAGAGAGTTCCCTTATAACCATAGTAATGTTTTTCCTACTTAGTTCATTAAAACTATTTTAATACTAAGTAAGAAAATAATTCTAATCCTATTAGAATTCATGTGAGCTTAGGTCTAATTAATTTTAAACAATTTAAAATTAATTCAATTTTAACCTAAGATCCTATATTTGCATGTGCTACTCTTCGTTATAGGTTGACGATTTCTAATCATTTTATAACTATTCCAAGTTTTAATGATTAGCCCTATAATATGCTTCTATGGTGTTGAATAAAATAACAATCATATTCTAATTATTTTACACCATATTCTAAGCATTCATGACATTCAATTAATATAACTATTATATTAATCTATGAGATGTCATGCTTCATTCAATCCAATTTCCATTAATTAACATATCATATATACTAGTTAATCATCAATTAAATCGCATATTCTTTGACATTAATTCAATATAACCCTTATATTAATCTAAATTAATGTCATGCTCAATGCTTCCCATTTTCATCTTATTAATATAACACTTATACTAATTAATCATGAAAATCATGCATTGATTATTATTTTCATCCATAGCATAACACTTATATTATAACTCATGAAAATAAAATTAAGCATACATGTGACATCAACGAAATATAACACTTATATTTAACTAAATTAATGCCATGCTGCATGCTTCTCCAATTTCATATATTTAATATAACTCTTATACTAAATAACTCATGAAATTTAATCATACATAAATTTCATACATTATAACTATTATAACATACTATTATGCATGATTCATCCTTAACCTATTGTGGGGTTTTAAATACCATATGACATTCATAAAGCAAATAAATAGCTAAGTAGATGAATTTTTGGCATCCTAGGACTCAAAACAATAGAAAATTTACATTAATTAGTCTATAAAAGTCCTATCCAGCCGTGAATCAGCCCGAACAGCCTTGAATCGCGTCCAAACTCTTCGAACCGACAAAAAATTGGGTCGAACCACGCTAAACCATATATTGGGTGGAAGCGTATATCAGACCGTCTCGCATTGAAATTTGTTTAGGAAAAACCCATACATTGGCAAAGATAAAATTTCAGAATAGTTCTAAAATCTAAACTGACTAAGCATGCAATTCTGAATTCTAAAAAATTTAGAATTAGAGAATTTACGTGTTGGAGACCGAGATTCACCACAGCACTATGCTCCACGCACGTATATAGACATGAATCCCAACAAACACCACCAATTAGCGATCACCCACTATACTCTAAATTCTTGACATTTGGATTGTGGGATCCAATATCTTGAAGAAGGGAAGGAATATTCAGCATGGAAGTTGCTGCCTTTTCTTGAGAGAAGTTCTTGAGAGATCGGTATCAATTTAGAGAGAGGGATTTTTCATCCCCACATTCTTCTGAACCCTCTGTGTTATCTCATGAACGGCTGAGTGAAAGGAGTGAGGGGGGAGTTACACGATTAACTCCCCATTCCCCAAAATAATTATTATTAATTAATCTCATTAATTTAATAATTATTAATACTATATGTCATATACCTAATTAATTTAACCAAATTAATTTCAGTTAAATTAATTAATAACATATAGTTTTAAAATTAAATTAAATCATATTTAACTGAATTAATTCAACCGACTAATTAAATATCATATATCTAATTAATATTATATTTGAATTAAACTCAAATATGTCTCTCTCATTTAACCTATAGTTATAATGTGCATCCAATGTACATTAATTATGAACTATAGAATTAATTTAATCGATTCACATTTAATTAAATTAAATTTAATTAATTAATTCTCTAATTAATTCATTAATTAAATATCATATATTTAATTAATTCACTATTTGAATCATATTCAAATAAATCTCTCATATACTATAGTTTTAATATGAATCTCATTCACATTAAATATAATCTATAGTTTCAATATGAATTTAATTCATATTTTAATATTTGAACTCCAAATATTTATTTCTCGCATTAATTAATTTTGAATCACATCCAAAATTAATTTTATAAAGTAAAGTTTAATTCACCAATTAAACTTATATTATAATGTATCTTCATGCATTATCTTAATTGTATCAAATACAACATAATTCTCTTAACGAAGAGGGAGAAGATCGATTGGAGTGTTTAGCTGCCATTTCTCTCTGCTTAGTTCAATATTTTTCATTCGCCCTTCATATTTATAGTTTATAGTCAGATTACGTTTGTTTCTCGAGCCTTGGGCTTAGATTAGGCTTGTCTATGGTCGTCTAAGCACCGTTCATTGTAATTGGAACCTCGAGATTGTAAGTACATTTGTATTTTTATGAGATTCTTGGAGCTTTCTAAACTGAATGGTTGTGCATCTTTAGATTCTTGAACTTTAAGCATGATTTATTTGTTGTTTGTGGTTTTAGATTCTCGCTTTTATAATTAGCATGCGCAGTAGGTTAGATTGACGCCCTAACTCGCAGCTTGTATGTTAAAAACTCGCTAAGGAACTAATTTCCACGTAGCTAATGGATGGTTAGTTCAATAGTTAACATTAGATTGATTCGTGGGCACAGGTCCCAAGAGCAGACTCTAACTTTGTTGCTTGACATGCTAGATCTAGGGTCTAAGCCGATATTTCTGATTAATTAGATTTCTTCTGGTTGATTATGGGTGTTCTAGTCTAGAGCAACAATTAATTAATTTATTAATCGTGGCCAGGTTAATTTATTGATCAATTGCATGTTGGTTCAACGGGTCCGTTGGGTTAGCGCTCTAGGGATATCTTGTTCTTAATGCAGTTGCTTGATTAATTGACTTTGACGGGTTCGTGGGATTAATTAATTAGTAACTAGTAATTGAATCGATGGACGTTGGGATCAAATCAATTGATTTAGAGGACCAATTAGACAGCATGCATGTAAATCATTATCTGCTAATTGATGAGTAAAAAGTAAATGTACTAATCCCGAGTGTCTCCAGCTACACTGAGCGGCAAAGTGCGATTAGCCAACCTCTCCATTTACTTTTCTGTCATTTAATTTTCTATTAATTTACCAGCTATTCCCTGTGATCGACCTCGGCCACTACTACTGTAGAGTAGCTTAGTGATCGTGGAACTATAAATTCATTTTGACACTGGGAGCCTTGACACAACTCTCGCTCCATCACAAAACCTTCCAAAAGTAACCATCACCCGCAAAAATCACGAGAGGGGAGTTACCGCAAAGATCACCAAGACGAACAGTGTCGACCCGAGGCCGACCAGGCCGAGGTCAGGACGAAACCCCACAAGAGGTCAGGACCATCTTTGGAGGGAAAATCAGAGAAGAAAACCCGTTGAAGAGTTGAAAGTCATTCCATCAAGATTCAAGACTAGGGTAACGAACACTGGAAGAAGTCTGGGGGCTAAGAAGGAGAAGCTACCAGGTTGAGGCCAACTCTAGGCCGAAGCCAAGATTGACCTTCCAAGGTGAAAAAGTGTCCCCAAGATCACAATATCGATGCAAATTTGATTGCCGATGCAGTTGAACACAATACGAGGTTAGGATTGGAGGAAAACAGCCAGGTACGAAAAACTATGGATTATTCCAGGCTAAGGTCGAGGCCGAGGCCAAGGTCGATCCCACCCATGCCCAAGGCCGAGGCTGACCCTATCTTGAGATTGAAGGAGGCCAACCCTGCATGAGTTGAAAGTCGTAGCTGGTGTGTGGCTAGCTGAATGGATGGAATGTGAGATAAGATGATAAGTGAAATAATAAAGAAATATTCAGCCAACACTTAAGTGCAAGTATACACTGTCGCATGTAATAATAAAAAAAACCTTAGAAAGTATTCCAAGGGTATCGATCCCACGAGGACTAAACTGGAAATTCAGATTTGATGAAGAAACTGCTCAAATGATTGCTTTTGAAAAAGGTAACCAAAGAAAATAAGTTGATTGATTGGGTTTTTGAAAAGATAAATAAAACATGCAAATAACTAAATAAGAATAACAAATAAGATAAAACGAGGTATTCAACAGGGATTCATCCATAGGGTAACAACCATACTTATGCAATATCTAACTTTAGAGTGTTTAATGCATTGGGTCAGATTTAACTTTCTTTTGGCCCTTGTTTCCAAAAACCGTAAGAAGGCTAAGCGAGTACCATTATGCCCATTTCTGGGACTCAACTCCGACATAGATAATTCACGAATGCAACCTATAACCCTATAGTCGACATAGGGTGCCTTAGGTAGCTTGCCCTATACCGTCGAACAATCTCTTTCGAGCTTTTTCTCCTATATCACCTTTATGAGAACCGATATCGTTTGTCCCTTTCGAGATCAAACTCACATAGCATGCAAAGTCTAAGTGATCAAATTAAACTTAGCAAGATCAGAATGATATTCAATATAGAATGACATGCATTAAACCCTACTTAAGCAAATAAAACACTTTCAAGCCATTAAACCCTAAGGGAATTCACCACATTGAACCCCTCAACGGGATTTAGCTACTCATGATGGGATAAAAAGCAAATGAACACATTTTCATTGAAATAATTATGCAAATAATACAAAGTAATGAAAAGATTCAAGAGCTGGAAATAAAAGAGATAGCTAAATATTATGGGTTTTTTGTTTACACAATCCTTCTAGAGTTCGCTAAGACACTCCACTCTCTCACTTTTACAAGATGGGAATGGGTGAAACTCTCTACAAACCACAAGGTTTGATGTCTAACTCTCTCTCGGGTTAGAATTTGGTCATCTGAGAAGGACCTCGGGCATCCTTACTCATTGGCGTTGAGCCAGGGTTCTACACCACCCTTTTCTTCCAAGTGAGTTTTGCACCACCCTTTTCTTCCAAGTGAGTTCTGCTTGCATTTGACTTCGAATCCCGAGCTTATATAGTGTAGAAATTGGTTGAGGAGCTGCAAAATAGGTGCTGGAAGGTTGCCCAGTCCGTTTCGGGGTCACAACAACCGGTTAGGTGCGAAGAAGACTTATCAACAACGACCCGCGTGCGACTCAGAACGACCTCTGTTTTTTCAGAAATGCGGTAGCATTTCAATTTTTGCCTTCCCAGAAATGCAGTCGCATTTCTGGGGAATTCCAGCTTCAACTCTGTTTTTATGCACAACAACAACTAAGTCAAATTTGCTTCAAATCAAGTCTTTTTAAGCATAATTAAGCATAATTCAACACAAGTGACTCTCAACACCCTAACTTATCAAATTAACATGTTTTGAGCTCGAAAATAGTAAAATTGACCTAAACACTCAATATTTGACCAAGAAATGAGCTAAATATAAGGGTAAAATAGGTATATTTTTTACCCTTATCAGTAGCATCAACCTATTAACAGATGATGAAATTTCCAACTAAGGGTGTGCTACTTTACTACACTCAGAGAAACGACGAGGGAAGCAAATACTGACCCTTGGACAAGTCAGGGCCGAGGCCAACCGTGTCGAGGTCGAGCAAAGAAGCACCCTTCTACTATGGAACACAGATACGTTTTTTCCTCTTTCCTTTATTTTTTTCATTGTCTTGTTGAATTTGTCGCTTTGAACAACATTTGCAATTTGTAGGAGTAGGAGATTAAAATGCTTGATGCGCTAATCTTAATAATGGTTCCATGTTTAGTTTTGTTGTTGTAGATGATTCAATATCGACAGGCAAAAATATCCTTGGTAGAGTGGAAACCCCAATACTCTTCAAGGCAAACGACATGGAAATGTCCTTGGTGGAATGGAAACCCCGATACTCCCCAAGGCAAACGACAGGCGAAAAATGTCCTTGGTAGAGTGGAAACCCCAATACTCTCCAAGGGAAACGACATGGAAATGTCCTTGGTGGAGTGGAAACCCCGATACTCCCCAAGCAAAACGATGGGGCGAAAATGTCCTTGGTAGAGTGGAAACTCCAATACTCTCTAAGGCAAACGACATGGAAATGTCCTTGGTGGAGTGGAAACCCCAATACTCCCCAAGGCAAGCCACAGCCAGAGTATCCCCAGAGTCGAAGCTGAGGCTCATATCAAAATCATACCAATAGAGAAGGTGCAGGGACACTAAAACTTTGAGGTATGATGAACTACCTTGCGAGTTTCTTTTACTCAGGTTTAATCTTTAATTTCAAAATTACACTTGAGTAGGGGGCTGAGGAGGATAGACCATCGGTCGGTTGATGTTTTAAGCTTGTCTAAAAAGAATATACCTAGAAGGCCGAGGCCGACCAGGCTGAAATCAGTCATCACTTTTTTGTTGTTATCAGATATCATTCATTTATCATATACGTTGTTGTTATTAGATCTCGTTCATTTATCATGTATGCTGTTGTGGCTGAGGGTTGTAGTCGTCTAAGTCTAGGCCTACAATCAATTTTAATCATGCCCATGTTTGTCTAGGCACGAGCTAAAGGCCGACCAACCCAAGTACATGCTTACTGCCCTATGTGCTTTTTGCATGAAGGATGATGTTGAAATTATTGTGGTAAGAGGTTGTGGCCACCAAGTCACACCTAGGTTATTCTTTTGCAAAAATGTCACTATTCTGCTTAACCGATGCATGACATTAAGTGTTTTGGTGGGGCAAAAGGTCGAGGCCAACCAGACCATGCCCATGCC
Organism: Luffa aegyptiaca; assembly: GCA_017139565.1. Classification (NCBI taxonomy): domain Eukaryota; kingdom Viridiplantae; phylum Streptophyta; class Magnoliopsida; order Cucurbitales; family Cucurbitaceae; genus Luffa; species Luffa aegyptiaca. Next base: position 28,207,183 of record CM029403.1, read on the forward strand.
ATGTTTCGCAAGAATATTAATATTTGGATGAGGCATAGGGCCGAGGTCGACTAGGCCCTACCCATACCATCTTTCCACAGGAATAGGACTGAGGCTAACAAGGCCTTGCCCATACCATATTTCTACAGGAATAGGACCGAGGCCGACCAGGTCAAGCACATTCTAAGTGCTCATATCTTTATGGTAATCAATTTTGCTCAATCACTCTTTACAGGAGTATAAGGTCGAGGTCGAGGTCGACCCTAGCCTCTTCCCTCATTTTTCTTTTGCAAAAACTAATGTATGAGTGCAGGGAGCTGAAATTTGAGCTAATAGAGGATTGAGGTCGAGGTCGACCCTATCCTCTTCACTCACTTTTGTTTTGTAGAAACTAGTATCTTGATGTAGGAACTTAAGATTTTCAATAACATGGAGAGTGCCCGAGGACGACCCTATGGTCTTACTACGGGTGCCACATAAATGGTTAAGTGAAAGAAATACTTACATAGGGGGCTTAAAACAGAGGAATGAAATGAAGAAATGAGAAGGGTGAAAGGATGAAAGCCCCGGTGCAGCGGAAGCGCATCGATAGGACCTAAAATACAACACTTGGTTCTACGGCAAAGGGGGTTCAATTGGAGAGATTTTAGACCTAAAACCGATTGGAGACCTTTTGTGGGAGCTGAAGCAAGGCCAAAGAGCGGGAATCACTGAGGAACGTGTGGAGATCATGACGAAGACGTGCGGTTTTCGGTAGAATTAAGGCTTTCCTTTCATTTTCCTTATCTGTAGTTAGATTTTATGGCTTTTTCATGTTTAGCTTATATCGTAATGCCATGTTTGAGTAGCTAGACGTGTTTCTTAGGGATTGATGTAGTCTTTTAAGATTATGGATTGATTATTGGGATGTTTTGTGCTTTTATTCTATTTATGCAATTATGTTTAAATGTTTTCAATTAATTGACCACTAGTTGAATTATTTAAGTGTTGAATCTTGCTCGAGAGAGAGGATTTAGCGTAGATGAAAGGACCAAATTGGCCCTATATATTTATTCTTAATTTTGCTAGTTTTATGATAATTATTTTGCTTAATTGTATATTTTGTAGGTGTTTGGTGATAAGAGCTGATCGGGAGTCAATATTCCAAATTGATGTTAATTCGAGGAAATTAACGTGGTTTTGATCCATCTTGAATCCCATGGGGTGTCGAGGCGGTGAAGAGGCCAGAGCGAGACACTAAAGACACGAAAACAACGCCAAAAGGATCAAGAATTTAAGCAACCAAACAACGAAGACCCGAGAGGTGGCATCTCGACGCCACCTCACAGCGTGTAACGACCTGACTAAAAATCGAATAAAAAACATACAAAGGGGTCGCTACTACATGCATGAAAACGTAAAACTTTTAAAACTTTAAAGGCAGAAGAGACCATAGATAAAAATCTTTTATTTAATAAACTGGGCTCAGACCATAAGTCAGTTTACGATAACAAAATAGTCAAAACATGATAGACAATTTTCGTAAAGTTGAAAACTAATAACATCTGAAAGCATGAAACTAGGAAACTCGATCCTAGACTTCTAGAGACATGATTTGCAGCTGCATCCCATAGCCTAGCCAAGCCTCTGCTCTCGCCGCTCGCCTGATGTCGTCAAGTACCACTTGAAAAGGAAAGTCATGTAGCATGGGTGAGTATATAAGAATATACTCAGTAAGTAGCCCACTTAAGGGCTGAAACTGAAAGCATGAGATCTGATAACATAACATCTATTAGCATGAAACTTGATTATGGGTCTTAACATCATAGGGACTTAATTGGAATCATTCATTCGGGTTTCTAACCCTAGGGCAATGACTGAGTACATGAGACGTTCTGCCTAGGGTGTTTACCTATCCCCAACCTGCCAACTAGAGTGTTGTGTGGGTCAGTCGGTTAAGGCAAGTAAACTAGAGGCTAGCTGGCAACCTCTAGCAGAACTACACCAATCCCAACACAACACCCCTGAAATATGAATAATAAATACGGCGGAGCAACTGACGCATGAAAACATGCCTGGTGCCATCTGGCGCACGAATAACGTGCCTGATCATAAGCTCAACACCGTCCTGAACTGAGAGAGCGCACGATAACGTGCCTGACAAACTGAGTTCTACCAGCCCTGAGATGGGGAAGGAAAGACACTCTAGCTAACGTATGACTTAAGGATCTTTTAAGTCCATCTGAGGCCCTAATCGAGTCTAAAGTCCCCACACTAGGATCAGTCCTAACCAGTCACACTTGAAACTAAATTTCTAAATTTCTGGGTCTTAGCGACATAGGGACCTAACTGGAATAAACATTCGGGTTTCAAACCCTAGGGCCACAACTGATCACATAAATATGCTCTGTCTCGGGTGATGACCTGTCCCCAACCTGTGCCAACTAGAGTGTTGTGTGGGTCAGTCGGGTAAGGCAAGTAAACTGGAGACTAGTTGGCCACCTCTAGCAGAACTATACCTATCCCATCACAACAGCCCTAAAATATAAACATAGAATACGGTAGAGTAACTGACGCATGTAAACATGCCTGGTGCCAATTGGCGCACAATCAATGTGCCTGATCATAACTCAACATCGTCCTGAACTGAGAGAGCGCACTCTAGCGTGCCTGAAACTAAGCTCTAACAGTCAACTGATAGAACACACGCAAACGTGCCTGGCAACTAGGTTCTATCAGTCCTGAGATGGGGGAGGGACACACTCTAGCCACGAAAGACTTAAGGAATTTAATAAGTCTACCTGAGGCCCTGGAACGTAGTTGAGGTCCCTTATCTAAGTCTTTCCTAGGAGACAAATATGATCCCTAGGCGTATATAACCTTAACCTCTGAACCACTAATATGCTATCGAAAATTCGACAGCATAACGGCATACATATAGGAAACCCAAAAATTTTCCTTGCACCTGGAAACAAGAATGAAGCACTTCTATAGACACAACGAGTCAAATCTCACATCCAAACTTCAACTACAACTCCAATAAACCTTTAGCCCATCCTCCAAAACATGAACACAATCCAGGACAATCATGAATCAAACATTCCAAACATACTTACTTAATCCTACAAGCATAGCAACACTTAAGTCATGTCCAAGTAAATAACACTTAAACCAAATTCAAGTAAGCATACAACATACAAAGGAACATTTGACCAAGGCATGAAAACTTATCTAAAACTTCATTTCACTACCATTAAGCATACAACGGTTCCAAAAGCAACTATGTCATGTCTAAAAGCTACTTACATAAAGGCTAACTCAACATGCTACAACTCATTATAACATTTCCATGCCACACTCATGCTTCCAAAAGTTAACCCAACACACTTTACTTAAGCTTAAAGGCCAACTTAAGGATTTCAATTCATGCTAGCATATAATATTCACAAATAAAATGGGTCTAAAAATGGAATCTTAATCCAACTAGCCACTTTAAATTCTCAATTAACAAACAATGGTCAATTAGTCTAAGGCATAGAATTTGAATCCAAATAGCTACTTACCTTAGCCAAATAAACACTTGATTAACCTTCAAGAAATTCCTTAAATCAATGGGTATCCTTGATTAAACACTAAATTGACCAAAACACCTTAAATCTCACTTAACCATGCCCAAAACTCGCCGTAAACGCCAAAAAACGCCCCCAACTACTGCTGTTCGCATCTAAGCAGAATGCTCGCCGGAAAATCACGAAATCAAGCAGCTACAGCACCTGAAACTCGCTGGAAATAGCTGGGAAACGTAGAGGGAAACCACAAGTGAGAGAGTGAACGAAAGAGGGAAAGAAATCGAACCTTAAAGACGAGCAATCAAGAGAAAACTCATACCCACGCTGAAAAATCTTGTTGACTGCGCGAAGGACTACAATTCGCCGTCGCCGCCTTGCTTGCCGGAGCTACACGCTGGAGAAGGGAAAGAAAAGTGCTGGTCGGCGGCCCAAGAGAGAAAAAATGAAGGGAGGTGGTTGAGGAGCTCGGCCATCAGGCATGAAGATGAAGGACAAGAAGAGAGGGAAAAATGAAGATAGAAAATGCGTGTGGCTTTACCTATAGGGTTTGGCTTGGTCCCAACTCTCATAATTTACGAAAACGCCCTTCAGCCTATTAATTTCATACCAAGGTCAATTAAAACTTCAATTAACTCTTCTAATTTCAACTTTGCTAGTCGAAATTTGGTCCATTAAGTTTATAACTTGAAAAAATGACGATCACCTGGATTTAACGGCGTTACACAACGTCTCGACACTACGAATTCAAAAGACCAGCAAAATCATCGTCAGCATCAAGACGCCACCCACGGCGTCTCGACGCCACTTCGTTATTTAAATATAACAGTTTGCGACTTAGGTCAGAAGTTTTTGGGGGGACAACAGCTGATTTCTCGATTTCTCCTCTTTGTTCTCCTCTTCTTTTATGTTCTTTGTAGTTTTAGGTTAGTGTAGGTTGGTTTCTCGAGCCTTGGGCTTGGATTTGACTTGTCTATGGCTATTTAAGCATCGTTCACTGTAGTTGGAACCTCGGGATTGTAAGTACATTTGAGTTTTATGAGATTCTTAGAACTTTTTGTTCTTAATGGTTATTTTCCTTGAGTTTTCTGTGCTTTAAGTGTGTTTTACTTGCTGTTTGTGACTTTAGATTCTCGCTTTTATAATTAGCATGCATAGTAGGTTAGATTGACGCCCTAACTCGTAGCTTGTATGTTAATCACATGCTAAAGAACTAATTTTCAAGTAGCTAATGGATAGTTATTTCAATAGTTAGCACATAGATCGATTCGTGGGCACGGGTCCCAATAGCAGTTATCTGACTTTGTTGCTTTACATGATAGGTCTAGGGTCTAAGTCGATATTCCAAATTAAATTAGGTTTCTCCTAATTAATTATGGGTATTCTAGCGTGAAGCAACAATTAGTTAATTTATTAATCATGGCCAGGTTAATTAATTAATCAATTGCATGTTGGTTCAACGGGTTCGTTGAGTTAGCGCTTTAGGGGTATCTTGATCTTAATGCAATTACTTAACTGATTGACCTCGACGGGTTCGTAGGGGTTAATTAGTTAGTAATTAGTAATTGAATCGATGGACGATGAAATCAAGTCAATTGATTTAGAATACCAATTAGACAGCATGCATGTAAACTATAATCTGCTAATCAATGAGTAAAAACAAATGACTAAACCCTAGTGTCCCCAGATACAGTGATCGACAAGGTGAGATTAGCCAACCTCCCATTTACTTTTCTGTCATTTAATTTCTCGCAATTTTATTTTCCCTTGCAATTTAACCATCCCCTCTTCAACCCCCCTTCTGTTACCCAAGCACAAAAGAGGTTAGAAGTAAGCCAACTGTTCCCTGTGATCGACCCCGGCCACTACTACTGCAAGTAGTTTAGTGATCGGTGATTATAAGTTTGTTTGATCCAGACCTTCGACAAGTCCCATCAGTAGACTTTACTAATTGCATGACCAAAGTAGAATTTTAAGATCGGGAGATTTAGAATAACTTTAGAAGTTGTTAAAAGAACTGATTAAAGGGACACCAAAGCCTTGCATGTTAATGAAATTAGATAGGGATATCAAGTTTATTGTATGCATGAGAATCAATTATACTCGGGAAAGATAGTTGTGATTTACCGTTCTTAAACTTATAAAATAATTGCACGTTAAAAATTCATTCCCTTTAATTAATCCAAATCTAAATTGATGAAATCAAATCCCTAAGAATGTTTCAATTGAATTTCCAACCTTTAAATTGAATTACCTTTGATTCCATATTCTCATTCTTTTTTGTTCTCTAAATAAAATTGGGCAAAAGTATTCACGGTAATTCGTTTAACTAGAAAACCAATCCAGAGGACGACATTCAATTTCATATCACTATATTATTACTTGACCCGTACACTTGCTGTTAGCCTTTTGCGCATCAAGTTTTTTTGGTGTCGTTGCTGGGGATTGGCATATTTAGTTAGATTGATATCGTGGAAAAATTGTTCGGTCTTAATTGAGAGTGTATTTTATTTTATGTTTTAGGTAGTTGCATTTTTTTCCTTTTTTGGTTTTATTTCCATATTTGTTATTTTCCTATTTTAGTGCTTTCCTTAATTTTTTTTTATTTTTTCCTTGATGGTTTTTTTCCTTTTTTTCTCTTTTCCTTATTTGTTTTGTTCTTTCCTTATTTGTTTGTGTTTCCTTTGTAGTTTATCTTTTCCTTTTGATTGTTTCCTTTTCTCTTTTCTTTCCTGGTTAGTTATTCCCTTGTTAGGTTAGACTCTTTCCTTAATTGTTGTTTATTTTTGCTTTGAGTCATAGTCCATTGTTCTTGTTGTGCTGTTATTTGGTGTTTGCATCCAATTGAGAGCCTAGTTATCGTTGTTGCTTTAATTGACTTGAATGACTTTTTATAATTTTGGGTGGCCCGTTAGGGAATCTGAGCTTGAAGTACCAACACCATCTTCCAATTTTTCATTTTCAAGTTATACCCCTTTAGAAGAAAATTCTCCCTTAGAAAGATTACCTCAAAAATACATGGAGGAGTCTAGAGCAATGAGTCTAAAACTTTAAAAATCTATGAAAGGACTTCAGACCCAAAGGGAAGTTAGTGAAGTGGGATCCACTTCCACAGTGGTCTAGTGAGTCATGTGGCTACTGATTCATCAGCACCCATCCAGGAGCTTAATTCTTTCGATTTTGCTAAGGTTGAGCATTTAGAGGTGAGTTGCTTTGATAGTGGGGAACAATTGGAGGGTTTTAGCACCGACCAAGAGCACGTTTGTTAGGAAGAAAAAGAAAATGAGCTTGTAGTGTCAGAGGAAGTTCAGAAGGTAGAGTTTAAGGTTGAAAAGACTTCGTCTGTTTTATCTTCTCCATCCTCTATGGATCATGACTGTTCTTTTTTATGTTCTCACGAGCCTGTGTTAGAGTCTGAGACCCTTTATTTTGATATTTCTCCTTTTATGCTTATTTTATTCAAAAATACAAAAAAATAATTTCATTTTAGGGGCTCATGAGAAGCTAGTGAGCTTGCTAGCAATAGTGAGTTTTATCGATTCAAGGAAGAAGGACCCAAAGATGAAAGTGTTAATATCTAAATTACAGAAGAAATTTTGGATCTTAGGCACTTAATGAGCTCAGTTTGATCATTCTTTACATGTTGTTCTAAAGAAGAAAAACAGAGTCATGGATACCAACCTCTTTAAATGGAGAAATTGGTTGGATTCTTTTGATGTTTTTCTTCTCCAATGGATCACGAACCACCACTTGATCTTCCTTGTTATCCTCAAGTCTTTGGAGCGGATTGTGGGGTCCTCTAGTGATTGAATTTGAAGGGAAAAGCTTGAAGAACAAGCTATGGAGGTGGGTTATGGTGAGAGATGATTTTAGCAGTAATTCCTTAAGGTTCAAGATTTTTTTTTCTTCAGCAATCTTCTTCCCTTTTATAGAGAGATCAAAGCTCAAGTGATAACACCTGAGATTGACACCAATTAACCACAATTAAGTGGGAAATTGGGTGGCTTAAGTGAGGGGAGTGCATGGGTTTAGTCACCATGCACTCCACCTCAAAAAATTAAATTAATTTTGATTTAATTAAATCTAAGATTATCTTGGATTTAATTTCTTAATTATTCAATTTCAATAATCTGAAAAATATAAAATCCAATTTTAATTTTTCAATTTTAAATTAATTCAAAATTAATTTAAAATAATTATTAATTAATTTAATATCCAATATTAAATTAATATTTTTCCATCAATCCCGAACATTTCTGAAATTTTATTTTCAACCATGAATCTCTATTCATGTTCTTGGTATTTAAATCATATTTAAATATGAAATCTCTCACAACCCGGTTTACACAAAACCCGACGTATCAACAACGTCAAACCTATTCAACCAATTCCCTAAAGTGAATTTTAACTTTATTCTAATTCAATCCATCATATTGTTCCAAAGGTTAGTCTCGAGCTAGCAAGGGGACCTAATGGACCTACAGATCATGGGCTCCAACGGTACGAGGTTTAACCGGCTAAACCGTTTTAACCTAGTTAACCAACACCCGTTAACTACCGAGACACTCCACTATAGCCTAGTAGTTGAACTCCCCTCACTGTAGATATATTTCCTTCCACTCAATATAACCATAATTTAGTCAATCCTTCACAGGTCGTTCGTTACTATAGCTAGGTCAAATGTTTGTTTTACCCCTATAGCACATCTTTGTTCCTTAAGTCCACTGGTCCTCTAATGAACATTTTTTTTATGGTCCAACCATTAAACAAAGTCCCTCTTGGGCCAATGAGAGGGTAGGGTCCCTTGTTCAATCCTTGGAGTCAGCACGTAAGGGAACAACCTCTCTATTATCCCTGAATTGGGTAGGAGTGAATTTCGACTTGCTATACTATGTCCCCAACTATCCATCTAATGTTATCCCCAAAATGGTAGATTTATTGAGTGGCACTATTGAACCACTCTCACCTATACAGATCAGAGGATAATCTTAAATCAACAGGAGTTCATAGTAAGCTCAGGATTAAGATCGAGTTACCTAGGTCATCGCATTGAAATAGTCAGTCTTAACAGTAAACAACGTTATAAAGTAAGAGTGACTTATTTCTCAGTCCTGTCTTGTGTAAACATCTTTTACACGGGATGCCCCTACTCGCATGTCTCTACATGGACGATCCAGGATCATGTCGTTTGCCTCATTCGCAAAGTAGGCCGCATCCATATTGTTACCAGGATAAGGTACCTAGCCTTATCCATTTACTATTGACCATTTAGGTTATATACTCAAACTTGATCTCTGTCTACATGTACGATATAGTTCGAGTATTTCATGTTATAACCATGGATGTTTCCATTGGATTTAAGGTATAAAACAAACAATTTCACTAGATAACATCTTTATTATAAAAAGGATAACAAAACTTGAGTTCTAGGACATAAACCCCAACAAAAGAAATATGAGAGTTTTTATGTGCCTTGAAAGTCTACACGAGCACGTCGAGCTAAATACGTTAAACAAGCACTTGTGGGAGCCAACCCAAGTTAGTTCATTTTTGTTTTGTTGTTTTTTATGTTATTGTTGTTTTTGTTTTGTAGGTGTTCTTGTGCTCTTGTCTTCGCTAACATCCATGATAAGGTCGTCATTATTCAGGGCAGTATCATTCAACGCCTTTATTTTTTTCGTATTCTCATGCTTGTTTCAGGCTTTAGTTTTCTATACATTGAGGACAATGCATGTTTTCAGTTTGGGGGTGGAATGCTTTACTTGTTGGGCCCTTGAGCATCTGAGTTCGAGCCATATTTTTTTAGCTTATTGTGAAATCGGCATATGATTATTTTGGATGCTATTTTGTATGATTACGATCTCCTAGGATAGACGTTCTTGTCAATTTTTAAGCTTTTGATGAGTTGTAAGCATGAGTGCCCCAAAAGGAAGACTTTTTAAAACTTTGCTAGGAGATGTCTTGCATTAGTAGAGTATTTTCCTTGGTTTAGAATTGGACTTAAATGCTTAGGAGCGAATTATTAGGTTCATATGCTTGTTGTCACCTCGATAGGTGTAGGAAAGAGTTAAAGAGTTAATTTTTGAAATTAGCATGTTTAATCTTGCCTAGGAGGCAAATAAAGAATATGTGCTTATCATGCTCATAAAGAAAAATCATTCTTGTTTTTTCACTCGAAAGAAAAATTATGCCATGGTTTGTGCACAATATGAAATGTTTAATAATATTTTAGGCAATAAAAGCTACCTCTGTTGTGATCAGCTGGGCCAACCAAGGATGAAACTCGGGTTATGGGACCCTACAATAGGTGTGTGAAAGCTAGTGCCACTTATAAATGCGTAATTCAATTAATTTTAAAGCACCTAGGTATGGATAAAAACAAACTAATTTGTTCCATTGGCTCATTAGTAAATCCTTAGTACCAGTGTAGGGGGAAGATGAGTTGAGAGTTTAATAATCCAATCCCGAGCTAGTAGAGTCTAATCTAAGTAAGTTAGATCTCTCTTATGCAAGTTAATTTTGGAAAAATTTTAATTTGTCTCCTTCATTGGGCCTTATGTGCATGCCTCTTAATTGCTTAATTATTGACTTTTGAGCCTTGAGGATTGAGTTATGTTTGTTGCATCTATTTTCAACCTATGATTAATTTTTAGTTTGCTCGAGGACTAGACAAAGCTTAAATTTGGGGGTGTTTGATAGCACGTATTGCGAGCTATTTTTCTTGATTATTTTAGTTGGTCTTTGAGATTAAATTGGCCAAAATTATGCACTTTGATGTTTGTATTTTAGGAACTTGAGTTTTGGCATGAAATGGAGCATTTGGAAGTTATTTGGGTGTTCAGGACATAAAAAGAGGCAAAAAAAATAAAAAGGAATAAATTTGAAGCACATCAACCCGAGAGGGCAGTAGGTGCGTACGTGGGACAGCGTCGAGACGCTGTCTTAGAGTGTGTCAAAAATATTCCTTATTTGTTTGGGTGGCAAAGGACAACATCTAGATGTTATCCCTAGCGTTTCAACGCTGTCGACAGGTTTTCTATAAGTACAACACTTGGTTCTACGAAAAAGGCAAGTTCAATTTGAGAGATTTTAGACCTAAAATTGATTGGAGACATTTTGTGGGAGCTGAGGCAAGGCCAAGAAGCGGGAATCACTAAAGAACGTGAGGAGATTGTGACGGGGACGTGCGGTTTTTGTCGGAATTGAGTTTTTCCTTTTTCATGTGTAGCTTATATCGTAACGTCATGTTTAAGTAGCTAAACGTGTTTCTTAGGGATTGATGTAGTCTTTTAAGATTATGGATTGATTATTGGGACGTTTTGTGCTTTTATTCTATTTATGCAATTATTTTTAAATGCTTTCAATTAATTGGCCACTAGTTGAATGATTTAAGTGTTGAATCTTGCTCGGGAGAGAGGATTTAGCGTAGACTTTACTAATTGCATGACTAAAGTAGAATGCTAAGATCGGGAGATTTAGAATAACTTTAGAAGTTGTTAAAAGAACTAAACTCAAAGCCTTGCATGTTAATGAACTTAGATAGGGATATCAAGTTTATTTAGTATGCATGAGAATCAATTGTACTCGGGAGATATAGTTGTGATTTACGGTTAATGTAACGCCCCGCGTTTCAAAATTATGACACTTTGGATTAATCAAGTTTAAATTATAGTTTGCAAATATTGGAATTTAAATTTAGCCTTCAGTTGATATTTTAAAGTCAATTGGGATATTATTTTTCCCCTTATTCTTCTTATGCGTTGTTGCTGAGTGATTATTGGTCAGTTAGTTTTTGCAGGATTATGAGGAGTGTGTTGTGCGTTTTTTCTACATAGTGGGCAGTTATTTGGATTTATGAGAATTAAGTAATTTTTTTTTTTAAAAAAAAAGAGCAAAACCCTCATCTCTCTCTCCCTTCCTTTCTCCCTCGCATTGATACCCCCTCCCCTTCGTTTTCTTTCTCCTTTATTTTTCCTAGCCGTCAGCCCTATCTTCACTTGCTTCTTCTTCTTCGTCGATCCTGCCTTCTCGTGTCGTCACCTCCTTGTGTTGTCGTCTCTTCCTCACGCAGCCACTCCCCTCTCGCCGGTTGTTATTCTCTTTCCCCGTGTGTAGTAGATCCACGACACTCACGAGGATCGCTGTCTTCCCGTCGATTTCAGGCAGCAGTGTGTAAGTCTCTTTTTTTCTCTTATTCTTAGTTGATTAAGCTCGATCTGACCTTTTTCTCTCTCGTCTTTGTTAGATCCCACAAAACCAGCATCTCGAATCTCTTTCCTCTCGCGATTTCGTCCCTGTCCAATGTGATTTGGGTGTGGATTCAGCCCTTTTTTAGTGTCAATTGCGAATTTCAGTAAGTATTAGTGTGACCCACTCCCTATTGCTTCAAATTTAAGTTACCCATGACCCATAAAGTGTTAATCTGAGTTACTCATTCCTTATCGCCTCCCAAATTGCAGGTTCCGACCATTTTCGACGCTGTACAACACCTAATCATCACTGTTTGGTGCTGATCAGTAAGTTCCATTGCCTTTAAAACCTCTAGAAATTTTTGTAGTTTTCTTTAGATTAACATTTAACCATTGGGTGTTCTTTAGTTTCAGTCTTAAACTTAATATGAATCCCGTGCAGCACGTGTTCATAGGATTTTGGTGTTGGTGTTGTTCGACATTTTCTAGCAAGCAATCAATTTTATTTTGGTAAGCTTAAGCGATTTCCAACATGCTTTAGGCTCAGTTGAACTCATTTAGAGTGTTGGCAAAAGGGCTAAGTTATTCCCTAACCTTTAGAATGTCTCTATTGTGCCTGTAGGTCCGTGTAGAGCCTATTCTAGTATTTTCCAGCAAGTGTTAAGGAGCGCTTTTAAGCTTGGGTAAGTAGTTTCTACCTAGATAAGCCTGTTTGTTTGCTTAAGCATGTTGTTTATTTACTTGCTTTGCTTTCATGTGTTATGTTTGTTTTATATGTGTAATTCATTGAGTGAGATAAGCATGTTGCTTGATACATTTCTTAAGCATGAGATATTGTTGATGTTTGCTATGTTGCATGTGGGTCATGTGTGCATAGTGTGTGTGTTCATTGGGGAGAGGCAGAGCATGATGTGTAAATCATGTGTTGGGTGTGTGTGCGGAGCATGACACGATAATCACGTGTGGGTGTGAGTGCGGAGCATGACGCGAAATTCACGTGTGAGTGGCGTTATGCATGGTGCGTAATTCATGTGTTGGGTGGATTTGCGGAGCATGACACGAAGATCACGTGTGGGATGTGAGTGCGGAGCGTGACGCGGAAATCACATGTGAGTGTGCGGGCATGGCGTGGAAACCATGTGGGGGTGCATAGCATGATGTGTGGATTCATGTTGTCATCCCATTTGCATGAAGCATGTGTTGGCATCGTTTTTTTAATGATTAAGAGCTTGTTGGTTTCTTTATCGCTTTACAGACATGATGTTGTGTGTGAATAGCATGTCGATGTAGTTGTTTGTTGTTAGGTGGCTCATCGAGTGTGAGTGTTGCCAACACCACAAGTGCACGGGCCGCAAGTAATATAAAACAGAAATATTCCGAGTATCGAATCCACAGGGAGGCGAAGCGAAAATTAAGCAAAGCAATAAAGTCTTGAACACTAAAAATACTTGGGAGAAATAATTTCCAGGGACCAAAACATGAAATTAAAATGAATTTAAAATTTAAGCAGATAAGGAAATTAAAGTGATCAATCAAGAAAAATAAAATAAGGAGAAAGAGTTTTGAATGGGAAGTGGGGTCTTGAAAATCAATTATTAGCTAAATAATTATTACAATTATCATATCTCGTTGCCCAACTAATTATAATCCTAGAATCTCTGTTAATCCTATAGGTTCTCCTGTCGGTTTCCCGTAATTATAATTAATCCATTTTAACAACCTAAGTGTCCTTAGCGCCATTAAAATTCGTTAATTATTACGCTCTAATTCATTTTAGGAATCTAAGTTTAATCAACTAATCTCGTTGTCACGACGGGCAATTAAACTAGTTGCATGGATTATGATCTATACTAATTTCTCTCTGTCGAGTTTACATTAAGAATCAGATCAATATACAATTGGCTAGATTGCATACAACATTACGAACATTCATACAAATAATCAGTAAAAGAGGGCAAGAGATAGGCAATTATAACAACATTTAACTATATAATTTCATTTCAAGACCCCAAATTGGGGTTTAGCTACACATGGCTAAAATATTCACAAGATATATAATGGAAAGCATTAAATTGGGCAAAATAAATGGAAAGGAAACGACCGTCGAAGACCCCGTCGCTGGCGCTTGGAGTCCCTCCGAGCACACCTTCAGCCTCCTAGAGTGCTCCCCAAAGCTCCCCAAAATTTTCCCACGAAGAACTCTCAAAAAGGCTAAAAAGCCTCGAGAGAAGGCTCCAAAGGAGCCAAGGAAAGAAAGGAATGAATGGAAGAATGAACGATTGATGCATAAAATGGGCACCAAAGGGGTCCTTATATAGGCCCGGAAATAGGACAACGTCGCGACGCTATCGGCACAGCGTCGCGATGCTATGACGTCACTCAACTTGCTGGCCAAGAAATGAGACAACGCTGTCCCCACAGCATCTCGACGCTGTGCGGTTTTCAGACCAGGCTGGCGCGGATTGGGCTTGCAATTTGGACCTTTCTTCATTTCTTTTTGGATCTTCTTTGCATGGTTGACTTCTTGGGCTCCCCCTTGACCCATGTATGGAAATTTGCGCTTGGATAGCTCATTTTAGGGTATTTTCCATCAAAAATCCATAATTTGCTCCTAAAGACCAAATAACAAAATATTTAAGATTTCTTCAATAAAAACGCAATTAAAGCGCCCAAAAGCTTAATAATTTAGGACTAAAATAGCGACATTTCTGCCCGCTATCAGTGAGCTATTTACCAGTATTGTGGTTGTACTGGTACCCCTCCCCTTTCTTTCCCGCAACATTTTCCCATTACGCAGGTGTTGACGAGATTTATGTGCCCCGTGATGTAGATGAGAAAGGTCACGAGGGATGACAACATGGTTTCACGTATTTGTTTATTTTTATTTGTTGGATAGGATAGTTCTTTATTAGTTGATGATTAGGTTGATTCTAGTATTTTGTTGTTGAGATAGAGCAATCTTTAGTTGTTAAACTTGTTGTAGTTAATGCTTTTGTTAGGTTATAAATATGTTTAAGATCAATAAAGTTAAGTTGACTCTAGATATTGAAAGGATTGGAATTCCCAATTCTGTTACAGCGGAAGCAATTGGACCGTTCGTAAATTAATTTTGTTCTACAAAATACCAATACATTGGCAAAAGGTTAAGCGGTGAAAAACATACCTCCGTTGATGACTCTGAATACTTCAACGGACACCACCACGAGGCTACCCTGCTATTCTATGAGATTAGGAACGTAGTTGTGGGACTACTAATCTTGATTAAGAAAAACTCTTAGAGTGAAAATTTCTCTCTAGAGTTCTTGAGAGAATATGTGAGGAATGCTAGAATGAGACCTTAGGGCTAGGGTTCTCATAACATTTCCTTTTATAAGAGAGGAAACCCTAATGTGAGGTTAGGAAACAATCTTGACCGTTAGATCAAGATCAATTACTTAATTAAATGATATTTAACTAATCATATTAATTAATTAAATTTTAATTAATTAATCATATTAATTAATTAATCTCATGCACATTTAAATCTTATTTAAATGTAATTTCCTCACATAATATATTTTAATTAAACTTAATTAAATCACATTTAATTAATTCAATTAAACTAATCAATTAATTAATTTCAATAATTAATTAATTTTACAATTAATTAAATATCTCCCATATTCAATTAATTACATATTAGAATCATATTCTAATAATTCCCTCATAGACTGTAGTTTAATTAAATCTCATTTAATTTAAACTAAATTGAATAATTAATTAATTCTTCTTCTAATTAAATACCATATATTTAATTAGACATATATTTGAACTCTTTCAAATATATCAATCTCTCAATATAATAAAGTTTAATTTCAAATTAGACTTTATATTTTAATGCATCACCATACATTATATTAATTTGTATCTCATACAATTAACTTAATTCCCAATATGAATTTGAACTATTCAAATTCTCTCAAGATATATTTGTTCCTAATTACTCTTTACGAGCTAGCAGGGGGACCTAATGGACCTACAGATCAGAAGCTCCAATGATATGAGGTTAACTGATTAAACTCATTAATCAAGTTAACCAATATTCATTAACTGTGGGTCATTCCACTAAAGACCCACATCTGAACTCTTCTCACTTTAGAATATTTTTGTGTCCATGGATGTAGACCTATGCCGGTAAGTCAATCCTTCACAAGTGTCCGTAATCACAGCTGGGTCAAATTACCGTTTTACCCCTGTGTTACATCTGTCTCCTTAAGTAACAACGCTCCTCTAATGAACAACCTGTTTATGGTCCAACTCTGGGTACCATATCTTGATAACACTATGTGATACGGCCCGCTTTGTATTCGATACATACGTATTGATCCAAGTCCCTCTCGGGCCAGTGAGAGGGTGGGATCCCTTTGTTCAAGTCCCGAAGTCACCACTTAAGGGAACACTCATCTACTTCTCCTAGAAGCGGGAAGGAGTGAATTCCATCTTGTGTTGTCATGTCCCCAGCCCCCCATTCGGTCTTGTCCCCAAGAAGGTAGGCTTATTGAGTCGGTGTATTGGCCACTCTCACCCATGCTAATCAAAGGACAATCCCTCATGAGAAGGAGTTCATGACACACTCAGGATTAAGACTGAGTTACCTAGGTCATCCTATTGAAACAGTAACCTAACTAGTTAACGGTGTTATAACTAATGGTTGACTATTTCGTTGTCCGGTCTTATGCAAACTCATTGCATAGGATACCCCCGCTCACATGTCTCCTACATGGACGCCTTGGATCAATACGTCTGTATCGAATACAAAGCGGGCCGTATCACATAGTGTTATCAAGATATGGTACCCAGCCTTATCCCTATACTCTAGACCTTTTAGGTTGTTACTTGAACACCGATCCCCGTATGTCCCCACATACTAGTTCAAGTTACATATAAACAACCTTGGATCTTAGTTTATTGGATTTGGGTCAAATTGTGCAATATTTAACAATAACACTTTATTGTAGAAACTCAATAACATTTTATTGAAACAAGTATACAATTTGTTTACATTCACTATCTACGAGTTTTAGGGCATAAAACCCAACAGATATTAGGTGCATGTTATACTTAGAAGGATTGTAGTTCTGACGTTGATTGTGAATACGAGACCTGACTCGTATCGTGTTGTGAAGTTGAATTCTGATGTGCTGAAGTTAGGTGGAGTAGTCAAGAATAATATAGAAGTGTTGTTTTGTGTTTATCGGGTGATTAAAAAATTTTGGTTTTGTCCTATGTATGTCGTTATGCTGACGAA
This sequence comes from Luffa aegyptiaca, assembly GCA_017139565.1. Lineage (NCBI taxonomy): Eukaryota > Viridiplantae > Streptophyta > Magnoliopsida > Cucurbitales > Cucurbitaceae > Luffa > Luffa aegyptiaca. Next base: position 28,224,183 of record CM029403.1, read on the forward strand.
TTTTTTGAAGCTCTCGGTTAGTTTGAATATAGGAGGTTAGTAACATAACTAGGCTAGATAATAATAAAACCTAGGGCGTTACATATAAAATAATTGCACGTTAAAAATTCATTCCATTTAATTAATCCTAATCTAAATTGATGAAATCAATTTCCTAAGATTTTTTCCAATTGAATTTCCAACCTTTAAATTGCATTAGCTTTGATTTCATATTCTCATTCATTTTTTATCTATAAATAAAATTGGGCCAAAGTATTCACGGTAATTAGTTTAACTAGAAAACCATTCCAGAGGACGACATTCGATTTCATATCACTATATTATCACTTGACTCGTACACTTGCGGTTAGTATTTTGCGCATCATTGTGCACTTTGTGTGCAAGTTGAGTTTTTCTGTGCAGGAGCTGATAAAGAAGAAGAAGAAAGATCATCTAAGGATCAAAGAAGTAGACTTCGATTGAAGGCTGCAAATCCCTTCGAGCAATCAACGTTATAATTTGCACTTCTGGGAGGCAACCCATAAATAAAAATAATTTCTATCCCTTCTCTTTTTATTTCTTTTTGCTTTTTGTTTTTCTAGTTTCTATCTTATGTCTGCTTTTTTTTTTTTTTGTTGGACCTTTTGAGAAAAACGTTTTTTTTTTAGGCCTTCTAGATCGTTATCCTCCAACCGTAGAGCTTAAATTCAAGGGAGTTTTCATGTTCCCCTTTCATTTTGTCCTTATTTTTATCCTATTTCATACATTGATGACAATGTACGATTTTAGGTTGGGGGTTGAGTGCCTTGCATGCATATGTTTTGGTTGAGTTTTGATGCACCTGAGCATTAGGCTATTATGTTTTGCATGCAATGTTTATTGCTCTGTGTTTATTGATTGAGGCCATGCATCTAAGCATTGGACCTATTTTATGAGCAAATTTTAAAATTTTGAGCATGATTGTTAGGATGATTTGGTTGCAAACTTTTGTGATCATGAGAGATGATGATATTGCTGGGTTAAAATCTGAAGCGCAACGAAATTTATCAGAGAAGTTTTAACTTAGTTTTAATTAAGAATTAAAATACTAGTACATTAAAGTAATTTGGAATGTTCAAATTTACTCAGGGAAATAATATAATGTATGGAGGTACATTATACTATAAAGTTTATATTTTGATTAAACTTTATAATATAAATTTATTTTGAATTTGATTCAAAATTAATTTATGGAAGAATTATATATTTGAAGGAGTTCAAATATTAATTTTAATATGAAATGGGTTCATATTAAAACTATAGGTTAAAATTAATGCGCATTGGATGCACATTAAACTATAGGTTATATGACAGAAATATAATCGAATATGATTCAATTATAGGATAAATTAAAAATGTAATACTTAATTTCATAATTAATTAATTAGTGAATTAATTAATTATTTAGTTTGATTAAATTTGATTTAGTTAAATTAATTTAATTAAAACTATAGGTTATGTGAGAGATAATCATTTCAATATGATTTACATGAAATAATTAGTTAAATTTGATTTAATTAATTACTAATATAATTAATTGATTAATGGTTATTTAATTAATTAAATGAAAATTATTTTATTTTATTTTTTAAAAGTAAATTTATTCAGGTAACTAATTTTGGTTACGTGAATGTGTGGGTAGATCCTAAACCGACTCCTTCTCTCCATAACAACCTGCTACATGTTTGGGAGGTTGATAGATTCCTTCCTGCTTAGGCGTGGAGGGCAATCTCAAATGATCTGACTCATTCTCAATCTGGCATTCCAACATCTCTCTCATTAGAAAAAGCTCTCTCCAGAGATTTCTCCCAAAAATTCTTAGGACTTGTATGGTAGGCAATCTAGATTCTGTTTTATGTTTTCAGATTCACTGAATTCATTGAATATGCGTTTGACAGATGTGTTTTTAAAAACTGTTTTTGGATTGTGTGATCTAAATAGTGAAAATTCTGAAAACAACTTTTTTATGTTTTCATTGTATCCAGATTTTGAATTTGAAAATTTTAAATACAAAATTAAATTAAAAAAAGATAAACTTTAATAAATATAGTATTTCAAGCTATAAACTCAATTTATTTTTGTGAAATTAAAATTTGTATAATATAATGTATTATAAATTATATGTCATTGCAAAAAAATAATAAAAAAAAAATTATAACACATAACATGTTTATAAATTGATTAATAATATTTTATATTCAACTTTGTATTAGTTAATAACTAAAAATAATTTATGGTTTATAAATATATTATCAAACACATTTTGAACCATTATTTAAATTCGGATTCAATTTCTGAGTCTGTTACCAAATATCTGAAAACATGAAATACAACTCTGTTTTCATTGAACCCCTTGTTTTCAAATTTCTGTTTTCAGATCAGCAACCAAACGCACCTTTAAGGATCCCACCATCCTTCAAGCCTCTTATCCATCTGAGAATACTAGTGAAGAACTAGTTGTGGTGTCGCTTGGAATAGAAGAGATCGTGGTGTTACAGAGAAGAAAGAATTTGTGACTTCCTCCCCAAGGCGTTTGGCTTCTAGGATTAGAACTTAGATTTAAATTAATTTTAACAACATTCTTAACCTCATTAAATGCATTAGATAAATGGTTTATGTTCTGTATTTTAATTGCCAACGTACTTTTGTTTGTTAATTAAAACTGAGCAATGATCTGATTAAATAGAATATGATCTTGGTCGAGAGAAGGGAGTACAATTAGATAGTTTTTAGCCCTAAAATCAATTGGAGACCTTTGGTGGGATCTGAAGCAAGGACAAGGAGCGGGATTCAAGCTAGAACGCTAATAGGACCTAAATAGTCCTATTTTATCACCTCTAATATAAGCTTGTTAGAGTTATTTTATGCTTTACTTGTCTTATTTACAGGATATTTGAGCTTAGGCTATGTCGGGAGCCGATCACGCTAATTGGTGTTTGATAGCGGGCAGAAATGTCGTTTTTTTAGTCCTAAAATATGAAGCTTTTTGGTGCTTTAATTGTGTTTTTATTGAAGAAATTTAATATATCTTGTTATTTGGTCTTTAGGAACAAAATTATGGATTTTGGTGAAAAAATGCCCAAAAGGAGCCATTCAAGCCCAAATTCCATACATGGGTTAAGGGGGAATCCAAAGAAGTCAACCATGAGAAAGAGGTCCAAAAAGAATTAAAGTTGGCCCAAGAATTTAAGCCCAAACCGTGCCTAAAAGTTCTAGAATTCGCCTAGCGTCGAGACGCTGTAGGGACAGCATCGCGACGTTGTCCCATTTCTTGGCTGGCAAGTCGATGATGTCACAGCGTCGCGACGCTGTCCAATTTTCGGGCCTATAAATAGCGCCCCTTGGTGTCCATTTTTACCATCAATCATCATTTCCTTCATTCATTCTTTTCTTTCCTTGGCTCCTTTGGTGCCTCTCTCAAGGCTTTCTAGCCTTTTTTAGAGTTCTTTAGTGGGAAAATTTTGGGGAGTTATGGGGAGCACTCTATGAGGCTCAAGGTGTGCTCGGAGGGACTCCAAGCGCCAGCGACAGGGTCTTCGACGGTCAATTCCTTCCCTTTTATTGTGCTCATATTTGTGCTTTCCATTGTAAATTTTATGAATATTTTAGCTATGTATAGCTAAACCCCAATTTGGGGTCTTGAAATGAAATTATAGTTAAATGTTGTTATAATTGCCTATCTCTTGCCCTTTTTACTAATTATTTGTATGGATGCTCGTAATGCTTTATGCAAACTGGCCAGTTGTGTATTGATTCGATTCTTAATGGAGACTCGATGGAGAGAAGTTAGGATAGATCATAATCCATGCAACTAGTTTAATTGTCCGTCGTGACAACAGGATTAGTTGATTAAACTTAGATTCCTAAAATGAATCAGAGTGTAATAATTAACGAATTTTAATGGCGCTAAGGACACTTAGGTTGTTAAAATAGGTTAATTACAATTAGGGGAGACCGACAGGAAATCCTATGTGATTAACGGAGATTCTAGGATTATAATTAGTTGGGCATCGAGATAGGATAATAGTAACAATTGTTTAGCTATTAATTGATTTTCAAGGCCCCACTTCCCATTAAAAACTCTTTCTCCACATTTCATTTTTCCTTGATTGATCAAATTTGCTCTTTTATTGCTTTAATTTTAAATTCGCTTTTATTGCATGTTTTGGTCCCTAAATATTATTTCTCCCAAGTATCTTTCGTGTTCAAGGAATTTTTTCTTTGCTTGAATTTCGCTCCGCCTCCCTGTGGATTTGATACTCGGAATATTTCCGTTTTACTATTACTTGTGATGACCCGTGCGCTTGCGGATAATCGTTCATAAAACGCACCACCAGTGTTAATTCATGCCAACTACGGAGTTTTGGAGCCATCTCGGTGTCTTGGCCGGCGAGGAGGAGAAAAGACATAATTTTGTTGAAGCGGGCCTGAAGAATGACACCAAAAGTCGAAGATTGAAGCCCCGTACCTAGAAGAAGCGAGACAAGACCGATAATTAAAGCAGCAAGTCAAGAATCAAGGCTGGCGTCGAGACGCTGCGCCTTGGCATCGAGATGCCGACGAGAAATTTGGCCGGAGTATAAATTTCGCAACGTCGAGACGCCGCCGAGTTTTCTATAAATATATAGTCTCGGTTTAGTCCGCTATTAGGTTAGAATTTTGGTCTTTTTGTGATTTCCTTTGTTCATCTTACTTTCCAACACTGTTGTAGACATTTTTAGGTCATAGTTTATGGATTCTTTCATGTCTATTGTTGTTTTTACTTCATCCATGCATAGCTAATCGTATTTAGATCGTTGGATTGGCTTTATGCTTTGATCTCTAATAAGATTGGCCTAGTTTTCTGGTTTATCTTGTTGTTCTTACTCTTCTTTTCATTCAGTTTTGCATGTTATCCCGTTTAAACCAATACATGAGGCTAGTCTATTAGGATTGATGCCCTATGTGATTATCGCTTGTGTATTCAATCAGTTATTTTTAGGTTGAGGCAAGTCACTGATGACATGCAAAAATGTCATCATTTTCCTATTAATTTTGGCTAGTTTTATGCTTGAATTGTGTACTTTAATGCTATTTTCTGTTTAAATTTCAGAAAACCGAGTCAAAGAAGAAAAATCGGAATTTTGAGAGATTTTGGATGATTTTGGAGGCTTTTGGAGCAATTTGGAGAATTACATTGAAGATCCGAGTCCAAAAAGCCAAGAAGAATGAATTAAAAGCCCAAATTCATGAATTTCAAGTCTTAAATTATCAATTTGGGTCAAGATAAGTGCCCAAAATCCATTACAAGAAGCATTTGGGCCAAAAGAAAGTTGGAGGCCCAAAAATGGAGTCAAAATCGGGCCATTATTGAAGATTCAGGGCCTAGCGTCTCGACGCTAAGCCTGGAGCGTCCCGACGCTAGGCAGCCGCGTGGAAAGATCCAGAATCGCAACAGCGTCGCGACGCTGTCCAAATAGCGTCTCGACGCTGCGACGTCTTGGAGCCCAAGAAAAGATGACGTCAGAGCGTCGCGACGCTGTGACGTAGCGTCTCGACGCTACGCCTGCTGGGAGCCTATAAAAGGGGCCATTTGCATCCATGTTTGGGGTGCCAATTTGTGGGTTTTCACCCCATTCTAGAGTCTTCACTAAAATTGGGGATTTTTGGGAGAGTTTTGGAGCTTTGTTGAAGATCTTTGGAGCTCGGGATCGAAGGAGGTCGGCGCGGGATCGAGGAGATCGACACTTTTATGAGCATTTCTCTTCCCTTTTCCTTTATGTTTTAGTTTCTAGAATTGTTGTGATTAGGAATTATTGAATTTTAGTGATTATGAGTAGTTAATTCCTAAATTCTATGAGTTTGATTTAATATGTTGAACCTTTGCTTGATTAATGAATTTATTTGGTTTAATTGTCATTATTGTTCATTTGTGCATTTTGTCCGTAATGCTTTTAACCAACTGATCACTGATTAAATGAATCGTTACTAAGTGGAAACTCGACGGAGAGAAGCTTAGACTAGAACTGAATGCATGACTAACGGTTATTTACCCGGGTGACACGGGATAAAATAAATAACGTTAGAGGTTGTACTGAAGGGTCGTAATGCCATACTAAGTAAATAAAGATGAGACTGAAAGGAGATTCTTTATTGAAAGGTATGAGATAGGAGGAGACCGACAGGAGAGTCCTTGTCATTAGGCTTATAGACTTATGAATCAAATGATTAGTTAATCCACATTAGTTAATTGATTGAGCATTAAAGGTCCAATTGATTAAATCAACCCCTCTAAGAATTATCCCACCAAATTGTGTCTCCATTTATCTTTTGCTTTTTATTAGGTTTATGTCTATTTTATCTTTTTGGCATTAGATTTTGTTCTCTAAATAAAGCTAAGCAAGATTATTCGCGGTAATTAATTGAATAAATCCAATCCCTGAGGATTCGATACTCGGAATACTTTCCGTTTTATATTACTTGCGGCCCGTGCACTTTGCGGTCATCAGTCACTCTCTACACAAGACGACCCTTGATAGGCCTAGGATGCATGTTAAAGGTTGTAGGAATTAGATTTGAATTGCATTTGAATTTAGTTCATACAATTCCTAACCAACGATCCGAAAGCGATGAAGGGATAAGAGCCCCACGCAGCGGAAGAATTTAACAGGACCTACTCAGAGTCTTAGATTCTAATTGAAATACCAATACAATTTGCAAAATATTACAGCAATAAATCTATATTTAATGGGCTGTACATAGGCTGTAAACATGCTAAAAGATCAACTAGATTGATCCAAGTGATCAAGGATTTCATAGAAAACTTACTTTTGTAGAAAGTCTTGATCAATTCCCCTTTTCTTGCCAATAAGATTGAAAACGCAACAACCCTCTTGTGCGAACACCACCAATCGGCTACACCGGTATATCTCTAAGACTTTTTGAAGCAGGAGACTTGTGGGGGTCTTTTGGGAGAGATCTCTGAGAGAAGGAGAGACAATGAGATGCCTTTCACCCCACCCCATGGGTCCTATATATAGTAAAGACCAAGACCTTTTTCCTAATAGGAAAAGGGCTCTAATTTTAATAACTAAATAATTAATTTCATAATTAATTAATTTCCCAATTAAATATCATATATTTAATCTTAAGGATTTTATTAAAATTATTATGAATCCAATTCATATTAAATTTATTTGAACTTTTTCAAATATTTTCTCTCACGAATTAATTTTTGAAATTAATTAAAAAATTATATTATAAAGTTTCATAAACTTTATATTATAATTCATCAATATACATTATATGATTCCCCCAAATAAATTGAACACTTTCAATTTACAATTTATATTTGTTTGCTTCAAGTCTTTTTACGAGCTACCAGTGGGACTTAATGGACCTACAGATCAGAAGCTCCAACGATACGAGACTAATCGGCTTAAACTCATTAACCAAATTAGTCTCCATTCGTTAATTGTGGGTCACTGCACTAAAGACCCACAACTGCACTCTCCTCACTGCAGAATATTTCTATGTCCACGGATATCGACCAATACTACAAGTCAATCATTCACGTGTGTTCGTATCCCAGCTGGGTCAAATTACCATTTTACCACTGGTTTACATCTTTGTCCTTAAGTCCCCAGTGCTCCTCTAATGAACAACTTGTTTGAGGTCCAACCAACAAACAGAAGTCCCTTTTGTGCCATAGAGAGGGTTTGGGCCCATTGTTCAAGTCCCGGAGACACGACTTAAGGGAACACACCTCTACTTGCCCTAGAGTCGGGAAGGAGTGAATTTCATCTTGTGTGATTATGTTCCCAGCTCCCCACTAGGTATTGTCCCCAAAATGGTAGGCTTATTGAGTCGGTGTGCTGGCCACTCTCACCCATACAAATCAAAGGACAACCCCTCGTGAACAGGAGTCCATAATCCACTCAGGATTAAGACTGAGTTGTCTAGGTCATTCTAGTAAAATAGAAACCAAGCCAACTAACGGTGTTACAGTTAGTGGTTAACTATTTCGCGGTCCGGTCTTATGCAAACTCATTGCATAGGATGCCCCCACTCGAATGTCAACTACATGAAAGCGTTGGATCATTGTGTTTGTATCATAATACAAAGCGGGTCGTATTCATAGTGTCACCAGGATAAGGTACCCAACCTTATCCTTGTACTATAGACCTTTTAGGTTGTTACTTGAACATCGATCTCCCACATACTAGTTCGAGTTACATTCAAACAACCTTGGATCTTAGTTTATTGGATTTAGGTCAAATAGTGCAATATTTAACAATAACATTTTATTGCAGAAACTAAATAACACTTTATTAAATACAAGTATAAAATTTGTTTACATTCACTATCTACAAGTTTTAGGGCATAAAACCCAACAAACTCCCACTTGAACTAAAACTCTAGTTTAGTGGGATGTACAACAATCTATTCGGCAGTGGGTGTATAAATACATGTATAAAACATATACAATGTAGAAATACAATAAACTAGGGCATCACTATACCCATTACATAATGGTATCACTATACCCATTACATTTCTCCCACTTGCCCTAGATTTCATCTTTGCACATAACTCGTAGACCTAGACCTTCTAGATGACCCTCATACCCTTTAGCCGAGAGAGCCTTCGTGAATATTTCAATTTAATTCAATGTGCTTGCTTGTCTTGGGCTGAAAAGTTCTTATGAATTTACCACAACACCACTGTATCACTATAAAGTCTGATGTGCAAGTTCACATTTGGAACACATTCCAAATAAGTCAAGAACTTTCTAAGCCTTACAGTCTCTATCGATGCTTCACAAGCAGCTATATTTTCGGCCTATATGGTCAAGATTTTAATTATGCCACACTATAGCTCCTTTGTAATGTTTGACCATGGATACTGATTGATATCTGCTGACTATCCCTACAGCATAACAGATGTCAGGTCTCGTGCAGAGCATGACATATATTAAGCTGCCCACAGCGGAGGCGTAGGGGATTCATATCCTCAATCTCTTGAGGTGTCTTAGTACACTATTCCTTAGACAAGTGAACCCCATGCTTGAAAGGCAATAAGCCCTTCTTGGAGTTCTGCATCGAATATCGGGACAACATTTTGTCAATATACGTTGCTTGAGACAGGGCTAGCGTTTTGTTCTTCCGATCCCGGATTATTTGGATTCCAAGAACATATTCGGCCTCTCCTAAATCTTTCATTTGGAATTGGGCTGCTAGCCATTCTTTTATGTTAGAAAGATATCCTTACCAGTCTTAAAATCCATGTCAGTGTATCCTGTAAGGATCAAATCCGTAGTCCAATACACGAGCATATAGTTCCTCTTTCTCCTCATATACTTTAGGATATTCTTAACGGTTTTTCAATGATCAAATCTTGGATTAGATTGATACTTACTGACAATCCCTATTGCATAGGGCATTCGTCTCATGTTCTCAACTTCTTGAGGTGTCTCAGGAAACAGTTTCTTAGACAAAATGAATTCCACACCCGAAAGGTAGTGAACCCTTCTTGGAATTCTGCATCTTATATCTAACTAGCATCTTGTAGATATAAGACACTTGAGACAAGACTAGCCTTTTGTTCTTACGGTTCTTAACGATTTGGATCCGAAGAACAAACTTTAGCTTCTCCCAAATTTTCATTTGGAAATGAGCTACTAGCTTATTTTACTAGTCAGTAAGATAACCTACATCATTCCCAATGACTAGGATATCAATCACACATACAACACTAATAACGCTACTGAACTATTGACCATCTTCTTGTAAAGACAAGATTCATCAATGTTCATGATCAAAGCCAAAAGATTTGATCACAGTATCAAATCTTATATTCCAAGATCGAATTGCTTAGGTCAATCCATGAATGGATCACTTAAGCTTGCAAACCCCTTTTGCTTCTGATCTTACTAAATGAATCATTCTGCTTGAGACATGTAGATACTCTTCTCAAGATTACCATGCAAAAGGGTAGTCTTGACATCCATTCTAAATGGACAAGAGTTCTAACAGACTTCAACATGACGATAGGAGATAAGAATTTCTTACAGTCCCCTGTCTCTTGGTATAACCCTTTTGCCATAAGTCTAACCATAAGATTATGTCTCGTTTATTCTTGTAGATTCATTTGTAATCCATAGGTGTTACCCCATTAGATAGATCTACAAGATTCTAGATGGAATTGAAATCACATATTTCAATTTCGGGTCCATCACTTTAATCCAATTGGTTCTTGTTAACATCATTCATTGTCTTGCTCTAAGACAATGAATCCTCTAAATCATCATCAGGTATGACAATCTGGGCTTCAATTAAGCCCATGTAATGGTGAGATTGTAGAAAAATCCTCCCACTATATTGAGGCACTCTCAACTTTTGAGATAGATGTAACTAACCAGTTGTGTTGGCCCTATTAAAGGTCCATTGCTTTAATCCAATTGGTTCTTGTTAACATCAATCATTGCTTTGCTCTAAGACAATGAATCCTCAAAGCCATCATCAATTATGACGATTTGGGCTTCAATTAAACCCATGTAACGGTCAGATTGTAGAACAATCCTCCCACTTCATTGAGGCACTCTCAACTCTTGAGATAGATGTAACTAACCAGTTGTATTGGCCTTATCAACAACTCTTGTTAAAGGTCCAGCATCATCAACAACCCTTGTCGACTTATCAACAACTCTTGTTGATATTTCTGTAACTTCATCAATTAATTTACTTAAAACGATCTTACTTTGTGGCTTATTATTTCTTATGTTGTCTTCTTCTGAGAATGTAGCATTTGTCGGTACAAATTTTTTATTCTCTTGCGGATTGAAGAATGATCCAAATCTCTCGTTTTCATGGGGTAGTCTACGAATAGGTATAATGTTTGAACAGTGTTCCAATTTCTTTTTGGGTTGGCCACAAGCACATGTGTTGGACTCCCCAAAAATAACGTAAACTACTTTTAAGCCTTATCCACAATTCAAAAGATGTTTCATAAACACTTTTGATGGAACGTTGTTAGAAATATGCACTGCAGTCTACACTACATGACCCCAAAACGAGTCAGGCAAATGAGCGTAGCTCATAATGAATCGAACCATATTCAATAAGGTTCGATTTCTCCAATTTGATACACCATTTTCCTATGGTGTTTTCAGGGGTTTGAGAGTTGAGATGTAATTCCATGTTCTATCAAATAGTTCTTGGAATGTCGAGTCTCATATCCTCTATACCTTGATCAGATCGAAGTGTTTTTATCATCTCACCTAACAAGTTTCCAACTTCAGTCTCAAACCACTTTGAATTTCTCAAGAGCTTTAGACTTCAATTGCATTAGGTTGAGATACTCATACCTTGAATAATTATCTATAATATAGATGAATTATTCATGGCCTCCCACTGCTTTAACATATTGGATCACAAGGATCCAAATGTACAAGCTCCAAGGGCTCTTTGGCTCTATAGTTCTTTGCAAGCAAAAGAATCTATTAGTCATATTGCCCTTAAGGCATGACCTATAAGGTAGCAGAGTGTTATCTTCTAACTTGCTTAGAAGTATACTCTTGACCAATCTCCCAATCATATTGAGATAAATATGTCCTAACCATAAGTGCCAAAGAAAGGTATTTTCCTTTAGGAGAAAACCTTTGTCTTTCATTTCTTTGAGTTGTAGCAGCCTCTGGCAATGCAGTGTTTATGACTGCCTTACTCTTGATTAGTCTTAAAAAACATTTATGTTATTTTTCAGTTCAGTTGAACAAAAGTTAACTCCCTTTCTTGAAATAAATGTGTTAACAGGGAAAAGAGTAACATTGTTCCAGCCAATAAGATACAGAAATCGAATTTCTTTTGATCTTAGGAATTATATAAACATTATCTAATAATATGTATTTGCTCCCACTAGGAAAAATAACTTAACGTTCCTCATTGCTACAGCCAAGACAACCTCTCTAATTCAAAATTTTGAGAGTTATCCCAATAGCATGAAGCTATTGCCAGGAATTCATTCCTTTTAATAAGAAGAACAAACGTGATTTGTGACTATGAATCAAGTATTCGGGTAGAATCATCATTCTTCAAAAATTACGTGATAACTGCCCAAAAGGTAGTTATTTAGGCCTCATTTATATAGGGTTTTGTGTGTCCTTTGTGCTTATTAGGGTTGGTTGTGGATAGATATTACATGTTTTAACCCATTTGGAAGAATGGAAGCTTTGGAAATCATTTTGTGCAGAATCTATTGCTGGGCGACTTGAGGGAGCAAATTCTGTGCTGCAGCAAAACTGGGAGCAGAACTGCCACATCACAGCTCGTTAGCCAACTTCATGAACCGACTTCTGTTGAATTATTTTCGGGATAAAGGAGCAAGGAAAGCCTTACACGTGTCCAAGTTGACCTAATTCAAGCCTCCTACCACCCCTATAAAAGGAGATAGCCGCCCAAGTCAATTTCATTCCATGTTTTCCCTTGGAAGCCGAATAGTATAGAGAGGTGGAAGATCATCAAGAACACCATCATCCGCAAGCTGATTAAGGAGTTTATTTTCTTTATTAACTTGTGATTATGGATATGCCTACTCAGATTGTAACTCGTATTTCCAAGCCTATTATGAACTAAGTAGCTTAGGTGTTGGTTAGGAATAATGTGATTGACGTGTTTCATCTCTAGTAATATATTGACTATCGCATTTTGGTTAATTGTTGTGCTTATTTCCATTCTGTGCCCGCCTGGCCAGCCGGTGTGAATAGCTCTCTCTAGTTTCAGGGATGATTTAGGGAGTGTGTGGCAATTATCCACACTACGATCATTGTGTATTGGTGAACGCCAGTGACTGAGCTAGGGATAGCCAGTTGCCTAATGCTTGATCGGTCGTACTTCATTGGGGTTGAAACACATCCCAAAAGATCCGGAGTTCCGGGAGGAATCCGCTAATAATACTGCGAGAAATGCATGATCAATAATATTGCTAGAGCATCTTTTAGAACAATCACTAAATCCTAACCAACGCCTGTCTATAATCTGTCTATCTATTTGTTTACTAGTTGTTCTGTCATTTACTTTGCTTCAGCATAATTCTTATAAAACCAAATTATTTTACCATCTTTGAAACCATTAGAAAGTTACACAAAATAGGTAGAGTGGAAACTAATTCAGGACTCGGATTGATAATATTACTTGCTGCAGACTGTGTATACTTGCACAGGAATTCTAGAGTCTTTTATATCATATTTTTACTCACTCTAGGAGCCCAACAAGTTTTTGGCGCCGTTGCCGGGGACTTGAATAAGTTTTTATCTGATCTATTTTGTGTATGTGTTTTGGTGGTTTGGTGCTAGAACTTTTTGATTGTTTCTTTTGTTTTTGCAGGTGTGAGTTTGGTGCATGAGCGATCCGCCTGGGGTAAGGTTCGAGCTTGATCCAGAAATTGAGAGGACATTCAGGATAAGAAGGAGAGAGCAGCGTAGACAGAAAAATCAAATGGCTGACATACCGCATCTACCGCAGGGTTCTGAAGGTCTAGCGAACCCCCAGCAGAATCGTGTGCTGCAGCAAAACCCGCCGCTGGAGCAAAATGAGCAGCAAAATAATCAGGCTGAAAATCCTATCTTGGTAGCAAACGATAGGACCAGAGCCATTCGAGCATATGCTTTTCCAATGTTTGATGAATTAAATCCAGGGATTGCACGTCCTCAAATTCAAGCGGCAAATTTTGAAATGAAACCGGTAATGTTTCAGATGTTACAAACCGTGGGGCAGTTCCATGGTTTGTCATCTGAAGACCCTCATTTACATCTTAAGTCTTTTCTAGGAGTTAGTGATTCTTTTGTAATTCAAGGAGTGCCTAGAGATGCTCTTAGATTAACTTTGTTCCCGTATTCTCTTAGGGATGGAGCGAAGGCGTGGTTAAATTCTTTTGCTCCAGGATCAATTAGGACATGGGATGAGTTAGCTGAAAAATTTTTGAGTAAATATTTCCCACCTAATAGAAATGCTAAATTAAGGAGTGAAATAGTAGGGTTTAGGCAACTTGAAGATGAGACTTTTAGTAAGGCTTGGGAGAGGTTTAAGGAGCTTTTGCGAAAGTGTCCCCACCATGGCCTACCACATTGTATCCAAATGGAAACATTTTACAATGGATTGAACGCGGTAACTCAAGGTATGGTTGATGCTTCGGCTGGAAGGGCCCTTTTGGCAAAAACTTTTAACGAAGCCTATGAGATTTTGGAAAGAATATCTACTAATAGTTGTCAGTGGTCGGATGTTAGAGGCACAAATAAAAAGGTTAAGAGTGTGTTAGAGGTTGATGGTGTGTCCACCATTAGGGCTGATCTTGCAATGATTGCTAACGCTCTTAAGAATGTGACAGTGATTAGTCATCAGCAGCCGCCAGTTGTGGAGCCTGCTGCAGTGGTGAACCAAGTTGCAGAGGAAGCTTGTGTCTATTGTGGTGAAAACCACAACTTCGAGTTTTGCCTCAGCAATCCAGCTTCTGTGTTTTTTGTAGGTAATCAGAGGAACAACCCATATTCTAACTTTTATAATCCAGGTTGGCGCAACCACCCCAACTTCGCGTGGGGAGGACAAGGGAGTAATGTGCAAGCACAACAAAAGATGAACCAGCCGGGATTTGCTAAAACGCAGGCATTGCCTCAGCAAAATAAGCAGGCTTTGCCCCAGCAAAGTTCGGAGAATTCTCTCGAGGCAATGATGAAAGAATTTATGGCTCGTACAGATGCCGCAATTCAAAGTAATCAAGCTTCAATGAGAGCCCTGGAATTGCAAGTAGGGCAGCTAGCTAATGAGCTGAAGGCAAGGCCTCAAGGGAAACTTCCTTCAGATACTGAACACCCTAGAAGGGAAGGTAAGGAACAGGTAAAGGCAGTGACTCTTAGGAGTGGTAAACCCCTAGAAGAAAGAAAAGAGCCTAGTAAAACCCAGGATATAGATAATAATTGTGATAGAAATGTTGTTGTTGAGAAAGAGTTGGAGTCTGGTCAGGGTGTTGGAGGCAGCAATAAAGATGCTGGAGCATCTGGTTCTATTCCAGATGTGGAACCACCTTATGTGCCGCCCCCGCCTTATGTACCACCTCTACCTTTTCCACAAAGGCAAAGGCCTAAGAATCAGGATGGTCAATTTAAAAAGTTTTTAGAGATTCTTAAGCAATTGCATATAAATATCCCTGTAGTAGAAGCTATATAGCAAATGCCTAATTATGCTAAATTTCTTAAGGATATTTTAACTAAAAAGAAGAGGTTAGGTGAGTTTGAGACTGTATCACTTACTGAAGAATGTAGTGCTATTCTTAAAAATGGGCTACCAACCAAGGCTAAGGATCCAGGATCATTTACTATACCTGTGTCTATAGGTGGAAAAGAGTTAGGTAGAGCACTCTGTGATTTAGGTGCAAGCATTAACCTTATGCCTCTTTCGGTTTATCGAAAGTTAGGTATTGGTGAAGCTAGACCTACCACAGTTACACTCCAACTAACTGATAGGTCTATCACATATCCAGAGGGTAAGATTGAGGATGTCTTAGTAAAAGTGGATAAATTCATATTTGCTGTTGATTTCATTATTTTAGACTATGAGGCTGACAAAGATGTCCCAATTATTCTAGGACGTCCCTTCTTGGCTACTGGTAGGGCGTTAATAGATGTTCAAAAAGGGGAATTAACAATGAGAGTCTGTAATGAGGAAGTAAAATTTAATGTGTTTAAAGCCATGAAGTATCCAGACGAGATGGAAGATTGCTCTTTCATTAGGATTCTGGAGAGCACAATTGTTGAGACAGCAATTCAGGATTCGGCTAATAAGCATTTGGAAAATCATGGAAAGGTTAGTGTAGAGGATTTAGAAGTTTGTTCTTTAGAAAGAAAAAATGAAAAAGAGTTATTTAGGTGTGAGGATGTTTTTGAGTCTTTAGATTTAGATCAAAGGAAGGCTCCCCCAATTAAGCCATCCCTGATTGAGGCACCTACTTTAGATTTGAAGCCCTTGCCGGATCATCTAAAGTATGTGTATCTTGGTGAAGGTGAGACGTTGCCCATTATTGTTGCATCAGATTTAATGCCGGAGCATGAAGAGGCCTTAATAAAATTGCTGCAGCAATACCGCAAGGCTATTGGTTGGACATTAGCTGACATTCAGGGGATTAGCCCATCGTTTTGTATGCATAAAATCACTCTAGAGGAGGGATCCTTTAGGAGTATTGAGCAACAAAGAAGGCTTAACCCTGCAATGAAAGAAGTGGTTAAAAAGGAGGTGATTAAATGGTTGGATGCTGGCATCATTTATCCAATTGCAGACAGCAATTGGGTGAGCCCTGTCCAATGTGTCCCTAAGAAAGGAGGTGTCACTGTGGTGAGCAATAAAGACAATGAGTTGATCCCAACTAGGACAGTAACTGGTTGGAGGGTTTGCATGGATTACAGGAGGCTTAACAAAGCCACCCGTAAGGACCACTTCCCTCTACCATTTATTGACCAGATGTTGGATCGATTGGCTGGTCAGGCCTACTACTGTTTCTTGGATGGTTATTCTGGGTATAACCAGATTACTATTGCTCCTGAGGATCAGGAAAAAACCACTTTCACCTGCCCTTATGGGACGTTTGCTTTCAGGCGAATGTCTTTTGGCCTCTGCAATGCTCCAGCAACATTTCAGCGGTGTATGTTGGCAATTTTTTCTGATATGATCGAGTCCACTGTTGAGGTCTTTATGGATGATTTTTCAGTTTTTGGAGGGTCTTTTCAGAGTTGTTTAGATAATTTAGGTCAGGTGTTAAAACGATGTGAGGATACCCATCTAGTTCTTAATTGGGAGAAATGCCACTTCATGGTGAAGGAGGGCATAGTGTTAGGTCATAGGATTTCTGAGAACGGTCTAGAAGTTGATAGAGCAAAAGTTGAGGTTATTGAAAGATTGGAACCACCGAATTCAGTGAAGGGGATTCGGAGTTTTTTAGGACATGCTGGATTTTATAGAAGGTTCATAAAGGATTTTTCCAAAATCAGTAAACCTCTTTGTAACTTATTATGCACTGATCATGTTTTTGACTTTAATGCAGATTGTAGGAAGGCTTTTGAGACATTAAAGGCTGCTTTAATCTCAGCACCCATTCTTTGTACACCTAATTGGAATTTACCGTTTGAGGTAATGTGCGATGCGAGTGATGCTGCAGTAGGTGCAATCCTGGGGCAAAAGCAGGGCAAATTTATCCATCCTATATATTATGCAAGAAGGATTTTAAATGAGGCACAGGTCAACTACACAACTACTGAAAAGGAGTTGTTAGCTGTTGTGTTTGCCTTTGAGAAATTCCGGCCATATTTGGTTGGATCCAAAGTCACGGTGTTCACGGATCATGCAGCAATAAGGTATTTAATGTCAAAGAAAGATGCAAAGCCTAGACTAATTCGTTGGGTTTTATTATTGCAGGAGTTCGACTTGGAGATAAAGGATAAGAAGGGATCAGAGAATGTCATTGCAGATCATTTGTCTCGTCTTGATCCATCATCATCTTTGCTGGAGCAATCTGTCATTTCCGATTCTTTTCCAGATGAGCAGCTTTTTGCTGTTCAGGTAAAGGTAGTCAGGGATGTCCCTTGGTATGCTGATATTGCCAACTTTTTAGTGAAGGGAGTCACCCCTATTGATATGGATTAGAGGCAGAAGAAAAAGTTTAAGCATGATGCAAAATTTTTCTATTGGGATGAGCCATTTATGTATAAGCAATGCTCTGACGGTATTATTCGTAGGTGTGTTTCAGGTGCTGAAGCAAAGGAAATCCTGGAGCAATGTCACTCTTCACCGTATGGAGGCCATTTCAGTGGTCAGAGGACAGCTATGAGGATTTTGCATTGCGGATTCTTTTGGCCTACCTTGTCTAAAGATGCCCACTGGTTCTACAAGCAATGTGATGCTTGTCAAAGGAGAGGAAACTTGGGGCCTAGAGATAAAATGCCTCTTACTTACATTTTAGAAGTCGAATTATTCGATGTATGGGGTATTGATTTTATGGGGCCATTTCCCCCTTCTAATGGCAATGTTTTTATCTTATTGGCAGTAGATTACGTGTCCAAGTGGGTGGAGGCCATTGCATGCCATTAGAGTGATGCCAAGACAGTTTCAAGGTTTCTCCAATCGCACATTTTTGCGCGGTTTGGGACACCTAGAGCTCTAATAAGTGATGAGGGTACACATTTTGTTAATAATATCTTAACTAAGCTTTTAGCTAAGTATGGAATCAAGCATAGGATAGCTACCCCCTATCACCCACAGGCTAATGGTCAAGCTGAAATAAGTAATAGGGAAATTAAATCAATTCTAGAAAAAGTAGTCCATCCATCTAGAAAGGATTGGTCTTTTAGGTTGGATGAGGCTCTTTGGACTTATAGGACAGCCTATAAGACTCCTCTAGGTATGTCTCCCTATCGGTTAGTATATGGGAAAGCTTGTCATTTACCATTAGAGCTGGAGCATAAAACGTTTTGGGCTTTGAAAAAATTAAATTTTGATCTGAGTCGTGCCGGAGCAATGAGAATGCTACAGCTTAACGAATTGGAAGAATTTCGCCAATTTTCTTATGAGAATGCGAAAATATATAAAGAAAAGACTAAGTTGTGGCATGACAAGAAAATTAGGCCTAAAGAATTTATCAAAGGTCAAAAAGTTTTGCTTTATAGTTCTAGATTAAAATTGTTTCCCGGGAAACTAAAGTCCAAGTGGTCAGGTCCGTTTGTGGTGATTGAGGTTTTCCCCCATGGAGCAGTGACTTTGCAAGACGAGAAGGATGGGAGAATGTTCAAAGTGAATGGACAGCGTGTCAAACATTATTGGGGAGAGGAGTTCCAGATGAAATATCCTTCCCTAAAGTTGGTTGATGATTGAGAGAGCAGGATTTTTACGGGAGCATTTCACAGAGCAAAATTTTGAGCTCCCAGAGTTTGTATTAATTTGATTTTTTCGCTGATTTATTTTCGATTAGGTTAGATTTAATGTTGCATGGTTTGCTAGATTTTATCTTTAAGTATTTTTATCATTTTTTGGTAGTTTAGATTTTATCTATTTCAATTTTGAATTTGATTTTATTTTATTTTCGGGTTATTTATTTAAATTATCTTTGGATTATCTTTTAATTAGATAGATTAGATTTTGTCTAGATTTTATTTTCAGTTATTTGAATTCTAGTTTAGATTAGATTTTCTCTAATTTATTCGGTTTTGCTTGAAAAGAATTAGATTTGATTTGATTGGTTAATTCAAATTTGAATTTGAAAAATTTGATTTTGAAATTTAAAATTCTGTATCTAAGATTCTAAAGGGTCAGAAGGTTGTTGTGGCAAGGTTATGGCTGGAGCAGAATCATCCGAACTACGAAGGGATTTCGTTGAGAATTTATTAGTTTTACCGTTGGGATTTTCTTTAAATTTTCGCAGGTAAATTTGCAAGTGTCATTCGATGAAGCCACGTGTCGCGCAGTAATCATCTGAGGGCTTTAATAGAGGACAGCGCATAGTAATTTACCGTGGGCGATTGAACTTCACGATTTTACCGTTGTGGGTTTAAAATTTTCCGGTTGCATGAAATTACAACGGTAATATTATTTAATGCAAAGCAAATCTTTTCGGTTAAGATTACATTCTGCTGGAGCCTTATTTATTCACAGACATTGGTGAGTTTTTTTCTTATTTCGTCGTCTTGTTTCAATCTTTCTGCATTCTTTTTTCTTTTTCCCCTTTCATTCTCTGGAAAATCCTTGAATCCTTCATGGCAAAAACACGAGCAAGGAAAGAAAGAGAAAGTGAGGAGGAGGAGGTGCCCGTTACCTCTGAAGTTCGGAAAGCTAAAACCAAGAAGAAGAAAACGCCAGAAGAGAAAGAAGCCAAACGGAGAAGAAGGCAGCAGAGGGCTGTGGAGCAAGAAGCTATCCAAGAAGGACCAGTGAATGACCCAGATACGGAAGGAATTCAGAATCCTGAGGTAGAACCAGTAGTCCAAGATTCAGTGCAAAAGGAGAATGTTGAGAAGAATCAAGAAACACAGGCTGAAGAAGTTCGAGACGAACAGACCGCGGTTGTGCCTGAGGAAGGGGATGAACAGGAAACGGTGCAGGAGGCTCATGTTGAGGTCATAATGCCTGAACCACCAAAGCGCCGCCGCATCAAGCGGAAGGCTGGGAGCGTTCAGCTGATTCGGACTGATACCCCATCGCCACCATCGTCGGATTCTGAGAAAGAGCAGGCAGAGCGAGAGGAAAGAGAGAAAAAAGAAGCTGAGGAAAAAATGCGAGAAGAAGGAAAGAAGGTTGAGGAAGAGATTTTGCAGAAGCGAAGAGAAGACAAGGGCAAAGGTATTGCCGAGGCATCAGGTGCGGCTGACGAGGTTGAGGCACAAGGGTTACCTTTTATTCGCTTCGTCAACAACCTTGCTCGAGCAAAATACCAAGAGATGCTGAAACGGGACTTTCTGTTCGAACGAGGATTTGGCAATGAGTTGCCACGGTTCTTGAGGACTGGAATTGAAAACCTCGGTTGGAGCCAATTTTGTGCGAAACCAGAGCCTGTGAATTCCAACTTTTTTCGGGAATTTTACGCAAATCTTGACGATCAGGAAGAATTTCAGGTTATAGTTCGAGGAGTCCCAGTGGATTGGAGCCCAGAAGCTATAAATGAATTGTTTGATCTCCAGGATTTTCCGCATGCAGCCTTCAATGAGATGGTGGTTGCTCCATCTAACGATCAGTTAAGTGCGGCTGTCCGAGAGGTTGGCATTGAGGGGGCCCAATGGAGGTTGTCGCAGACGTGGAAGCGCACATTTCAGGCAGCTTATTTGAAAAGCGAGGCCAACACCTAGATGGGTTTTATTAAGTTGTGCTTACTACCGACTACGCATGACTCCACAGTGTCTCGGGACAGGGTATTGCTTGCCTTTGCTATTCTTCGCTCAATGAGTATTGATGTAGGAAAAATAATTTCGTCTGAGATTCTTGACTGCTGGCGGAAAAAGGTGGGGAAGCTGTTTTTCCCCAACACTATCACGATGCTATGCCGAAGGGCAGGGGTGCCAGAGAGTGAGGATGATATGATATTACCAGATAAGGGAATAATTGATACGCCTAACTTGGCACGCCTCCAGCGTATGTAGGAAGTACGTCAGGGAGGGCTGGTACACAGCATCAGCATGATTTTAGAAAAACTCGCACTTTCGGCCAGCAGGCAGGAGTTTGCTGAACGGCAAGCTCTGACTTTCTGGAGCTATGTTAAAAATCGTGATGCCAATCTAAAGAAGGCGCTGCAAGAGAATTTTTCGAAACCATATCCAGCCCTTCCAGCATTCCCAGAAGATTTCTTCAACCCATGGATTCCGCCCCCACCAATGGAAGGAGGAGAAGAGGAAGATGAAAATGAACCGGGCCAAGAGGACTGAAGGATGAAGTGGCCCTGAGCGAGCATGATTTTTGTTCTGACTTTTTGTTTGCTCGCGCATTTTCTACTTTCCTTTTCTGTTGATGTTCTGTTTGTTTCTTTTTAATATTTCTGCATCTAAAAAAATATATCTGCTGATGTAATTTCTGTTTCTATATTTTTAATGAAATTTCCAGATGTTTCTGTTCTATAGCACTGCGCGTTCTAACTTAACTAATTTTCTTCTGAATTTTTGAAGCTTGGACTGGCTAAGCTTAATTAGATCAAGTTATTCTGATCTCCAGGAACCTTTTACTTGAGCATTTTCTTCTAGCCTGGACTGTTGCTGCGGCAAAGAAGAATTCTGGAGGTAGTGTTGATTTATATGATCCACTTTAAGCTTAGTTCTAATCCCACGCTTAGGTTAAAAATTCAAATAGAAAAATTTAAGTTTGGGGGTATCATTTACAATTTTAATGATTCATTGGGGACAATGAATAATTCAAGTTTGGGGGACTTTTTGCTACTCCACTTATTTTGCTCGAGCATTCCTCTCCTTCATTAAATAATTTGTTAGGTTATTGAGTAACCGGGGACATTTGTGATACCCACAGTTTGTCTTCGCGTCAAAAGGTGACCTAGGAAATATAAAATTATTATTTGCTGAAAAATTATTTGTTGAAAATTTTGCTGAGAAAATTCATGAAGCAAAAGTTTTGAAGGATGAATGATGATCCAGCAGTTTTTCTGTCTCCCAGAACTTAGGTGAGCTTCATCATAAAATGTTTCCATTCTGAGGGGTAAGAGATGGAATAACTAAGGATTTTTTAGCTTTATAAAGAGTATTTAGCCTAATTGGTGATGAGTTTGAGGCATGGGTATACTGCACCATAAAGTGGGTCATCCCGTGCTTAAGAGCTTATGATGGTAGGACTGTTTTAAGTCTGAAAAACAAAAATTTAAACCCCTTAAAAATGTGTTTTGATATGTCTGGTAATAGAGCTTAGCTGTGGCAAGTTCTTAGAATTGAGTTAAAAGTGGTGATTATTTGTCCATGCCGGAGGAATCATTTTGCTGCAGCAGAGCTCGGTTGTGCAGAGTGCTCAGGTAAAGGTTAAAGGTAGTATTGGATTGTCTGGTTTGATTAAGCTAATCTTTGTCTAATGTTTTGAATTCTTAAGGGAAAGTTGGTTAGCATTGCTCGGGACGCGCAATAGTTCAAGTTTGGGGGTGTGATAACTGCCCAAAAGGTAGTTATTTAGGCCTCATTTATATAGGGTTTTGTGTGTCCTTTGTGCTTATTAGGGTTGGTTGTGGATAGATATTACATGTTTTAACCCATTTGGAAGAATGGAAGCTTTGGAAATCATTTTGTGCAGAATCTATTGCTGGGCGACTTGAGGGAGCAAATTCTGTGCTGCAGCAAAACTGGGAGCAGAACTGCCACGTCACAGCTCGTTAGCCAACTTCATGAACCGACTTCTGTTGAATTATTTTCGGGATAAAGGAGCAAGGAGAGCCTTACACGTGTCCAAGTTGACCTAATTCAAGCCTCCTACCACCCCTATAAAAGGAGATAGCCGCCCAAGTCAATTTCATTCCATGTTTTCCCTTGGAAGCCGAATAGTATAGAGAGGTGGAAGATCATCAAGAACACCATCATCCGCAAGCTGATTAAGGAGTTTATTTTCTTTATTAACTTGTGATTATGGATATGCCTACTCAGATTGTAACTCGTATTTCCATGCCTATTATGAACTAAGTAGCTTAGGTGTTGGTTAGGAATAATGTGATTGACGTGTTTCATCTCTAGTAATATATTGACTATCGCATTTTGGTTAATTGTTGTGCTTATTTCCATTTTGTGCCCGCCTGGCCAGCCGGTGTGAATAGCTCTCTCTAGTTTCAGGGATGATTTAGGGAGTGTGTGGCAATTATCCACACTACGATCATTGTGTATTGGTGAACGCCAGTGACTGAGCTAGGGATAGCCAGTTGCCTAGTGCTTGATCGGTCGTACTTCATTGGGGTTGAAACACATCCCAAAAGATCCGGAGTTCCGGGAGGAATCCGCTAATAATACTGCGAGAAATGCATGATCAATAATATTGCTAGAGCATCTTTTAGAACAATCACTAAATCCTAACCAACGCCTGTCTTTAATCTGTCTATCTATTTGTTTACTAGTTGTTCTGTCATTTACTTTGCTTCAGCATAATTCTTATAAAACCAAATTATTTTACCATCTTTGAAACCATTAGAAAGTTACACAAAATAGGTAGAGTGGAAACTAATTCAGGACTCGGATTGATAATATTACTTGCTGGAGACTGTGTATACTTGAACAGGAATTCTAGAGTCTTTTATATCATATTTTTACTCACTCTAGGAGCCCAACATTACGCTTCTAAGACTAGTAAATCGAATTTACTGTCTTTGGACAAGTCTTCTTTGGCTGAACAAGGCTCAATGTCACATCCATTAATAACACTTCTTAATGAATTAAACATTTGGGGCATGAGAATATTTCTCCGTTAAGACTAATCTTAGATTATTCGCCACAAATTAATCGTTTAAATCTGTTGTATAATCACCGTTATTTATAAAATGGGCGTAAGACTATGCACAGATGAAAATATTGAATCGTTGAAATAACAAATCACTTGATTATTTATCGCACTAACCCATTACAAGAGCAATACAAACAATTGCATACAATCCAATCAGTTTAGCAAAAAACAAGCAATCATAAAACCCTAAGACTATTGATTTTGTTTTGCAACGATGTTTCAGAGGTTTAGAGCAACAGCCACTGAAGGGTCCTTTGAAATGAGACACTTCTCAGCTAATTCTAATTTTGGAATAACACATATTCCTATAGACATTAGCCACCGTTATTTGGTCAAGGATTTGTTAACACACTTAACTCATCCTCGTAAGTGTAACCCTCCCACTTTTAGATCCCAGAGGCACGCACCAACAGGCTACCGAAGGTAAAGACAACTGTTGGTAATTAGCCTAAGTGACCCTATCCTTTCCAGGAGTTCACGGTGTTATGAATCTTATGATCAGACCCTCCGAAGGGATGGTTGCTCCTGGACAACACGCAGGCGGATCATAAGACTCTCACGGTGTGACCTATGGGTGGAGACCGAGGGATACGTTGACACGTGTCCCGCTCCCACTTACTATGGGCACTTTCCCATTCACCTTGTTATTGACTCATGCAAACACTTTCTGAAGGGAGGTCGCGCTAAAACGACACGAAGCCGAGCATGGATCTCACGTTGCGAATATAGGGACGTAGGAGTAAAAACTCGATTTAAATCAAGTTTTGATTTTACCTCCCACTAAAGTGACCTACCGTATATTTTAGGGTTTATTAACCTAGATAAGTTTGGCTAATTCAATTTATCTAAGTCTAATCCTATTATAACTATTATAATGAGAATTGTAATGTTCTAGGTGAATTAAACACTTTTAACAAACCTAGCAACACCGTATGCTAACATGACTATGGTTATTTCAACTCAGGTTCCGGGTTTGTTCCTCATGGATTTGGAATTCCCTAATTTCGATAAAGCAGAAGCGTAATTGGGACCGATTCGTAGTTAATTTTGTTTATCCAAAAAATATCATTACATTGGAAAAAATCATAGAACAAATTCTATAGAAACTTAAGGCTAAGGATACAAAATTTAGATCTAAATCTATAATAAAGAAAAGAGAAGCAAACCTCCGTTGACGTCTCTGAAAATCAAGAATGATTCTTGATTGCTCTGCAACAACGAAGAACACCACCATTTGATCTTCCCCGCTATAACTCTGAGATTAGGAACGTAGTTGTGGGACTACCTAATCTTGAATGGGAAAAACTCTAGAGAGAAAAATTCTCCCTAGAGTTCTTGAGTTGAGAGAATATGAGAGGGCCTTATGGTGACCATATGTTGTAGTCCCTAAACCCTAGAGTTAGTGTTCTATTTATAGGAGAAAGGCCATGAATAAAATATTCATTTAAAATCAATTATTTCCATAACTGATTTAATATTTTCCATAATTAATCAATTTCATAACCAATAAATTCCATAATTGATTAATCTTTTTCATAAATGATTGATCACTTCCATAAGTGATTAAATCATTTCCATAATTGATTAATTACTTCCATAAGTGATTAATCATTTCCATAATTGATTAATTTCCAATTAATTAATTCTTTAAATTAAATAATCAGTAATTAAATATCATATATTTAATTTCAGACCTTCTATTAGTTAATTAATTAATTACCCAATTAAATATCATAAGGCCTTCAATTAATTAATTCTATAATATGAATCAAATTCATATTAAAGCTGGAACTCCTTCCAATTCTCTTATATCCTATAAATTTAATATGAATTAACGTTTGACATTCTTCAAATATTTATTTCTCTCATAATAATAAAGTTTAATTTCAAATTAGACTTTACATTTTAATGTATCATTATACATTATATTAATTTGTATCTCATACAATTAACTTAATTCCCAATATTAATTTGAACTATTCAAATTTTCTAAAGATATAATTGTTCCTAATTACTCTTTACGAGCTAGCAGGGAGACCTAATGGACCTATAGATCAGAAGCTCCAATGATATGAGGTTAACCGATTAAACTCATTAATCAGGTTAACCAATATTCATTAACTGTGGGTCATTCCACTAAAGACCCACAGCTGAACTCTTCTCACTGTAGAACATTTCTGTGTCCATGGATATAGACCTATACCGGTAAGTCAATCCATCACGAGTGTCCGTAATCACAGTTTGGTCAAATTACCGTTTTACCCCTATGTTACATCTGTCTCCTTAAGTACCAATGCTCCTCTAATGAACAACCTGTTTATGGTCCAACCAATAAACAGAAAGTCCCTCTTGGGCCAGTGAGAGGGCGGGATCCCTTTGTTCAAGTCCCGGAGTACCACTTAAGGGAACACTCATCTACTTCTCCTAGAAGTGGGAAGGAGTGAATTCCTTCTTGTGTTGTCATGTCCCCAGCCTCCCACTCGATCTTGTCCCCAAAAAGGAAGCCATATTGAGTCGGCGTATTGGCCACTCTCACCCATGCTAATCAAAGGAAAATCCCTCATGAGAAGGAGTTCATAACACACTCAGGATTAAGACTGAGTTACCTACGTCATCCTATTGAAACAGTAACCTAACTAGTTAACGGTGTTATATCTAGTGGCTTACCATTTCATGGTCCGGTCTTATACAAACTCATTTCATAGTATACCTCTGCTCGCATGTCTACTACATGGTCGCTTTGGATCAATACGTCTGTATCAAATACAATGCGGGTCGTATCACATAGTGTTACCAGGATAAGGTACCCAACTTTATCCTTGTACTATAGACCTTTTAGGTTGTTACTTGAACATCGATCCCCATATGTCCGCACATGCTAGTTCAAGTTACATACAAACAACCTTGGATCTTAGTTTATTGGATTTCGGTCAAATTGTGTAATATTTAACAATAACACTTTATTGTAGAAACTCAATAACACTTTATTGAAATAAGTATACAATTAGTTGGTTAAATTGATTGGGTTTTTAAAATGCTGAAACAAAATAAATACGAAAGCAGTAAATGATTACGACTAGAGAAAATAGAATGGAAACAGACACAGGTTAAGACTTCTGTAATAGTTTATAAAGATGATCCAACAATTCTTTTGATCCGTCAATCTCATACAGTATTATCAGCGGGATCCTCTCGGAACTCCGAATTTTTTTTAATATGTTTCAACTCCAATGACGCTCTACCGATCAAGCACTAGGCGACTGGTTATCCCTAACTCAATCACTAGCGTTCACCAACACATAATGGTCTAGTGTGAATTATCGCCACACAACTCCTAAATCATCCCTGAAACTAGGAGAAGTTATACATACCGGCTAGCTAGGCGGGCACATAATAAAATTGAAGAACAACGATAACTCAAGATGATCATAATCAATAGAATTTCAAGATTTTATAAATATCAAAATCACATAATTCTTAACCCATGCCTACAAAGCAATGAGTTCATGATTGAAAACATAAAACACGTTACAATCTCAATAAGCACATCCATAATACAAAATACACAAGAAATACTAATCCTTTTAGTAATTGGGGATGAAACGGCTGCTCCAAACCACCAAGAACATAGAAGAACTTTGTCTTCTTGAGTTGGATCGCAAATGGTCTTCTTAGATCTCCATTCTTCCGTCAATTCGACCTATAGCCGATTGATTCGGTCTACCAATCATGAATGACTTTATCTTTGACATCTCCTCCTTTTATAAGATGAAGTTTAACCTAATTAGGTTAAATTGGACACGTGGCAGGCTCTCCAAGCTTCTTAGATCCGTAATTAATTCAGCTAACGCCACTTTATTAAAATGGATAACGAGCTGTTACGTGGCAGTTTTGCTCCCTGCTTTGCTGGATCACAGATTTTGCTCCTTCAAGTCGCTCAGCAATATTTTCTGCACAAAATAACTTCCAAAGCCTCCATTCTTCCAAATGGGTTAAAACATATAATATTCATCTAAAAGCAACCCTATTTAACACAAATGACACACAAAATACTATAGAACTAAGGCCTAAATAACTCCCTTTTGGAGAGTTATCATACCCCTAAACATGAACTATTGTGCGTCCCGAGCAATACTAACTCATCTCTCTAAGAAATTTCAAAACGTTAGTCATAGCAAAACTCAATCAAAACAGATATTCCAACACTACCTTCAACCTTTACCTGAGCATCCTACAAAAACCAAGCACAGCTGCAGCAAAATAGTTCTTTCAGCATTGAACAAATAATCACCACCTTTAACTCAATCCTAAGAACTTACCACATCTTAGCTCTATTATCAGACATATTTGAACACATATTTCAGGGGATTTATTCTTTTGTTCTCCAGACTTAAAGCAGCCTCACAGTCATAAGCTTTTAAGTATGAGATGACCCACTTTATGGTGCAATATACCCTTGCCTCAAACTTATCACCAACTAGGCCAAATACTCATTGTTAAACCCAAAAATCCTTAGTTATTCTATCCCTTGCTTCTCAGAATGACGACTTTTTATGATGAAGCTCACCAAAGCCCTAGGAGACAGAAAACTGCTAGATTATCATTCATCCTTCAAAATTTTTGCTCTTTCAATTTTTACAGCAAAATTTTCACAATTTTTCTTTTCAGCAATTAATTTTTTATCATTTTTCCAATCTTCTCTAGGTCATCTTTTGACGCAAAGACAAACTGCGGGTGTCACAAATGTCCCTGGTTACTCAACAACCTAGAAAAACAATTATGAAAGAGAGGAATGCTCGAGCAAAACAAGTGGAGTAGCTAAAAGTCCCCCAAACTTAAATTATTCATTGTCCCCAATGAATTATTATCATGTTAAATTATACCCCCAAACTTAAATTTTTCTATATGAATTTTAAACTAAGCGTGGGACTAGAATTAAGCTTAAGGTGGATCAAATAAGTCAATGCTACCTCAGAACTTTTGTTGCAGTCATGACTAGGCTAGAAGGAATGCTCAAGCAAAAGGTTTCTAAAGATCAGAACACCTTGATCTAATTAAGCTAACTAGTCCAAGCTTCAAAAATTCAGAAGAAAATTAAGTTAGATACTCAAATGTGCCAAACAAAACAATATTTGATTTCATTAAAGATAAAGATCACAGATTTACGTAATCATGACAGAGATAGATTTCAAAGCATTAGATAAAAACAAAGAAGCAGAACATAACATAATTAGCAGAAAGAACACAACACATGCAAGGCGAGCACAAAAAATCATTCATCAAAATATTTGCTCAAAGAAACTGAAACTTCCCTCTAATTCTTCTTTATGTTCAGGCTTTGGGTTTTCTTCTTCCTCTCGAATGATGGGCGGGGGTGGAATGCATGAGTTCATAAGATCATTAAGGAAAATTAGGAAGGCTTGATATGGCTTAGAAAAATTCACTTACATAGCCCTCCTTAGTGTGGTGTCCCTTCAACGATCATAGCTCTAGTAGGTTTTAAATTGTCTCAATGAATTCTAGCCTACTAAGAACCATCTCAAGTTGCTCTAGCACTCTATGGACATCGCACAACAAACCACCTTAGCACGTCTCACCTTTTTGAAGCCAAGCAAAATTGGCAGAGCCAATAATCCCCTTATCAAACAAGTTTATACCATTGGAACTCTTTGGGACTCTGAACCTTCAAGTGCACTCGATCGCGGAGAATAGTGAAGTCGTACGTTGTAGGTAATAATCTCTGCTTGATAAAGTCGAGGCAAGTGTTAGCCTCACACTTCAGTTATGCTGACTGGAATGTTCTTGCCCTCGTCCTAGACAACCTCCACTGGGCATTTAGTTGTTTATTTGAGGAAGCAACTAATATTTCGTTGAAAACAGCGTGGGTGAAGTCTTGCAAATTAAATAAAGAATTAATAACTCCGGAGCTCCAGTCGACAGCAACTCTTCAAACAATAACCAAGAGTCCTTCATTTTCATCGATATTGGCGTAGAACTCCCATTCTAGTTGATCAACAGTGGGCTCCGGCTTTGCGCACAACTGTTTCCAACCGTGATTAGTGATGTCCGCACAAGGAAAATGTGCGAGCTCTTTGCCACCATCGAAGTCGTGCTTCATTAGAACATCTCGCTTCAGGACTTCTTGATATTTTTGTCTTGCCTCTTCATTAATGAACCTCCCGTACTGAAATCCTTCATCAAGCTCAACTTCTTCACTCAGTTCCTCTTTTTCCTCTTCTAGCTCTTTTTTTTAAAAAAACAGATGGTCAAGAAAAGGGGTTTGGGTAGGGGTTCTTACTTTTTTTTTTTTCTCTCAGACATATTCTTCTTTTTCTTTGGTCTCTACGAAGCCTCTTCAACCCTCTCTTCCACTGTTTCCTCATCCCTCGACACTTCTTCCTTTGTCTCTCTTTCTTTCCTTGCTTGTGCTTTTTCCCTCACAATAATAATACACACAGAAAAAAAAATCACATCAGTAGTAATAAAAGATGAGAGTGAAAAACATACCTAATGGGAGCTCGGATAAATAGGGCATTAACTCAAAGATCTTCAACAAATAATTAGCTGCTAGTTATCTCCTAATTAATTTAAGTTACCGTTTTAACCACATTGATTAATGGAAAATTTTTATTATCTATCAAACGGTAAGATCTTCCATTTATTGCTACCTCTGTGTGTAACAACCATAACGCCAGCTGCCCTCTGCTCAACACATGAAATCTTTGGTAATTAACTGCATGCCCACTTAATTATCCTGCTAACAACAATAAAATCTCAACGGTAAAATTATAATCTTATCGCACAAAAAATCTTAACCGAATAAAATCTCTGATCTTCAACAAAATTACGAAATCAAATCTTTTTTTTTTAAATAAAATCCACAAGATATATTATTTTAAATCTGGAAAAAATCTTTCGATTTATTAAATCTTGAAAATAAAATCTAAAATAAATAATAAAATAAAAATCTAACCGAATAAAAATCATATCAAATCAAAATAATATCAAAACAGAAAATAAATCAAAATTAACATAAAAAAAACGAAATCAAATAATGGGAGCTTCTGATTAGAATGCTGAAATTTTGCTCCCTCAAAACCTGCACTCCCTTAATCTACCAGCAACTTCAGAGAGAGATATCTGGAATGAAACTCCTCTCCCCATAATGCTTTATTCGTTGCCTTTTTACTTTAAGCTCACAGCCATCATCAACACATTGTCTAACCATAGATGCATCATTTGATAAATAAAACTTCACCCCATGGAAAAATTCTTTCATATGTTCTTTTGATAAACCAGGAAGCAATGTTTCAAAATCAAGGTAATTGGAAAAGTCATCATACCAAGGTGTTTTCACTGCCTTAATATGAGCTACAATAAATAACCGCTCATCAATGAAGGATTTCCTAATCTCAGGTTGCTGGAGCAATGTCAATGAATTAGAAGGTTCAATAGGCTTGGATTTCTCATCTATTGGCTCTAAGGATTCAAAACTCCTCTTAAAACTAGAAATCTCACCTAGATCTTTATGCTCATGCTCCAATCCACCTATTTCCAAATCCTCAATTTGGATTTCTCCAAATTTTTGGGTATGGTACTCCATCAATTCCTTCTCAAAGTGGTCCTCAACAAACTCATCCAACACCTGAATGCACGAGCAATCATCAATATAATTAGGATATTTCATTGCATCAAACATATTAAACTTCACCTTTTGGTCATGCACCCTCGTTGTAAGCTCCCCCTATTGGACATCCATCAATGAACTACTAGTTGCCAAAAATGGACGACCAAGAATAATTGGGACATTCATATCTGCCTCATAATCTAGAATAATGAAATCGATAGGAAAAATAAATTTATCTACTTGGACCAGAACATCCTCAATCTTACCCTCAGGATATGTGATAGACCTATCTGCTAATTGGAGTGTGATTGTGGTAGGCCTAGCTTCACCTATACCTATCTTTCTATAAACCGAAAGAGGCATAAGGTTAATGCTCGCGCCTGAATCACAAAGTGCTCTACCCAACTCCTTTCCACCTATAGAGACAGGAATAGTGGATGATCCCAGATCCTTAACCTTGGAAGATAGCCCATTCTTA
This sequence comes from Luffa aegyptiaca, assembly GCA_017139565.1. Taxonomy (NCBI): domain Eukaryota; kingdom Viridiplantae; phylum Streptophyta; class Magnoliopsida; order Cucurbitales; family Cucurbitaceae; genus Luffa; species Luffa aegyptiaca. The sequence continues at coordinate 28,256,275 of CM029403.1, forward strand.
AGAATAACACTACATTCCTCAGTAAGAGCCACGGTTTCAAACTCTCCTAATCTTTTCTTTTTAGTCAAGATGTGCTTAAGAAATTTTGTATAATTTGGCATTTGTTCTAAAGCCTCTACTAGGGGTATATTAATATGAAGCTGCTTAAGAATCTCTAAAAACTTCTTAAATTGAACATCCTGGATCTTAGGCTTCTGCCTTTTATGGAAAAAGTAGGGGTGGGTTATAGGGTGGGGGCGGTACATAAGGTGGGGGTTCTACATCTGGAACAGAACTAGTTGCTCCAACATCTTTGCTGCTGCCTCCATCATTTTTACCAGACTCCAACTCTTTTTCGACAACATTACTATCACTACTCTTTTCTACTTCCTAGGGTTTACTACGCTCTTTCCTCTCTTCTAATGGCTTACCACTCCTTAAAGTCACTTCCTGCACCTGCTTCTTAACTTCCCTTATAGGGTGTTCAATATCTGAAGGAATGTTCCCTTGAGGTCGTGGCTTCAGCTCATTAGCTAGCAACCCACTTGCAACTCTAGGGCTCTCAATGAAGCTTGCTGACTTTGGATTGCGACATCATTTCCTGCCATATAATCCTTCATCATTGACTCCAAAGAATTACCCGAATTTTGATGGGTAGCCTGCTTATTTTGCTGGGGTAATCCTTGCTGGTTCTGCAAAACAAATCCTGGCTGATTCGCCACGTTTTGCTGTGCATGGGGGGCTTGCGAATTACTTTCTTGCCCTCCCGACGCAAAGTTGGGGTGGTTATGCCAACTTGGATTATAAAAATTTGAATATGGGTTGTTCCTCTGATTACCTGCAAAAAACACAGAAGCTGGATTGTTAGGACAAAACTCATAATTATGCTCTTCGACATAATAGACACAAGATTTGGCTGCCACTTGGTTTACAACTGCAGCAGGCTCCTCCACTGGCGGCTGCTGAACATTGGTTACCACAGTTATGTTTTTAAGAGTGTTAGCTAATGCTGCAATATCGGCCCTAATGGTAGACACACCATCAACTTCTATCACACTCTTAACTTTCTTACTAGAGCCTCTAACATTTGACCATTGACAACTGTAGGTTGATATTCTCTCTAAAATCTCATAAGCTTCATTAAAGGTTTTTACCAAAAGAGCCCCTCCCACAGAAGCATCAACCATGCCCTGGGTTTCTATGTTTAACCCATTGTAAAATATCTCTATTTGAATAAAATATGGTAAACAGTGGTAGGGACACTTTTGCGAAAGCTGCTTAAACCTTTCCCAAGCCTCACTAAAAGTTTCTTCCTCATTCTGCTTAAATCCCACTATTTCACTCCTCAACTTGACACTTCTAGTTGGTGGAAAATACTTACTAAGAAATTTCTCCACTAGCTCGTTCCACGTACTAATTGATCCTGGAGCAGAAGAATTCAACCACGCTTTTGCTCCATCTCTAAAGGAATAAGGAAATAGGGTTAATCTAAGGGCATCTCTAGACACTCCCTGGGTAACAAATGAATCACTAACTCCTAGAAAAGATTTAAGATGTAAATGGGGGTCCTCGAATGATAAACCATGGAATTAGCCAATCATCTGTAATATGTGAAACATGACCGGTTTCATTTCAAAGTTTAATGCCTCAATAATTGGACGTATTATCACTGGATTTAACTCGTCAACTATTGGAAAAGTATATGCTCGAATGGCTCTGCCCCTATCATTCGCTACAAGAATAGGGTTCTCAGCCTGGTTATTTTGCTATCCATTTTGCTCCAGCGGTGGATTTTGCTGCATCGCACAATTCCTCTTCGAGATTCACTTGAACTTCTTGAAAATCTAATCGCAAGGGGATCGTTCATACACCAAAGTCACACCTCCAAAACAAAAGGAAACAACCAAAAAGTTCACGCACCAAATCACCAAAAATACACAAAAAAATCAATCAAATAAAACAATTTCAAGTCCCCGACAACGGCGCCAAAAACTTGTTGCAATTTTGAAGTGGTTAAAATTATAGATAGAATTCACCTCAAAATAATGTGCAAGTATACACAATCTAGCAGCAAGTGATTAGTATTTATCGTATCCACAAGGTCTTGAAATTGCCTACCTCTATTGATTTAATTTGCCTTTTTAGTGATTTCAAATAGTTGGTTAAATTGATTGGGTTTTCAAAATGCTGAAACAAAAGAAATACGAAAGCTGTAAATGATTACGACTAGAGAAAACCGAATGGAAACAGACACAGGTTAAGACTTCTGTATTTGTTTATAAAGATGATCCAGCAATTCTTTTGATCCGTCAATCTCATGCAGTATTATCAGCGGGATCCTCCCGGAACTCCAGATTTTTTGGAATATGTTTCAACTCCAATGACGCTCTACTGATCAAGCACTAGGCGACTGGTTATCCCTAACTCAATCACTAGCATTCACCAACACATAATGGTCTAGTGTGAATTATCGCCACACAACTCCTAAATCATCCCTGAAGTTAGGAGAAGCTATACATACCGGCTAGCTAGGCGGGCACATAATAAAATTGAAGAACAACGATAACTCAAGATGATCATAATCAATAGAGTTTCAAGATTTTATAAATAACACAATCACATAATTCTTAACCCATGCCTACAAAGCAATTAGTTCATGATTGAAAACATAAAACACGTTACAATCTCAATAAGCACATCCATAATACGAAATACACAAGAAATACTAATCCTTTTAGTAATTAGGGATGAAACGGCTGCTCCAAACCACCAAGAACATAGAAGAACTTTGTCTTCTTGAGTTGAATTGCAAATGGTATTCTTAGTCTCCATTCTGCAGTCAATTCGGCCTACAGCCGATTGATTTGGTCTCCCAATCGTGAATGACTTTATCTTTGACGGCTCCTCCTTTTATAAGATGAGGTTTAACCTAATTAGGTTAAATTGGACACGTGGCAGGCTCTCCAAGCTTCTTAGATCCGTAATTAATTCAGCTAACACCACTTTATTAAAATGGATAACAAGCTGTTACGTGGCAGTTTTGCTCCCTGTTTTGCTGGATCACAGATTTTGCTCCTTCAAGTCGCTCAGCAATATTTTCTGCACAAAATAACTTCCAAAGCCTCCATTTTTCCAAATGGATTAAAACATATAATATTCATCTAAAAGCAACCCTATTTAACACAAATGACACACAAAATACTATAGAACTAAGCCCTAAATAACTCCCTAAATAACTCCCATTTTTCGAGGCCTTGTATGCAGACCATGCAGGACTCCTGTGTGTTGGAACGAAGTGGGAGAGCGAAAGCTAGTTGGTCCTGAGTCGTTACAAGTTACGTCAGACAATATTAAGCTGATTAGGGAGAATCTGAAAATAGCTCCGGATCGACAGAAAAGCTATGCAGATAAGCGATGAAGAGACTTAGAGTTCCAGGTTGGAGATCAGGTTTTCTTGAAGTTATCTCCGTGGAGAGGTGTTCTTCGCTTTGGGAGGAAAGGTAAGCTGAGTCCTAGGTATATTGGTCCTTGCCAGATAATAGAACGAGTTGGACCAGCAGGCAATAGACTTGAGTTGCCAGTGGATCTTGCTCGAATACATGATGTTTTTCATGTGTCCATGTTGAGGAAATATATTCCAGATCCATCCCATGTGTTGCAAATGCAACCGATTGAGCTGAAAGAAGACTTGAGTTATAAGGAGGAAGCGGTTCAGATCCTCGACAGGAAGGAGCAAGTTTTGAGGAACAAAACGATCCCACTCGTGAAAGTTCTTTGGAGACATCACGGAGTTGAGGAGGCAACTTGGGAATAAGAAGATCAAATGAGGAGGAGTTACCCGACACTCTTCACCTAAGACTTCTAAATTTCGAGGACGAAATTTCATAAGAGGGAGGTAAGTTGTAAACCCGAGACTTTCCTTGGATCATTTACTCTCGTCATCTATTGTGGTTTCATTGTTGAATTTAAGTTGTTGGGATTTCCTAATTTAAAAGAAGAAAAGGAATGAAGAAAAGAATGGAAATAAGGAAGAAAAGAAAAGAAAAGAAAAGGAAAAGGAAAAGGGAAAAAGGAAAAAAAAAAAGAAAGGAAAGAGGAAATAACCCATTCGGTGGGTAGTGGATTTGGGAAGACTCCACCACCGACAATCAACTACTTCAGCCCACTACCAGTCATTTTCTTCATCATTTTGCATCCAAAGTTACACAGAACTTGAGGGAGGGAGTGAGGGAATAAGACGAAGAAGATTTTCGTGGTTTTGAGGTTGAAGAAGATAGGAAAAGCTCAAGCAAAACCAGCCATTACAGAATCTGTGTTCAACCTGTTAACCCATGGTTTTTTATTCGGTTTGAGCTACACAGAAGGAATTAAGAGGTGAGGTTTGATTTTCTTGAAAGATAATCCATTTTCTAACCAATTTCATGAAGGCAGCTTGAGCTAAATCTGATGAGAAGTTTATGGTTTTTGAAATGGAAAACAGAGCACAGGATTTTCGTGCAAACCAGGAGGATCTCTGTTGTTCTCTGGTGTTTTGAGCATTCTGGGGTGTACAAGTTGAATCAGAAGCTCTATTTGGTATGGTTGGAAATATTATTCAATTTCCTACAACTTTCATGAAGAATTCGTGAGCCAAAAATGACTTGAAGTAGGTTCAGTTTCAGAAGAAAGATAAAGGGCAGCAGAGAACCTCGAATCTGTGTTGTCTGTGTTTGGGGCATTTCTGGACAAATTGGTTGGGAATCCCGTTTTTATTTATTAAGGTAAGTTGTAGAGTGTTCGAAAATGAAGAGTTTGATGTATAGTACATTAATTTTGGTTAAGTATTGAGGAAGTTATGGGTGTTGGAAGTTAGGGTATAGAATCTGGAAAATCTGGAAAGTAAAATGTGAATGTGATTCTTAATTCAATTGTTTAGAAATTCATGAGCAAGGAAAGACAAAACTACTTATGGTTCTGATGCTCGATTTTGGTTGGTTTACAGGCCAAGAGGAAATAGGTCGGGTCTATAAACCAACGAACTAGCTAAGACGGTGAGTGACAAAATGAATTTCGAAAATTGTTTCTTCCAACGGTTGTTCATGTTTAGATGTTTTACATGCTTTTCTATAAATGATACATGGTTTTTATGAATGGTTTCAAGCTTAAGTTATGAGCTTAGATTTTCTAATGAGATTTATAAATGAGCACGTGATTATTGAGTTTCAAAAAAATAGTTTAAACGACATCCTTTTAAGTCAAGCATGCGTTAGCAAGAATTATTTAAAGATTTTCAGTTTTTCCACGAGCAAGCTGAATAAGCTTGAGTTTTACGAGGGATAACGATAAAAAGGCATGTTCTAATGTTTTCATGGGATTTTATGAGATTTCTATTGACTACATGACTGAGATATTGAGCCCGAGGCTATATGGGACCGTGTGCACACAGGTTATATTCCGTTGTTGACGTTGAGTGTACTCCGTGACAACGATGCTGTCGTGAGTGCTGGGCGGGCCTCACTACGACAAAGACGATGGGAGTGCTGGGCTGGCCCCACTACATCGTAGGACTAGTAAACGTTGGTTGTACTGGGCGTGCCCTACACAACGTAGATCGGCCATGTTAGTTAAAATGTTTGATGTACTTGATATGTCTTGCTAGATTTTTTTAATGACGAGTCTGCGATGTTTTTAAGAAAGCTTTTATCGTTGCACGTTTATGTTTAACGCCTTGGTTGAGCATCTTTATACGTTTAAAGTTTTATCACGTGTTCTGATTTCCAAATGTACAGTTTTAAAGTTAGTCACTCACTGGGCTTCGTAGCTCATTCTTTCAAAATGTTTTTCCACTTTCAGGTAGAGATCGAGCTCCCGGTGCCTGATACACTGCCAACGTCTGCTGAAAGTTCCAGATCAAGCTCCAATACATGGAGTGGAGTTGTATATTGAGTCCGTCTACATTGTAAATGTTTTGTAAGGATTGGACAATTTAGTCCTAGACGTCGTGGTTGTATAAACCCCATTTGTATATGTTTTTTGTTGTGAAATCTATATCAGATTATTTTCCAAATCGAGTTATGTCAGGGCTGCACCTCGTGTATATTAGAAGGTTTTCAGGAATTCCACTGTGTTGTGTTTCATGTGGAACGTTTTATATCTAAGATTAGTATGTTTATCAGGTTCTACGTTTCAGAAGGGTCAACGGGTATTGTTAGAGGAGGACGATGTTCGTTGGCTTCACGCCATCTTCCGGACTAAGCTAGCAGGTGGTCTAAGAGGGGGTGTGACAACTGGTTTAATCTTTTCCATAATTAATCAATTTCATAACCAATCAATTCCATAATTGATTAATCTTTTCCATAAATGATTGATCACTTCCATAAGTGATTAAATCATTTCCATAAATGATTAATTACTTCCATAAGTGATTAATCATTTCCATAATTGATTAATTTCCAATTAATTAATTCTTTAAATTAATTAATCACCAATTAAATATCATATATTTAATTTTAGACCTTCTATTAGTTAATTAATTAATTACCCAATTAAATATGATATATTTAATTTCAGGCCTTCAATTAATTAATTCTATAATATGAATCAAATTCATATTAAAATTGGAACTCCTTCCAATTCTCTTATATCCTATAAATTTAATATGAATTAATATTTGAACTTCTTCAAATATTTATTTCTCTCATAATAATAAAGTTTAATTTCAAATTAGACTTTACATTTTAATGTATCATTATACATTATATTAATTTGTATCTCATACAATTAACTTAATTCCCAATATGAATTTGAACTATTCAAATTCTCTCAAGATATAATTGTTCCTAATTACTCTTTACGAGCTAACAGGGGGACCTAATGGACCTACAGATCAGAAGCTCCAATGATATGAGGTTAATCGATTAAACTCATTAATCAGGTTAACCAATATTCATTAACTGTCGGTCATTCCACTAAAGACCCACAGCTGAACTCTTCTCACTGTAGAACATTTCTGTGTCCACAGATATAGACCTATACCGGTAAGTCAATCCTTCACGAGTGTCCGTAATCACAGCTGGGTCAAATTATCGTTTTACCCCTGTGTTACATCTGTCTCCTTAAGTACCAGTGCTCCTCTAACGAACAACCTGTTTATGGTCCAACCAATAAATAGAAAGTCCCTCTTGGGCCATTGAGAGGGCGGGATCCCTTTGTTCAAGTCCCGGAGTCACCACTTAAGGGAACACTCATCTACTTCTCCTAGAAGTGGGAAGGAGTGAATTCCTTCTTGTGTTGTCATGTCCCCAGATTCCCCCTCGGTCTTGTCTCCAAAAAGGAAGGCATATTGAGTCGGCGTATTGGCCACTCTCACCCATGCTAATCAAAGGACAATCTCTCATGAGAAGGAGTTCATGACACACTCAGGATTAAGACTAAGTTACCTATGTCATCCTATTGAAACAGTAACCTAACTAGTTAACGGCGTTATATCTAGTGGTTTACCATTTCATGGTCCGGTCTTATGCAAACTCATTGCATAGTATACCCCCGCTCGTATGTCTACTACATGGACACTTTGGATCAATACGTCTGTATCAAATACAAAGCGTAGTGTTACCAGGATAAGGTACCCAACCTTATCCTTGTACTATAGACCTTTTAGGTTGTTGCTTGAACATCGATCCCCGTATGTCTCCACATGCTAGTTCAAGTTACATACAAATAACCTTGGATCTTAGTTTATTGGATTTGGGTCAAATTGTGCAATATTTAACAATAACACTTTATTGTAGAAACTCAATAACACTTTATTGAAATAAGTATACAATTTGTTTACATTCACTATTGTTCGTCGCACCGCAAGCGTACGGGTCGTCACAAGTAATATAGTGATTTTGAGTATAGAGTATCGTCTCCACAGGGATTGGATTTATTCAATTAATTACCGCGAATAATCTTGCTTAGCTTTATTTAGAGAACAAAATCTAATGCCGAAAAGAATAAACTAAAAGTTAATCTAGAAAGCAAAAGATAAATGGAGACGCAATTTGGTGGGATAATTCTTAGAGGGGTTGATTTAATCAATTGGACCTTTAATCGCTTAATCAATTAACTAATATGGATTAACTAATCATTTGATTCATAAGTCTAGAAGCCTAATTTCAAGGACTCTCCTGTCGGTCTCCTCCTATCTCATACCTTTCAATAAAGAATCTCCTTTCAGTCTCATCTTTATTTACTTAGTATGGCATTACGACCCTTCAGTACAACCTCTAACGTTATTTATTCTATCCCGTGTCACCCGGGTAAATAACCGTTAGTCATGCATTCAGTTCTAGTCTAAGCTTCTCTCCGTCGAGTTTCCACTTAGTAACGATTCATTTAATCAGTGATCAGTTGATTAAAAGCATTACGGACAAAATGCACAAATGAACAATAATGACAATTAAACCAAATAAATTCATTAATCAAGCAAAGGTTCAACATATTAAATCAAACTCATAGAATTTAGGAATTAACTACTCATAATCACTAAAATTCAATAATTCCTAATCACAACAATTCTTAGAAACTAAAACATAAAGGAAAAAGGAAGAGAAATGCTCATAAAAGTGTCGATCTCCTCGATCCCGCGCCGACCTCCATCGATCCCGAGCTCCAAAGATCTTCAACAAAGCTCCAAAACTCTCCCAAAAATCCCCAATTTTAGTGTGGATTCTAGAATGGGGTGAAAACCCACAAATTGGCACACAAAACTTGGATGCAAATGGCTCCTTTTATAGGCTCCCAGCAGGCGTAGCGTCGAGACGCTACGTCACAGCGTCGCGACGCTCTGACGTAATCTTTTCTTGGGCTCCAAGTCGTCGTAGCGTCGAGACGCTACATGGACAGCGTCGCGACGCTGTTGCGATTCTGGATCTTTCCACGCGGCTGCCTAGCGTCGGGACGCTCCAGGCTTAGCGTCGAGACGCTAGGCCCTGAATCTTCAATAATGGCCCGATTTTGACTCCATTTTTGGGCCTCCAACTTTCTTTTGGCCCAAATGCTTCTTGTAATGGATTTTGGGCACTTATCTTGACCCAAATTGATAATTTAAGACTTGAAATTCATGAATTTGGGCTTTTAATTCATTCTTCTTGGCTTTTTGGACTCGGATCTTCAATGTAATTCTCCAAATTGCTCCAAAAGCCTCCAAAATCATCCAAAATCTCTCAAAATTCCGATTTTTCTTCTTTGACTCGGTTTTCTGAAATTTAAACAGAAAATAGCATTAAAGTACACAATTCAAGCATAAAACTAGCCAAAATTAATAGGAAAATGATGACATTTTTGCATGTCATCACACCCCCAAACTTAAATATTTGCTAGTCCCGAGCAAAGCTAAAACCTTATATATGAATCAACTATTGCAAATGCATGACTCTAAGCTCAATGATCAAAATAATGAACTCTAACAATTAAAGGAAATATTAAAACGTATTCATTCATCACGAAATTTAAATTTAAACTCTTCATCCCTTGCGTGTGTGTGTGCGAGCTTCCTTATTAGGTCTTTACTAGCCTAGAAAAGGTTTATAAAATCCTCAGTTCATCTTCCCCCTACACTGGCCCTAAGCTCTAATTATCCAGCTTCCCAACAATCAAGAAAGCAATATCCCACTAAGGTGCCTGAAACAACGGGGTATGCCTCCCCCAAACTTGCATTTCTATTTTTATTTGAGAATCCTTTTAGATGTAGCGCCTTCGTTCTGGCTTGCCAACATTGGTGATGAAAGCATCCAACTACGAGCGCCTCATCTTTCAAGTTGCCAAGGCATGCTCATTTCTTTCCAGCGTTTTCATGCAAAGGCAAACGATGGGTGTCATGAATGCCCCTGGTTACTAACGCTGTCAAGAAAGTGGAGCATTCTTTTTTTTCTTTTTCTTTTTTTTTTTTTTTTTTTTATATAAATATATATATATATATTTCACACTTTTCTTTTCTCATTTTTTTTTTCTCTTTTCTTTTCTTTGCAGGCTAATAATCATGCTTTTTCTCCCAAGTAAAACATTACAAACTCTCATGCAGTTCATCTTTCAAATCAGATCTTAAGCCTATCGGAGTGACAACAAACATCTAGATAATATAATCCAGTTCTAAGCATTCAAAACCATATAAGTAGGCTAAGTGCTCAACATGTGCAAGGAATTCAAAGAAAAAATTTTAATTTACATGAATCTTGAACATGCTTTCATATTTCACAAGAATTGTACAGAATACATTATCTAGATCATATCACAGATTGTCCTCATCAAAACAGATGCAATAGAATCCTCAAAAAAAAAAAAATTTTAATCAGCTCAGATCAGAACAGCAAAGTCTCCCCCCCAAACTTAAATCATACATTGTCCTCAATGTATTAATTATTCAACTAATTAAGCATGCATAAGGACAATTAAAAAGATATAGGGAGAATGGTACTGCCCTGAAATGTGAGAGAAACCATGGATGCCAGCCTTCAACATCATTGGGGTTGTTTTTGGAAGAAATTATGGTCTCGAGCTCCTTCAAAAATTGATCAACGAGAACGGAAGATCAACATGCTCTAACTACAAAAAAAAACTGAAAAACAAAGAAAAGAAAATTGACTAAAATTAAACTTGGGTTGCCTCCCAAGAAGCGCTTTTTTAACGTCTCTTAGCTAGACGAGTTTGTGCGGGCTTTCAAGGCACATAAAAATTCTCGTATTTCTTCGGGCCCTTCTTCCTTGAATCGATGAAGCCAACTATTGCTAGCAAGCTTACTAGCTTTTCATGGGCCCCTGAAGCAGAAATATTTTTGGGATTTTTTAATAATAAAAGCATAAAAGGAGAAAGATCAAAATAAACGGACTCTGACTCAGACACAGACTCGTGAGAATAAGAAAAAAAACACTCATTATCAAGAGAGGATGGAGAGGATAGAACAGACAAAGGCCTTTCAACCTTAAACTCTATCGCTTGAAACTCCTCAACCACTATGGGCTCATTTTCTTTTTCTTCCTCACAAACTTGTTCTTGGTGGGTGCTAAGACTATCCAATTTTTCCTCACAATCTATACAACTCACCCCTATCTGCTCATCTCTAGCAAAATCGAAAGAATTAGGCTCTTGAATGGGCGCTAATGAATCACTGGCCACATGACTCACTAGACACTCTATGGAAGCAAATCCTACTTCCCTATCTTCCCTTTGGGTCTGGAATCTCTCCATAGATTTTTCTAATTCTAAATTCATGGTTCTAGACTCCTCAATAAAATCTTCAAGCAAGCTCTCTAAGGAAGATTTTTCTTCTATGGAAGCGGATTGCACTTCATTCTCCTCCCTTCTTGGGTGCAATAACCCTTTGAATTCTAGAGCTAATTTGGTGATTTTATTGTCCTCTATAAATTCTTTAAGTAGGCGCTCTAGGGGAGATTTTTCTTTAGAGGGGGGACAATTTGAAAAGGAATAATTGGACAATGGTGTTGGTTCTTCGGGCTCAGATTCCCTAAAGGGCCACCCGAAATTATAAAAAGCCATTTAAAACAATTTAATCAACAATAATCAGGCTTTCAGTCAGATGCAAACACCAATTAAATGCACAACAAGAACAATGGACCAGAATAAATTAAAAGCAAAATAAAACCTCTAATCTAAAGCAAGCAATTTCTTTACAATATTAATTGAATGAAATTAGCCAATCCCCGGCAACGGCGCCAAAAACTTGTTCGTCGCACCGCAAGCGTACGGGTCGAAACTTGATGACCGCAAAGTGCACGGGCCGCAAGTAATATAAAACGGAAAGTATTCTGAGTATCGTCTCCACAGGGATTGGATTTATTCAATTAATTACCGCGAATAATCTTGCTTAGCTTTATTTAGAGAACAAAATCTAATGCCGAAAAGAATAAACTAAAAGTTAATCTAGAAAGCAAAAGATAAATGGAGACGCAATTTGGTGGGATAATTCTTAGAGGGGTTGATTTAATCAATTGGACCTTTAATCGCTTAATCAATTAACTAATATGGATTAACTAATCATTTGATTCATAAGTCTATAAGCCTAATTTCAAGGACTCTCCTGCGGTCTCCTCCTATCTCATACCTTTCAATAAAGAATCTCCTTTCAGTCTCATCTTTATTTACTTAGTATGGCATTACGACCCTTCAGTACAACCTCTAACGTTATTTATTCTATCCCGTGTCACCCGGGTAAATAACCGTTAGTCATGCATTCAGTTCTAGTCTAAGCTTCTCTCCGTCGAGTTTCCACTTAGTAACGATTCATTTAATCAGTGATCAGTTGATTAAAAGCATTACGGACAAAATGCACAAATGAACAATAATGACAATTAAACCAAATAAATTCATTAATCAAGCAAAGGTTCAACATATTAAATCAAACTCATAGAATTTAGGAATTAACTACTCATAATCACTAAAATTCAATAATTCCTAATCACAACAATTCTTAGAAACTAAAACATAAAGGAAAAGGGAAGAGAAATGCTCATAAAAGTGTCGATCTCCTCGATCCCGCGCCGACCTCCATCGATCCCGAGCTCCAAAGATCTTCAACAAAGCTCCAAAACTCTCCCAAAAATCCCCAATTTTAGTGTGGATTCTAGAATGGGGTGAAAACCCACAAATTGGCACACAAAACTTGGATGCAAATGGCTCCTTTTATAGGCTCCCAGCAGGCGTAGCGTCGAGACGCTACGTCACAGCGTCGCGACGCTCTGACGTAATCTTTTCTTGTGCTCCAAGTCGTCGTAGCGTCGAGACGCTACATGGACAGCGTCGCGACGCTGTTGCGATTCTGGATCTTTCCACGCGGCTGCCTAGCGTCGGGACGCTCCAGGCTTAGCGTCGAGACGCTAGGCCCTGAATCTTCAATAATGGCCCGATTTTGACTCCATTTTTGGGCCTCCAACTTTCTTTTGGCCCAAATGCTTCTTGTAATGGATTTTGGGCACTTATCTTGACCCAAATTGATAATTTAAGACTTGAAATTCATGAATTTGGGCTTTTAATTCATTCTTCTTGGCTTTTTGGACTCGGATCTTCAATGTAATTCTCCAAATTGCTCCAAAAGCCTCCAAAATCATCCAAAATCTCTCAAAATTCCGATTTTTCTTCTTTGACTCGGTTTTCTGAAATTTAAACAGAAAATAGCATTAAAGTACACAATTCAAGCATAAAACTAGCCAAAATTAATAGGAAAATGATGACATTTTTGCATGTCATCAACTATCTACGAGTTTTAGGGCATAAAACCCAACAGTTCCCAGGTAGCAGGTGTTCCATAAACCGTCAGCTTAAATACCTCCAACCTTAGACAGAACGTAACTGGGAGAGTTCCTTTTTAACCATAGTAATGTAAAGACTTTACTCTAAAGTTCTAGGTGTATTAAACTCTTTTAATAAACCTAGTGACATTGCATGCTAACATTTAACCATGATTAATTCAACTCTGGTACTCCGGGTCAGTTCCTAGGTAGGAGGTGTTCCATAAACCGTCAACTTAAGTACCCCCAACCTTAGACAAAACTTTACCAGTAGAGTTCCCTTATAATCATAGTAATGTTTGTCCTACTTAGTAGGTAAAAACTATTTAAAAAAAAAAAAAAACTAAGCAAGACTTAATTCTAATCCTATTAGAATTAAAGAGATCTTAGGTCTAATTAATTTTAAACATTTTAAAATTAATTCATTTACCTAAGATCCTATGTTTGCATGCAATCTTTATTATAGGTTGACAGTTTCTAATCATCAATTTTAAAACTATTAAAAATTTTAATGATTAGCCCTATAATCATGCATACTATATTTTTAAAATAAGGGAAAAATACATTTTTGGTCCTTGAGGTTTGGGTTAAGTGACACTTTGGTCCCTGAGTTTTCAAACTCAACAAAAATACCCCTGAGGTTTGAGATAAGGAGCACTTTGGTCCCTGCCGTCAATTTTTCTGTTAACTCCTAACGGTTGCTGACGTGACACTATTATTTTAATAAAAAAAATATTTTTTTAATTTTTTTAAAATAAAAATATTAAAATAATAAAATATTAATATTTTTTTTTATTTTTTATTCTTTCCCCCTTTCTCTTTCTTCTTCTTCTTTGTCTCCATCTTCTTCATCTCCTTCATCTTCCTTCTTCTTCTTCCTAACTCCGGCGACCGGCAGCCACCCCCCGCCGTCGCCGCCGCCCGCCGCCGCCGGTCGCCGGAACTGTTTTTTTTTTTTTTCTTTCTCTTTTTCTCTCTTACCCCATTTTTTTCTTTTCTTTCTTTTTTTTTAAAAAAAAATAAACATGGAGGAGGGAGGAGCAGAGGAGGAGGGAGGCCCATCCTCCTTCCCCGTCCAAATCTGGACGGGGAAGGAGGATGGGCCTCCCTCCTCCATTCTTTTTTTTTTTTTTTTAAACAGTGGAAGTGAAGAAGAAAAACAGTGGAAAGAAGGGAGGAAGAAGAAAAAGAAGAGAATAAGAAAAAAAAAAAAAAAAAAAAAGTCACCAGCGGCCGACGGCGGCGAGCGGTGGCCGCCGGAGATAGGAAGAAGAAGGAGGAGGAAGATGATGAAGAGGAAGAAGATGGAGAAGAAGAAGAGAGAGAGGGAGAAATAATAAAAGTAATATTATTTTATTATTTTTAATATTTTTTATTTAAAAAAAATTAAAAAATAATTTTTTTTATTAAAATATTAGTGCCACGTCAGCAACCGTTAAAATTTAACAGAAAAGTTGACGGCAGGGACCAAAGTGCTCCTTATCTCAAACCTCAGGGGTATTTTTGTTGAGTTTGAAAACTCAAGGACCAAAGTGTCACTTAACCCAAACCTCAGGGACCAAAAGTGTATTTTTCCCTTAAAATAATTAACAATCATATTCAAGTTAATATAATAAAACTATATATAAAGCCTTGCATTGCATGAATTTTAATATAACAATTATATTATGCTATGGATGTTTCATGCTCAATGCAACTTTGATTTCCTTATTAAATAATTATATCAATTATATTGCCAATGAAGGTAAGTCAAAGTAGCATGCTGCAAACAACTTATTAAATATAACTCTTTATATTTAATTAAGTAATTTCATGCATCATGTTATTCCATTTTCCATGATTTTAATATAGCTCATCTATATATTAAACAACTCATGAAAATAAACCATGCATTTCAATCCATACATTATAACTAATTATAATATATATAAAATGCATGAGCATGCTTTATAACCTAAGGTGGGATTTTAAATCTAAATGACATCCATAAAGCATTTAAATAGCGTATAAACTTATTAATAGGCCCCTAGGATAAAATAAAGCACATAAATTACAATAATTTAAGCTATTTTATCCTATTACAGCCTTTTGCAGCTCCGAACCAGACCAAAACCGCTCCAAACGTGCCAAAACCGTCCAAATCAGGTCAAACCCGCCAAAAAATGGGTCAAAACCGCTTGAACCAGTTGGAAAACCACTGAACCAATCAAAAACCGCTACCCAATCAACGAACAAGTTAAAAAACTGCCCGAAATTCAATGAACCGCGCCCCTGGTCAGCGAACCACGCAAGCCGGTCAACGAACCACTGATTCAGTCAAGGAACCTCGCACGATGACGTCAACATTGCGTATGCTGATGTCAGCCCTGATCCTGAAGCCCGCGTTTCAGAATTTTCCCCTTTTATTTCCGAATTTCTGCACTGTTCCAGCCGCAGTTCTTCGCCGTTTTCCGCCGTTTTTGGCCAAATTTGGTCCTGATCTTCATCGTAGAATACCCTATTCTAGACCCGAACTTACAGAGGATAATAGATTTACAAAATATGCCCAAAAACGAAGGGGCCTTTACATTGAACCATTCAATAAAATATAAATCTATGGCCAAATTAATCGAAACCATTTATACGAAAACCATAACATTCATAATGCATAAATCCCACCATGAACAAATTGCAAATTTCAATTTAAAATCAAGAACAACTGAGTTGGCTCTGATACCAATTGAAAGGAAAAGAGCCCCACGCAGCAGAAGAATTTAACAGGACCTACTCATAGTCTTAGATTCTAATTGAAATACCAATACAATTTGCAAAATATTACAGCAATAAATCTATATTTAATGGGTTGTACATAGGCTATAAACATGCTAAAAGATCAACTAGATTGATCCTAGTGATCAAGGATTTCATAGAAAACTTACTTTTGTAGAAAGCCTTGATCAATTCGCCTTCTCTTGCCAATAAGATTGAAAACGCAACAACCCTCTTGTGCGAACACCACCAATCGGCTACACCGGTATTGTAGACACCGTATTTGGTCCGGCTTGATTTTCAGTAATAATGTTTGAAGGTTTCCAATATTTGGTGGTCAATTTGTTTTTTCTTGTATGTCAACAAGAGTGGCTCAACTGGCATAAAGTCGCATTGATAACCACGAGGTCTGTGGTTCAAACCCCCCTTTTCACATGTTTTTATCAAAAATTCGTTTTTTTTTTATTTTTATTTATTTTTTATTTATTTTTATTTATTTTTTTTTTTTGTTGTGTTTGGTCTTCCCCATTCCTATTCAAGGGGAAGCTTACCTATTCAAAAGACTTTCCATGGCTCTCATTTTTTTATTTTCTTTCTTTTTTTTCTTTTTTTCCACCATTTTCTCATCCATCCTCCCCCTAATTTAGTAACCCTTCAAGTATAAAAAGGGGGGAGATGGAGGATGAAAGGAACGGGGGAAAGACAAGAAGAATGAGTGGAATTTTAGAGTAAAAGTGAGCTTGAGAGAGTTTAGGCATTTGAGAGAGTTTAGGCATTTGAGCAAGAGTTTAGCTTAGAGAGTGATAGAAAAGGAGAGAAAAAAAAGAGAAGAAGTTTAGAGTAAAAGTGAGCTTGAGAGAGTTTAGGCATTTGAGCAAGAGTTTAGCTTAGAGAGTGATAGAAAAAGAGAGAAAAGAAAGTGGAAGAGGAAAAGAGGAAAAAAGAGGGGGAGGAAGGAGTATACGGGGAGAGGAAACATTGGGTAAGAAAAAAGGAAAAAAGAAGAAAGAGAGAAGTAAAAAAGGTGGGGTTTTGTTTTTCTATTTCCTTTGTTTTTTTTTTTTTGTTTTTTTTGTTTTTTTTTTTGTTTAGTTATTATTGTTATTATTATTATTATGATTATTATTATCATCATTATCATTATCATTTTTAATTTCTCTCTCGTTTTAGTTCACTTTTGCACTTTGCCAACTTCATTTTTTTAAACTTTCTAATTCATTTGTTTTTTCCTTTCATTCTCCAAATTGCTTTATTCTAATCTTTAATTCTGCTTTGTCAATTTCAATTATTGTTATTGTTTTGATTTTCTTTTGAAAGGGATTATGGGAACTGAGTAATGTGCCTTCGTGGAGTCCAACTCCCGTGTAGGCGTATGAAAATTCTCATTTTCCCTTTTAAAAGAATTTACTCTTTGAATAATTTTTTTCTTCTTTTACATCCGTTTTATTTTAAAAAAATATTTTTAGTAAACATAATCATGTACACCCATGTTCCTTTAATTAAAAGGGAGATTAGGCATGATTTATATTAAATTGGATATCCAACTCATAATGTTTAATCCTTGCTTTATTTCTAAAGTTAAGGTAAAAACGAATGAGACATCTTGTGTTCAGTATTGCATTTTGAGTTTTATTTTCATATTTATCATTCTTTTTAAGAAAAATAAAAATAAAGGACTGTTTTTATTCATTTAATTGGACAATTTAAGATACTGTGGTAATCGTTTTCTTAAACGGGTGTTGTAGGGTGCTAATACCTTCCCTACACTCAAACGACTCCCGAACCTAATTTCTGGTTTTCTAAGACTAGTTTTGTTTTTTATTTTAAAGGTGACCAATCACACCCTCAATGATTGGTGGCGACTCCAATTTTCTTCTAAAAAACCCAAGAAAGGATGTCGGCCGCTCCGCGTCGCGATGACGTTGCGACAGCTTGGCGACTCCACTGGGGATTTTGAGGGTCAAGCCATGAATATCTTTATTGTCCTTTGAATTGAATTTTTCTTTAGGTTCTTTTGTTATTGTTTTGTTATTTATTTATTTTGTTTTCCTTTATAATATGATTTGTTTGGCATATTGTTATTCACTTGTCTATTACCATTTTTTTTTAATGTTGTAATTACTTTATCTTAGTTATGTCATTCATTTGCATGTCATCTTATTGTTACCATTTTTTTTTTATGTTGTAATTGTTATGTCATTCATTTGTATGTCATCTTATTAATCATGCATTTCACACACTTTCACTAGCCTTCTACCCGGGCTCTACCTTAGGACTAGACTCGGAGACTGAGTAGTGTGACCTTCGTGGAATTTCGATTCCCGTGCAGGCGCATGAAATTCTCCACTCAAGCCTACTACATCGTTAAATCGGTGGGTAAGCTTGGGGACCTTTTCTAGGATGCCTTAGAGTTAAACTCCACTCATATAGTTCTAGGATTTGACTTATTACATGCATTATTGTCAAATTTTATTTATTTATTTATTTATTTTTCCTCTTTCCCTTGTATCTTATATCAATTTTCAATTTTCGCTCATTGAAAGTATCTTTTGAAATCTCTTTTAATGTAGTTAAGAAAATTGTGCAAATTAAATTAACAAGATTTTTCGATTATTTGCATTGGCAGAAACTAAAGTATGAGTAAAATAAAATCACCCCCTCCAATACAAGAAATGGGTATAGAAGATCAAGCAACAGTACGTCAATGGTCAGAAAATGTACAACAAATCCACGGAGATTCTTTAGTAGAAAATGTTGTTTCTCAATTTAAGGATGTCAGTTTTCCAGAAAGTCAATTAGAAGCAGTGAAACAGGCTTGGGAAAAATTAACTGTAGATAGGAAGGCTAAATTTACAAGCAAATATGGCTATCTAGCTCAGCTCATGTATGTACAAGTTAATTGTTCTGTATTAAAAGCTTTGATTCGACATTGGGATCCAGCCTACAGATGTTTCACATTTGGCTCAATTGACATGACTCCTACAATAGAGGAATATCAATCCCTTCTGCATATGCCAGTACGAACGGAGGTTGAAGCTTATTCTTACGATCAAGAGCTTACAATGAAAAGAGCATTATCTACTCTTTTGGGCAAGATTCGTACAAGCGACATTGAGAAACAAGTAAAGATAAAGGGAGAGAACACATGCCTACCCCTGGACTACATCTTTACTCTTCAACAAAAATTTGCAAATGAAGACACGGAATTAACTTTACTGGCATTGTGTATCTTTAATGTTGTTTTGTTTCCTAAAGTATGTGGATATGTTGAGGAACGTGTGGTCAAGTTGTTTGCTAAGATAGAAATAGGAGTTGTTCCCATTATTCCTGTATTGGCAGAAACTTTTCGTTCATTAAATTATTGCAGAACAAAAGGAACAGGAAGATTTATAGGGTGTGCACCATTATTGTACATTTGGGTCCTTAGTCATGTGAAGTGTCCACCCGAATTCAAATGTCCAGAGATCAAATTTTCAAGTTCCTGGAATAAGCTGCAAAATCCCATCTCAGAGTTCGTGCAATCAGGTTGGAGTTCATCCTCCCCTGAAAGGAGCGCTTGGGAGGCCTTTTTCTCCGAACTAAAGATAGAAGATGTAATATGGAGAGCCCCTTGGATGTCAACTAGGCCAATGATCTATAAATGTGGTAAATTTCAAAGTTTACCTCTTTTGGGTCCTTGGGGATGTATATCTTATGCTCCTCCTTTATTGGTAGTACGCCAAATTTGGGTCCGACAATTCATCCCTGCTACGCATGAGTTGAAGGATTTCGAATTTGCTTATGATAAAGGCTTCTGTAAAGATAGAATTCAGAAAATTGTGAAAGCATGGAAAATGATCACTAAAATCCAGAGTGGTCAGTTTCATGATGATACCACAGAGGCGTACAAAACATGGCATGCGAACAGAGCTAAAACCGTGCTTGTGTCACCAAAAATGAAAACCAAGATAAAACTTAATGCAAAGGTGATACCAGATCAACAGACAGAACAAGCAGCACGCGAAAAGGAATGTGATGAATTGAGAAAAGCGAATTCATCATTGGTTCAAGAAAATGAAAGGTTGCAATTGGAGGTAAAGCAAGGTTTGTTGCGCAATGTTGAACTAGAAAAAGAGTTGAACCGATTAAAGGGCAGTGTTAGCAAACAAGAACAGTTAGAAAAAGAAATTTCAGCATTAGACACAGAGGCCCGCGACCTGAACAGAAGAATGCATCGATTAAGAAGGGATAATGAAGTCTCCCAAGCAACTCTCAAGTCAAGGAATGACCAAGTTTTGAAGCAACAATCTGAGATTGCCTCACTTCATGAGTTGATGAAAGAGCTCGAAGATTGCATTAGTTTGAGGAACCAAACGATTACTGAGGTAGAAGGAAAAAATGGAACGCTATGTCGAATAATTGACGACCTACAATTAACGCTCAAGATTAGAGAAGATCAACTAGGGGACCTCATCAACGACAACAAGGGTCTAAGAGAGTCCGTTCAGTCACTTAATGTTCGCCTCGGTAAGTATCAGGATGCCACTGATAGATTAATGAAAGACTATACCTATTTAAAGGAGCAGTACGACAGATTAAGCGATGATTTTGGGTTTGCGAGACAGAACCACGCGACACTACGAAGTAAAGCGGAACATATGCTCACTCAGATTAGGA
The DNA here is from genome assembly GCA_017139565.1 of Luffa aegyptiaca. Lineage (NCBI taxonomy): Eukaryota > Viridiplantae > Streptophyta > Magnoliopsida > Cucurbitales > Cucurbitaceae > Luffa > Luffa aegyptiaca. The sequence goes on from CM029403.1 coordinate 28,276,923, forward strand.
GAGTCACTCGAAGGGCAGATGAACTAGCAGAAGATGCACGTACTCTCTCTAAAGTCATAGCACCTACACAGCCGAATAGCAAGAATGTGCTCAAGTTTCTGGGAAAACTTCGTATAAGTTTAGAGTATTGGGGGCAATTTTATTAACTCTTTACTTTAGTTTATGTTTTATTTAGATAGTTGAAATATCTTGTAATTCAATTTTGCACAAATTTTGCTGCTACATTGTTTTATCATTTTCCAATTTAATATCAAAGCCATTTTTTTCCCTTCTCTTCTATCACTTTTTTTTTTTTTGTTTCGTTTTGTCTTTCTCTTTTCTTACACTAAAATCTCTTTTCATTAAAAATATAAACAGAATCATAAGATAGCTCGGTCACCTCGAATCCACCGCACCTACGTCACAAGATACAGGACAAGGATCATGGAAGAGCAGAGTACTGAGATGGAGAAAACAAGGAAAGATATTGAGGAGTTACGAGAAAAAATGGATGCCATTCTTGTCGCCCTAGAAAGAGGCAAAATAATACCTGATATTGCTCAGTCCAGCCATACAATGAACGACCCTCCAATCCGGCAATCAACAGAGGGTACTACTCCAAAATATCATCCATTGTACAATATTCCAGTAGAGCAGCACCCGTTTCCATTTTTCAAGAATGAGCAAGTGCCTGTACACAATCAACCTGGATTTTCACTACCCACAGAGATACCTCCCAAGGTGACCATTACAGTTCCCAATTTAGATGATCCTGAAATCAGAAAAGAGCTAACGAGAGGTGAGAAAGTCTCTTCTAGTGAAAAGCTTGAAGTCCTGGAGGAAAGATTAAGGGCAGTAGAAGGAACAGACGTCTTCGGAAATATAGATGCGACCAAGCTATGCTTGGTACCAGATGTAATCCTCCCTCCAAAATTCAAGGTGCCCGAGTTTGAAAAGTATGATGGAGCATCCTGTCCTAAGAACCATCTCATCATGTATTGTAGGAAGATGGCAGCATACGTCCAAAATGACAAGCTGTTAATTCATTGCTTCCAGGACAGTCTTACTGGTCCAGCATCTCGATGGTATATGCAGTTAGACAGCACTCATATATGTTCATGGAAGAATCTAGCCGATTCATTTTTAAAGCAATATAAGCACAACATAGATATGGCTCCTGACCGTTTAGACCTCCAGAGGATGGAAAAGAAGAGCACAGAAAGCTTTAAAGAGTACGCCCAAAGGTGGAGGGATACTGCTGCTCAGGTGCAACCACCTTTAGCTGATAAGGAGCTGTCGACCATGTTTATTAATACTCTCAAATCTCCTTTCTATGATAAGATGATTGGGAGTGCCTCTACCAATTTCTCTGACATAATGACAATTGGAGAGAGAATCGAGTACGGAATTAAGCATGGAAAGATAACTGATACGGCTGGATCATCAACAACGAAAAAGGGGGTTCCATCGAAGAAAAAAGAGGGAGAAGTTCAGATGATTGGTTTCAATTCAAGACAACCATACCCTAATGCCGGAGTGCCACAATATCACTATCCACCTCCATATGTTTACCCTCAACCCTATATCAATAATACGTCAGCCCAATATCCATCCCCTTACGTCCAAAATCCTCGTCCTACTCAAGGCTACCAGCCTCGGAATCAACATAACACTCCTTATGTCCAAGGACACCAAAACAATAAAGGCGTCCGTAGACAGACTCATTTTGATCCGATTCCGATGACATATACCGAACTTCTACCCCAACTCTTCCAGAATAATCAGCTGGCACCCGTACCAATAGACCCAGTAAAGCCACCTTACCCAAAGTGGTATGACCCAAATGCCCGTTGCGACTACCATGCAGGAGCAATTGGACATTCCACTGAAAACTGTACTGCACTCAAGCATAGGGTGCAAGCATTGATAAAGGCAGGATGGTTGAACTTTAAGAAAGAAAATGGTCCAGATGTCAACAACAATCCTCTGCCAAACCATCAGAATGCACAAGTAAATGCGATAGAGGTTCATGGAGCTGATTTAAGAAAGAATGCTGAGAGAATAGTGACTCCCATGGGAGAACTATTCGAAATATTATTGAATAATGGATACATTGGAGTAGAACGCCTCCAATTAGATTTGGGTGTCAGAGCATACGATGACAGTTTGATGTGTTCTTATCACACTGGGGCAAAAGGGCATTCTATCGACCAATGTCCTCATTTTCGTTTGAAGGTCCAGGAGTTGTTAGATTCACATTTTTTAACAGTTTCTCAAAAGATGACTCAGCTCCCTCAGTATGGGGAAGTTGATATTATAGAAGAATGCTCAAGGTTGTCTCTCAAGCCAAAACCGTTAACAATATCTTATCGCGAGAAGCCCAGTACCCCAAATTCCAAGCCAAGACCGATTACCATCCAGATTCCGACTCCCTTTGAATATAAAAGTTCAAAAGCAGTACCTTGGAACTATGAATATAAGGTAACTGTTGATTCTGAACCCCTTCCAATCCATAATATCAGTGGGATAGGAGGTCTAACACGAAGCGGGAAGTGCTATACACCAGAAGACCTATTGAAACCCAAGGGTAAAGAAAAAGGAAAAGCCAAGATCACTGAAGATATCAAGGAGAAAATAGAAGAGCCCATTGTAGCGAAGAACCTAGATGTTAAACAGCCAGCATCTGAAGAGGACATCCAAGAATTTTTGAAGTTGGTTAAGCAAAGTGATTATAAAGTGGTTGAACAGTTAGGTCGAACCCCTGCAAAGATTTCCATACTGGCTTTGTTACTGGCTTCAGATACGCATCGTAAGACTTTGTTGGACATTTTGAATCAAACTTATGTTCCGCAGGATATTACGGTGGACAACTTGGATAACATTGTTGGAAACATAACTGCATCCAGTTCAGTAACCTTCACAGATGATGAGTTACCACCAGAAGGCACCGGACACACTAAAGCCTTGCACATTACAGTTAAGTGCAAAAATTTTGCTGTGGCAAAAGTTCTAGTTGATAATGGTTCCTCCTTGAACATAATGCCTAAATCCACGTTGGAGAAATTGCCTGTTGATATGTCTCATATAAGGCCCAGCACTATGATCGTACGAGCTTTTGATGGGGCACGTAGTGAAGTTGTTGGAGACATAGAAATGCCCATCCAGATAGGTCCATGCACCTTCGATATAACCTTTCAGGTTATGAACATTAATTCGGCCTACAGCTTCTTGTTAGGGCGTCCCTGGATTCACTCAGCTGGAGTGGTCCCATCATCATTACACCAAAAACTTAAATTTGTGGTCGACCGCAAACTAGTAATCATATCTGGGCAAGAGGATATCTTAGTGTCAAGACCCTCTTCAATGCCCTACATAGAAGCAGCAGAAGAGGTTTTTGAGTCATCATTTCAAGCTTTTGAGATTGCAAATGCCACCACTTTATACGGAGAGATAGGGAAAATGGAGCAGCAACTTTCAAAACTCTCCTTAACAGGAAGCAACCAAAGCCTCGAAAATTTGTTGAATATGTCGAAAAATATGAAGAGGTTTGGTTTGGGGTATAAACCAAGCAAAAAAGATATGATTAAAGCACACAGGCAGGAGAAAGAAAAACGACTGGCTAGATTGGAGAACCGTGAGCCGAAGTATCAAATGAATATCATTCCTCATCTTCATGATACCTTCATCTTTGCTGGAATAATTCATTCGGAATCTCAAGACCCTGCAGTCATGGCTATAATCGAACAGAACAAAGAAGGCGGTCCCTTAGTTTATCTGTGCCCAGAAGACTTTGAACTCAATAATTGGACTGTAATGGAGCTACCATCATTTGTTAATGAGATATCAAAGTAATTTTTAAACTTTTTGTTTGTTTTTTGTTTTGATGATTTATGTGTTCTATGTCAATATTTCATTTGTTAATGAAGAAGCATTTTTTTTTTTTTTTTCCTTCCTTTCCTATCATCCAATGAATCTCTCTTGTGTCTACTTCTTTTAGCATTGATTTCATTTATTCCATTCCTTCATTTATCTTCTGTCATCACACTGAATAATCCCTCTCTTAAACAGCGAAATTGGGATTGAAAGCGTTAATGATCTTAAATACGAACTTGATTCTCCTACATACGATGTTGAGTCCGATGAGAGAACAAGTGGTAATGAGGAAGATCTAGAACTTACTCCTGAATTGTTGAGAATGATTGAAGAAGAAGAGAGGATATTGGGACCACATGAAGAGTTGATAGAGACGATTAACTTGGGATCTCAAGTAGAGATTAAAGAAGTTAAAATCGGGACCAACATGTCTGCTGAAAGCCGTCAAGGGTTAATAACATTGCTTCATGAATACATTGATGTTTTTGCCTGGTCTTATCAAGATATGCCTGGTTTAGACACAAGTATTGTGGTGCATCATTTGCCACTTAAGCCTGAATGCAAGCCAGTGAGACAGAAGTTACGCAAGATGAAGCCAGACATGTTAATCAAAATAAAAGAGGAAGTCATGAAACAAATTGATGCAGGATTCTTAACAGTTGCTAATTATCCAGAATGGGTAGCTAACATTGTGCCAGTACCTAAAAAAAATGGACAGGTCCGAATGTGTGTTGATTATAGAGATTTGAATCGAGCAAGCCCAAAGGATAACTTCCCACTTCCTCATATTGATGTACTGGTAGATAATACAGCTGGATTCTCAACTTTTTCCTTTATGGATGGATTCTCAGGTTACAATCAAATCAAAATGGCACCTGAAGATCAAGAGAAAACTACATTCATCACATTATGGGGAACCTTTTGTTATAAGGTCATGCCGTTCGGATTAAAAAATGCTGGGGCAACCTACCAACGGGCCATGGTTACTCTCTTCCATGACCTAATGCATAAGGAGATCGAAGTGTATGTTGATGACATGATTGCTAAGTCAAAACCAGGGGAAGAGCATGCAACCATTCTCCGAAAGTTATTCGAGCGATTGAGAAAATTCAAGTTGAAACTGAATCCGAGTAAATGCACATTTGGGGTCACTTCTGGCAAGTTGTTGGGTTTCGTCGTAAGCCATGAGGGAATTAGAGTTGACCCAGACAAAGTCAAAGCCATTCTAGAAATGCCACCACCACGTACTCAAAAAGAAGTCAGAGGTTTCTTGGGAAGATTGAATTATATTGCAAGATTCATATCACATCTTACAGCAACATGTGAACCAATCTTCAAGCTACTTCGTAAGAACAATACATGCATATGGAATGACGACTGTCAAAAAGCATTTGAAAAGATCAAGCAATACCTACAAAACCCTCCTGTTCTTGTACCTCCAAATCCAAATCGTCCACTTATCCTATATCTTACAGTGACGGAAAATTCAATGGGGTGTGTACTGGGACAGCATGACAGTTCAGGCAGAAAAGAGCAAGCCATATATTATTTAAGCAAAAAGTTCACTAATTGCGAAACCAGATATTCTCTTTTAGAAAGAACTTGTTGTGCTCTAGCTTGGGCCGCTCGTCGTTTGAGACCATATATGTTGTACTACACAACATGGCTTATCTCAAAGATGGATCCTATCAAATACATCTTTGAAAAGCCGTCTTTGTCTGGTAGAATTTCTAGATGGCAGGTTCTTTTATCCGAGTATGATATTGTCTATGTTACTCGAAAGTCAATAAAAGGAAGTGCACTAGCCGATCATTTGGCCGAGCAACCTATAGACGATTATGAACCAATGAAATTTGATTTCCCTGATGAATTTGTCTCCACTATAATGGTGGAAAAAGAAATATCAGACTTGGAAACATGGACCATGTTGTTTGATGGGGCCTCCAATGAATTAGGTCATGGGATAGGTGTTGTATTAATATCACCTGAAGGAAAGTTGTTCCCTCTCACCGCCAAACTAAGTTTTGATTGCACTCATAATATGGCTGAATATGAAGCTTGTTCTATGGGTATCCAAACTGCATTGGATATGAAGATAAAGAAACTTCGAGTCTTGGGAGATTCTATGTTGGTGATTCACCAATTGAGAGGAGAATGGGAAACAAGAGACACTAAGCTACTGCCTTATAAAAAGCTTATATTAGATTTGTCTCATAAATTTGAAGAAATCACTTTTGACTATTTACCAAGGGAGAGTAATCAGATAGCAGACGCCTTGGCTACGCTTGCAGTCATGTTCAACATAGACCCCAATCATGAGGTACAACCTATTAAGATGGGAAGGGTAGATGTTTCAGCCTCCTGCATGAATATAGAAGAAGAGTTTAATGACAAGCCGTGGTTTCAAGACATCAAACATTATTTGAAATGTGGAACCTATCCTCTGAATGCCTCAGAAAATCACAAGCGCACACTTAGAAAGTTAGCAATGAAGTTCTTCCTAAATGGAGAAATACTTTACAAAAGAAATCATGATATGGTACTTCTAAGGTGTGTAGATACAAATGAAGCCAACACGATGATGAAAGAAATTCATGAGGGAATTTGCGGCACCCATGCAAATGGACACATGATGGCCAGACAGGCATTAAGGGCTGGCTATTACTGGTTAACCATGGAAGCTGACTGTATCAAATATGCCCGAAAATGCCACAAATGTCAGATTTACGCAGATAAAGCTCATGCTCCAGCATCTCAGTTGCACGTTATGACGACACCATGGCCATTTTCCATGTGGGGAATGGACGTTATAGGCCCTATTGACCCAAAAGCCTCAAACGGACATCGATTCATCTTGGTGGCAATAGATTATTTTACCAAATGGGTAGAAGCAATGTCCTATCGAGAGGTGACGAAAGGAGTTGTGATCAAATTCATCAAGAAGGAGATTATATGTCGCTATGGTCTTCCTGAGACCATAGTATCTGATAATGCACGAAATCTGAACAATAAATTGATGACTGAGTTATGTGAGCAATTCAAGATCAAGCATGTCAACTCAACTCCGTATAGACCAAAGATGAATGGAGCAGTGGAAGCTGCCAATAAAAACATAAAAAGGATTGTGCAAAAAATGACGGTGACGTATAAAGATTGGCATGAAATGCTTCCTTTTGCATTACATGGATATCGCACATCGGTTCGCACTTCAACTGGGGCAACACCATTTTCATTAGTTTATGGTATGGAAGCTGTTCTTCCCATTGAAGTGGAAATTCCATCATTAAGGGTCCTCATGAAGACTAATTTAGAAGAGGCTGAATGGATCCAAAACCGCTATGAGCAGCTCAACTTTGTTGAAGAAAAGAGATTGACAGCATTGTGCAGAGGTCAACTTTACCAAAGACGAATGATGAAAGCCTATGATAAGAAAGTGCGTCCTAGAGTATTCAGAGAAGGGGATTTAGTCTTAAAACGAATTCTTCCTTTTCTAAAAGATCACCGAGGCAAGTGGACCCCAAACTATGAAGGACCATTCGTGGTGAAGAAAGCTTTCTCTGGAGGAGCTTTAGTCTTGACTAACATGGATGGTAATGAGCTGCCAAGTCCAGTTAATTCAGATCAAGTTCGAAGATATTACGCATAGGCTACTTGTGTATCAAGGGATTCGGCAAAGTTGCGGGAATTCAACAAGTGTCTAGGAGAATTACGCTTCAATTTCTATATCATGTTTAAGAGGTTACTTTTGTCTCAAGTTCTAGAACCTTAACATTGACACATATGTCTATTGAATTTTAGTCATAAATCAAAGTTCCCTTCTCGAAGCATGGCATATCTTGTCCATTTTTCTCCCCTACTCTCCATAATATTTCCTCAACTATGAATGTTTGGCATGTTTACCTTTATTATCATTACAATTGAATAAACAAAAAGTTACATAAACGCGATATTTCAAATCAATGGTGGTAACTTAAACGATTCGATGTGAAATACATATGTCCAAACAAAGAATCCAAAGGCAATATTTTTCCAAGAGCACCGTGATCATGAAGGTTGATGGAATGTCATCATGGAGGACAAAACCGTCATTTCAACATGACAAAGTCTTGAACTGGGGCAAAACGATTATTTTTGTCTTCTCAAACTGGGGCAAAACCATTATTATTACAGGAGCAAAGTCGTTATGGATACATTTTTGGTCATCAAACAAAGAACAAGTTGTTTAGCGAGTTCATGATCCAATTAAGGTCTATTACCAAGGGTGATGCGAATGGGGTGCCCGAGCTATCAAATATCTTTTAAAGAAATTTGTATCATAGTTTTCGGATAGTGCTAAATCCGCACCCCATGTATTCAAGCATTCAAGTTTAGCGTGCATTGCAAAGAAAATTTATTTTCGGTTAAATCGAACCCGACTATTCAGTCGAGGTCGAAGCCTGTGTCAATCCAGGTCCATTTCCAGTTTTTCGGTTAAATTGAACCCGACTATTCAGTCGAGGTCGAAGCCTGTGTCAATCCAGGTCCGTTTTAAGTTTTTTTTTTCTCGGTTAAATCGAACCCGACTATTCAGTCGAGGTCGAAGCCTGTGTCAATCCAGGTCCGTTTTCAGTTTTTCTCTCGGTTAAATCGAACCCGACTATTCAGTCGAGGTCGAAGCCTGTGTCAATCCAGGTCCGTTTTCAGTTTTTCTCTCGGTTAAATCAAACCCGACTATTCAGTCGAGGTCGAAGCCTGTGTCAATCCAGGTCCGTTTTCAGTTTTTCTCTCTGTTAAATCGAACCCGACTATTCAGTCGAGGTCGAAGCCTGTGTCAATCCAGGTCCATTTTCATTTTTTCTTTTGGTTAAATCAAACCCGACTATTCAGTCGAGGTCGAAGCCTGTGTCAATCCTGGTCCATTTTATTTTTTTCTTTTGGTTAAATCGAACCCGACTATTCACTGAGGTCGAAGCCTGTGTCAATCCAGGTCCATTTTCATTTATTCTTTCGGTTAAATCAAACCCGACTATTCAGTCGAGGTCGAAGCCTGTGTCAATCCAGGTCCATTTTAATTTTTTCTTTTGGTTAAATCGAACCCGACTATTCAGTGAGGTCGAAGCCTGTGTCAATCCAGGTCCGTTTTCAATTTTTATCTCGGTTAAATCGAACCCGACTATTCACTCGAGGTCGAAGCCTGTGTCAATCCAGGTCTGTTTCAAGTTTTTCTCCCGGTTGAACCAAACCTGACTATTGAATTGTGGTCGATACCTAATTCAAATTCTTACCAAACAAATCTTTGCCTCCCCAGTACTTAGTCTCTTTCCTTTGTCTACCCTTTCAATCCTTCAAGGATACACAAAGGGGGGCAAACTGTAGACACCGTATTTGGTCCGGCTTGATTTTCAGTAATAATGTTTGAAGGTTTCCAATATTTGGTGGTCAATTTGTTTTTTCTTGTATGTCAACAAGAGTGGCTCAACTGGCATAAAGTCGCATTGATAACCACGAGGTCTGTGGTTCAAACCCCCCTTTTCACATGTTTTTATCAAAAATTCGTTTTTTTTTATTTTTATTTATTTTTTATTTTTTATTTTTTTTTTATTTTTTTTTTTTTGTGTTTGGTCTTCCCCATTCCTATTCAAGGGGAAGCTTACCTATTCAAAAGACTTTCCATGGCTCTCATTTTTTTATTTTCTTTCTTTTTTTTCTTTTTTTCCACCATTTTCTCATCCATCCTCCCCCTAATTTAGTAACCCTTCAAGTATAAAAAGGGGGGAGATGGAGGATGAAAGGAACGGGGGAAAGACAAGAAGAATGAGTGGAATTTTAGAGTAAAAGTGAGCTTGAGAGAGTTTAGGCATTTGAGAGAGTTTAGGCATTTGAGCAAGAGTTTAGCTTAGAGAGTGATAGAAAAGGAGAGAAAAAAAAGAGAAGAAGTTTAGAGTAAAAGTGAGCTTGAGAGAGTTTAGGCATTTGAGCAAGAGTTTAGCTTAGAGAGTGATAGAAAAAGAGAGAAAAGAAAGTGGAAGAGGAAAAGAGGAAAAAAGAGGGGGAGGAAGGAGTATACGGGGAGAGGAAACATTGGGTAAGAAAAAAAGGAAAAAAGAAGAAAGAGAGAAGTAAAAAAGGTGGGGTTTTGTTTTTCTATTTCCTTTGTTTTTTTTTTTTTTTTGTTTTTTTTGTTTTTTTTTGTTTAGTTATTATTGTTATTATTATTATTATGATTATTATTATCATCATTATCATTATCATTTTTAATTTCTCTCTCGTTTTAGTTCACTTTTGCACTTTGCCAACTTCATTTTTTTAAACTTTCTAATTCATTTGTTTTTTCCTTTCATTCTCCAAATTGCTTTATTCTAATCTTTAATTCTGCTTTGTCAATTTCAATTATTGTTATTGTTTTGATTTTCTTTTGAAAGGGATTATGGGAACTGAGTAATGTGCCTTCGTGGAGTCCAACTCCCGTGTAGGCGTATGAAAATTCTCATTTTCCCTTTTAAAAGAATTTACTCTTTGAATAATTTTTTTCTTCTTTTACATCCGTTTTATTTTAAAAAAATATTTTTAGTAAACATAATCATGTACACCCATGTTCCTTTAATTAAAAGGGAGATTAGGCATGATTTATATTAAATTGGATATCCAACTCATAATGTTTAATCCTTGCTTTATTTCTAAAGTTAAGGTAAAAACGAATGAGACATCTTGTGTTCAGTATTGCATTTTGAGTTTTATTTTCATATTTATCATTCTTTTTAAGAAAAATAAAAATAAAGGACTGTTTTTATTCATTTAATTGGACAATTTAAGATACTGTGGTAATCGTTTTCTTAAACGGGTGTTGTAGGGTGCTAATACCTTCCCTACACTCAAACGACTCCCGAACCTAATTTCTGGTTTTCTAAGACTAGTTTTGTTTTTTATTTTAAAGGTGACCAATCACACCCTCAATGATTGGTGGCGACTCCAATTTTCTTCTAAAAAACCCAAGAAAGGATGTCGGCCGCTCCGCGTCGCGATGACGTTGCGACAGGTATATCTCTAAGACTTCTTGAAGCAGGAGACTTGTGGGGGTCTTTTGGAAGAGATCTCTGAGATTGGAAGAGATCTCTGAGAGAAGGAGAGACAATGGGATGCCTTTCACCCCACCCTGGGGGTCCTATATATAGTAAAGTTCAAGACCTTCTTCCTAATAGGAAAAGGTCTCTAATTTTAATAAATAATTAATTAATTCCATAATTAATTAATTTTCCAATTAAATATCATATATTTAATCTTAGGGATTTTATTAAAATTAATATGAATCCAATTCATATTAAATTTATTTGAACTCTTTCAAATATTTTCTCTCAAGAATTAATTTTTGAAATTAATTAAAAAATTATATTATAAAGTTTCATAAATTTTATATTATAATGCATGAATATACATTATATGATTCCCCAAATAAATTGAACACTTTCAATTTACAATTTATATTTGTTTGCTTCAAGTCTTTTTACGAGCTACCAGTGGGACCAAATGGACCTACAGATCAGAAGCTCCAACGATACGAGACTAATCGGCATAAACTCGTTAACCAAGTTAGTCTCCATTCGTTAACTGTGGGTCACTCCACTAAATACCCACAACTGCACTCTTCTCACAATAGAATATTTCTGTGTCTACGGATATCGACCAATACTACAAGTCAGTCCTTCACGTGTGTTCGTATCCCAGCTGGGTCAAATTACCGTTTTACCCCTGGTTTACATCTTTGTCCTTAAGTCCCCAATGCTCCTCTAATGAACAACTTGTTTGAGATCCAACCAACAAACAGAAGTCCCTCTCGTGCCATAGAGAGGGTTTGGGCCCATTGTTCATGTCCCGGAGACACCACTTAAGGGAACACACCTCTACTTACCCTAGAGTCCGGAAGGAGTGAATTATATCTTGTGTGATTATGTTCCCAGCTCCCCACTCGATATTGTCCCCAAAATGGTAGGCTTATTGAGTCGGCGTGCTGGCCACTCTCACCCATACAAATCAAAGGACAACCCCTCGTGAACAGGAGTCCATAATCCACTCAGGATTGAGACTAAGTTGTCTAGGTCATCCTAGTAAAATAGAAACCAAGCCAACTAACGGTGTTACAGTTAGTGGTTAACTATTTTGCGGTCCGGTCTTATGCAAACTCATTACATAGGATACCCCCACTCGCATGTCAACTACATGAACGCGTTGGATCATTGCGTTTGTATCATAATACAAAGCAGGTCGTATCCATAGTGTCACCAGGATAAGGTACCCAACCTTATCCTTGTACTATAGACCTTTTAGGTTATTACTTGAACATCGATCCCTGTATGTCCCCACATACTAGTTCAAGTTACATACAAACAACCTTGGATCTTAGTTTATTGGATTTGGGTCAAATAGTGCAATATTTAACAATAACATTTTATTGCAGAAAGTAAATAACAGTTTATTAAATACAAGTATAAAATTTGTTTACATTCACTATCTACGAGTTTTAGGGCATAAAACCCTACAAGCGGCTAGTTTAAATAGGTGATTGTGAAATTGTTTAATCTAATGTTGGGTTTTATGCCCTAAAACTCGTGGATAGTAAAGGTAAACATTGGACCGAACATTAATAAAATAATATTTCATGTATTATTCATTATTGTTTGTATTGTATCTTGCCTAAATAATCCTAATCCAATAAACTGAACATCCTAGGCTGTTAGTATGAGACTTGAACTAGTATGTGGGAACATACGGGGATCGTTGTTCAAGTTACAGCCTAAAGGGTCTATAGTATAGGGATAAGGCTCGGTACCTTATCCTGTTGACACTATGGATACGACCTGCTTTGTATTATGATACAAACGCAATGATCTAACGCGTTCGTGTAGAGGACATGCGAGTGGGGGTATCCTATGCAATGAGTTTGCATAAGACCGGACCGCGAAATAGTTAACCACTAGCTGTAACACCGTTGACTAGATAGGTTTCTATTTCACTAGGATGATCTAGGCAACTTAGTCTCAATCCTGAGTGAATTATGGACTCCTGTTCACGAGGGATTGTCCTTTGATTTGTATGGGTGAGAGTGGTCTACACACCGACTCAATAAGCCTATCATTTTGGGGACAAGACCGAGTGAGGAGCTGAGAACATAATCACAGAAGATGGAATTCACTCCTTCCCGATATTAGGGTAAGTAAAGGTGTGTTCTCTTAAGTGGTGTCTCCAGGACTTGAACAAAGGGCCCTGCCCTCTCTATGGCACGAGAGGGACTTCTGTTTGTTGGTTGGACCTCAAACAGGTTGTTCATTAGAGGAGCACTGGGACTTAAGGATGTAGAGGTAACCCAGGGGTAAAACGATAATTTGACCTAGCTGGGGTACGAACACATGTGAAGGACTGACTTGCTATTATTGGTCGATATCCGTGGACACAGAAATATATCTGCAGTGAGAAGAGTGCAACTGTGGTTCTATAGTGGAGTGAACCATAGTTAACGAATATTGATTAATTTGGTTAATGAGTTTAGCCAATTAATCTCATATCGTTGGAGCTTCTGAACTGTAGGTCCATAAGGTCCCACCGGTAGCTCAAATAAGGTATTGAGGTAAATTTACTGAGGAAAATTTAATATGAATTAGATTCATATTAAAACTATAGGTTAAATTTAATGCGCATTGGATGTACATTAAAACTATAGTACATGTGTGAGAGAAAAATAATAATAATAATAATAATTGAATATGTGATATTCAATTTTATGATTAATTAATTTTGAATTATTATAAGTTTTAATTTAGTTTAATTAAATTTGATTTAATTAAATGATATTAAAACTATAGTATAAAGAGGGAAATTCATTTAAATGATTATTAAATGAATTAATTAATTTAAATATGATTTAAATTGGTTAACATTAATTTAATTAATATTGTTAATTAAATTAAAATTAAATTTGATTTTAATTTGTTAAAATCAAAATTATCAGGTAACTGACTGATTAGTTACCTGAACGTGGGGCGTGAGTTGCTGTTTTCTCTCCCTCTCCCTATCGATAAGCAAGTAGTTTTTAGACTCTTGCCGAACGCTCTCATTCTGAGGTTTTTTTCCAGAGAAAGATTTTTGCTTTCCTCCCCTTAGTAAGCATAACTCCCACAAGTATCTTCAAACATAAGCCCTGTGAGATTACCGGTGCAATTTTTGTGGTGTTGTTCACTATTTCTTGAAGAAATTTCCAGCAAAGAGAAGGTCTTTGGTTGCTGTAATTTTTCTACAAAATCCCAAGGAAAAGGCGTGCTCGATCAAGATCGTCAACGATAGTAAGTAGTCTTTTCCTTTTGATCACTAGGATCAATTCTAGATTAAATCTAGATTTTTTCTATAAAATTCAGCATGTTAATAGCCTAATTACAGTAGATTTAATGTGGTTTAAATTTCTGTAATTATATTGCCAACATATCGGTATACCGATCGTTGTTTTGTTTGAGTTAGGTCTCTGAAATCTTCCGCTGCCTAGGGCTTTTATCCCTACATCTACAACTAGTTAGATATAATTAGTAACCGTTACAGAGGTCTCGGATGGTTGCTATTTTATGAATAAAGGATGGCGAGCGATAAAGTTAATATTAATTAATCTTGTTAATTGTAGAATTCACAGTTAGCAAGTTAATTAGCACAGGTTAGTGTAGGGGGTCCTCTGAGTAACCCAGAAGCCGATCGAACTAATGAAATTAGCATAGAACGATTAGTAGAGAAAACTAGGAAGCCAACGAATTAGAATCAAGCATTAGAAATCCCAATCCAACAATCCCTTTCATGTTATTGATTCCTGTCTAATTTCTCTTCTGCATGCTTATTTTGTGTCATTTAAATTCAGCATTTAATTATTTTTGCTTGTCCTTCATTCCAAAAATCCCCCTGTTTTCATAAGCACGAAATTCTACAACTGCTAGGTCTCCTTCCCTGTGTTCGACCCCGACCACTATTTCTACAAAATAGTTGTAGTGCCGTGGATTATAAATTTTATTTGGAACGAGCCCCACGACAGGCTCCCATCAAACGCGTGGAGATCGTGATGGGGACATGCAGTTTCAGCGAATTCGAGTTTTTCCTTCTTTTTCCCTTATCTCTTGTTAGATTTTATGGTTTTTTCTCTTCTATAGCTTATATTGTAATGTAGATCATGAGTAACTAGACGTTTTTCTTAGGAATTGATGTAGCCCCTTGGGTGTTGTGGATTGATTGTTGAATGTTTATTGCGTTAAACTCATTTATGCAATTTGTATTCTTAATGCGTTCAATTTATTGGCCATGAATTGAATGTTATTTTCTCTAAGTCTTGCTTGGGAGAGGGGATTTAGTTTAGAACTTGTTTTGCATAACTAGAATAATCCCAAGATCGGGAGATTTAGGGTAGTTTTAGAAATTGTTAAAGGATTAGACTTAAGGTCATGCATGTGAATAAACTTAGATAGGAAGATTGGGTTTATCGTATTCATGAGAATTGTTTATGCTCGGGAGAGATAAATATGAGAATTAGTTTATCCTAGATTCATGAGTCATTGCATGTTCATACATTCAATTAATTAATTCACAACTTCAATGGGTGAAATCATCTCTCTAAGAGTTATTTCCTTTTAAATTTCCACTTTTTAAATTGCATTACTTTGATTCATCATTTGTCACTAAGTTTTGATCTCTAGATAAAATCGAACAAGATTAATCATGGTAATTA
Organism: Luffa aegyptiaca; assembly: GCA_017139565.1. Taxonomy (NCBI): domain Eukaryota; kingdom Viridiplantae; phylum Streptophyta; class Magnoliopsida; order Cucurbitales; family Cucurbitaceae; genus Luffa; species Luffa aegyptiaca. The sequence continues at coordinate 28,292,500 of CM029403.1, forward strand.
ACTAACTAGAAACCCAATCCAGAGGACGACACTCATTTTAAATGAAAACACTATATTAAAAACTTGACCCATACACTTGCAATAGTGAATATTGGACATCAAGCTGCTCATCACTTCTTGCTTCGTTACTTAAAGGCCTTGCGAGGGAAAGGTAATATGCTTCATGCATCTCCCAACTTTCAGCTTAAAGCCTTTGTAGATGTTGATTAGGACTCTTGTCCGGACACATGACGATCTATTTCTAGTTTTTGTATTTTCTTTGCAGAATCTTTAGTCTCTTGGAAGTCAAAGAAGCAATCTACAGTCGCTCGATCTTCTGCTGAGGCTGAGTATAGAGCTTTGGCCTGTATTTCCAGTGAATTGATTTGGATACCTCAACTTTTGACTGATCTTTCATGTGTCAGTGCTCTTACCTGCTCTTGTTTATTATGATAGTTAGGCTGCTATTTTTATTACTTCAAATATGACATTTCATGAGCACACAAAACATATTGAGATTGATTTTCATTTTGTTCGTGAAAAGGTTATGGACGGGTTTCTCAAGCTCCTTCCAATTCACACTAATCTTCAATTGGCAAATATATGTTTACCAAAGAGCTTGCCTCACCAGTTTTGCATTCTGTTTTATCCAAGCTGGGTGTTTCAAATCTCCACACACTCCATCTTAAAGGGGAGTATTTATGGATTTACTTGATATATTTTAGTTTTATTTTTGTTGTAAATTTGTAACAAAGTCAATTAGTTACCATTTTGTTGTTTGTTATTTAAGGGTAACTTAGTCTTTGTATATTTCCTCGAAGATATTGTTTTTCCGATATTTAAGAAGAAGATGATTGTATCAGTAAAGCAATCTTTTGGAAATAAGAGATTTCAAATTATCTCTGTCGGAAACGTATTAAAAAGAAATCACTTCCCAGCATCTAAGAACTAGAACTGACGAAGGAGAATAAGAAATAGAACGAAAACAGAGTCTTCTCTCAACCAATTTCTTCCACCCAAAAATCTTAGTACAATTTTCACTCTCCCAACACTCAGGTACACCCTAAGGAATGAAACAATCATTCCCTTGTAACTAATTTTGCTAAAATGGCAATTAATACTACTGTTCGATGAAGATCACGCTAGTCGGAGACAAGAACAGAGTATACAAGAATCAAGCGATGAGAAAATACAAAGAGAAAAGGGAGAAGAAGAAGACCAACACAAGACTTATAGTGGTTCCACCTTTTGAAGGTGTACGTCCACTGTCAAACACCAGGAGATAATTTTATTCAAGTATCAAAACACAAAGGGACTTCAATGATACACTCACACGCCTCACCTTTCAGCACTTTGTATTTTTCATACCAAATGCTTACAAGAGTAAAGTTATTTATAATCAATCAGTAAGAAGGCTTGAAGGAATAACTTCCTTGCACGTGTTCTGCACACTTTCTCATATTAGGATTGTTGGGTTTTATGCCCTAAAACTCGTAGATAGTGAATGAAAACAAATTGTATACTTGTTTCAATAAAGTGTTATTGAGTTTCTACAATAAAGTGTTATTGTTAAATATTGCACAATTTGACCCAAATCCAATAAACTAAGATCTAAGGTTACTTACATGTGACTTGAACTAGTATGTGGGGACATACGGGGATCGGTGTTCAAGTAGCAACCTAAAAGGTCTATAGTATAGGGATAAGGATGGGTACCTTATCCTGATAACACTATGTGATACGACCCGCTTTGTATTCGATACAGACGTATTGATCCAAGGCGTCCATGTAGGAGATATGCGAGCGACGGTATCCTATGCAATGAGTTTGCATAAGACCGGACCACGAAATAGTCAACCATTAGTTATAACACCGTTAACTAGTTAGGTTACTGTTTCAATAGGTTGACCTAGGTAACTCAGTCTTAATCCTGAGTGTGTCATGAACTCCTTCTCATGAGGGATTGTCCTTTGATTAGCATGAGTGAGAGTGGCCAATACGCCGACTCAATATGCCTTCCTTTTTGGGGACAAGACCGAGTGGGAGGCTGGGGACATGACAACACAAGAAGGAATTCACTCCTTCCCACTTCTAGGAGAAGTAGATGAGTGTTCCCTTAAGTGGTGACTCCGGGACTTGAACAAAGGGATCCCGCCCTCTCACTGGCCCGAGAGGGACTTTCTGTTTAATGGTTGGACCATAAACAGGTTGTTCATTAGAGGAGCGCTGGTACTTAAGGAGACAGATGTAACATAGGGGTAAAACGGTAATTTGACCCAGTCATGATTACGAACACTCGTGAAGGATTGACTTACCGGTATAGGTCTATATCCGTGGACACAGAAATGTTCTACAGTGAGAAGAGTTCAGCTGTGGGTCTTTAGTGGAATGACCCACAGTTAATGAATATTGGTTAACATGATTAATGAGTTTAATCGGTTAACCTCATATCATTGGAGCTTCTGATCTGTAGGTCCATTAGGTCCCCCTGCTAGCTCGTAAAGAGTAATTAGGAACAATTATATCTTGAGAGAATTTGAATAGTTCAAATTCATATTGGGAATTAAGTTAATTGTATGAGATACAAATTAATATAATGTATAATGATACATTAAAATATAAAGTCTAATTTGAAATTAAACTTTATTATTATGAGAGAAATAAATATTTGAAGAAGTTCAAATATCAATATGAATTTGATTCATATAATAGAATTAATTAATTGAAGGCCTGGAATTAAATATATGATATTTAATTGGGTAATTAATTAATTAACTAATAGAAGGTCTGAAATTAAATATATGATATTTAATTGGTGATTAATTAATTTAAAGAATTAATTAATTGGAAATTAATCAATTATGAAAATGATTAATTACTTATGGAAGTAATTAATCATTTATGGAAATGATTTAATCACTTATGGAAGTGATCAATCATTTATGGAAAAGATTAATCAATTGTGGAATTGATTGGTTATGAAATTGATTAATTATGGAAAAGATTAAATCAATTATGGAAATAATTGATTTTAAATGAATATTTTATTCATGACCTTTCTCTTATAAATAGAACACTAACCCTAGGGTTTATGAGATACAACATATGGCCACCGTAAGGTCCTCTCACATTCTCTCAACTCAAGAACTCTAGGGAGAATTTTCTCTCTAGAGTTTTTCCCATTCAAGATTAGGTAGTCCCACAACTACGTTCCTAATCTCAGAGTTATAGCGGGGAAGATCAAATGGTGGTGTTCTTCGTTGTTGCAGAGCAATCAAGAATCATTCTTGAAGTATTCAGAGTCGTCAACGGAGGTATGTTTTTCACCGCTTAACCTTTTGCCAATGTATTGGTATTTTTTAGAACGAAATTAATTTACGAATGGTCCAATTGCTTCCGCTGTAACGGAATTGGGAATTCCAATCCTTCAAGGATATCATATACAACAATCACCCTCTTGATATCCAATGTGAGGAAAAAACAAAAGAACAATCTCCTGGAGTTTGAATGTTTTTCATCAGTCAGCAAGCATTCATCCATGATCCAGCTTTAGAAGGTCGCAGAGGTAGATTAGCCTGCTAGCTGGAAGAGACTTTGTCATCATATCCGCTGGATTGTGCATGGTGTTGATTTTATCAAGCTTCACAACACCCTCTTGAACAATGTCTCTTACATAGTGAAATTTTACATCGATGTGCTTCGTCCTGTCATGGTAAGTAGGATTTTTGGACAAGGCTAAAGCACTCTGATTGTCGCAGTATATCTTTGCATCAAATTTATCACCAAGCATTTCTGATATACTCCCTTTTAGCCACACAGCTTCTTTAACAGATTTGGATAGGGCAATATATTCGGCTTCTATTGAAGACAAAGCTACAACCGATTGCAGGGAGGATCTCCAGCTTTCAACATTACCAAACAATGTGAATACATATCCTGTCAGTGAACGCCTTTTATCTAAATCAGCGGCGTAATCGGAATCAACAAAGCCTGTTAGAATATCAGCTGAAGAATTAAATTTCGTATAAAACAGACCCTTTGTTGTTGTTCCTTTTAAGTACCTGACTATCCATTTGGACGCATCCCAATGCATTCATCCAGGATTACTCATATACCGGCTAACAACGCTCAAAGCATGGCCCAAATCAGGTCTACAACACACCATGCCATACATTAAACTACCCACCAGATTTGCATATGAGACTGCCTTCATATCAGATTTTTCAAGGTCATCTACTGGAGACTGAGAGGCTGAAAGTCTGAAGTGTTGGGCAAGAGGAGTTCTTACTGTTTTTGCCTCTTCCATATGGAACTTCCTTATAATCTTTTGAAAGTATTCAGTTTGAGAGATTAACAAAGTACTTCTGGACTTATCCCTCGTTAGTTCCATCCCAAGAATCCTCTTTGCTGAACCTAAATCTTTCATTTTAAACTCCTTGGACAAAGCTGCTTTTACTTTATCAATTTCAATCTTACTTGGTGAGGCAATTAATATATCATCCACATACAATAAAATCAGGACATACACATCAGTGGAGATAGTTTTCTTGTAAACGCAGCTATCATAGGCACTTTTAACAAATCTATGAGCGGAAATAAACAAATCGAACCTCTTATTCCATTGTCTTGGAGATTGCTTCAGCCCATAGATCGATTTTTGGAGATGGCAAACCAAATTCTCCCCTCCATGTTCAATAAATCCTGGAGGTTGAGACATATATATATCCTCATCTAGATGCCCATACAAGAACGCTGTAGTAACATCCATCTGTTCTAAATGCAAGTCAAATTGAACAACTATGGACAATAGTATTCGAATGGAAGTATGTCGCACTACGGGTGAGAATACCTCTGTAAAATCTATACCTTCTTCTTGAGCAAAGCCTTTTGCAACCAACCTTGCTTTATATCGAGGAGGATCAGAGGTATTTATACTCGGCTTTAGTTTATATATCATCTTGCAGTCGATGACTTTCTTACCAACCGGTTTTGGAACAAGCTTCCATGTCTTATTCAAAAGTAAAGACTCCATCTCCTGATTCATGGCACTTAACCACTGATCTTTAGCTTCAGATTTAAGTGCCTGGTTATATGTACTAGGTTCAAAGCAAAAATTGTCAGTGTAACAGTTAAATGCATAACTGACGAAGTCTGAATCACCATACCTGGCAGGAGGTCTAATAGTCCTCCTTGTTCTGTCTCGAGTCAGTTGGTAAGAATCTAGTTCAGTTGTTTCAATGGCTACTGATTCAGACACTTCAGGACTTTCAATCTGTTGTTCTGCTTGCATCTCTTGTTCTGTTTGCGAAGTGGAGGCTTCTGGAGCAGACTGAAGTTCAATTTCAAATGAGCTTTCATCTTGTGCTTGTGTGCCTTCACTGTTAATATTTTTCCAAGGCATAAGTCCTTCATTAAAGTAGACATCCCTACTAATGATACACTTAGCTTCTCCAGGTTCTAAACACCATAATTTGAAAGCTTTCACACCTGGGGGATATCCTAAGAACAAACATCCCTTCCCTCGAGGCTGCAGTTTATCTTGTTTAGTATGTGCATGTGCAACACAACCAAACACTTTTAGGTGTTTTAGGCTTGGTTTGTTTCCTGTCCAGACTTCCTCAGGGGTTTTAAAATCAAGGGCAGACGAAGGACTTCGATTAATCAAATAAGCTGTCGTGTTTACTGCTTCTCCCCAAAATACTCTTGGAGGATGAGCATTAGAGAGCATACAACGAACTCTCTCTAGTATAGTACGATTATAACGTTCAGCCAATCCGTTTTGTTGGGGAGTCCTAGCAGTTGTTAAGTGTCTATTGATACCAGCTTTTTTACACAAATTATCAAATCTTTCATTCAGATATTCCAAGCCATTATCTGTCCGTAAACACGTAACTTTTTTATCCATTTGATTTTCAACAAGATTTTTCCATTCTAGAAAACGAGCAAATGCCTCATCTTTTGTTTTTAGCATATAGATCCATAATTTTCTAGAAAAATCATCTATGAGGGACAAGAAGTACCTTGCTCCACCATGAGTGGTTACTCGAGCTGGCCCCCATAGATCCGAGTGCACATAGTCCAGCCTTTCTTTGGTTGTGTGAGTGGCTGTTTTGAAACTCTTTTTAGCTGATTTTCCCAGTACACAATGCTCGCAAAAAGGTAAATCAGCTGGTTTCTTGCTACCGAGCAGACCTTGTTTGTACAAGCAGTTTAAGCCTCTGCCACTGATGTGTGCCAATCTTTTGTGCCACAGGTAGGTTTCTTTATCAAATTGACCATCGATAGCATGTACCTCTCCATTCAAAGCTCTCCCCTGCAACACATAAAGACCACTACACAACCTTCCAGTCAGTTTTAAAACACCATTTTTAGATACCCTCAAGATACCTTTGTTGGACTCGTATATGCAGCCTTCCTTGTCAAGAGTTCTCAAGGAAATAAGATTCCTTTTCAAATCAGGCACATATCTGACTGATTGTAGAAGTTTAATCGATCCATCATTGAGTTTTAGCTTTACATTGCCAATTCCTTTAACCAAACACTGTTGGTTATTGCCCATGACTACTTTGCCTCCTTTGAATTCATCTAACTCAATGAAGTAAGATTTCCAAGGTGTCATATGAAATGAACACCCGGAATCAAGTATCCACTCTTCCTTACTGTCAATTTCTGATGCAACCAACACCTCAGCTGATTCATAACCTTCATGAAGGTTGGCTGAGTTTTTATTGTCTTTAAAATTCTATCTACTCGCCTTTCTTTTCAGTTGTGGACACTCCCATTTGCAATGCCCATCCTTATGACAGTAGTTGCAATTGACATTTTCTCTATCGGCTGGCTTGGTATTATTCTGAGTCTTTCCAGACTGTTTTCCTCCTCTATGTTGTGAGGATTGCCCTCGATGTTGAGAATTTTGTCCCCTGCCACGAAAATTCTTTCCTTTATAACCATTCTGTTGTGTCTGCTTTCCTTTTGCAAATAACGCATCAGGATCTTTCTTCTCAACTTTCAATTCTAACTCTTTTGTTCTCAAAGCATCAAGCACTACATCAACTGTCAGTTTGTCCCTTCAATACTTGATTGCTGCCTTTATTTCTTTAAATGATTCTGGTAAAAAATTTAATAGAATCACTGCCTGATCAACCCCCTTCACTTCTTCGCCTGAGTTTGCAAGTTCAGTACATACTGTATTAAAGTCGTCTAGATTTTCTTCTAGGTTCTTTGAAGGGTCCATCTTGAACCCAAAGAACCGTTCCTTCAAGAATATTTGGCTCGATAAAGATTTGGGCATGTATAACTGTTCTAATTTTGCCCATAGCTCCTCTACTTTCTCTATTTTACTAACCCTTCTTAATACGTTATCAGACAGATGCAATATAATAGAGCTGTGGGCAATCTCTTTAATTTCTTCTTTTTCATCATCAGTCATGGTCGAAGGAAGTTTACCTGGATCCAGCAATATTTTGGCGACCTTTTGTTGGATCAATAGGGCTTTCATCTTCTGTCTCCAGAGCCCAAAATCGCTTCTTCCATCGAAGCGCTCCAGTTCGAATTGCACTGCCATGTTGCGAAATGATTCAAGAAAATCTCTCTTTAATCACAAGAACAAGATTTCGAAAACTTCCGATTGACTGATTAAGTAATACAGACAAGACGAATTCTGAGGAGGTAACCGGCCAATTTCTTGAATTCTATTTCTTCAAGCTCTGATACCAATTGTTGTACAATTAATACTATTGTTCGATGAAGATCACGCTAGTCGGAGACAAGAACAGAGTATACAAGAATCAAGCGATGAGAAAATACAAAGAGAAAAGGGAGAAGAAGAAGACCAACACAAGACTTATAGTGGTTCCACCTTTAGAAGGTGTACGTCCACTGTCAAACACCAGGAGAGAATTTTATTCAAGTATGAAAACACAAAGGGACTTCAATGATACACTCATACGCCTCACCTTTCAGCACTTTGTATTTTTCATACCAAATGCTTAAAAGAGTAAAGTTATTTATAATCAATCAGTAAGCAGGCTTGAAGGAATAACTTCCTTGCACGTGTTCTGCACACTTTCTCATATTAGGATATCATATACAACAGGCAACGAGAGGAAATTTCACGTGGGCTGCTTTGAAAAAGAGCTTCCACCTGGACTTCCAACTCAACAAAATAAATGATGATTCAGCATGGATATGGTTAGTGTCAGCCTGTGAGTTGAAACAACTGACTCAATAATAGATGATCGTGAATGCTAAAATGATTATATATTTTGATCTTTGAAGACTTTTGGTGAAGACTTTCGACCATCATAAAAAGGAAAATTTGTTGTATTGGTGATTTACCAGAACAAAAATCATATTCAAGAAGCAAGTGGTATTTTTTTTTCTTCTAAAGACTTTGTTCATTAAAGCGCCAATGTCAATTTTTAACTTTCAGTGCATGATTGAATCGTTGAGTCCTTACATAAATCACTCAAGCTAAAATCACTTATTCTAAATTCATTCCTTACTCTTAATCTTTTGTCTACATATAGTATATATGATATTATATTCATGGACTATCAATCCCTTTTATTTATATTGTGATTTGACTTAGTTGTCTAAGCTCTAAGCAAGCGTTGTGCAATCTTTCCATTAGCACCGTTGGGGAAAAACCCACCAGGCTTACGCTCGTCGCCAGTTCCATACACTATCCGTAAGATCTCTGGCGGAATTCGGGAATATGAAAGAGACCTATCATCAGCAGAGAGAATGTTGCTCTCTGTTCGATTCTCCGCCCCAAGCGACCGAGGCACTATTAATCCTTCATCTTTGATGCCGCAGTTGCCGAGCCGATTGAACAGTTCCGAGGTGAGGTTGGTGAAGCGAGCAACAGTTATATTATAAGGAACCACCATGTCATCAAGTTTCAAGTACAAATTTGCTCGTAGAACGGCGTCTTGTCCGGCCTCGACACCGAGCAGCTTCGCCACCAACTGCCAAAGATTTTATAGTACGAACTTAGGTGAGATTTAGCGACATGAATTGATGATCGATGATGATTACAAGAATGGAAGGAATTATGGTTTTTTTTTTCTTACGCTGCGAGATTTGCGAAGGACGAGCTGTGGGAGTGTTCCGACATAGCCGTTGAGTCCGACGTAAGGGATGGTACTTGCGGCAAGGAGAAAGTTGCGAGAATTGGCATAAGCGTCGAATGGAGGAATGAGTTTGTAGCCAACTGCTTTATCAACCATATCCGCAAATGCTCTCTTGCTTAGATTCAACAATGGCCTTGGAAAACCTCCATCAGTTTCGTTCTTAATGGCCCTGAAAACAAACACACAAAAACAACACAACAAATGAAGATGGGTTTGTTATTATTCTTAGATTGTTTTATTTCATATTTAAGTTATAATTTTCTAATAGATTACTGAAGTCAAACTGAACATAGTTCAACTAATCAAGACATATACCATTAATAAGAGCGGTGTTTATGAAACAAGTATTATTCAATCAAATAAATTTAGTACTTGATTTCATTCAAGAGAGAGACCTTATGTGTCCAACTTCTTGATACGCAAATTCTTCGATGATTGGACGGGTATTAGGATCTAAGTTGGCGATTTGAGCACCAATAGGAGGTGGGCCTCCGGATGCCAGAGCGGAATCAATGGCGTCGAGCCCTTTTCCAAGGGCTCCATACAAGAAGAACTCGGCTTCGAGGAATTCCAAGTTCAAAGCAAACTCAATAAGATCATTGTCCGTTGCTGCAATTGGCTTGCATAAATCTTTATTACATTCCACCACTCCACTTTGCTTCGACACCAAAATCACCAACACAAACGCCCAAAACAAATTTTGACTTCTCATTGTTTCTTTCATATCCTTCAAATAACTTCTATTCTCCTCAACTTTTTGCATTTGATTTCTTCCCTCATGACTTGCTCTTTTATAGTGTCAAAAGTATATTTTTGTACCATCATATTCCTCCATTCTATTTGTTGATGGTTAAATTTCGCTCAGGAATTTACCCCTCGCTTCACGTGACGGTCAACAATGAATTTGTAGATGTGAGCGGGAAAAACGTGACCTGCAAGACGAGCAAACTCTGCACACCGGTGTGGTGTAGACCACACACACTCCGATGCTTAAGTTAGCCTTGGGCGGAAAGTACATAGAATGTATTTAGGGTTTGATTTTTGCATACCTGAACGTGCGTGTGGTCTTTTCTTTTATAGGCTCCCCTTAGGGTTTTCGTCGATGCCGGACTTCAAATGATCTTCGGGCCTTTGGCCCTGGTCAGCCTCGGAAATGGGCCGAGGCCGACCTCATCCTCCTAGGGTTTTTAAGAATCCGGAGGTGTTTCGGGACGAACCAGGCGAAACCGGGGCGGTCATAGACATCAGGGACCGAAGGGAGGTGGCCAAGCCTGGCCTGCACCCGCGGGCCGAATGGTCGGCCTCGGCTATATGCCGAGGCCGACCATATGGGTCGGGCCAAATTGGCCCGACCCTTTGGTCCGATCTTCTTCTGGGTCGACTTTTTGGTCCCACCTCTGTCCAACTGTCCTCATCAGCTCCTTGTGCGTCAGTGTGGTCCAAAATTACCTATAACACTATTAACTATCCATTATTGATAAACTAGGAATCAATTGAAATAAAAAGGCATGTTGATTTCAAAATTAAATTATTGAAAATTATTTTTAGTTGAATGACTATATAAAAAACACTCTTAATAAACTAAATAGTTTTGTTAAAATCCCTATTTCTACCCTCACTTCCAAACATGTCCCAATTTTTACCTCTAACTTGTCAAGTTCTTTTTTTTTTTTTTTTTTATTGTTCATAATTTGTTTTAATATAAATTATGTAACTTTTTTAAAAGAAAAAAAAAAGATGTGGGGATAAAAAAAATTGAAATAAAATAAGTATAAATATACATTAGGATAATAAAATAGAATTTCATTTTCTAACAAACAATATTCTATATATATGAATGACTCATTAACACTATATTGTAATTAATTTTAAATGATAAATAAAATATATGCTAATATTATATGGGAACAAAAACTATGCATTAATTTTCGACGAATATTATTCGCTAATAATTCTACATAGATATTTCTATACCTAAATAATTGCCAATGACATTTTGATAAGGGTTAATGTAATAGGTAGCTATTTAAAGTTTGTTATTTGTAAATATAGTTGTTTTTTAAAAAGTTTACAAATATTACATATTTATCAATGATAGACATTTATCACTCATAGATTTCAATCACAATACGTGTAGTCTGTCAGTGATAGACTAATTGAATAGTCTATCAACAATAATTGCAATTGTGATTAAAGTCTATCATTAACAGACTTCTGTCTTTGGTAGATTTTAATTTTTTTGATAGAACTTCAATCACACTATCATGTAGTCTATCAATGATAGATTATTATCACTAATAGAATAGTCTATTTTACTATTTGTGCAAACAACCTTTTTGAAAAATACGTTATGTGATTCACACAATCACTTCTGTGTGTAAATAAAAAAAAGATAGTGTTGTTTGGTAGCAATACGCAACTGGGGAAGCAATACGCAACTGGGGAGGTAAGTTGAGTTTGGAGACTCGAGACACCTCATTTATCATTATTATTGTTTTTGTTTTTTCAACAGAGACCCCTCAATTATCATTATTATTGTTTTTGTTTTTTCAACAGAGACCCCTCAATTATCATTATTATTGTTTTTGTTTTTTCAACAGAGACCCCTCAACTTTTAAATCTTTACGAGTTAGTATATATGCCTCATTCTCTATCAAACTACTTTTTTAGTATAGTGGCTCAAGCCCCCAGCATCCTTTTCAACTGTTGCGTTTGAGCCCAAAAACAAAAAAATAATAATAATAATAATAAAGGCTAGTTGGCTCAAAAAATCAAAAACTAAGACTCCGTTTGATAACCATTTGGTTTTTTATTTTTGGTTTTTGAAAATTAAGCTTAAAAACACTAATCCTACACATAAGTTTCTTGATTTTGTTACCTACCTTCTTCTCATGTTTTCAAAAACCAAGCCAAATTTTGGAAACTAAAAAAAGTAGTTTCCAAAAACTTGTTTTTGTTTTTAGAATTTGGCTAGGAAGTTAAATGTGTCATTGACAAAGATGCAAACCATGATAAGAAAATTGGGGAAAACAAGCATAATTTTCAAAAACCAAAAACCAAAAATCAAATGGTTATCAAACGGGGTCTAAATGATTATCAAACGGGGTCTAAATAACCCCACAAAAACTTACAAATTTTAGTAAAAAAAATCAACTCTTATGTTATTGTGTAAACCATCCTAGGTTGGCCCCAATGGTCAATAGGGGCTATAGACAAAATGGAGCATAAGAGGTTGAGGAGAGACGAAGCAGACTTGGAGATTGAAGGAAATCAATTAGATAGCAGAGTTTCAAACGAAATGGGTTGTTTAGGAAGATGGCAGAGTTTCAATGTGTGGTTCCTTAGGACTCCACATATTTCTAGTCATTGGTTTAAGGTGGATTAAAAGTGTAAGGGTGTGTTTAGTATAACTTTACAAGTGTTTAATTTTGAAAAACAAACCATTTTGAAAACAAATCAGTGTTTGTCAACCACTAAACATGACTTATATTAAAACATGAGATTGAAAAATAAACTATTTCCAGAGAAACACTTGAAAGAAATTTTTTTAAAAAGAGTTTTTAAATATATAATAACTTGTGTATAAAAACACTTGTGAGTAAATGTAACCAAAAGTATGAGCTAGTGTTTAAATTCTAAACAATTTTTAGATAAAATGTTTAAAAGAAAATGCATTCTTGAAAAACACTTAAACTTAAAATGTATTCCAAACGAGTTCTAAATCTTAATTGAGATTATTTTCGTTATAGTGCAATTTGAAAATTCTACTAAAAATTACATTTACCCGTATTTACAAAATCTAATTCATTTAGCCATTTTTTCGAGTTGTAATATTTAAAATTAGTCATTTTTCTTGTTGACCCTTTGAAAATTGTACTTGTTTTCGCACAATTTTTTTACAACAATTTCCATATTTTTCTCAAGGAAATATTTGAATTCTTAACCAAATTCTAAAAAAAAAAAAAAAAAAATAGAAACCATTTCTTTTAATTTTCAAAACTAGGTTTAGATTTCAAAAACATTTGTAAAAATTAGCCAACCAAACATAGAAATTCATAAATAGATTTGGAACAAGCGTTTATAAGCTTAGTTTTGAAGAACAAAAAATAAAAAACCAAATAGTTATTAGGGATAACATTAAAATTTTGAATTTAAAGTTGTACTGGTCGACTATACTTGTAGTGTTCATATAGATCTACCCATATGTTTCTCAAGTCAACTTTTTTGCTTGTTGTGCTTGATCATTGCGGTCACTCCATAATCATTAAGGTAAGACCAAATGTCAATACTACAAAGAGAGGATATTTATTTTGATTGTATCGTGTAAACATAATTCTCTTCAACTCTTGCATTTATTTTTGTCTCATAATAAAATACTTCTATATATGTTAATAAAGTATTTCTTTACCACACAACGAGTGTTTATTGATTCAATTAACAATTAATTTTCTATAAACTATGCTTTTCACACCAAAAAAAAAAAAAAAACAAAACAAAACAAAAAAAAAAAATGTCCATAAACTATGAAATTATTTGATTATATTTTCTTTAATTATCTAAAGTTCATTGTTCAAGGAGTTTAATTTTTTTTTTTTTTTTGACAATATGTGGAGTGGAGAAGTTTAAATTTTTATATATCAAAGACTCGCATATTAATCAAATTTACATATAGTTTCATTTTGTAAATAATTATACCTGAAAATAATTGAAATAAAAATTATAAAAATAATTATTCGCATAAAATATACATGAAAATAATTAATAATTATTTACATGAAATTCTATTCTAAAAAAAAAAAAATTATTTACATGAAAATAATTGAAATAAAAATTATAATATAAATTCGTTTAAGGTAATAAACAATACTTGGCAGCCATGTGTAGGTATATCTCAAGTGCATGTTTGAGAGTGATTTTAAAATGATTAAAATCACTTTTGTCATACTTAAAATCATTCAAAAACATGCCTTTAATAATTTAAAGCAATTTTAATGATATGAAAATCACGTTTAAAAAGTGTAAAATCAAACATGAAATTGATATTTTGAATAATTAAAGGTATGTTTGGGAGTGATTTCAAACATGAAAAAGTGATTTTAGTCATTTCAAAATCACCCAAAACATGTACTAAGAGAGAGATAGAAAATGAGATTTTTTTTTCTTTCTGTTTCTTGTCTTAGCGGTCAATATTTTAATGGTCGTATGTAGGAATATACTCACACACCAATGTGTAGGCAAATAAGGTTCAATGTAATAAATGATTATGTGACACCCGAGGTTAGGAGGGGTACATGAATGAACCGAGATCACATCCGAATGAGAGGGATCCTAAGGACATGAAAGCATGATCAAGATAAGTTTAAAAGAATTGATAGATACTACCTATACCAACAAGGTGCACTTTCCTTTTCAGTGGCTCAACCATAAAAACTTTGAAGTTAAGCGTGCTTGGCTTGGGGAAGTTCTATGTTGGGTATGGACAGTCTTCACTCTTGGAAGGGGAATGTCGGGGCCTTAGGTGTCGAAGCCGAATTCTGAATCCTGGACCTGGGGCGTTATAGATTATTTTTACTAAAGTGAACCTAGCTCAATATTGTAAGATATATATTCTCAACAAAAAATGGTACCAAAGGTTTGAATCACTCTGTTGAAAAAAATGGTCATTTTTCTAACCAACAGAATTTAAATATTGTTGTATCCATTAGTTGACACTATATTATAATCAATTTAAAATATCTTTCTTTGTCAGAATAAAGAAAACAAAATTATATGATTGCACAAACTATTCTTCATTAAATTTTACATGGACACAACATTCCAGTGCCTAAATAATTACAGAACTAAAAAAAAAACCAATAACTATAACGGGAATTCAAATGAGTGAAATAAATTGAGACAAAACTACAAAAATACCCTTGATACCCTTTTAAATTCATTATTTAAAATATATAAAACTTATCTTAAAATTTTAAGGGAAAAATACTTTTTTGGTTCGTGAGTTTTGAGGAATATGTGGGTTCCTGAGTTTTCAAAATAAACCTTTTTATTCCTGAGTTTTGATAAATATGTTTAAAAGGTCATTGAGTTTTCAAAATAGACCTTTTTAGTCCCTAAATTTTGAGAAATAGGTTTATTTGGTCCCTAATAATATTTTTTCAATTTTTAAAATTAATACTTTTAATTTTTTTTTTAATTTAAAAAACCATTCAATATTAAAAAATAATACAAAAATATTAATTTAAAAAGGTAAAAAAATAATATTAGGGACCTTTTAAACCTATTTCTCAAAACTCAGAGACTAAAAAAGTCCATTATGAAAACTTAGGGACCTTTTAAACTTAATTCTCAAAACTCAGAGAATAAAAAGGTCTATTTTGAAAGCTTAGGGCCCGTTTGGTAACGTTCTCGTTTCTTGTTTCTTGTTTCCAATTTTATTAAGAAATCTAAACATTTAATAACTATGTATTTTTCTTGTTTCTCATTTTTTAGAAACACTCCCAAAATTTGTATAGAACTTTTGGAAACAACTAAAACTAGTTTCTCCTTTTTTGTTCTTGTTTCCAATTTTTTCCAAACATAAATAAGAATATAGGTTTATTATTATTGAATATATAGGTGTTAGGGTCATCAAATTCTATTTTTCTTTATTAAAAATGAAGAAACGGAAACAAGAAACGAGAACGTTACCAAACGGGCCCTTAGGGACCAAACACACATATTCCTCAAAACTCAAAGACCAAAAAGGTAATTTTCCCAAAAATTTAATACAATATAAAAAAATGGGATAACGAAGAAAAATTTTAAATACTATTTTACTCTCTGTATTTTGTGTCTTATTTCATTTTATTTTTGTACTTTCAAATGTCTAAAATTATTCTTCATACTTTTAATAAATCTTATGAAGTTATTTATTTATTTCTTTTTAGTTCAACAATATTTTAGGATGAAAAATTTGAACCTCTGACCTTTTAATAGAGATGAGTACATAACAATTACGACTATGCTCACTTTGACACATTCTGAAGTTATATTAATTAGGGAAAACTCATTTTTAACCCTGAACTTTGGGGGTTGTATCAATTTTAACCCTGAAATTTCAATTGCATAAAATTGAACCATAAACTTAACATGTTGTATCAATTTTAACCTTGAACTTTCAATTTCATTAGATTGAACCTCAAACTTATCAAATCGTATCAATTTTAACCCAAAACTTACATAAGTGTTAAAATGTATACCTTTGGTTAACTTTCCATTTGAACCACCGTATGTAATTGATTATTTCCTCATTTTTTTGTAATTCACATTGCACCTGAATTAGTTTCTTATAAATAAAATATTGGAGAAACTTTATTTTAGATGACTTTTTCTTGTTGTTGAGACTTGTGTGAGAGTTTTTTTTTTTTTTTTTGCTGC
The DNA here is from genome assembly GCA_017139565.1 of Luffa aegyptiaca. Classification (NCBI taxonomy): domain Eukaryota; kingdom Viridiplantae; phylum Streptophyta; class Magnoliopsida; order Cucurbitales; family Cucurbitaceae; genus Luffa; species Luffa aegyptiaca. The sequence continues at coordinate 28,309,029 of CM029403.1, forward strand.
TATTTAAGATTACGAAAGCAAATAAACTTTGAAGGTTTTTTATCTTCAAATATTTGCTAGTTTTTTCTTCTTGCTAAGAACTTTTTGGGATATTTTATCTTCTTTAACTGTTTTTCTTTTCTGCTAATTAGAAAAATGTACAAAGGTAGGAAACGAAAGTAAAGAAATTTTGAGTTTTTTATTTCTCATATTTGTTGGATTTTTCTTGGTGTCAATAACTTTGTAATTTTTTTTATGATAACAATAATGAGAAGAATAGTCTGCGATATTTGGGGCCCGTTTGGTAACGTTCTCGTTTCTTGTTTCTTGTTTCTAATTTTATTAAGAAATCTAAGCATTTATTAATTATGTATGTTTCTTGTTTCTCATTTTTTAGAAACACTGCCAAAATTTGTATAGAACTTTTGGGAACAACTAAACTAGGGCCCGTTTGGTAACGTTCTCGTTTCTTGTTTTCGTTTTTTCATTTTTAATAAAGAAAAATAGAATTTCATGACCCTAACACCTATAAATTCAATAATGATAAACCTATATTCTTATTTATGTTTGGAAAAAATTGGAAACAAGAACAAAAAAAAGAGAAACTAGTTTTAGTTGTTCCCAAAAGTTCTATACAAATTTTGGGAGTGTTTCTAAAAAATGAGAAACAAGAAACATACATAGTTATTAATTGCTTAGATTTCTTAATAAAATTGGAAACAAGAAACAAGAAACGAGAACGTTACCAAATGGGCCCCTAGTTTCCCCTTTTTTGTTCTTGTTTCCAATTTTTTCCAAACATAAATAAGAATATATGTTTATTATTATTGAATGTATAGGTGTTAGGGTCATGAAATTCTATTTTTCTTTATTAAAAATGAAGAAACGGAAACAAGAAACGAGAACATTACCAAACGGGCCCTTGATTTCTTCTAATAAAGAGTTTTTCCATCAAATTTCTTATAAAACACTAACTCAGGTGTAATGTGAATTAAAAAATAAATATAAGGAAATTTTCAATTACATGTTTTAATAACATGCAATTCAAATGAAAAGTTGACCAAAGGTCTACATTAAAACATTTATGCAAGTTTGAGGTTCAAATTGACACAATTTGCTAAGTTTGATGTTCAATTTGATGAAATTGAAAGTTTAGGGTTAAAATTGATATAACTCGTTAAGTTCAAGGGTCAAAATTGATTTTTTTCCCTATTAATTATTCATAAAAGATGTAATGTATTATGGTACAAGTTTACATATTAATTTATATTAAAAAGAAGTTTGAAAAGGATGGCTAACTCTTTAAAATTCTATTCAACTTTTAATTTGCATTTATTTCGTCTAATAATAATATGAATTCATAGAACTCAAATAATCTTTTACCACAATGTCCAATAGCCATCTTATTAACAATTAATTTTCGGTAAGCTATGAAATTATTTAACTGTTTTCTCTAATTATCTTTCTAAGTAAGAAGTTCATTGTTGAAGAAATTCCAATTTTTATAACTCAAACTCATATATATGTATGTATGTGTGTATGCATGTATATATATGTGTATGTATTTATATAAAAGAAATATGGGTATGTATGTGCATTTATTTTATATATATATATTAGCCTAATCTCATAAATGGTTATTTTCTAATAAATAAATATTTAACTAACAATATATTATAATCATCAAAGTGAACATAGCTCGACAGTAATTGACATACTCTCAACCAACAGATCAGACATTCGACAATTAATTTAAAATATTGTCATTTGGTGGAGTAAAAACTATGATAACATTATCAACAATGTTTTAAATGTTGATGTTGATGAAAATCTCGGGATCTCAATTTAATGAAAATGTATATGAAAATATTGATCAAATGTCAATGCCAATAGATTTTTCTTAAAAAATATATACATTTAAAAATTCATAAAAAAAATATTTAAATTAGAAAAGAAAATTTTCATCCATTTTACATAAGTTTAAATTTTGTATGGTTACTATTAGGTCCACAAAAATTTTAAATCCTGATGACATTAATATTTTTCTGATGACATAAATCATTCTTTATCAAATTTTTACATGGATATGATATTTCAAGACCTAAATAATTATAGGATAAAAAAGTACGTTAAATGGGTGTTGTTGCCAAAATTTGGACACAGAAACTCAATGATCTTCACGTGACAGCTAAGGATGACAAAAATACTCGCGGAGTTGGAACCCCACAGGTCCCCACCCTGAATGGGACAATGAATCCTTGATTTGACCGAAGATGGGAGTCAAAGCAAGGATCCTTTTCGGGATTCAGGCTGGGGACGGGGAGGGTATCCCTGACCCGAATAATTTTTTTATTAATTTAAAAAATATATATTATATATATTATATTATTTACAATAATAATATTATTCCTATATTATATTATATTATTAATAACATTCTATAAAGTTTTTTTTTTTATTCTTAAGTTATGTAGTTTATTATATTTTTTAGTTTATGTTTTTCTTTTCTTTTTTATTTATTTAATTCAGGTGTTTAAATCTATAATAAAAACTGTTTAATTTTTTTAAAAAAATCTTTAAATAAATAAATAATTATAATACTAACTTTAATATAAAAGGATAATAATTTTAATATATTTATTAACTTTTAATTAATTTCTATTAAAAATAATTTTAAAAAAGAATTAAAAAATGGGGATTTTTCCCCACGGGAACTCGATCCCCGACTTTGATTCCCCAAAACAAGGAATGAGACGGAGACAGGGATGAAAAATTTCAATGGGGACGGGGATGGGGAGTGCATCCCCGATCCTGTCCCATCCCGTTGTCATCCCCAGTGATAGTTTTCTAGCGTCTCGACGCTGTCGAAAGTTTTCTAAAAATACATCTTATTCTTGCACGCCCAAGGGGAGTTCAATTGGATAATTTTTAGCCCTAATCTCAACTAAGAACCTTCTGTGGGAGCTGAAGCAAGGTCAAAGAGGGGGATTGAAGCTAGAGTGCGTGGAGATCGTGACGGGGACGTGCGGTTTCGGCGAATCTACAGTTTTCCCTTCGTTTCCCTTCTCTTAGTTAGTTTTTATGGCTTTTTCATCTAGCTTGGATTGTAATACAAAGACTATGTGAAGCTAGATCTTTATCTTTGGGATTGATGTTGCTTGTTGGTGTTCTATGAATTAGTTTGTGGATGCTTATGCTTTGGATTTCATTTATGCAATTCTATTCTTAATGCCTTTAATTCTCTGGCCATGAATTAATTGATTGTTGTGTTTCTAAATCTTGCTTGGGAAAGAGGTTTTAGGTTAGACCATGAATTGTATGACTAGACTAGTTCTAATATCGGGAGATTTAGAATAACTTTAAAAATCGTTAAAGGATTAGACTTAAGGCCTTGCATGTAATTGAATTTAGATAGGGATATTGAATTCGTTACGTGCTTGAGATGTATTTATGCTGGGGAGAGATAAGTATGAGTTTAGTTCATCCTAGATTTATGAAGCATTGCATATAATTCAATCCACATGATTAATTCATAGACCCAATAGGTGAAATCAATTCCCTAAGAGTTCATTCCATTTGAATTTCCATATTTTAATTCTTGTCATTAGATTTCTTTGTATCATTAAGTCTTTATCTCTAAGTAAAATTGAGTGAAACTATTCACGACAATTAATCTAGTTAGAAAACAAATCCAGAGGACGACATTCGATTTTAAATACCTATATTATAACTTGGCTCGTACACTTGCGGTAAGCAATTTGTGCATCACTAGACCTTGTGGAGAGTGTCTCACGCTCTTTGGACTTCAAATCAGAGTCAAAATCCTGAGAGAAGAGCGTCAAAATGTTGTCCAACACTATACAAAAGGTTGTCAACCCATAGCCTAGCGTCTCGATGCTAGGCAGTTTTCCAGCCACTGTAATTCGCGCAAAATCTGATATTTTCCATATTTAAGGGACAACATATTGACACTATGACTAGGTATAAAAAGGAATTTTCGTGATTAGGTCAAGGATGCTTAGTTTTTCCCCTTCCTAGCTGATTTCTTCCCCTTTTTCTCTGTACCCTTTTGATTTCTACTGTAATTTAGGCTAGATTTCTTATATTTTAGGATGGCTAATCAAGCCACGAAGCTTAGTTGGAGCGTTTCAATGACTGACTAAGTTTAGATCGTTGCAATTTGAGACTTCTAATGTAAGTTTTGCATACTCTTGAGACCTTTGCTTGTGATTTGGTCCAGTGCAACTTCTTTTTGTTTCCAACCGCCCCCCACCAAAAATTAGCACAAAACTTGTTGATCTCCTCGCACAACCCTTTAGGAATCCTGAAGCAGCTCATGGTGTAAGTGGGGATAGCCTGGACCACAACTTTTATAAGGATCTCTCTTTACCTCCAGCAGGGAAGAATCTTTCACTCCAACCTTGCAGGATCCTTCCAATCTTCAATTTTATATTGTCAAACATTTTAGCTTTGCTTCTACTGTTTTGCCAAGGCATCCCAAGGTAGGTTCCCAACGATTTAGTTTGTTTAATGCCAAGGACTTCCCTGATGCTCTGTGCCTCCCCCCTTTTTCACATTCTTGCTCACTATAAACATGGACTTGTCCAGGTTTATAACTTGACCCAAGGCTTCTTCGTATCTTATGAAAGACTTCTTAATTGCTTGGCATTCTCTCCTGCTTGACCTACAAAAGATAAGACTATCATCAGCAAGAAATAAATGGGCTAAGGGAGGACAATAATTGTTAATACGGAATCCAGATAAGTTTTCATTTTGAACTTCCCTGGGTAGTAGACTTGAGAATCCTTCAGCACAAACTAAGATGAGGTAAGGTGACAACGGGTCTCCTTGTATGATTCCTCTATTTGGCTTGATCTCTTCTTGAGACATTCCATTCACCAACACTGAGAAGGATACAGACTCCACACATTTCATTATGTTATTGGTCCATCTGCTCTTAAAACCCATCTTTAGAAGCATCTCTCTCAGGAAACTCCATTCTACTCGATTGTAGGCCTTGCTATTCTCAGGTCTTTGGAACGGATTGTGGGATCCTCTAGTGATGGGAATTGGAAGGAAAAATGGTTGGGTTTTAAGTTTTATGGAGATATGAACTTATAGGTTTGAGAAGCAAAATTGGCAGCATAACACTACTTAATTTCCATTCCTTTCTTCAGTCATTCTTCCTCTATATATAGAGGAAATCATGCAACTAAAATGCCCCAAAATTTGACAGCAATTGGAAGAGAATTTTTAAGCTTGGATTAGGTGTAAGCTTAAGCTTTAATGCATGAGGTTAGGTGGATTACCACCACCTCCTAAAATTAGCAAATTTTGAATTTCTTAAAATTCAAAATTCTAATTTTAATTCTGAATTTTTATTTAAATGTAATTCTTAATTATATTTAATAAAATTAAATTTAATTAAATAATAATAATTTAATTATTAATTTAATTTAATATTAAATATGAAATTATTATTTTACACCCAATCCCGACTCTTCTCAAAATGAAATTTCTTGAACATGAATCCCTATTCATGTGTTCAATATTTAAATCATATTTAAATATATCCAACTCTCAAATTTAAGTTTAATTCGAAATGAAACCAATATGTCGATAATATAACCGACACTTGTTCCCCCATCCATGTTTGAACATTTCTAATACTTTCCATCATATTGCTCCAAAGTTTATTCCTTAAGCTAGCAAGGGGACCTAATGGACCTACAGATCATGGACTCCAACGAATCGAGGTTTAACTGGTCAAACTCTTTTAACCCAGTTAACCAACATTCGTTAACTACCGGGTCACTTCACTATAGCCTAGTAGTTTCACTCCCCTCACTGTAGATATATTTATGTCTACTCGATATAACCATGATTAGTAAGTCAACCCTTCACAGGTCGTTTGTAACTATAGATAGGTCAAAAGTCCGTTTTACCCCTATAACACTTCTTGATTCCTTAAGTCCACTGGTCCTAATGAACAATTTGTTTATGGTCCAACAACTAAACAAAGTCCCTCTCGGGCCAATGAGAGGGTGGGGCCCCTTGTTTAGGCCTCGGAGTCAGCACTTAAGGGAACAACCTTTGTACAATCCCTAATACGGGTAGGAGTGAATTCCATCTTGCAATACTATGTCCCCAACTATTCATCCAGTCGTATCTCCAAAATGGTAGGCTTATTGAGTGGCGATGTTTGGCCACTCTCACCCATGCAGATCAAAGGATAATCCTGAACAAACAAGAGTTCATAGTTAGCTCAGAATTAAGATCGAGTTACCTAGGTCATCGCATGAAATAGTCAGTCTTAACAGTAAACGACGTTATAAATTAGTAAGAGTGACTTATTTCTTGGTCTGATCTTGTGTAAACTTCTTTTACACAGGATTCATCTTTTACACAGGATTCCCCCACTCGCATGTCTCTACTTGAACGGTCTAGGATCACGTCGTTTGCCTTGTTCGCAAAGTAGGCCGCATCCATATTGTCACCAGGATAAGGTACCCAACCTTATCCCTATACTATAGACCATTTAGGTTATATACTAGAACTTGATCCCTATCCATAATCATAACATAGTTTGAGTATTTAATATTATAACGAAGGATGTTTATCTATTGAATTTAGATTATATAAACAAACAATTCACTAAATAACATCTTTATTGCAAAAGGATTACAAACTATGAGTTTTAGGACATAAAACCCAACAGATACCCCCACTCGCATGTCTCCTACATGGATGCTTTAGATCATTGCATTTGTATCGAATACAAAGCGGACCGTATCACATAGTGTCACCAAGATAAGGTACCCAACCTTATCCATATACTATAGACCTTTTAGGTTGTTACTTGAACACTGATCCCCATATGTCCCCCACATACTAGTCCAAGTTTCATTTAAACAACCTTGGATCTTGGTTTATTGAATTTTAGGGTTAATTAATGCAAAAATCGATTATTCAATAACAAATTACTGAATTACTCAAATAACAATTTATTGAGGTTAATTAATTTGTTTCATTTACTATCTACGAGTTTTAGGGCATAAAACCCAACACATATAGTCTCTCGTTCTCCTAAGATACTCAAGGATATACTTAACGGCTCTCGAGTGATCAAATCCTGGACTGGATTGATTCTTATTGACAATCCCTACTATATAAAGCATTCGTCTCATGTCCTCAACTTCTTAAGGTGGCTAAGGAAACAGTTCCTTAGATTAAAGGATTCCATGTCTGAAAGGTAGTGAGCCCTTCTTGGAATTCTGCATCTTATGTCTAACTAACATCTAGTAGACATAAGACGTTTGAGACAAGACTAGCTTTTTGTTCTTACGGTTCCTAACAATTTGGATCCCAAGAACAAACTCAGCTTCTCTGAAATTTTCATTTGGAAATGAGCTGCTAGCCTCTTCTAATGTCAGTGAAACAACCTATGTCATTCCCAATTATTAGGATATCAATCATATACAACACTTAAGAAAAGCTACTGAACTATTGACGATCTTCTCGAGAAAGAAGACTCATCAATGTTCTGATCAAAACCCAAAAGATTTGATCGCAGCATCAAATTTTTTATTCCAAGATCAAAATGCTTCAATCAATCCATGAATGGATCGATTAAGCTCACAAACCTTTTGCTCTTGATCTTGCTGTATGAACTCTTCTGGTTGAGACATGTAGATACTCTCCTCAAGATTACCATTCATAAGGGTAGTCTTGACATCCATTCAAAATGGACAAGAGTTCTAATAGACTTCAGTATGGCAACAGGAGAAAATGTTTCCTTGCACTCCCCTCTCTCTGGGTGTAACCCTTTGCCACGAGCCTAACCATAAGGTTACCTCTCGTTTCCTCTTGTAGATTTATTTGCAACCCATAGGTGTTATCCCATTAGATAGATCTACAAGATCCCAGATGGAATTGAAATGCATCGACTCTAATTTCAAGTCCATGACTTTAGTCCATTGGTCCTTGTTAACATCATTCATTGCCTTGGTTTAAGACAATGGATCCTTAATGCCATCATCAGGTATGACGATATGAGCTTTAGTTAAGCCCACGTAACGGTTTAGGTTGTGGAACAACCCTCCCACTACATCGAGGCACTCTCAACTCTTGAGATAGATGTAACTAACCAATTGTATCGGCCCCATCAACAACTATTGTTGAAGGTCCAACCACATCAACAACCCTTGTTGACTTATCAACAACTCGTGTTGATGTTTTTGTAGCTTCATCAATTTAATTTACTTAAAACGACCTTACTTCGTGGCTTATTATTTCTCATGTGGTCTCCTTCTGAGAATGTAGCATTTGTCGATACAAATTCTTTATTCTCTTGTGGATTGAAGAAGTATCCACTTCTCGTTTCCATGGGGTGGCCTACAAATAGGAATAATTTTGAACAGTGTTCCAGTTTCTTTTAGGTTAGTCACAAGCACGTGTGCTGGACACCCTAAAAATAACGTAAATTAGTTTTACTCCTCATCCATAATTCAAAAGATGTTTTAGAAACACTTTTGATAGAACATTGTTCAAAATATGTACTGCATCAACACTGCATGACCCCAAAACGAGTCTGGCAATGAGCATAACTTATAAATAGCTCATCAGGGACCAAACCATATCTAATAGGATTCAATTTCTCTAATCTGATATATCGTTCTGCTAAGGTGTACCAAGGGTTGAGAGTTTTTTTTTTTTTTTTTTTTTTTGATAATATCCAAGGGTTGAGAGTTGGGATGTAATTCAATGTTCTATGAAATAGTCTTGGAATCTCAAGTCCCATATACTCATTCCTTGAATAATTATCTATAATATAGATGAATTATTCATGTCATCCCATTGCTTTAACATATTGGATCACAAGGATCCAAATGTACAAGCTCCAAGGGCTCTTTGGCTCTACAGTTCTTTTCCAGTAAAAGCCCTATTAGTCATCTTACCCTTAAGGCATGACCTACAAGGTAGTAGAGAGTCATCTTCTAACTCGCTTAGCAGTCTACTCTTGACCAATCTCTTAATCAGATTGAGATCAATATGGCCTAATCTTAAGTGCCAAAGAAAGGTATTTTCCATCAAGAGAAATCCTTTGCCTCTTATTACTTTGAGCGGTAGCAGCTTCAAACAACTCAGTGTTCATGACTGCTTTACTCGTGATTAGTCTTAAGACATATAGGTTATTTTCAGTTCAGCTGAACAAAAGTTAACTCCCTTTCTTGAAATGAACTGCGTTAGCAGGAAAAAGTACAGAGTAACATTGTTCCATCTTATAAGATACATAAATCAAATTTTTGTTAATCTTAGGAAATACATATACATTATCTAATAATATGTATTTTCTCCCACTCGAAAAAATAACTTAATGTTCCTTACTGCCACAACCAAGATAACTTCTCTAGATTGAACTTTGAGAGTTATATAAACAACATCAAGCTGTTGCCAGGAACTTATTCCCTTTAATAAGAAGAATAAACATGATTTGTGACTCCTGAATCAAGTATTCTTGCAGAATCACCATTCTTCAAAAATCATGCTTCCAAGATTAGTAAATTAAATTTACTGTCTTTGGACAAATCTTCTTTGGAACTAACATGATTTGTGACCCCTTGAATCGAGGTCCAATGTCATATTGATTAGGAACACTTCTTAATGAATTAGACATTTGGGGCATGAGGACATTCCTCTGTTAAGACTAATCTTAAATCATTCCCCACAAATTAATCGTTTAAGTTTGATGTATAATCACCATTATTTGTTGAATAGGTGTAAGACAACGAACATATTTAATTGTTGAATTGCTGAAATAAAAAATTACTTGATTATTTATCGCACTAACCCATCACACGAGCAATATAAACAATTGCATACAATCCAATCAGTTCAACAAAACAAGCGAATCAAAGAACCCTAAAAACTATTGATTTAGTTTTGCAACGATGCTTTAGAGGTTTAGAACAATATCCACCGAAGGGTGATCAACTACTCCTCTCCTAAAATGAGACACTTCTCAACTAATTCTAATTCCAGAATAACTCATATTCCTATAGCCATTAGCCACCGTTGTTCGGTCAAGGATTTGTTAACATGCTTAACTTATCCCCGTAAGTGTAACCTTCCCACTTTCAGATCTCAGAGGCATGCACCAATAGGCTACCGAAGGGTAAGACAACTTTTCGTGATTAACCTAAGAGACTCTATCCTTTTCAAGAGTTCACGGTGTTCCGAATCCTATGATTAGGCCCTTCGAAGGGATGATTGCCTTAGGGCTGTGGGTGTTAATATCACACATGAGGAAGCAATTTTGGATCTTAGGCACACAATTTGATCAATTTAATCCTTGAATTCATGTTGATCATAAGAACAAAAAAAACAGAGTAATAAAGTACCTACCTCTTGAAGCTCCCAATTCGTATAATCCGTTGCTTTATAATTCACATGAACAACTTTCGGATAACCACTTGGATCTTCTCTACTATCCTCCGGCCTTAGAACGGATTGTGGGATCCTCAATTGATAGGAATTGGAAAGGAAGGCTTATGGGTATAAGCAAGCTTGAGAGTATGAACATGGAAGTTCTTGGGAGAATTTTGGCAGTATTTTAGGTTGAAGCAAATCCACCAATTCTCATTAGCTCATCCTCTATATATAAAGGAAAATCATGCACAGGAATTGCACAAAAAATTGACAACAAATAGGGATCATTTTGAGTCACAAGATTAGGTGGTGCAATAAGGCTAATTACAAGTGATTAGTCATTAAGCACCACCTCCAAAATTTGCTAACTTTTGAATTTCTTTTAAATTCAAAATTTGCAAATAAAATTCTGAATAATCCCACTTTCTTTTATTTTTATTTTAATTTAAATATAATTTATTTAATTAAAATAAAATTATTTAATTTAATATCTCATATTAAATTAATACCATTTGTGCAGTATTGGTTTCTTTCTCCCAACGAATTTTCTCGAACATGAATCCTTATTCACATGTTTAATATTTAAATTATATTTAAATATATAACTCTTATTTTAAGTTTAATTCATAATTAAACTAATATGTCGTTAAATATCGTATATAAGCGACTTTTGTATCCTTTTCCGAATTTGAACATTTCAAATATTAACCTATCATATTGTTCCAAGTTTTATTCCTATTGAGCTAGTAGAGGGACCTAATGGACCTACAGATCATGGGCTCCAACGAAATGATGATAACAGATTAATCTCATTAACCTAGTCATTCGTCGTTTGTTAGCTTCCGTGACACTCCATTATAGCCCGTAGCTGCACTCCCCTCACTGTAGATATATTTCTTGTCCACTTTAGATAACCATGATTAGTAAGTCGACCCTTCACCGGTTGTTCGTAACTAGAGCTAGGTCAAATGTCCGTTTTACCCCTATAGTTACATATTGTTCCTTAAGTTCCACTGATCCTCTAATGAATAACTAGTTCGCGATACAATCACTGTACCAAGTCCCTCTCAAGGTTATGAGAGGGCGGGGCCCCTTGTTCAAGACTCAGAGTCAGTACTTAAGGGAACAACCTTTACTAATCCTAAAACGGGTAGCAGTAAATTCCATCTTGCAAAGCTATGTCCCCAGCTATCCATTTAGTCTTATCCCCAAAATGGTAGGCTTATTGAGTCAGCGATGTTTGGCCACTCTCACCCATGCAAATCAAAGGATAATCCTAAATAAACAGGAGGTCATAGTTAGCTCAGGTTTTAGATCGAGTTACCTAGGTTATATGTATGAGATGTTTAGTTTCAACAGTAAACGATGTTGTAAAGTGAAAGTGACTTATCTCCTGGTCCGATCTCTATGCAAACTCTTTGCATAGGACACCCTCACTCACATGTCTTATACATGAACGATTAGGATCACATCGTCTGTCTCTAAAGAACAAAGCGAGCCGCGCCAATAGTGTCCCTAGGATTAAGGTACCCAACCTTATCAATATACTATAGATCGTTTAGACTATTTACTTGAACTTGATCCATACTTATGTCAGACATAAACTTCAAGTATACATAATATAGCCATGGGTTCTTAGTTTATTGGATTTGTGGTTATATTTAGGCAAAACAAATATATAGAAATAATACTTCATTGAAGCAAGTCAAATGTTACATTTACTATCTACAAGTTTTAGGGAATAAAACCCAACAAGGGCAACACGCAGGCGGACCATAAAACTCTCACGGGTGACCTAGGGTTGGAGACCGAGGGATACGTCAACACGTGTCCCGCTTCCAGTTACTATAGACACTTTCCCAGCTCACCTTGTTGTTAACCCATGCAACCACTTTCCGAAGGGAGGCTGCGCCCAAGGCGACACGAAGCTGAGCATGAATCTCATGTTGTGAATATAGGGACAAAGGAGTAAAACATGATTTAAATCTCGTTTTGTATTTCTCCTCCCACTCAAATGTCCTACCGTAGGTTTAGGGTTATTTAACTTAGATAAATCTGGCTAACTCAATCTATCTAAGTCTAATTCTATTATAACTCTTATAATAAGATCCTTACACTATCTTCTAGGTGAATTAAAAACTTTTAATTAACCTAGTGACATTGCATGCTAACATTAAACTATGAATAATTCAACTCAAGTATCCCGGGTCAGTTCCCAGGTAGGAGGTGTTCTGTAAACCATCTTCTTAAGTACCCCCAGCCTTAGACAGAACTTAACCGGCAGAGCTCCCTTACAATCATAGCAATGTTTTTCCTACTTAGATCAACTAAACAATTTAATACTAAGTAAGAATAAATTCTAATCCTATTAGAACATGATCTTAGGTCTAATTAATTTTAACCAATTTAAAATTAATTAATCTATGATCCTATGTTTGCATGCAATTTTTGATTATTGAATTGACGGTTACTAATCATAAATTTTAAAACTAATTTTAAAATTTTAATGATTAGACCTAGAATCTTGCTTCTATGGTTTAATATATTTAACTATCAAATTCAAATTAAATTATCAAACCATATACTATGCATTGCATGAATTTTAATATAACCATTATATTAATAACTTCTAGGTGAATGAAACACTTTTAATTGACCTACTAACATTGCATGTTAACATTAAACTATGATTAATTCAACTCCGGTATCCCAAGTACGAGGTGTTCCGTAAACCGTCATCTTATGTACCCCCAACCTTAGACAGAACTTAACCGGCAGAGTTCCTTTATAATCATAGCAATCTTTTTCCTACTTAGTCCAATTAAACGATTTAATACTAAGTAAGAATAAATTCTCATCCTATTAGAACATGATCTTAGGTCTAATTAATTTTAACCAATTTAAAATTAATTTATCAAACCTATGATCTTATGTTTGCATGCAAGTCTTGATTATAGATTGACGGTTACTAATCATAAATTTTAAAACTAATTTTCAAATTTTAATGATTAGACCTAGAATCATGCTTCTATGGTTTAATATATTTAACAATCAAATTCAAATTAAATTATCAAACCATATATTATGCATTGCAAGAATTTTAATATAACCATTATATTAATAACTTCTAGGTGAATTAAACACTTTTAATTGACCTAGTGACATTGCATGCTAACATTAAACTATGATTAATTCAATCCAGGTATCCCAGGTAGGAGGTGTTCCGTAAACCGTTATCTTATGTACCCCCAACCTTAGACAGAACTTAACCGGCATAGTTCCCTTATAATCATAGCAATCTTTTTCCTACTTAGTCCAATTAAACGATTTAATACTAAGTAAGAATAAATTCTCTTCCTATTAGAATATGATCCTAGGTCTAATTAATTTTAACCAATTTAAAATTAATTAATCAAACCTATGATCCTATGCTTGCATGCAATTCTTGATTATAGATTGACGGTTACTAATCATAAATTTTAAAACTAATTTTCAAATTTTAATGATTAGACCTAGAATCATGCTTCTATGGTTTAATATATTTAACAATCAAATTCAAATTAAATTATCAAACCATATATTATGCATTGCATGAATTTTAATATATCCATTATATTAATAACTTCTAGGTGAATTAAACACTTTTAATTAACCTAGTGACATTGCATGCTAACATTCAACTATGATTAATTCAACTCAGGTATCCCAGGTAGGAGGTGTTGAAGGTGTTCATATAACACATGCGGAAGCAATTGAAGATCGAAAGCACTTAAGACATTCAATTTTACTCCTAAAGCATGCATGTTCTAGAAAGGGTAGAAAAGAGAGTAAATGAGTACCAACCTCTTTGATGCTCACTTGTAAGGAACTCCTTGGGATATTATCTTTCTCCAACTTCTCTTGGACAACCTTTAGTGTCTTCCCTACTATTCTCTTGAGCCTAGAAAGACTTGTGGGAGTCTATAGAAGAAAGAAATAGGAAGGGAATGCTTGATGGTACAAGCTTTTGGAAGGAGATGAAATGAGAGAGAATTTGAGGGAGAAAATTTGCAGCATAACACTAAATGAAAGCTTGCCCCTCTTGAATCTAATTCAAGCCCCTTTTATAGACCTCTCCCATGCAAAGACAAGCTTCATGACACTTTGCCACATGGTCAAGATGCAACTCAAAGTGGATTCTAGGTGTCTACTTCACAACACATGCATCTAATGCATGTTTGTGTTGTTTTCCACTATGTATCTGTTGGGTTCCTAGAGTGAGTAAAAATTTAGTATAAAATACTCTAGAATTCCTGTGCAAGTATACACAGTCTGTAGCAAGTAATATTATCAATCCGAGCCCTGAATGAGTTTCCACTCTACCGATTTTTGTGTAACTTTTTAATGGTTTCAAGAATAATAAAATGATTGGGTTTTATCTTAATTATGCTGAAGCAAAATAAATGGCAGAACAATAAGTAAACAAATAGATAGACAGATTAAAGACAGGCGCTGGTTAGGTTTTAGTGATTGTTATAAAATATGCTCTAGCAATATTATTGATCATGCATTCCTCGCAGTATTATTAGCGGATTCCTCCCGGAACTCCGGATCTTTTGGGATGTGTTTCAACCCCAATGAAGTACGACCGATCAAGCACTAGGCAACTGGCTATCCCTAGCTCAGTCACTGGCGTTCACCAATACACAATGATCGTAGTGTGGAGAATTGCCACACACTCTCTAAATCATCCTTGAAACTAGAGAGAGTTATTCACATCGGCTGGCCAGGCGGGAGTAAAATGAGAATAAGCACAACAATTAACCAAAATGCGATAGTCAATATATTACTAGAGATGAAGCACAGTAATCACATTATTCCTAACCAACACCTTAAGCTACTTAGTTCATAACAGGCATAGGAATATGAGTTACAATCTGAGTATGCATGTCCATAACCACAAGTTAATAAAGAAAATAAACTCCCTAATCAGCTTGCGGATGATGGTGTTCTTGATGATCTTCAATCTCTCTACACTATACGGCTTCCACGGGAAGACTTGGAATATTTTCTCCCCAAAAGTGGAATGAATTGGACTTGGGCGGCTCCTTCCTTTTATAGAGGTGATAGGAGGCTTGAATTAGGTCAACTAGGACACGTGTAAGGCTCTCCTTGCTCCTTTATCCCGAAAATAACTCAACAGAAGTCGGTTCATGAAGTTGGCTAACGAGCTGTGACGTGGCAGTTTCTGCTCCCAGTTTTGCTGCAGCACAGAATTTGCTCCCTCCAGTCGCCCAGCAGCATAATCTGCACAAAGTGATTTCCAAAGCTTCCATTCTTCCAAATGGGTTAAATCATGTAATATCTCTCTAAAACCAACCCTATTAAGCATTAAAGACACACAAATCCTTATATAAATGAGGCCTAAATAACTACCTTTTGGGCAGTTATCATACCCCCAAACTTGAACTATTGAGCGTCCCGAGCAATACTAACCAACCTTCCTTCAAGAATTTCAAAACAGTAGACAAAGAATTAGCTTAATCAAACCTGACAGTCCAACACTACCTTTAACCTTTACCTGAGTACTCTGCAAAACCAAGCTCTGCTGCAGCAAAATGATTCCTCCGGCATGGAAAAATAATCACCACTTTTAACTCAATTCTAAGGACTCACCACAGCCTAGCTTTATTTTCAGACATTTCAAAACATATTTTTACAGGGGCTTATTTATCAGACTTAGAGCAGCCTTACAGTCATAAGCTCTTAAGCATGAGATGACCCACTTTATGGTGCAGTATACCCTTGCCTCAAGCTCATCACCAACTAGGCTCAATACTCATTATAAAGCTCAAAAATCCTTAGTTATTCCATCTCTTGCCCCTCAGAATGGCAACATTTTATGATGAAGCTCACCTAAGTTCTGGGAGACAGAAAAACTGCTGGATCATCATTCATCCTTCAAAACTTTTGCTCCATGAATTTTCTCAGCAAAATTTTCAACAAATAATTTTTCCAGCAAATAATTGTTCTTGTTTTTTACATTTCCTAGGTCATCTTTTGACGCGAAGACAAACTGTGGGTATCACAAATGTCCCCGGTTACTCAATAACCTAGCAAATTTTTACTTGAAGGAGAGGAATGCTCGAGCAAAACAATTGGAGTAGTAAAAAGTCCCCCAAACTTGAATTATTCATTGTCCCCAATGAATCATTAATAAAGCAATTATACCCCCAAACTTAAATTTTTCTATCTGAATTTTTAACCTAAGCGCGGGACTAGAACTAAGCTTAAAGTGGATTATATAAGTCAACACTACCTCCAGAATTTTTCTTCGCCGCAGCAACAGTCCAAGCTAGAAGAAATGCTCAAGCAAAAGGTTTCTGGAGATCAGAATACCTTGATCTAATTAAGCGTAATCAGTCCAAGCTTCAAAAATTCAGAAGAAAATTAGTTAAGTTAGGCATTACTCAGTGCTCATAGAACAGAAACATCCAGAAATTCATTAAAAACATAGAAAAAGAAATTACATTAGCAGATATATTTTTTAAGAAGCAGAAATATGAAAAAGAAACAAACAGAACATCAACAGAAAAGGAAAGTAGAAAATGCGCGAGCAAACAAAAAGTTAGAACAAAAATCATGCTCGCTTAGGGCCACTTCATCCTTCAGTCCTCTTGGCCCGGTTCATTTCCATCTTCCTCTTCTCCTCCTTCCATCGGTGGGGGTGGAATCCAGGGGTTCAGTAGGTCATCAGGGAATACGGGTAAAGCTGGGTATGGTTCGGAAAAATTTGATTGCAAGGCCACCCTTAAGGCGGCATCCCTTTTCTTTGTATAGTCCCAGAAAGTCTGAAATTGCCTTTCAGCGAATTCCATTCTGCTGGTATGCAATTGCAACAGCTCCTGAATTTGTTGGATGCCGCACACCAAACCCCCTTGGCGCGCTTCCTGTGTTCTCTGAAGCCTAGCCAAATTGGGCGTATCAATTATTCCCTTATCTGGTAATATCATATCATCCTCACTCTCTGGCACCCCTGCCCTTCGGCATAGCATCGTGATAGTGTTGGGGAAAAACAGCTTCCCCACCTTTTTCTGCCAGCAGTCTAGAATCTCAGACGAAATTATTTTTACTACATCAATACTCATTGAGTGAAGAATAGCAAAGACAAGCAATACCCTGTCCCGAGATATTGTGGAGTCATGCGTAGTCGGTAGTAAGCGCAACTTAATAAAACCCATCCAGGTGTTGGCCTCGCTTTTCAAATAAGCTGCCTGAAATGTGCGCTTCCGCGTCTGCGACAACCTCCACTGAGCCCCTTCAATGCCAACCTCTCGGACAGCCGCACTTAACTGGTCGTTAGATGGGGCAACCACCATCTCATTGAAGGCTGCATGCGGAAAATCCTGGAGATCAAACAAGTCATTAACAGCTTCTGGGCTCCAATCCACTGGGACTCCTCGAACTATAACCTGAAATTCTTCCTTATCGTCAAGATTTGCGTAAAATTCCCGAACAAAGTTGGAATTCACAGGCTCTGGTTTCGCAAAAATTGGCTCCAGCCGAGGTTCTCTATTCCAGTCCTCAAGAACCGTGGCAACTCATTGCCAAATCCTCGTTCAAACAGAAAGTCCTGTTTCAGCATCTCCTGGTATTTTGCTCGAGCAAGGTTGTTGACGAAGCGAATAAAAGGTAACCCTTGTGCTTCAACCTCATCAGCCGCACCTGATGCCTCGGCAATACCTTTGCCCTTGTCTTCTCTTCGCTTGCGCAAAATCTCTTCCTCAGCCTTCTTTGCTTCTTCTCGCGCTTTTTCCTCAGCTTCTTTTTTCTCTTGTTCCTCTCGCTCTGCCTTCTTTTTCTTAGAATCCGGCGACGGCGGTGATGGGGTATCAGTCCGAATCACCTGAACGCGCCCAGCCTTCCGCTTAATGCGGCGACGCTTTGGAGGTTCTGGCATGATAACCTCAACACGAGCCTCGTGAACTGGCTCCTCTTCAGTCGCACCCTCTGCCTGCATATCCTTATTCTGATGCTCTTGACTTTCCTCAGTGTGTCCCGTTTCTTGGACTTCCTCTGTATCCGCGACTCTTGGCTCATCCTGCTCGGGGTTCTGTACAACAGGTTCTTGCGGATCTTCTTCAACCACTTCTTCCGCTGCTTTCTGGACATTTTCTCGTTCCTCAGCCCTCTATTGCCTTTTCCTTCTCTTAGCTTCTTTCTCTTCCGGCATTCTTTTCTTCTTGGTTTTTCCTTTCTGCACTTCCGGCGTAACCGGCACCTCCTCCTCTTCACTCTCTCTTTCTTTCCTAGCTCTAGTCTTAGCCATGGAGGACTCAACAATTTGACAGAGAATGGAAGGGAAGAAGAAAGAATGCAGATGACAAAAATGAGATCAAGAAGACGAAGTGGAAAGAAACTTACCAGCGGTTGTGAATAAATAGGGCTCCAGCAAAATGCAATCCTAACCGAAATGATTTGCTCTGCATTAAATAATATTACCGTTTAAATTTAAAAAAAACAAACCTGAAATTCCAAAGGTCATCAAGGGTAAAATCGTGGATTCCAAACGCCCATGGTAAAATTGATGTGTTGTCATCATTGAAGCCTTCGGATAATTTCTCTTCGACACGTGGCCTTATCAGATTACGCACGCAAATTTACCTGCGAAAATTCAAAGAAAATCTCAACGGTAAAAATAATAAATTCCCAACGAAAACCCTTATAATTCGGATGATTTTGCTTCAGCCATCTCTTTGCCGCAACAATCTGCTGAACCTGAAGAATCTTAGATACGGAATTCAAATTTCAAAGCAAGAAAAAAAATCAAATCAGTAAATTCAATTTTAACTTTAGCCGATCAAATCAAATCAAATTCTTCTGAGGCCGAATAAATTAAAGAAAATCTCTATTAATTAAAACTAGAATTCAAATAACTGAACATAGAATCTAGATAAAATCTAATCTAACTAAAAGATAATTGAAAGATAATTTAAATAAATAAACCAAAAATCAAATCAAATTCAAAACAAAATAGATAAGATCTAATCTCATATTTAAAGATAAAATCTAACAAACCATGCAACAAGAAATCTAACCTAATCGAAAGTAACAAAAATCAGCGAAAAATAAAATTAATGCAATTCTGGGAGCTCTAAATTTTGCTCTGTGAAATGCTCCCGTAAAAATCCTGCTCTCTCAATCATCAACTAACCTTAGGGAAGGATATTTCGCTCGAAACTCCTCACCCCAATAATGTTTCACACGCTGACCATTCACCTTGAATACTCTCCCATCTTTTTCATCTTGCAAAGTAACTGCTCCATGGGGGAAAACCTCAATCACCACAAACGGACCTGACCATTTGGACTTTAGTTTACCAGGAAACAATTTTAATCTAGAATTATAAAGCAAAACTTTTTGACCTTTGACAAATTTTTTAGGTCTAATTTTCTTGTCATGCCACAACTTAATCTTTTCTTTATAAATTTTCGCATTCTCATAAGAAAATTGGCGAAATTCTTCCAATTCGTTAAGCTGCAGCATTCGCATTGCTCCTGCACTACTCAGATCAAAATTTAACTTTTTCAAAGCCCAAAACGTTTTATGCTCCAGCTCTAATGGTAAATGACAAGCTTTCCCATATACCAACCGATAGGGAGACATACCTAGAGGAGTCTTATAGGCTGTCCTATAAGCCCAAAGAGCCTCATCCAACCTAAAAGACCAATCCTTTCTAGATGGATGGACTACTTTTTCTAGAATTGATTTCATTTCCCTATTACTTATCTCAGCTTGACCATTAGCCTGTGGGTGATAAGGGGTAGCTATCCTGTGCTTGATTCCATACTTAGCTAAAAGCTTAGTTAAGATATTATTAACAAAATGTGTACCCTCATCACTTATTAGAGCTCTAGGTGTCCCGAACCGCGCAAAAATGTGCGATTGGAGAAACCTTGAAACCGTCTTGGCATCATTCTGATGGCATGCAATGGCCTCCACCCACTTGGACACGTAATCCACTGCCAATAAGATAAAAACATTGCCATTAGAAGGGGGAAATGGCCCCATAAAATCAATACCCCATACATCGAATAATTCAACTTCTAAAATGTAAGTAAGAGGCATTTCATCTCTAGGCCCCAAGTTTCCTCTCCTTTGGCAAGCATCACATTGCTTGTAGAACCAGTGGGCATCCTTAAACAAGGTAGGCCAGAAGAATCCACACTGCAAAATCCTCATAGCTATCCTCTGACCGCTGAAATGGCCTCCATACGGCGAAGAGTGACATTGCTCCAGGATTTCCGTTGCTTCATCACCTGAAACGCACCTACGAATAATACCGTCAGAGCATTGCTTATACATAAATGGCTCATCCCAATAGAAAAATTTTGCATCATGCTTAAACTTTTTCTTCTGTCTCCAATCCATATCAATAAGGGTGACTCCCTTCACTAAAAAGTTGGCAATATCAGCATACCAAGGGACATCCCTAACTACCTTTACCTCAACAGCAAAAAGCTGTTCATCTGGAAAAGAATCGGAAATGGCAGATTGCTCCAGCAAAGATGATGATGGATCAAGACGAGACAAGTGATCCGCAATGACATTCTCTGATCCCTTCTTGTCCTTTATCTCCAAGTCGAACTCCTGCAGTAATAAAACCCAACGAATTAGTCTAGGCCTTGCATCTTTCTTTGACATTAAATACCTTATTGCTGCATGATCCGTGAACACCGTGACTTTGGATCCAACCAAATATGGCCGGAATTTCTCAAAGGCAAACACAACAGCTAACAACTCCTTTTCAGTAGTTGTGTAGTTGACCTGTGCCTCATTTAAAACCTTGCTTGCATAATATATAGGATGGATAAATTTGCCCTGCTTTTGCCCCAGCATTGCACCTACTGCAGCATCACTCGCATCACACATTACCTCGAATGGCAAATTCCAATTAGGTGCGCAGAGAATGGGTGCTGAGATTAAAGCAGCCTTCAATGTTTCAAAAGCCTTCCTACAATCTGCATTAAAGTCAAAAACATGATCAGTGCACAATAAGTTACAAAGAGGTTTACTAATTTTGGAAAAATCCTTTATGAACCTCCTATAAAATCCAGCATGCCCTAAGAAGCTCCGAATTCCCTTCACTGAATTCGGTGGTTCTAATCTTTCAATAACCTCAACTTTTGCTCTATCAACTTCTAGACCATTCTTAGAAATCCTATGACCTAACACTATGCCCTCCTTCACCATGAAGTGGCACTTCTCCCAATTAAGAACTAGATGGGTATCCTCACATCTTTTTAACACCTGACCTAAATTATCTAAACAACTCTGAAAAGATCCTCCAAAAACTGAAAAATCGTCCATAAAGACCTCAACAGTGGACTCAATCATGTCAGAAAAAATTGCTAACATACACCGCTGAAATGTTGCTGGAGCATTGCAAAGGCCAAAAGGCATTCGCCTGAAAGCAAACGTCCCATAAGGGCAGGTGAAAGTGGTTTTTTCCTGATCTTCAGGAGCAATAGTAATCTGGTTATACCCAGAATAACCATCCAAGAAACAGTAGTAGGCCTGACCAGCCAATCGATCCAACATCTGGTCAATAAATGGCAAAGGGAAGTGGTCCTTACGGGTGGCTTTGTTAAGCCTCCTGTAATCCATGCAAACCCTCCAACCAGTTACTGTCCTAGTTGGGATCAACTCATTGTCTTTATTGCTTACCACAGTGACACCTCCTTTCTTAGGAACACATTGGACAGGGCTCACCCAATTGCTGTCTGCAATCGGATAAATGATGCCAGCATCCAACCATTTAATCACCTCCTTTTTAACCACTTCTTTCATTGCAGGATTAAGCCTTCTTTGTTGCTCAATACTCCTAAAGGATCCCTCCTCTAGAGTGATTTTATGCATACAAAAAGATGGGCTAATCCCCTGAATGTCAGCCAATGTCCAACCAATAGCCTTGCGATATTGCTGCAGCAACTTTATTAAGGCCTCTTCATGCTCCGGCATTAAATCTGATGCAACAATAATGGGCAACGTCTCACCTTCCCCAAGATACACATACTTCAGATGATCCGGCAAGGGCTTCAAATCTAAAGTAGGTGCCTCAATCAGGGATGGCTTAATTGGAGGAGCCTTCCTTTGATCTAAATCTAAAGATTCAAAAACATCCTCACACCTAAATAACTATTTTTCATTTTTTCTTTCTAAAGAACAAACTTCTAAATCCTCTACACTAACCTTTCCATGATTTTCCAAATGCTTATTAGCCGAATCCTGAATTGCTGTCTCAACAATTGTGTTCTCCAGAATCCTAATGAAAGAGCAATCTTCCATCTCGTCTGGATACTTCATGGCCTTAAACACATTAAATTTTACTTCCTCATTACAAACTCTCATTGTTAATTCCCCCTTTTTGAACATCTATTAACGCCCTACCAGTAGCCAAAAATGGACGTCCTAAAATAATTGGGACATCTTTATCAGCCTCATAATCTAAAATAATGAAATCAACAGGAAATATGAATTTATCCACTTTTACTAAGACATCCTCAATCTTACCCTCTGGATATGTGATAGACCTATCAGCTAGTTGGAGTGTAACTGTGGTAGGTCTAGCTTCACCAATACCTAGCTTTCGATAGACCGAAAGAGGCATAAGGTTAATGCTTGCACCTAAATCACAGAGTGCTCTACCTAACTCTTTTCCACCTATAGACACAGGTATAGTAAATGATCCTGGATCCTTAGCCTTGGTTGGTAGCCCATTTTTAAGAATAGCACTACATTCTTCAGTAAGTGATACAGTCTCAAACTCACCTAACCTCTTCTTTTTAGTTAAAATATCCTAAAGAAATTTAGCATAATTAGGCATTTGCTCTATAGCTTCTACTAAAGGGATATTTATATGCAATTGCTTAAGAATCTCTAAAAACTTTCTAAATTGACCATCCTGATTCCTAGGTTTTTGCCTTTGTGGAAAAGGTAGAGGTGGTACATAAGGCGGGGGCGGCACATAAGGTGGTTCCACATCTGGAACAGAACCAGATGCTCCAGCATCTTTATTGCTGCCTCCAGCACCCTGACCAGACTCCAACTCTTTCTCGACAACAACATTATTATTTCTATCATCATTTTTATCTATATCCTGGGTTTTACTAGGCTCTCTTCTTTCTTCTAGTGGCTTACCACTCCTAAGAGTCACTGCCTGTACCTGCTCCTTACCTTCCCTTCTAGGGTGTTCAATATCAGATGGAAGTTTCCCTTGAGGCCTTGCCTTTAGCTCATTAGCTAGCTGACCCACTTGCAATTCCAGGGCTCTCATTGAAGCTTGATTACTTTGAATTGCAGCGTCTGTACGAGCCATAAATTCTTTCATCATTGCCTCGAGAGAATTCTCTGAATTTTGCTGGGGCAAAGCCTGCTTATTTTGCTGGGGCATTACCTGCGCTTTAGCAAATCCCGGCTGGTTCACCTTTTGTTGTGCTTGCACATTACTCCCTTGTCCTCCCCACGCGAAGTTGGGGTGGTTGCGCCAACCTGGATTATAGAAGTTAGAATACGGGTTGTTCCTCTGATTACCTACAAAAAACACAGAAGCTGGATTGCTAGGGCAAAACTCGTAGTTGTGATTTTCACCACAATAGACACATGCTTCCACTGTGACTTGGTTTACCCCTGCAGCAGGCTCCACAACCGGCGGCTGCTGATGACTAATCACTGTCACATTCTTAAGAGCGTTAGCAATCATTGCAAGATCAGCCCTAATGGTGGACACACCATCAACCTCTAATACACTCTTAACCTCTTTATTTGTGCCTCTAACATCCGACCACTGACAACTATTAATAGATATTCTTTCTAAAATTTCATAGGCCTCGTCAAAAGTTTTTGCCAAAAGGGCCCCTCCAGCCGAAGCATCGACCATACCTTGAGTTACCGCATTCAATCCATTGTAAAACGTTTCCATTTGGATACAATGTGGTAGGCCATGGTGGGGACACTTTCGCAAAAGCTCCTTAAACCTCTCCCAAGCCTCACTAAAAGTCTCATCTTGAAGTTGCCTAAACCCTACTATTTCACTCCTTAATTTAGCATTTCTATTAGGTGGGAAATATTTACTCAAAAATTTTTCAGCTAACTCATCCCATGTCCTAATTGATCCTGGAGCAAAAGAGTTTAACCATGACTTTGCTCCATCTCTAAGAGAATACGGGAACAAAATTAACCTAAGAGCATCTCTAGGCACTCCTTGAATTACAAAAGAATCACTAACTCCTAGAAAAGACTTAAGATGTAAATGAGGGTCTTCAGATGTCAAACCATGGAATTGCCCCACGGTTTGCAACATCTGAAACATTACCGGTTTCATTTCAAAATTCGCCGCTTGGATTTGGGGACGTGCAATTCCTGGATTCAACTCATTAAACATTGGGACAGCATACGCTCGAATGGCTCTGGTCCTATCGTTCGCTATCAGGATAGGATTCTCAATCTGATTATTCTGCTGCTCATTTTGCTCAAACAGTGGGTTTTGCTGCAGCAATGGATTCTGCTGGGGGTTCACTGCTGCTGGACCTTCAGGAATCTGCGGAAGTTGCGGGGCGTTCTCCATCTGGTTTCTGCGCTGCTCCCTCCTTCTGTTCCTAAATGTTCTCTCAATTTCTGGATCAAGCTCAAACCGTACCCCAGGCAGATCGCTCATGCACCAAAATCACACCTGCAAAAACAAAAGAAACAATCAAAAAGTTCTAGCACCAAACCACCAAAATACGTACACAAAAACAGATCAGATAAAAACTTATTCAAGTCCCCGGCAACGGCGCCAAAAACTTGTTGGGTTCCTAGAGTGAGTAAAAATTTAGTATAAAATACTCTAGAATTCCTGTGCAAGTATACACAGTCTGCAGTAAGTAATATTATCAATCCGAGCCCTGAATGAGTTTCCACTCTACCGATTTTTGTGTAACTTTTTAATGGTTTCAAGAATAATAAAATGATTGGGTTTTATCTGAATTATGCTGAAGCAAAATAAATGGCAGAACAATAAGTAAACAAATAGATAGACAGATTAAAGACAGGCGCTGGTTAGGTTTTAGTGATTGTTATAAAATATGCTCTAGCAATATTATTGATCATGCATTCCTCGCAGTATTATTAGCGGATTCCTCCCGGAACTCCGGATCTTTTGGGATGTGTTTCAACCCCAATGAAGTACGACCGATCAAGCACTAGGCAACTGGCTATCCCTAGCTCAGTCACTGGCGTTCACCAATACACAATGATCGTAGTGTGGAGAATTGCCACACACTCTCTAAATCATCCCTGAAACTAGAGAGAGCTATTCACACCGGCTGGCCAGGCGGGAGTAAAATGAGAATAAGCACAACAATTAACCAAAATGCGATAGTCAATATATTACTAGAGATGAAGCACAGTAATCACATTATTCCTAACCAACACCTTAAGCTACTTAGTTCATAACAGGCATAGGAATATGAGTTACAATCTGAGTATGCATGTCTATAACCACAAGTTAATAAAGAAAATAAACTCCCTAATCAGCTTGCGGATGATGGTGTTCTTGATGATCTTCAATCTCTCTACACTATACGGCTTCCACGGGAATGAATTGGACTTGGGCGGCTCCTTCCTTTTATAGAGGTGATAGGAGGCTTGAATTAGGTCAACTAGGACACGTGTAAGGCTCTCCTTGCTCCTTTATCCCGAAAATAACTCAACAGAAGTCGGTTCATGAAGTTGGCTAACGAGCTGTGACGTGGCAGTTTCTGCTCCCAGTTTTGCTGCAGCACAGAATTTGCTCCCTCCAGTCGCCCAGCAGCATAATCTGCACAAAGTGATTTCCAAAGCTTCCATTCTTCCAAATGGGTTAAATCATGTAATATCTCTCTAAAACCAACCCTATTAAGCATTAAAGACACACAAATCCTTATATAAATGAGGCCTAAATAACTACCTTTTGGGCAGTTATCAGTAAGCATATACCTTCCCTTAAGAATTCAGAACATTAGACAAAGCATAGCTTAATCAAAACAGATAATCCAACACTACCTTCAACCTCTACCTGAGCATTCTGCAAAACCAAGCTCTGCTGTAGCAAAATAATTCTTCTGGAATGGACAAATAATCACCACTTTTAACTCAATTCTAAGAACTTGCCACAACCTAGCTCTATTATCAGACATATTAAAACACATTTTTAAGGGGTTTATATTTTCTGTTTTTCAAACTTAAAGCAGCCCTACAGTCATAAGTTCTTAAGCATGGGATGACCCACTTTATGGTGCAGTATACCCTTGCCTCAAACTCATCACCAATTAGGCTAAATACTCTTTGCTAAGCTAAAAAATCCTCAGTTATTCTATCTCTTGCCCCTCAAAATGGCGACATTTTATGATGAAGCTCACCTAAGTTTTGGGAGACAGAAAAACTGCTGGATCATCATTCATCCTTCAAAACTTTTACTCCATGAATTTTCTCAGCAAAACAATTGATTTTTTCAGCAAATAATAATTTCATTTTTTTTTATATTTCCTAGGTCATTTTTTTACTCAAAGACAAACTGTGGGTATCACAAATGTCCCCGGTTACTCAATAACCTAACAAATTATTTAATGAAGGAGAGGAATGCTCGAGCAAAACAATTGGAGTAGCAAAAAGTCCCCCAAACTTGAATTATTCATTGTCCCCAATGAATCATTAATTTTGTGAAGTATACCCCCAAACTTAAAGTTTTCTATCTGAATTTTCAACCTAAGCGTGGGACTAAAACTAAGCTTAAAGTGGATCAAATGAGTCAACACTACCTCCAAAATTTTTCTTGCCGCAGCATCGACCAGCCTAGAAGAATTGCTCAAGCAAAAGGTTTCTGGAGATCAGAATACCTTGATCTAATTAAGCTTAACCAGTCCAAGCTTCAAAATTCAAAAGAAAATTAGTTAAGTTAGAAATACTCAGTGCTCACAGAACATAAATGACTTCGAAAATTTCATTAAAAACATAGAAAAAGAAATTACATAAGCAGATATATTTTTTCAGAAACAGAAAAATTAAAAAGAAGCAGAACAAAACAAACAAACATAGAAAAAGATGTGGTCAGAAATGGTCGAGCAACAAAATTAATTCATCAAAAAGTTTGCTCGCCCAAATTTCCCTTCTTCAATCCTCCTGACCAGGATCTTCTTATCCATCTCCTTCTCTCTCGACAGGCGGTGGCGGAATCCAGGGGTTCATATCTTCAGGGAATGTTGGAAGGGCTGGAAATGGTTCGGAAAAATTCTCTTGCAGTGCCTTCTTCAGATTGGCATCACGATTTTTAACATAGTTCCAGAAGGTTAAAGCTTGCCTCTCGGCAAACTCTTGTCTGCTGGCCGAAAGTGCCAGTTGTTCTAAAATCGTATTGATGCCATAGACAAGTCCACCCTAACGTGCCTCTTGCGTACGCTGAAGCCGTGCCAAGTTAGGCGTATCGATGATTCCCTTGTCAAATAAAATAATATCTCCCTCATTCTCTGGAACCCCTACTCGCTTGCAAAGCATAGTAATGGTATTCGGGAAAAACAGCTTCCCCACCTTCTTCTTCCAACATCTAGATATCTCATTAACAATAATCTTTCCTACGTCAATGCTGAGAGACCGCAGAATCGCGAAAGCCAGAAGAACCCGTTCCCTCGAGACCGTCGAATCATGAGTCGTTGGAAGCATCCTCTGTCTGATAAATCCCATCCATGTGTTCGCTTCCCTCTTCAAATAAGCTGACTGAAACGTCCTTTTCTCTGTTTTTGACAGTTGCCACTGTGCCCCTTCAATACCCACTTCCCGCACAGCATTGCTCCGCTGCTCATTAGATGGCG
This sequence comes from Luffa aegyptiaca, assembly GCA_017139565.1. Taxonomy (NCBI): domain Eukaryota; kingdom Viridiplantae; phylum Streptophyta; class Magnoliopsida; order Cucurbitales; family Cucurbitaceae; genus Luffa; species Luffa aegyptiaca. The sequence continues at coordinate 28,337,300 of CM029403.1, forward strand.
CCACAGCCATCTCATTATATACTGCGTGGGGGAAATTCTAAAGGTTATACAGTGCGTTAATAGCACTAGGACTCCAGTCGACTTCGACTCCTCGAACAATTACTTGGAAACCATCTTCCTTGTCAATATTTGCATAGAATTCACGCACCACCTATGCGTTCACAGACTCGGGCTTTGCACAAAACAACTCCCAGCCCTGATCTGCAATGCCGGTCCTCAGAAAATGCGGAAGATCACCGCTAAATCCTCTCTCAAACAGGAAGTCTCTTTTCAGCAGCTCAGTGTATTTTGCTCTGACAAAATTGTTGACGAAGCGATCATACGGCAACTGTGGCTCTTCTATCTCATCAGGTTCTCTCGATGCTTCAGCAACACTTTTGCCCTTTTCTGCCCTTCGCCTGAGCAACCGCTCTTCCTCAACCTTTTTCTCTGCTTCTTCTCTTGCTTTTTCCTCGGCCTGTTTCTTTTCTTGCTCTTCCCTTTCTGCATTCTCTCTTTCAGAATCAGTAGTTGGAGGCGAGGGGGTATCAGTTCGGACTACCTTAACACGGCCCACTTTTCGCTTTATACGGCGGCGTTTGGGCACTTCCAGCATGATCACCTCCACACGAGCCTCCTGTTCTTGCTCATTAACCTCTTCAGGTGCAACCTCTGCCTGTTCTTCTTGCACATTCTCAGTCTGTTTTTCTTGAACTTCTTCTGCATTTTCTTCTCGAACTACCTCTGTATCCGCAACTATCGGGTTAGTCTGCTCTGGATTCTGTCCTTCGGGTTCTTTCGGATCTTCTTCCACAATAACATCCTCCACCGCTTTCTGAACAGCTTCTTGATCTTCAGCCCTCTGCTGTCTTCTTCTCCTCTTAGCCTTTTTTTCTTCTGGTGTTTTCTTCTTCTTCGTTTTAACTTTCGGTGCTTCGGGGGTAACAGGTACCTCCTCTTCCTCATTATCTCTCTCTTTTCTTGCTCTCGTTTTTGCCATTAGAGACTCAAAGAAATTTACCGCACACAGAAGCAAAAAGAAGAAAAATGCAAACGGCAAGGAATGATCAAGAAAATGAAGTGAGAAAAACTTACCGAAGGCTGTCAATAAATAGGGCTTCAGCAAAAGGAATCCTAACCAAAAGATTTTGCTCCTAATTAATGATATTACCGTTATTTGCATGTAATCAGATTTAAAGGATCGGTAAAATTTGAATCCCGTTGACACGTAAGTGTTGTTCTGGCCGTCAGATCCTTCATGCTGAACACGTGGGAGCATCAGACTTTGGCACGCGATTCACCTCCCCACTGAAAAATTAAATTCTCAAACGGTAAAATCAATTAATCCTCAAGCAACCCCTTCACCTTCGGACGAAATATTTGATTTTGCCAAAAGATTGCAGAAACAAACTTATCATCACAAAGATTTTCTTCTAGAAAGATCTTTGTACATGGAAAATTTCAAATTTAATTCAAAATCAAATCAGGAAATTTAAATTTAACTTAGCCGCTCAAATCAAATCTCTTTTATTTTTTTATTTGAAGCCGAATAAATCAAGAAAATCTTTATTAAATCTAAACTTAAACAGAAATTCAAATAACCAAAAATGAAAACTAAATTTAAAATCTAACTAAATCTAATCGGAATAAATAAAAATTAAACTACCGTAAATAATAAAAATACTCAAAGATAAAATCTACTGAATTAAAAATAACAACGACTTAAAATAAATCATGCAAGACTTAAACAAACCAAAACTAAAATCATTCAAAATAATATCAAACCAAATCAGCGATGAATAAAATCAGAAACAACTACTGGGAGCTCAAAATATTGCTCTGTGAAATGCTCCCGCAAAGATCTTGCTCTCTCAATCATCAACCACATTTAGGGAAGGATATTTCGACTGGAACTCCTCTCCCCAATAATGTTTTACACGCTGTCCATTCACTTTGAACACTCTCCCATCCTTTTCATCTTGCAAAGTAATTGCTCCATGGGGAAAAACCTCAATCACAATAAATGGCCCTGACCATTTAGATTTAAGTTTCCCAGGAAACAACCTTAATCTAGAATTATAAAGCAACACTTTTTGACCTTTGACAAACTCTTTAGGCTTAATTTTCTTGTCATGCCACAACTTAGTCCTTTCTTTATACATTTTCGCATTTTCATAAGAAAATTGGCGAAATTCCTCCAATTCATTAAGCTACAGCATCCTCATTGCCCCTGCACGACTCAGATCAAAATTTAATTTTTTCAAAGCCCAAAACGTTTTATGCTCTAGCTCTAATGGTAAATGACAAGCTTTCCCATATACTAACCGATAGGGAGACATACCTAGAGGAGTCTTATAGGTTGTCCTATAAGCCCAAAGATCCTCATCCAACCTAAAAGACCAATCCTTCCTAGATGGATGGACTACTTTTTCTAAAATTGATTTAATTTCCCCATTACTTATTTGAGCCTGACCATTAGCCTGTGGGTGATAGGGGTAGCTATCCTATGCTTGATTCCATAATTAGCTAAAAGCTTAGTTAAGATATTATTAACAAAATGTGTACCCTCATCACTTACTAAAGCTCTAGGTGTCCCAAACCGCGCAAAGATGTGCGATTGGAGAAACCTTGAAACCGTCTTGGCATCATTCTGATGGCATGCAATGGCCTCCACCCACTTGGACACATAATCTACTGCCAATAAGATAAAAACATTGTCATTAGAAGGGGGAAACGGCCCCATAAAATCAATACCCCACACATCGAATAATTCAACTTCCAAAATGTAAGTAAGAGGCATTTCATCTCTAGGCCCTAAGTTTCCTCTCCTTTGGCAAGCATCACATTGCTTGTAGAACCAATGGGCATCCTTAAATAAGGAAGGCCAGAAGAATCCGCAATGCAAAATCCTCATAGCTGTCCTCTGACCGCTGAAATGACCTCCATACGGCGAAGAGTGACATTGCTCCAGGATTTCTTTTGCTTCATCACCTGAAACACACCTACGAATAATACCATCAGAGCATTGTTTATACATAAATGGCTCATCCCAATAAAAAAAAACTTTGCATCATGCTTAAACTTTTTCTTCTGCCTCCAATCCATATCAATCGGAGTGACTCCCTTGACCAAAAAGTTGGCAATATCAGCATACCAAGGGATCTACTTGACTACCTTTACCTCAACAGCAAAAAGCTGTTCATCTGGAAAAGAATCTGAGATGGCAGATTGCTTCAGCGAAGATGATGATGGATCAAGACGAGACAAGTGATCTGCGATGACATTCTCTGATCCCTTCTTGTCCTTTATCCCCAAGTCGAATTCCTGAAATAATAAAACCCAACGAATTAGTCTAGGCTTTGCATCTTTCTTAGACATCAAGTACCTTATTGCTGCATGATCCATGAAAACTGTGACTTTGGATCCAACCAAATATGGCCGGAATTTCTCAAAGGCAAACACAACAGCTAACAACTCCTTTTCAGTAGTTGTATAGTTGACTTGTGCCTCATTTAAAACCCTGCTTGCATAATATATAGGATGAATAAATTTGCCCTGCTTTTGCCCCAGCATTGCACCTACTGCAGCATCACTCGCATCACACATTACCTCAAATGGTAAATTCCAATTAGGTGCACAAAGAATGGGTGCTGAGATTAAAGCAGCCTTAAAGTCTCAAAAGCCTTCCTACAATCTGCATTAAAGTAAAAAACACGATCAGCGCACAATAAGTTACAAAGAGGTTTACTAATTTTTGAGAAATCCTTTATGAATCTTCTATAAAATCCAGCATCACCTAAAAAACTCTGAATCCCCTTCACTGAATTCGGTGGTTCTAGTCTCTCAATAACCTCAATTTTCGCTCTATCAACTTCTAGAGTATTCTTAGAAATCCTATGTCCTAACACAATGCCCTCCTTCACCATGAAGTGACATTTCTCCCAATTCAGAACTAGATGGGTATCCTCACATCTTTTTAATACCTTACCTAAATTATCCAAACAATTCTGAAAAGACCATCCGAAAACTGAAAAATCATCCATAAATACCTCAACCGTAGACTCAATCATATCAGAAAAAATTGCTAGCATACACTGCTGAAATGTTGCTGGAGCATTACAAAGGCCAAAAGGCATTCGCCTAAAAGCAAACGTCCCGTAAGGGCAAGTGAAAGTGGTTTTTTCCTGATCCTCAAGAGCAATAGTAATCTGGTTATACCCAGAATAACCATCTAAGAAACAGTAGTAGGCCTGACCAGCCAATCTATCCAACATTTGGTCAATAAATGGTAGAGGAAAGTGGTCGTTACAGGTGGCTTTGTTAAGCCTCCTGTAATCCATGCAAACCCTCCAGCCAGTTACTGTCTTGGTTGGGATCAACTCATTATCTTTATTAGATACCACTGTGACACCTCCTTTCTTAGGAACACATTGGACAGGGCTTACCCAATTGCTATCTACAATTGGATAAATAATGCCAGCATCCAACCATTTAATCACCTCCTTTTTAACAACCTCTTTCATTGCAGGGTTAAGCCTTCTTTGTTGCTCAATACTCCTAAAGGATCCCTCCTCTAGAATGATTTTGTGCATACAAAAAGATGGGCTAATACCCTGAATGTCAGCCAATGTCCAACCTATTGCCTTGCGGTATTGTTGCAGCAACTTTATTAAGGCCTCTTTATGCTCTGGCATTAAATCTGATGCAACAATAATGGGCAACGTCTCACCCTCCCCAAGATACACATACTTTAGATGATCCGGCAAGGGCTTCAAATCTAAAGTGGGTGCCTCAATTAGGGATGGCTTAATAGGAGGAGCTTTTCTTTGATTTAAATCTAAAGACTCAAAAACTTCCTTACACCTAAACACTTCTTTTTCATTTTTTCTCTCTAAAGAACAAACTTCTAACTCCTCTACACTAACCTCTCCATGATCTTCCAAATGTTTGCTAGTCGAATCCTGCATCGCTATCTCAACAATTGTGTTCTCCAAAATCCTAATGAAAGACCAATCTTCCATTTCGTCTGGATACTTCATGGCTTTAAACACATTAAATTTTACTTCCTCATTACAAACCCTCATTGTTAATTCCCCTTTTTGAACATCTATTAATGCCCTACCAGTCGCCAAAAATGGACGACCTAAAATAATTGGGACATCTCTATCAGCCTCATAGTCTAAGATAATAAAATCAACAGGAAATATGAATTTATCTACCTTTACTAAGACATCCTCAATTTTCCCCTCAGGATATGTGATAGACCTATCAGCTAATTAGAGTGTGACTGTGGTAGGCCTAGCCTCACCAATACCTAGCTTTCGATAGACCGAGAGAGGCATAAGGTTAATGCTTGCACCTAAATCACATAGTGCTTACCTAACTCTTTTCCACCTATTGACACATGTATAATGAATGACCCTGGATCCTTAGCCTTGGTTAGTAGCCCATTCTTAAGAATAGCACTACATTCCTCAGTAAGAGATACAGTTTCAAACTCACCTAACCTTTTCTTTTTAGTTAAAATATCCTTAAGAAATTTAGCATAATTAGGCATTTGCTCTATAGCTTCTACTAAAGTGATATTTATATGCAATTGCTTAAGAATCTCTAAAACCTATTTAAATTGACCATCCTGATTCTTAGGCCTTTGCCTTTGTGGAAAAGGTAGAGGCGGCACATAAGGTGGGGGCGGCACATAAGGTGGTTCCACATCTGGACCAGAACCAGATGCTCCAGCAACTTTATCGCTGCCTCCAGCACCCTAACCAGACTCCAACTCTTTTTCAACAACAACATTTTTATCACAATTTTTCTCTACATTCTGGGTTTTACTAGGTTCTTTTCTCTCTTCTAGTGGCTTACCACTCCTTAGAGTCACTATCTTTACCTGCTCCTTACCTTCCATTTTAGGGTGTTCAGTATCTGAAGGAAGTTTCCCTTGAGGCCTTGCCTTCAGCTCATTAGCTAGTTGGCCCATTTGCAATACCAGGGCTCTCATTGAAGCTTGATTACTTTGAATAGCGGCATCTGTACGAGCCATATATTCTTTCATCATCGTCTCAAGAGAACTCTCTGCATTTTGCTGGGGCAAAGCCTGCTTATTTTGCTGGGGCAATACCTGTGCTTTAGCAAATCCTGATTGGTTCACCTTTTGCTGTGCTTGCACATTGCTTCCTTGTCCTCCCCATGCGAAGTTGGGGTGGTTGCGCCAACCTGGATTATAAAAGTTAGAATACGGGTTGTTCCTCTGATTACCTACAAAAAACACAGAAGTTGGATTGCTGGGGCAAAACTCGTAGTTGTGCTCTTCACCACAATAGACACATGCCTCCACTGCAACTTGGTTCACCACTGCAGTAGGCTCCACAGCTGGTGGCTGTTGATGACTAACCACTGTCATATTTTTAAGAGCGTTAGCTAACATTGCAATATCAGCCCTTATGGTAGACACACCATCAACCTCTAACACACTCTTGACCTTTTTATTTGTGCCTCTAACATCTGACCACTGACAACTATTAGTTGATATTCTTTCTAAAATTTCATGGGCTTCATTAAAAGTTTTTGCCAAAAGGGCCCCTCCAGCCGAAGCATCAACCATACCTTGGGTTGCTCCATTTAACCCATTGTAAAATGTTTCCATTTGGATACAATGTGGTAAACCATGGTGGGGACACTTTCGCAAAAGCTCCTTAAACCTCTCCCAAGCCTCACTAAAAGTCTCATCTTCAAGTTGCCTAAACCCTACTATTTCACTCCTCAATTTAGCATTCCTATTTGGTGGGAAATATTTACTCAAAATTTTTTATGCTAACTCATTTCATGTCCTAATTGTTCCTGGAGCAAAAGAGTTTAACCACGCCTTCGCCCCATCTCTAAGAGAATACGGGAACAAAGTTAATCTAAGGGCATCTCTAGACACTCCTTGAATTACAAAAGAATCACTAACTCCTAGAAAAGACTTAAGATGTAAATGAGGGTCTTCAGATGACAAACCATTGAACTGACCCACGGTTTGCAACATCTGAAACATTACCGGTTTCATTTCAAAATTTGCTGCCTCAATGTGAGGGCGTGCAATCCCTGGATTTAACTCATCAAACATTGGAAAAGCATACGCTTCAATGGCTCTGGCCCTATCGTTCGCTACCAAGATAGGATTCTCAGCCTGATTATTTTGCTGCCTATTTTGCTCCAGCGGCTCGTTTTGCTGCAGCACATGATTCTGCTGGGGATCAACTGGATCTTCTGGAACCTGCAGGAGACGCGGCACGTCAGCCATTTGATTTTGCTGTCTACGCTGCTCTCTCCTTCTTATCCTGAATGTTCTTTCAATTTCTGGATCAAGCTCGAACCTCACCCCAGGCGGATCGTTCATGCACCAAACTCACGTCTACAAAAACAAAAGAAACAATCAAAAAGTTCTAGCACCAAACCACTAAAAACACATACACAAAACAGATCAGATAAAAACTTATTCAAGTCCCCAGCAACGGCACCAAAAAGTTGTTGGGTTCCTAGAGTGAGTAAAAATAAGATGTAAATTGACTCTACACTCTATGCAAGTATACACAGTCCGCAGCAAGTAATAAGTATTATCAATCCAAGGCCTGAACTAGCTTCCACTTTATCTATTTTGTATAACTCTTTAATGGTTTCAAAGATGGTAAGAATGATTGGTTTTTATAAGAATAATGCTGAAACAAAAGAAATGACAGAACAGTAAATAAACAAATAGGCAGACAGATTAGAAACAGGCGCTGGTCAGGATTTAGTAATTGTTCTAAAAGATGCAATGGCAATATTATTGATCATGCAAAACTCTCGCAGTCTTATTAGCAGATTCCTCCCGGAACTCCGGATTTTTTGGAATGTGTTTCAACCCCAATGAAGTACTACCGATCAAGCACTAGGCAACTGGCAATCCCTAGCTCAGTCACTGGCGTTCACCAATACATAATGATCTAGTGTGATTAAATGCCACACACTCCCTAAATCATCCCTGAAACTAGAGAGAGGTATTCATACCGGCTGGCCAGGCGGGCACAAAATGTAAATGAGCACAACAATTAATCAAGATGCATTAATCAATATTTATTACTAGAAATTAAGCACGACAATCACATTGTTTCCTAACCAACGCCTAAGCTACTTAGTTCATAAAATGCATGGAAACGCACATTACAATCTGAGTAAGCATATCCATAATCACAAGATAATAAAGAAAATATTAATCTCCTTGATCAGCTTGCGAATGATGGTCTTTTTTATGGTCTCCAATCTCTCTCCTCTATTCGGCTCCCAAAAGTGGAAATGAGAGTGAACTCGTCCCCCAAAAGTGGAATGAATTTGACTTGGGCGGCTATCTCCTTTTATAGAGTTAAGGAAAGCTTGAATTAGGTTGACCTAGACACGTGGAAGGCTCTCCTTGCTCCTTTATCCCGAGATTAGCTTAACAGAATTCAGTTTGTTAAATTGGCTAACGAGCTGTGACGTGGCAGTTTTGCTCTCAGCTTTGCTGCAGCACATAATTTGCTCCCTGAAGTCACCCGGCAACATATTCTGCACAAAATAATTTCCAAAGCTTCCATTCTTCCAAATGGGTTAAAACATATAATATCTCTCTAAAAGCAACCCTATTAAGCACAAAAGACATGCAAATCAATATAGAAATAAGGTCTAAATAACTCTCTTTTGGAGAGTTATCAGTTATATCGGGTGGACAAAAATATATCTACAGTGATGAGAGTTCAACTATCGGACTATAGTGGAGTGTCTCGGTAGTTAACGAATTTTGGTTAACTGAGTTTAAAGAGTTTAATCAGTTAATCTTGGATCGTTGGAGCCCATGATCTGTAGGTCCATTAGGTCCCCCTACCAGCTCATACGGAATAAACCTTAGAACATATGTGATGAGTTAGTTTGAAACGTTCAATCATGATTTAGGTAATTAACGTCAATTATATGTTAAAGTATTGATGTAATGGTTTAATAATGTATTAAACTAGATTGGAGAGAAATGAATATATATATACATATATATATTTAAATGTGATTTAAATATTGAACGTTTGAATAGGGATTCACATTCGAGATAATGAATTTTGAGAAAGACCGAGATTAGGTGTGATGGTTTAATTTAGTATGAGATATTGAATTAAACAAATTAATTAAAATGTTTGATTAAATTTAATTTCTTTTAAATTAATTTTAGAATTAAGTTTGATTTTAGAAATTAAAAGGAAAGAATGAAATTGTGATTCATTGTTTCATTTAGTGGGCAATGACATGTTTTGTCATTTTAAACACCAAATCACCAAGAAAATCACACCTAATTCACTCCTCATTTGTTGTCATCATGTAATGAATTGATTTGCATGTCTTCTTCTAATAAAAGGAGAAGAAAATGAGTGAGGGGAGGTTGCTCTTGGTTTTGATGGAAAACTCTCTCAAAATACAAAACTACATCTCTCTAAAATTTGGTTTGAGACACCAATCTTCTCTCTAGAATTTCATCACGTTCTTGAGTCTCACAACTCGTTCTAAGGCCGGAGGTGTCACACCCCCTCCCGAATACCTGCTAGCTTAGTCCGGGAGATGGCATGAAGCCAACGAACATCGTCCTCCTCTAACGATACCTGTTGACCCTGTTGAACCGTTGAACCTGATAAACATGCTAATCTTAGATATGGAATACTTTACATGTAACACAACACAGCGGAACCTTGATAACCTTTAGACATACATGAAGTGCAGCCCTGACTTAATTCACTTTGGAAAATAAACCTTACAAGATAAACAGACTCGATGTACAACTCCACCCACATACTAGAACTTGTTTTAGGAGCTTTTAGCAGACTATGGCAGTTTATCAAGCATCGGGAGCTCGATCTCTACCTGGAAAGTGGGAAAACATTTTGAAAGAGTGAGCTATGTAGCCTAGTGAGTGACTAAATTTAAAACTGTTAATCCGCAAATCAGAACACATGGTAAACCTTTAAACATATAAATCTGTTTAATCAAAGCGTGAAATATAAACATGTAATGACAACAGCTTTCTCAAATACTCAGCAGGTTTGTCATTAAAATGTAGCAAGGCATATCAAGTATATTAAACATTTTAACTAGCATGACTAATCTACGTTGTGTAGGTCACGCCCAATACAACAAACGTTTGCTCTACGATGTAGTGGGACCCGCCCAGCACTCTCATCGTCTTTGTCGTAGTGGGGCCCACCCAGCACTCACGACAGCATCGTTGTCACGAAGCACACTCAACGTCAACAACGGAATATAACCTGTGTGCACATTGTACTATATAGCCTCGGGTTCAATATCTCAGTCATGTAGTCAATAGAAGTCTCAGAAAATCACATGAAAACATTAAAACATGCCCGCTTATCTTTATCGTTCATAAAACTCAAGCTTACTCAGCTTGCTCGTGTAAAACTGAAAATCTTGAAACAATACTCGCTAGTACATACTTTGCTTAAAATGATATCGTTTCAACTACTTTTTAGAAAGCCAGTAATCATGTGCTCACATATAAGATTCATTAGAAAATCTAAGCTCAAAACTTACGCTTGAAACCATTCGTAGAAATAATGCATCATTCATAAGTTCAGATTCAAGCATACAAACCATTTAAGCATAAATAACAGTTTAGAAATCATTTTCGAAATTTGTTTTGTCACTCAAACCAAAACCGAGCATTAGAACCATAAATAGTCTTGTACAAAAGATATTGCTCATGAATTCTAAACTTTAGAAATAATATCACATTTCACACTTTTCCTAGAATTTTCCAGATTCAATACCCTAACTTCAAACACTCATAACTTCCTCAATACTTGACCAAAATTAATGTCCTATATATCAAACGCTTCATTTTGGAACCCTCTACAACTTACTTGAAGGAATGAAAATGAGATTCCCAATGGATATGTCCAGAAATCCCCCGAACACAGCTATTCAAAATTCGTGTTTTCTGCTACCCTCTACTTTTCTCCTGAAATTAAACCTACTTCTAGTAATTTTTGGCTCACACGTTCTTCATAAAAGTTATAGGAAATTGAATAAGCTTCCCAACCATACCAAATTGAGCTTCTAGTTCAACTTGTACACTCTAGAATGTTTGACAAACTAGAGAAAACCAGAGACCCTTCAGATTTGCATGAAAATTTTGTGCTCTGTTGTTCTCTTAAAAAATCATTAACTTAACATCAGAATTAGTCCAACCTTTCTTCATGAAAGTTGTTAGAAAATGAATTAACTTTCAAGAACGTCAGGCCTCACCTCTTAAATCTTCTTGTGTAGCTAAAACCGAATTAAAAACCAGAGATGGGCAGATTGATCCAAGATTCTTCCATGGTTACACTTGCATGAGCTTTCCCCTATCTTCTTCAACCTCAAACCTCCAACAAGCTCCCTCTTCTTCTTCCTTCACTCTCTCTCTCTCGAAAGGTTCTAAAATTTTGATGGGAAATGAAAAAGAAATGGGTTAAAAAGACCTTAGGCGGAGGTGGAATGACCTTAGAACCACTAGGCACCGAATTCCCCTTTTCTTGCTTTTTTTTCCTTTTTCTTTATTTCCTTTCTTTTCTTTTTCTTTTAAATCAATGAATTCCAAAATTATCAAAACAACTTGGACCAAAAGCTTTGCCATTTTTCTTCAACAATGAAACAACAACAACTTTAATCCAACTTCCTACAATATGTGACAAGAGCAAATAATCCAAGGAAGATCTCGGGTTTAAAGGAGGATAGCGGGGAAGACTCTCGTGGTCGTCTACAACCGGTTTGTGCAATGAATTCATCCACGAAACTGAAGAATTTGGCTTCCAAAGGTTGGTAAACTCGAAACTCTGTTTTCAGTTCTAAGTTTGCATGCTTTTATAAACTAAAATTAAACGAATTAAGAGTGTTTCGATCCGAATTGCTACCGCTAGTGTATTATGCACTCCTTCAATTGGTATCAGAGCATGAATCGAGAACTCAATTTCGTTTAATTTTAGCTTGGTGGGTTGAATTATGCATGTGATGTATGTTTGGGAGCTAAAATGGGTTGATTATGATTTTGGCATCAAATTAGTCTTTAATTCATGGATGAAAGTTGTAATTGCCTACATGTTTATGGGCATATATGTGTTGGCTTGAGTCTGTAAAAATTTGGGAGTCAATATAGTGGAAATTAGGTTCTAATCGAGGAAAGAAGACAAAGCATTTGCTGGCCAAAAAACAGAGCACGAAGAAATCTGGGCTGTTGTAAAAACAGTGTCGCGACGTTGTTGAATGTTCAATGGCGCGGTTTGCAAATTCAAACAGTGGTTCGGGTCGTTCGATTTTCCTTTAGTCCGGTTCACCGTTTCCCGGTCCAGTTCAACCCCTTTCAGACCTGTTCAAACCTATTTCAACTTCATTTGGTTCGGTTCAAGCAATTCCAAGCTAGTTCGGGCCGGTTCGAATGGTTCGGGAGCGGTTCAAGGCTAATTTTCAATTATTAATGTCATAATTTTAGTTTTTGCTTGATTAGGATGCCAAAATCGGTCCATTTTAGTGTGTGTTTAATTTATTATGCATTGTGGATGTATAGTTAAAATAAATTAGAATTAAATATGCATATTGTATGCCATATAGATTTAAAATCCCACCATAGGAAAGCATGTATCATGCATTAGTAATTATTGTATGTGTTATAATAAAAGGATATGCATGAATTAGGGTTTCATGTTTAGATGCATGTTGTATGTTCTAAATTTCGTTTAGCTCGATTAGTATAAGTGTTATATCAATAAACGAAAACGAACAAGCATGCAACATGAAACCACCTTAGCATAGATGAATGTTATAGATTTATCGTTCTTTATAAAGTGTTATAAACCGAGATAGACGTTAAAATCTAACTAGATAAAAGCATGCTCACTTAGGGTTAACGACACAAAATTCGATCAAATTGCATAGAATAGGTCGATATCTCATAAAGCTAAGGTTACAAGAGAACTCACCCGGTAAGATGCTGTCTAAGGCTCGAGGTATTTAAGTTGATAGTTTACGGGACACCTTCTACCTGGGTATCGAACCGGTACTTGAGTTAGGTTAACCTGAGTTTTATGAGCATGCATGAGCGATGTAAGGTTTAAATATGTTTATCACCCAGACATCGTAAGTATAAGTCGTTATACACACCTAGACGTAGGTTGCTTTTAAATGGTTCTTTATATAACTTGTATGCTTGATTGTTATATGCTTTCCTCACCATTAGAAGCATGTTATAGGGCTAATTCATTAAAAGTTATAATAGTTATAAAAGTTAATGAATAGAAACAGTCAAACCTATAACAAAGAATTGCATGCTAACATATGATCTTAGGATTGAGTTAAATTTAAAACGGTTTAAAATTTAATAGACCTAAGATTGCTTTTCTAATAGGATTAGAAAATCCTACTTAGTATTTTAAATAGATTTGAAGTATGATTTAGTAGGATATAAGACTTCGGTTATAAGGGAACTCTCCCGGCAAATGGACCGGTACCTGAGTTGAATTAACCACAGTCTTATTAGCATGCACATGCCACTAGGTAATTAAAAGAGTTTAATTCACCTAGATAATTGTTGGGTTCCTAGAGTGAGTAAAAATGCGATATAAAAATGCTCTAGAACATTGTGCAAGTATACACAGTCCGCAGCAAGTAATAAGTATTATCAATCCAAGGCCTGAACTAGCTTCCACTTTATCTATTTTGTGTAACTTTTTAATGGTTTCAAAGATGGTAAAATTGATTGGTTTTTATAAGAATAATGCTGAAGCAAAAGAAATGACAGAACAGAAAGTAAACAAATAGGCAGACAGATTAGAAACAGGCGCTGGTCAGGATTTAGTAATTGTTTTAAAAGATGCTCTAGCAATATTATTGATCATGCAAACTCTCGCAGTATTATTAGCGGATTCCTCCCGGAACTCCGGATTTTTTGGAATATGTTTCAACCACAATGAAGTACGACCGATCAAGCACTAGGCAACTGGCTATCCCTAGCTCAGTCACTGGCGTTCACCAATACACAATGATCGTAGTGTGATTAATCGCCACACACTCTCTAAATCATCCCTGAAACTAGAGAGAGGTATTCATACCGGCTGGCCAAGCGGGCATAAAATAGAAATGAACACAACAATTAATCAAGATGCAATAAATCAATATTCATTACTAGAGTTAAGCACGGCAACTACATATTCCTAACCAACGCCTAAAGCTACTTAGTTCATAATACGCATGGAAACACACGTTACAATCTGAGTAGGCACGTCCATAATTACAAGATAATAAAAGGAAATACTAATATCCTTGATCAGCTTGCAATGATGGTCTTCTAGATGGTCTCCAATCTCTCTTCTCTACTCGGCTCCCAAAGGTGGAAGGAACTTCCCAAGAATGGAATGTTTTCTCCCAAAAGTGGAATGATCTTGACTTGGGCGGCTACTTCCTTTTATAGAAGGAAAGGAGGCTTGAATTAGGTCAACATGGACACGTGTAGGGCTTTCCTTGCTCCTTTATCCCGAAAATAATTCAACAGAAGTCGGTTCATGAAGTTGGCTAACGAGCTGTGACGTGGCAGTTCTGCTCCCAGTTTTGCTGTAGCACAGAATTTGCTCCTTCAAGTCGCCCAGCAACAGATTCTGCACAAAATAATTTCCAAAGCTTCCATTCTTCCAAATGGGTTAAAACATATAATATACATCTAAAACCAACCCCATTAAGCACAAAAGACACACAAATCAATATAGAAATGAGGCCTAAATAACTACCTTTTGGGCAGTTATCAATAATAGAGTAAAGACCCTATATAATAAGGCATAGACTTAGATAGATTCATTTAGCTGGAATTTACCTAAGTAAAATAGACCCTAATCGTTAAAACACTCAGTGGGAGGAAAAGTATAAAAATAAGATGTATCATATCGAGTTTTTATTCCCACGTATCTCCAGATAGTTCACACCGTGAGAATCATGTTCGGCCTCGTGTCACCCTGGAAGTGACCTTCCTTCAGAAGGTGTTTGTGTGATTCAATACCAAGGTGAACGAAGAGAGTGTTTATAGTAAGTGAGAGCAGGAAGTGTGTCAACATATCCTACGGACTCCTCCATTGGTACGTTCTGAGATCTCATTACTCCGCCTGCGTGTTGCCAATAGTGTAACCATCCCTTTAGAGGGCTTGAGTATGGGATAACAGGGCGAACTCCGTAATGGATAGGGTCTCTTAGGTTTTGCTCCAACATTGTCTTTCTTGATCGTAGCTTGTTGGGGCGAACCTCAGGAATCTGAAAGATGGTGGGTTACACTTGCGGGAAATTATTAAGATGGTTAATAATTTCTTGACCGAACAATGGGAACTAAATGCTAATAGAATAAAGGGTTATTCTTTAGAGTTTAGTCGAGAATGTCTCGGTTCAAAGGAGGAGTGGCTGATCACCCCTCGGTGGCTGTTGCTCTAAACCTTTGAAGTATCGTTGCAAAAGAATTATGAATAATAGGGTGCTTAGTTACTTTTGCTAAATTTGATTGGATATTATGTATAAAGGGTTTAGTGCAATATTTAATACAAGTTATTTGTTTATTTCAACAATATGTCGAATAAAGTAGGTGTTTTGTCTGACGCCAAATTAAACGACTTAGATCATACTACTAAGAACGCTAACACTAATCGAGTGGCATACAATTTAAAGGTCTTAAGTGAGGAACGTCGTCAAGAAAACTGCTTAGCTTACAAGAACGTAACTAAAGACTTACTGGTCTTAGAGACGTGCATAGTGGAGAATGATAGTTTAGCCTAGATACTCGATTTAGGGGCCACCAATCACGTTTGTTCTTCGTTTAAAGGAATCAGTTCCTGGGAACAGCTTGAGGCTGGTGAGATGACTCTCAAAGTTGGAACTGGAGAGGTTGTCTCAGCTATAGCAGTAGGAAACATAAAATTATTTTTCCACGATAACAAGTATATATTATTAGAGAATGTATACATAGTTCCAAAGATCAAAAGAAATTTGATTTTTGTATCTTGTTTGCTTGGACAAACATATTTCATATCTTTCACATTAAATTAAGTTTTCATTTCCAGGAAGGGAATTTATGTCTGTTCACCGTTAATGGAAAATAATTTATATATTTTAAGACCTATCGAGAGTATAGCAGTTAATAATACTGAAATGTTCAAGACTGCTACTACTCAGAGTAACAAAAGGCAAAGGATTTCTCCTAAAGAGGATACCTATCTTTGGCACATGAGGTTAGGCCATATTAATCTCAATAGGATTGGGAGATTGGTTAAGAATGAGATTCTAAGCGAGTTAGAAGACGATTCATTACCTCCCTATGAGTCATGCCTTGAAGACAAAATGACTAAAAGATCTTTTAAGGGAAAAGGTTATAGGGTCGAAGAACCTCTAGAGCTTATACATTCAGACCTCTGTGGTCCAATGAATGTTAGAGCACGAGGAGGATTTGAATATTTCATCAGTTTTATTGATCATTATTCTAGGTATGGTTATCTTTACCTGATGCATCATAAGTCCGAAGCCCTTGAAAAATTCAAGGAATATAAGGCAGAGGTTGAGAACTTATTAGGTAAAAAGATAAAAACACTTCGATCTTATTGAGGTGGAGAGTATATAGATTACGATTTTCAGGACTATCTGATAGAACATGGAATAAGATCCCAATTCTCAGCACCCGGTACACCTCAGCAGAACGGTGTATCAGAATGGAGAAATAGAACCTTATTGGATATGGGATTGTCCAACACACGTGCTAGTGACTAACCCGAATAAATTGGAACCCCGTTCAAAACTATGCCTATTTGTAGGCTACCCCAAGGAAACAAGAGGTGGATACTTCTTTGATCCACAAGAGAACAAGGTATTTGTATCGACAAATGCCACATTCTTAGAAGAAGACCACATGAGAAATCACAAGCCAGAAAGTAAGGTCGTGTTAAGCGAGTTATCGAACGAAGCTACGAAAACATCAACGAAAGTCGTTGATGAAGCTGGCACCTCAAATCAGTCACGTCCTTCTCAAGAGATAAGAGAGCCTCGACGTAGTGGGAGGGTTATAAGACAACCTGAGCACTATTTAGGTTTAGCAGAAACACCAGTCATACCTGATGACAAGGTCGAGGATCCATTAACCTTTAAACAAGCAATGGATGACGTGGACAAGGACGAGTGGATTAAAGCTATGGATCTAGAAATGGAATCCATGTACTTTAATTCAGTTTGGGACCTTGTAGATCAACCTGAAGGGGTTAGGCCCATAGGTTGCAAATGGATCTACAAGAGAAAACGAGACGCTGCTGGAAAGGTACGGACCTTTAAGGCACGACTTGAGGCAAAGGGTTTTACCCAGAGGGAGGGGATTGACTATGAAGAAACCTTCTCCCTAGTTGTTATGTCAAAATTGATAAGGATACTTCTATCCATCGCTGCTTTCTATGATTATGAGATATGGCAAATGGATGTCAAAACTGCGTTCCTGAACGACAATCTTGAAGAAAGTATCTTTATGTCTCAGCAAGAAGGGTTCATTGCCCAGGGTCAAGAGCAAAAGGTTTGCAGGCTCAAACGATCCATTTATGGATTGAAACAATCATCTAGATCCTGGAATATAAGATTTGATACTACGATTAAGTCTTACGGCTGTGAACAAAATGTTGACGAACCTTGTGTATATAAAAGGATAGTCAAAAGTTCAGTAGCTTTCTTAGTTCTATATGTAGATGATATCCTACTCATCGGGAATGATGTAGGTTATTTGACTGACATTAAAAATTTGCTAGCAACTCAGTTCCAAATGAAAGATTTGGGTAAGGTGCAGTATGTTTTAGGGATCCAAATTATTCGGGACCGAAAGAACAAGACGCTAGTTATGTCTCAAGCATCTTATATAGACAAGTTGTTGATTAGATATAAGATGCAGAATTCTAAGAAAGGTTTGTTACCTTTCAGGCACGAAATTACTCTGTCTAAGGAAAAATGTCCTAAGACACCTCAAGAAGTTGAGGACATGAGACAGATTCCCTATGCCTCTGCAGTAGGCAGCCTAATGTATGTTATGTTATGTACAAGGCCCGACATTTGTTATGCAGTAGGGATTGTAAGTAGGTATCAATCTAATCCAGGATTCGATCACTGAACTGCCGTAAAGAATATCCTCAAGTATCTTAGGAGAACGAGGGACTAAATGCTCGTGTATGGTGATAAGGATATGATCCTTACCGGATACATTGATCCTAACTTCCAAACCGATAAGGATTCGAGGAAATCCACACACTACAAGAAAAATTGCATTGCTTGACACTTCAAATTTTATATTAGTTGACATTTTCTTAAAAAAATGTCAAGAATTTGCATTTTTAACAAAAAAAACGTCAAGAAAAATGTAAAAACACGGAGTTTGACGGAGTTTTTCGGATTTTGTTGCACGCCACAGAATACTTGACACTTTTAAAATGTCGAGAACTATAATAATGTACTTGACATTTAAAAAATATCAAGTTTTATCCTAATTTACTTGCTACATTTTAAATGTCAAGTATTACTTGCCTAGGGTTTATTTAAAGAAAAGAAAAGGGATTTTTATTCTATTAAAGAAAAAGAAAAAAAAATCTTTCTTTCCTCCTTCAACCCTCACGCACGAAGCCCCCGTGTTTTTCTTTAGCCGCAGATCCCCCCCCCCCCCCCCCGATTTCCAGCCTTCAGTCGCCCAGCTCGTCGCGTCGCCCCGCCTTCTCGCACGCTCTCTCTCTCTCTCTCTGTCGTTCTCTAGTTCGTCTCCCTCTCTCTCTCTCTGTTCTGCCCGCAAATCAGTCTCACGCCATCGCTGTGTCCCCATCGGAGTATCGCGCTGTCGTCGACCAACGCTCAGCCTGCCGCCGCCGTGTAGCTCAGCCCGTCGCCGCCCCTCTTCGCGCCGTTCTCTCTCTCTCGTTTCGCCGCCCCTCTTCCCCTTTTGGGCTGTTGCTTGCAACTTGCACTGCTACTGCACGTGCTGTTTTTTTTTTTTTTTTTTGGTTGTTGTTTTTGTTGTGTGGTTTCTGTTCTTGATATTGGTGCTTCGAGATATTTTAGTGTGATAATGATTGGCTTCAACAATGGATTTGGTTTTCTATTCAATGATTACCTTTAGCCTTTGAGCTTCATCTAGAAATTGCTGATTGGTTCAAGTTCCACAGAGTTTAGAATAAGTTTATGAGCTAGCCCATTTCAATTTTTTTATGTTCTGATGCAAATTAGGAGCTTTTAGGAGTTTTTGAGAGAGAACCAATCAAACCCAATTGGTTTTTTTTTAATCCTTAATTAAAGTCTAGGAAACTGGATGGACTTGCATTTTGTAGACAGAGACAGACACAATTCAACCATTGAAACTCTCTGTGTTGTTGTAATTTCTTCACTTGTGCTAGCTTTTTGTTTTTTTTTTTTTTTTTTTACTAATGCATCTTCTTGTATATAGATAAAATGAAGCCAGTAGATGTTGGGTTGTCACCAGAGATGCCGTATTTTCGGACGACAGCCGATCAACGAACTCCTCCTATTACATATTTGCACCTCTATGAGAGCAACAAATTCTCTGTATGCGTTTTCAGTTGCTTTATTAGAAAGCAGTCTAGTTGGGGAAAGCATCTTTAACTGATATAGTTTTTGACCATTTGAATTGAGTTTATTTTGCAGATGGTAATATTTTGCTTGCCTCCTTTAGATGGGAATATTCAACGCTCAGCCAAAGAAACAGTTCGGATTGCAGGTGTGGAATGCCATTATGCATTTGTGAAACGCCAGTGCAGTCTATGGAAGCAGAAGCAGTTCCTTCTCAGGTTTTAATATTTAGTAATTTCTAGTGCTTCCATATACCGGTTGTGCCCCCTATGAAACTTAATTATTCTTGTGGCATAAGAAAACAGCTTCCACCTCTACTCAATACAGTTCAAAACCAAAGAAGACTGACTCCAATCATAGGAATAGGGGATCTACCTCCAACAGCAAGCTTCGGTATGTTATTTGGAGTTTTTGTTTTATTCTAATATTCAAGTTTATCTTCTCTTTTTGGCCCTGTATATGGGAAAAGTAAGTTAATCACACTCCTCTATGCGTACGTATGACTTGGGTCAAGTGACATATTTTCTCATTGTTTATATTCTTGTGTGTGTATTGGGTATCAAATTACCCTCTTTATCACTGTATGTATTATTGATTTCGCAGATAAGTCTGATCTTTAATCTGCCGTTTGTAATTTATATTAATAAATAGGAATCTTGCAGAGGAGTCGAGGATTAATTATGAAGCAAGCGGCGAGGTATATAGTCTGTGTCATCACCACAGCAGGTTGATGCACCACAGCAGGTTTTGCACCTCTTCTTTTTTTGTTGTTCGGCCAAAGAAACCCATGGGTAACCTTCTTCTCCCTCATTTTTAGTTGTTTAAGGCCGATCTAAGGTTCCCTTGTTCTATTTTGGTTAGATCTTGCATGACCAGCCTCTCGGAGTGTCTTGTTCTCGCGTTTTTGCCTCTGTCCAACAACATTCTTGGGTGTTTCCGGCATCGTTTGGCAGTTTCGATAAGTTTAGACGCTTACCTACTCTTGGTTAGTGCTAGAATTAAAATGCCCAATGATTTATACGCTGGAAATCTAATATAGTCGTGTGATATTTCCTTCAGTGTCTGTGTTAGTCTGATTCAATTAAGGGAATGGTAATTTTACCTTTTCTGATTTCCGTGTTCATTATACATGTTACAAATTTTATATTGTAGTATTTGTTAACAAATTTTGAGTAGATGCGTTTGTGTTTATGGCATTATGGTTATTCATGTGAGGAAACCTCAATTTATTGTATTGATTTAGGAACATTTTACAAGGCTTGATATAACCTGAATTCCCTTTCTCTCCCACACACCTCATGTGGAATTTTCCTACCGCAAGCGCACGGGTCAAATAATAATAAAGTGATTTTTGAAATCGAGTGTCGTCCTCTGGATTGGATTTGTAATCAAATTTAATTACCGAAAATAATCTTGTCCAAATTTATTTAGGGAACCAAACGAAGTGAGAAATAATGGAAATCTAACACAAAGCAATAAAAAAAGTATGACAATCTAATGGAGACAACGGTCTTAGGGAGTTGATTTCACCAATTGAGATTATGGATTAATTCATGGATTAATGACATGCTATGATTCATAAATCTTGGGAACTAAAATCACACATATCTCTCCCGAGCATACAGATTCTCCCACATGCAATGAACCCGATATCCCTATCTAAATTCATTAAACATGCAAGGCATTAAGGTTAACCTTTTTAACGATTTCTAGAATTAACTATTATCTCCCGATTTCTAGCTAAATCCTAGTTATGCATAGTGAGTTCTAAGATAAATCCTCTCTCCCGAGTTAGATTTAATCACAATCAACATTCAATTCATGGCCGGTAAATTGAAAGCATTAAACATACAATATGCATAAATGAAATCAATAACATAAATCCATAAAATCAATCCACAATTGTCCAACGACTACATCAATCCCTAAGAATTAAACTTAGTTACACATAATCCGCGTTACGATATAAGCTAAGTCTAAATAAGCCATAAAATCTACTAAAGAGAAGGGAAAAGAGAAGTAAACGCTAAGTAGGCCGAAACCGAACGTCCCCGTCACGATCTCCACGAACAAAGCCTTCAAATCCACTTTTCTCCCCTTGCTTCAGCCTTCAAAGCAGCCAATTCTCTCTGTTTTACGGCTCCAAAGTCACCAAAAAAAGTCCCCCAATCAGCCCTAATCGCAATCTTTAAATAAGGCAAAAATTAGTCGTAGCGTCACGACGCTGGTCCTAGCGTCGCGACACTATGATTTTTTTTTTTTTTTTTTTAAAGATTGAAAACTCCATTTGACTCCAATTGCTCACTTTAGCTTCAAACACATACTTCCTACAAATAAAACATATAAATGCATAAATTTGGCCAAATAATTGTAAAAGACTAGCTTAATTAATTATAGAAAAATAGCTAGCTATGCTCGCTATCAACACCTCCTACCTCCATAGGTCCAGGAAGCGACCTATTAATTTTATAAATTTTTCAGGAAGTCGTCTTTTTAATTATCTATGGTACTTGTTGCTTTGATCTGTCACTTGATCTCCCTCTTGCTTAAAGTGTCGTACTTTTGTAGTCAGTTAAATGATATTGGTGTTAAGTCCAAACATAGGTTTTTAGGGACGCAGTTTTGTCAGCTTATGGCTAAAGGTGAGGCATGGCAAGCCACTCTTACCTATGCACTTGTCATTAAAAATGTCTTTGATTGGGTAGTTGCCATGGACATGGTTGTCATATTGTCATGTTTGTGGCAAAGCATGTGATTGCCCAGAAGGACAGTGTATTAAGCGAATGAGTTTGAATAGCTTTAAGTTTTCTTATTATCTGGCATAATACCGAGGGGCACATAAGAAGATCTATGTGAAAAAAAACCATCATACCCATCTTCTTCCTCTCCCTTCAAATTCTAAATTTGATAACTTTAGTTGTTTGTGTTAACTTGATGAGTATGGTTGTTTATGTTCATTTGAGTATATGTTATTCATACTTCTAATCTTAATTATTTTGATTAAATTATTTGCATTTCTTCTTATGTATCAGATTTGATCATGTTGATCAATGGCTTCAAGTACAAATTGCACCATATTCGATCAACCTTCAAAGAGTTATGTGAGATTTTTTTTTTCATTTGCTTTTATTTTTGCAAGTGAAATTATTGCACTCGACAAATGCCATAATGTTATGGAAATTATATGTGACCATTTTACACTTACTTTATGGTGTTAATAGGTGTTGGAATTTTAGAATTGTTCATATTGGGTTGATAGTTCTTGAAATTTTGGAATTGTTTATAAGATTGATAGTTTGGTGATGTTGAACACATGAACTTTGTTAATGTTATTGGTGAGCCTCATCTACCCTTCCTCCATTGAACTTCTATTTTATACATCAATCAGAATTATTATGTTATTCTTTTTAACATGTTTTCTTTTTTGGCTCAGGACTAGCTCCTGAAATCCCGGAGGATCTTTACCATCTCATCAAGGAAGTTGTTTCAATCCGAAAGCATTTGGAGAGAAACAGGAAAGACAAGGATTCCAAGTTCAGGTTGATTTTAAGGCACGGAAGCACATTAATTATTTAATAGGTAGTTTGTGATTTTGAATATATGGTGGAGATAGGTATTATGTAATTTTGAATATACGGTGGTGGAAATGAGTGTAAAGTTCTTCATTTTGGAATTGTCCAAATGGAGTTGATAGGTCCTGTAATTTTGTAATTGTTCATGTGGGTCGATAGGTCTTGTAATTTTTGGAATTGTTCATATGGGTTGATAGTTGTAATTTTGGAATTGCTCATATGAAGGTTTGATACTTTTGTAATGTTGAAGATATGAATTTTATTGAAGTTATTGGAAGAAATTTGGTTGATGGATCTTGAATGTGTATTTGTTTATTTGGTTGATCAATATATCAAATTGTTGGAATGCAATGCAGGAGATTCAAGATAATAGGGAACAACTATTATAATTGAAAAAAAAAATTACCAACAAACTTGACAGGTAAAATGTGTCAACAACTTTTTAAATTGACATTTCTGAAATGTCAAGATAAAGTACCATTTGACATGTTAGAGCTGTCAAGTTTTAACAAATATGATATTTAATAACTGTCAAGAAATCTATATACATGACGCTTTATAAGTGTCAAAAATTTAATATTCTTGATGTTTCATATATATCAAGTAAAAGATGTCTTGACGCTTCTCGTTTGTCACATTTTCGATACCTTATTCTTGACAGTGGTTCTCTCGACGCTTTTAAAAGCGTCAAGAGTATTAACAGTTGACATTCCAAAAGAGTCAAGTAAGTCAATTTTTCTTGTAGTGACATCGGGTTCGGTATTCACTCTAAATGGAGGAGCAATAGTATGGTGTAGCATCAAACAAGAATGCATAGCAGATTCGACTATGGAGGCTAAATATGTAGCTGCCTGCGAAGCAGCAAAAGAAGCGGTATGGCCCATAAAGTTCTTGACAGATTTAGAAGTTGTTCCAAATATGCATCTTCCCATCACTCTCTATTGTGATACTAGCGGAGCAGTTGCAAACTCAAAAGAACCTAGAAGCCATAAGAGAGGCAAGCACATTGAAAGGAAATATCATCTCATCAGAGACATGTAGAGACATGCGAGCGGGGCGTCCTATGTAAAAGAGTTTGCATAAGACCCAGACCGAGAAATAAGTCACTCTTGCTTTATAACGTCTTTTACTGACAAGACTGACTATTTCAATGCGATGACCTAGGTAACTCGATCTTAATCCTGAGCTAACTATGAACTCCTGTTTATTTGAGATTATCCTTTGATTTGCATGGGTGAGAGTGGCTCAACATCGCCGACTCAATAAGCCTACCAATTTTGGGATAAGACCGGGTAGATAGCTGGGGACATAGTTCTGCAAGACGGAATTCACTCCTACCCAATTCAGGGATAGTAGAGAGGTTGTTCCCTTAAGTGCGTACTCCGGGACGGGAACAAAGGGATCCCACCCTCTCATTAACCCAAGAGGTTTTAGGTTTAGTGGTCGGACCACAAACCAATTGTTCATTAGGGACTCAGTGGAGACTTAAGGAATAAGATGTGACTTCAGGGGTAAAACGAATATTTGACCTTGCTCTAGTTACGAACAACCTGTGAAGGGTCGACTTACTAATCATGGTTATATCGGGTGGACAGAAATATATCTACAGTGAGGGGAGTTCAACTATCGGTCTATAGTGGAGTGTCTCGATAGTTAACGAATGTTGGCTAACTGAGTTAAAAGAATTTAATCTTGGACCGTTGCAGCCCATGATCTGTAGGTCCATTAGGTCCCCCTGCGAGCTCATACGGAATAAACCTTAGAACATATGTGATGAGTTAGTTTGAAACGTTCAAACATAATTTAGGTAATTAACGTCAATTATATGCTAAAGGGATTCCGTTCGAGATAATGGAATTAACGTCAATTATATATATATTTAAATGTGATTTAAATATTGAACGTTTGAATAGGGATTCACGTTCGAGACAATGGATTTTGAGAAAGACCGGGATTAGGTGTGATGGTTTAATTTAGTATGAGATATTGAATTAAAAAAATTAATTAAAATGTTTAATTAAATTTAATTTCTTTTAAATTAATTTTAGAATTAATTTTGATTTTAGAAATTAAAAGGAAAGAATGAAATTGTGATTCATTGTTTCATTTAGTGGGCAATGACATGTTTTGTCATTTTAAACACCAAATCACCAAGAAAATCACACCTAACTCACTCCTCATTTGCTGTCATCATGTAATGAATTGATTTGCATGTCTTCTTCTAATAAAAGGAGAAGAAAATGACTGTGGGGACGTTGCTCTTGGTTTTGCTGGAAAACTCTCTCAAATTACAAAACTATATCTCTCTAAAATTTTGTTTGAGACACCAAGCTTCTCTCTAGAATTTCATCACATTCTTGAGTCCCACAACTCGTTCTAAGGCTGGAGGATAGCGGGGAAGACTCTCGTGGTCGTCTACAACCGGTTTGTGCAAAGAATTCATCCACGGAATTGAAGAATTTGGCTTCCAAAGGTTGGTAAACTCGAAACTCTGTTTTCGATTCTAAGTTTGCATGCTTTTATGAACTAAAATTAAACGAATCAAGAGTGTTTCGATCCGAATTGCTTCCGCTTGTGTATTATACACTCCTTCATAATTTGAACTTGATTGTTAAATATATTAAACCTTAGAAACATAATTATACGTCTAATCAGTAAAATTTGAAAATTAGTTTTAAAATTTATGATTAGTAACCGTCAATCTATAATCAAGAATTGCATGCAAACATAGGATCATAGGTTTAATTAATTAATTTTAAATTTGTTAAAATTAATTAGACCTAAGATCATGTTCTAATAGGATTAGAATTTATTCATACTTAGTATTAAATCGTTTAATTGGACTAAGTAGGAAAAAGATTGTTATGATTATAAGGGAACTCTACGGTTAAGTTCTGTCTAAGGCTGGGGGTATATAAGATAACGGTTTACGGAACACCTGTTGGGTTTAATGTCCTATAAACTCGTAGTTTGTAAATCATTAAACATATTCTATTTCCAATAAAGACGTTATTGAGGTTATTCAGTAAAAGATGTTATTGAATATGTAAATTGCGAATGATTAACCTAAATCCAATAAACTAAGATCCTTGGCTATAAAATGAATACTTGAACTATATGTAGGGACATATCATAGGATCAAGTTCAAGTTTATAGTCAAAATAGTCTATAGTATAAGGATAAGGTTGGGTACCTTATCTTGGAGACACTATGGACGCGGCCCACTTTGTATTAAGTACAAACGATGAGATCCTAAATCGTTCATGTGGTGACATGCGAGTAGGGGCGTCCTATGCAATGAGTTTGCATAAGACTGGACCACGAAATAAGTCACTTTCTCTTTATAACGCCGTTTACTGAAGAAACTGACTATTTCTCATAGATGACCTAGGTAACTCGTTCTTAATCCTGAGCTATCTATGAACTCCTGTTTATGCGAGATTATCCTTTGATCTGCATGGGTGAGAGTGGCCAGCATCGCCGACTCGACAAGCCTACCATTTTGGGGATAAGATCGAATAGATAGCTGGGGACATAGTTTCGCAAGACGGAATTCACTCCTACCCATTTCAGGGATAGCAGAGAGGTTGTTCTCTTAAGTACTAACTCCAGGACTTGAACAAGGGGCCCCACCCTCTTGTTAGATCGAGAGGGACTTAGGTTTGATGGTTGGACCGCAAATCGATTGTTCATTAGAGGATTAGTGGAACTTAAGGAACAAGAAGTACTATAGGGGTGAAACGGTTATTTGACCTAGCTATAGCTACGAACAACCTGTGAAGGAACGACTTACTAAACATGGTTAAATCAAGTGGACGGAAATATATCTATAGTGAGGGGAGTGCAACTATCGGGCTATAGTGGAGTGTCCCGGTAGTTAACGAATGTTGGCTAGCTTAGATAATGAGATTAGTCGGTTAGCCTTGAATTGTTGGAGCCCATGATCTATAGGTCCATTAGGTCCCTCTACTAGCTCATATCGGATTAAAGCCTAGAACATATTGATAGGAATCTTATTTGAAATGAATTGAAAGCAGAAAATTCACAATTAGGATTCAATTCATAGTGGATTTAGTGGTTTTTCCACTCTTGCATAATGATACTGATAACTGCCCAAAAGGTAGTTATTTAGGCCTCATTTATATAAGGATTTGTGTGTCTTTAATGCTTAATAGGGTTGGTTTTAGGGAGATATTACATGATTTAACCCATTTGGAAGAATGGAAGCTTTGGAAATCACTTTGTGCAGATTATGCTGCTGGGCGACTGGAGGGAGCAAATTCTGTGCTGCAGCAAAACTGGGAGCAGAAACTGCCACGTCACAGCTCGTTAGCCAACTTCATGAACCGACTTCTGTTGAGTTATTTTCGGGATAAAGGAGCAAGGAGAGCCTTACACGTGTCCTAGTTGACCTAATTCAAGCCTCCTATCACCTCTATAAAAGGAAGGAGCCGCCCAAGTCCAATTCATTCCACTTTTGGGGAGAAAATATTCCAAGTCTTCCCGTGGAAGCCGTATAGTGTAGAGAGATTGAAGATCATCAAGAACACCATCATCCGCAAGCTGATTAGGGAGTTTATTTTCTTTATTAACTTGTGGTTATGGACATGCATACTCAGATTGTAACTCATATTCCTATGCCTGTTATGAACTAAGTAGCTTAAGGTGTTGGTTAGGAATAATGTGATTACTGTGCTTCATCTCTAGTAATATATTGACTATCGCATTTTGGTTAATTGTTGTGCTTATTCTCATTTTACTCCCGCCTGGCCAGCCGGTGTGAATAGCTCTCTCTAGTTTCAGGGATGATTTAGAGAGTGTGTGGCAATTCTCCACACTACGATCATTGTGTATTGGTGAACGCCAGTGACTGAGCTAGGGATAGCCAGTTGCCTAGTGCTTGATCGGTCGTACTTCATTGGGGTTGAAACACATCCCAAAAGATCCGGAGTTCCGGGAGGAATCCGCTAATAATACTGCGAGGAATGCATGATCAATAATATTGCTAGAGCATATTTTATAACAATCACTAAAACCTAACCAGCGCCTGTCTTTAATCTGTCTATCTATTTGTTTACTTATTGTTCTGCCATTTATTTTGCTTCAGCATAATTCAGATAAAACCCAATCATTTTATTATTCTTGAAACCATTAAAAAGTTACACAAAAATCGGTAGAGTGGAAACTCATTCAGGGCTCGGATTGATAATATTACTTGCTGCAGACTGTGTATACTTGCACAGGAATTCTAGAGTATTTTATACTAAATTTTTACTCACTCTAGGAACCCAACACTTACTCAGATTGTAACGTGCGTTTCCATGCATTTTATGAACTAAGTAGCTTAGGTGTTGGTTAGGAAACAATGTGATTGCCGTGCTTAATTTCTAGTAATAAATATTGATTAATGCATCTTGATTAATTGTTGTGCTCATTTACATTTTGTGCCCGCCTGGCCAGCCGGTATGAATACCTCTCTCTAGTTTCAGGGATGATTTTGGGAGTGTGTGGCATTTAATCACACTAGATCATTGTGTATTGGTGAACGCCAGTGACTGAGCTAGGGATAGCCAGTTGCCTAGTGCTTGATCGGTAGTACTTCATTGGGGTTGAAACACATTCCAAAAAATCCGGAGTTCCCACTACTACAAAAATCACTTTTAATGACGGGCAATGCCCGTCATTAAAGACTTTTCATGACGGGCGACGTCCGTCGTCTATACGAGTGTCGTCGTAACTTTTAATGACGGGCAATGCTCGTCATCAAAAGCTGTCCGTCATAACAAGGTACAATGACGGACGTTTTTCATGACGGGCAATGTCCGTCATTAAAAGTCGTCCGTCATGAAAAGTCCGTCATTAAAGGGTATTTTCCAACCAACTAGATCTTTAATGACGGGCATTGCCCGTCATTAAAAGCCGTCCGTCATGAAAAGTCCGTCATTAAAGGGTATTTTGCAAACCAAATGTCCGTCATTAAAGGTCCGTCGTTAAAGGTGTCCGTCATTAAATGTTCATACAATTTTGTTCATTTATCAACCGATAAAGAAAGTAATCTTAATCGATTCCAATAAGCTATTGAACCAAAATTATTCATACAATTTTTATTCATACAAGTTTGATGTAAAAATAAAATTACAAACACTTACACTTAAAAGTCTCAAAATTACTAAACACCTATTATTAAAAAGCCTACACCTACACTTAAGAAAAACAAAAATTCTCGTACATGCAGCTTCCTTTCTTGTCAGCGTAATCTTGCTCGTACATCGAACTTGAAGAACCTAAGAAAAACAAATTGTAATTACGTTCGATACAACCGAAACAAGAACTCACATAACAAACCTAACAACAAAAACTTATGAAATTATCTCAAATCATCCATACTTTTAAATGAAACAACTAATAAAAAATAATGAACTTGAGTGCAACAATGTAACAAACCTCATAAACATAAAAACTCAATGGAAAACAAGTGAAACTAAACTTATAACAACTCAAACTTTTGCATTTATCTCAAATCATCGAAACTTTTTGAATGAAAAAACTAAGTGCAACAATGTACTGAACCTCATAAACACAACAATTCAATGGAAAGCAAGTGAAACTAAACTTATAAGAATTCAATGAAACTAAACACAAGAACATAACAACTTATTATAAGAAAATACAAGAACGTAACAACTCAATGTAAAACAAACTTATCAATACAACCAACTAATTAACTTATGACTACCATAACTGCAGGATAGTCATAATACCCAAGTCATACGAAGTCAACATAAACAAATGAATGAACTTCCATTAGTTTCACCACAGACCCAAGCTGACATAAACCAAACCAAATGGTAAAGTATAGTTTGACAAATTAAAGTTCTTATAAGAATAATATGGTACAAACTCCCCTTTATACAATTAACCACCAACATTTAGATTGATACTGAAATAAACCCACAAAAGATTTGACAAAGTTAATCCTGTAGAACAAAGAAGTCAACAAGAAGAGCAGGATATAGCCACATTTATCAAAGCAAGCTTTCCTTTTCTTAGACATACAATAGGTTAACTCATAAGGTAGAATTGGAGAAGGATGTTCAGAAAATGCTCATTTCACACTAAGGAATTAGACTGCATAGTCGAAGAAGATGGACAATTTAAGAAAATTATGGCTAATGCTCTTGCCCGTTATTGACAGTGCCCTCTTTGTTATAATGTTGGGCACCAACAAGCTTCTTCCCAACATCTTGTAATTGTTGTCTTAAAGAAACCAAGTAGACTACAGTATGCATAGAGAATGAGAAATTCAAACACAGTTTCATCCAGAAACAACCAACACAAATCATATATAGAGAAAAACATATTTACCATCTCCAAAATTGAATCCAATAAGTAGGTCATGACCATCCTTAGCTTCAAGATCAAACACATGGCAGATAGGATTTGAATTGCTAAAATGCAAAGACTTAATAGGATCCTGAGAAAAACACAAAGACAACTTACAAACCCAACACACACTGATCAATTAGAACAACACAAATTCCATACTGTAACACGTTGGTTACCTTATCTGGTGAATTAAGGTTACCTGAATGAGACATACTCAGGATCATCTTCCTCTGAGCTAAAGTTTTGTTTTGAGACCATGTATTCTGAAACATACCAGATAACAACAAGACAAAACAATTTGCATAGTTGAAATCCTGCTTTAAGTCCTGCTCTAATCACATTGCTACAAATCTATTTACTCTAGGTAACAAATCCACTCAAGTCAACTACAGAAAAGTTAAAGAAAACAAATGGATCAATTTTTTCTACAAACCAATTGCCAACACAAGACCACCACAACCAAAATTTGTATGTCAAAATGTAATATCAAGCAACATAATCTGCAAAACTCGTTCAATGGATGCCACTTAACAGTACAAAAAAGTCAACAATACAATGCACTGCAAAGTGCAAAACAGAAACTCAACAATGGAATATTTCCTATTAGAAACTCCATTGAAAGAAAGAAAGGGGCTTGAGAGTTCAGTTGATGATGCAGTTTTCAATGTTAGAAGGGATATGAATGAATGCTGGAGATTAGATTCAAAATTGAGGAGATGTGTGGAGGCTCAGCTGAAACAATGGGGGATAAAGAATATTAAATGAGGTTGCAGAACTAAGGTCTCATAAATATTACTGGAGCAACCTTGTGAAGAAGAGCAACCATTGACAGACGACCTTTTCTCTTCTTTGCTTTGAAGAAGAGTCCCCAATTTGCAAATTATCTAAATAAATGTTGAATTCATTATATACCAACACCTTCTTCTCTGAAAATGACGGATCTACTATTGCTCTGTCTTTGTTGTGGGTGTGGACTTGGCCTTTTCTGCATGATTAATAATGGTTAATATCATATATATAAAAGAAAGAAAAAAAAACTACCAAGTTGGACACTTGATAAGTTATTGATCCCCAAAATTATCTCTTGTACAGTATTGTTTTAGTTGGGTAATCTTTTTAGCCATTAGAATCTATCATATCAATAAATATATCTATCATATCAATAAATATATTGTAAAGATGCCATGATAAAAATTGAAACACACGATTCATGCAATAGAAGACTAGAAGAGCTATGCAACATGTGGAAATAAAATTCAGAGATATCAAAGCCAGTAACAGCAGTAACGGAAAACATGTTTCGTACCAAAGAGACAAATAAAACCAAAAACACTGTAGAAATAAGCCTTAGAAAGCTATTTTTTATACCTGAGAGCATGATTCAAAATCATGAGAACTATAATAAATGAGTAACCATGAAATAATCCTCTGACGAAAAACATATTGTTAAGTGGCAAAAAAAATTTAAAGTTTTCTAGGTATGAAATACTAAAAGAAACCAATCTTACCAAACAAAAAAAAATAAAAGTAGCTAGATCGAAGTCATAAATTAGTGTCTTCAAAATCATGGAGGGAAAGGAGAGTAAATAATCAGCACTAGGGCAGAATTAGAAACTCAAATTACTTATGATTGCATCAAATTCTAGGATTAGCATGACTATAACATAGAACGCCATCCCATCAGAAATTTTTTACATGGACATATCTTAATTATAGTCTGCAAAAGAAAATATTCAAACATAATGAAAAAGCAACAATAAGATATTAACTTAATGAAACTGTCTTATCACTTTCTTCAAGGTATCTTAGGAAACGGAAAGGAAACATGAAGTCAATCATGTTTCTCTATTTAGTAGCGAGATGAAACATTTTGAACATAAATTTGTTTAACATAATGACCGTTCTTTCTACAAGGAAAAACATAATAATATTTTTCTAGCCAGTATTGATCTTGAACATAAATAACTCACCTCATTATACACCCCAACGTATCCATTCAAGAGTGCCATGATCTAAACAAAATTCAACCACCATCAAGAAAATAAGTAACAAGAAACAGCTAACTGATGAGATGTATTGAATACAAAAGGCAAAGAACTATAACAACCTACATTCATTCAATATTTGACATAAGCCAGTACACTAAAGAAAAGTAGCATTTCAAATGACGAAAGAAACAGAATACCTAACTATTTGGGTGCAAATTTGTAGCTTTTTATAAACTGCAAAATAGAGCAATCAACGTCTACAAAACAATATATATAATCCAAAAAGTATTTTAAGAAAATGAAGACGGTGTAAAAGAGAATTTGATGCCAAAGAACAATATCTTCACTTTCAAAGAGAGATTTCATAGAATCTTCTTGGGAAATTAGCCAGCCAAGAAAATAAAGGAAATAAGACTCATTTCAAAATAGAAAATTTTGCATTCCTTTCAGCAGCTAAGTTCCAAAGACAATCAAATCCAAAATTTCTCTCTAATGAGCAACAAAACCAACAAAATGATTAAGCCTTTTTTTTTTAATTTCCAAGGCTCTGCACAACTAATTTCCATGTTCATTCATTTTCTTCAGAATCTCATAAACCTTTGCAGGCATTCAAAATCAGACATGCACAAAGATACAGGAGAGAAACAACCATAAAAAATAAAGAAAAATATAAAATTTCTAGAAAATATGAAAGAATTTCACGCGAAGATGGGTCAGATCTAAAGCAATCGAAGAACAAAGCAAAGTTTAAACTGTCCAAATGACCATCGAAGAAAAGACTATAAAAAAATGGCCGATAAACCCACGATCTAAACTCACGAAACCTAAATCTAAACCCACAACGGTGACGAATATCAAGAAACTGGAAAACAAACCCACAATCTAAACTCACGCAACCTAGATCTAGACCCACAACAACGATAGATATCTAGAAAACGGTGGACAAACCCATGAAACCTAAATCTAAACCCATAGCAGCAACAGATCTAGACTATTAGCAGTGACAATTTGAACGGACGATGAACAAACCCACGCTTAACATCGACGACGACAACCTACATCGACGACTAACCATGAGCGGTGATCACGTGAGAAATCCACACCCAAATCCCACAAGAAACCAAAGCCAAAACCCATGACGAGATGGTGAGAAAGATGGAGACACCACCGGCGAAAGGAAAAGGTTGCGTTGCTGATGAATGAGGTGAGTAGGGAAGAGAGAAATCGGGGAGAGAGAATGATTGTAGTGTTCTGAGGGAAGATGAAAAGGGGCAATGACCGTCGTTGTAGGTGTTTTAAAATTTTTATTTTCACTTCTGCACTTTTTTTTTCTCGTCCGTCGTTGTTTCCCTTGCCCATTTTTTTTAGACCGTCATTAAAGCTCTAATTTGTAGTAGTGTTCGGGAGGAATCCGCTAATAAGACTGCGAGAGTTTTGCATGATCAATAATATTGCCAGAGCATCTTTTAAAACAATTACTAAATCCTGACCAACGCCTGTTTCTAATCTGTCTGCCTATTTGTTTATTTACTGTTATGTCATTTCTTTTGTTTCAGCATTATTCTTATAAAAACCAATCATTCTTACCATCTTTGAAACCATTAAAAAGTTATACAAAATAGATAAAGTGGAAGCGAGTTCAGGCCTTGGATTGATAATACTTATTACTTGCTGCAGACTGTGTATACTTGCACAGAGTCTAGAGTCAATTTACATCTTATTTTTACTCACTCTAGGAACCCAACAATAACCATGATTAGTAAGTCAACCCTTCACAGGTTGTTCGTAACTAGAGCTAGGTCAAATATCCGTTTTACCCCTGAAGTTACATCTTATTCCTTAAGTCTCCACTGAGTTCCTAATGAAGAATTGGTTTGTGGTAGACCACTGAACCTAAAACCTCTCGGGCCAATGAGAGGGCGGGATCCCTTTGTTCACGTCTCGGAGTCAGCACTTAAGGGAACAACCTCTCTACTATCCCTGAATTGGGTAGGAGTGAATTCCGTCTTGTAGAACTATGTCTCCAGCTATCTACCCGGTATCCCCAAAATGATAGGCTTATTGAGTCGGCGATGTTGAGCCACTCTTATCCATGCAAATCAAAGGACAATCCCGAATAAACAGGAGTTCAAAGTTAGTTCACCATTAAGATCGAGTTACCAAGGTCATCGCATTGAAATATTCAGTCTTGTCAGTAAACGGCGTTATAAAGCAAGAGTGACTTATTTCTCGGTTCTGGTCTTATGCAAACTCTTTTACATAGGACGCTCCCACTCGCATGTCTCAACATGAGCGATTCAAGATCACATCGTTTGCACTGTATACAAAGTGGGTCGTGTCACATAGCTTTCCTAAGATAAGGTACCCAGCCTTATCCCTATACTATAGACCGTGTAGGCTATTACTTGAACTTGATCCGTCTTTATGTCACTACATATAGTTCAAGCATTTCATGTCATAGCCAAGGATACTAGTTTATTGGATTTGGTTTATTTAATGTGCAATTCACTCATTAAATAACTTGAGTGAAAAAACTCAATAACGACTCTATCGAACAAGTATATAACTATTTGTTTCATTCACTATCTACGAGTTTTAGGGCACCAACCGCAACAATAAATTATCAAACCATATAATATGCATCGCATGAATTTTAATATAACCATTATATTAATAAATATGGATGTTTCATGCTCCATGCATCGTTGATTTTCTTATTATTATTAATATAACAATTATATTATTGTCAAACAAGAAAATCACACAAGCATGCTGCATTCAGCAGCTTAAACATAACTTTTTATATTTAATCTAAGTAATCATGCTTCTATTGGGTTTTATGTCCTAAAACTCAAGTTTTGTAAATCCTTTTATAATAAAGATGTTATTCAGTGAATTGTTTATTTCATATTTTAAATCCAATGGAAACATCCATGGCTATAATATGAAATTCTCGAACTATATCGTAGATATGGACAGGGATCAAGTTTGAATATATAACCGAAATGGTCTATAGTATATGAATAAGGCTAGATACCTTATCCTGGTAACACTATGGATGCGACCTACTTTGCGAATAAGGTAAACGATGTGATCCTGAATCGTTCATGTAGAGACATGCGAATAGGGGCATCCTGTGTAAAAGATGTTTACACAAGGACCAAGAAATAAGTCACTCTTACTTTATAATGTCGTTTACTGTTAAGACTGATTATTTCATGCAATGACCTAGGTAACTCGATCTTAATCCTGAGCTTACTATGAACTCCTGTTCATTTAGGATTATCCTTTGATCTGCATGGGTGAGAGGGACCCAATGGCGCTTACCAATATGCCTACCATTTTAGGGATAAGACTGGATGGATAGCTGGGGACATAGTATAACAAGATGGAATTCACTCCTACCTGAATCAGGGATAGTAGAAAGGTTGTTCCCTTAAGTGTTGACTCCGAGGCTTGGACAAGGGGCGCCACCCTCTCATTGGCTCAAGAGGGACTCTGTTTAATGGTTGGACCATAAACAAATTGTTCATTAAAGGACCAGTGGACTTAAGGAGCAAAGATGTGCTATAGGGGTAAAACGAACAATTGACCTAACTATAGTAACAAACGACCTGTGAAGGATTGACTTATCAATTATGGTTATATCGAGTGGACTGAAATATATCTATAGTGAGAGGAGTTCAACTACTAGGCTGTAGTCGAGTGTCCCGGTAGTTAACAGATGTTGGTTAACTAGGTTAAAAGGGTTTGGTCGGTTAAACCTCGTACCGTTGGAGCCCATGATCTGTAGGTCGATTAGGTCCCCTTGCTAGCTCGACACTAACCTTTGGAACAATATGATGGATAGAATATGAATTACTTCGAATTCAGTTTAGGGAAATGGTTAGAGGTAGTTGACGTTATCGATTTGTCAGGTTTTGTGAAAACCAGGTTGTGAGATATTTAATATTTAACTATTATTTAAATACCGAGGACATGAATAAGGATTCATGATTGAAAAAATAACATTTCAGAAATGTTCGGGATTGATGGAAAAATATAAATTTAATATTAGATATTAAATTAATCAATAATTATTTTAAATTAATTTTGAATTAATTTAAAATTGGAAAATTAAAATTGGATTTTATATTTTTAGATTATTTAAATTAAATAATTAAGAAATTAAATCCAACATAGTCTTGGATTTAATTAAATCAAAATTATTTGATTTTTTAGAGGTGGAGTGCATGGTGACTAAACCCATGCACTCCCCCTCACTTAAGCCACTTAATTTCCCACTTAATTGTGGTTAATTGCATCACTTGAGGATCCTACAATCCATTCCAAAGGCTTGAGGATAGCAACGAAGATCCAGTGGTGGTTTGTGATACCTTGGTGAAGAAAAACAACAAAAGAATCCAACCAATTTCTCCATTTAAAATAAGTTGGTATTCTATCTCTGTTTTCCTTCTCAAGAACAACATGCAAAGAATGGTTAAATTGAGCTTATTAAGTGCCTAAGATCCAAAATTGCTTCCGCGTTTTAGATATTAACACTTTCAGCTTCATGCTTAATTCATTTTAATATATTTAATATACACCTATATTAAATCACTCATAAAAATCTCCATGCATTTAATCCATACATTATAACAATTATAATATAATAAAATGCATGTGCATGCTTATAACCTAAGGTGAGATTCTAATATGACATCCATAAAGCATATAAATAGCAATTGAACCGATTTATTTGGCCCCTAGGATAAAATGAAGCTAAATTACACTTAATAAAGCTAAATTCTATCCTATTACAAAATTTTGCAGCTTCAGAACCAGATCAAACCGCCCGAACCGACTCGAACCTCTTCGAACTAGCCTCGAAATCCACGAACCGAGCTAAACCAGGTTGAACTGGACCAAATAGATCCTAGTGAACCTAACCGCAAATTAGGGTTTATGCATGCAATTCAAAACCCTAATCCTGTTGCTTCACATGACGACATCGAGATGCTAGAACCAGCGTCTCGACGCTACGAATTTTCCGCACCGCCTGGAATCGCGACAGCGTCGCGACGTTGATGAACAACGTCTGGACGCGGTTGTGTCTGGAGCAATTTTTGGGCACGATCCACGATTGTTCTTCATGATTTTGGCCTCAAATTCATCTATGATTTCAATGATCGACATCTCTATGCTAGACCCGGACTTACAATCTCTGAATTTGCAATTTATGCCAAAAAGACAAGGCCCTTACATGAACAATTCACATAAAATAACAAAATCTAATACCAAAATTACCTAAACAGTTCAACGCAATCCCAACATTCATAATGCATTCAATCCCACCTATCAGAGCCAATCGCAACTTTTAATCTCGATTAAAAGGGACAATGATGTTTTAATACCAATTGTAGGAATTAAATCCCTAGTGGAACGAAAGATTTATCAGAGGACCTATGACTGTGTTTTAATCTAGATTAAAATACCAATACGAAGGGAAAAAATTTACAATAATTATCATGCATAATCTATTGTAAATATATCTAAAGAATGCTATAATTTACTGAATTAAAGTCTATTTAATTAATGCAAGTTTAGAGAAAAAGGTTTTGACCAACATACCGTCGTTGGTAACTTGACTGTTTCACCTAAACTCTTGATTCTTCTCTTAGATGCAAAACGCAGCAACTAAGCACGATCTTCACTGGAAATTCAACGACCAAGTCTTGCGAATACCATCACTATGGCTACAACGATATGACTCTGAGACTTCTAGCGGCAGGAGACTGGTGGGAGCCTTCAGGGGAATTCTTTAAGAGTAGGAGAATGAATGTGATGTCTTTCACCCCACCCCAGGGGTCCTATTTATAGGAAACGACCATGAATAAGATCTAATCCATATAGGAAAGTTCATGAATAAGATCTAATCAAATCTATTATCTTATTCATATCTAATTTTAATAATTAATTAATTAATTTCATAATCAATTAATTACCCAATTAAATATCATATATTTAATTTTAGGGATTTTATTAAATTATTTATTTTATTAATATGAATCCAATTTATATTAACTATTTGAACTCTTTCAAATATTTTCTCTCAAAAATTAATTTTGAAACTAATTAAAAATTATATTATAAACTTTCATAAACTTTATATTATAATGCATCAACATACATTATATGATTTCACTAAATGGATTGAGCACTTTCAATTTACAATTAATACTTAATTGCCTCAAGTCTCTTTAGGAGCTACCGGTGGGACCTAATGGACCTACAGATCAGAAGCTCCAACGATATGAGATTAATTCGCTAAACTCATTAACCAATTAATATATTTTTTCGTAACTGTGGGTTCACACCACTAAAGACCCAAAGTTGCACTCTTCTCACTACAAACATTATTTAGTGTCCACAGATATAGACCAGTAACAGCAAGTTAGTCCTTCATGAGTGTTCGTAACTCCAGCTGGGTCAAATTACCGTTTTACTCCTGAGTTACCTCAACCTTCTTAAGTACCAATGCTCCTCTAATGAACAACTTGTTTGTGGTCCAACCACCAAACAGAAACCCTTCTCGGCCCAGTGAGAGAGTAGGACCTTTGTTAAAGACCTGGAGAAAGCACTTAAGAAAACACTCATCTACTTCCTCAAAGTCGGGAAGGAGTGAATTCCATCTTGTGTGATTATGTTCCTAGCTCCCCACTCGGTCTTGTCCCCAAAATGATAGGCTTATTGAGTCGGCGTTTTGGCCACTCTCACCCATACAAATCAAAGGACAATCCCTTGTGAACAGAAGTCCAAAATCCACTCAGGATTCAGACTAAGTTGACTAGGTCATCCTAGTGAAATAGAAACCTAACTAGTTAACGGTGTTATAGCTAGCGGTTACTATTTCACAGTCCGATCTTATGCAAACTCATTGCACAAGATACCCCCACTCGCATGTCCCCTACATGAACGCTTTGGATCATTGTGTTTGTATCAAATACAGAGTGGGTAGTACCCATAGTATCACCAGGATAAGGTACCCAGCCTTATCCCTATACTATAGACCTCTTAGGTTGTTACTTGAACAACGATCCCCGTATGTCCCCACATACTAGTTCAAGTTACATACAAACAACCTTGGATCTTAGTTTATTGGATTTGGGTCATATTGTGCAATACTTAACAATAACACTTTATTGTAGAAACTCAATAACAATTTATTGAAACAAGTATACAATTTGTTTACATTCATTATCTACGAGTTTTAGGGCATAAAACCCAACACCAACCCCAACAATCTCCCACTTGCACTAAAACTCTAGTGTAGTGGGATGTACAAGAATCTATAACAATAGTGGATGAATAAAATACTTTGTATTAATAACCTAGTACAAATACAATAAACTAGGGCATCTCTATACCCATTACATAGTAGTATAAAAATATACCTCTTACAATTCTCCCACTTGCCAAAGATTATGTCTTGTACGAATCTTGCAGACCTAGACCTTCTAGATGACTCTCGAACAGTTTAGTCGTAAGAGCCTTCGTGAATGGATCACCAATGTTGTGCTCCGACGCTATCTTCGTGACAATTATGTCTCCTTGGTGCACTATCTCCCTAATGAGATTATATTTCCTCTCGATGTGCTTGCCTCTCTTATGGCTCCTAGGTTTTTTAGAATTTGCAACTGTTCCACTATTATCACAATAGAGAGCGATAGACAGATGCATATTAGGAACGACTTCTAAATCGGTCAAAAACTTCCTAAGCCATACAACCTCTTTCGATGCTTCGCAAGCAGCTACATATTCGACCTTCATGGTCGAGTTTGTTATGCTTCCCTGTTTGATGC
The DNA here is from genome assembly GCA_017139565.1 of Luffa aegyptiaca. Classification (NCBI taxonomy): domain Eukaryota; kingdom Viridiplantae; phylum Streptophyta; class Magnoliopsida; order Cucurbitales; family Cucurbitaceae; genus Luffa; species Luffa aegyptiaca. The sequence continues at coordinate 28,377,716 of CM029403.1, forward strand.
TTCGCCAGATTTATAGCTCCCTCATTAAGGGTAAAAATCAATCCCAATGTGGATTTCCTCGAATCTTGATCAGTCTGAAAATCAGAATCAGTGTATCCTATAAGAATCATATCCTTATCGCCATACACGAGCAAATAGTACCTCGTTCTCCGAAGATACTTGGGGATATTTTTAACGGTTGTCTAGTGATCTAATCTTGGATTGGATTGATACCTACTGACAATCCCTACTGCATAACATATGTCTGACCTTGTACACAACATAACAGGTTGTTCGTAACTACAACTGGGTCAAATGTTCGTTTTACCCCTGAAGTTATATCTCGTTCCTTAAGTCGCACTGATCCTCTAATGAACAATTGGTTTGTGGTTCGACCATCAAACCGAGTCCCTCCCGGGCCAACGAGAGGGTGAGGCCCTTGTTCAAGTCTCAGAGTCAGCACTTATGGAAACAACCTCTCTACTATCCCTATAACGGGTAGGAGTGAATTCCATCTTGCAGGACTATGTGCCTAGCTATCTACCCGTTCCTTTCCCTGAAATGGGGGGTTTATTGAGTCGACGATGATGAGCCACTCTCACCCATGTAGATCTAAGGATAAGCCCGAATAAATAGGAGTTCATAGTTAGCTCAGGATTAAGATCGAGTTACCTAGGTCATCACATGTGATATGACCTAAATAGTCCTATTTTATCGCCTCTAATCGAAGCTTGTTAGAGTCATTTTATGCTTTACTTGTCCTATTTACAGGTTAATTGAGCTTAGGCCGTGTCGGGAGCCGATCACGCTAATTGGTGTTAATTCGGGCCAATTACGGGGTTTTTAGAGCCATCTCGATGTCTTGGAAGGAGAGGAGGTGAAGAGACCCAATTGTGCTGAAGCGGGCCTGAAATGTGACACCAAAAGCCAAAGATTGAAGCCTCGAACTGAGAAGAAGCGAGACCAAGACGAGAAATAAAGCAGGAAGTCGAGTCATGAGGCTGGCGTCGAGACGCTGATGCGAGTTCGGGCCGAAGAAGAATGTTGGCAGCTTTGAGATGTTGTTGTTGGGATTGGTGTCCTAAAACTCGTAGATAGTGAATGTTAAACGAATTATATATTTATTCGATAAAGGCGTTATCGAGACTAATTCAGTAAAGTTATTACTGAATAAAGTAAATTGCACATATAATTACCCAAATCCAATAAACTAAGATCCATGGCTATAGGATGAACACTTGAGCTTTATGTAGAGACATAAAAGTGGATCAAGCTCGAGTAATAGCCAAAACAGTCTATAGTATAGGGATAGGGCTGGATACCTTATTCTGGGGACACTATGAGACGCGACCCGCTTTATAGATGGTATAGACGATGTGATCCTAAATCGTCCATGTAGAGACATGCGAGTGGGGGCGTCCTATGCAATGAGTTTGCATAAGACCAGGACCGAGAAATAAGTCGCTCTCGCTTTATAACACCGTTTACTGATGAGACTGACTATTTCATATGATGACCTAGGTAACTCGAACTTAATCTTGAGCTATCTATGAACTCCTGTTTATTCGGGCTTATCCTTAGATCTGCATAGGTGAGAGTGGCTCAGTATCGTCGACTTAATAAGCCTCCCATTTCAGGAATAGGAACGGGTAGATAGCTGGGGACATAGTCATGCAAGAAGGAATTCACTCCTACCCGAATTAGGGATAGTAGAGAGGTTGTTCCCTTAAGTGCTGACTCTGGGGCTTGAACAAAGGGATCCCGCCCTCTCATTGGCCCGAGAGGGACTCGGTTTATTGGTTGGACCATAAACCAATTGTTCATTAGAGGATCAGTGGGACTTGAGGAACTAGAAGTACTATAGGGGTGAAACGGCATTTTGACCTAGCTATAGATACGAAAAACCTGTGAAGGATCGACTTACTAATCATGGTTAAATCAAGTGGACGGAAATATATCTATAGTGAGGGGAGTGCAACTATCGGGCTATAGTGGAGTGTCCCGGTAGTTAACGAGTGTTGGCTAGCTTGGATAATGAGATTAGTCGGTTAGCCTCGAATCGTTGGAGCCCATGATCTATAGGTCCATTAGGTCCCCCTACTAGCTCATATCAGAACAAAGCCTAGAACAAAAAGATAGGAAGTTTGAATCGTTCAAAATCGGGAAAACGGGTATTATCGTAAATTGTGTTTGACACAATAATTTAATTATGAATTAAATTAGAAAATGAGAGATGGAGTATTTAAAAGTGTTTTGAATACCATATATATGTATTAGGAATCATATATAATTCATGGCACTAGGTGATAAAGATTAATTGGATTAATCATGTAAAAATTACTTGGAATTGTACAAATTAATTGCCTAGAAATCAATTTCAATTTTGAATTGAAATAGGAATGAATTGCAAGCTGAAAATTGAGAATTTAGATTCAATTTTAAGTGGATTTAGTGGCATTCCCACTCTTGCATGTTGATGCATAGTGGAAAACAACACAACCATGCACTAGTTGCATGTGTTGTGAATTAAACACCTAGAATCCACTTTGAGTTGCAATTTCACCATATGTCTAGTGTCATGAGGCTTTTCTTTGCATGGAAGATGTCTATATAAGGAGTATGAATCAGATTCAAAGAAAGGAGAGCCATTTTCCATATTGTTATGCTGCTGGATTTTGGTCTCAAACTCACTCATCTCCATATATCTCTCTAGTGCTTGAACCTTCAAGCATTCTCTTCCCATTCCCTATCTCTATAGACTCCCACAAGTCGTTCTTGGCCCGGAGAATAGTAGGGAAGACACTAGAGGTGGTCCACACACCGTTCGTGATCAAAGGAATCAAAGGGAGTTGTTGAATCGGTCTCCAAAAGGTTGGTAAAAATTCTGCTCTCTCCTTACGGTATTTGGACAGCATGTTTTCATTTTCTAAAATTGATGTAGTTAAGTGCCTCCGATCCTAAAATTGCTTCCGCATGTGTTATATGAACACCTTCAGTTGCGCTTTCGCGTCTCGACGCCAGCTTGTTTTCTATATATATGTAGTCTCGGTTTAGTCTGCTGTTAGGTTAGAATTTTTGTCCCTTTTACGATTTCTTTGCCTCTTTTACATTCCAACACTCTTGTAGACCATTGTTGGTCATATACTATGGATTCCTTTATGTTATTTATCGTTATTACTTCATCTATGCGTAGCTAAACTCGTTTAGATCGTTGGATTGGATTTATGTCTTGATTACAAATAATATTGGCTGAGTTTTCTGGTTTATCCTTTTTGTTCTTGTTGTATTGTCATTGAGTTTTGTATGTTATCCCGTTTAAACCAATACATGAGGCTAGTCAAATAGGATTGACGCCCTATGCGATTACCGCTTGTGTATTCCATCAGTTATTTTTAGATAGCCACTAGGTTGAGGCAAGCCACTCTCTACGCAAGACGACCCTTGATAGGCCTAGGATGCATGTTAAAGGTTGTAGGAATTAGATTTAAATTGCATTTGAATTTAGTTCTTACGATTCCGGACCCACGATCCCAAAGCGGCTAGTTATAATAGGTGGTTGCAAAATTGCTTGTTAATAAACTAGTTAGATATAAGTAGTAATCGTTGCAGAGGTCTCAGATGGTTGCTACATTATGCATAAGGGGTGGCGAGCGATAGAGTCTATATTAATTAATCTTGTTAATTGCCGAATTCACGATTAGCGAGTTAATTAGCACAGGTTAGTGTAGGGGGGTCCTCCGAGTAACCTAGAAGCCGACTGGACTAATGAAATCAGTTAGAACGATTATTAGAGAAAACTAGGAAGCCAATGAATTAGAACCAAGCATAATAAATCCTAATCCAATGATCCCCTTTTTATGTTATTGATCCCGTCAAATTTCTCCCTTGCATGTTTAGTTTTGTGCCATTTAAAATTCAACATTCAATTATTTTATTTAATTTTTTTTCTTGCTTGTCTTTCATCATAAAAAAATCCCCCTATTTTTTTAAGCACAAAACTTTACACTTACTAGATCCCCCTTTCCTGTGTTCGACCCGACCGCTATTGCTACCAAATTAGTAGTAGTGTCGTAGATTATAAATTTTATTTGACGACTTAGGGAGAATTCGACACCCTCCTGGCGGTCCCGTCAGCATGAAATAATCAGTCTCAATAGTAAACAACATTATAAAGTGAGAGTGACTTATTTCTCGGTCCTGGTCTTACGCAAAATCATTGCATAGGACGCCCCCACTTGCATGTTTTCACATGAACGATTTAGGATCGCATCTTTTGTCGTTATGACAAATTGGGCCGCGTCACATATAGCGTCCCTAGGATAAGGTACCTATAGACCGTTTAGGTTATTTACTCGAGCATGATCCAATTGTTATATCTCCACATAAGGCTCAAGTATACATACAATAGCCAGGCATCTTAGTTTATTGGATTTGGGTCATTTAACGTCCAATTCACTTAATAATAATGTATGTGAACAAACCTCAATAGCGACCGTTGCGCGATTTGCTTACCGCAAGTGTACATGTCAAGTAATAATATAGTGTTTTCGTGTAAAACGAGTGTCGTCCTCTAGATTGGTTTTCTAGAAAATTAAGTATCATGAATAATCTTGTCCAATTTTATTTAGAGAGCAAAACTTAATGATAAAGATAAATCTAAAGACAAAAAGCATAAAATAAATGGTGGAGATTCAAATGGAAAGACTCTTAGGGAATTGATTCCATTATTTGAGATTGAGGATTAATCAATGGGATGAATTTAGCGTGCAATTATTTTACAAGTCTCGGAACAGTAAATCACAACTATCTCTCCCGAGCATAATTGATTCTCATGCATACAACAAACTTGATAGCCCTATCTAAGTTCATTAACATGCAAGACTTTCGGCTTAGTTCTTTGAACAACTTCTAAAGTGATTCTAGATCTCCCGATCTTAGAATTCTACTTAAGTTATGCAACTTGGGTCTAAGTTAAATCCTCTTTCCCGAGTTAGATTCAACACTAAATCACATTCAATCAATGGACAATTAATCAAATGCATTATAACATAATTGCATGAATAAAACAAAAGCACATTCATACCAAAAATCAATCCAACAAACTAAACAACTACATCAATCCCTAAGACAAACCACTAGCAACTCATAGTCTTGAAACTAAAGACACTAATTGAAAGAAAAGCCATAGAAACAACAAGAGATAAGGGAAAGAAAATGAAAACTCTTGAATCGGTTGAAACCGACACATCCCCGTCACGATCTCCACGTCTTCAAGCTTGGTTCCCCCTCATTGGCCTTGCTTATTGTCCAGTGGTTGTATAGTCTTAATTTCTGCATTCAGCAAATACCCACTACCCATAACGCCTTAGATGTGGTTGCCCATGGTCTAATGGCTTTGGGTTTTCAATTTTGGTAATTTTTAGATGTTGTCCAACAAGAAATTAAGGGTCTGTTTGGTAGATAATCCAGATTTTGTTTTATATTTTAAGATTCATTGAATTCAGTGAATATGCGTTTGGTAGATGTGTTTTCAAAAACTGCTTTCAGATTCTGTGATCCAAATAATGGAAATTCTGAAAACAATTTTCTTATATTTTCAGCAGATTTTGAATTTGCAATTTTCAAATGCATAATTAAATTAAAAAGGATAAAAAATTTAATGAAGATAGTATTTCATGTTATAAACTCAATTCATTTTTATAAAATTAAATTTTTTATAATATATTAGATTATAAATTATATGATATTGCAAAATAATAATTATACAAAATTTATAACTGATAACATGTTTATAAATTAATTAATAATAGTTTATATTCAAGCTAATATATTTAAATGATGAATACAAATAGTTTATGATTTTTAAATATATTATCAAACGTATTTGGAACAATTGTTTAAATTGAGATCTAATTTCTGAATCTGCTACCAAACACAAATCTGAAAACGTGAAATACAACTCTGTTTTCATTGAATCCTTTGTTTTCAAATTTTTGTTTTCAGATCACTAACCAAACGCACCCTAAACAATTATTGGTTAAGTTTTGCCCTTAACAACATGTTCTAAGGTGTTATCCTCTAGTTTAGACTTACTTTAATGGCTAGTGGTTTTCTTGTAGCTGGAGGTTCATATTGGAGCATTATTGTGCAATTTCCAGCAAACGTTGGTTTAATTTAAGAGTACTATAGTTAAGTAGTTTCTAACCGTTGAGTTCGTTTGATTGCCTGAAGTATGTTGCTTATTTATCTACTTTAAATGTATGGTTTGATTGATCTGAAACATGTTGACTTGTGGTCTGTGAAATGCATGTTGAACTGTTTATTCCTTAAGCATGTTGTTTTATCATTTTTGGGCTATGTTGCATGAGAGTCAAGGTTTTATAGTCTGTGTGCTCATTGAGAGGTGAGCTGGGTGTGTGTGTGGAGCATCACGTGTGAAGATTGCGCTACATGACGCGTAAATCATGTTTTTGGTGTGGAGCGTGACGCATAAATCACGTGTGAGTGTGTGCTGTGCATGACACGTAATTCATGTGCTGGGTGTGAGTGTGTTACATGACGCGGAAATCATGTTTTTAGTGTGGAGCGTGATGTAAGTCATGTGTTAAGTTGCATTGCATGTGATGTTTGTTATTTGGCGGTTGATCGGGTAAGAGCTGCTTACCAGTATCATGGTTGTACGCCTTAAAACTCGTAGATAGTAAATGTAAACTATTGATTGTTATCAATAAAGCGTCATTGATTGTCATTCTATAGAGTCATTGATTGTCATTCTATAGAGAGTTATGGAATGATTAATTGCTTTGTCTTAAATAATCATAAATCCAATAAACTAACATCCTAGGTTGTTACATGAGTCCTGAACTGTATGTGGAGACTGGTGCGTCGTTAGCTGAATGGATGGATGTGAGATAAGATGGTAGATAATGATAAAGATAAATTTAGCTAACCCTAGTGCAAGTATACATTGTCGCATGTAGTAATAAAAAACCTTAGAAGTATTCCAAGGGTATCGATCCCACGAGGACTAAACTGGAAATTCAGATTTGATGAAGAAACTGCTGAACTTGATTGCTTAAAAATAGGTAACCAGAAAAAGAAGATTGATTGATTGGTTTTTAGAAAAGATAAATAAAACAAGCAAGTGAATAAAAGAATAACAATAAGAAATAAACGAGGTATTCAACATGGATTCATCCCAAAGGCAATAACCATAATCATGTAGTATTTAACTTAAGCCTATTCAACGCATTGGGTCAGATTTAACTTCTATTTGGCCTTGCTCCCAAGAACCGTTAAAAGGCTGAGCGAGTACCGTTATGCACATTTCTGTGACTCGAGTCCGACATAGATAATTCACGAATGCAACCTATAACCCTATAGTCGATATAGGGTGCCTTAGGCAGCTTACCCTATACCACCGAACAATCTCTTTTGAGCTTTTTCTCCTATATCACCTTTATGAGAACCGATATCGTCTGTCCCTTTCGAGATCAAACTCACATAGCATACAAAGTCTAAGTGATCAATTTAAACTCAGCAAGATCAGAATGATATTCAATAAAAAATGACATGCATTGAACAAAACTTAAGCAAATAAAACACTTTCAAGCTATTGAACCATAAGGGAATTCACCATATTGAACCCCTCAACGGAATTTAGCTACTCATGGTGAGATAAAGTGCAAATGAATACATTTTCATTGAAATAAGAATGTAAAGAATACAAAATAATGAAAAGTATCAAAAGTTGGAAAATAATGGAGATAACTAAATATTATGGGTTTTCTATTTACTCAATTCTTCTAGAGTTCGCTTAGACACTCCACTCTCTCGCTTTTACAAGTGGGAATGGGTGAAAATCCCTACAAACCCATAATATTATAAATGCATCAATTCATCAAAATATGCGCTACAAGATTCTTATAAATGCATGAGGCTGCAACCGCAAAAGCCTTGATACCATTCTCCTTGTAATTTTCCTTTAACTCTCATTGCATGTTTTGTTTTATGCAATTAATTACTTTTCAACTATACCAACTCTCTTGTTTATTCCTTTGAAATAGTATCATACGTTTTGAGTTTAAATCAATAAATATTGTTAAAAACTTTGTGAATACCCCTTCCCTGTGGAATCGACCCTGGACTCACCAGGTAATACTTGATTTTGTCGATTTATACTTGGATTGATTAAAATCTACGACAATTCTTTATTAAAATTCCAAACACTCTGAAACCAGATCACATAGCCTCTTGTTACTTACTAACGTAACCATTCCATTCGGAAGGTGATTGCATAAATCAATATCAAGGTGAATGGAGAAAGTATTTATAGTAAGTGGGAGAAGGAAGCGTGTCAACGCATCCTACGGTCTCTTCCATTGGTTTACATTGCAAGGCCTCTATGTTCGCTTGCTAAGCGTGCCCTGGAGCTGCTACACCATTCGAAGGGTTGTAACATAGGGATTGTAGCACAGTGAACTCTCTATAAGGATAAAGGATTTCTAAGAGCCATTCCCAGCATTAGTTTTTCCATTCGGTAGCATTATTGGGACCGTTCTCAGGAATCTAAAAAATGGAGGGTCACACTTACAAGATTAACTAATGGTTAGCTTAATCTTGACCAAAGTAGCTTTAACGAAAATGATAACAAAAATAAATTGTTATTCTGGTTATAGGATTTTTAGTTAAAAATGTCTTGGTTTAGTGAAGGAGGGATTGACTACCCCTCGGTAGCAGTTATTCTGACTCACTGAAGTATCGTTGCAAAATAACTAATGAGATGGGTACATTATTACTTTTTCTAAAACTACAATTGGATTTATTTAATATCCATTTCACCGATAAAGGATTTTATATTATTTCAGCATGCCTAGCACATTAGTACAACTATTAACTTCAGAAAAACTTAACGACGACAACTATGGAACATGGAAATCGAATTTAACTACAGTATTAGTGATTGATGACCTTCGATTCTTCTTAACAGAAGAATGTCCTCCTAACCCTAGTCCGACAGGATCTCGAGTAAATCGAGACGCCTATGACAGATGGACTAGAGCCAATGGTAAGGCAAAGGTCTTTATCTTGACAAGCATAAGCGATGTTCTGTCTAAAAAAACATGAAGGCATGGAAACAACAAGGGAAATAATGGACTCACTGCAAGCCATGTTTGGACAGTCGTCCTCATCCCTTCGCCATGAGGCCCTCAAGTACGTTTATAATTCTCGGATGAAAGAAGGAACTTCTGTTCGAGAACATGTGTTAAACATGATGGTGCATTTTAATGCAGCCGAAGTAAACGGTGCTGTCATAGATGAAAGTAGTCAAGTCAGTTTCATTATGGAATCTCTCCCGAAGAGTTTCATTCAATTTCGTACCAATTCTATTATGAACAAAATTTAGTACAACCTGATGACTCTCCTGAATGAGCGTCAGACCTACCAGTCCCTTACTAAGAGTAAAGGACAAGAAAACGAAGCAAATGTTTTTTCTAGTAGGAAGTTCCTAAGAGGATCAAACTCTAGGAATAAGTCTAAGTCTTCTACTTCTAAGAAGAAAAACATTCAGTTGAAGAAAAAGAAGAACAACGGAAAGGGGAAAGTTGCCATTATCAAGAAGGTCAAGAAGAAGATTACAGATAAAGGAACATGCTTCCATTGTAACCATGATGGTCACTGGAGAAGAAATTGTCTTAAGTATCTTGTTGAGAAGAAAGCAGAAAAGGTTGAAGCTGCCAAACTAGGTAAATACGATTTACTTGTAATTGAATCATGCTTAGTAGAGAATGATAACTCCATATGGATATTAGATTCAAGAGCGACTAATCATGTATGTTCTTCTATACAGGAAACTAGTTCCTGGAAAACTCTTGAAGAAGGCGAGGTGACACTCAAAGTAGGGACAGGAGATGTCTTCTCAGCCGAAGAAGTGGGAGACATGCAGTTTTGTTTTAGAGATAGATATATTTTGTTGAAAGATGTTTTGTATGTTCCTAGTATGAGAAGGAATTTGATATCTATCTCCCGTTTAATGGAACAAAACTATAATTGAAAGTGTTAATATCTAAAAAACAGAAGCAATTTTTTATCTTAGGCACATAAGAAGCTCAATTTGATCACCAAAGACAGAGACAACTTGCTACCTTGTTTCAATGGAGAAATTGGTTGGATTAGCTTCTTGTTTTTCTTCACCAATGAGTCACGAACCACCAAAGGATCTTCCTTGCTATCCTCAAGTCTTTGGAACGGATTGTGGGATCCTCAAATGATGGAATTTTAGAGAGAACGCTTGAAAAACAAGCTTATGAAAGTGGGTGGTGTGAGTATGGATTTTGGCAGAATTTCAGTACCGCTCTTGCTTGAAACTTTCAGCCTTCTTCTTCAATTATATAGAGGGATTAAACATGAAGAAAAGGAACAGGGTTTGACACCAAAACAACTCAAAATTTATAGAGTATTAAGTGGCTTAAGAGAGGGGAGTGCATGGGTTTAGTCACCATGCACTCCGCCTCCTAAAAATCAAATTCATTTTGATTTTTATTAATTCAAGATTATCTTAAATTAATCCACTAACTAACTTAATTTAATTAATCTGAAATTTGAAAATTATTTTCAATTTCCTAATTTTAAAATTAGTTCAAAATTAATTTAAAAAAATAATAATTAATTATTAATTTAATATCTTAATATTAAATTAATATTTTGCCACTTTACCCAAACATTTCCGAAATTTTATTTTCCCTATCATGAATTCATATTCATGTTCTCAGTATTTAAATCATATTTAAATATTAAAATCCATACATACTCGGTTTTCACAAAACCCGACGTACCGTCAACACCTATCACTTCTATTCATTTTTCTCAACATGAACTTAAAAGTAATTCATATTTAATCCATCACATTGTTCCAAACGTTACTCTCGAGCTAGCAAGGGGACCTAATGGACCTACAGATCATGGGCTCCAACGGTACAAGGTTAAACTAGTCAAACTCTTTTAAGCTAGTTAATCAACATCCGTTAACTACCGGGACACACCACTATTGCCTAGAAGTTGAACTCCCCTCACTGTAGATATATTTTCGTCCACTCGATATAACCATGATTAGTAAGTCAATCCTTCACATGTCGTTCTTTATATAGACAGGTCAAATGTCCATTTTACCCCTATAGTACATCTTAGTTCCTTAAGTCCATTGGTTCTCTATTGAACAATTTGTTTCTTGGTCCAACCATAAAAGAAGATCCCTCTCAAGCCAATGAGAGGGTGGGGCCCCCTGTTAAAGCCTCGAACTCAGCACTTAAGGGAACAACCTTTCTACTATCCCTGTATCGGGTAGGAGTGAATTCTGTTTTGCTTTACTACGTCCCCAACCATCCATCTAAAGTTATCCCCAAAATAGTAGGAATATTGAATGATACTTTCATGACCACTCTCACCCATGCAGATGAAAGGATAACTGTTGGGTTCCTAGAGTGAGTAAAATTATGATCTGAAAAGACTCTAGAATTCCTGTGCAAGTATACACAGTCTGCAGCAAGTAATAAGTATTTGTCAATCCAAGGCCTGAACTAGCTTCCACTCTATCTATTATGTATGAATCTTTTAATGGTTTCAAGGTAATAAAAATGATTGGGTTTTATAAGAATTATGCTGAAGCAAAGTAAAGGACAGAACAACAAGTAAACAAATAGGCAGACAGATTAGAGGCAGGCGCTGGTTAGGTTTAGTAATTGTTTTAAAAGATGCTCTAGCAATATTATTGATCATGCAACTCTCGCAGTATTATTAGCGGATTCCTCCCGGAACTCCGAATCTTTTGGAATGTGTTTCAACCCCAATGAAGTACGACCGATCAAGCACTAGGCAACTGGCTATCCCTAGCTCAGTCACTGGCGTTCACCAATACACAATGATCGTAGTGTGATTAATCGCCACACACTCTCTAAATCATCCCTGAAACTAGAGAGAGGTATTCATACCGGCTGGCCAAGCGGGCATAAAATAGAAACAAGCACAACAATTAACCAAGATGCAATATTCAATAAATATTATTAGAGTTTAAGCACGGCAACTACATATTCCTTAACCAACGCCTAAAGCTACTTAGTTCATAATAAGCATGGAAACACAAATTACAATCTGAGTAGGCATGTCCATTTACACAAGATAATGAAGAAAATAATAATCTCCTTAATCAGCTTGCGGATGATGGTGTTCTTGGTAATCTCCAATCTCTCTATACTACTCGGCTTCCAAGGGAAGTTGGAATGAATTTGACTTGGGCGGCTATCTCCTTTTATAGAGGTGGTAGGAGGCTTGAATTAGGTCAACTTGGACACGTGTAGGGCTCTCCTTGCTCCTTTATCCCGAAAATAACTCAACAGAAGTCGGTTTACTAAATTGGATAACGAGTTGTGACGTGGCAGTTTTGCCTCCGGGTTTGCTCCAGCATAAAATCCGCTCCCTCAAGTCGCCCAGCAACAGATTCTGCACAAAATGATTTCCAAAGCTTCCATTCTTCCAAATGGGTTAAAACATGTAATATCTATCCACAACCAACCCTAATAAGCACAAAGGACACACAAAACCCTATATAAATGAGGCCTAAATAACTACCTTTTGGGCAGTTATCACACCCCCAAACTTGAACTATTGCGCGTCCTGAGCAATGCTAACCAACTTTCCCTTAAGAATTCAAAACCTTAGACAAAGATTAGCTTAATTAAACCAGACAATCCAATACTACCTTTAACCTTTACCTGAGCACTCTGCAAAACCGAGCTCTGTTGCAGCAAAATGATTCCTCCGGCATGGACAAATAACCACCACTTTTAACTCAATTCTAAGAACTTGCCACAGCTTAGCTCTATTATCAGACATATCAAAACACATTTTCAAGGGGTTTAAATTTTTGTTTTTCAGACTTAAAGCAGCCCTACAGTCATAAGCTCTTAAGCACGGGATGACCCACTTTATGGTGCATTATACCCATGCCTCAAACTCATCACCAATTAGGCTAAATACTCTTTATAAAGCTAAAAAATCCTTAGTTATTCCATCTCTTGCCCCTCAGAATGGCAACATTTTATGATGAAGCTCACCTAAGTTCTGGGAGACAGAAAAACTGCTGGATCATCATTCATCCTTCAAAACTTTTGCTCCATGAATTTTCTCAGCAAAATTTTCAATAAAAAATTTTTTCAGCAAATAATTTTTCATAATTTTTCATATTTCCTAGGTCACCTTTTGACGCGAAGACAAACTGTGGGTATCACAAATGTCCCCGGTTACTCAATAACCTAACAAATTATTTAATGAAGGAGAGGAATGCTCGAGCAAAACAATTGGAGTAGCAAAAAGTCCCCCAAACTTGAATTATTCATTGTCCCCAATGAAGCATTAAAATTTTAAATGACACCCCCAAACTTAAATTTTTTCTATCTGAATTTTTAACCTAAGCGTGGGACTAGAACTAAGCTTAAAGTGGATCATATAAGTGAACACTACCTCCAGAATTCTTCTTTGCCGCACCAACAGTCCAGGGTAGAAGAAATGCTCAAGCAAAACGTTTCTGGAGATCAGAATACCGTGATCTAATTAAGCTTAACCAGTCCAAGCTTCAAAAATTCAAAAGAAAATTAGTTAAGTTAGAATTCTCAGTGCTACAGAACAGAAACATCTGGAAATTTCATTAAAAATATAGAAAAAGAAATTACATCAGCAGATATATTTTTTAGAAGCAGAAATATTAAAAAGAAACAAACAAAACATCAATCAGAAAAGGAAAGTAGAAAATGCGCGAGCAAACAAAAAGTTAGAACAAAAATCATGCTCGCTCAGGGCCACTTCATCCTTCAGTCCTCTTGGCCCGGTTCATTTCCATCTTCCTCTTCTCCTCCTTCCATTGGTGGGGGCGGAATCCAGGGGTTCAGTAGGTCCTCAGGGAATACGCGTAAGGTCGGGTATGGTTCGGAAAAATTTGATTGCAAGGCCACCCTTAAGGCGGCATCCCTTCTCTTTACATAGTCCCAGAAAGTCTGAAATTGCCTTTCAGCGAATTCCATTCTGCTGGAATGCAATTGCAACAGCTCCTGAATTTGTTGGATGCTGCACACCAAACCCCCTTGGCGTGCTTCCTGTGTTCTCTGAAGTCTAGCCAAATTTTGCGTATCAATTATTCCCTTATCTGGTAATATCATATCATCCTCACTCTCTGGCACCCCTGCCCTTCGGCATAGCATCGTAATAGTGTTGGGGAAAAACAGCTTCCCCACCTTTTTCCGCCAGCAGTCAAGAATCTCAGACAAAATTATTTTTCCTACATCAATACTCATTGAGCGAAGAATAGCAAAGGCAAGCAATACCCTATCCCGAGATACTGTGGAGTCATGCGTAGTCGGTAGTAAGCGCAACTTAATAAAACCCATCCAGGTGTTGGCCTCGCTTTCCAAATAAGCTGCCTGAAATGTGCGCTTCCGCGTCTGCGACAACCTCCATTGGGCCCCCTCAATGCCAACCTCTCGGACAGCCGCACTTAACTGATCGTTAGATGGGGCAACCACCATCTCATTGAAGACTCCATGCGGAAAATCCTGGAGATCAAACAATTCATTAACAGCTTCTGGGCTCCAATCCACTGGGACTCCTCGAACTATAACCTGAAATTCTTCCTTACCGTCAAGATTTGCGTGAAATTCCCGAACAAAGTTGGAATTCAAAGGCTCTGGTTTCGCACAAAATTGGCTCCAGCCGAGGTTTTCTATTCCAGTCCTCAAGAACCGTGGCAACTCATTGCCAAATCCTCGTTCGAACAGAAAGTCCCGTTTCAGCATCTCCTGGTATTTTGCTCGAGCAAGGTTGTTGACGAAGCGAATAAAAGGTAACCCTTGTGCCTCAACCTCGTCAGCCGCACCTGATGCCTCGGTAATATCTCTTCCTCAGCCTTCTTTCCTTCTTCTCGCACTCTTTCCTCAACTTCTTTTTTCTCTCGTTCCTCTCGCTCTGCCTTCTCTTTCTAAGAATCCGACGATGGTGGTGATGGGGTATCAGTCCGAATCACTTGAACGCGCCCAGCCTTCCGTTTGATGCGGCGGCGCTTTGGTGGTTCAGGCATTATGACCTCAACATGAGCCTCCTGCACCATTTCCTGTTTATCCCCTTCCTCAAGCACAACCGCGGTCTGTTCGTCTCGAACTTCTTCCGCCTGTGTTTCTTGATTCTTCTCAACATTCTCCTCTTGCACCGAATCTTTAACTATCGGTTCTACCTCAGGATTCTGAATTCCTTCCGTATCTGGGTCATTCACTGGTTCTTCTTGGATAGCCTCTTGCTCCGCAACCCTCTGCTGCCTTCTTCTCTATTTAGCTTCTTTCTCTTCTGGCGTTTTCTTCTTCTTGGTTTTAGCTTTCTGAACTTCAGGGGTAACGGGCACCTCCTCCTCCTCACTTTCTCTTTCTTTCCTTGCTCGTGTTTTTGCCATGAAGGATTCAAGGATTTTTCCAGAGAATGAAAGGGAAAAAGAAAAAAGAATGCAGAAAGATTGAAACAAGAAGACTCCAACAGAATGCAATCTTAACCGAAAGGATTTGCTCTGCATTAAATAATATTACTGTTTTAATTGCATGCAACCGGAAAATTTTAAACCCACAACGGTAAAATCGTGAAGTTCAATCGCCCAGGGTAAATTACTATGCGCTGTCCTCTATTAAAGCCCTCGGATGATTACTGCGTGACACGTGGCTTCATCAAATGACACTTGCAAATTTACCTGCGAAAATTCAAAGAAAATCCCAACGGTAAAACTAATAAATTCTCAACGAAATCCCTTCGTAGTTCGGATGATTATACTCCAGCCATCACCTTGCCGCAACAACCTTCTGACCCTGCAGAATCTTAGATACGGAATTTTAAATTTCAAAATAGGAAAATCAAATCTTTCAAATTCAAATTTAAATTAGCCAATTCAACTCAAATCTAATTCTTTTTCAAGCGAAGCCGAATAAATTAGAGAAAATCTTTATTAATTTAAACTAGAATTCAAATAACTGAAAATAAAATCTAATCTAACTAATTAAAAGATAATTCAAAGATAATTTAAATAAATAACCCGAAATAAAATAAAATCAAATTCAAAAATGAAATGGATAAAATCTAAACTACCAAAAATGATAAAAAAAATACTTAAAGATAAAATCTAGCAAACCATGCAGCACTAAATCTAACCTAATTAATAAATCAGCAAAAAATAGAATTAATACAAACTCTGGGAGCTCAAAATTTTGCTCTGTGAAATGCTCCCGTAAAAATCCTGCTCTCTCAATCATCAACCAACTTTAGGGAAGGATATTTCATCTGGAACTCCTCTCCCCAATAATTTTGACACGCTGTCCATTCACTTTGAACTTTCTCCCATCCTTTTCGTCTTGCAAAGTAACTGCTCCATGGGGAAAAACCTCAATCACCACAAACGGACCTGACCATTTGAACTTTAGTTTCCCAGGAAACAATTTTAATCTAGAATTATAAAGCAAAACTTTTTGACCTTTGACAAACTCTTTAGGCTTAATTTTCTTGTCATGCCACAACTTAGTTTTTTCTTTATATATTTTCGCATTCTCATAAGAAAATTGGCAAAATTCTTCCAATTCGTTAAGCTGCAACATTCTCATTGCTCCTGCACGACTCAGATCAAAATTTAACTTTTTCAAAGCCCAAAACGTTTTATGCTCTAGCTCTAATGGTAAATGACAAGCTTTCCCATACACTAACCGATAGGGAGACATACCTAGAGGAGTCTTATAGGCTGTCCTATAAGCCCAAAGAGCTTCATCCAACCTAAAAGACCAATCCTTTCTAGATGGATGAACTACTTTTTCTAGAATTGATTTAATTTCCCTATTACTTATTTCAGCTTGACCATTAGCCTGTGGGTGATAGGGGGTAGCTATCCTATGCTTGATTCCATACTTAGCTAAAAGCTTAGTTAAGATATTATTAACAAAATGTGTACCCTCATCACTTATTAGAGCTCTAGGTGTCCCAAACCGCGCAAAAATGTGCGATTGGAGAAATTTTGAAACTGTCTTGGCATCACTCTGATGGCATGCAATGGCCTCCACCCACTTGGACACGTAATCTACTGCCAATAAGATAAAAACATTGCAATTAGAAGGGGGAAATGGCCCCATAAAATCAATACCCCATACATCGAATAATTCGACTTCTAAAATGTAAGTAAGAGGCATTTCATCTCTAGGCCCTAAGTTCCCTCTCCTTTGGCAAGCATCACATTGCTTGTAGAACCAATGGGCATCTTTAAACAAGGTAGGCCAAAAGAATCCGCAATGCAAAATCCTCATAGTTGTCCTCTGACCGCTGAAATGGCCTCCATACGGCGAAGAGTGACATTGCTCCAGGATTTCCTTTGCTTCATCACCTTAAACACACCTACGAATGATACCGTCAGAGCATTGCTTATACATAAATGGCTCATCCCAATAGAAAAATTTTGCATCATGCTTAAACTTTTTCTTCTGCCTCCAATCCATATCAATAGGGGTGACTCCCTTGACCAAAAAGTTGGCAATATCAGCATACCAAGGGACTTCCCTGACTACCTTTACCTGAACAGCGAAAAGCTGTTCATCTGGAAAAGAATCGGAAATGGCAGATTGCTCCAGCAAAGATGATGATGGATCAAGACGAGACAAATGATCTGCAACGACATTCTCTGATCCTTTCTTATCCTTTATCTCCAAGTTGAACTCCTGCAATAACAAAATCCAACGAATTAGTCTAGGCTTTGCATCTTTCTTTGACATTAAATACCTTATTGCTGCATGATCCGTGAACACCGTGACTTTGGATCCAACCAAATACGGCCGGAATTTCTCAAAGGCAAACACGACAGCTAACAACTCCTTTTCAGTAGTTGTGTAGTTGACTTGTGCCGCATGTAAAATCCTGCTTACATAATATATAGGATTGATAAATTTGCCCTGCTTTTGCCCCAGCATTGCACCTACTGCAGCATCACTCGCATCGCACATTACCTCAAACGGTAAATTCCAATTAGGTGCACAAAGAATGGGTGCTGAGATTAAAGCAGCCTTCAATGTCTCAAAAGCCTTCCTACAATCTGCATTAAAGTCGAAAACATGATCAGTGCACAATAAGTTACAAAGAGGTTTACTAATTTTGGAAAAATCCTTTATGAACCTTCTATAAAATCCAGCATATCCTAAAAAACTCCGAATCCCCTTCACTGAGTTCGGTGGTTCCAATCTTTCAATAACCTCAACTTTCGCTCTATCAACTTCTAGACCATTCTTAGAAATCCTATGACCTAACACTATGCCCTCCTTCACCATGAAGTGGCATTTCTCCCAATTAAGAACTAGATGGGTATCCTCACATCTTTTTAACACCTGACCTATATTATCCAAACAATTCTGAAAAGACCCTCCAAAAACTGAAAAATCGTCCATAAAGACCTCAACAATAGACTCAATCATATCAGAAAAAATTGCTAACATACACCGTTGAAATGTTGCTGGAGCGTTGCAAAGGCCAAAAGTCATTCGCCTGAAAGCAAACGTCCCATAAGGGCAGGTGAAGGTGGTTTTCTCCTGATCCTCAAGAGCAATAGTAATCTGGTTATACCCAGAATAACCATCCAAGAAATAGTAGTAGGCCTGACCAGCCAACCTATCCAACATCTGGTCAATAAATGGTAGAGGGAAGTGGTCCTTACGGGTGGCTTTATTAAGCCTCCTGTAATCCATGCAAACCCTCCAACCAGTTACTGTCCTGGTTGGGATCAATTCATTATCTTTATTGCTCACCACAGTGACACCTCCTTTCTTAGGAACACATTTGACAGGGCTTACCCAATTGCTGTCTGCAATTGGATAAATAATGCCAGCATCCAACCATTTAATCACCTCCTTTTTAACCACTTCTTTCATTGCAGGGTTAAGCCTTCTTTGTTGCTCAATACTCCTAAAGGATCCCTCCTCTAGAGTGATTTTGTGCATACAAAAAGATGGGCTAATCCCCTGAATGTCAGCCAATGTCCAACCGATAGCCTTGCGGTATTGCTGCAGCAATTTTATTAAGGCCTCCCATGCTCCGGTATTAAATCTGATGCAACAATAATGGGCAACGTCTCACCTTCCCCGAGATACACATACTTTTGATGATCCGGCAAGGGCTTCAAATCTAAAGTAGGTGCCTCAATCAGGGATGGCTTAATTGGGGGAGCCTTTCTTTGATCTAAATCTAAAGACTCAAAAACATCCTCACACCTAAACAATTCTTTTTCATTTTTTCTTTCCAAAGAACAAACTTCTAAATCTCCTACACTAACCTCTCCATGATTTTCCAAATGCTTATGTGCCGAATCCTGAATTGCTGTCTCAACAATTGTGTTCTCCAGAATCCTAATGAAAGAGCAATCTTCCATCTCGTCTGGATACTTCATTGCCTTAAACACATTAAATTTTACTTCCTCATTACAGACTCTCATTGTTAATTCCCCTTTTTGAACATCTATTAACGCCCTACCAGTAGCCAAAAATGGACGACCTAGAATAATTGGGACATCTTTATCAGCCTCATAGTCTAAAATAATGAAATCAACAGGAAATATGAATTTATCCACTTTCACTAAGACATCCTCAATTTTACCCTCTGGATATGTGATAGACCTATCAGCTAGTTGGAGTGTAACTTTGGTAGGCCTAGCTTCACCAATACCTAGCTTCCGATAGACCGAAAGAGGCATAAGGTTAATGCTTGCACCTAAATCACAGAGTGCTCTACCTAACTCTTTTCCACCTATAGACACAGGTATAGTAAATGATCCTAGATCCTTAGCCTTGGGTGGTAACCCATTCTTAAGAATAGCACTACATTCCTCAGTAAGAGATACAGTTTCAAACTCACCTAACCTCTTCTTTTTAGTTAAAATATCCTTAAGAAATTTAGCATAATTAGGCATTTGCTCTATAGCTTCTACTAAAGGGATATTTATATGCAATTGCTTAAGAATCTCTAAAAACTTTTTAAATTGACCATCCTGATTCTTAGGCTTTTGCCTTTGTGGAAAAGGTAGAGGTGGTACATAAGGTGGGGGCGGCACATAAGGTGGTTCCACATCTGGAATAGAACCAGATGCTCCAGCATCTTTATTGCTGCCTCCAGCACCCTGACCAGACTCCAAATCTTTTTCAACAACGACATTATTTCTATCACAATTATTATCTATATCCTGGGTTTTACTAGGCTCTTTTCTTTCTTCTAGTGGCTTACCACTCCTAAGAGTCACTGCCTTTACCTGCTCCTTACCTTCCCTTTTAGGGTGTTCAGTATCTGAAGGAAGTTTCCCTTAAGGCCTGGCCTTCAGCTCATTAGCTAGCTGACCCACTTGCAATTCCAAGGCTCTCATTGAAGCTTGATTACTTTGAATAGCGGCATCTGTACGAGCCATAAATTCTTTCATCATTGCCTCGAGAGAATTCCCCGAATTTTGCTGGGGCAACGCCTGCTTATTTTGCTGGGGCAATACCTGCGCTTTAGCAAATCCCAGCTGGTTCACTTTCTGCTGTGCTTGCACATTACTCCCTTGTCCTCCCCACGCGAAGTTGGGGTGGTTGCGCCAACCTGGATTATAAAAGTTAGAATACGGGTTGTTCCTCTGATTACCTACAAAAAACACAGAAGCTGGATTGCTGGGGCAAAACTCGTAGTTGTGATTTTCACCACAATAGACACAAGCTTCCTCTGCAACTTGGTTCACCACTGCAGCAGGCTCCACAACTGGCCGCTGCTGATGACTAATCACTGTCACATTCTTAAGAGCGTTAGCAATCATTGCAAGATCAGCCCTAATGGTGGACACACCATCAACTTCTAATACACTCTTAACCTTTTTATTTGAGCCTCTAATATCCGACCACTGACAACTATTAGTAGATATTCTTTCCCAAATTTCATAGGCTTCATTAAAAGTTTTTGCCAAAAGGGCCCCTCCAGCCGAAGCATCAACCATACCTTGAGTTACCACATTCAATCCATTGTAAAATGTTTCCATCTGAATACAATGTGGTAGGCCATGGTGGGGACACTTTCGAAAAAGCTCCTTAAACCTCTCCCAAGCCTCACTAAAAGTCTCATCTTCAAGTTGCCTAAACCCTACTATCTCACTCCTTAATTTAGCATTTCTATTAGGTGGGAAATATTTACTCAAAAATTTTTCAGCTAACTCATCCCATGTCCTAATTGATCCTGGAGCAAAAGAATTTAACCACGCCTTCGCTCCATCCCTAAGAGAATACGGGAACAAAGTTAATCTAAGAGCATCTCTAGGCACACCTTGAATTACAAAAGAATCACTAACTCCTAGAAAAGACTTAAGATGTAAATGAGGGTCTTCAGATGATAAACCATGGAATTGACCTCCGGTTTCTAACATCTGAAACATTACCGGTTTCATTTCAAAATTTGCTGCTTGAATTTGAGGACGTGCAATCCCTGAATTCAACTCATCAAACATTGGAAAAGCATATGCTCGAATGGCTCTGGTCCTATCGTTCGCTACCAAGATAGGATTCTCAGTCTGATTATTTTGCTGCTCATTTTGCTCCAGCGGCGGGTTTTGCTGCAGCACACGATTCTGCTGGGGGTTCGCTAAACCTTCAGGACCTTGCAGTAGATGCGGTACGTCAGCCATTTGATTTTGCTGTCTACGCTGCTCTCTCCTTCTTATCCTGAATGTCCTCTCAATTTCTGGATCAAGCTCGAACCTCACCCCAGGCGGATCGCTCATGCACCAAACTCACACCTGCAAAAACAAAAGAAACAATCAAAACGTTCTAGCACCAAACCACCAAAACACATACACAAAGCAGATAAGATAAAAACTTATTCAAGTCCCCGGCAACGGCGCCAAAAACTTGTTGGGTTCCTAGAGTGAGTAAAATTATGATCTGAAAAGACTATAGAATTCCTGTGCAAGTATACACAGTCTGCAACAAGTAATAAGTATTTGTCAATCCAAGGCCTGAACTAGCTTCCACTCTATCTATTTTGTATGAATCTTTTAATGGTTTCAAGGTAATAAAAATGATTGGGTTTTATAAGAATTATGCTGAAGCAAAGTAAATGACAGAACAACAAGTAAACAAATAGGCAGACAGATTAGAGGCAGGCGCTGGTTAGGTTTAGTAATTGTTTTAAAAGATGCTCTAGCAATATTATTGATCATGCAACTCTCGCAGTATTATTAGCGGATTCCTCCCGGAACTCCGAATCTTTTGGAATGTGTTTCAACCCCAATGAAGTACGACCGATCAAGCACTAGGCAACTGGCTATCCCTAGCTCAGTCACTGGCGTTCACCAATACACAATGATCGTAGTGTGATTAATCGCCACACACTCTCTAAATCATCCCTGAAACTAGAGAGAGGTATTCATACCGGCTGGCCAAGCGGGCATAAAATAGAAACAAGCACAACAATTAACCAAGATGCAATATTCAATAAATATTATTAGAGTTTAAGCACGACAACTACATATTCCTTAACCAACGCCTAAAGCTACTTAGTTCATAATAAGCATGGAAACACAAATTACAATCTGAGTAGGCATGTCCATTTACACAAGATAATGAAGAAAATAATAATCTCCTTAATCAGCTTGCGGATGATGGTGTTCTTGGTAATCTCCAATCTCTCTATACTACTCGGCTTCCAAGGGAAGTTGGAATGAATTTGACTTGGGCGGCTATCTCCTTTTATAGAGGTGGTAGGAGGCTTGAATTAGGTCAACTTGGACACGTGTAGGGCTCTCCTTGCTCCTTTATCCTGAAAATAACTCAACAGAAGTCGGTTTACTAAATTGGATAACGAGTTGTGACGTGGCAGTTTTGCCTCCGGGTTTGCTCCAGCATAAAATCCGCTCCCTCAAGTCGCCCAGCAACAGATTCTGCACAAAATGATTTCCAAAGCTTCCATTCTTCCAAATGGGTTAAAACATGTAATATCTATCCACAACCAACCCTAATAAGCACAAAGGACACACAAAACCTTAAACGAACAGGAGTTTATAGTAAGCTCGGGATTAAGATCGAGTTACCTAGGTCATCACATGAAATAATCAGTCTTAACAGTAAACGACGTTTATAAAGTAAAAGTGACTTATTTCTTGGTCCAGTCTTGTGTAAACATATTTTACACAGGATACCCCTACTCGCATATCATTACACGAACGAACCAGGATCACGTCGTTTGGTTTATTAGCAAAGTAGGCCGCATCCATAGTGTTACTAGAACAAGGTACCCAACCTTATTCATTTACTATAGACCATTTAAGTTATATACTCGAACTTGATCCCTGTCGATATTCATGATATAGTTCGAGTATCTCATGTTATAACCATGGATATTTCTATTGGATTATTAAGATATTAATAAACATTTTTTACTGAATAACATCTTTATTAATATAAAGGATAACAAAACTTGAGTTCTAGGACATAAACCCCAACAAACTCCCACTTGGACTATAACTCAAGTGAGATTACAATATGGTTAGGTGACTTAGCAATATATCAAATGCTAAAAACTCGTAGTCCTAAACTCTGGAGATGTCCCTCAAACACTTTAGCCGAGAGGGGTTTTGTAAATGGATCAGCCATGTTCTGCTCCGAGGCTATCTGGGTGACGATCACGTCTCCTATCTATACTATCTCCCGGATGAGATGGTATTTGCGTTCAATGTGCTTTCCTCGTTTATGGCTTTGAGGTTCCTTCGAATTCACAACTGCTCCACTATTGTCACAATAGAGTGTGACAGGCAAGTGCATGTTAGGAAAAACTTCTAACTCATTTAGAAATTTTCTAAGCCACACTGCTTCTTTTGATGTTTCACAGGTTGCAACATATTCAACTTCCATTGTGGATTCAACAATACATCCTTGTCTTATACTTCTCCACACTACTGCTCCTCCATTGAGAGTGAACACAGATCCCGACGTAGATCTCCTAAAGTCCATGTCGGTTTGAAAATCTGAGTCAGTGTATCCAGTAAGGATCAAATCCTTAGATCCATACACTAGCGAATAATTTCTTGTCCTTCTCAAATATTTGAGAATATTCTTAACGGCAGTCCAATGTGCTTGACCAGGATTGGACTAATATCTGCTAACAACACCTATTGTATAGCATATGTCGGGACGTGTGCATAGCATTGCATACATAATACTTCTGACTGTTGATGCATAAGGAATTCGTTTCATTTCCTCAACTTCTTGAGGTGTTTTTGGACTTTGTTCCTTGGATAGGTGCATTCCATGTCTAAAGGGTAACAATCCCCTTTTGGAATTCTGCATTGAACATCGATTCAGAACTTTATCGATATAAGATGCTTGAGACAGTGCTAGTAATCTGTTCTTTCGATCTCTAATTATTTGGATCCCCAGAACATATTGAGCTTCTCCCAAATCCTTCATTTGGAATTGAGCTCCTAGCCACTGCTTAATTTCAGACAATACTCCCACTACATTTCCTATAAGTAGGATGTCATCAACATACAAAATTAAGAAAACTACAGTAGAGTCAATGATCCTTTTATATACACAAGGTTCATCTACATTCTGTTCAAAACCATATGATTTGATTACAGTGTCAAATCTTTTATTCCAGGATCTTGAGGCTTGTTTCAATCCATAGATGGATTTAT
Source organism: Luffa aegyptiaca (assembly GCA_017139565.1). Lineage (NCBI taxonomy): Eukaryota > Viridiplantae > Streptophyta > Magnoliopsida > Cucurbitales > Cucurbitaceae > Luffa > Luffa aegyptiaca. Next base: position 28,402,443 of record CM029403.1, read on the forward strand.
TAAGCTTGCAAACCTTTTGTTCTTCTCCTTGGATTATGAACCCTTCTGGTTGGACCATGTAAATACTCTTGTCAAGATTCCCGTTCAGAAACGCAGTCTTGACATCCATTTGCCAAATTTCATAATTATAGAAAGCAACAATAGAAAGAAGTATTCTTATTGATTTTAACATCGCTACTGGTGAGAATGTTTCATCGAAATACATTCCTTCTCTTTGGTTATAACCTTTAGCTACTAATCGGGCTTTGAAGGTTTGTACCTTTCCAGTTTGGTCTCGTTTTCTCTTATAAATCCACTTGCAACCTATAGGTTGTACATCACTAGGTTGATCTACAAGTTCCCAGACTGAGTTAAAATACATAGATTCTATCTCAAGGTGTCCATATTTATGCCCTAAAACTCGTAGATAGTGAACGTAAACAAATTGTATACTTGTTTCAATAAAGTGTTATTGAGTTTCAACAATAAAGTTTTATTGTTAAATATTGCACAATTTGCCCCAAATCCAATAAACTATAATCCAAGGTTATTTGTATGTAACTTGAACTAGTATGTGGGGACATACAGGGATCGATGTTCAAGTAACAACCTAAAAGGTCTATAGTACAAGGATAAGGTTGGGTACCTTATCCTGGTAACACTATGAGATACAACCCGCTTTGTATTTGATACAGACGCATTAATCTAAAGCGTCCATGTAGTAGACATGCAAGCGGGGGTATCCTATGCAATGAGTTTACATAAGACCGAACCATGAAATAGTAAACCAGTAGATATAACACCGTTAACTAGTTAGGTTACTGTTTCAATTGGATGACCTAGGTAACTCAGTCTTAATCCTGAGTGTGTCATGAACTCCTTCTCATGAGGGATTGTCCTTTGATTAGCATGGGTGAGAGTGGCCAATATGCCGACTCAATATGCCTTCCTTTTTGGGGACGAGATCGAGTGAGAGGCTGGGGACATGACAACACAAGAAGGAATTCACTTCTTCCCACTTCTAGGAGAAGTAGATGAGTGTTCCCTTAAGTGGCGACTCCGGAACTTGAACAAAGGGATCCCGTCCTCTCAGTGGCACGAGAGGGACTTTCTGTTTAATGGTTGGACCATAAACAGGTTGTTCATTAGAGGAGCGCTAGTACTTAAGGAGACATATGTAACATAGGGGTAAAACGGTAATTTGACCTAGCTGTGATTACGGACACTCGTGAAGGATTGACTTACCGGTATAGGTCTATATTTGTGGACACAGAAATGTTCTACAGCGAGAAGAGTTCAGCTGTGGGTCTTTAGTGGAATGACCCACTATTCACACATAACTTCGGAGATGGAGACACGTGGAATAAAATGTATATTTGTATTAATATTTGTATGCGTGTGGATGTACAATCTCTAATGTTAATCCTCTGATTCTCTCTCTTGTGTGTGGATGTGTTTCACTCGAGGGCTGGAACGCTTGATCTCGAGTCTGGAGCTTCAACGGATTCTTGGAGCTTGAAGTCTTCCAATCTTGAAGGAGTCTTCAATCTTCAAGAAGTGTTCAACACTTTCAGACTTTCGGATTTCAAGGAGTCTTCAGTCTTGATGAAGTTTCTCTGAATTCTTTGACTCTGGCTTTGAGCTTCAAAATTCTAACCTCCCCAAAGAAATGGAAGAGAACCTCTCTATTTATAGAGTTCTCGCTAGATGGGCCCTGGTGACTTTTGGGCCAACAACTTGGGCTTGGGCTTTATTGGTCTTGGACCCAACTATTTAGTCTTGGCTCTAAAAATTTATAATTGACCAACTTTGTCTTCAAATTAAATTTGGGACACATGTTAATTTATAATTGGTCTCAAATTTAATTATTTATAATTTCGTCATTAGTCTTAAATAATGACGTGGCAATTTGTGGTTGGTCAAAATTTCTCCTTCAACACCCACAGTTAATGAATATTGGTTAACCTGATTAATGAGTTTAATCAGTTAACCTCATATCATTGGAGCTTCTGATCTATAGGTCCATTAGGTCCCCCTGCTCGCTTGTAAAGAGTAATTAAGAACAATTATATCTTGAGAGAATTTGAATAGATCAAATTCATATTGGGAATTAAGTAAATTGTATGAGATGCAAATTAATATAATGTATAGTAATACATTAAAATATAAAGTCTAATTTGAAATTAAACTTTATTATTATGAGAGAAATAAATATTTGAAAAAGTTCAAATATTAATATGAATTTGATTCATATTAAATTTATAGGATATAAGAGAATTTGAAGGAGTTCAAATTTTAATATGAATTTGATTCATATGATAGAATTAGTTAATTGAAGGCCTGAAATTAAATATATGATATTTAATTGAGTAATTAATTAACTAATAGAAGGTCTGAAATTAAATATATGATATTTAATTGGTGATTACTTAGTTAAACAATTCATTAATTGAAAATTAATCAATTATGGAAATGATTAATCACTTATGGAAGTAATTAATCATTTATGGAAATGATTTAATCACTTATGGAAGTGATCAATCATTTATGGAAAAGATTAATCAATTATGGAATTGATTGGTTATGGAATTGATTAATTATGGAAAAGATTAAATCAGTTATGGAAATAATTGATTTTAAATGAATATTTTATTCATGGCCTTTCTCCGATAAATAGAACACTAAACCTAGGGTTTAGGTAATACAACATAAGGCCACAAGAATGCACTTTTGCATTCTCTCTAGCCTCCCTCTCATAATCTCTCAACCCAAGAACTCAAGGGAGAATTTTCTCTCTAGAGTTTTTCCCATTCAAAATTAGGTAGTCTCACAACTACGTTTCTAATCTCAGAGTCATGGCGGGGAAGATCAATTGGTGGTGTCCCAATTGTTGACGCTTGGTCCCTATGAAATCAAGAAAGGCGCTCTTGATATTTCAGAGACGACAACGACAGTATGTTTGCTTCTCCCCTTTAGAATTAGTTCTAAGGTTGTATGCTTAGCCTTAATAATTGATTTAGAATAGTTTTCTAAATTTTTGCCAATGTATTGGTATTTTGGTGAAAACAAAATTAACTACGAATCGGTCCCAATTACGCTTCCTCTTTAACGAAATTAGGGAATTCCAAATCCTTCACAAGGTTCATGGCTTTGACTCATTGGTCCTTATCCTTATCTCCCATTGCTTGTCTATAAGACAATGGATCCTCTACTTCAACATCAGGTATGATGAATTGAGTTTCAGTTAAACCCATGTACCGGTCAGGTTGAATTATAACCCTCCCACTACGACGAGGCATATTTTTAACCTGAGATGTTTTCGAAGGACCAGCTTCGCTAACAACCTTTGTTTGTTTCTTTATAGCTTCCCTGAAAATTTCTTTAAGTATTAATTTGCTGCGTGTTTGATAATTTTTCATATGATCTTGATAGCGGGCAGAAATGCCACTATTTTAGTCCTAAATTAATAGGCTTTTATATGCTTTTATTGTGTTTTTATATAGAAAATTTAATTAAATTCATTATTTTGTCCCTAGGAGCAATTTATGGAATTATGGAGAAAAAAAGGCCCAAAAATGAGTAAATCAAGCAATATTTCCAAGGATGGGTCAAGGAGGAAGCCCAAAAGTCAACATTTTAAGTGTTGATAAAAAACGAATGGAGAAAGCCCAAAAGAGATGTCCAGACCGCGCATGAATGTTCTGGAATCGTCGCAGCGTCGCGACTCTTGGAGGACAGCGTTCCGACACTGTCCCATTTCTTGCCGAACAAGTTGAGTGACGTCATAGCGTCGCGACGCTGTGCCGATAGCGTCGCGATGCTGTCCCATTTCCGGGCCTATAAAAAGCGCCCCTTGGCTCCCCATTTTATCATCAATCATCCACCAATCATTCTTCCATTCCTTTCCTTTCCTCTCTTTAAGCATTCATTCAAGGCTTTTAAGCCTTTTTGAGGGTCGAGTGTGAGAATTTTGTGGGAAGCTTTGTAGCGAGTAAATTAGGAGGCTCGGAGCGCGGTTTCGAAGGGACTCCAAGCGCATGCGACGGGGTTCTCGACGATCACTTTCCTTACTCTTATTTTGGTCCAATTTATGTTTTATATTATGTACATGTGGGAATTTTTTACCATGTATAGCTAAACCCATATTGGGGTCTTGAAATGAAAGTTCATAGTTAATTGTTATTATGATTGCCTATCTCTTGTCCATTTACTAGTTATTTGTATGGATGTTCGTAATGCCTTATATGATCTGGCCAATTATATATTGAATTGATTCCTAATGGAAACTCGACGGAGAGAAATTAGGATAGATCATAATCCATGCAACTAAGTTTAACTTCTCTAGTGATAGCGAGATTAGTTGGTTAGACTTAGATTCCAATAATGAATCAGAGCGTATTAATTAACGATTTTAATAGCGCTACGGACACTTAGGTTATTAATATGAGTTAATTACAATTAGGGGAGACCAAAAGGCCAAAAACTTGATGTGGACTTTTCCTACCGCAAGCGCACGGGTCAAGTAATAATAAAGTGTTCGTAAAAACGAGTGTCGTCCTCTGGATTGGATTTTTAAGCAAATCAAGTATTGTGAATTATCTTGCTCAATTTTATTTAGGGATCAAAAAGTAGTGAGTGAATGATATGAAAACTAAATCAAAGCAAGTAAAAAAGTGGAAATTCAATTGGAAAAACACTTAGGGAATTGATTTCGCCGATTTAGTCTAGGATTGATTTTAAGGAGTAAGTTATTATGCACAATGAAATTATGAGCCAAAGACCCTTTAATCACAACTACCTCTCCCGAGTATAATTGATTCTCATGCAAATTAACCAACTTGATATCCCTATCTAAGTTTATTAATATGCAAGGCAATGAGATCTTTTGACCAATTCTAAAGTTAATCTAAAACCGTCACGAATTAGAAAATAAACTTTAGTCATGCAATCTTGAGTATGTCTATATCAAATCCCCTCTCCCGAGCTAGATTCAAAACATAAATCATCCAACTAATGACCAATCAATTGAAAGCATTAAATCAAGATTACAAACATAATAAACATTGCACAACTTAAACCATAAATCAATCCATAAACTCAATCAACTACATCAATCCCTAAGCTAAAAGTTTAGCTACTCATGATTTGTATTACAAGCTCAACTAAACATAATAAAGCCATAAAATCTCGCTAAGAAAAGGAAAGGGAAAAGAAAACTGAATGTAGGCCGAGACCGAACGTCCCCGTCACGATCCCCACGAACAATGGGTTGATTTCCGCTTTTCTCCCTCTTGTTCAGCCTCAATCCTCTGTTTTCTCCTCTGTTTTACGGCCCCAAAAGTATCCAAGAGAGTCCCCCCAAAAACCTAGCCGAAAAGAACTATAAATACTGATTTTTCGTCGTAGCGTCGAGACGCTATCCAGACAGCGTCTCGATGCTGCCTCTAAAACACGCGCGTCTGGAATGGAAATAACGGTAGCGTCGAGACGCTATTGTCACAGCGTCTCGACGCTGTGACGCTGCCGCCTCTTCTAATTAAGGAAAACCAGCGTCGAGACCCTCCAAGAGTGGCGTCTCGACGCTGATGGGCCGAATGCCCTCTCTTGGCTCCTTGTTGCTTGAACTTTCCGGTTCTTTGGTATATTTTCACGTCCCGAACACCTGATTAACTCCGATTCCACGTTTTAGCTCTAATCATCGCTTTCCTACAAAATAAACAATAAAGCACAATAAAATGGCCCAAAAATCATAAAAGACTAGCTAAATTAAATAAGTAAAAGTAGCTAGCTATGCTCGCTATCAAGAACCTATGTGATTGACGGAGATTCTAGGATTATAATTAGTCAGGCAATGAGATAGGATAATTATAATAATTAATTAACTATATTCCTATTTTCAAGACCCCGTTTCTTACTCGATTCTTTCTCAATATTTTTATTTTTGATTGATCATTTTAATTTCTTTTATTGCTTTAATTCTTAATTTGTTTTAGCATCATTAATAGGTCCCTAAATAATATTCGACACTAGTATTTTTAGTGATCAAATTAATTACTTTGCTTAATTGTCGTTCTTCCTCCCTGTGGATTCGATACTCAGAATACTTTTGTTTTAATATTACTTAGGCAACCGTACACTTGCGGAATAGTAGCAACAAGTTTTTGGCATCGTTGCCGGGGAGGATAAATTTTTGTTTTTAAGCAAAATAATTTTTTTTGACATTAAAAAGAACGGGCTAAATATTAATTGAGGTTGTAAATATTTTTCTTTTATTCAATTTGTGAATATTTTTATTTTTGTTTTTAATTCTGATTAACTTGGGAGTTAGTGCATGCGAAGAGATAAGGTTGTTGATTTGTTTCCTTTAGATCTTGAAATTGACAGGACCATCAGAGCAATTCGTAGAGAAAAGAGATTGACGGAAACAATGGCCCACCAACAAGACGACGCTCCCAAAGCAATCAGAGATTTTTTGCAGCCAGTTCTCCCGACTGAGAATTCCAGCATTGTATATGCCTCGATTCAAGCGAACAACTTTGAATTGAAGATTGGGTTGATCCAGATGGCGAGGGATAATTCTTTCAAGGGACATCCTTCGGAGGACCCGCATTCCCATCTCCGATCATTCCTAGAGATTTGCGGGACAGCTAAAATGAACGGAGTTCCGGCTGATGCAATCAGATTGAGGTTATTTCCATTTTCCCTCCAAAACGAAGCGAAAGATTGGCTAGAGTCAGTTGAATCGGGAAGCATTAGCACTTGGGACCAGCTTGCTCAGGCATTCTTTACCAAATTTTTCCCACCTGCGAAGACCACAAAGCTCCCTACAGAAATTGGCACTTTCAGACAGTTGGATGAGGAACAGTTATATGAGGCGTGGGAAAGATACAAAGAGATGCTTAGGAGATGCCCACAGCACGACTATCCCAATTGGCTTCAAGTGCAGTTGTTCTACAATGGGTTGAATTCTTCTACCAAGACAGTTCTCGATACATCAGCTGGGGGAAGTTTTCTATCCAAGACGGTAACTGAGGCAAAATATCTTTTGGAGGAAATGGCGGCAACCAGTTATCAATGGCCTACAGAGAGGGGGACAATATCCAAGAAGGCTGGCATTTACGAGATCGATGAATCAAGTTCTTTAAAAGCGCAGATGGCATCGCTGACGAACGCGCTGAACAAGCTTACTCCTTCCGAGGTGGTCAAGTCTATCTCCACTTTGGCAGAAGGATACTCGAAGAAGGAGAGTCAGGATGTCGAAGAGGTTCAATATGTTGGAAATCGAGTGTTCAGTCAAGGATTGCCGAACTTCTACCATCCAAATTTGCGCAACCATGAGAACTTCTCATACTCCAATACCAAGAATGTGTTACAACCACCACCAGGATTTTCTTCATCAAGTGTTCCAGAGAATAAAATCAACTTGGAGGAAATGGTGGCCCTCTTTATCAAAGAGCAAAAATTGCTTAACGTAAGTCTCCAGTCAGTAGTGAATAACCACGATACGGCTCTCAAGAACATGGAGGTGCAGATAGGACAGATCGCTTCTGCAGTAAACGCTCTTCAGAAGGGCAAGTTCCCAAGCGATACTGAGACAAATCCTAGAGAGCAGTGCAAAATGGTGACATTACGAAGTGGCAGAAAACTGGAGGACCGCACAGATGAAGAGAGGAAGCTGAAGAAAGAAGAAAAGACGAGTATGGATGATGATGAACGGGCTGAGGCACAAAAAGCCTCCACAGAAAGGTCCCAAAGTCCTCCTAACTCTTGTGATTTAAATTTTGAATGCTCTAACAATTTTGCAGGTTCAAAGAAAAAACAGGATGAAAAGCTAAAGATGGACGAGGAAGAGGTAGTCACATGCAACCACCACGACAGAGGTTCACACATCAGCCCGCCCAAAAGGAGGGGCGAATGTCCGACCTTCGATTACATGGAGTTACCCTTTCCTCAAAGATTTAAGGATGTTAAGTTAGATGAGCAATTTCAAAATTTTTTAGAAATGTTTAAAAAGCTTTCTGTGAATATTCCTTTACTTGATGCTCTCTATAACATGCCTAATTATGGAAAATTCATGAAAGAGATGATGTCTAGGAAGAAAAGTTTGTCTAAAAAAGAAGTCTTTAGGTTATCTGAGAATAGTAGCACCATGGTTACAGGAAAGATGCCATTGAAACAAAAAGACCCGGGGAGTTTTACTATTCCCTGCGTTATAGGAAAGGTGTCTTTTGATAGGCCTTTGTGTGATTTAGGAGCAAGTATAAATTTAATGCCCTACTCTTTGTACAGGAAGATTGGACTTTCAGGATTGAAAGACACCGATATTACCCTCCAACTTGCTGATAGATCAATTACCCAACCAATGGGTATAGTGGAAGATGTGTTGGTGAAAGTCAATAAGTTCATCTTCCCAGTCAAGTTCGTGGTGCTAGATATGCAAGAGGATAAAGAGGTGTCCATTATCCTGGGTAGACCTTTCCTAGCCATAGGTAAAGTCGAGATCAGTGTTCACACTGGTAAGTTGACCTTGAATGTTGATGATGAAAAAGTTGTTTTCAGTATTTTTGGACATGATGAGTCTGTGTGTAGTTTGCATACCTGTTTTTCGATTGGTCCAGAATTATTGACTGATGATGATGAAGAGGAAGACTTTAATCTAGGCTTAGGGCTAGGGGAAGCACTAATGGATGATGTGGATTTAAATCTTGATGCATTCTTTGATGATCCTTTATTTGAAAATGAGTTAATGAATGACATTGAAATGCCTGCATTTATGAATGACATTGAAATGCCTGCAATACATGACTTACCTACATTGAATTTAAAGGATTATCTGATAGATGAAAACATTGAATCTGATCCTAACATTGCTGAATATATTGAATCGGACCCTGAAATTGTTGATAGTTTTAATTCGGGTCCTGATAATGTTGATAGTATAGAATCTGACCCTGATATTGTTGAATTCTTTGATTCTGATGATGATGAGTCATATGATAGCCTTGTTGAATCTTTTATGAATACTGTGTCCCAGGAGCATGAGCATATAGAGATTACATCTGAAGCATGGATAGGCTCAGTGGATAGGCCACCTTTAGATCCAAGACCAGTTGATATAATGACGCTAGATGACTCTGTAAATAATTGCTTCGAAAATAGAGATTTAGAGAAAAGATTTTTTGCTGTCACATATTTCCTAACTTGTTACTATGATAATCTGTTTAGTGATGACGGGCCAGGGGAAAGTTTTTTTTCTCCCCTGTTTGCACTATGTAATTCAATACGAGATTTTTTTCGAAGCCCGGAGGATGACGAGAATTTTTATTTCGAGCCTCCATGAGCGTGCCGAGCCTCATCTAGCTAAAGACGTTAGAGAAAGCGCTGCTTGGGAGGCAACCCAAGGATTAAAATTTAGTTAGTTTTGCGGTAAATAAATTCCTTGCTTCGTGATCCAATTTTGTTTTCCAGGGTCAACTTAGCAAGTCCCAAAGCTCCAAAAATCCAATTTTCTCTGCCCAAAGGATGAGGATGACGTTCTCCTGACTCAGGGAAGTCCCAATCCCTCTTTATGTTTTATTGTTTTTAAACATTGGGGACAATGTTTAGTTTAAGTTTGAGGGGGAGGCTTTTGCTGTGTTGAGCATGATTAAATTCTTTTGGATGCATGAGTAGATAGGAATGATAGCCGAGGATTTGATTTTAGAAGTTTTGGGGGACATGGTTTATATGTTGTGGAATTTGGGAGCATAGCAGAAAATGTGAAATTTTTTTAAAAAAAATTGATACTTAGTTTTAATGTCTAAAGAATGCAATAGACTTATCTTGTGAAAATATTTGAAAATCTAGATTTTTATTATGGTTTTTAAAGTTTGTTGTCACTCTAATAGGCTTAGTTTCTAACACTACGAGTTCATGTTTGACTGTTTTAAGAACTGGGTGAAAAAATGTTATGCCTGCTGAGAGAAAATAAAGCAACAAAAGAAAAGAGAGAAAAAAAATAGAAATATCTGTTGAGAAAAGAAAATTTTTGCTTGCATAAAAGAAAAAAGACTAGGGGTAAAAAGAGGTACCTACGGTGTGATCAGTTAAGCCAACCAAGAATAAAATTCGGGTTAAGGGTCCCTGCATCGTAGTGTGAAAGCTAGTGCCATTAGATTTATAAAAATGCAAGTTTGGGGGGGAAGCAAAAGAAAAAGAAAAAGAGAAAAATATTTGTGAGTTTGGCTTCCCCCGGAAAAAGAAAAATATCAGGCGCCCTAGTTTCTTTGTTTGCATGATAGTAGAACTCCGACCTATTAGGGACTCTTAGCCAGTGTAGGGGGAAAACAAATGGAGAAAGCCATAAGACTAATCTAGGTTAGTAAAAGAACCATTAGATAAGTCTTGAGCATGCTATTCGTTAATCCTAAGTTCAAATTCTTTGAGATTTCTTCATGAATATGCGGTGCTTGCTTATTCCACTTGCATGTTTTCCATATTTGCTTAAGAGTTCTAAAATCATCGAGGCTTGAGTGATTCTATTTCATGCATCCTTAGAATTTATTTTGGTCGGGACTAGCAAAGGCTTAAGTTTGGGGCTATGATAGAGGGCAGAAATGCCGCTATTTTAGTCCTAAATTAATAGGCTTTTATATGCTTTTATTGTGTTTTTATATAGAACATTTAATTAAATTCATTATTTTGTCCCTAGGAGCAATTTATGGAATTATGGAGAAAAAATTCCCAAAAATGAGTAAATCAAGTCATATTTCCAAGGATGGGTCAAGTTGGAAGCCCAAAAGTCAACATTTTAAGTGTTGATCCAAAAAGAATGGAGAAAGCCCAAAAGAGATGTTCAGCCCGCGCATGAATGTTCTGGAATCGTTGCAGCGTCGCGACGCTTGGAGGACAGCGTCGCGACGCTGTCCCATTTCTTGCCGAACAAGTTGAGTGACGTCCCATTTCTGGGCCTATAAAAAGCGCCCCTTGGCTCCCCATTTTATCATCAATCATCCACCAATCATTCTTCCATTCCTTTCCTTACCTCTCTTTTAGCATTCTTTCAAGGGCTTTTAAGTCTTTTCGAGGGTCGAGTGTGAGAATTTTGTGGGAAGCTTTGTAGCGAGCAAATTAGGAGGCTCGAAGCGTGGTTTCGAAGGGACTCCAAGCGCAAGCGACGGGGTACTCAACGATCACTTTCCTTACACTTATTTTGGTCCAATTTATGTTTTATATTATGTACATGTGGGAATTTTTTACCATGTATAGCTAAACCCATATTGGGGTCTTGAAATGAAAGTTCATAGTTAATTGTTATTATGATTGCCTATCTCTTGTCCATTTACTAGTTATTTGTATGGATGTTCGTAATCCCTTATATGATCTGGCCAATTATATATTGAATTGATTCCTAATGGAAACTCGACGGAGAGAAATTAGGATAGATCATAATCCATGCAACTAAGTTTAACTGCTCGTAGTGACAACGAGATTAGTTGGTTAGACTTAGATTCCGATAATGAATCAGAGCGTATTAATTAACGATTTTAATAGAGCTAAGGACACTTAGGTTATTAATATGAGTTAATTACAATTAGGGGAGACCGAAAGGAGAACCTATGTGATTGACGGAGATTCTAGGATTACAATTAGTCGGGCAATGAGATAGGATAATTATAATAATTAATTAGCTATATTATGATTTTCAAGACCCGTTTCTCACTCGATTTTTTCTCCATATTTTTATTTTTGATTGATCATTTTAATTTCTTTTATTGCTTTAATTCTTAATTTGTATCAGCATCATGAATAGGTCCCTAAATAATATTCGGCACTAGTATTTTTAGTGATCAAATTAATTACTTTGCTTAATTGTCGTTCTTCCTCCCTGTGGATTCAATACTCGAAATACTTCCGTTTTAATATTACTTGGGCAACCATACGCTTGCGGAATATTAGCAACAAATCTTCTTCAAGGAATGTGGCAATTGTTGAAACAATTACCATGTTGTCTTGTGGATCATCAAACAGACCACCTTTTGTTTCTTTAGGGTATCCTACAAAAAGGCATATTCTTGAATGTCGTTCCAATTTCTTTGGGTTCTGCGCCAACACGTGTGTTGGGCATCCCCAAATTGTTAAGTGACGTAAACTCCCTTCATGTCCTCTCCGTAACTCGTACGGTGTTTTTGGAACACTTTTAGAGGGAACCATGTTCAGAATATATGCATCGGTTTCTACTGCAAAACCACGAAATGAATCAGGAAGTTGTGCATAACTCATCATAGACCGAACCATATCTAATAAGGTTCTATTTCTTCTTTCTGACACACCATTTTGTTGTGGTGTACTTGGTGCTGAAAGGCTTGAGGAAATTCCATGGTCTATCAAGTAGTCCTGGAATTCCAAATCCATGTACTATCCTCCAAGATCAGATCGTAGAGTTTTGATAGTTTTACCTATCTTATTTTCAACTTCAGCTTTATACTCTTTGAATTTTTCAAGAGCTTCTGATTTTTGCACCATTAGGTGAATATACCTATATCTTGAATAATCACCAATGAAACTGATGAAGTATTCATATCCTCCTCGTGCTTTAACATTCATAGGACCACAGAGGTCAAAATGTATAAGTTCAAGGGTTTCTTTGGCTCTATGACCTTTTTTAGAGAAAGGTCGTTTGGTCATTTTACCTTCTAAACAGGACTCTCATGGTGGTAATGAGTCATCTTCTAACTCGTTTAGAAGTCCACTCTTAACCAGCCTTTCAATACATTTTTGATTTATGTGTCCTAGTCTTAGATGCCAAAGAAGGGTATCTTGAGAAACCTTTTGTCTTTTATTCTGGGTCTGTGCTGTTTTAAACATTTCCGTGTTATAAACAGCTTTTGTTTCATTTGGTCTTAACACATACAAATTGTTTTCAAGTTCAGCAGAACACACATGGAAATTTCTTTTGAATATAAACACTTTATTGGTTTCAAAAGATACATTATAGTTTTGTTCCATTAAACGGGAGATAGATATTAAGTTCCTTTTCATACGAGGAACATACAAGACATCTTTCAACAAAATATATCTATCTCTAAAACAAAGCTGCATTTCTCCCACTGCTTCAGCTGAGACGACATCTCTTGTCCCTACTTTGAGTGTCACCTCGCCTTCATCAAGAGTTTTCCAGGAACTAGTTTCCTGTACAGAAGAACATACATGATTAGTCGCTCCTGAATCTAATATCCATATGGAGTTATCATTTTCTACTAAGCATGATTCAATTACAAGCAAATTGTATTTACCTATTTTGGTAGCTTTAGTCTTTTCTGCTTTCTTCTCAGCAAGATACTTAGGACAGTTTCTTCTCCAGTGACCGTCCTGGTTGCAGTTGAAGCAAGTTTCTTTATCTGCAATCTTCTTCTTGCCTTTTTTGGTAATGGGAGCTTTCCCCTTTCCCTTGTTCTTTTTCTTCCATTGAATGCTTCTATTCTTTGAAGATTCAAACTTATTCCTAGAGTTTGATCCTCTTAGGAACTTTCTACTAGAAACAACACTTGCTTCGTTTTCTTGTCCTTTACTTTTAGTAAGGGACTGGTAGGTCTGAAGCTCTTTCAGGAGAGTCGTCAGATTGTACTCAATTTTGTTCATAACTAAATTGGTACGAAATTGTATGAAACTCTTCGGGAGAGATTCCATAATGAAACTGACTTGACTACTTTCATCTATGACAGTGCCGTTTATTTCGGCTGCATTAAAATGCACCATCATGTTTAACACATGTTCTCGAACAGAAATTTCTTCTTTCATCCGAGAATTATAAACGTACTTGAGGGCTTCATGGCGAAGGGATGAAGACGACTGTCCAAACATGGCCTGCAGTGAGTCCATTATTTCCCTTGTTGTTTCCATGCCCTCATGCTTTTTAGACAGAACATCGCTTATGCTTTGTCAAGATAAAGACCTTTGCCTTTTCATTGGCTCTAGTCCATCTGTCATAGGCATCTCGATTTACTCGAGTTCCTGTCGGACCAAGGTTAGGCGGACATTCTTCCGTTAAGACGAATCGAAGGTCAACAATCAATAATATTGTATTTAAATTTGATTTCCAGGTTCCATAGTTGTCGCCGTTAAGTTTTTCTGAAGCTAATAGTTGTACTAATGTGCCAGGCATGCTGAAATAATATAAAATCCTTTATCAGTGAAATGAATATTAAACAAATCTAATTATGGTTTTAGCAAAAGTAATAATGTACCCATCTCATTAGTTATTTTGCAACGATACTTCAGTGAGTCAGAATATCTGCTACCGAGGGGTAGTCAATCATTCCATCACTAAATCAAGACATTCTTAACCAAAAAATCCTATAACCAGAATAACTCTTCATGTCTGTTATCATTTTAGCTATCGCTACTTTAGTCAAGTATAAGCTAACAACTAGTTTAACTTGTAAGTGTGACCCTCCATTTTTTAAATTTCTGAGAACGGTCCCGGTAATGCTACAGAATTGAAAAGCTAATGTTGGGAACGGTTCTGAGAAATCCTTTATCCTTATAGGGAGGTTACTGTGCTACAATCCCTATGTTACAACCCTCCGAATGGTGTAGCAGCTCCAGGGCGTGCTTAGTAGACGAACATAGAGATCTCGTGATGTAAACCAATAGAAGAGACCGTAGGATGCGTTGACACGCTTCCTTCTCCCACTTAATATAAATACTTTCTCCATTCACCTTGATATTGATTTATGCAATCACCTTCCGAATGGAATGGTTACGTTAGTAAGTAACAAGAGGCAATGCATAAATCTCACCGTGTGAATTTATATGGAGAACGTGAGGAAAACTATATTTTATCTTTTTCTCCCACTAAGTATTTTAAACGATGTTGAGTAATTTGTTACTTAGGCATATTCCGGCTAATTGAATATATTCCAAAGTCTAGGTTATAATGAACCTACAATGTCTAGGTGATTTATAACCTTACATCTCTCACGTGCATGCTCGTAAAATCTAGGTTAACCTAACTCAAGTACCGGCCCGATAACCTAACTTAAATACCTTCAGCCTTAGACAGCATCGAACCGGGTGAGTTCTCTTGTAACCTTAGCTTTACAAGTTATCGACCTATTCTAAGAGATTGATCGATTTGGTTCGTTTTAACCTAGGTGAGCATGCAATTTATCTTTGTTATAGATTTTACGTCTATCTCATTTTATAAAACGATTATAATTGAGATCAACCTATAACATGCTTTCTATTAAATATTAACGCTTTAAAACTGAGCTAAGGAAGTTTCAAGTTGCATGCTCATTCATTTTCGTTTAAACTATATAACGATTATAATAAACGAGAACTAATCATTCAACATGTATCTAACATGAAACCTAAATCATGCATACTTATATTATAATTTCTTAAAACATACTTAAATGCATGAAGCATGCTTTCTACAGTGGGATTTTAAATCTATATGACATACTCTTATGCATATCTGACGGAAGAGATTGTCGCGGTCTCTTGTCAAATAAATTTATAATCCACGATTCCTAAAGCTAACTTGTAGCAGTAGTGGTCGGGGTCGAACACAGGGAGCACGATTATAACTTGCTTATCTTAGATTTATTGTGATGACCGGACTAATGGGGGGTTTTAATATTTGGAAAAGAAAGTAAACAAGGAAAAAAAAAACTAATTATGGAAAACAATAGAAAAGGAAAGTAAAGAAAGAAATCAATACCTCAAAGATCATGCAACCGGGTTAGTCATGGTAAGTTCAATTCAATTAAATCATCAATTTCACTAATAAGTCAAAACAAGTTTAAGCCCGACGTATTCCGGCAACAAACCGAGAATAATGATCCAACTATCACAAACATGCAAACGCTAAGTTTGATTCTAGTTTAAATTAATTAATATGCCTATTAACTAACCTAAACCGCATTGGGATCTAGCCGAATTAATTCACATGCAACGGGCAACAAACCACAATTACAATTGATTAAATCATTTAGTTCTAGGGACGCATGCGTATAATCATAAGGTTAACCTATTTGCTACTTAGATTTAGCAAGTAAATTTAGAGAGGGCGCGGTCAAGGTTGTGAATCTTTCCTACCACAATCTAAACTTATAGAAAAAGAACTAAAATCACATAAACATGCTTTGATAATTCAAACAAGAAATTTCATTAAAAGAATATGAACTTACTCTTGACACCCGGTTACATGAATGAAGAACTTAGCCTCTTATGGAGCAAGAACAAGCTTGATACATATAGAAAAGCAAGAAAGAACTAAGAAGAATGGTGGAAAGGGGGAGAGAGATGGACTAGAAAGTTGTAGTGAATTGTGTATTGAGGGATGATTCTAAACCTACACCAAAGGCCAATATTAATAAGGATTCTTGGCCTTCAATTCGTGGTAGAATGGTGCTGAATTGGGTTTTCAAACATTGAAAATTTCAACCAAATTTGGAAAATTACAATTTTGGAAAACTGCCTGGCGTCGAGACGCTAGGCCTTCAGATATGGAATGCATCTCTTGGATTGACCTAGCGTCGAGACGCTAGGGGTGCAGCGTCTCGACGCTACTGCTTCAGCTTGCTGCCCACAGAATTTTCCTTATTTGAGGAGCGTCCCAGCCCTTGTACAACAGCGTCTCGACGCTGCGACAGCTCCAGGGGCAAAATGGTCATTTTACGCTCCGATTTCGCTCGTTTAAGCCCCGAATCGCTTCCAAAGCTCCGGTGAGGACCTATAGACATATTATACTCATTTTAAAGCATTTTTCGCCAGGAATTCAACTAAGATAAGCAAATTGGGAGATTCTATGTGTATAATAAATTGGTCTTATCAAATACCCCCAACCTAAACCTTGCTAGTCCTCGAGCAAGCATAGAATAAGATCAAGAATAATTGAGATTTAGTTAGTTGCAATTCATATAGCTCCAACCATAACATTCAAAAGAACCATTTAATTTATTCGAAGCATGCTAACACATTTAAGCAATAATTAAACAACTCAAAAATTTTCATGAATTTCTCTTGCGTGTGTGTGTGGGGAGCTTTCCTAAGGTGCTTTTACTAACCCGAGATAACCATATGAGTACCTCAACTCATTTTCCCCCTACACTGGCCAAAGACCCAACCATTAAGTAATTCAAATAGTCAAACGAGTAATACATTACTAGGCGCCTGAAAAATAGAAACAAATTATATTTTGCATTTATAAGATGGCACTAGCTTTCACACACCTATTGCAGGGACCCATAACCCGAGTTTAACCCTTTGGTTGGCCTAACTGATCACAACAGGGGTAGCTCTTTTTGCCTTAACATTTTTTAACATTGCAGAGCGCTCATAAGACGTCTTTTTTTCTTTCTTTCATTTTTTTTTTATATAAGAATGATTTTACTATTAAGCACACCAGGCATATTTTCTTTTATCATTCCTACGCAAGGCATTACAAGCAATCATTTTTTAAATTACCAGCTAGTTAGATCTAGCCTATCGAGGTGAAAACAAACATATGGAACCCATAAGATGGTCCTAAGCTTTCAAAACTACCTAAGAAAAAGCTAAGTGCTCAATATGTGCAAGAAATATCTAGAAAAATTTTAAAATTTGGTCAATTTTTGGTAAATGCTTCACAATGCTTTAAAACAAATAGAATAGTTCAAAAGAATGTCTCATTGATCTTCATAACTATACTTCAAGCAACCTAATAAACTCAACAATTCATCTTATTTCAAAATTGCTCGAACTCTGATTCAGATCAGTTCCCAGGTAGGAGGTGTTCCGTAAACCGTCATCTTAAATACCTCCAACCTTAGACAGAACTTCGCCTATTCGGGTTCTCATTTTATTTTAAAATTGCTTAAAATAATAGGTCCAATAAAGCATAAAGCAAACATGCATATGTTCCCATCCCCAACCTAAACACTACATTGTCCTCAATGTAAACTAAGCATGCAACCTAAAGGACAAAAAGTAAAAGGGAACAGAAAACCTCCCCTGTTTAAGCATTGGGTTAGAAAAGGAAGGAAACTTCCACGATTGGCAAAAATTTCAGAGATTTGGTGTAGGGGTCCTATAAAACAATAAAGAGAGATAATTAAGAAAACATGAATAAACTACTAAATTGAAAAGAAAGGGATAGAACTAATTGGGTTGCCTCCCATAAGCGCAATTTTTAAACGTCGTTATGCTCGACGGGATTCTCATCTTCTGTTAGGGCACATAAAAATTCTCATATTTCTTTGGGCCCTTCTTTCTCGAATCCACAAAACCTGCAAACAGAAGCAGGCTTGCCCATTTTTCATGGGACCCAGAAGATGCATTGTATTTTTTTAATTTTTGAATATATGAAAAAGAGGAAAAATCAAAAGAAAAAGACTCAAAGGATAAAATTTTGTGAGACAGCTTAGAAGATAAATTAGATGAAGGGGAATCAATGGGAAGAACAAATTCAGACTCGTCAGCCTGAAACTCTATCACCTGGATTTCCTTGCAATCTGGTTCAGACTCTTCTTTAACCTCACATGTTCGATCGTGAGATGGCAATGGACACTCAATTTCTTCATCATCAACATTTGGAATGAAGGGAACTTCTATTGTAAGGATTGTCTCTTGGGTCAGTTGTGCTTGTTGCTCTACATGCTTCTCCAGTTTTGTCACATATGCTTCTATCTTATTAATATTATCAGACATGTCTTTCAGCTCAGCTCGAGTACTTTCCTGAAACTGAAGAATATTTTTAGCAAGCTCATAAATTTGATTCTCAAGAGATTTACCTGAATTGGAAGGTCGATAGTGCTGATGCGGCTGTTTGATTTGATATCGATGCACTAATTGCTCGCATAAAGAAGTTAGTATTGATAGTTTATTATCGAGCATTCCTACCTCCTTCACTAATTGGGCTTCTCTTTCCCTCCTCAAAGGATATGCCATCAAAAATCGACTTAATTAAAAATAAACAAATTAAAAGTAGATATCACAATAAACCTATTATAAACAAATTAAGCTTGGCTCCATGGCAACGGCGCCAATTTGACGGAAGAGATTGTCGTGGTCTCTTGTCAAATAAATTTCTAATCCTCAACCTCTAAAGCTAACTTGTAGCAGTAGCGGCCGGAGTCGATCACAGGGAGTCTATGCAAACAAATCTTAATTTCCTTATTTGTTTTAAGTAACCAAAAAGGGGGAAATTTATATATGGAAGGAAAGCAAATATGGAAAGAAAACCTAATTATGGAAAACAATAGAAAAGGAAAGTAAAGAAAGAAATCAATACCTCAAAGATCATGCAACCGGGTTAGTCATGGTAAGTTCAATTCAATTAAATCATCAATTTCACTAATAAGTCAAAACAAGTTTAAGCCCGGCGTATTCCGGCAACAAACCGAGAATCATGATCCAACTATCACAAACATGCAAACGCTAAGTTTGATTCTAGTTTAAATTAATTAATATGCCTATTAACTAACCTAAACCGCATTGGGATCTAGCCGAATTAATTCACATGCAACGGGCAACAAACCACAATTACAATTGATTAAATCATTTAGTTATAGGGACGCATGCGTATAATCATAACGTTAACCTATTTGCTACTTAGATTTAGCAAGTAAATTTAGAGAGGGCGCGGTCAAGGTTGTCAATCTTTCCTACCACAATCTAAACTTATAGAAAAAGAACTAAAATCACATAAACATGCTTTGATAATTCAAACAAGAAATTTCATTAAAAGAATATGAACTTACTCTTGACACCCGGTTACATGAATGAAGAACTTAGCCTCTTATGGAGCAAGAACAAGCTTGATACATATAGAAAAGCAAGAAAGAACTAAGAAGAATGGTGGAAAGGGGGAGAGAGATGGACTACAAAGTTGTAGTGAATTGTGTATTGAGGGATGATACTAAACCTACACCAAAGGCCTCTATTTATAAGGATTCTTGGCCTTCAATTCGTGGTAGAATGGTGCTGAATTGGGTCTTCAAACATGGAAAATTTCAGCCAAATTTGGAAAATTACAATTTTGGAAAACTGCCTAGCGTCGAGACGCTAGGACACAGCGTCGCGACGCTAGGCCTTCAGATATGGAATGCATCTCTCGGATTGACCTAGCGTCTCGACGCTAGGGGTGCAGCGTCTTGATGCTACTGCTTCAGCTTGCCGCCCATAGAATTTTCCTTATTTGAGCAGCGTCCTGACCCTTGTTCAACAGCGTCTCGACGCTGCGGCAGCTCCAGGGGCAAAATGGTCATTTTACGCTCCGGTTTCGCTCGTTTAAGCCCCGAATCGCTTCCAAAGCTCCGGTGAGGACCTATAGACATATTATACTCCTTTTAAAGCATTTTTCGCAAGGAATTCAACTAAGATAAGCAAATTGGGAGATTCTAAGTGTATAATAAATTGGTCTTATCAATATCTCATACATAATTAATTATAACATGCATTCATAAAGCATAAATAATTAAACACATTGAAATGGATCGTTTTTGGCAATCTAAGCAAGCAATTAACTAAATTATTACAAATAATAATTGAATATTGAGTTGAGAAGCTTCTGGGAATCTTGAACCATCATTAACCGCCTTGAAAAGACCCGAACCGGACCTCCCAAGCAATAATCATCACTGAACCGGACCATATAGGACTGAACCGACCGAGATTTGAACCGAACCAGCCAAGAATTTTTGACCCGCCGAGATCTTGAAATTTTTGCGCCTGTTCTTGAAAACGCATCAGCGTCGCGACGCTGTCTCGACTAGAACCCCCTGTTCTTCGGCCAGCGTGTGTTCTTCTCCTTCTTTCGATCAATTACAACACTAAATGGACTCTAATGACTCCCAAAAAATTACAGACTCTTCTCAATACATTAATGCTCATATACATGTGAGCAATTACATTTTCATCAACAAATTGAAGAGTAAAAAATTTCCAAAACCGTAATATATCCATTTCAACACCCATGCAAATTCATTTTCAAAATGCTACCCACCATGATCAAATTAAAGCAAATTAGGTGCCCAAACTTGCTCTGATACCAATTGAAAGTGTTAATATCTAAAAAACGGAAGCAATTCTTGATCTTAGGCACATAAGAAGCTCAATTTGATCACCAAAGACATACTGTTCATATGAAGAAAAACAGAGACACCTTGCCTACCTTGTTTCAATGGAGAAATTGGTTGGATTAGCTTCTTGTTTTTCTTCACCAATGAGTCGCAAACCACCAAAGGATCTTCCTTGCTATCCTCAAGCCTTTGGAACGGACTGTGGGATCCTCAAGTGATGGAATTTTAGAGAGAAAGCTTAAAAAACAAGCTTATGAAAGTGGGTGGTGTGAGTATGGATTTTGGCAGAATTTCAGTACCTCTCTTGCTTGAAACTTTCAGCCTTTTTCTTCAATTATATAGAGGGATTAAACATGAAGAAAAGGCCCAGGGTTTGACACCAAACCAACTCAAAATTTATGGAGTATTAAGTGGCTTAAGAGAGGGGAGTGCATGGGTTTAGTCACCATGCACTCCACCTCCTAAAAATCAAATTCATTTTGATTTTTATTAATTCAAGATTATCTTGAATTAATCCACTAACTAACTTAATTTAATTAATCTGAAATTTGAAATTATTTTCAATTTCCTAAATTTTAAATTAATTCAAAATTAATTTAAAAAAATAATAATTAATTAATTAATTAATTATTAATTTAATATCTTAATATTAAATTAATATTTTGCCACTTTACCCGAACATTTTCAAAATGTTATTTTCCCTATCATGAATTCCTATTCATGTTCTCAGTATTTAAATCATATTTAAATATTAAAATCCATACATACTTGGTTTTCACAAAACCCGACGTATCGTCAACACCTATCACTTCTATTCATTTTTCTCATCATGAACTTAAAAGTAATTCATATTTAATCCATCATATTGTTTTAAAGGTTAGTCTCGAGCTAGCTGAAGGTGTTCATATAACACATACGGATGCAATTTTAGGATCGGAGGCACTTAACTACATCAATTTTAGAAAATGAAAACATGTTGTCCAAATACCGTAAACAGAGAGCGGAATTTTTACCAACCTTTTTGGAGACCGATTCAACAACTCCCTTTGATTCCTTTGATCACGAACGGTGTGTGGACCACCTATTGTGTCTTCCCTACTATTCTCCGGGCCAACAACGACTTGTGGGAGTCTATAGAGATAGGGAATGGGAAGGGAATGCTTGAAGGTTCAAGCACTAGAGAGATATATGGAGATGAGTGAGTTTGAGACCAAAATCCAGCAGCATAACAATATGGAAATGGCTCTCTTAACTCTTAATCTGATTTTGCATCTACTTATAGAGATATTCCATGCAAGGAAAGGCCTCAAGATGCAAGACACATGGTTGTAATGCAAGCCAAAGTGGATTCTAGGTGTTGAAGTCACAACACATGGAACAAGTGCATGGATGTGTTGTATTCCACTTTGTATCAACATACAAGAGTGGAAATCCATCTAAATCCACTAAGTTTTATCCTCAATCAAATTTTGCTTGCATTATAATTCAAATTCCAATTCCAAATTGAAATTGATTTCATGGCAATTAATTAGAAACATTTCCAATTAATTTGTTATGATTAATCCAATTAATCATTGACACATTGTGCAATCTAATTATATATGATTCCTAGTATTTAAAACACTTTTAAATACATAATCTCTCATTTTTCAATTTAATTCATAATTAAATATTGTGTCAAACACAATTTACGAAAATGCCCTTTTTCCCGATTTTGAACAATTCAAAGAATCTTATCTTATTGTTCTAGGCTTTATTTCGATATAAGCTAGTAGGGGGACCTAATGGACCTATAGAACATGGGCTCCAACAATTCGAGGCTAACCGACTAATCTCATTAACCAAGCTTAACCAACATTCGTTAACTACCGGGACACTCCACTATAGCCTGGTAGTTGCACTCCCCTCACTATAGATATATTTCCGTCCACTTGATTTAACCATGTTCAGTAAGTCGATCCTTCACAGGTTGTTCGTAGCTCTAGCTAGGTTAAATGACTGTTTTACCCCTATTGTACTTCTAGTTCCTTAAGTCCCACTGATCCTCTAATGAACAATTGGTTTATGGTCCAACCAATAAACCGAGTCCCTCTCGGGCCAATGAGAGGGCGGGATCCCTTTGTTCAAGCCCCAGAGTCAGCACTTAGGGGAACAACCTCTCTACTATCCCTAATTTGGGTAGGAGTGAATTCCTTCTCGCACGACTATGTCCCCAGCTATCTACCCGTTTCTATCCCTGAAATGGGAGGCTTATTGAGCCGGCGATACTGAGCCACTCTCACCTATGAAGATCTAAGGATAAGCCCGAATAAACAGGAGTTCATAGTTAGCTCAGGATTAAGATCGAGTTACCTAGGTCATCACATGAAATAGTCAGTCTTGTCAGTAAACAGTGTTATAAAGCGAGAGCGACTTATTTCTCGATCCTGGTCTTATGCAAACTCATTGAATAGGACGCCCCCACTCGCTTGTCTCTACATGGACGATTTAGGATCACATCATCTATACTATCTATAAAGTGGGCCGCATCTCATAGTGTCCCCAGAATAAGGTACCCAACCCTATCCCTATACTATAGACCGTTTTGGCTATTACTCAAGCTTGATCCACTTTTATATCTCTACATAAAGCTCAAGTGTTCATCCTATACCCATGGATCTTAGTTTATTGGATTTAAGTTATCTAATGTGCAATTTACTTATTCAGTAATGACTTTACTGAATTAATCTCGATAACGACTTTATCGAACAAGTATATAATTTTGTTTAACATTCACTATCTACGAGTTTTAGGGCACCAATCCCGACATTGGCAAGGGGACCTAATGGACCTACAGATCATGGGCTCCAACGGTATGAGGTTAAACTAATCAAACTCTTTTAAGCTCGTTAACCAACATCCGTTAACTACTGGGACACTCCACTATAGCCTAGTAGTTGAACTCCCCTCACTGTAGATATATTTTTGTCCATTCGATATAACCATGATTAGTAAGTCAATCCTTCATAGGTCGTTCGTTACTATAGACAGGTCAAATGTCTGTTTTACCCCTATAGTACATCTTAGTTCCTTAAGTCTACTGGTTCTCTATTGAACAGTTTGTTTATGGTCCAACCATAAAACAACATCCCTCTCAAGCCAATGAGAGGGTGGGGCCCCCTATTCAAGCCTCGAACTCAACACTTAAGGGAACAACCTTTCTACTGTCCCTGTATCGAGTATGAGTGATTTTCGTTTTGCTTTACTACGTCCGCAACCATCCATCTAAAGTTATCCCCAAAATGGTAGGAATATTGAATGATACTTTTATGACCACTCCACCCATGCAGAATGATACTTTTATGACCACTCCACCCATGCAGATTAAAGGATAACCTTAAATGAACAGAAGTTTATAATAAGCTCGGGATTAAGATCGAGTTACCTAGGTCATCGCATGAAATAATCAGTCTTAACAGTAAACGATGTTTATAAAGTAAGGGTGACTTATTTCTCGGTCCAGTCTTGTGTAAACATCTTTTACACAGGATGCCCCTACTTGCATGTCATTACACAAACGAACCAGGATCACGTCGTTTGCTTTATTACCAAAGCAGGCCGCATCCATAGTGTTACCAGAACATGGTACCCAACCTTATTCATTTACTATAGACCATTTAGGTTATATACTCGAACTTGATCCATGTCTATATTCATGATATAGTTCGAGTATCTCATGTTATAACCATGGATATTTCTATTCGATTATTAAGATATTAATAAACATTTTTCACTGAATAACATCTTTATTAATATAAATGATAACAAAACTTGAGTTCTAGGACATAAACCCAACCAACAATGTATCTTTTGAAATCAATAAAGTGTTTATATTCAAAAGAAATTTCCATATATGTTCTGCTGAACTTGAAAATAATATGTTTATGTTAAGACCAAATGAAACAAAAGTTGTTTATAATACTGAAATGTTCAAAACAGCACAAACCCAAAATAAAAGACAAAAGGTTTCTCAAGATACCCTTCTATGGCATCTAAGACTGGGACCATAAATCAAAAACGTATTGAAAGGCTTGTTAAGAGTGGACTTTTAAACGAGTTAGAAGATGACTCATTACCACCATGTGAGTCCTATCTAGAAGGTAAAATGACTCAACGACCTTTCTCTGAAAAAGGTCAAAGAGCCAAAGAAACCCTCGAGCTTATACATTCTGACCCCTGTGGTCCCATGAATGTTAAAGCACGAGGAGGATATGAATATTTCATCAGTTTCATTGATGATTATAAAAGGTATGAGTATGTTTACCTAATGGTTCAAAAGTCAGAAGCTCTTGAAAAATTCAAAGAGTATAAAGCTGAAGTTGAAAATTAGTTAGGTAAATCTATCAAAACTCTACGATCTAATCGAGGAGGGGAGTACATGGATTTAGAATTCCATGACTACTTGATTGGATATGGTTCGATCTATGATGAGTTATGCATAACTGCCTGATTCATTTTGGGGTTTTGCAGTGGAAACCGCTGCATATATTTTAAACATGGTTCCCTCTAAAAGTGTTTAAGAAACACCTTACGAATTATGGAGAGGACATAAAGGGAGTTTACGACACTTCAGAATTTGGGGATGTCTAGCACATGTGTTGGTGCAGAAACAAAAGAAATTGGAACGACGTTCAAGTTGAAGGGATAAAAGCCCCACGCAGCGGAAAGTATTACCAAACCTACTCAGAGTCTTAGATTCTAATTGAAATACCAATACAATTTGCAAAATATTACAGCAATAAATCTATATTTAATGGGCTGTACATAGGCTATAAACATGCTAAAAGATCAACTAGATTGATCCTAGTGATCAAGGATTTCATAGAAAACTTACTTTTGTAGAAAGCCTTGATCAATTCCCCTTTTCTTGCCAATAAGATTGAAAATGCAGCAACCCTCTTGTGCGAACACCACCAATCGGCTACACCGGTATATCTCTAAGACTTCTTGAAGCAGGAGACTTGTGGGAGTCTTTTGGGAGAGATCTCTGAGAGAAGGAGAGACAATGAGATGCCTTTCACCCCACCCCAGGGGTCCTATATATAGGTAAAGGCCAAGACCTTTTCCTAATAGGAAAAGGTCTAGGAATAAGTTCAAATCTATTATCTGAACAATATCTAATTTTAATAATTAATTAATTCCATAATTAATTAATTACCCAATTAAATATCACATATTTAATCTTAGGGATTTTATTAAAATTAAAATTAATATGAATCCAATTCATATTAAATTTATTTGAACTCTTTCAAATATTTTCTTTCCTAACAGGAAAAGGTCTCTAATTTTAATAATTAATTAATTCCATGATTAATTAATTACCCAATTAAATATCATATATTTAATCTTAGGGATTTTATTAAAATTAATATGAATCCAATTCATATTAAATTTATTTGAACTCTTTCAAATATTTTCTCTCAAGAATTAATTTTTGAAATTAATTCAAAAATTATATTATAAAGTTTCATAAACTTTATATTATAATGCATCAATATACATTATACGATTCCCCAAATAAATTGAACACTTTCAATTTACAATTTATATTTGTTTGCTTCTAGTCTTTTTACGAGCTACCAGTGGGACCTAATGGACCTACAGATCAGAAGCTCCAACGATACGAGACTAATCGGCTTAAACTCATTAACCAAGTTAGTCTCCATTCGTTAACTGTGGGTCATTCCACTAAAGACCCTCAGCTGCACTCTTCTCACTGCAGAATATTTCTGTGTCCACGGATATCGACCAATACTACAAGTCAGTCCTTCACGTGTGTTCGTATCCCAGTTGGGTCAAATTACCGTTTTACCCCTGGTTTACATCTTTGTCCTTAAGTCCCCAGTGCTCCTCTAATGAACAACCTGTTTGAGGTCCAACCAACAAACAGAAGTCCCTCTCGTGCCATAGAGAGGGTTGGGCCCATTGTTCAAGTCCCGGAGACACCACTTAAGGGAACACATCTCTACTTACCCTAGAGTCGGGAAGGAGTGAATTCCATCTTGTGTGATTATGTTCCCAGCTCCCCACTCGGTATTGTCCCCAAAATGGTAGGCTTATTGAGTCGGCGTGCTGGCCACTCTCACCCATACATATCAAAGGACAACTCCTCGTGAACAGGAGTCCATAATCCACTCAGGATTGAGACTGAGTTGTCTAGGTCATCCTAGTGAAATAGAAACCAAGCCAACTAACGGTGTTACAGTTAGTGGTTAACTATTTCGCGGTCCGGTCTTATGCAAACTCATTGCATAGGATACCCCCACTCGCATGTCAACTACATGAACGCGTTGGATCATAGCGTTTGTATCATAATACAAAGTGGGTCGTATCCATAATGTCACCAGGATAAGGTACCCAGGCTTATCCCTATACTATAGACCTTTTAGGTTGTTACTTGAACATCGATCCCCGTATGTCACTATATACTAGTTCAAGTTACATACAAACAACCTTGGATCTTAGTTTATTGGATTTGGGTCAAATAGTGCAATATTAAACAATAACATTTTATTGCATAAACTAAATAAGAATTTATTGAACACAAGTATAAAATTTGTTTACATTCACTATCTACGAGTTTTAGGGCATAAAACCCAACAAACTCCCACTTGAACTAAAACTCTAGTTTAGTGGGATGTACAACAATCTATTCAGCAGTGGGTGTATAAATACATGTACAAAACATATACAATGTACAAATACAATAAACTAGGGCATCATTATACCCATTACATAATGGTATCACTATACTCATTACATTTCTCCCACTTGCCCTAGATTTCATCTTTGCACATAACTCGTAGGCCTAGACCTTCTAGATGACCCTCATACCCTTTAGCCGAGAGAGCCTTTGTGAATATTTCAATTTAATTCAATGTGCTTGCTTGTCTTGGGCTGCAAAGTTCTTATGAATTTGCCACAGCACCACTGTATCACCATAAAGTCTGATGGGCAAGTTCACATTTGGAACACATTCCAAATCAGTCAAGAACTTTCTAAGCCTTACAATCTCTATCGCTGCTTCATAAGAAGCTATATTTTCGGCCTATATGGTCAAGACTGTAATTATGCCACACTATAGTTCCTTTGTAAAGTTTGACCATGGATACTGATTGATATGTGCTGATTATCCCTACATCATAACAGATGTCAGGCCTCGTGCAAAGCATTACATACATTAAGCTGCCCACAGCGGAGGCGTAGGGAATCTGTCTCATATCCTCAATCTCTTGAGGTGTCTTAGGACACTATTCCTTAGACAAGTGAACCCCATGCCTGAAAGGTAATAAGCCCTTCTTGGAGTTCTGCATCGAATATCGGGACAACATTTTGTCAATATACGTTGCTTGAGACAGGGCTAGCGTTTTGTTCTTCCGATCCCGGATTATTTGGATTCCAAGAACATATTCGGCCTCTCCTAAATCTTTCATTTGGAATTGAGTCGCTATCCATTCTTTTACGTCAGACAGATATCCTTATCAGTCTTAAAATCCATGTCAGTGTATCCTGTAAGGATCAAATCCTTAGTCCCATACACGAGCATATAGTTCCTTTTTCTCCTCAGATACTTGAGGATATTCTTAACGGTTTTCCAGTGATCAAATCTTTGGATTAGATTGATACTTACTGACAATCTCTATTGCATAGGGCATTCGTCTCATGTCCTCAACTTCTTGAGGTGTCTCAGGAAACAGTTTCTTAGACAAAATGAATTCCACGCCTGAAAGGTAATGAACCCTTCTTGGAATTCTGCATCTTATATCTAACTAACATCTCGTAGATATAAGACACTTGAGACAAGGCTAGCTTTTTGTTCTTATGGTTCCTAACGATTTGGATCCGAAGAACAAACTTTAGCTTCTCCCAAATTTTCATTTGGAAATGAGCTGCTAGCTTATTTTACTAGTCAGTAAGATAACCTACATCATTCCCAATGATTAGGATATCAATCACATACAATACTAATAAAGCTACTGAACTATTGACGATCTTCTTGTAAAGACAAGATTCATCAATGTTCTTGATCAAAGGCAAAAGATTTGATCACAGTATCAAATCTTATATTCCAAGATCGAATTGCTTAGGTCAATCCATGAATGGATCACTTAAGCTTGCAAACCCCTTTTGCTTCTGATCTTGCTAAATGAACCATTCTGCTTGAGACATGTAGATACTATTCTCAAGCTTACCATTCAAAAGGGTAGTCTTGACATCCATTCTAAATGGACAAGAGTTCTAACAGACTTCAACATGACGACAGGAGATAAGAATTTCTTACAGTCCCCTGTCTCTGGGTATAACCCTTTTGCCATAAGTCTAACCATAAGATTATGTCTCATTTCTTCTTGTAGATTCATTTGATAGATCTACAAGATTCTAGATGGAATTGAAATCACATATTTCAATTCCGGGTCCATCAATTTAATCCAATTGGTTCTTATTAACATCATTCATCGCCTTGCTCTAAGACAATGAATCCTCTAAATCATCATCAGGTATGACGATCTGGGCTTTTATTAAGCCCATGTAACGGTCAGATTGTAGAACAATCCTCCCACTATATTGAGGCACTCTCAACTTTTGAGATAGATGTAACTAACCAGTTGTGTTGACCCCGTCAACAACTCTTGTTAATGGTTCATTACTTTAATCCAATTGGTTCTTGTTAACATCAAACATTGTCCTGCTCTAAGACAATGAATCCTTAAAACCATCATCAAGTATGATGATCTGGGCTTCAATTAAGCCCATGGAACGGTCAGATTGTAGAACAACCCTCCCACTTCATTGAGGCACTTTCAACTCTTGAGATAGATGTAACTAACCAGTTGTATTGGCCTTATCAACAACTCTTGTTAAAGGTCCAGCATCATCAACAACTCTTGTTGATATTTATGTAGCTTCATCAGTTAATTTACTTAAAACGACCTTACTTTGTGGCTTATTATTTCTTATGCGGTATTCTTCTGAGAATGTAGAATTTGT
Organism: Luffa aegyptiaca; assembly: GCA_017139565.1. Taxonomy (NCBI): domain Eukaryota; kingdom Viridiplantae; phylum Streptophyta; class Magnoliopsida; order Cucurbitales; family Cucurbitaceae; genus Luffa; species Luffa aegyptiaca. The sequence continues at coordinate 28,432,496 of CM029403.1, forward strand.
CGGTACAAATTCTTTATTTTTTTTTGGATTGAAGAAGTATCCACATCTTTCGTTTTCATGGGGTAGCCTACGAATAGGTATACTGTTGAACAGTGTTCCAATTTCTTTTTGGGTTAGTCACAAGCACGTGTGTTGAACTCCCCAAAATAACGTAAACTACTTTTACGTCTTATCCACAATCCAAAAGATGTTTCAGAAACACTTTTGATGGAACGTTGTTCGAAATATGTGCTGCAGTCAACACTGCATGACCCCAAAACGAGTCAGGCAAATGAGCAAAGCTCGTAATGAATTGAACCGTATCCAATAGGGTTCTATTTCTCCTATCTGATACACCGTTTCCTTAAGGCGCTTCAGGGGTAGTTGAGATGTAATTCCATGTTCTATCAAATAGTCTTGGAATCTCAAGTCTCATCTACTCTACACCTCGATCAGATCGAAGTGTTTTTATCATCTCACCTAACAAGTTTCCAACTTCAGTCTCAAACCACTTTGAATTTATCAAGAGCTTTAGACTTATGTTGCATTAGGTTGAGATACACATACCTTGAATAATTATCTATAATATAGATGAATTATTCATGCCCTCCCACTGCTTTAACATATTAGACCACAAGGATCCAAATGTACGAGCTCTAAGGGCTCTTTGGCTCTTTTAGTTCTTTTCCAATAAAAGATCTATCAGTCATATTGCCCATAAGGCATGACTTAATTGGTATTAGAGAGTGTTCTTCTAACTAACTTAGAAGTATACTCTAGGCTAAGCTCCCAATCATATTGAGATCAAAACCAGTCTAATACCTTAAGAACCAAAGAAAGGTATTTCCTTTAGGAGAAATCTTTTGCCTTTCTTTTCTTTGAGTAGTAGCAGCCTCAGGTAACGTAGTGTTTATGACTGCCTTACTCTTGATCAGTCTTAAAAACATTTATGTTATTTTTCAATTCAGCTGAACAAAAGTTAACTCCCTTTCTTGAAATGAACTGCGTTAGCAGGGAAAAGTAAAGAGTAACATTGTTCCAGCCAATAAGATACAGAAATCAAATTTCTTTTGATCTTAGGAATTATATACACATTATCTAATAATATGTATTTGCTCTCACTGGGAAAAATAACTTAAACGTTCCCATTGCTACAGCCAAGATAACCTCTCTAGTTCAAAACTTTGAGAGTTATCTAAATAGCATCAAGCTGTTGCCAGGGATTCATTCCTTTCAATAAGAAGAACAAACGTGATTTGTGACTATGAATCAAGTATTCGGGTAGAATCACCATTTTTCACAAATTACGCTTCCAAGACTAGTAAATTGAATTTACTGTCTTTGGACAAGTCTTCTTTGGCTGAGCAAGGCTCAATGTCGCATTCATTAATAACACTTCTTAATGAATTAAACATTTGGGGCATGAGAACATTTCTCTGTTAAGACTAATCTTAAAATATTCGCCACAAATTAATCGTTTAAGTTTGTTGTATAATCACCGTTATAGGCGTAAGACTATGCACATATTCAATCATTGAATTGAAATAACAAATTACTTGATTATTAATCGCACTAACCCATTACAAGAGCAATACAAACAATTGCATGTAATCCAATCGGTATAGCAAAAACAAACAATCATAGAACCCTAAGACTATTGATTTAGTTTTGCAACGATGTTTCAGAGGTTTAGAGCAACAGCCACCGAAGGGTGATCAGCTACTCCTCCTTTGAAATGAGACACTTCTCAGCTAATTCTAATTCCGGAATAACTCATATTCCTATAGGCATTAGCCACCGTTATTTGGTCAAGGATTTGTTAACAACACTTAACTCATCCTTGTAAGTGTAACCCTCCCACTTTCAGATCCCAGAGGCACGCACCAACAGGCCACCGAAGGGAAAGACAACTGTTGGTAATTAGCCTAAGTGACCCTATCCTTTCCAGGAGTTCACGGTGTTACGAATCTTATGATCAGACCCTCCGAAGGGATGGTTGCTCCAGGACAACACGCAGGCGGATCATAAGACTCTCACGGTGTGACCTATGGGTGGAGACCGAGGGATACGTTGACACGTGTCCCGCTCCCACTTACTATGGGCACTTTCCCCATTCACCTTGTTATTGACTCATGCAAACACTTTCCGAAGGGAGGTCGCGCTAAAACGACACGAAGCCGAGCATGGATCTCACGTTGCAAATATAGGGACGTAGGAGCAAAAACTCGATTTAAATCAAGTTTTGATTTTACCTCCCACTAAAGTGACCTACCGTATATTTTAGGGTTTATTAACCTAGATAAATCCGGCTAATTCAATTTATCTAAGTCTAATCCTATTATAACTATTATAATGAGAATTGTAATGTTCTAGGTGAATTAAACTCTTTTAACAAACCTAGCAACACCGTATGCTAACATGACTATGGTCATTTCAACTCAGGTTCCGGGTTTGTTCCCAGGTAGCAGGTGTTCCGTAAACCGTCAGCTTAAATACCTCCAGCCTTAGACAGAACGTAACCGGGAGAGTTCCCTTTTAACCATAGTAATGTAAAGTCTTTACTCTAAAGATCTAGGTGTATTAAACTCTTTTAATAAACCTAGTGACATTGCATGCTAACATTTAACCATGATTAATTCAACTCCGGTATTCCGGGTCAGTTCCCAGGTAGGAGGTGTTCCGTAAACCGTCAACTTAAGTACCCCCAACCTTAGACAGAACTTTACCGGTAGAGTTCCCTTATAATCATAGTAATGTTTGTCCTACTTAGTAAGTTAAAACTATTTTTTAAAAAACTAAGCAAGACTTAATTCTAATCCTATTAGAATTAACGAGATCTTAGGTCTAATTAATTTTAAACATTTTAAAATTAATACATTTACCTATGATCCTATGTTTGCATGCAATTTTTATTATAGGTTGACGGTTTCTAATCATCAATTTTAAACTATTCAAAATTTTAATGATTAGCCCTATAATCATGCATACGATAGTTTTAAAATAATTAACAATCATATTCAAATTAATATAATAAAACTATATATATTGCCTTGCATTGCATGAAATTAATATAACAATTATATTAAACTATGGATGTTTCATGCCCAATGCAACTTTGATTTCCATTATTAATAAATTAACAATTAAAATATTACCAAAAATGGTAAATCAAAGTAGCATACTGCAAACAATTTTATTAAATATAATTATATATATTTAACTAGGTAATTGTATGCATCATGCTTATCATTTTTCATGATTTTAATATAACTCAACTATATATTAAAAACTCATGAAAATAAACCATGCATTTCAATCCATTCATTATAACTAATTATAATATATATAAAATGCATGAGCATGCTTTATAACCTAAGGTGGGATTTTAGATCTAAATGACATCCATAAAGCATTTAAATAGCGTATAAACCGATTAATTGGCCCCTAGGATAAAATAAAGCACATAAATTACAATAATTGAGCTATTTTATCCTATTACAGTCAACTGCAGCTCCGAACCGGACCAAAACCGCTCCAAACGTGCCAAAACCGTCCAAACCGGGTCAAAACCGCCAAAAAATGGGTCAAAACCGCTTGAACCAGCTGGAAAACCACTGCCCAGTCAACGAACCGGTCAATTCTCGCTTGAACCGGATGAACCGGTCAAAGACCAACGAACCGCGCCTCTAAAACCTCTGGACCGGACCGCTCCAGCGAACCACACGCGTGAAAAAAATGCGATCATATATGCACAAGTCACAACTCGAACCTGTGACCTCGACGAGACTAACCCAACGATCAAACCACCAAGCTGCATCCATGTTTTGAGTCTTGAATTACGCGGTTTGTATTTACCTTATATTTGTTTATTTAATAATTCGAATTTCTGCACTGTTCCAGCCGCTGTTCTTCGTCGTTTTCCGCCGTTTTTGGAAAAATTTGGTCCCGATCTTCATCGTTCTTCAATCTAAACTAGACCCGAACTTACAGAGACTCGATTTACATATTATGCCCAAAAAACGCAGGGGCCTTTACATTGAACCATTCAAGAAAACGTAAATCTATGGCCAAATTAATCGAAACCATTTATACGCAAACCATAACATTCATAATGCATAAATCCCACCAAGAACAAATTGCAAATTCCAATTTAAAATCAAGAACAACTGATTTGGCTCTGATACCAATTGAAGGGATAAAAGCCCCACGCAGCGGAAAGTATTACCAAACCTACTCAGAGTCTTAGATTCTAATTGAAATACCAATACAATTTGCAAAATATTACAGCAATAAATCTATATTTAATGGGCTGTACATAGGCTATAAACATGCTAAAAGATCAACTAGATTGATCCTAGTGATCAAGGATTTCATAGAAAACTTACTTTTGTAGAAAGCCTTGATCAATTCCCCTTTTCTTGCCAATAAGATTGAAAATGCAGCAACCCTCTTGTGCGAACACCACCAATCGGCTACACCGGTATATCTCTAAGACTTCTTGAGGCAGGAGACTTGTGGGAGTCTTTTGGGAGAGATCTCTGAGAGAAGGAGAGACAATGAGATGCCTTTCACCCCACCCCAGGGGTCCTATATATAGGTAAAGGCCAAGACCTTTTCCTAATAGGAAAAGGTCTAGGAATAAGTTCAAATCTATTATCTGAACAATATCTAATTTTAATAATTAATTAATTCCATAATTAATTAATTACCCAATTAAATATCACATATTTAATCTTAGGGATTTTATTAAAATTAAAATTAATATGAATCCAATTCATATTAAATTTATTTGAACTCTTTCAAATATTTTCTTTCCTAATAGGAAAAGGTCTCTAATTTTAATAATTAATTAATTCCATGATTAATTAATTACCCAATTAAATATCATATATTTAATCTTAGGGATTTTATTAAAATTAATATGAATCCAATTCATATTAAATTTATTTGAACTCTTTCAAATATTTTCTCTCAAGAATTAATTTTTGAAATTAATTCAAAAATTATATTATAAAGTTTCATAAACTTTATATTATAATGCATCAATATACATTATACGATTCCCCAAATAAATTGAGCACTTTCAATTTACAATTTATATTTGTTTGCTTCTAGTCTTTTTACGAGCTACCAGTGGGACCTAATGGACCTACAGATCAGAAGCTCCAACGATACGAGACTAATCGGCTTAAACTCATTAACCAAGTTAGTCTCCATTCGTTAACTGTGGGTCATTCCACTAAAGACCCTCAGCTGCACTCTTCTCACTGCAGAATATTTCTGTGTCCACGGATATCGACCAATACTACAAGTCAGTCCTTCACGTGTGTTCGTATCCCAGTTGGGTCAAATTACCGTTTTACCCCTGGTTTACATCTTTGTCCTTAAGTCCCCAGTGCTCCTCTAATGAACAACCTGTTTGAGGTCCAACCAACAAACAGAAGTCCCTCTCGTGCCATAGAGAGGGTTGGGCCCATTGTTCAAGTCCCGGAGACACCACTTAAGGGAACACACCTCTACTTACCCTAGAGTCGGGAAGGAGTGAATTCCATCTTGTGTGATTATGTTCCCAGCTCCCCACTCGGTATTGTCCCCAAAATGGTAGGCTTATTGAGTCGGCGTGCTGGCCACTCTCACCCATACAAATCAAAGGACAACTCCTCGTGAACAGGAGTCCATAATCCACTCAGGATTGAGACTGAGTTGTCTAGGTCATCCTAGTGAAATAGAAACCAAGCCAACTAACGGTGTTACAGTTAGTGGTTAACTATTTCGCGGTTCGGTCTTATGCAAACTCATTGCATAGGATACCCCCACTCGCATGTCAACTACATGAAAGCGTTGGATCATAGCGTTTGTATCATAATACAAAGTGGGCCGTATCCATAGTGTCACCAGGATAAGGTACCCAGCCTTATCCCTATACTATAGACCTTTTAGGTTGTTACTTGAACATCGATCCCCGTATGTCACTATATACTAGTTCAAGTTACATACAAACAACCTTGGATCTTAGTTTATTGGATTTGGGTCAAATAGTGCAATATTAAACAATAACATTTTATTGCATAAACTAAATAAGAATTTATTGAACACAAGTATAAAATTTGTTTACATTCACTATCTATGAGTTTTAGGGCATAAAACCCAACACAAGTATATGCCTTTTTTATAGAATACCCTAAAGAAACAAAAGGAGGTCTGTTTTATGATCCTCAAGACAACAAGGTAATTGTTTCGACCAATGCCACATTCCTTGAGGAAGATTATATGAAAAATCATCAAACACGTAGCAATCTAATACTTAAAGAAATTTCCAAGGAAACTACAAACAAACAAACAAAAGTTGTTAGCGAAGTTGGTCCTTCGAAACCATCTCAAGATATGAGTATGCCTCGTCGTAGTGGGAGGGTTATAATTCAACTTGACTGATACATGGGTTTAACTGAAACTCAATTCATCATACCCGATGATGAAGTAGAGGATCCATTGTCTTATAAACAAGCAATGTGTCATAAGGATAAGGACCAGTGGGTCAAAGCCATGAACCTTGAGATAGAATCCATGCATTTTAACTTAGTGTGGGAACTTGTAGATCAACCAAGTGATGTACAATCTATCGGTTGCAAGTGGATCTATAAGAGAAAACGAGGCTAAACAGGCAAGGTACAAACCTTCAAAGCCATGGTGGCTAAAGGTTATAACCAAAGTGAAGGAATTGATTTCGATGAAACCTTCTCACCAATAGCGATGTTAAAGTCGACAAGAATACTCCTTTCCATTGCCACTCTCTATAATTATGAAATTTGGCAAATGCATGTCAAGACTGCGTTTCTGAACGGTAATCTTGACGAGAGTATTTACATGATCCAACCAGAAGGGTTCATAGTCCAGGGAGAAGAACAAAAAGTTTGCAAGCTTAGCAAATTCATCTATGGATTGAAACAAGCCTCAAGATCTTGGAATAAAAGATTTGACACTGTAATCAAATCATATGGTTTTGAACAATGTGTAGATGAACCTTGAGTATATAAAAGGATCATTGATTCTACTGTAGTTTTCTTAATTCTGTATGTTGATGACATCCTGCTTATAGGAAATGTAGTGGGAGTATCGTCTGATGTTAAGCAGTGGCTAGGAGCTAAATTCCAAATGAAGGATTTGGTAGAAGCTCAATATGTTCTGGGGATCCAAATACTTAGAGATCGAAAGAACAGATTACTAGCACTGTCTCAAGCATCCTATATCGATAAAATTCAGATTCAATATTTGATGCAAAATTTCATAAGGGGATTGTTGTCCTTTAGACATGGAATGCACCTATCAAAGGAACAAAGTCCAAAAACACCTCAAGAAGTTGAGGATATGAAACGAATTCCTTACGCATCAGCGGTCGGAAGTAAAATGTATGCAATGCTATGCACACGTCCCGACATATGCTATGCAATAGGTGTTGTCAGCATATATCAGTCCAATCTGGGTCAGACACATTGGACTCCCGTTAAGAATATCCTCAAATACTTGAGGAGAACAAGAGACTATTCGCTGGTGTATGGATCTAAGGATTTGATCCTTACTGGATACACTGACTCAGATTTTCAAACTGACATAGACTCTAGGAAATCTACATCTGGATCTGTGTTCACTCTCAATGGAGAAACAGTAGTGTGGAGAAGTATTAGACAAGGATGTATTGTCGACTCCACAATGGAAGCTGAATATGTTGTAGCCTGTGAAGCATCAAAAGAAGCAGTATGGCTTGGAAAAATTCTTAATGAGTTAGAAGTTGTTCCTAACATGCACTTGCCTGTCACTCTCTATTGTGACAATAGTGTGGCAGTTGCAAATTCGAAGGAACCTCGAAGCCATAAACGGGGAAAGCACATTGAACGCAAATACCATCTCATCAGGGAGATAGTATAGAGAGGAGACGTGATCCTCACCTAGATAGCCTCGGAGCAGAACAGGGCTGATCCATTTACAAAACCCCTCTCGACTAAAGTGTTTGAGGGACATCTCTAGAGTTTAGGACTACGAGTTTTTAGCATAAGATATATTGTTGAGTCACATAACAATATTGTAATCTCACTTGAGTTATTGTCCAAGTGGGAGTTTGTTGGGGTTTATGTCCTAGAACTCAAGTTTTGTTATCATTTATATGAATAAAGATGTTATTCAGTGAAATTGTTTATTTTGTATCTTGAAATCCAATAGAAACATCCATGGTTATAATATGAGATACTTGAACTATATCATGGATATAGACAGGGATCAAGTTCAAGTATATAACCTAAATTGTCTATAATAAATGAATAAGGTTGGGTACCTTGTTCTGGTAACACTATGGATGCGGCCTACTTTGCGAATGAGGCAAACAACGTGATCCTGGATCGTTCATCTAGAGACATGCAAGTAGGGGCATCCTGTGTAAAAGATGTTTACACAAGACAGGTGATAACTCTCCAAAAGGGAGTTATTTAGGCCTTAGTTCTATAGTATTTTGTGTGTCATTTGTGTTAAATATGGTTGCTTTTAGATGAATATTATATGTTTTAACCCATTTGGAAGAATGGAGGCTTTGGAAGTTATTTTGTGCAGAAAATATTGCTGAGCGACTTGAGAGAGCAATTTCCATGATCCAGCAAAACTGGGAGCAAAACTGCCACATAACAGCTCGTTATCCATTTTAATAAAGTGGCGTTAGCTGAATGAATTACGGATCTAAGAAGCCTGGAGAGCCTGCAACATGTCCAATTCAACCTAATTAGGTTAAACCTCGTCTTATAAAAGGAGTAGCCATCAAAGATAAAGTCATTCACGATTGGGAGACCGAATCAATCGGCCGGAGGCCGAATTGACTGCAGAATGGAGATCTAAGAAGACCATTTGCGATTCCACTCAAGAAGGCGAAGTTCTTCCATGTTCTTGGTGGTTTGGAGCAGTCGTTTCATCCCCATTTCCTGAAAAGGATTAGTATTTCTTGTGTATTTCGTATTATGGATGTGCTTATTGAGATTGTAACGTGTTTTATGTTTTCAATCATGAACTAATTGCTTTGTAGGCATGGGTTAAGAATTATGTGATTGTTATATTTATAAAATCTGGAAATTCTATTTGATTATGTCATCTTGAATTATTGTTGTTCTTTAATTTCATTATGTGCCCGCCTAGCTAGCCGGTATGTATAGCTTCTCCTAGTTTCAGGGATGATTTAGGAGTTGTGTGGCAATAATTCACGCTAGATCATTGTGTATTGGTGAACGCCAGCGACTGAGTTAGGGATAGCCAGTTGCCTAGTGCTTGATCGGTAGAGCTTCATTGGAGTTGAAATATATTAAAAAAAATCCGAAGTTCCGGGAGGATCTCGCTGATAATACTGCATGAGACTGACGGATCAAAAGAATTGCTGGAGCATCTTTATAAAAAATTACAGAAGTCTTAACCTGTGTCTGTTTCCATTCTGTTTTCTCTAGTCGTAATCATTTACTGCTTTCATATTTCTTTTGTTTCAGCATTTTAAAAACCCAATCAATCTAACCAACCTTTTGAAATCACTAAAAAGGCAAATTAAATCAATAGAGGTAGGCATTTCAAGACCCTGTAGATACGATAAATACTTATCACTTGCTGCTAGATTGTGTATACTTGCACAGTATTCTGGAGTTAATTTATCCCATATTTTTAACCACTTCAGAATTGCAACAAGTTTTTGGCGCCATTGCCAGGGACTTGAAATTGTTTTATTTGATTGATTTTTTTGTGTATTTTTTTTTTTGGTGATTTGGTGCGTGAACTTTTTGATTGTTTCTTTTTGTTTTGTAGGTGTGACTTTGGTGTATGAGCGATCCCCTTGCGATTAGATTTTCAAGAAGTTCAAGTGAAACTCGAAGAGGAATCGTGCGATGCAGCAAAATAATCAGGCTAAGAATCCTATCCTTGTAGCAAATGATAGGGACAAAGCCATTAGAGCGTATGTTTTCCCAATAGTTGACGAGTTAAATCCAGTGATAGTGTGTCCAGTTATTGAGGCAACAAACTTTGAAATGAAACCGATCATGTTTCACATGTTAGAGATGGTTGGCCAATTCCATGGTTTATCATCTGAGGACCCCCATTTACTGATGACCGCAAAGTGCACGGGCCGCAAGTAATATAAAACGGAAAGTATTCCGAGTATCGAATCCTCGGGGATTGGATTTATTCAATTAATTACCACGAATAATCTTGCTTAACTTTATTTAGAGAACAAAATCTAATGGCAAAAAGATAAAGTAGACATAAAGCTAATCTAAAAAGAAAAAGATAAATGGAGACACAATTTGGTGGGATAATTCTAGAGTGGTTGATTTCGACAATTGGATCTTTAATGCATAATCAATTAACTAACTTGGATTAATCAATCATTTGATTCATAAGTCTAGAAGCCTAATGACAAGGACTCTCCTGTCGGTCTCCTCCTATCTCATACCTTTCAATAAAGAATCTCCTTTCGGTCTCATCTTTATTTACTTAGCATGGCATTACGACCCTTCAATACAACCTCTAACATTATTTATTCTATCCCGTGTCACCCGGGTAAATAGCGTTAGTCATGCATTCAGTTCTAGTCTAAGCTTCTCTCTGTCGAGTTTCCACTTAGTAACGATTCATTTAATCAGTGATCAGTTGATTAAAAGCATTACGGACAAAATGCACAAATGAACAATAATGACAATTAAACCAAATAAATTCATTAATCAAGCAAAGGTTCAACATCTAAATCAATCTCATAGAATTTAGGAATTTACTACTCATAATCACTAAAATTCAATAATTCCTAATCACAACAATTCTAGAAACTAAAACTTAAAGGAAAAGGGAAGAGAAATGCTCATAAAAGTGTCGATCTCCTCGATCCCGCGCCGACCTCCATCGATCTCGAGCTCCAAAAATCTTCAACAAAGCTCCAAAACTCTCCCAAAAATCCCCAATTTTAGTGTGGATTCTAGAATGGGGTGAAAACCCACAAATTGGCACCCCAAACTTGGATGCAAATGGCCCCTTTTATAGGCTCCCAGCAGGCGTAGCGTCGAGACGCTACGTCACAGCGTAGCGACGCTCTGACGTCATCTTTTCTTGGGCTCCAAGTCGTCGCAGCGTCGCGACGCTACATGGACAGCGTTGCGACGCTATCGCGATTCTAGAACTCTCCACGCGGCTGCCTAGCGTCGGGACGCTCCAGGCTTAGCGTCTCGACGCTAGGCCCTGAATCTTCAATAATGGCCCGATTTTGACTCCATTTTTGGGCCTCCAACTTTCTTTTGACCCAAATACTTCATGCAATGGATTTTGGGCACTTTTCTTGACCCAACTTGATAATTTAAAACTTGAAATTTATGAATTTGGGCTTCTAACTCATTCTTCTTGGCTTTTTGGATTTGGGTCTTCAATGTAATTCTTCAAATTGCTCCAAAAGCCTCCAAAATCATCTAAAATCTCTCAAAATTCTGATTTTTCTTCTTTGACTCGGTTTTCTGAAATTTAAACAGAAAATAGCATTAAAGAACACAATTCAAGTATAAAACTAGCTATAATTAATAGGAAAATGATGACATTTTTGCATGTCATCATTTACATCTTAAGTCTTTTCTAGGAGTTAGTGATTCATTTGTTATCCAGGGAGTGTCGATAGATGCCTTTAGATTAACCCTATTCCCTTATTTCCTTAGAGATGGAGCAAAAGCGTGGTTGAATTCTCTTGCTCCAGGATCAATAAGAAGTTGGAATGAGCTAATAGAGAAATTTCTTAGTAAGTATTTTCCACCAATTAGGAGTGCTAAGTTGAGGAGTGAGATAGTGGGATTTAGGCAGAATGAGGAAGAAACTTTTAGTGAGGCTTGGGAAAGGTTTAAGAAGCTTTTGCGAAAGTGTCCCCACCACTGTTTGCCATATTGTATTCAAATAGAAATATTTTACAATGGGTTAAACATAGCAACCTAGTGTATGGTTGATGCTTCTGCGGGAGGGGCCCTTTTGGCAAAAACCTCTAATGAAGCTTATGATCTTTTAGAGAGAATATCAACCTATAGTTGTCAATGGTCAAATGTTAGAGGCTCTAGTAAGAAAGTTAAGAGTGTGATAGAAGTTGATGGTGTGTCTACCATTAGGGCCGATATTGCAGCATTAGCTAACGCTCTTAAAAACATAATTGTGGTAAGCAATGTTCAGCAGCCGCCAGTGGTGGAATCTTCTGCAGTTGTAAATCAAGTTACAGAAGAATCATGTGTTTATTGTGATGAAGAGCATAATTATGAGTTTTGTCCTAACAATCCAGCTTCTGTGTTTTTTGCAGGTAATAAAAGCAATAACCCTTATTCTAACTTTTATAATCCAGGTTGGCGCAACCACCCCAACTTTGCATGGGGAGGGCAAGGGAGCAATTCTCAAGTCCCCCGAGCACAGCAAAAGGTGGTGAACCAGTCCGGATTTGCTAAATCACAGGCATTGCCCCAGCAAAATAAGGAGGCTTTGCCCCAGCAAAGTTCGGGTAATTCTTTGGAGTCAATGATGAAGGATTATATGGCACGAAATGATGTCGCAATCCTAAGTCAGCAAGCTTCATTGAGAGCCCTAGAGTTGCAAGTGGATCAGCTAGCTAATGAGCTGAAGGCACGACCTCAAGGGAACATTCCTTCAGATACTAAACACCCTAGAAGGGAAGGTAAGAAGCAGGTGCAGGCAGTGACTTAAAGGAGTGGTAAGCCACTAGAAGAGAGGAAAGAGCCTAGTAAACCCCAGGAAATAGATAGGAGTAGTGATAAAAATGATGTTGAAAAAGAGTTTGAGTCTAGTAAAAATGATGGAGGTAGCAGCAAAGATGCTGGAGCAAATAGTTTTGTTCCAGATGTAGAACCCCCACCTTATGTACCGCCCCCACCCTATAACCCACCCTTACCTTTTCCACAAAGGCAAAAACCTAAGAACCAGGATGTTCAATTTAAGAAGTTTTTGGATATTCTAAAGCAGCTTCATATAAATATCCCTTTAGTAGAAGCTTTAGATCAAATACCAAATTATGCAAAATTTCTTAAGGACATATTGACTAAAAAGAATAGATTAGGAGAGTTTGAGATTGTGGCTCTTATTGAGGAATGTAGTGCTATTTTTAAGAATGGGCTACCTTCCAAGGTTGAGGATCTGAGATCATTCACTATTCCTGTCTCCATGGGTGGAAAGGAGTTGGGGAGAGCACTTTGTGATTCAGGCGCAAGCATAAACCTTATGCCTCTTTCGGTTTATCGAAAGTTAGGTATAGGTGAAGCTAGGCCTACAACAGTCACACTCCAATTGACAGATAGGTCTATCACATATCCTGAGGGTAAAATTGAGGATGTTCTAGTCCAGGTAGATAAATTTATTTTTCCTATCGATTTCATTATTCTAGATTATGAGGTAGATAAGAATGTCCCAATTATTCTTGGTCGTCCATTTTTGGCAACTGGTAGTACTTTGATAGATGGACAACAGGGGGAGCTTACAATGAGGGTGCATGATCAAAAGGTGAAGTTCAATATGTTTGATGCAATGAAATATCCAAATGATCTTGAGGATTGCTCATTCATTCAGGTGTTGGATGAGTTTGTTGAAGACCACTTTGAGAAGGAATTGATACCCAAAAATTTGGAGAAATCCAAATTGAGGGTTTGGAAATAGGTGGATTGGAGCATGAACATAAATTTGTAGGTGAGTTTTCTAGTTTTGAGAGGAATTTTGAATCCTTAGAGCCAACTGATAAGAAATCCAAGCCTATTGAACCTTATAATTCATTGACATTGCTCCAGCAACCTGAGATCAGGAAATCCTTCATTGATGAGCGGTTATTTACTGTAGCTCATATTAAGGTAGTGAAAACACCTTGGTATGATGACTTTTCCAATTACCTTGATTTTTGGAAATTTGCCTCATGGTTTATCAAAAGAACAGATGAAAGAATTTTTCCATGAGGTGAAGTTTTATTTATCAAATGATGCATCTATGGTTAGGCAATGTGTTGATGATGGCTGAGAGTTTAAAGTAAAAAGGCAGCGAATAAAGCATTATGGGGGGAGGAGTTTCGTTCGAAATATCCTTCCCTCAAATTGGTCGATGAATGAGAAAACAAGAGTTTTGCGGGAGCATTTCATATTATTAGCTCCTAGTGTTGTTGCGATTTTATTTTATCTCGTGGATTTTATTCTGGTTTGAATTAATTTGCATTAGATTTTATTGATTTCAATTTTATCTGATTTATTTTAATTCGTTGGTATTTTTGTAGATTTTATCTTCATTTTATTTATTTATTTTTATTTTGGCCGATTTAATTCTTAATTTAATCGGATTAGTTCTGTTTAGATTTAATTTCAGTCTGAATTTTAAATTTCTGTTTAGATTAGATTTTTAATAATATTTCTTCCTGATTTAATTCTAAAATATTCTTCTTTGAAGTTGCTGGCAGATTTAGGGAGCGCAGGTTTTGAGGGAGCAAAATTTCAGCATTCTAATCAGAAGCTCCCATTATTTGATTACGTTTTTTTTATTTTGATTTATTTTCTGTTTTGATATGATTCTGATTTGATTAGATTTTTTATTATTTATTTATTTGTTTACCTTGTTGGTTAATTTATATTTGATTTTGAAGAATATTATTTTCGAAAGATTTTTCCAGATTTAAAATAATATATCTTGTGGATGTTATTTAAAAAAAAAAAAGATTTGATTTCATAATTTTGTTGAGAAGATCAGAGATTTTAGTCGGTTAAGATTTTTTGTGAGATAGGATTATAATTTTACCGTTGAGATTTTATTGTTGTTAGCAGGATAATTATGTGGGCATGCAGTTAATTACGAAAGATGTCATGTGTTGAGCAGAGGGCAACTGGCGTTATGGTTGTTACACACAAAGGGAGCACAGTAAATGGAAGATCTTACTGTTTGACAGATAATAAAAATTTTCCATGAAACCCTGAAGTTAAAACGATAACTTAAATTAATTAGGAGATAATTAGGGGCTAATTATTTGTTGAAGATCTTTAAGTTAGTGCCCTATTTATACGAGCTCCCATCAGGTATGTTTTTCATTCTCATCTTTTATTACTACTGATGTGATTTTTTTCTGTGTGTATTATTATTGTGAGGGAAAAAAACACGAGCAAGGAAAAAATGTTGAGACTGTTGAGATTGAGATGGAACTGAGTGAAGAAGTTGAGCTTGATGAAAGATTCTGGTACGTGAGATTTATCCATGAAGAGGCAAGACAAATATATCAAGAAGTCCTGAAGCGAGATGTTCTAATGGAGCGCGACTTTGATGGTGGCAAAGAGCTTCCACATTTTCTTTAAGCAGACATCACTAATCACAGTTGGAAACAATTCAGCGCAAAGTCGGAGCCCACTGTTGATCAACTAGAACGGGAGTTCTACGCCAACATCGATGAAAATGAAGGATTCTTGGTTATTGTTCATGGAGTTGCTCTCGATTGGAGCCCTGGAGTGATTAATTCTCTATTTAATCTGCAAGACTTCCCCCACACTGTTTTCAATGAAATATTAGTTGCTTCCTCAAACGAGCAACTGAATGCCTAGTGGAGGTTGTCTAGTAAAGGGGCAAGAACATTCCAGTCAACATACCTGAAGTGTGAGGCTAACGCTTGGCTCACCTTTGTCAAGCAGAGATTATTGCCTACAACATACGCCTCCACTATCCCCCGTGATCAAGTGCACTTGAAGGTTCAGAGTCCCAAAGAGTTCCAATGATATAAACTTGTTTGATAAGGGGATTATTGGCACTGCCAATCTGGCTAAGCTTCAAAAAGGTGAGATGTGCTAAGGTGGTTTGTTGTGCGGTGTCTATAAGTGTTGGAGCAAATTGAGATGGTGCTCAGTAGGCTAGAGTTCACAGAGAGACAACTTCAAACCTACTAGAGCTATGATCTTAGAAGAGGCACCATATTGAAGAGGGCTATGCAAGCAAATTTTTCTAAGTCATATCAAGCCTTCCTAATTTTCATTGATGATCTTATGAACCTATGCATTCCACCTTCGCCCATCATTTCAGGGAAAGAAGAAAACCCAGAGCCTGAACATAAAGAAGAATTAAAGGGAAGTTTCAGTTTCTTCGAGTAAATATTTTGATGTATGATTTTTTGTACTCGCGTTGCTTGTGTTTTGTTCTTTCTGCTTATGTTATGTTCTGTTTTTTTGTTTTTATCTGTTGCTTTAAAATCTAACTCTGTCATGATTATGTTGATCTGTGATCTCAATCTTTAATGAAATCAAATATTGATTTGTTTGGCACATTTGAGTATCTAACTTAATTTTCTTCTGAATTTTTGAAGCTTGGACTAGTTAGCTTAATTAGATCAAGGTGTTTTGATCTCCAGAAACCTTTTGCTTGAGAATTCCTTCTAACCTAGTCATGACTGCAGCAAAAAGTTCTGAGGTAGCATTGTCTTATTTGATCCACCTTAAGCTTAGTCTTAGTCCCACGCTTAGTTTAAAATTCAGATAGAAAAAATTAAGTTTGGGGGTATACTTATCATGTTGCTAATACATTGAGGACAATGAATAATTTAAGTTTGGGGGACTTTTAGCTACTCCGCTTGTTTTGCCCGAGCATTCCACTCCTTCATAATAATTTTTCTAGGTTGTTGAGTAACCAGGGACATTTGTGACACCCACAGTTTGTCTTTGCGTCAAAAGATGACCTAGGAGAATATATAAAAAATGATAAAAATAATTGCTGAAAAGAAAAATTTTGGAAAATTTTGCTGAGAAAATTCATAGAGCAAAAGTTTTGAAGGATGAATGATAATCTAGCAGTTTTCTGTCTCCCAGGGCTTAGGTGAGCTTCATCATAAAATGTCGCCATTCTGAGAAGCAAGGGATAGAATAACTAAGGATTTTTGGGTTTAACAATGAGTATTTAGCCTAATTGGTGATAAGTTTGAGGCAAGGGTATGCTGCACCATAAAGTGGGTTATCTCATGCTTAAAAGCTTATGACTGTAAGGCTGCTTTAAGTCTGAAGAACAAAAGAATAAATCCCCTAAAATATGTGTTCAAATATGTCTGATAATAGAGCTAAGCTGTGGTAAGTTCTTAGGATTGAGTTAAAGCGTCATGTATATAGATTTCTTGACAGTTATTAAATATCATATTTATGAAACGACTGTCAAGAATAAGGTATCGAAAATGTGACAAACGAGAAGCGTCAAGACATTTTTTACTTGATATATATGAAACGTCAAGAATATTAAATTTTTGATACTTATAAAGCGTCATGTATATAGATTTCTTGACAGTTATTAAATATCATATTTGTTAAAACTTGACAGCTCTAACATGTCAAATGGTACTTTATCTTGACATTTCATAAATGTCAATTTAAAAAGTTGTTGACACATTTTACATGTCAAGTTTGTTGGTAATTTTTTTTTTCAATTATAATAGTTGTTCCCTATTATCTTGAATCTCCTGCATTGCATTCCAACAATTTGATATATTGATCAACCAAATAAACAAATACACATTCAAGATCCATCAACCAAATTTCTTCCAATAACTTCAATAAAATTCATATCTTCAACTTTACAAAAGTATCCAACCTCCATATGAGCAATTCCAAAATTACAACTATCAACCTATATGAACAATTCCAAAAATTACAAGAACTATTGACCCACATGAACAACTACAAAATTACAGGACCTATCAACTCCATTTGGACAATTCCAAAATGAAGAACTTTACACTCATTTCCACCGTATATTCAAAATTACATAATACCTATCTCCACCATATATTCAAAATCACAAACTACCTATTAAATAATTAATGTGCTTTCGTGCCTTCAAATCAACCTGAACTTGGAATCCTTGTCTTTCCTGTTTCTCTCCAAATGCTTTCAGATTGAATCAGCTTCCTTGATGAGATGGTAAAGATCCTCCGAGATTTCAGGAGCTAGTCCTGAGCCAAAAAAGAAAACATGTTAAAAAGAATAACATAATAATTTTGATTGATGTATAAAATAGAAGTTCAGTGGAGGAAGGGTAGATGAGGCTCACCAATAACATTAACAAAGTTCATGTGTTCAACATCACCAAACTATCAATCTTATAAACAATTCCAAAATTTCAAGAATTATCAATCCAATATGAACAATTCTAAAATTCCAACACCTATTAACACGATAAAGTAAGTGTAAAATGGTCACATATAATTTCCATAACATTATGACATTTGTCGAGTGCAATAATTTCACTTGCAAAAATAAAAGCAAATGAAAAAAAAAAAGTCTCACATAACTCTTTGAAGGTTGATCGAATATGGTGCAATTTGTACTTGAAGCCATTGATCAACATGATCAAATCTGATACATAAGAAGAAATGCAAATAATTTAATCAAGATAATTAAGATTAGAAGTATGAATAACATATACTCAAATGAACATAAACAACCATACTCATCAAGTTAACACAAACAACTAAAGTTATCAAATTTTATTGAACATAAATACAAAACTTAAACAACTTATCAAATTTGAATACCTTCGAAAAACAATAGATATCTAAAGTAATTCATTCTTAACAACTAGTAGAATCTTTGGAACATCATACATTTAGCATCGACAATTTTTTGGGTCAAACAAGATTTAAGAATCTTAAAAAAAAAAAAAAATCAACCTTATAGACTTACCTTTTTGTTTGAGAGCATGATAGATACCTCCTCGCATTTTGCTATATAATTCCTAGCTTCCATTGTCCAATTGGAAGTTGATACCAAACACGAAGTTTCTAAGGGAGGGAAAGGTAAGAGCAGGATGAAAAACACGTGCACAAGATCTAGAAAGCTAGATTTACACCAATAATGAAATAACAGAGTGGAAAATTTGAATACAAAGAAACCAAAAACTTTTCAATAAGATGAATCCAATGGTAAATCTAAATCCCAGAGTTCGGTAATAAATCAAACAAGGCATAAATTTTAACTATTAACCTACTATATTACGCTAATGGAGATATGTGAATCCATGTGCAATACCACTGGCTATATTATGGCAGACTTTCCACATGTAAGAGTTAGAGTAGGATTCATCTCATGAAACACATGGTAAAGGCTCCCATTTGGCTGGTATGTGTAAAGCAATAGACCATGATTTCCAAACCAAAAGTCTTCTAAAGTGATCAAGTAAAACAAAGTTTCATAACATGATCATGGAGCAGAGTTGCAAGATAACTATGAAGTTCAGCATTCAGAGTTGAGCATTAACTAACAATATTGGCATAAGTAAAACAGTTGGGTCTAACATGAGTTACCAACATTTTCTTTAAACTGCACATTATGCAAAGTAACCCATTATCAAAGAAATACGGATAAACTCATAATAATAGATAAGAAAGTTCATCAAACAAATATCAAGCAAGATATATAGACAAATCAAATTACAAAAGAAGTATACATTCGTCATTTGCATATAAATCATTCCAGAGGGTATTGATTTACTCTAAAAGGGGAAAATTCCACCCTAAATCATAATCAAGGCAACAATAAGAACAAAACTACACCCATCAAAGAAATATCAACGAAATCACAGACCAAAAAACAAGAGTATTACAAACTTCTAAGAAAAGGTATAGGAAAAACCTGATTAAGAAGGAGATTCTTGTTGAATTGAAAAGAAAGAATTTCTCGTTTCAGAGCTTCTCTCAACCTAAATGTTTATGTTTATGCCGTCCTCTGTTGTGGCACGCATAAACTTACTGTGCTCTTTAAAAAGAGGATTGTTGCTGAAAAAAGACACTAGATGAATTATAACGACCCGACTAAAAAGGAATTAAAAACATACAAAGGGTCGCTACTACATGAATAAGAACGTAAAACTTTGTAAACTTTAAAGCGGAAGAGACTATAATTAAAAATAACATGCTTATTTTGATTCAAATATCCAACTTAAGGTTTGACCTTACTTCCGTCGTAGGGCTACAGAAAATTCGGCAGCATAACGACGAACATAAGGTGAACCCAACATTTTTCTTATCACCTGAAAAATAGATAAACACTTCTATAACCAACACAGTTCAACCACAGACTACAAGATACTCCAAACTACCATAATCATAGCGAGATAGACTTCACATCCACCATTAGCCAGACATTCAAAGCAACCAATCCAAACAAACATACTTCCAAACCAAATCTAAAAAGGTGCTAATCCATCCAAAAAGCAACCACAATTATGATATAATAGATACTCAACCTTACACACCAACAACATGCTTTAAAATGAACAATCTTACTCATTGGAATCCAAAGACAAATTTCAAACCTTACAACTAACTCATGCTAGCATGCCCAATTCTCAAAAGAAACTAATTCAAGCTTCGGACTAGTCATTTATCAATTCCAACAAACATGCTATGGGGCTAAGCTTGAAACTAAAATCCAATAGCTACTTACCTTAAATAGATAATTAGCTTGACCAAGAAATAAACTCCTTAGCTTCCAAGCCCCTAAACAATTAAACATAAAGGGGAAAAATAATCATAAACTCATAAACTTGATTAAACCAAGAAGGCATAAGAAGTGAACTCAATTCGGGAATGATTTAACTCCCGAAAACTCACCTAAATAGCAACCAATGCTTGCTGTCCAAGCTCTCAATTCCGCTCCAAAACGACAATTAAGCCTCCTAACGTGGTGGGTACCTCAAAAAAGGAAGCTAACGTCAATGGGTAATTGATTAAACTTCAAAATCAACCCAAATCTAAGCTAAACTGGATCGAAGTTGCTGGAACGTGCAGTTCACTGCTTGAATCACCGGAATTAAAGAGAAAAGCTTGCTGAACGAAGGCAAAAGCGAGTGGGTAATCAATTAAACTCAAGAATCAACCACGAAACAACTTCTAAACACTTACCCACTTCATGAAACGTCGGAAAAACGCCCCGAAAGACTCAAAAACATTGCTGTCACGCCCCACTCTGCACAGTCGCCGGAAAAAACGTGAAAACCAACTTCCTTGAGCCCGAAACCTTCTAAAATTGAGAGTGAGAGATGGGGAATGAAAGGGATAACAAAAACCCAACCTTGAGGATGAAAAACCTGAGAGAAACGCACCCAAAACGACGCCAAAATCGAAACCCACGGACTGCAATCACCTCCTGCCGCCATTGCTGCATACAGTCGTCGAAGAAAGAGCCTGCTGAAGGAGATGACAGTGGCGCACGGTGGAGGTGGGCGGTTGGTCAAAGGCTGCAACGTGAAGAGAAAGAAAACTGATGAAGGATGGGGGTTGCGGCTGAAAGCACGAAGGAGAGGGGATTGGCGGCTGAAGAAATCGTGAAATGAAAAAAAAAAAAAAAAGAGGGCTGGTTGCTACTTTCCAAAAAAAAGAAGAAGGTATTTGGTAAAGGGAGAGGGCTATTAGGGTTTTCGATTTTTTCTAAATAAACGATTTTATCACCTAGGTAAGTAATACTTGACATTTAAAATGTAGCAAGAAAATCGGGATAAGACTTGATATTTTTTAAATGTCAAGTAAATTATTATAGTTCTCGACATTTTAAAAGTGTCAAGTATTTTGTGGCGTGCAACAAAATCCGAAAAACTTCGTCAAACTCCGTGTTTTTACATTTTTCTTGACGTTTTTTGGTTAAAATGCAAATTCTTGACATTTTTTTAGAAAATGTCAACTAATATAAAATCTCAAGTGTCAAGTAATGCAATTTTTCTTGTAGTGGTCAATAACCACGACACTGCTTTGAAAAATATGGAAGTTCAAATAGGTCAGATAGCTTCTGCAGTGAATGCCCTTCAGAAGGGGAAGTTTCCAAGCGACACTGAACCTAACCCAAGAGAGCAGTGCAAGATGGTGACACAAAGAAGTGGTTGGAAGCTGGAGATCAGTTCAGAAAAGAAGAAGGAAGAAGAAAAGAGCAAGGATGAAGATGAAAGGGCTGAGGCACAAAAAGCCTCCTCTGAAAGGTCCCAACATCCTCCTAACTCTGTTAATTTGAATTGTGGTTTTTCTAACTCTTTTGTAGGAAAAGAAAAGCAAGAAAGGAAAGAGGAGAAACTGTACGAGGAAGAAGTGGTTCCATGCAACCACCATGACAAAGGCTCACACATTAGTCTGCCCAAGCGGAGGGGCGAATGTCCAACCTTTGACTACAGGGAGTTACCTATTCCTCAGTGCTTTAAAAATGTTAAATTAGATGAGCAGTTTCAGAAATTCCTTGAAATGTTTAAAAGATTGTCTGTGAATATTCCTTTGGTAGATGCTTTGTATAACATGCCTAATTATGGGAAATTCATGAAAGTTTGAAAAAAGAAGTTTTTAAATTGTCTGAAAGTAGTAGTACCATAGTTTCTAGAAAGATGCCTTCTAAACAGAAAGATCCAAGGAGTTTTACCATTCCCTGCACCATAGGAGAAGTATCTTTCGATAGGGCCTTGTGTGATCTAGGTGCTAGTATCAATTTAATGCCCTATTCTGTTTACAGGAAGATTGGTTTAATAGGAATGAAGGACACCGACGTCACTCTCCAGCTTGCTGATAGATCAATTACCCACCCGATGGGTGTTGTGGAGGACGTGTTGGTGAAGGTCAATAAATTTATCTTCCCTGTAGACTTTGTGGTACTCGACATGCAGGAGGACAGAGAGGTACCCATTATTCTAGGAAGACCTTTCTTAGCAACTGGTAAGGCCGAAATTAGTGTGCATACAAGTAAGCTTACCTTGAATATTGATGATGAAAAAGTCGTGTTTAGTATTTTTGGCCAGGATGAGTCTGTATGTAGTCTGCATACTTGTTTTTCTATTGGTCCTGAATGCTTGACTGACGATGATGAGGAGGTAGAATATAATCTTGGCCTAGGCTTAGGAGAAGTGCTTATGGATGATGGGGATTTCGATCATAATGCTTTATTAGATGATCCTCTGTTTGAGAATGAGCTGAATGATTTAGAATTGCCTGACTTTGAAAATGAATTGGAATTGACTGCTTATGAGAATGAAATATCTGCAGTTGATGATTTACCTTCTTTTGAAAATGAGTTGGATTTGCCTGAGATTGATGATTTTGATGATGATATTGAGTTGCCTGACATTGAGAATGAGCATGATTTGCATAAAAAGGATTACTTGATAGATAATTTTGAGTTTGATCATGATAATGCTGAATCTATTGAGTCTGATCTTGATATTCCTGAGTGCATGAAACCTGACAACATTCGTGTCTTGATGATGTATATAGCATACAATCTGACCCAGAGGAACTCGAATCTGTGCATAGTATAGAATCTGACCCTGAAGAGCTTGAATTCTTTAATTCTGATAGTGAGTCATATGATAGCTTAGTCGAATCATTTTTTTGATTCTGAGTCTGAGGAATCTTCTGAGCATATAGATATTGAATGAGATGAATGGACGGGCATGATTGATAGGCCATCTTTAGATCCCAGACCAGTAGATATCATAACGCTTGATGACTCTGTTAACAATTGTTTTGAGAATAGAGATTTAGAAAAGAGATTTGATGCTGTTACATATTTTCTAAAATGTTATTATGATAATCTCTTTAGCGAAGATGGGCCAGGGGAAAGTTTTTTTTCTCCCCTATTTGCAGTGTGCAATTCGGTGAGCGATTTTTTGCAGAGCCCGGAGGATGATGAAAACTTTTATTTCGAGCCTCCGTAAGCGTGTCGAGCCTCGTCTAGCTAAAGACGTTAAAGAAAGCGCTGCTTGGGAGGCAACCCAAGGATTTAAGTAGTTGTTTTTGCAGTAAATAATTTTCTTTGCTTCGTGATCCAATTTTGTTTTGCAGGATCACCTTAGCAAATCCCAAAGCTCCAAAAATCCCATTTTTTGAATTCAAAAGGAAGAGGATGAAGCGCTCCTAGCTCAGGGAAGTCTCAGTATCCCTCTATTTGCTTTATTGTTTTTAAAACATTGGGGACAATGTTTAGTTTAAGTTTGGGGGGAGGCTTTCGCTGTGTTGAGCATATTTGAATTCTGTTGGATGCATGAATAGATAGCCATGATAGCCAAGGATGTGATTTTAGAACTTTTGGGAGAAAATGGTTTATATGTTGTGGAATCTGGGAGCACGGCAGAAATTGTGAAATTTTAAAATTTTTTGATACTTAGTTTTGATGTCTAAAGCATGCAATAGTCTTATCTAATGACGTCTTTGAAAATCTAGATTCTTATTATGATTTTTAAAGTTTGTTGTCACCCCCGATAGGCTTAGTTTCTAATACTAGGAAGTTCATGCTTGATTGTTCTAAAGAGCTAGGTAGAAAAAAAAAATGCTATGCCTGCTGAGAGAAAAGCAAAAGCAACAAAAAGAAAATGAGAGAAAAGAAAAATCTGTTGAAAAAGAAAATTTTTGCTTGCACAAAAGAAAAAGCCTAGGGGTAAAAAGAGATACCTGCGGTGTGATCAGTTAGGCCAACCAAGAATAAAATTCGGGTTAAGGGTCCCTGCACCATAGTGTGAAAGCTAGTACCATTAGATATCAAAATGCAAGTTTGGGGGAGTAGCAAAGGAAAAAGAAAAAGAAAGTGAAAAATCAATTGAGAGTTTTGCTCCCCCATGAAAAAGAAAAGAGATCAGGCACCCTAGTTTCTTTTTTTTTGCATGATAGAAGAACTCCGACCTATTAGGGGCTCTTAGCCAGTGTAGGGGGAAAACAAATGGAGAAATCCATAAGACTAATCTAGGTTAGTAAAAGAATCAATAGATAAGTCTTGAGCATGCTATTCATTAATCTTAAGTTCAAACTAGTTTAAGGTTTCTTCATGAGTATGCGGTGCTTGCTTATTCCACTTGCATGTTTTCCATTCTATCTTAAGAATTCCAAAATCATTGAGGTTTGAGTGATTCTATTTCATGCATCTTTAGAATTTATTTTGCTCGGGACTAGCAAAAGCTTAAGTTTGGGGGTGTGATAGCGAGCAGAAATGTCGCTATTTTAGTCCCAATTTATTAGGCTTCTTTGTGCTTTAATTGTGTTTTTATTGAAAATATTTCATATATTTTGTTATTTGGTCTTTAGGAGCAAAGTTGTGGATTTTGTGGAAAAAGTGCCCAAAATGAAGCCATTCAAGCCCAATTTCCATGCTTGGGTCCAAGGGAGTCAAAAGAGGACATCTATGAAGAAAAAGACCAAAAAGAATTGAAGTTGGCCCAAGAAAAGAAGCCCAAATCCGCAGCTGGAAGTTCTGGAAAAGGCCTAGCGTCAAGACGCTATAAGGATAGCTTCGCGACGCTGTCCATTTCTTGGCCGGCAAGTCGATGACGTCATAGCGTCGCAACGCTACCCCCTTTCCGAGCCTATAAAAGGCGCCCCTTGGTGCCTCATTTTACCATCAATCATCATTTCCTCATTCCTTCATTTCTTTCTTTAGCTCCTTTGGAGCCTCTCTCAAGGCTTTCTAGCCTTTTTGAGAGCTTTCTTAGTGGGAAAATTTTGGGAATTTTGGGGAGCATCCTAGGAGGCTCAAGGAGTTTTCGGAGGGACTCCAAGCGTAGCGAAGGGGTCTTCTACGGTCAATTCCTTCCCTTTTATTATGCTCTTTATTATGCTTTATGTTGTAATTATTGTGAATATTTTAGCTATGTATAGCTAAACCCCAATTTGGGGTCTTGAAATGAAATTATAGTTCAAATGTTGTTATAATTGCCTATCTCTAGTCCTTTGTCCTAATTATTTGTATGGATGTTCTTAATGCTTTATGCAATCTGGCCAATTGTGTACTGATCTGATTCTTAATGGAAACTCGACGGAGAGAAGTTAGGATAGATCGTAATCCATGCAACTAGTTTAATTGCCCGTCGTGACAACGGGATTAGTTGATTAAACTTAGATTCTTAAAATGAATCACAGCGTAATAATTAATGATTTTAATGGCGCTAAGGACACTTAGGTTGTTAAAATGAATTAATTACAATTAGGGGAGACCGACAGGAGAACCTATGTTATTAACGGAGATTCTAGGAGTATAATTAGTTGGGCGATGAGATAGGACAATTGTAGCAATTGTTTAGCTAATAATTGATTTTCAAGACCCCTTTTCCCATTAGAAAACTCTTTCTCCGAATTTCATTTTTATCGATTGATCAAATTTTCTCTTTAATTGTTATGATTTTTAATTTTCTTTGATTGCATGATCTGGTCCCTAAATATTATTTCTCCCAAGTATTTTTAGTGCTCTCGGAATCTTTGCTTGCTTAAATTTCGCTTCGCCTCCCTGTGGATTCGATACTCGGAATTCTTCCGTTTTATATTACTTGCGATACCGTGCGCTTGTGGTAGCGACCAACAATTAGGTCTAGTGTTCTATTTATAGAAGAGAGGCCATGAATAAAATATTCAGTTAAATCAATCTTTCCAAAATTGATTCAATCTTTATTGCTTTTTAATCAATCCAAGATCAATCAATTCCATAATTGATTAATCTTTTCCACAAATGACTAATTACTTCCATAAGTGATTCGATCATTTCCATAAATGATTAATCACTTCCTTAAGTGATTAATTATTTCTATAATTTATTAATTCCCGGCTAATGAATTATTTAATTAATTAACCACCAATTAAATATCACATATTTAATTTCCGGCCTTGAATTAATTAATTTTGCCCAAATAGATTTTAGGCCTTAAAATTAATTAATTCATATTTGAACTCTTTCAAACTTCCATAAATTTATTGTGACTCAAATTTATATTAATATTTGAATTTCTTCAAATATTAATTTCTCTCATAATAATATATCAATATATATTATATTGTTTCCCTAAGTAAATTGAACACTTTCAATTTACATTTATTTCTTAGTTGCCTCAAATTAATTTATGAGCTACCAGTGGGACCTAATGGACCTGCAGATCAGAAGCTCCAACGATGTGAAGTTAATTGGTCAAACTCATTAACCAAATTAACCAATATTCGTTAACTGTGTGTACATTCCACTATAGACTCACAGTTGCACTCTTCTCACTGCAGACATATTTTCTGTGTCCACGGATATAGACCAATATCGACTAGTTAGTCCTTCACGAGTGTCCGTAACATCAACTGGGTCAAATTAGCGTTTTACCCCTGGGTTACTTCTATTTCCTTAAGTACCAGTTCTCCTCTAATGAACAACCTGTTTGTGGTCCAACCATCAAACAGAAAACCCTCTCGTGCCATTGAGAGGGTAGGGCCCTTTGTTCAAGACTCGAAGCGACCACTTAAGGGAACACTCATCTGCTTCCCTAAAGTCGGGAAGGAGTGAATTCCATCTTGTACGATTATGTTCCCAACTCCCCACTCGGTCTTGTCCCCAAAATGGTAGGCTTATTGAGTCGGCGTGTTGGGCCACTCTCACCCATACAAATCAAAGGACAATCCCTCATGAGCAGGAGTCCATAATCAACTCAGGATTAAGACCAAGTTGTCTAGGTCGTCCTAGTGAAATAGAAAACCAACTAGTTAACGGTGTTATAACAAGTGGTTACTATTTCGCAATCTGGTCTTATGCAAACTCATTGCATTGGATACCCCCACTCGCATGTCTCCTACACGAACGTGTTGGATCATAGCGTTTGTATCAAATACAAAGTGGGTCGTATCCATAGTGTCACCAGGATAAGGCACCCAGTCTTATCCCTATACTATAGACCCTTTAGGCTGTTTCTTGAACAATGATCCCCATATGTCGCTGATAACTGCCCAAAAGGTAGTTATTTAGGCCTCATTTCTATATTGATTTGTGTGTCTTTTGTGCTTAAGGGGGTTGGTTTTAGATATGTATTACATGTTTTAACCCATTTGGAAGAATGGAAGCTTTGGAAATCATTTTGTGCAGAATCTGTTGCTGGGCGACTGGAGGGAGCAAATTCTGTGCTGCAGCAAAACTGGGAGCAGAATTGCCACGTCACATCTCGTTAGCCAATTTCATGAACCGACTTCTGTTGAATTATTTTCGGTATAAAGGAGCAAGGAGAGCCCTACACGTGTCCAGGTTGACCTAATTCAAGCCTCCTACCACCTCTATAAAAGGGGAAAGCCGCCCAAGTCAAAATAATTCCACTTTTGGGAGAAAACATTCCATTCTTGGGAAGTTCCTTCCACCTTTGGGAGCCGAATAGTATAGAGAGATTGGAGACCACTAGAAGACCATCATCCGCAAGCTGATTAAGGAGATTATCATTTTCTTTATTATCTTGTGATTATGGACATGCCTACTCAGTTTGTAATTCATGTTTCCATGCTTATTATGAACTAAGTAGCCTTAGGCGTTGGTTAGGGAAGATGTAATTGTCGTGCTTAAACTCTAATAATATTTATTGATTATTGCATCTTGGTTAACTGTTGTGCTTATTTCTATTTTATGCCCGCTTGGCCAGCCGGTATAAATACCTCTCTCTAGTTTCAGGGATGATTTAGGGAGTGTGTGGCAATTAACCACACTACGATCATTGTGTATTGGTGAACGCCAGTGACTGAGCTAGGGATAGCCAGTTGGCTAGTGCTTGATTGGTCGCACTTCATTGGGGTTGAAACACATTCCAAAAGATCCGGAGTTCCGGGAGGAATCCGCTAATAATACTGCGAGAGTTTGCATGATCAATAATATTGCTAGAGCATCTTTTAAAACAATTACTGAACCTAACCAGCGCCTGCCTCTAATCTGTCTGCCTATTTGTTTACTTGTTGTTCTGTCATTTACTTTGTTTCAGCATAATTCTTATAAAACCCAATCATTTTTATTACCTTGAAACCATTGAAAGATTCATACAAAATAAATAGAGTGGAAGATAGTTCAGGCCTTGGATTGACAAATACTTATTACTTGTTGCGGACTGTGTATACTTGCACAGGAATTCTAGAGTCTTTTCAGATCATAATTTTACTCACTGTAGGAACCCAACAAGTTTTTGGCGCCGTTGCCGGGGAACTTGAATAAGTTTTTATCTGATCTGTTTTGTGTATGTGTTTTAGTGGTTTGGTGCTAGAACTTTTTTATTGTTTCTTTTGTTTTTGCAGGTGTAAGTTTGGTGCATGAGCGATCCGCCTGGGGTGAGGTTCGAGCTTGATCCAGAAATTGAGAGGACATTCAGGATAAGAAGGAGAGAGCAGCGTAGACAGCAGAATCAAATGGCTGACGTACCGCATCTACCGCAGGGTCCTGAAGGTCTAGCGAACCCCCAGCAGAATCGTGTGCTGCAGCAAAACCCGCCGCTGGAGCAAAATGAGCAGCAGAATAATCAGGTTGAGAATCCTATCTTGGTAGCGAACGATAGGACCAGAGCCATTCGAGCTTATGCTTTTCCAATGTTTGATGAGTTGAATCCAGGGATTGCACGTCCTCAAATTCAAGCGGCAAATTTTGAAATGAAGCCGGTAATGTTTCAGATGTTACAAACCGTAGGTCAATTCCATGGTTTGTCATCTGAAGACCCTCATTTACATCTTAAGTCTTTTTTAGGAGTTAGTGATTCTTTTGTAATTCAAGGTGTGCCTAGAGATGCTCTTAGATTAACTTTGTTCCCATATTCCCTTAGGGATGGAGCGAAGGCGTGGTTAAATTCTTTTGCTCCAGGATCAATTAGGACATGGGATGAGTTAGCTGAAAATTTTTTGAGTAAATATTTCCCACCTAATAGAAATTCTAAATTACGGAGTGAAATAGTAGGGTTTAGGCAACTTGAAGATGAGACTTTTAGTGAGGCTTGGGAGAGGTTTAAGGAGCTTTTGCGAAAGTGTCCCCACCATGGCCTACCACATTGTATTCAAATGGAAACATTTTACAATGGATTGAATGCAGTAACTCAGGGTATGGTTGATGCTTCGGCTGGAGGGGCCCTTTTGGCAAAAACTTTTAACGAAGCCTATGAAATTTTAGAAAGAATATCTACTAATAGTTGTCAGTGGTCGGATGTTAGAGGCACAAATAAAAAGGTTAAGAGTGTATTAGAAGTTGATGGTGTGTCCACCATTAGGGCTGATCTTGCAATGATTGCTAACGCTCTTAAGAATGTGACAGTGATTAGTCATCAGCAGCCGCCAGTTGTGGAGCCTGCTGCAGTGGTGAACCAAGTTGCAGAGGAAGCTTGTGTCTATTGTGGTGAAAATCACAACTACGAGTTTTGCCCCAGCAATCCAGCTTCTGTGTTTTTTGTAGGTAATCAGAGGAACAACCCGTATTCTAACTTTTATAATCCAGGTTGGCGCAACCACCCCAACTTCGCGTGGGGAGGACAAGGGAGTAATGTGCAAGCACAACAAAAGGTGAACCAGCCGGGATTTGCTAAAGCGCAGGTATTGCCCCAGCAAAATAAGCAGGCTTTGCCCCAGCAAAATTCGGGAAATTCTCTCGAGGCAATGATGAAAGAATTTATGGCTCGTACAGACCCCGCAATTCAAAGTAATCAAGCTTCAATGAGAGCCCTGGAATTGCAAGTGGGTTAGCTAGCTAATGACCTGAAGGCCAGGCCTCAAGGGAAACTTCCTTCAGATACTGAACACCCTAGAAGGGAAGGTAAGGAGCAGGTAAAGGCAGTGACTCTTAGGAGTGGTAAACCCCTAGAAGAAAGAAAAGAGCCTAGTAAAACCCAGGATATAGATAATAATTGTGATAGAAATGTTGTTGTTGAGAAAGAGTTGGAGTCTGGTCAGGGTGCTGGAGGCAGCAATAAAGATGCTGGAGCATCTGGTTCTGTTCCAGATGTGGAACCACCTTATGTGCCGCCCCCACCTTATGTACCACCTCTACCTTTTCCACAAAGGCAAAAGCCTAGGAATCAGGATGGTCAATTTAAAAAGTTTTTAGAGATTCTTAAGCAATTGCATATAAATATCCCTTTAGTAGAAGCCATAGAGCAAATGCCTAATTATGCTAAATTTCTTAAGGATATTTTAACTAAAAAGAAGAGGTTAGGTGAGTTTGAAACTGTATCTCTTACTGGGGAATGTAGTGCTATTCTTAAGAATGGGCTACCAACCAAGGCTAAGGATCCAGGATCATTTACTATACCTGTGTCTATAGGTGGAAAAGAGTTAGGTAGAGCACTCTGTGATTTAGGTGCAAGCATTAACCTTATGCCTCTTTCGGTTTATCGAAAGTTAGGTATTGGTGAAGCTAGACCTACCACAGTTACACTCCAACTAGCTCATAGATCTATCACATATCCAGAGGGTAAAATTGAGGATGTCTTAGTAAAAGTAGATAAATTCATATTTCCTGTTGATTTTATTATTTTAGACTATGAGGCTGATAAAGATGTCCAAATTATTCTAGGTCGTCCATTTTTGGCTACTGGTAGGGCGTTAATAGATGTTCAAAAAGGGGAATTAACAATGAGAGTCTGTAATGAGGAAGTAAAATTTAATGTGTTTAAGGCCATGAAGTATCCAGACGAGATGGAAGATTGCTCTTTCATTAGGATTCTGGAGAGCACAATTGTTGAGAGAGCAATACAGGATTCGGCTAATGAGCATTTGGAAAATCATGGAAAGGTTAGTGTAGAGGATTTAGAAGCTTGTTCTTTAGAGAGAAAAAATGAAAAAAAATTGTTTAGGTGTGAGGATGTTTTTGAGTCTTTAGATTTAGATCAAAGGAAGGCTCCCCCGATTAAGCCATCCCTGATTGAGGCACCTACTTTAGATTTGAAGCCCTTGCCGGATCATCTAAAGTATGTGTATCTTGGGGAAGGTGAGACGTTGCCCATTATTGTTGCATCAGATTTAATGTCGGAGCATGAGGAGGCCTTAATAAAATTGCTGCAGCAATACCGCAAGGCTATTGGTTGGACATTGGCTGACATTCAGGGATCCTTTAGAAGTATTGAGCAACAAAGAATGCTTAACCCTGCAATGAAAGAAGTGGTTAAAAAGGAGGTGATTAAATGGTTGGATGCTGGCATCATTTATCCAATTGCACACAGCAATTGGGTAAGCCCTGTCCAATGTGTTCCTAAGAAAGGAGGTGTCACTGTGGTAAGCAATAAAGACAATGAGTTGATCCCAACTAGGACAGTGACTGGTTGGAGGGTTTGCATGGATTACAGGAGGCTTAACAAAGCCACCCGTAAGGACCACTTCCTTCTGCCATTTATTGACCAGATGTTGGATCGATTGGCTGGTCAGGCCTACTACTGTTTCTTAGATGGTTATTCGAGGTATAACCAGATTACTATTGCTCCTGAGGATCAGGAAAAAACCACTTTCACCTGCCCTTATGGGACGTTTGCTTTCAGGCGAATGCCTTTTGGCCTTTGCAACGCTCCAGCAACATTTCAGCGGTGTATGTTAGCAATTTTTTCTGATATGATTGAGTCCACTGTTGAGGTCTTTATGGACGATTTTTCAGTTTTTGGAGGGTCTTTTCAGAGTTGTTTCGATAACTTAGGTCAGGTATTAAAAAGATGTGAGGATACCCATCTAGTTCTCAATTGGGAGAAATGCCACTTCATGGTGAAGGAGGGCATAGTGTTAGGTCATAGGATTTCTAAGAATGGTCTAGAAGTTGATAGAGCGAAAGTTGAGGTTATTGAGAGATTAGAACCACCGAACTCAGTGAAGGGGATTCGGAGTCTTTTAGGTCATGCTGGATTTTATAGAAGGTTCATAAAGGATTTTTCCAAAATCAGTAAACCTCTTTGTAACTTATTGTGCACTGATCATGTTTTTGACTTTGATGCAGAGTGTAGGAAGGCTTTTGAGACATTGAAGGCTGCTTTAATCTCAGCACCCATTCTTTGTGCACCTAATTGGGATTTACCGTTTGAGGTAATGTGCGATGCGAGTGATGCTGCAGTAGGTGCTATGCTGGGGCAAAAGCAGAGCAAATTTATCCATCCTATATATTATGCAAGTAGGATTTTAAATGAGGCACAGGTCAACTACACAACTACTGAAAAGGAGTTGTTAGCTGTTGTGTTTTCCTTTGAGAAATTCCGGCCATATTTGGTTGGATCCAAAGTCACGGTGTTCACGGATCATGCAGCAATACGGTATTTAATGTCAAAGAAAGATGCAAAGCCTAGACTAATTCGTTGGGTTTTATTATTGCAGGAGTTCGACTTGGAGATAAAGGATAAGAAGGGGTCAGAGAATGTCATTGCAGATCACTTGTCTCGTCTTGATCCATCATCATCTTTTCCAGATGAACAACTTTTTGCTGTTCAGGTAAAGGTAGTCAATGATGTCCCTTAGTATGCTGATATTGCCAACTTTTTAGTGAAGGGAGTCACCCCTATTGACATGGATTGGAGGCAGAAGAAAAAGTTTAAGCATGATGCAAAATTTTTCTATTGGGATGAGCCATTTATGTATAAGTAGTGCTCTGACGGTATTATTCGTAGGTGTGTTTCAGGTGATGAAGCAAAAGAAATCCTGGAGCAATGTCACTCTTCACCGTATGGAGGCCATTTCAGCAGACAGAGGACAACTATGAGGATTTTGCATTGCGGATTCTTTTGGCCTACCTTATTTAAAGATGCCCACTGGTTCTACAAGCAATGTGATGCTTGCCAAAGAAGAGGAAACTTGGGGCCTAGAGATGAAATGCCTCTTACTTACATTTTAGAAGTCGAATTATTCGATGTATGGGGTATTGATTTTATGGGGCCATTTCCCCTTCTAATGGCAATGTTTTTATCTTATTGGCAGTAGATTATGTGTCCAAGTGGGTGGAGGCCATTGCATGCCATCAGAGTGATGCCAGGACGGTTTCAAGGTTTCTCCAATCGCACATCTTTGCGCGGTTTGGGACACCTAGAGCTCTAATAAGTGATGAGGGTACACATTTTGTTAATAATATCTTAACTAAGCTTTTAGCTAAGTATGGAATCAAGCATAGGATAGCTACCCCCTATCACCCACAGGCTAATGGTCAAGCTGAAATAAGTAATAGGGAAATTAAATCAATTCTAGAAAAAGTAGTCCATCAATCTAGAAAGGATTGGTCTTTTATGTTGGATGAGGCTCTTTGGGCTTATAGGACAGCCTATAAGACTCCTCTAGGTATGTCTCCCTATCGGTTAGTATATGGGAAAGCTTGTCATTTACCGTTAGAGCTAGAGCATAAAACGTTTTGGGCTTTGAAAAAATTAAATTTTGATCTGAGTAGTGCAGGAGCAATGCGAATGCTGCAGCTTAACGAATTGGAGGAATTTCGTCAATTTTCTTATGAGAATGCGAAAATATATAAAGAAAAGACTAAGTTGTGGCATGACAAGAAAATTAAGCCTAAAGAATTTGTCAAAGGTCAAAAAGTTTTGCTTTATAATTCTAGATTAAAATTGTTTCCTGGGAAACTAAAGTCCAAGTGGTCAGGTCCGTTTGTGGTGATTGAGGTTTTCCCCCATGGAGCAGTTACTTTGCAAGATGAAAAGGATGGGAGAATGTTCAAAGTGAATGGACAGCGTGTCAAACATTATTGGGGAGTGGAGTTCCAGATGAAATATCCTTCCCTAAAGTTGGTTGATGATTGAGAGAGCAGGATTTGTACGGGAGCATTTCACAGAGCAAAATTTTGAGCTCCCAGAGTTTGTATTGATTTGATTTTTCGCTGATTTATTTTCGATTAGGTTAAATGTTGCGTGGTTTACTAGATTTTATCTTTAAGTATTTTTTATCATTTTTGGTAGTTTAGATTTTATCTATTTCATTTTTGAATTTGATTTTATTTTATTTTCGGGTTCTTTATTTAAATTATCTTTGAATTATCTTTTCATTAGTTATATTAGATTTTATCTAGATTTTATTTTCAGTTATTTGAATTCTAGTTTAAATTAATAAAGATTTTCTCTAATTTATTCGGCTTCGCTTGAAAAAGAATTAGATTTGAGTTGAATTGGCTAATTTAAATTTGAATTTGAAAGATTTGATTTTCCTATTTTGAAATTTAAAATTCCGTATCTAAGATTCTTCAGGGTCAGAAGGTTGTTGCGGCAAAGTTATGGCTGAAGCAGAATCATCTGAATTAAGAAGGGATTTGTTGAGAATTTATTATTTTTACCGTTGGGATTTTCTTTGAATTTTCGCAGGTAAATTTGCAAGCGTCATCTGATGAAGCCACGTGTCACGCGGTAATCATCCAAGGGCTTTGATAGTGGACGGCGCATAGTGATTTACCGTGGGCGATTGAACTTCACGATTTTACCGTTGTTGGTTTCAAATTTTCCGGTTGCATGCGATTAAAACGGTAATATTATTTAATGCAGAGAAAATCTTTTCGGTTGAGATTGCATTTTGCAGGAGCCTTATTTATTCACAGACATTGGTGAGTTTCTTGTCATTTCGTCTTCTTGTTTCAATCTTTCTGCATTCTTTTTTTCCCCTTTCATTCTCTGGAAAAATCCTTGAATCCTTCATGGCAAGAACACGAGCAAGGAAAGAAAGAGAAAGTGAGGAGGAGGAGGTGCCCGTTACCCCTGAAGTTCAGAAAGCTAAAACCAAGAAGAAGAAAACGCCAGAAGAGAAAGAAGCTAAACAGAGAAGAAGGCAGCAGAGGGCTGCGGAGCAAGAAGCTATCCAAGAAGGACCAGTGAATGACCCAGATACGGAAGGAATTCAGAATCCTGAGGTAGAACCGATAGTCCAAGATTCGGTGCAAAAGGAGAATGTTGAGAAAAATCAAGAAATACAGGCTGAAGAAGTTCGAGACGAACAGGCCGCGGTTGTGCCTGAGGAAGGGGATGAACAGGAAACGGTGCAGGAGGCTCATGTTGAGGTCATAATGCCTGAACCACCAAAGCGCCGCCGCATCAAGCGGAAGGCTGGGCGCGTTCAGGTAATTCGGACTGATACCCCATCACCACCATCGTCAGATTCTGAGAAAGAGAAGGCAGAGCGAGAGGAAAGAGAGAAAAAAGAAGCTGAGGAAAAAGTGCGAGAAGAAGCAAAGAAGGCTGAGGAAGAGATTTTGCACAAGCGAAGAGAAGACAAGGGCAAAGGTATTGTCGAGGCATCAGGAGCGGCTGACGAGGTTGAGGCACGAGGGTTACCTTTTATTCGCTTCGTCAACAACGTTGCTCGAGCAAAATACCAAGAGATGCTGAAACGGGACTTTCTGTTCGAGCGAGGATTTGGCAATGAGTTGCCACGGTTCTTAAGGAAACCTCGGCTAGAGCCAATTTTGTGCGAAACCAGAGCCTGTGAATTCCAACTTTGTTCGGGAATTTTACGCAAATCTTGACGATAAGGAAGAATTCCAGGTTATAGTTCGAGGAGTCCCAGTGGATTGGAGCCCAGAAGCTGTTAATGAATTGTTTGATCTCCAGGATTTTCCGCATGCAGTCTTCAATGAGATGGTGGTTGCCCCATCTAACGATCAGTTAAGTACGGCTGTCCGAGAGGTTGGCATTGAGGGGGCCCAATGGAGGTTGTCGCAGACGCGGAAGCGCACATTTCAGGCAGCTTATTTGAAAAGCGAGGCCAACACCTGGATGGGTTTTATTAAGTTGCGCTTACTACCAACTACGCATGACTCCACAGTATCTCGGGACAGGGTATTGCTTGCCTTTGCTATTCTTCGCTCAATGAGTATTGATGTAGGAAAAATAATTTCGTTTGAGATTCTTGACTACTGGCGGAAAAAGGTGGGGAAGTTGTTTTTCCCCAACACTATCACAATGTTATGCCGAAGGGCAGGGGTGCCAGAGAGTGAGGATGATATGATATTACCAGATAAGGGAATAATTGATACGCCTAACTTGGCACGGCTCCAGCGTATGCAGGAGGTACGTCAGGGAGGGCTGGTCCACGACATCAACACGATTTTAGAACAACTCGCACTTTCGGCCAGCAAGCAGGAGTTTGCTGAACGGCAAGCTTTGACTTTCTGGAGCTATGTTAAAAATCGTGATGCCAATCTGAAGAAGGCGCTGCAAGAGAATTTTTCGAAACCATATCCAGCCCTTCCAGCATTCCCTGAAGATTTATTCAACCCCTGGATCCCACCCCCACCGATGGAAGGAGGAGAAGCGGAAGATGAAAATGAGCCAGGCCAAGAGGACTGAAGGATGAAGTGGCCCTGAGCGAGCATGATTTTTGTTCTAACTTTTTGTTTGCTCGTGCATTTTCTACTTTCCTTTTCTGTTGATGTTTTGTTTGTTTCTCTTTAATATTTCTGTTTCTAAAAAATATATCTGCTGATGTAATTTCTTTTTCAATATTTTTAATGAAATTTCCAGATGTTTCTGTTCTGTAGCACTGAGAATTCTAACTTAACTAATTTTCTTCTGAATTTTTGAAGCTTGGACTGGTTAAGCTTTATTAGATCACGGTATTCTGATCTCCAGAAACCTTTTGCTTGAGCATTTCTTCTAGCCTGGACTGTTGCTGTGGCAAAGAAGAATTCTGGAGGTAGTGTTGACTTATATGATCCACTTTAAGCTTAGTTCTAATCCCACGCTTAGGTTAAAAATTCAGATAGAAAAATTTAAGTTTGGGGGTGTCATTTAGAATTTTAATGATTCATTGGGGACAATGAATAATTCAAGTTTGGGGGACTTTTTACTACTCCAATTGTTTTGCTCGAGCATTCCTCTCCTTCATTAAATAATTTGTTAGGTTATTGAGTAACCGGGGACATTTGTGATACCCACAGTTTGTCTTCGCGTCAAAAGGTGACCTAGGAAATGTAAAAAATTGTGAAAAATTATTTGCTGAAAAAAATGATTGTTGAAAATTTTGCTGAGAAAATTCATGGAGCAAAAGTTTTGAAGGATGAATGATAGTCCAGCAGTTTTTCTGTCTCCCAGAAATTAGGTGAGCTTCATCATAAAATGTTGCCATTCTGAGGGGCAAGAGATGGAATTACTAAGGATTTTTGAGCTTTATAAAGAGTATTTAGCCTAATTGGTGATGAGTTTGAGGCAGGGGTATACTGCACCATAAAGTGGGTCATCCCGTGCTTAAGAGCTTATGACTGTACGGCTGCTTTAAGTCTGAAAAACAAAAATTTAAACCCCTTGAAAATGTGTTTTGATATGTCTGATAATAGAGCTAAGCTGTGGCAAGTTCTTAGAATTGAGTTAAAAGTGGTGATTATTTGTCCATGCCGGAGGAATCATTTTGCTGCAGCAGAGCTCGGTTTTGCAGAGTGCTCAGGTAAAGGTTAAAGGTACTATTGGATTGTCTGGTTTAATTAAGCTAATCTTTGTCTAATGTTTTGAATTCTTAAGGGAAAGTTGGTTAGCATTGCTCGGGACGCGCAATAGTTCAAGTTTGGGGGTGTGATAACTGCCCAAAAGGTAGTTATTTAGGCCTCATTTCTATATTGATTTGTGTGTCTTTTGTGCTTAAGGGGGTTGGTTTTAGATATGTATTACATGTTTTAACCCATTTGGAAGAATGGAAGCTTTGGAAATCATTTTGTGCAGAATCTGTTGCTGGGCGACTGGAGGGAGCAAATTCTGTGCTGCAGCAAAACTGGGAGCAGAACTGCCACGTCACATCTCGTTAGCCAATTTCATGAACCGACTTCTGTTGAATTATTTTCGGGATAAAGGAGCAAGGAGAGCCCTACACGTGTCCAGGTTGACCTAAT
Organism: Luffa aegyptiaca; assembly: GCA_017139565.1. Taxonomy (NCBI): domain Eukaryota; kingdom Viridiplantae; phylum Streptophyta; class Magnoliopsida; order Cucurbitales; family Cucurbitaceae; genus Luffa; species Luffa aegyptiaca. The sequence continues at coordinate 28,471,039 of CM029403.1, forward strand.
TCAAGCCTCCTACCACCTCTATAAAAGGGGAAAGCCGCCCAAGTCAAAATCATTCCACTTTTGGGAGAAAACATTCCATTCTTGGGAAGTTTCTTCCACCTTTGGGAGCCGAATAGTATAGAGAGATTGGAGACCACTAGAAGACCATCATCCGCAAGCTGATTAAGGAGATTATCATTTTCTTTATTATCTTGTGATTATGAACATGCCTACTCAGTTTGTAATTCATGTTTCCATGCTTATTATGAACTAAGTAGCCTTAGGCGTTGGTTAGGGAAGATGTAATTGTCGTGCTTAAACTCTAATAATATTTATTGATTATTGCATCTTGGTTAACTGTTGTGCTTATTTTTATTTTATGCCCGCTTGGCCAGCCGGTATAAATACCTCTCTCTAGTTTCAGGGATGATTTAGGGAGTGTGTGGCAATTAACCACACTACGATCATTGTGTATTGGTGAACGCCAGTGACTGAGCTAGGGACAGCCAGTTGCCTAGTGCTTGATCGGTCGCACTTCATTGGGGTTGAAACACATTCCAAAAGATTCGGAGTTCCGGGAGGAATCCGCTAATAATACTGCGAGAGTTTGCATGATCAATAATATTGCTAGAGCATCTTTTAAAACAATTACTGAACCTAACCAGCGCCTGCCTCTAATCTGTCTGCCTATTTGTTTACTTGTTGTTCTGTCATTTACTTTGTTTCAGCATAATTCTTATAAAACCCAATCATTTTTATTACCTTGAAAACATTGAAAGATTCATACAAAATAGATAGAGTGGAAGCTAGTTCAGGCCTTGGATTGACAAATACTTATTACTTGCTGCGAACTGTGTATGCTTACACAGGAATTCTAGAGTCTTTTCAGATCATAATTTTACTCACTCTAGGAACCCAACAGTCGCTACATATAGTTCAAGACTCATATTACTGCCTAGGATGTCTAGTTTATTGGATTAGGGTTATTTTAGGAAAAGATAAATATAAAATAACTAATAACATTTAATGGAAAAATATATCAATATTATTTCATTAATATCCGGTCAACGGTTACATTCACTATCTACGAGTTTTAGGGCATAAAACCCAACACTACTATCCCTAAAATGGGTAGGAGAGAATTCTGTCTTGCGAGACTATGTCCCTAGCTATCTATCCGATCTTATCCCCAAAATGGTAGGCTTATTGAGTCGGTGAAGTCTGGCCACTCTCACCCATGCAGATCAAAGGACAATCCCGAATAAATATGAGTTCATAGTTAACTCAGGATTAAGATTGAGTTACCTAGGTCATCCTATCAAATAGTCGATTTCTACAGTAAACGGCGTTATAAAGTGTAAATGAGTTATTTCGCGGTCTGGTCTTATGCAAACTCATTGCATAGGACGCCCCCACTCACATGTCTCCACATGAACGATTCAGGATCTCATCGTTTGTACTTAATACAAAGTGGGTCCTGTCCATAGTGTCCCCAAGATAAGGTACCCAACCCTATCCTTATACTATAGATCGTTTTGGCTATATACTTGAACTTGATCCTATTTATTTCTCTACATATAGTTTGAGTATTCATATTATAGCCAAGGATCTTAGTTTATTGGATTTAGGTTAAATATTTTGCAACTTACATATTCAATAACATCTTTACTGAATAACCTCATCATCTTTATTGAAAATAGAATATGTTTAATGTTTTACAAAACTATGAGTTTTAGGACATTAAACCCAACAGATTCGTGACAAGTTGGTGAGAAAAAACAACCAACCAATTCGTTCAATTTCGAGATACAAGAGGTTGGTACCCATTGTCTCTGTTTTTCCCTTTTTGGACAGCATGCTTTGTATGATCAAATTGATGTTATTATGTGCCTAAGATCCAAAACTACTTCCACATATTAGATATTAACACATTCATCTATGCAATGAATTTTCATAAGATCGAATCGCGAAATAGTAATCGCTAGATATAACTCTGTTGACTAGTTAGGTTTCTATTTCACTAAGATGACCTAGAAAACGTAGTCTCAATCCTGAGTGTATTATGAACTCCTATTCATGAGGGATTGTCCTTTGATTTTTATGGGTGAAAGTGGTCAGATCGTCGGTTCAATAAGCCTACCATTTTGGGGACAAGATCGAGTGGGTGGCTGGGAACATAATCACACAAGATGGAATTCACTCCTTCCCGACTTCGGGGTAAGTAGATGATTGTTCCCTTAAGTGGCGTCTCTAGGTCTTGAACAAAGGGATCTACCCTCTCACTAGCACGAGACTAGTAGTTAAGGACATAGAGGTAACTTAGGGGTAAAATGGTAATTTTCCCAACTGGTGTTACGAACACTCGTGAAGGACTAACTTGCTGTTATTGGTCTATATCTGTGGACACATAAATATTCTGCAGTGAGAAGAGTGCAGTTGTGGGCCTATGGTGGAGTCACTACTACAAATTCTATCTTACTTGACATTTGCAATTTTTAATTACTTGACATTTTAATAAAAAAAAAATGTCAAGTAACATGCATTTTCTAAAAAAAAATGTCAAGAAAAATGAAAAAAGGCAGAGGTTGACGGAATTTTTCGGATTTTTTTAACACTAACATAAAATTTGACTTTTAAAAAACGTCAATTTTTATCTTAATTTACTTGCCACGTTTTAGATGTCAAGAATAGTTTAGTTTCAAATAAAATAATTTTCTCAAAGCTTCTCCTTACACCACCCTTCACGATTTTAGAAGCCCTAACTCATTATCTCACTCCTCTCACCATCTCTTTCTCCCAGCCATGTGTATCCCCTCCCCTCCGGCGAACAACTCTGACGACAGCGCAGCAGCAGCTGCGGTTCGTTGGCGTTGAGCACTCTTTCGCGCGGTCAACGGTGATTTCTGCGTGGGTTAGTGTATTTCTCTCGATTTTTCACTCCCCAAGGCTCGATTCCTCTCTCTCCTTCGTTCTCTCTCTCACTCGTGATCTCCATCTCTGTTTTCCAGCATTTTTCCGGCGATTTTCAAGCAGGGCAACAACTGTCTTCACAATTTTTCGGCAGGTGCTTTATTTAATGGGTTTTTTAGCGAATTCGACCTTATGTAAGTTGGATTGAAGGTTGTATTGGTTTATTATCATGTTTAATTGAATACCCACTCGCTATTAGTTTCGTTCAGCAAGCTTTCCCTTCAAATTTCGGCGATTCAAGCAGCGGGCCTTCGACTTTCAATGTCTTTGAGCAATTTCGGCATTGGGTAAGTGTCTTACATCAAGGATTGGGGTTGTTTTTAGTGTTATTCAAACACCCATTTATAGTAGCTTTCAATTTCAAGGTACCCATAGCGTTTGGTGATTTATTTGTCAATTTGGAGTGAAATTGGAAGCCCGGACAACAAACATTTGTTCTGTTTTTTGGTCATGTTTTGGGTGTTAATTTCTCCAATTTAATGGGCTCTTAGTACGCATTTGATTTGAGATTCTATTTTCTTTTAAGGAATTTCTCCCCTTGTGTAGCTCGATTAAAGGTTGGAGCTAAGGAATTAATTTAGTTCTTATGCAAAGTAATTAAGCGGCATGTGACCATTATTTTGTTTCTTATGATTATTTATCTATTAAATCTTTTCCCATTCATTTAGAAATCAATAATAATACACAATACAGTGAGAGAAAGAGCAAGGCAAACAACAGTTGAGATAAAGACAAACAAGTTTTAGAGAAGACCAACAAACTTGTTGCAGTCAAGTACATTAAGGGGGGAAGAAGGTAAATAACTTATCAATTAGACTTAATGTTGTAATTTGCTTAAACAAATGGTGGGATTGAGAGATTTGCGTTTGATTAATTGTTAGCTATTGGGATTTCTCTTGTGATTGTTTCTGATGGGTTTTTGGCTTGGTGCTCTCATGGCTTCTCATTGGACTCAATGTTGTAATTTGCTTAAACAATGGTGGGATTAGGAGATTTGAGTCCAATTATTGTTTTGCTAATGGGATTTCCCTTTTGATTGTCTCTGATTAACTTTTGGCTTGGTGCTTTAATGGCTTCTCCCATTGTGTGTACCTTTTTTCTCCGTTGACTTGTTGAAGTTATGAAGCTTTTTTTATGCTGGATGGTTGTTTTGCTACATTCTTGATGTGAAATCTCTGTGGAAATTTATTTTGATCATCCATTTCTTCTTTCTTTCTTTGCATCTAGATGATGGCTCACCAATTAGTTTGCTCAATGTATTATAGAACCAGGTCTAATAATGTTTCATATACATCAATGTTTAAGCAAATGCAACTGTGATATTTTGGTGGAGAGCAGGATCCATCGCCTGGCCCGGTATTACAAGAAGACAAAGAAGCTTCCCCCTATTTGGAAGTAGTAAGTATTTTAAGGCACAGAAGCACATGAATTATTTAATAGGTAGTTCGTGATTTTGAATATATGGTGGAGATAGGTATTATGTAATTTTGAATATATGGTGGAAATGGGTGTAAAGTTCTTCATTTTGGAATTGTCCAAATGGAGTTGATAGGTCTTGTAATTTTTGGAATTGTACATATGGTTGATAGTTGTAATTTTGGAATTGCTCATATGGAAGTTGGATACTTTTGTAATGTTGAAGATATGAATTTTATTGGAGTGATTGGAAGAAATTTGGTTGATGGATCTTGAATGTGTATTTGTTTATTCAGTTGATCAATATATCAAATTGTTGGAATGCAATGTAGGCGATTCAAGATAACAGAGAACAACTATTATAATTGAAAAAAACAGTATTATAAACAAACCTGACATGTAAAATGTGTCAAAAATTTATTAAATTGATATTTTTGAAATGTCAAGATAAAGTACGATTTGACACATTAGACCTGTCAAGTTTTAACAAAAATGATATTTAATAAATGTCAAGAAATCTATATACATGACGCTTCAGAAATGTCAATGTTGTTAATATTCTTGACGTTTAAAAAATATCAAGGAAAGAATATCTTGACGTTTCTTTTTCGATATCTTATTCTTGACAGTGGTTCTCTCAACGCTTTTATAAGCGTCAAGAGTTTTAAAATTTGACATTCCAAAAGCATCAAGTAATACCATTTTTGTAGTAGTGAGTGTACCCACAGTTAACGAATATTGATTAATTTGGTTTATGAGTTTAGCGAATTAATCTCATATCGTTGGATTTTCTGATCTGTAGGTCCATTAGGTCCCACTAGTAGCTCGCAAAGGGTAATTGAGGAAATTAAGTCTTGATTATAAATTGAAGTGTTCAAATTTAATAAGAGAAATAATATAATGTATGGTGATACATTTAATTTTGGATATGATTCAAAATTAATTAAATATTTGAAGGAGTTCAAATATTAATTTTAATATGAATTGGATTCATGTTAAAAACTATAGGTTATGTGGGAGATGTTCATTTAAATACGATTTAAATGAAATAATTAAATTTGATTTAATTAATTGTTGATTTAATTAATTAATTAAATATATCCCTATCCTATTACAACTAGGAAAAGTAATTAATTATTATTAATTAATTAAATATATCCCTAACCTGTTATGAATAGGAAAATGGATATGGAATTCTATATAAACCATATAATGCCTCCTAGTTGATACACTCACTTCATTCAATTCTCCCTAAAATCAAGACGAAGGTTCCCATTGCCTTGGCTTCAGATTCCCCAGAGAATACCAGTGTTTCCCTGTGGTAGTGTTCCAAGTTTTTCATGATTATTTCTCAAGTAGTTTGTGAAATTAATCTTACGATGTTGAGCTGAGTATTCTTCACGTAAGACCCCTACGGCAAGATAGTTTACTATGTCAGCAAACCATGGTTCTTCATCTTTAATCATCAGCAGCTTCTCATCAAGGAATTCCTCTGCGATGGGGATATCTGACGCATCCACTTTCTCAGGATTTTCCAATCGCGATAAATGATCTGCGACCAAGTTCTCACTCCCCTTCTTGTCCTTGATTTCTAGATCAAACTCTTGCAGCAAGAGAATCCACCTAATGAATCGTGGTTTTGCGTCCTTTTTAGTAATTAGGTATTTGATTGCTGCATGATCTGTGTAGATAGTGACTTTAGAGCCAATCAAATAAGCACGAAATTTATCAAAAGCATAAACAACTGCCAATAATTCCTTCTCGGTTATTGTGTAATTAATTTGTGCTTCATTTTATGTCTTGCTGGCATAATAAATAGGGTGCAATAACTTCTCCTTTTTCTGTGCCAGGACTGCTCCTACTGCCACGTCACTTGCATCACACATTAGGACAAATGGTTCTTTCCAATCAGGGGTTGCTAGAATGGGCGCAGGGACTAGCGCAAGCTTCAGATCATTAAATGCCCTGACGCATTCCTTTGAAAATTCAAATATTCTATTTGTTTGCAACAATGCGCATAATGGCTTGGTGATATGCGAGAAGTTCTTTATGAATCTGTGGTAGAAACCTGCGTGACCCAAGAAACTTCAAATTCCCTTCACAGAGGTGGGAGGTGGTAACTTTTCAATTACATCAATTTTTGCCTTGTCTACTTCGATACCTGCGCGTGATATGCGATGACCTAGGACTATGTCTTCTTCCACCATAAAATGGCATTTCTCCCAATTCAGAACTAGGTTAGTCTCCTCGCATCACTCCAAAACACGTTCTACTGTGTTAGGCAATCTGCGAAGGACTTTCCATAAACTGAGAAGTCATCCATGAAGACTTCTACTGATGTTTCTAGTAATTCTGAAAAAATGGCCATCATGCATCTCTAGAATGTCCCTGGCGCATTGCAGAGTCCAAAAGGCATCATTCTAAACGCAAAGGTTCCATATGGGCAGGTGAAAGTTGTCTTTTCTTAGTCTTCTGGCACAATGGATATTTGATTATATCCTGAGAAGTCGATCTAGCATATGATCGATGAATGGAAGAGGGAAATGATCTCTCTTCGTGATTGCGTTGAGCTTGCGGTAATCCATAAAGGAAGGTAAGGTGGGAATTCTTCCTTTGAGATCTAGCGCATGAATTACCTCTGTGGGTTGCGCCAGGATGCAGTTGTCATCGACTTGTTCTTCCTTTGCTTCTTCATGCGCAGTTCTGAGTGCATTTAAGCGAAACATTTCCAGTGGAGAACATACATCTATACGTGCTACCATGTCGCATTCCTTGGTGTCATCTGGGTATTTTAATGAGGTGAGCACATTAAAACCACTTTTTGATCATTCATGCGCATGGTGAGCTCTCCTTTTTGCACATCAATCAATGTTTGGCCAGTCGCAAGGAACGATCTTCCCAAAATAATGGGAACTTCTCTGTCAGATTCGTAATCAAGTATGATGAAATCTGTAGGAAAAATAAATTTGTCAACTTTTACCAGAACATCTTCAATTTTTCCTTCGGGATGTACTACTGATCTATCTGCCAATTAAAGCGTGACAGTGGTTGGTCTTGTTTCTCCAATCCCTAGGCGCTTGTAAACTGACAAGGACATTAAATTTATGCTTGCGCCAAGGTGGCATAAGGCTCTGCCAACATCGATCCCTCCTATTGAACATGGAATAGTGTAGCTTCCAGGATCTTTCAATTTAGGTGGGAGTTTGTTGGCGAGTATTGCACTACATTCACTTGTTAACGCAACTGTCTCAAACTCTTTCCATGGTCTTTTATTCGTCAAGATGTCCTTCAAGAACTTTGCGTAGCTAGGCATTTTTTCCAATGCTTCCACAAGTGGAATATTGATGTGTAGCTCTCGCAGGACATTTAAAAATTTATTGAACTGGGCTTCATCATTCTTTTTTCTCAATCTTTGTGCAAAAGGAATTGCGGGCTTGTATGCGTCAGGTTCTTTCTCTGTGTGCGCCTCTTTCTTTTTGGGTTCTTCTTCAGCTGCGTTCTCCTCTTGCGCTTGGTTGCTGCCTATTGCGGTTGTAGTTTTAGTCAAATTTTCCTGTGTTGACACAGGGTCATTTGACTGCAGCTGCCTCCCACTGCAGAGAGTTAGTGCGTGGCAGTGCTCCTTTCCTTTTGGATCTTCTGTATTGCTGGGTAATGCTCCCGCAGCTCTATTTCTAAGCTCTGACGCAAGCTATCCTACTTGCATCTCTAGATTTCGTAAGGATGTGGCTTGGCTTTGAACCACCGCATCATTCTTTGCCATATATTCCTTCTGGCTTGCCATAAACTCTTTCATCATTGTTTCCAGCGAATTTGAGAATGATGCTCTTTGGTTTCCACCTTCTGTGTTGATATTGCGTTGAAATTGGCCCTGCGATGATTGCTCAGAGTTAGAGTTAAATAATCTTGGCGCAGGGTTTGCATTACCTTACTGTTGCTGTTTGTTTGCACCACCATTCCATGAGAAATTTGGGTTATTCCTCCATCCTGGGTTGTATGTGTTCGAAAATGGGTTGTTGCGCACAGCTCTTTGCGGTCCCACGTGTCCCTCTCCGCAGATCCCGCATCCAACTGTATTGAGTTGCGCGATCAATGGTGTTGTGCTTGCTGTTAGTGCATCCATTTTGGTAGTCAACGCATCAATCTTTACGTTGACTGATGTCAAGGGGTCAACCTCAAAACTTTCAGAACTGGTTTTAATAGGTCTTCTTCTTTTGTCTTCCGTAGTGCCCCACTCATAATTGTTGCGCGCAATCCTATCAAGGATTGCGTGAGCTTCATCATAAGTTTTTCTGAGGAGCGCACCATTAGCAGATGAATCCACTAATACTTGTGAGTTTTTGTTAAGTCCCAAGTAGAAGGTTTCTAGCTGAATGCAGAGTGGTAGTAGGCTTTTAAAACGTTCCCACGCTTCGCTCAGTGTCTCGTCTTCCATCTGCACAAAAGTCATGATTTCCTTCCTTAGTCTTGAGTTTGTGGTGGGTGGAAAGTATTTTTCTAAAAACTTCTAGGCTAAATCATTCCATGTCGCAATGGAATTTACTGGTTGCTGATTTAGCCATACTTTCGCTGCATCTCTCAATGAATAGGGAAATAGGATGACTTGCAGCTGCTCATGCGTTACTCCTAAGATGATGAATTTATTACAAATGTCCAGGAACAATTTTAGATGATAATGTGGATCTTCAGCTGGACTTCCTCTAAACTGTCCTACAGCAGTCAGCATTTGAAACATAACAGGTTTAAACTCAAACCTTTCTGTTTCCAAAGTAGGTTGTACTATCCCTGGGTTGAAATTACAGTTTGTAGGGGATGCATAGTCTCTGATCCCTCTGGCCTTATCATCGACCATTTGGATGAGATTTACTGATCTATTTGGTTGGTTGGGTGCTGCCATTTCTCTTGATTGTCTTCGAGCTCTTCGATTTCTTCTCCATCTATGATAAGTTCGGTTAATTTCAAGATCAACTTCGAAATCGATCTGGCAAGCAGCACGCATGCAATCTCTGGTTGCCTGGAAAAAAATTACTCAACAGGGAACACGGTAAATAATATCAAACGGAGTGTCAGATAAGAAAGATTATTAAAAATTTGGTTGCCTTTCCCTGGCAAAGGCGCCAAAAACTTGATCGGTTGCAAGTATTTTTAACAAATTGATGCAAATTTTTCATAGATATATATCAATCCAAGTATAAATTGGCAAAATTAAGTAATACCTAGTGAGTCTAGGGTTGAATCCACAGGTAAAGGTTATTTGCAAAACTCTAATAATTTTTACAGATCTAAACTCGAAAACGTGTGATATTATATTAAAGACTAAATAAGAGAGTTGGTGAGTTTGAAAAATAAACTTTGCAGAAAGTAAAACATGCGATGAGAGTAAAAAGATAAGTATTAAGGAGAATAGTATCAAGGCTGTTGCAGTCGCAACCTCATGCGTTTATAAGAACCTTGTAGTGCATACCATGACTAATATATCCATTAATGCCTAAGTGAGAAAAAAAAAATCACAAGTTTCCCTTCCGGTACTCCTTCTGCGTTTGGCATAAAACTATCAATTGGTTAATTGGCTAGTTCATGCGTGAGGCTTAGTTCTCTAAAAACTTACAAGGGATTGCATTAGTCTTAACGCAATCAAAGCTCATTCATGCAATATCTTATAGCGGTAGAATTTGTGTAATGCTACCAAGACTACATGTCATGTGCTAACTTGTTCTACTTAGAGATGTCCGTATGCATTACCTATCAAGGATTTAGCATACTGCTACCGCATCCGGCTGGCCAAGCGGGAGTTAGTAATGAAAATAGTATCGCAACTAAGTAGAAGGAAAATAATGTTTCATTAAATCAAAGTGTGTGCTTACAAAATAAACTTATCCCTGCATGGGTGCTTGCGCTAAGCCTTGATGAAGAAAATTAGCTCATGCGAGCAAAACAATACATTATGCAATACATTGCAAACGCAAGTCTACTCTTAATCACAGCTTCCTGTGATTTCTCTTTCTTCTTGATCTTCGTCTCTTCCCTCTTGTTCCTTGTTATTCTCTCCCCTTTTCCTTTGAGCAAGTGGCTTCTATTTATAGGGTGAGGAAACCAACTTCTCCAAGGAATTAGAAGCTTGCTTCAGTCATCTTCGGCCCACTTGCAACTTTTCAGCCCACTTGTCTGTCAGTGTGTCAGCATGGTCCTTTCATCCATCTTGCCTGTCTCATGATCGTCTTGGGATGTGTGCCTGCGCTGAGAGAAACTTGGGCAACAAACAACTGAATTATTTGCGTTAGCACCCTATATTTTTATAATTTCTCAATGCATACATGAATATAGCCTACCGCATAAAATCATCGCATTTTCCTTCCTTATTGCGTTAAGGTAACGCATCAATGTATTTTTTGGCCTTGTTTTAGCTTAAATTTAAAGGATAAATAACTTTCTTTTTGCAAGTTATCAATAAGATTGGATGGATATCTGGGGACATAGGATTGCAAGATGGAATTTACTCCTACCCTAATAAGGGATAGTAGAAAGGTTATTCCCTTAAGTGTTGACTCTGAGCCTTGAACAAGGGGCCCCACCCTCTCTTTGGCCCGAGAGGGACTTTGTTTAGTGGTTGGACCATGAACAAATTGTTCATTAGAGGACCAGTGGACTTATGGAACAAAGATGAGCGATAGAGGTAAAACAGACATTTGACCTAGCTATAGTAACGAACGACCTGTGAAGGATTGACTTACTAACCATGGTTATATCGAGTGGACGAAAATATATCTACAGGGAGGCGAGTTCAACTACTAGGCTATAGTGGAGTGACCCGGTAGTTAACGGAAGTTGGTTAACTAGGTTAAAAGTGAAGGGATAATAGCCCTTGCGCAGCGGAAACGTACAGAACCTTTAACCCCGATTTAATTTAGGAACAAAAATACCAATACGTTGAAATAAAATTACAGCAGTAAATAACTTAAGAAAACTACTGAAATTTTTCATGTAAAGCATGCTAAAACAACTCTATATGCTGAAGATCTCATCTATAAAGGACCCTATTGATCCGGGATCAAGAAAACTTACTTTAGTAGTCGTTCTCGATCGTTTCGCCAACAAATTCTCGTTGAATCCGAAAATTCCAGCAGCAAGAATTTTTCCTTTTGATGCTGCAAGCCGCTCACGAACACCACCACGTAGAATCACCGGTATTCTCCTAGGATTTTAGGTTGAGTGGCTTGTGGGAACCAACCAAAACTCTAAGGTAGGGAGAATTTTTGGCCTCTGTATGTTCTTTGAAAGCACAGAGAACTCTAGTGAGAGAGAGGGTTTGCGTGAGATAGATGGGAGGAGTGATCTATGGAACTTCCCAAATGAATTACGGGGAAAAGAAAAATTATCACCCACAAGAAAACGTCCCACTCCTTTAAAAAAAAGGCAGTTCACGCGTGTAGGGTTAAGGGGTTGGTTTTTGACTGATCAGTTAATAAATAATAGATAATTAAATTAAATTATATTTAATTTAATTATTAATACATAAAACACTTTTATGTGCATATACCACTTAACCCAAAGTTTTAATTTAACTTAATTAAATCATAATTTAATTAAAATTAAATTAAAACATCAATATTAATTAATTCACCAATTAAATATCATATATTTAATTATGTTTCTCTCAAATAAACTATAGAATTAATATTCATCGTATGAGCATTAATTATAACCTATAGTTTTCTTTATTATGAATCATATTCATACTTTAATAAAATATTTGAACCCCTTCAAATATATAACTCCCATTAGAAAATTTACCTCAACGCCCCAATGGAGCTACCGGTGAGACCTAATGGACCTACAGATCAGAAGCTCCAACGATATGAGATTAATTGGCTAAACTCATTAACCAAGTTAATCAATGTTCGTTAACTGTGGTTCACTCCACTAAAGAACCACAGCTGCACTCTTCTCACTGCAGATATATTTCTGTGTCCACGGATATAGACCATCAACAGCAAGTTAGCCCTTCACGTGTGTTCGTACCCCAGCTAGGTCAAATTACCATTTTACCCCTGGGCTACCTCTTGGTCCTTAAGTACCAGTGCTCCTCTAATGAACAACCTGTTTGAGGTCCAACCAACAAACAGAAATCCCTCTCGTGCCATAAAGAGGGTAGGGCCCTTTGTTCAAGACCCGGAGACACCACTTAAGGGAACACACCTCTACTTACCCTAAAGTCGGGAAGGAGTGAATTCCATCTTGTAAGACTATGTTCCCAGCTCCCCAATCGGTCTTGTCCCCAAAATGGTAGGCTTATTGAGTCGGCAAATTGGCCACTCTCACCCGTACAAATCAAAGGACAATGTCTCATGGACAGGAGTCCATAATCCACTCAGGATTAAAGCCAAGTTGCCTAGGTCATCCTAGTGAAATAGAAACCGAGCTAACTAACGGTGTTACAGTTAGTGGTTAACTATTTCGCGGTCCGGTCTTTGTGCAAACTCATTGCACAGGATACCCCCACTCACATGTCAGCTACATGAACGCGTTGGATCAATACGTTTGTATCAATATACAAAGCGGGCCGTATCCATAGTGTCACCAGGATAAGGTACCCAACCTTATCCCTATACTACAGACCCTTTAGGCTAAAACTTGAACATTGATCCCCGTATGTCCCTACATACTAGTTCAAGCCTCATTCTATTAGCCTTGGATGTTTAGTTTATTGGATTAGGGTTAATAAGACAAAATATAATACAAACATTGAATAATACAACACTTTTATTAATGTTCGGTCAAATGTACATTTACTATCTATGAGTTTTAGGCTATAAAACCCAACAAAAAGAGTTTAGCCGGTTAAACCTCTTACCATTGGAGCCCATGATCTGTAGGTCCATTAGGTCCCCTTGCTAGCTTGAGACTAACCTTTGGAACAATATGATGGAAAGAATTAGAATTGGTTCGAATTCGGTTTAGGGAAATGGTTGGACATGTTTGACGTTACCGACATGTCGAATTCTAGGTAAACCGAGCCATGAGAGATGTAATATATTTAAATGTGATTTTAATATGAAGAACATGAATAGGGATTCATGGTTGAAAAATAACATTTCTGAAATGTTCGGGATTGGTAGCAAAATATTAATTTAATATTAGATATTAAATAAATTAATGATTATTTTAAATTAATTTTGAATTAATTTAAAATTGGAAAATTAAAATTTAATTTTACATTTTTCAGATTATTAATTATAAATAATTAAAATTAAAATTCAAGATAATTTTGAATTTAATAAATTAAATTGAATTTTGGGAGGTGGAGTGCATGGTGATTAAACCCATGCACTCCCCTCACTTAAGCCACCAAATTACCCACTAATTGTGGGGTAATTTGGTGTTAATCCCTGGTGAAACTCTTCAACTTTCATTCCTCTATAAATGAGGATGAAGTTGCTGAAGAAACAACTCTTCATTCCTTAGTGAATTGCTGCAAAAATCTCTCCAAACCCAAAACACCATTGAAGCTTGTTCTTCAAGCCTTTTCCCTTCAAATTCCATCACTAGAGGATCCCACAATCCGTTCTAAAGGCTTGAGGATAGCAAGGAAGATCAAGTGGTGGTTCTTGACAACTTGGAGAAGAAAATCAACCAAAGGATTCAGCCAATTTAGTGAATTAAAGAAGTTGGTACTTGTTGTTCTGTTTTTCTTCTTATGAACAACATGCATAGTTTGATCAAATTGAGCTTATTAACTACCTAAGATCCAAAATTGCTTCTGTTTATTAGATATTAACACTTTCAAGAAAAAGATTTGAGGATGAAAAATGAAAATGCTAGAAATTAAATTGAAAAATTTAAAATAATAGGAAAATAAAACGATGGGCTGGTTAATCTTACCTCGGGATCGCGCAATTGGTTATCCGAATTCAGTTTGACAATTCCAAATCATAGACTCTCTTTATTAATGAATTATTGGATAATTGTCTAACTACCCACTGGAAAAGCTAGCGGGATTAACGATCCCAATTATTTCTAACTCGGCCCAAGCATCGAGGCTAGAACCTAATTAAAAATTTAACTACTAACGTCTCACTAATTAGATTTTAATCGCATTAAGAGCGATGAAATGTTAGATAGAATGCATAAACTAGGAAAAGCTTAAATCCATACGATTCTAAGCCTTAGCTCCTAAATCTATCATGCAATTTTGACCTATTGGAATGAAACACCTTTTAATCAAGATTAAGAATAGATTTATTTGCTACAAATTCTAGCAAAGCAATTGATTCAAACACACAATAGGTTGTCAATCTATAGATTCAAGCCAATTGTAATACAAACTGGAATTAAGAACACAATGAGACAATAATTCCATGAAATCTGAAATACAAGGTCTCAAAGGAATGTCAAACTTACATTCAGAGTCCCCAATTACGACGATCTACACTTAGCCGGACATTGCAATGTTGCAACTAAGCGTTGAGGCTCGATTAGCCATTCCTATATCTAAAAACTAATCTAATCTAATGCAAATACAATGGAAATTGGAAAAATACAGAGAGAATCGAAGTATTGTGGTGAAAATCGGAAGAAAAACGAGCATGCAAAACCTAAAATGCGAAAAAGAATCTTTTAAATCATTGCGACAATGTCGAGACGCTCGGCACAACGTCTCGATGCTGACGGTGTATGGGCACGCACTGGAAATCGTAGCGTCGAGACGCTCTAGGATAGCGTCGAGACGCTGGTACGTGCGTGTAGTGCAAGCGCCTCTAAGTGCAATTATACACTATCAAGAGTAATAAAGTGGAGAGTACTCCAAATATCGTACCTAAGGGACATGGTGACTAGTTGAAAAAGACTCAGCTCAATAAAACAAGAACCTCCTCTAAGTTTGCAACCGAGGATGGTAACCAAAGAAATAATTTGATATGAGTTTTTGTAATTGAAGCCGAAAAGATAAAGAAAGCAAGTAAATGAAAGCGATTAAAGATATATGAGATAAACGGGGAATTCAAATAAGTTTCAACCAAAAGCATTAAAATGCGCCCACCTTTGCGCTAGCAACTCACTCAGGCACCACACACGGATGGAGAATACTATCTATAATTGCCCACATAGACATGGTGATACGAACTTTGGTGTCTTGATCAAGCTACAAGAACCCAAAATGGATACAAACTTTAGAGTATGCTGATTGGAAGATGAATCTCGGATTTAAGGAATTATTATGGTGAAAAGTTACATCCTTTCAAGATTCACAAAGGCACCTATTCAACCAAGAGACACAATGAACCTAGAAATTCATATTCATTCACATATTTAATGTATTATGTATCTTGTGAATTCATGAACTTGTGGATTTGAAAAGTTAGGGGTTGAATTTAGACCACATAGATGGAAGGTTGTGTCCTTTCATGGTGTCTTTTCATTTAGTATAAATAGGGATGTAATTTGTCAATTGGAAACAAGTTGAGATTATGAATATTAAAAAGCTTTTGCTTATTCAACCCTTTTGGTGTTGTCTTTTCTTTCAAATCTTGTTTTAGGTTTGATGTTCAACCGATTCATTAGATTAGTTTTGATCAATCTAATTCTGGAGTGAGTCGTCTTAGGATCTTTGAGTGACCATCATAGATTCTAAGTTTGATCTAAGAGTGATTCATCTTCTAACTAAACTCTTGGTTGGAATCATTCGGTAAGTTAGTTTTATTTGTGTCCGTTTACAAGGATGCTAGGAGGACCTCTAGCTTTGTAAACTCAAGCATATTGGGTGTTTATCACATGGTGCAGATAGATTGCTTCAGTTTGCGCCCGCAAATGCCCTGACAACTAGATTGTGAGTTAAGTCCTACTTTTATTCAGCTCCGCTGTAGGTGTCTTTAGAAGACTAAGCCAACTAGACATCTATTTCTAGGGCTAGCTGAAACTTAGATAATTATTGCACATGGACTCCTAAAACCCTAGTGGTTTCAGTCCTATTTCTAGGATACAAGAAAATGAAGTCCTATCAATAGGATCTTTTCCACTATTGTTTTTGCGAACCCACGCATTCAACTCCAACCTTTCGGCCACTAGCTGAACACAAACTAAGCTAACTTCAGCGATCAGTTTAAGCTAACAATGAAACTTAAACTCTCAGCAAAAACAAACAATGCTAAGAGGAAGCAAGGTTGTCTTTGCATTGGTTGGGACTTTCTTCTACTCAAGGAATCCACATATTTGAACCCCCGAGAAGAAGCTTAGCTCATTGAGGAAATTAAAATGCAAGACATAAAGTAAAAAACACACAAAGTAAAGAAACAACTTGAATTCATATTAATAATTAAAAAGAGTACATAAAATAAATAATTTACAACTGAAAATTAAATTAAAATAGAAAGTACAACAACTTACAAAAAGAATAAACAAAAAGTAAAGACTCTAGACTCAACTAAAGGTTCTTTCTCCTCTCTATCTAACTTACTTTTAACCTTTTTCAAGAGGAGACAAGCCTTTCCCTTTTTCTTCTTTAGAATGGAAGAGCCGACAGAGGCTAGAAGAACTGGAACTCGGAGTGGTTACAAGATGAGAAGAAAGAAAAGCATGAAAACTATCCTAAGGATGAAATTTCGAGCTCTTTTTGCTTCTTGCACCTTGGTCGCCTTATATAGACCTTGGAAGGTAGGGTTGACTGCCGAGATTAGTGTGAGGGGACCCTTGAAGGTAAAAATCCATGATCCTTGGAGATTTGGTACGAGATTTGGGATTTTTTGATGATTTTGTGAAGATCCCGCAAATCTCGAAATTATATCGAAAAGCCCAGTCGCGGCTGCATCTTGGGTGCAATTTCCTCTGTGCACTACTTTGACAAGTCTGTCTTCAGCTAGGGCTACTTTCCTTATCAGTTTTCGAGCGCAATTCAAACGCAAATTCTACATGTTTAGGACCAAATGTGGACACAAATCTTCAACTTCGAACTTTTGCTCCGCTAACTCTTTATCTCCATTTGTGGGCGCATTTCCACCGCAATTTGTCCTCTGCACAAAAACATTAACTTGGACAAATTCTTACAAAAATAATCTCTTTTTGGACATTTTAAGCATAAATTCTATATTTATAAGATTTCCATCATGATTCTAAGACTTTTGCTACTTTTACTAAAATATTTATAATTTCACTCACAAAATTCTTGCTTTCCTAGCAATAACCTAAGTTTTTATGGCTAAATAACGAACATAAATGAGCATTATCAGACTTTTGCTACTTTGACTAAAATAGGTATGATTCTAACCGGAGAACGACAGCGGCGGGTTTGAAAGTTGGTGCGTGGGAGGCTGCCGACGAACAAGAAGACACAGAAGGGGGGGGGGGTCGACGACTACAAGGAAAAGAGAGGGAAAGATGACTAGGGCTTTTGCTCTTTTCTTTTTTCTTCTATTCCTTAAATTAAATTACAAAATAACCCAATGCCTCACATTTAAAGACTCAAATAAGTTCTCTTAGAACCAAATAAAATCTTTGAGAATCAATGAGGATTTAGGCCAAATTTTAAATTAAAACTTAACTGGGAAAAAAGAAAAACCTAATTGATTAAGGATTTGGGTCTTTCGAAATTTGAAATAAATATCGAATATTAAACCTCCAAACTTTAGGAATTACAAATTTAATTAAAAATCTCTTTTTCCCTAAATTATAGAAATTTAATTTAACGACCCAAGACTAACCTTAAAGTCTAATTTTCCAAATTAGAACAAGAACACTCAACAACTCCCACAATGACTCGATTTCAAAACGCGGGGCGTTACAAATAATTAAATGAAAAAAAAAAACTTCTACTCAAATTAATATAATTTATAACTTAATAATTAAATAAAAAGGACAAATAATTAAAAAAAAAAAATCTTTAAATTATCATAACTAAAAATCAATTAGAATTAATAATCAAATAAAAAAATCTTCTAATTTGATGAAAAACCTCTTATAATTTGTACAATCGAAAATCAACTACGATTAAATAAAAAGGACAAATGAGGAATTTGAAGATTAAAAAGGAGAAAAAAATGAAATCAAAAGTTTCTCCCCTTAAGTCCCTTATATATACAAATATAGATATAGATTATAGATTAAGATGTCTTTCCAAACTATGTCACATACATATACATATACATACAAACATACAAATTGATATTATCTCATTAATAATTCTAGTGACACAAATAAGTCAAATTTTCTATTACCTTATCATGCAGCATGAGTTCAAAAATGATTTATTTCCAAGATAAGATAGAAAAGAGTTATTCAATTATCAACAGGCTCACTGCATCAATTCTTATTTTTGCTATTTCTTTTTCCTCTATTATTAATTGATTCATTAAAATTAAACATTACGAGAATTTTTTATCGTTAAACAATAATTTACTAATTTTTTACTTGTACGTATTTGGTATATTTTATTTCGCAATCTCATCGTGACGCAGAACTAGACCTTTGAATGGTTTTACCTGTGGGTATACGACTGGAAATTTAGCGTCGACGGCTTGAGTGTCTGAGTTTGGTCGTCGGTGGGCTATGTTGGAGCGGTAGCATGCAGATTGTGTTCGTCCAGTGGTTGCGACGACGTTCATGAGCTAGACGACGGAGTTGAGGTGTGGGTTTCTTGGATTCAAAGGGGATACTAACAATGGGTTTGTTGCAAGGTTGCGGTATTCACTGGAAATGGGTGTTTAGTTCTACTAGACTCTGGCGGTGTGCGTGAGCTGGGAGTTCGTCGGAGTTGGCGTGGGCTACTGCATTCAAGTTACCAGTGGAGTTGAGGTGTGGGTTTCTTGGAGGAAGAAGAAGATTTTAGTGAAGGAAGATGAGATTTAAGGAGAGTGAGTGTGTTGGAATACATGAGAGAAAAAATGAGGGTTTTGAAAGGTTAATAAGTGCTTTTGACCCATATTTTCTCAATTTTTCAACTTTTCCTTCACTATTTCAACTCATTCTTCTTCCTCTAATTTTTTTTCTCTTGCTCGGTTGCCACCCCCCTAAATTAATGAAGGTCGTTTGTTTTTTAAGGTCATCATCACTCTCCAAATAGTAAAGAAAGGAGAGTGGGAGAGTGGATTTAGTTCGAGGGAGAAAAATGTGAGCCAATGAGAAAAGATAGGGAGAGAGGCATGGAGATCAATGGAAGACTAAAATAGATTGTGAGGGAGGTAGTTAAAAGATATTTTAGAAGAATTTTATTATTTTTTTATATTTTCATTTTTTCAACTTAAACAAATAATAAATATAATATAAATAAAATAAATCAAGCCAGATGAAGTATGGTGTCTACAATAATAATATTATATTATTTAAATAAAATATTAGAAAAATATTTTGAATTTTTTTATATAAAAAATATAAAAATAAATAATTGTTATCAAATGACCTCTCGATATTTTGGTTTCGGTTTAAAAAAAAACAAAAGGTTAAAAATCACTTTTGTTCCTTGAACTTTCCTGAAAGTAACAATTTAGGCTCTGAACTTTGATTTGTAACGATTTAGTCTTTATACTTTCAATTTTGTAACAATTTAGTCCCTGAACATTCATATGTAACAATTTAGTCCTTTGTACTTCCAAATTTGTAATGATTTAGTCTCCATCGTGAAAATTAATGTTATGATTTAATAAAATTTGTTACATAGATAGATTGATAAACTACTTTGGGACCCAATATCCTTATAAGCTACAAAGTCTAACCATTAAATAATAAAACTCAACATTTAACTTTTAATGATTTTTTTTTTTTGCTACAAGGACTAAATTGTTACAAATTTGAAAGTAAAAGGACTAAATTGTTATTTATTAAAGTTCAGAGACTAAATTGTTTCAAAATTGAAAGTACAAAGACTAAATCGTTAAAAATCAAAGTTTAGGGACTGTTATGGGCAAAAATTAGCCAATAATATTTCATGCAGGGAGGCCCAAACCCATCGGGCCCGAAGACGAAAGAAGCCAAGACAACGAGACAAAGGGCCGGAGCCAATATCACAACCCTCGGCCTCGGCCCAAGGGAGAGGCCGAGGGTCAGGGTCAGCCTCAGCCCAATGCCGAGGCCGACCAGAGCCAAAAGGCCCGAAGGCTTCTCCTAATGCCCGGCGGAGAATGCAACCCTAGAAAAACCTATAAAACGGGAGGTTGTACACACTCACAGGTATGAAAAATCAATCCTGAAATACATTATACGTGTTTTCCGGCCAAAGCTAACTTAAGCATCGGAGTGTGTGTGACTTACACCACACCGGTGTGTAGCGTTTGTTCGTCTTGCAGGTCACGTCTTTCCCGCTCTTTTATAAATTCACTGATGCAGGGAGGCCCAAACCCATCGGGCCCGAAGACGAAAGTAGCCAAGACAACGAGACAAGGGGCCGGAGCGTGCTCCGGCCCAATATCACAACCCTCGGCCTCGGCCCAAGGGAGAGGCCGAGGGTCAGGGTCGGCCGGCCCGAAGGCTTCTCCTAATGCCCGGCGGAGAATGCAACCCTAGAAAAACCTATAAAACGGGAGGCTGTACACACTCACAGGTATGGAAAATCAATCCCGAAATACACTATACGTTTTTTCCGGCCAGAGCTAACTTAAGCAACAGAGTGTGTGTGGCTTACACCACACCGGTGTGCAGCGTTTGTTCGTCTTGCAGGTCACGTCTTTCCCGCTCTTTTATAAATTCACTGTTGATCGTCACATGGAGCGAAGGGCAAATTCCTAAGAAAATTTGACCATCAACAGTTGGCGGCGTCTGTTGGGAAGACACTGACAAGCAAACGCTGTGGACAGCAAGTAAGCACGACGATGATGGAGCACGAAAATCAATCGATCACGGACGAGGCAAATCCCTTGGTTAGACTCCAAGCTCAAGAGATCGAGATCGCAACGATTAAAGGGACGATGAACGAGATGGAGCGAAACTTGAATGAAATCCTTAGTCTGTTGAAGAAGCCCGAGTCTGTAAGGCACGAGGAAGAGCGTTTACGCCGAGACCCCAAGAAGGGTAAAAGAGTAGCAGACAAGGAGGTAGGGGATTCGGAAAGTGTAACTAGCCGAATGCACCATCCAGGGGATGACCAGACCCGAAAGGAGGCTGGACCAAGCTGCAAAAAGGCTTGTAGGAATTCGCCACTGAAGCCAGCCCCAGGTATGTATATAGGAAACGATGACAGGAAAAGGTTGGAGGCTCGGGCAGGGTCCAGGGCCGAGCAAGGCCAAAAGGGGCGAGAACGGGAGCTATCCAAGTGGCTGAAAGAGGAAGACAACCATCACGACTCCCAAATGAGGACTGAGAATGAAGTTATAGAAGGGCTAATTGGGCAGATGGAACCACCCTTCACTGATGAGATAATGGGAGGGGAGGTGTCGCACAAGTTTAAGGTACCAAACTTCCCACAATATGACGGAAAGAAAGACCCGAAGCAGCATTTAGACGCGTACCTGACCTAGATGGATGTTCATGGGACAAATGAAGAAACAAGGTGTCGAGCCTTTGCATTAACACTTACAGGTTTGGCAAGGCAATGGTTTAGCAAGATACCACGTAAATCGATGGGTCGTTTAAAGAGTTGGCACGAGCGTTTGTTACGCAATTCTTAGGAGCACGGAGCCGACAGAAACCTCAGATCAACTTACTGACAGTAAAGCAGGGGCCCCGGGAAAGCCTGAAAGATTATATTAACATATTTAGTAACGAAGTTTTGCAAGTAGAAGGCTATGATGATGGAGTTGTCTTGACCGCTGTGATCTCAGGTCTGTAGGATGAAAGATTGCTCAACTCAATCGGTGAGAGCCAGCCACGAACATATGTGGAATTCATGACCCAAGCACAAAGGTACATAAACGCCGAGGAACTGCTGAAATCCAAACAAGAAGAGAGAGAGAGCCAGGGAGTTTCTATATCTGACCGACATCGAGAAGACAGAGGGAAAAGGCGTCGGGTTGAGGAAAGAGGCCGAAGCCGACAAGAGCACTCCTCGGCCAATGGTAGAGGCCGACCAGAGGCCAAGCAGCCGCGGGGCTGTGCAAAACCAAAAGCCAGGTTTGACAGGTATACACCACTAATAGCTCCACTTGAACAGGTCTTGGCCGCAATACAGGATACAAATATGTTGAAACGCCCAGAAAAATTAAGGTCAGACCCAGACAGGAGAAATTGGAACAAGTACTGCATGTTCCACGGAGGCCACGGTCACATAACCCGGGAGTGTATACAGTTAAGAGACGAGATAGAAGCCCTAATCCGAAAAGGTTACCTTAAGAAGTTTGTGGGGAATGACAGAAGTAAGAGGTCGTTGCCAGCAGATCAAGGTGAGGGGGGTACCAACCCGTCGCTCGAGATACGAACAATTTTATGAGGACCATCCGGTGGAGAATCAGACAGAAAACGAAAGGCCGCGATTCGAGAGGCACAGCTAGAGCTAGGAGAGCAAGGTATGTACTCGCTCCTACTCGATGAAAACTCACTAAAGTTAAATTTACAGAGAAAGAGGTTGCGGGGATACACCATCCGCACAATGACGCGCTGGTGGTCACCCTAACGATTGACAACACAAAAGTTCACCGGGCCCTCGTTGATGGAGGGAGTTCTGCTGATGTTCTCTCAACCACTGCGTTCGATGCCATGAAGTTAGGAAGTGATCGCCTGTGGCCGAGCCTCACACCGTTGGTGGCGTTTGGCGGAGAAAAAGTAAGCCCAAGGGGAAGCATCGAATTGCAAGTGACGTTTGGGGAAGGACCGTGGACAGTTACAAGAATGATCAACTTTCTAGTGGTGGACTGCGTCCCAGCATATAATGCCATTTTGGGTATAGGTTGCATTCGTGAATTATCTATGTCAGAGTCGAGTCACAGAAATGTGCATAACGGTACTCGCTTAGCCTTCTAACGGTTTTTGGGAACAAGGGCCAAATAGGAGTTAATTTTGACCCAATGCATTGAATACACTTAAGTTAGGTGTTGCATGAGTATGGTTATTACCTTAGGGATGAATCCATGTTGAATACCTCGTTTATTTCTTATTGTTATTCTTTTAGTTATTTGCATGTTTTATTTATCTTTTCAAAAACCCAATCAATCAACTTATTTTCTTTGGTTACCTTTTTCAAAAGCAATCATTTGAGCAGTTTCTTCATCAAATCTGAATTTCCAATTTAGTCCTCATGGGATCGATACCCTTAGAATACTTCTAAGATTTTTTTATTACTACGTGTGACAGTGTATACTTGCACTAAGTGTTAGCTGAATTATTCTTTATTCTTATTTATCATCCTATCTCACATTCCATCCATTCAGCTGATGACGCACCAGGTATTGTATGCAATGAGTTTGCATAAGACCGAACCGCCAAATAGTAACCACTAGATGTAACGCCGTTAACTAGTTTAGGTTTCTATTTCAATAGGATGACCTAGGAAACTCAATCTCAAATCCTGAATCTGTTATGAACCCCTTTCAAGAGGGATTGTCCTTAGATTTGTATGGGTGAGAGTGGCCAGTTCGCCGACTTAATAATCCTACCATTTAAGGGGCAAGATCGAAGGGGGGTTGGGAACATAATAGTACAAGATGGAATTCACTTCTTCCCCTATTGGGGTAAGTAGATGTGTGTTCCCTTAAGGGCTGATTCTAGGGCTTGAGCAAAGGTGCGCCATCCTCTCCTGGCCCGAGAGGAACTCTTGTTTAGTGGTTGGACCCTAAACAACTTGTTCATTAGAGGGATCAGTGGTACTTAAGGAACCAGAGGTAACCCATGGGTAAAATGGTAACTTTGACCCAGCTGTTGTTACGAACACAAGTGAAGTATTGACTGAAGGAATTGAATCCGAAGCGGAAGCGATTTTCATCGTTTGTAAACCAACTTCAATATCACAGAATACCGGTACATTGGGTCAACAATTTAGAAACAATTTCTACAGATCTAATCTTACAGATTAAGCATGTTTTTCAGATCTAAACCCTTTAGACTTGAAGAGAAAACTTACGTGAGTTGTAGTGGCCAAACACCTCAGCACAATGCTCCAATTTGGAAACTCACGCACTGACTTTTGTTCCAAGAACACTACCAAAAGTGATCACCCACTATGCTCTGGATTGTTGAGATTTGGATTGTGGGATCCTAATGTGTCTTGAAGGGAATTCAAGAAGAAAAAACAGCAAGAATGGTGCTGTTTCTTTTTGTGTATGAGAGAGGAAGATTTTTGGAGAGAAGAACACCCTTCTTCAAAAGTTGCAGAGAACCACCTCCTTCTTTCCACTAGTGAGAGAGATAAGTTATGGGGAAGTTCCACGTAGTAACTCCCCATCACCCTTCAACTCCCAGCAACTGCTGGGAGTTTAAATTAAAATTAATTTTTAATTTTAATTAACAAAAATCAAAATTAAAAATTAATTAAATTTAATTAATTACTATAATTAATTAAATTAAAATTAAATCATATTTAATTATTTATTTCACATAACCTATAGTGTTAATTTAACTTGATTAAATCATATTGAATCAAATTGAATTAACTAATTAATTAATTCAAAATTAATTAATCTATAAATTAAATATCTCATATTTAATTTGGTTCAAATTTGAATCATATTCAAATGTACATCTCTCTCATTTAGTCTATAGTAAATATGAATCCAATTCACATTTATTTAAACCTATAGTTCAATATGAATCTAATTCATATTTAATATTTGAACTCCTTCAAATATATAATTCTCTCATTAATTAATTTTGAATCACATCCAAAATTAATTTTATTACAAAGTTTAATTCACTAATTAAACTCATACCATAATGTATCTCCATACATTATATTAATTGTATCATATGCAATTAACTAAAAATTTCCTTTAACATTCAAGACTAATTAATCTCAATACCCGTTACGAGCTAGCAGGTGGACCTAATGGACCTACAGATCTGAAGCTCCAACGATACGAGATTAACTGGCTAAACTCATTAACCAGGTTAATCAACATTCGTTAACTATGGGTCACTCCACTAAAGACCCACAGCTGCACTCTTCTCACTGTAGAATGTTTCTGTGTCCACGGATATCGACCAATACAGTAAGTCAATCCTTCACGAGTGTTCGTAACTCCAGCTGGGTCAAATTACCGTTTTACCCCTGGGTTACCTCTGGATCCTTAAGTACCACTGATCCCTCTAATGAACAACCTGTTTAGGGTCCAACCACTAAACAGAAATTCCTCTCGGGCCAGGAGAGGACAGCGCGCTTTTGTTCAAGCCCCGGAATCAGCCCTTAAGGGAACACACATCTACTTGCCCCAATAGGGGAAGGAGTGAATTCCATCTTGTACTGTTATGTTCCCAGCCCCTATTCGGTCTTGCCCCTGAAATGGTAGGAATATTGAGTCGGCGAACTGGCCACTCTTACCCATACAAATCTAAGGACAATCCCTCCTGAAAAGGAGTTCATAACAGACTCAGGATTGAGATTGAGTTACCTAGGTCATCCAATTGAAATAGAAACCTAGACTAGTTAACGGCGTTACATCTAGTGGTTACTATTTCGCGGTCCGGTCTTATGCAAACTCATTGCATAGGATACCCCCACCCGCATGTCTCCTACATGGATGCTTTGGATCATTGCATCTGTATCGGATACAAGGTGGGTCGTATCACATAGTGTCACCAGGATAAGGTACCCAGCCTTATCCCTATACTATAGACCATTTAGGTTGTTACTTGAACACTGATCCCCGTATGTCCCTACATACTAGTCCAAGTTTCATTTAAACAACCTTGGATCTTAGTTTATTGGATTTAGGGTTTATTAATGCAAACTCGATTTATTCAATAACCAAATTACTGAATCACTCAAATAACGACTTATTGAGATCGATTAATTTGTTTCATTTACTATCTACGAGTTTTAGGGCATAAAACCCAACATTGACTTACTGCATTGGTCAATATCCGTGGACACATAAATATTCTACAGTGAGAATAGTGCAGCTGTGGGTCTTTAGTGGAGTGACCCATAGTTAACGAATGTTGACTAATTTGGTTAATGAGTTTCCAATTAGTCTCGTATCGTTGGAGCTTCTGATCTGTAGGTCCATTAGGTCCAACTGGTAGCTCGTAAAGAGACTTGAGGCAATTAAGTATAAATTGTAAATTGAAAGTGTTCAATTTATTTAGGGGAATCATATAATGTATGAGTATGAGTATGGCAGTGGTGAGAGGCAAGATGGTCAGCTTCTCTTCTGTTGATATCAACAGGGTGTACAGAATCAAGGCAATCTTGCATCCAAGAGGGAACGATGCCATCAAGAACCCCTCTGCCAAACAAATGAAAGAAGCACTGAAAATGGTGGCCAACAAGGGAGTTCAGTGGAAAGAGTCCTAGACTAAGGTGAAGACATTAGTGCCAAGCGATCTCAAGCCAGAATCGACAGTGTGGCTTCACTTTATCAAGAACAAGTTGATGCCAACAACCCATGATAGCACCATTTTAGTAGAAAAAGTTATGCTCCTCTACAGTATTATGAAGGGTTTAGAAATCAACATTGGGAGCATTATCAGAGAGGAAATCCTTGCATGTGGAAGGAAGAAAGCAGGGAAGCTTTTCTTTGGGTCGCTGATCACCCAACTTTGTCAGAGGGTAAAAATTGTCTCTGGTAAAGGATGAGGAGCGTCACTTCTTCAGGCCTACCATCAACCTATCTTTGATTAGGAAGCTCCAACAGAACAACGTTCAAAGAAAAGACAAAGTTCCACATCTCAAGCCACTCCACCATCAGGGTTGAATCCGGCTTCTCCACCTCAACACACTCCTTTTTCAGGACCCTTACCATCATCTAAAGCCCTAGCAATTGCCTATCAACAACTGGATCAAATCAGAGATAACCTAAGGACTTATTGGGCATATGCCAAGGAGAGAGATGAAACCATTAGAGAGTTCAACCTCTCTATCGCCCTGAGTATTGCTCTTGTCTTTCCTGATTTTCCTCAAACGCTGCTACCTCAAGAAAATAAGGATTCAGAAGATGAAGAAGATGAAAGAGAGAGTTCCTCGGATCAGGACTAAGGGAGTTTTCTGATCCCCTTTACATGCTTTTTTTTTTGTATATTTTACTATTTTATGTGTTTAGTTGTTTGTTGTTTTTTAGTTTTAGCATGTTTAGAATCTGTTTTTAATTGTTTAGTTGCTGTTTTTATTGCTTTGATTGTGTGTTGATTTGTTAGTTAAGTTTCTAGGTTAGGTTTAAGATAGTTGTTTTGTGAATAATTTTATTTTTACTTGGGTTTTTTGCCTTTATAAGAAAAAAAAATTGCTGCTGTCTTTTTACTGAACCAAGGAAATCTCTTTGAAAAAATCAACTTTATAGAAAATTGCTTGAAACAAAAATATGTTTTGGAAAAACATGTTTTCATTTGAGTTTTCTTTTAAGCCCTTGATGATGATAACTAGAGCTTTGTTCTATCTCAAAAGTGTCACCGTCACAACTGAATTGTTTTCTAGTCATATGCTTTCCATTAGTCTTTTTCTTTACAGAATTTTGTTAAGTCTAAACTTCCTCGTGTTTAACCTTTGTAACACACCAGGAGAGTTTAGCCTTAAAGTTTTGAGAAACAAAAAGCCTTATGCAAAGCCATGCCTAAAAAATAAAGCCAATGAGGACATTGTCTAATCTTAAGTTTGGGGGGTGCTTTACTTTGTTAATATTTATGCTCTATGCATGCTTTTTGTAAATTTGTACTGTTGGAAAAGAAGAATATGTGCTCAATATATATAAACCACAAAAAAAAAAGAATGAAAAACCGAGAGTTACTCCTCCTTCTTAGAGTTTACTGAGTAACCAGGGGCATTCATGACACCCTTGGTTTGCCACTGCATGAAAGGTTTACTTAGGAAAGTGAGTATTATTCCAAGCTTGTGAACTTTGCTCGTAGCTAGATATCTTCACCACAAAGTGTCGATAAGCTAGAACGAAGGTAAAGATGACAGCAAGGATACTCTTGGGAGAAAAAGAAGTCGAATAAAAAGAGCACCAACAGTCAAATAAGTTTGGGGGAGATAGAAAAAGGTCTAGTAACTCATGTATGCTCAAGGAACCTCAAGTCTTGTTTTTCTTAACTAAAAGGACTACACTAGGCTCAATGAGTAGAAGTTAGGTAGTTTAAACACATTGGTTAGGATGGACTAGGGAGAGTTTTGCTTTGAAAAAGAACAATAGAAATCTTCATGCCTAGGAAACTCAGACGTTGTGACTGGCACTAGAGTCGAACCCTCTCCTGAAAGGAAAGAATTTTAGAAAACGATCTTGAGAAACATGTTTACTTGATTCCATGTCACTTGATTTACAATTAAAAGTTGATGCTAGTACCATGATTGACAATTACATATGATCCATAACATTTTGGTTTGCAATTAGTATTGAGCTCTCACATTCTGATTGGCAATTAAAAAGTTGATCTCTAACATTTTGATTGACTATTGCTTGAGAACAAGCAATGAGTTAAGTTTGGGGGTATGATAAGGGTAAAAAATATACCTATTTTACCCTTATATTTAGCTCATTTCCTTTTCAAAAGTTGCGTGTGTAGATCAATTTTACTAATCCCGAGCTCAACATATGTTAAAGTTGATGTATTAGGAAGTTGAGAGTCACATTTGTCAAATTATGCTTATTTATGCTTAAAAAGACTCAATTTGATATGAATTTGACCCAATTTGGTGTTGTGCAGGAAAACAGAGAAAAGCTGGAAATTGCCCAGAAATGTGAACGCATTTCTGGGAAGGTTAAAATCAAATGCGACCGCATTTCTGGAAAAATAGAGGTTGTTCCGAGTCCGTTGTGGGTCGTTTTGAATGAGACTTTCGCGCACCTAACCGGCCGTTTTGGCCCTGAAAATGACTGGGCTACCTACCAGCACCTATTTTGTGGCTCCTCAACCACTCCCCACACTATATATGCTCGTGATTCAAAGAGAAATACAAGCAGAACTCACTGGGAAGAAGAAGGTGGTGACAGAACCCTAGTAGACGCCCATGAGTAGGGATGTCCGAGGTCCTTCTTGGAAGACTGAATTCTAACCTTAGTTAGACATCAAACCTTAGGGTTTGTAGGGATTTTCAACCTATGCCCATTGTAAAGGAGAGTAGAGTGTCAAACGAACTCTAGAAGGATTGGATAAAAGAAAAAAAAAAACCCTAGTATTTAGCTACTGCAATTATTTCCAGCACTTGTCACTTTTCATTCATTTGAATTCTTTATATTTTATTTTCAATGGAAAGTTGTTCATTTGCACTTTATTCCACCATGCTTAGCTAAATTCCGTTGAGGGTTTCAATATGGTTAATTCCTTTATGGTTCAATAGTTTGAAAGTGTTTATTTGCTTAAGTTTTATTCAATGCATGTCATTCTTTATTGATTATCATTCTCAATCTTGCTGAGATTAAATTGATCACTTAGACTTTTCATGCTATGTGAGTTTGATCTCGAAAGGGACAAACGATATCGGTTCTCATAAAGGTGATATAGGAGAAAGGGCTCGAAAGAGTGTATTCGGTGTTATAGGGCAAGCTGCCTAAGGCACCCTATAACAACTATAGGGTTATAGATTGCATTCGTGAATTATCTATGTCGGAGTCGAGTCACAGAAATGTGCATAACGGTACTCGCTTAGCCTTCTAATGGTTCTTGGGAGCAAGGCCAAATAGAAGTTAAATCTGACCCAATGCATTGAATAGGCTTAAGTTGAATAATCTATGATTAGAGTTATTTGCCTTTGGGATGAAACTATATTGAACACCTCGTTTTATTTATCATTGTTATTTCTTTAATTAGTTTTTTTTAATTGCCCAAAAATCAATCATCAATTATTTCTTCGGTTACCTATTTTTAAGCAATCTTTGAACAATTTCTTTTTCAAATATGAGTTTCCAATTTAGTCCTTTTGGGATCAATACCTTTGGAATACTTCCAAGGTTTTATTACTACGTGCGACAGTGTATACTTGCACTAAGGTTGGCTAAATTATTCTTATTTCATTATCTATCATCTTTACTAACATATCCATCATTTCAGCCTTTGCCGCACCAGAATATCATAACGTTAGCCTATTTGCTACTTAGATTTAGCAAGTAAATTTAGACAAGGCACTATCAAGGTTGTCAATCTTTCCTACCACAATCTAAACTTATATGTAAAGAACTATAATCACAAAGACAATTAAGTAAGCAATTAAGAATGGAAATCTCATAAAATTTAATCAAACTTACAAATGGATGTCCCGATTACAGCGATCCGAGCTCAGTTGGCCATAGACAAGCACCTCCAAGCTCGAGGCTCGATCAACCGACCCATGGACTAAGAAAACTTAAAATAGAACTTGAAAACTAAAGAGAAAGGTGGCTACAATATTGTATTGAGGGATCATTCTAAACCTACTGATAGCGGGCAAAAATGTCGCTATTTTAGTCCTAAATTATTAAGCTTTTGAGCGCTTTAATTGTGTTTTTATTGAAGATATTTAATATATTTTGTTATTTGGTCTTTAGGAGCAAATTATGAATTTTGGTGGAAAAATGCCCAAAAGGAGCCATTTTAGCCCAAATTCCATACATGGGTCAAGTGGAAACCCAAGAAGTCAACCAATTAAAGTTGATCAAAAAAAGAAATGAAGGAAGGCCCAATTTCAAGCCCAATCCGCACCAGCTTGGTTTGAAATCCGCATAGCGTCGAGACGCTGTGGGGAATGCGTCGCGACGCTGTCCCATTTCTTGGCCAGCAAGTTGAGTGACGTCACAGTGTCGCGACGCTGTCCTACTTTCGGGACTATAAAAGGCGCCCCTTGGTGCCATTTTTTACCATCAATCATCATTCAATCCTTTCATTTCCTTTCTTTCCTGGCTCCTTTGGAGCCTTCTCTCAAGGCTTTTTAGCCTTTTGGAGAGTTCTTAGTGGAAAATTTTTGGGGAGTTTTGGGGAGCACTCTAGGAGGCTCAAGGTGTGCTCGGAGGGACTCCAACGCCAGCGAAGGGGTCTTCGACGGTCATTTCCTTCCCTTTTATTTTGCTCATATTTGTGCTTTCCATTGTATATTTTGTGAATATTTTAGCTATGTATAGCTAAACCCCAATTTGGGGTCTTCAAATGAAATTATAGTTAAATGTTGTTATAATTGTCTATCTCTTGCCCTCTTTTACTAATTATTTGTATGCATGTTCGTAATGCTGTATGCAATCTGGCCATTTGTATATTGATCTGATTCTTAATGGAAACTCGACAGAGAGAAATTAGGATAGATCATAATCCATACAACTAGTTTAATTGCCCGTTGTGACAACGAGATTAGTTAATTAAACTTAGATTCCTAAAATGAATCAGAGCGTAATAATTAACGAATTTTAATGGCGCTAAGGACACTTAGGTTGTTAAAATGGATTAATTAGAATTAGGGAAAACCGACAGGAGATCCTATGTGACTAACGAAGATTCTAGGAGTATAATTAGTTGGGCAATGAGATAGGTTAATTGTAATAATTATTTAGCTATTAATTGATTTTCAAGACCCCACTTCCCATTTAAAAACTCTTTCTCCATATTTTATTTTTCTTGATTGATCAATTTAATTCCTTTAATCGCTTTATTTTTAATTCCCTTTTATTGCATGTTGAGGTCCCTAAATATTATTTCCTCCAAGTATTTTTAGTGTTCAAGTAACTTTTGCTTTGATTATATTTCGCTTCGCCTCCCTGTGGATTCGATACTCGGAATATTTCCGTTTTATATTACTTGCCGCCCGTGCACTTGCAGTATTGCGGTGTGGCAACAAGTTTTTGGCGTTGTTGCCGGGGAGGTTTGATTTTTAAGCAAAATAATTTTTTCTTGACATTAAAAAGAAATGGATAAATAGTAATTTAGGTTGTAAATATTTTCACTTGTGAATATTATTATTTTTTTTTTTGTTTGGTTCTTTTGATTGATTGGGAGTGTTGCATGCGAAGGCATAAGGTGGTTGAATTGTTTCCTTTTGATCTTGAAATTACCAAGACACTCAGATCTATTCGTAGAAAGAAAAGACTAACGGAAACAATGGCCCATCAAGATGAAGCTCCCAAGGCAATTAGAGACTTTTTACAGCCAGTTCTCCCAACCGAGAATTCAGGCATCGTTTACGCCCCGATTCAAGCAAATAATTTTGAGTTGAAGACAGGATTGATTCAGATGGCGCGAGACATTTCGTTTAAGGGACATCGTTCGGAGGACCCACATTCGCATCTGCGATCATTCTTTGAGATCTGCGGGACCGTAAAGATGAATGGAGTTTCGGCCGACGCTATAAGATTGAGGTTATTCCCATTTTCTCTGCAAGATAAAGCTAAAGATTGGCTCGAATCATCGAGACGGGCAGTATCAGCACATAGGACGAGCTTGCCCAGGCATTCCTGACGAAATTTTTCCCGCCTGCCAAGATTACGAAGCTCCGGACAGAGATCGGAACATTCAGGCAATTGGATGAGGAGCAACTATACGAGGCATGTGAGAGATATAAGGAGATGTTTAGGCGATGCTCGCAACATGGCTACCCAGATTGGCTCCAGGTGCAATTATTTTACAATAGACTGAATCCTTCCACCAAGACGGTTCTAGATACATCAGCAGGTGGGAGTTTTCTTTCCAAGACAGTGACAAAAGCCAAGGATCTTCTAGAGGAAATGGCAGCGACCAGCTACCAGTGGCCGACTGAACGGGGGATAGTTTCCGAGAAGGCTAGTATTTATGAAATTGATGAGTCAAGCTCTCTGAAGGCACAGATGGCATCATTGACGAACGCTCTAAACAAGCTGACTTCATCTGAGGTGGTCAAGTCCATTTCCACCTTAGCTGTAGGATATTCAAAGAAAGAGAGTCAAAATGTGGAAGAAGTTCAGTATGTGGAAAACAGAGCATTCACAAAAGGAGTATCGAACTTCTACCATCCCAGTCTGCGCAATCATGAGAACTTTTCGTACTCGAACACCAAGAACGTATTGCAGCCACTGTCAGGATTTGCTTCAACCAGTTCGCCAGAAAAGAAGAATAACCTGGAGGAGATGGTGGCCATGTTTATCAAGGAACAAAAGGTGTTAAATGTGAATCTCCAGACAGCGGTTAATAACCACGACACAACTCTTAAGAATATGGAAGTTCAGATAGGTCAGATCGTTTCAGAGGTAAATGCCCTTCAAAAAGGGAAGTTTCCTAGCGACACTGAACCCAATCCGAGAGAGCAGTGCAAGATGGTGACACTGAGAAGTGGTAGACAGCTGGAGGTCAGTTCAGAGAAGAAGAAAGAAGAGAAGAGCAAGGATGAAGATGGAAGGGCTGAGGCACAAAAAGCCTCCTCTGAAAGGTCCCTACATCCTCCTAACTTTATTGATTTTAATTATGATGTTTCTAACTCTTTTGTAGGAAAGAAAAAAGATGAAAAGCAGGATGAAAGGAAGGTGCTTCTGTTAGGGAACATGTTTTGAACATGATGGTTCAGTTCAATATCGCTGAAGTAAACGGTGCTACCATTGACGAGGGTAGTCAAGTTAGTTTTATAATGGAGTCTCTTCCGAAAAGCTTCATTCAGTTCAGGACAAACGCTGTCATGAACAAAATAGACAATAACTTGACTACTTTGCTAAACAAGCTCCAAACCTACCAAAGTCTCACCAAGAAGGGACAAGAAGGGGAAGCAAACGTTGCCACCACAAAGAGGTTCCAAAAAGGATCATCTTCAGGAACCAAGTTTGGACCTTCCACTTCCACTTCTAAGAATAAGAGTATTCAGATGAAGAAAAAGAAGGAAAAAAGGGAAAGGAAAAGCTCCAATGGGAAGCAAGGCAAAAACAAAAGCTGCAGGTAAAGGAAAACGTTTTCACTGTAATATAGATGGACATTGGAAACGCAATTGTCCTAAGTACCTTGCGGAAAAGAAGGTTGAAAAGGAAAAACAAGGTAAATTTGATTTGCTCGTTATTGAAACATGTTTAGTTGAGCAAGATAGCTCTGCCTGGATATTAGATTCACAAGCGACTAACCATGTATGCTCTTCTTTACAGGAAATTAGTTCCTGGCACATGCTGGCAGATGGCGAAGTAACTCTCAGAGTAGGAACTAGAGAGGTCGTCTCAGCCAGAGCTTCAGGAACTCTCTAGTTGTCTTTTGGAGATAGATTTTTATTACTTGAAAATGTCTTGTACGTTCCCGATATAAAAAGGAACTTAATTTCTATCTCTTGTTTGATTGAACATGAATACCAAGTATCTTTTGATATTAATGAAGTGTTTGTTAACAAAAGAGGTATGCATATATGTTCTACAAAACTTGAAAGCAACTTATACGTGTTAAGGCCAATTCAAGTTAAAGCTATTTTTAATACGGAAATGTTTAAAGTAGCAGAAACTCAAAACAAAAGGCAAAAAGTTTCTCCTAATACCTATCTTTGGCACTTGAGATTAGGCCACATAAATCGCAATAGGATTGAAAGATTGGTAAAGAGTGGACTACAAAATCAGTTAGAATATGACTCGTTGCCGCCATGTGAGTCCTGCCTCGAGGGGAAAATGACCAAACGATCTTTTTCGGAAAAAGGTTATAGGGCCAAAGAACCCTTAAAACTCGTGCACTCGGATCTCTGTGGTCCTATGAATGTCAAAACACGAGGA
The DNA here is from genome assembly GCA_017139565.1 of Luffa aegyptiaca. Classification (NCBI taxonomy): domain Eukaryota; kingdom Viridiplantae; phylum Streptophyta; class Magnoliopsida; order Cucurbitales; family Cucurbitaceae; genus Luffa; species Luffa aegyptiaca. The sequence continues at coordinate 28,506,057 of CM029403.1, forward strand.
GGGTATGAATATTTCATCAGTTTCATTGATGATTATTCAAGGTATGGCTACCTTTACCTAATGCATCACAAGTCTGAAGCCCTTGAAAAGTTCAAAGAGTACAAGACCGATGTTGAGAACCACTTAGGTAAAACAATTAAAACACTACGATCAGATCGAGGTGGAGAATATATGGACCTACAATTCCAAGACTATTTGATAGAACATGGAATTACGTCCCAACTCTCAGCCCCTGCTACACCACAACAAAATGGTGTATCAGAGAGGAGAAACCGAACTTTGTTAGACATGGTTCGATCAATGATGAGCTATGCTCAGTTGCCTGATTCGTTATGGGGATATGCAGTTGAGACTGTAGTATACATTTTGAACACGGTTCCCTCTAAGAGTGTTTCTGAAACACACTATGAGCTATGGAGAGGGCGTAAAGGTAGTTTACGTCACTTCAGAATTTGGGGATGCCCGACACACGTGTTGGTACACAACCCAAAGAAATTGGAACGACGTTCAAAACTGTGCCTGTTTGTGGGATATCCTAAAGAAATGAAAGGTGGTCTATTTTACGATCCTCAGGATAATAAAGTGATTGTATCGACAAACGCTACATTCCTTGAGGAAGATCACATAAAAGATCATCGACCTCGCAGTAAACTAGTATTAGATGAGATTTCAAGAAAAACTACAAAAGAATCTACAAAAGTTGTTGATCAAGCTGGTCCATCAAAAGTTGTTGATCAAACACATCCATCTCAAATAGTGAGAGAGTCTCGACGTAGTGGGAGGGTTATAATACAACCTGACCATTACATGGGTTTAACAGAAACTCAAACCATCATATCTAATGATGGTATAGAGGATCCATTGTCCTTTAATCCGACAATGAATGATGTTGATAAGGACTAGTGGATCAAAGCCATGGATCTCGAAATGGAGTCAATGTACTTTAATTCGGTCTGGGAACTTGTAGAGCAGCCGGATGGGGTAAAACCTATTGGTTGCAAATGGATCTACAAAAGAAAACGAGACCAAGCCGGTAAGGTTCAAACCTTTAAGGCTCGACGTGTGGCAAAGGGTTTTACCCAGCGGGAAGGAGTGGATTTTGAAGAAACTTTTTCCCCTGTTGCCATGCTTAAGTCAATTAGAATACTCTTATCCATTGCCACGTTTTATGATTATGAAATATGGCAAATTGATGTCAAGACAGCCTTTTTGAATGGCAATCTTAAAGAGACTATCTATATGGCTCAACCAGAGGGATTCATAGTCCAGGGTGATGAGCAAAAGGTTTGCAAACTTAAAAGATCCATTTATGGATTAAAACAAGCATCTAGATCCTGGAATATACGTTTTGACACTGCGATCAAAACATATGGCTTTGAGCAAAATGTTGACGAACCTTGTGTTTACAAGAAAATCGTCAAATCCACTGTAGCTTTTCTAGTTCTATACGTAGATGATATCCTTCTTATTGGGAATAATGTAGGATTCCTGACTGGCGTAAAACAATGGCTAGCAACTCAATTCCAAAAGAAAGATTTGGGTGAGACTTAATTTGTTCTGGGCATTCAAATCATAAGAAATAGAAAGAACAAAACGCTAGCACTGTCTCAAGCATCATATATCGACAAAATGTTGGTACGATATTCGATGCAGAACTCCAAGAAAGGGTTATTACCTTTTAGGCATGGGGTTCACCTGTCAAAGGAACAAAGTCCTAAGACACCTCAAGAAGTTGAGGAAATGAGACGCATTCCCTATGCATCAGCAGTTGGTAGTTTGATGTATGCCATGCTGTCTACCAGACCCGACATATGCTATGCCGTATGAATTGTCAGCAGATATCAGTCTAATCTTGGACCTACGCATTGGACTGCCGTTAAAAACATTCTTAAGTATCTAAGGAGAACTAGGGATTATACGCTCGTGTATGGAGCTAAGGATCTGATCCTTACAGGATACACTGACTCAGATTTTCAGACTGATATATATATATTCAAGAAAATCAACATCGGGATCTGTGTTTACTCTAAATGGAGGAGCAGTAGTATGGAGGAGTATTAAGCAAGGTTGCATTGCTGACTCTACCATGGAAGCAGAGTACGTAGCCGCTTGCGAAGCAACAAAAGAGGCAGTATGGCTAAGAAAATTTCTAACAGAGTTGGAAATCGTTCCTAATATGCAACTGCCCATCACCCTCTATTGTGATAACAGTGGAGCAGTTGCAAACTCTAAGGAATCTCGAAGACACAAGCGAGGAAAGCATATTGAGCGCAAATATCATCTCATCAAGGAGATCGTGCAACGAGGAGATGTGATCGTCACCCAGATTGCTTCGGAGCACAACATGGCTGATTCGTTTACAAAACCCCCCACGGCTAAAGTTTTTGAGGGTCATCTACTTAATCTAGGACTACGAGCTTTGTTAGACTAGGGAAAGTGGGAGAAATGTAAGGGTATGGTTGATGCCCTAGTTTATTGTCTTTATGTATCTATCACACCTAACTTCCTGTATCCCACTAGAGTTTCTAGTCCAAGTGGGAGTTTGTTGGGTTTAATGTCCTATAAACTCGTAGTTTGTAAATCATTAAACATATTCTATTTCCAATAAAGACATTATTGAGGTTATTCAGTAAAAGATGTTATTGAATATGTAAATTGCAAATGATTAAACCTAAATCCAATAAACTAAGACCTTGGCTATAAAATGAATACTTGAACTATATGTAGGGACATGTCGTAGGATCAAGTTCAAGTTTATAGTGAAAATAGTCTATAGTATAAGGATACGGTTGGGTGCCTTATCCTGAGGACACTATGGACGCGGCCCACTTTGTATTAAATACAAACGATGAGATCCTAAATCGTTCATGTGGAGACATGTGAGTGGGGGCGTCCTATACAATGAGTTTGCATAAGACTGGACCACGAAATTAGTCACTTTCTCTTTATAACGCCGTTTACTGAAGAAATTGACTATTGTTGGGCTTCCAGAGTGAGTAAAAATAAGATATAAAAAGACTCTAGAACTCTGTGCAAGTATACACAGTCCGCAACAAGTAATAAGTATTTATCGAATCCAAGGTCTGAATTAGCTTCCCCTTTATCTATTTTGTTTAGTTTTTCAATGGTTTCAAGAATGGTTAAAATGATTGGTTTTTATAAAATGTTGAAGCAAAAGAAATGACGGAACATAAAGTAAACAAATAGGCAGACAGATTAGAAACAGACGTTGGTCAGGATTTAGTAATTATTTTAAAAGATGCTCTAGCAATATTATTGATCATGCAAAACTCTCGCACTCTTATTAGCAGATTCCTCTCGGAACTCCGGATTTTTTAGAATGTGTTTCAACTCCAATGAAGTACTACCGATCAAGCACTAGGCAACTTGCTATCCCTAGCTCAGTCACTGGCGTTCACCAATACACAATGATCTAGTGTGATTAACCGCCACACACTCCCTAAATCATCCCTGAAACTAGAGAGAGGTATTCATACCGGCTGGCCAGGCGAGCATAAAATAGAAATGAACACAACAATTAATCAAGATGCATCAAATCAATATTTATTACTAGAAATTAAGCACGGCAACTACATATTCCCTAACCAATGCCTAAAGCTACTTAGTTCATAAAATGCATGGAAACACACGTTACAATCTGAGTAAGCATATCCATAATTACAAAATAATACAAGAAAATATTAATTCCCTTGACCAGCTTGCAAATGATGGTTTCCTTGATGGTCTCCAATCTCTCTCCTCTACTCGGCTCCCAAACGTGGAAATGAGAATGATCTCTTCCCCAAAAGTGGAATGAATTTGACTTGGGCGGCTATCTCCTTTTATAGAGTGATAGGAGGCTTGAATTAGGTTGACCTAGACATGTGGATGGCTCTCCTTGCTTCATAAATCCGAGAATAGCTTAACAGAATTCAATTTGTTAAATTGGCTAACGAGCTGTGACGTGACAGTTTTTGCTCCCAACTTTGCTCCAGCACAAATTTTGCTCCCTTAAGTCGCCCAGCAACATATTCTGCACAAAATAATTTCCAAAGCCTCCATTCTTCCAAATGGGTTAGAACATGCAATATTCATCTAAAAGCAAACCTATTAAGCATAAAAGACACACAAATTCCTATAGAATTAAGGCCTAAATAACTCCCTTTTGGAGAATTATCAACTATTTCTCAAAGATGACCTAGGTAACTCGTTCTTAATCCTGAGCTAACTATGAACTCCTGTATATACGAGATTATCCTTTGATCTGCATGGGTGAGAGTGGCCAGCATCGAAGACTCAACAAGCCTACCATTTTGGGGATAAGATCGAATAGATAGCTGGGGACATAGTTTCACAAGACGAAATTCGCTCCTACCCATTTCAGGGATAGTAGAGAGGTTGTTCCCTTAAGTACTAACTCCAGGACTTGAACAAGGGGCCCCACCCTCTCGTTGGATCGAGAGGGACTTAGGTTTGATGGTTGGACCACAAACCGATTGTTCATTAGAGGATTAGTGGAACTTAAGGAACAAGAAGTACTATAGGGGTAAAACGGTCATTTGACCTAGCTATAGCTACGAACAACCTGTGAAGGATCGACTTACTGAACATGGTTAAATCAAGTGGATGGAAATATATCTATAGTGAGGGGAGTGCAACTATCGAGCTGTAGTGGAGTGTCCTAGTAGTTAACGAATGTTGGCTAGATTGGATAATGAGATTAGTCGGTTAGCTTCGAATCGTTGGAGCTCATGATCTATAGGTCCATTAGGTCCCCCTACTAGCTCATATCGGAATAAAGCCTAGAACAAATTGATAGGATTCTTTGAATCGTTCAAAATCGGGAATAAGGGTATTATAGTAAAATTGTGTTTGACACGATAATTTAATTATGAATTAAATTAGAAAATGAGAGATAAAGTATTTAAAAGGGTTTTAAATACTATATACATGAATTGAGATTCATATATAAAGGATGCACAATATTAAGATGATTAATTTGATTAATCATACATAATTAGTGGGGTAAGCTTCAAGATTCATTATTATGTTTAATTTCAATTTAGGGAAGCCATTTTTCCCTAACACCATAACGATGTTATGCGAAAGGGCAGGGGTTCCAAAGAATGCGGATGATGTTACTCTGATAGACAAGGGAATAATCGACACGCCAAACTTGGCTAGGCTTCAAAGGACACAGGAAACACGCCAAGGAGGTTTGGTGTGCGGCATCCATCAAATGCAGGAGCAATTACAAATGCATTCCAGCAGGATGGAGTTCGTTGAAAGGCAATTCCAAACCTTCTGGAATTATGTGAAGAGAAGGGATGTCGCGTTAAGGGGGGCCTTGCAATCAAATTTTTCTAAACCATATCCGGCCTTCCCGATATTCCCTGATGACTTGTTGAATCCGTGGATCCCACCACCGCCTGTCGAGAGAGAAGGAGATGAAGAAGAAGATCCTGGTCAGGAGGATTGAAGAAGGAAATTTGGGCGCGCATTTCTTTTTTATGAAATATTTTTGTTGCTCGCCCATTTCTGACAACATCTTTTTCTGTTTTTTTCTGTTAGCTTGTTTTGTTGTTTCTGCTTGTTTTTAATTTCTCTGCTGCTGGGCCACTGAAGAAAAAAATATATGTCTGCTAATGTAATTTCTTTCTTTTTAATGAAATTTCCAATGGCATTTATGTTCTATGGCACTGAGTAATTCTAACCTAACTAATTTTCTTCTGAATTTTTGAAGCACGGGCTAGTTAAGCTTACTTAGATCAAGGTATTCTGATCTCCAGAAACCTTTTGCTTGAGCATTTCTTCTAGCCTGGTCGTAGCTACGGCGAGAAGATTCTGAGGTAGTGTTGACTTATGTGATTCATAAGGGTAAAAAATATACCTATTGTACCCTTATATTTAGCTCATTTCTTGGTTAAATGTTGTATGTTGTGATCAATTTACTGTTCCCGAGCTCAAAATATGTTTAATTTGTTAAGTTAGGGTGTTGAGATTCACTTTTGTCAAATTGTACTCATTTGTGCTTAAAAAGACTTGATTTTAAGAGAATTTGACTTAGTTTGTTGCTATGCAGAAAAACAGAGGTAAAGTTGGAATTCCCCAGAAATGCGAAAGGCAAAAATGAAATGGGACCGCATTTCTGGAAAAATCTGAAGCCGTTTCGAGTCGTCCGCAGGTCATTGTTGACGAATCTTCTTCGCACCTAACTGGCTGTTTTGACCCCGAAACTGACTAGGCAACCTTCCAGCACCTGTTTTGCAGCTCCTCAACCATTTTCTACACTATATAAGCTCGAGATTCGAAGTCAAATTCAAGTAGAACTCACTTGGAAGAAAAGGGTGGTGACAGAACCCTGACTCGACGCCAATGAGTAGGGATGCCCGAGGTCTTTCTTAGATGACTGAATTCTAACCTCAGTTAGACATCAAACCTTGTGGTTTGTAGAGAGTTTCACCCATTCCCACCTTGTAAAAGTGAGAGAGTGGAGTGTCTTAGCGAACTCTAGAAGGATTGAGTAAATAGAAAAACTCATAATATTTAGCTATCTCCTTTATTTCCAGCTCTTGAATCTTTTCATTATTCTGTATTATTTACATTCTTATTTCAATGAAAATGTGTTAATTTTCTTTTTATCCCATCATGAGTTGCTAAATCCCGTTGAGGGGTTCAATGTGGTGAATTCCCTTAGGGTTTAATGGCTTGAAAGTGCTTTATTTGCTTAAGTTGTGTTCAATGCATGTCATTCTTTATTGATTATCACTCTAATCTTGATGAGTTTAATTTGATCATTTAGACTTTGCATGCTATGTGAGTTTGATCTTGAAAGGGACAAACAATATCGGTTCTCAAAAAGGTGATATAGGAGAAAAAGTTCGAAAGAGATTGTTCGGCGGTATAGGGCAAGCTGCCTAAGGCACCCTATATCGACTATAGGGTTATAGGTTGCATTCGTGAATTATCTATGTCGGAGTCGAGTCACAGAAATGTGCATAACGGTACCCGCTTAGCCTTCTAACGGTTTTTGGGAACAAGGGCCAAATAGGAGTTAAATCTGACCCAATGCATTGAATACACTTAAGTTAGATATTGCATGACTATGGTTATTACCTTAGGGATGAATCCATGTTGAATACCTCGTTTATTTCTTATTGTTATTCTTTTAGTTATTTGCATGTTTTATTTATCTTTTCAAAAACCCAATCAATCAACTTATTTTCTTTGGTTACCTTTTTCAAAAGCAATCATTTGAGCAGTTTCTTCATCCAATCTGAATTCCCAATGTAGTCCTCGTGGGATCGATACCCTTGGAATACTTCTAAGGTTTTTTTATTACTATGTGCGACAGTGTATACTTGCACTAAGTGTTAGCTGAATTATTATTTATTATTATTATTCATCTTATCTCACATCCATCTATTTAGCTGATGACGCACCAGTGATCTATTTTACAGCTTACTTCTAGTCCCACGGTTAGCTTAAAATTCAGATAGAAAAAAATAAGTTTGGGGGTATAATTTCTCAATGCAATAATTCATTAGGGACAATGAATAATTCAAGTTTGGGGGACTTTTTGCTACTCCAATTGTTTTGCTTGAGCATTCCTCTCCTTCATTAAATAAATTGCTAGGTTATTATTGAGTAACTAGGGACATTTGTGATACCCACAATTTGTCTTTGCGTCAAAAGATAACCTAGGAAATATGAAAAAATGAGAAAGAATGATTTGCTGGAAAAAATGGTGACAATTTTGCTGAGAAAATTCATGGAGTAAGTTTTGAAGGCCGATGAATGATAATCTAGCAGTTTTTCTGTCTCCCATGACTTAGGTGAGCTTCATCATAAAATGTCGTCATTCTAAGGAGCAATGGATAGAATAACTAAGGATTTTTTAGCTTAGCAAAGGGTATTTAGCCTAGTTGGTGATGAGTTTGAGGCAAGGGTATACTGCACCATAAAGTGGGTCATCCCATGCTTAAGAGCTTTTGACTGTAGGGCTGCTTTAAGTCTGAAGAACAAAAAAAATATAAAAATAAACCCCTTAAAAATGTGTTTTAATGTGTCTGATAATAGAGCTAGGCTGTGGCAAGTTCTTAGGATTGAGTTAAAAATGGTGATCATTTGTCCATGCCAGAAGAATTATCTTGCTGCAGCAGAGCTTGGTTTTGCAGAATGCTCAGGTAAAGGATGAAGGTAGTGTCGGATTATCTGATTCGATAAAGTTATGCTTTGTCTAAAGTTTTGAATTCTTAAGAGAAGGTTGGTTAGTATTGCTCGGGACGCGCAATAGTTCAAGTTTGGGGGTGTGATAACTCTCCAAAAGGGAGTTATTTAGGCCTTAATTCTATAGTGTTTTGTGTGTCATTTGTGCTAATTAGGGTTGCTTTTAGATGATTATTGCATGTTCTAACCCACTTGGAAGAATGGATGATTTGGAAGTTATTTTGTGCAGAATATATTGTTGAGCGACTTGAGGGAGCAAAATCTGCGATCCAGCAAAACGGGGAGCAAAACTGCCACGTCACAGCTCGTTATCCATTTTAATGAACTGGAGTTAGTTAAGCTATTCTCGGATTTGAGGAGCAAGGAGAGCCATCCACGTGTCTAGGTCAACCTAATTTAAGCTTGTCTTCATTCTATAAAAGGGAAGAGTCGTTCGAGTCAAAGACATTCCACTCTTGGGGAAGAGATCATTTATCATTTCCATCATTGGGAGCCAAATAGAGGAGAAAGATTGGAGACCTCAAGAAGACCATCAATTGCAAGTTTACTAAGGGAATTAGTATTTTCTTATAATATTTTGTAATTATGGATGCACGTACTCAGATTGTAAAGTGTGTTGCCATGCACTTTATGAACTAAGTTACTTTAGGCGTTGGTTAGGAGTCATGTAATTGTCGTGCCTATTCTCTATGCAATATATGTTGATTTGATGCATCTTGATTAATTGTTGTGCTTATTTATATTTTGTGCCCGCTTGGCCAGTCGGTATGAATATCACTTCTTAGTTTCAGGGATGATTTGGGAAGTGTGTGGCATTTAATCACACTAGATCGTTGTGTATTGGTGAACGCCAGTGACTGAGGTAAGGATAGCCAGTTGCCTAGTGCTTGACCGGTAGTGCGTCATTGGAGTTGAAACACATTCTAAAAAATCAAGTTCCGGGAGGATCCTACTAATAAGACTGCAAGAGTTTTGCCTGATCAATAATATTGCTAGAGCATCATTTAAAACAATCACTAAATCCTGACAAACACCTGTTTCTAATCTGTCTGCTTTATTTGTTTACTTTCTGTTCTATCATTTCTTTTGCTTCAGCATTCTATAAAAATCAATCATTTTACATACTTTCGAAACCATTAAAGAGTTACACAAAATAGATAAAGTGAGAGCTAATTCAGACCTTGGATTCGATAAATACTTATTACGTGCTGCGGATTGTGTATGCTTGCACAAGTGTTCTAGAGTTTAATTTCACCTTATTTTTACTCACTCTAGGAACCCAACAGGCACCAATCCCAACAATCTCCCACTTGAACTAAAACTTTAGTTTAGTGGGATGTACTATAATCCATAACAGACAGCAGTGGGTGAATAAATACTTGTATTAATAACAGAGTAAAAATACAATAAACTAAGGCATCTAAATACTCAGTATACTAAGGCATCGATATACCGGTTACAATTCTCCCACTTGCCCTAGATTATTTTCCATACATATCTCGCTGACCTAGACCTTCTAGATGACTCTCGAACACTTTAGCTGTGAGAGCCTTCGTGAATGGATCAGCAATGTTGTGCTCCGATGCTATCTTCATGACGATCACGTCTCCTCGGTGCACAATCTCTCTGATGAGATGGTATTTCCTTTCGATGTGCTTGCCTCTCTTATGGCTGTGAGGTTCCTTTGAGTTTGCAACTGCACCAGTATTATCACAGTGTAGGGTGATAGGCATATGCATATTTGGAATGACTTCCAAGATGTAGATTTCCTCGAATCTTTATCGGTTTGAAAGTCAGAATCAGTGTATCCTGTAAGGATCAAATCCTTAGTGCCATACACGAGCACATAGTCTCTCTTTCTCCTAAGATACTTGAGGATATTTTTCAGGGCTGTCTAGTGATCGAATCCTGGATTGGATTGATATCTACTGACAATCCCTACTGCATAACAAATGTCAGGCCTTGTACACAACATGGCATATATTAGGCTGCCTACTGCAGAGGAATAGGGAATTTGTCTCATGTCCTCAACTTCTTGAGGTGTCTGAGGACACTGTTCCTTAGACAAATTAATTACGTGCCTGAAAGATAATAAACCTTTCTTGGAATTTTGCATCTTATATCTAACAACCAATTTGTCGATATCAGACGCCTGAGTCAGGGCTAGCGTTTTGTTCTTTCGGTCCCGAACAATTTGAATCCCTATAACATATTGTGCCTCACCCAAATCTTTCATTTGGAATTGAGTTGCTAGCCATTGTTTAATGTCAGTAAGATAACCTACATCATTCCCGATGAGTAGGATATCATCCACATACAGTACTAAGAAAGCTACGGAGCTATTGATGATCCTTTTGTAAACACGAGGCTCATCAACATTTTGTTCAAAGCCATAAGATTTGATCGCAGTATCAAATCTCATATTCCAGGATCTAGACGCTTGTTTCAATCCAAAAATGGATCGTTTAAGCTTGCATACTTTTTGCTCTTAATCCCGAGTAATGAACCCCTCTGGGTGAGACATGTAGATACTTTCCTCAAGATTGTCGTTCAGAAAAGCAGTCTTGACATCCATTTGCCATATTTCATAATTATAAAATGAGGCAATGGATAAAAGAATCTGAATCGACTTTAACATGGCAACAGGGGAGAAGGTTTCCTCATAATCAATCCCCTCTCGCTAGGTAAAACCCTTTGCCACAAGTCGTGCTTTAAAGGTCTGTACCTTTCCAGCAGTGTCTCATTTTCTCTTGTAGATCCATTTACACCCTATGGGTCTAACCCCTTCAGGTTGATCTACAAGATCCCATACTGAATTAAAATGCATGGACTCGATTTCCAAGTCCATGGCTTTAATCCATTCGTTCCTGTCAATGTCATCCATTGCCTATTTAAAGGTTAATGGATCCTCGATCCCGTCATCAGGTATGACGACTGGAGTTTCAGTTAAACCCAAATAGCGAACAGGCTGTCTAACAACCCTCCCACTACATCGAGGTTCTCTTATTTCTTGATAAGAACGTGATTGACTCGAGGTGCCAGTTTCATCAACAACTCTTGTTGATGTTTCTATAGCTTTGTTCGATAATTCGCTTAACACTATTTTGCTTCGTGGCTTATGATTTCTAACGTGGTCTTCTTCTAAGAATGTGGCGTTTGTGGATACAAACACCTATTCTCTTGTTGATCGATGAAGTATCCACCTCTCGTTTCCTTGGGGTAGCCTACAAATAGGCACAATTTTGAATGGGGTTCCAGTTTCTTTGAGTTAGTCACTAGCACGTGTGCTAGACATCCCCAAATTCTAAAGTAAGGTAAACTAGTTTTACGCCCTCTCCACAACTTAAATGGTGTTTCAGAAACACTTTTGGATGGAACGTTGTTCAAAATATAAACGGCAGTCTGCACTGCATGACCCCAAAACGAGTCAGGCAATTGAGCATAGCTCATCATGGAACGAACCATATCTAATAGGGTTCTATTTCTCTTTTCCGATACACCGTTTTGTTGTGGTGTATCAGGTGTCAAGAGTTGGGATGTGATTCCGTGTTCTATCAAATAGTCCTGGAATTCTAAATCCATATACTCTCCACCTCGATCAGATCGAAGCGTTTTTATCGTTTTACCTAATAAGTTCTCAACTTCTGCCTTGTACTCCTTGAACTTTTCAAGGGCTTCTGACTTATGATGCATTAGGTAAAGATATCCATACCTAGAATAATAATCAATAAAACTGATGAAGTATTCATACCCTCCTCGTGCTTTAACATTCATCGGACCACAGAGGTCCGAATGTATGAGCTCTAGAGGTTCTTCGGCTCTATATCCTTTTCCAGTAGAAGGTCGTTTTGTCATCTTGCCCTCAAGGCATGACTCACAGGGAGGTAATGAGTCATCTTCTAACTCGGTTAGAATTCCACTCTTGACCACTCTCCCAATCCTATTGAGATTTATGTGGCCTAACCTCAGGTGCCAAAGATAGGTATTCTCTTTAGGAGAAACTCTTTGCCTTTTATTACTTTGAGTAGTAACAGTTTTTAAAATTTCGGTATTGTTAACTGCTATACTCTCAATTGGTCTTAGAACATATAAATTATTTTCCATTATAGCTGAACAGACATTAATTCCCTTTCTGGAAATGAAAACTTCATTTAATGAGGAAGATATGGAATAAGTTTGTTCGAGCAAACAAGACACAAAAATCAGATTTCTTTTAATCTTTGGAACTACGTACACATTATCTAATAATATGTACTTGTTTTCTTGGAAAAATAATTTTATGCTTCCTACTGTTATAACTGAGACAACTTCTCCAGTTCCAACTCTGAGAGTCATTTCTCCAGCTCCAAGCTATTCCCAGAAACTCATCCCTTTAAATGAAGAACAAACGTGGTTTGTGGCCCGTGAATCAAGTATCCAGACAGAACTATCGTTCTCCCCTAAGCACGTTTCCAAGACTAGCAAGTCTTTGGTAGCGTTCTTGTAAGCTAAGCAGTTTGGTCGAGGGCGTTCCTCATTTAAGACCAATAAATCGTTTGCCACTTTTTCAATGTTTAAACGCATATTCTTAGTACGATGTTCTAAACCGTTTAATTTGACGTCAAACAAAGCACATACGTTTTTCGACATATTGCTGAAACAAACAAATAACTTGTATTAATAATGTTGCACTAAACCCATTATACATATCCAATCAATTTAGCAAAAGTAACTAAGCACCCTATATTTCATAAATCTTTTGCAACGATACATCAGAGGTTTAGAGCAATAGCCACTGAGGGGTGATCAGCTACTCCTCCCCTGAATTGAGACGTTCTCAACGAAACTCTAACACCAGAATAACTCATATTCCGTTAGTGTTTAGTTACCGTTGTTTGGTCAAGAAATTATTAATAATTTAATAATTTCCTATAAGTGTGACCCGCCATCTTTCAGATCCCAGAGGTCCGCCCCAACAAGCTACAATCAAGAAAGACAATGTTGGGGCAAAACCGAAGAAACCCTATCCATTACGGAGTTCGCCTTGTTACCCCACGCTCAAAGCCCTCCGAAGGGATGGTCACACTATTGACAACACGCAGGCGGAGCATGAAATCTCATAACGTACCAATGGAGGAGACCGAAGGATGTGTTGACACACTTCCCGCTCCCACTTACTATAAACACTCTCTCCATTCACCTTGGTATTGAATCATGCAAACACCTTCCGAAGGGAGGTCACTTCCAGGGTGACACGAGGCCGAGCATGATTCTCACGGTGTGAACTTTGCGGAGATACATGGGAATAAAAAACTTGATATGAGACATCTTGTTTTTTATACGTTTCTTCCCACTGAGTATTTTAAGATTAGGGTCTATTTACTTAGGTAAATTCCTGCTAAATGAATCTATCTAAGTCTATGCCTTATTAAATAAGGTCTTTACACTAAATGTCTAGGTGGATTAAACTATTTTAATTACCTAGTGACATTGCATGCTAATAAGACTATGGTTAATTCAACTCAGGTTCCGAACCCTTTGCTGGGAGAGTTCCGTTATAGCCAAGGCCTTATGTCCTACTTACCCATATTTTAACTCTATTTAAAATACTAAGTAAGACATTTTCTAATCCTATTAGAAACGATGATCTTAGGTCTATTTAATTTTAAACCGTTTAAAATTATGTCATGATCCTAAGATCCTATTTTAGCATGCAACTCTTTTGTTATAGGTTTTATGGTTTCTATTCATTAACTTTTAATGAATTAGCCCTATAACATGTTTTCTAATGGTGATTTAAAGCATATAACAATCAAACATTCAAGTTATATATAAAGCACCATTTAGAAACATCTGATGTCTAGGTGTGTATAACTCTTTATACTACGATGTCTAGGTGATAACTCTTTAAAACCTCGGATCGCTCACACATGCTCATAAAACTCGGGTTAACTTAACTCAAGTACCGATTCGATGCCCAGGTAGGAGGTGTTCCGTAAACCGTCAACTTAAATACCTCTAGCCTTAGACAACATCTAATCGGGTGAGTTCTCTTGTAACCTTAGCTTAACAAGATATCGACCTAATCTATGCAAGTTGATCGATTTGGAGGTTCGTTAACCTAAGTGAGCATGCATTTATCTTGTTATAGATTTTAAGTCTATCTTGGTTTATAACGCTTATAATAAACAAAAAGTCTATAACATCCTTCATTTGAATATAACCATTATAAACAAGCTCAGGAAGTTTCATGCTACATGCTTGGTTCATTTTCATTTTATTAACATAACACTTATATTAACTAATCATAAATGAAATTAAACCATCCAACATGCATCTCCTAAATTAATATAACTATTATACTAATTTCATGAAACTTTATTCATGCATTCAATTAATATCATAACTCTTACAATATATTAATTAATGCATGATTCATGCTTTCCTATGGTAGGATTTTAAATCTAAATGGCATACATTATGCACATAAAATACTATTTAATTAAAACATACATTCAATCAAGCAAAAAAAAAAAAACTAACTAAAATTGACGGTTTACGGAACACCTCCTACCTGGGCATCGAATTAATTAAGTTAACTAAAGTGAATTGGTTTTGAGATTTTTAATCAAGCAAGAAAAAAAAACTAACTAAAATTATTACAATAATAATTTCAAATAGGGCTTGGACCACTCCCGAACCATTCGAACCGACCCGAACCACCCTTGGATTGCTTGAACCGGACCGAACCACGCCTTTAAGTGAAGAACACACTTGGGTTGGAACTAAAACAGCATGCTGGAATTTTTGGCCAGCTTTGAACAGTCTCCGAATTTCTTCAAATTGACGGCCTAAATGGACTCTATTGACTCTCAAATTTTACAGACCCTATATGAACACATTAATGCCCATAAACATGTAGGCAATTACAATTAATTCCAAAGAATTGAACGAGAATTAAATTCAATCCCAAAACCAATTTTCTTTAGTTTCTACACAGTTTCATCATATGAAAAGCTACCCACCAAGCTAAACTTAATGCATGTTAGGTGCCTTAACTTGGCTCTGATACCAATTGATGGTGTTCATATGGCAAAAGCGGAAGCAATTTTAGGATCGGAGGCACTTAACTACATCAATTTTAGAAAATGAAAGCATGTTGTCCAAATACCATAAACAGAGAGCAAAATTTGTACCAACCTTTTGGAGACCGATTCAGCAACTCCTTTTGATTCCTTTGATCACGAATGGTGTGTGGACCACCTCTAGTGTCTTCCCCGCTATCCTCCGGCCTTAGAACAACTTGTGGGAATCTATGATGATAGGGATTGGAAGGGATATGCTTGAACACTACAAGCTTTTAAAGAGTATTGAGAGAGTGAGGTTGAGAGTGAATTTTGGCAGCATAACATTACTCCAAAAATCCCCATACTTCTCGATCTTCTAATCCCCTATTTATTGAGGATTTTCATGCATCTTAGATTCACCAATGTAAGACACATGGAGAGGAGAATGGCCTTAGTGGATTCAAGGTGTTCTATGGAGATTACATGCAAGATTGCATGTGGGATGTGTTATTCCACTTTCTTCATCCAAGCAAGAGCGGATTTAGTTGTGTAATTTCACTATCTTCATCCATGCAAGAGTTAATTTCTACTCTTGGATTTAATTTAAAATGCAATTCTCAATTGCCTTTCAAATTATCAATTAATTGAACTATTTCAACTAATCATATGACATTAATCAAATTAATTCATATCACCTAATTCAATCCACTAATCTTGAATTTCCATAAATTCAAGATTGAAATCTCTATCTCAAATTTTAATTAAAAAAAATTCATAATCATTTTTAAATTAAAACAATAATTAAATAAACAATTTAATCAATTATGTAATATTAATTTAATATCATATATCAAATTAATATTATACACCTAATATGAATCCTTATTCGTATATTTTGTATTTAAATCATATTTAAATACTTTACTCTCTCAATTAATAATTTAATCCAAAATTAAACTATTGTGTTGATAATATCGTATATAATCGACACTAATTCCCTAAATCGAATTTTGAACGATTCAAACTTTCCTATCACTATGTTCTAAGGTATGATCCGTATGAGCTAGCAAGGAAACCTAATGGACCTACAGATCATGGGCTCCAACGATTCGAGGTTGACTGGCTAATCTCATTAACCTAGCTAACCAACATTCGTTAACTACCGGGACACTCCACTATAACCCTGTAGTTGCACTCCCCTCACTGTAGATGTATTTCTGTCCACCTGATATAACCATGATTAGTAAGTTGATCATTCACAGGTTGTTCGTAACTATAGCTGGGTCAAATGTCCGTTTTACCCCTATAGTACTTCTTGTTCCTTAAGTCTCACTGATCCTCTAATGAACAATTGGTTTGTGGTCCAACCAACAAACCGAGTCCCTCTCAGGCCAATGAGAGGGTGGGATCCCTTTGTTCAAGTCTCGGAGTCAGCACTTAAGGGAACAACCTCTCTGCTATCCCTAATTTGGGTAGGAGTGAATTTCTTCTTGCAGGACTATGTCCCCAACTATCTACCCGTTCCTATCCCTAAAATGGGAGGCTTATTGAGTCGGCGATGTTTAGCCACTCTCACCCATGCAGATCTAACGATAAGCCCGAATAAACAGGAGTTCATAGTTAGCTCAGGATTAAGATCGAGTTACCTAGGTCATCACATGAAATAATCAGTCTTATCAGTAAACGGCGTTATAAAGCGAGAGTGACTTATTTCTTGGTCCTGGTCTTATGCAAACTCATTGCATAGGATGCCCCCACTCGCATGTCTTTATATTGACGATTTAGGATCACATCGTCTGTACTATCTACAAAGTGGGTCGCATCTCATAGTGTCCCCAGGATAAGGTACCCAACCCTATCCCTATACTATAGACCGTTTTGGCTATTGCTCGAGCCTGATCCACTTTTATGTCTCTACATAATGCTCAAGTGGTCATCCTATAGCCAGGGATCTTAGTTTATTGGATTTTGGTTATTTAATGTGCAATTTACTTATTCAGTAACGACTTTACTGAATGAATCTAGATAACGACTTTATCGAACATGTATATAATTTGCTTAACATTCACTATCTATGAGTTTTAGGGCACCAATCCCAAGAGTAGCGTACCAAAAATATTTGCACACACATTCTTTTCGATGTGCATCACATCTAAACAATGTCGCATATGAAAATATTTCCAATATTCTAACTCAAAGAAAATGGACTTCTTCTTCCAATAACTACTTGCAAGATCTCCATTATCTTTTTCCTTTCCTGCTTTCTTACCAAATGAATATCTGAGTTCGCTTGTTTTTGCAAAAAAATTCTCTCCACTTAATGGTTCGAGAGCGAAACCCAATTCTTGTTCGCCATTGAAATGTTTCTTTTCCTTTCTAAATGGATGGTTATGGGGTAAAAACTTTTGATGCCAAAGATACGCCATCTTTTTTCCTTTAGGCAAATAAGTTGATGCAGTTTTCTCCCCACAAATTGGACATGCATGATATCCTTTTACCGTACAACCACTCAAATTGCCATACGCAGGAAAATCATTAATAGTCAATAATAAAATAGCTTTGAGAGTGAAAAAAATTTTCTTCATGTATGTCATACCATTCTACACCCTCATTCCAAAGCATTTTCAAATCGTCAACTAACGGAGCTAAATAAACATCTATGTTATTTCCTGGTTTGTTTGGGGCCAGATATTAATGCAGTTAACACAAAAAAAAATTTTGTTTCATGCACAACCATGGAGGTAGATTATACGTCACCAACATAACTGGCCAACAACTATATCTACTACTAAGATCACCGTGTGGATTAACACCATCCGTAGAAAGAGCAAGATGAAGATTTCTAGGTTCTAAACCAACCTCTGGCCACAAATTGCCTACTTGTTTCCACGATAGTGCATCTGCAGGATGTCGTAAGTGTCCATCACTTTCTCGTTTTTTGGCATGCCACTTCATCAAATTCGATATTTCCTTACTTTGAAACATTCGTTGAAATCTTGGAGCAGGTGAGAAATACCACATGACTTTTGCCTGAACATTTTTCATCACATGGTTCGAATTTTTTCGAAGCTTCTATCTTGATGTTCCACATATAGGGCATACTTCTGCATCAAATAGTTCCTTTCTAAACAAACAACAATCATTACTACACGCATGTATCTTCTCATACTTCATTTCAAGAGTAGACAAAGTCTTTTTTGCCTGATATGTTGAAGTTGGAATTTGATTAGGGCATGGTAAGATGACACGAAGTATTGTCAATAACTCAGTGAAACTTTTATCGCTCCATCCAAATTTCGCCTTTAAATTATATAACTTTACCAAAGTAGATATCTTGCTAAAATTCTTACAAATCAGATATAATGGTTTCTTGGCATCTTCTAATAGTTCCTCAAAAACCTTAGATTTGTCATTATAATAATCATGTGCAGCCTCAAACATTCCTATTGTGTCCTCAACATCATCGTCATCTTCAACTTCAACTTTTCCACTGATAGACGCATTTTTATTGTCTTCCTTCTTCGATGGTGATTCACCATGCCAAATCCATGTCTTTTAGTTTTATGATCGATACCATGAACAAATAAGTGGTCTCTTACTATATTCACATTATGAAACTTTACATTCACACACTTCAAACATGGACAACGAATAATATTTGGTCTATTTGAATGTCGTAATCCATTTTCAATGAACATCTCAACTCCGAAGCTATATTCTTTTGACATTCGCGACTTTTTGTCATCCACGACTTATCCATTACTATAATTTTTGTAGCTTGAAAGTTTAATCTATAAAGAAGAACAATTATTACTTAAACTTGTGTACTTTCTAGGCCATTAAGAAAAAGATGAGTGAAAATTGAACTACCAAGGAGTTCATTGTTCACTCAAGTCCATGATCTTGACACTAAAAGTCAACATCATGATATAACATCCCAATTGCAAGAGATAACTTAAACAAATCATTTCAAAGCATGATTTAAGTATTTATCAACTTCCCAATAAATTCAACTAAAAACACAAACTCACTAAATCCAACTAGAAACATAAACTTGCAAACACCTTCAAACCATAACACAAGTATTTCTCAACCTCCCCCTCCCCCTCCCCCTCCCCCTCCCCCAGTCAACTTAACTTATAAACCAACACAAACAGATAACTCAAAGCATAACTAAGTATTTCTCAACCCCCAACTCAACTAAACTTATAAACTAACACCAACAATTTCAAAACTTAATTCAAGTATTTCTCAACTTCCACCTAAACTCAACTAAAAACATAAACTAAAACAACCAACTTTAAAATCCTAATTAAAGCATTTCTCAACCTCTCCTCCACTAAACTGAAGTAAAATAACGAACTATAACAAAAAATTTCAAGAGATAACTCAAGTATCCATCAACTTCCCACAAAACTAAACTAAGACCATAAAAACTCAAACAAACCATTTCAAAGCATGACTTAAGTATTTATCAACTTCCCAATAAATCCAACTAAAAACATAAACTCGCAAACACCTTCAAAGCACAACACAAAGTATTTCTCAACCCCCCCCCCCCCCAAACTCAACTAAACTTATAAACCAACACAAACAAACAATTTCATAGCATAACTAAATATTTCTCAACCCCCAACTTAACTAAACTTACAAATGATAAAGAGCATAGCTAGCTATTTTTCCCTATTTATTTTAGTTAGTCTTTGAGTATTTCATAGTCATTCTATTGCACTTTAATGTTTATTTTGTAGGAAATCGCTATTCTGAGCTAAAACGAGAATTTGGAATTGATCAGGTGTTCAGGACGTGAAAAGAGGCCCAAGAAACAAAGAGGAATCATGTGGAAGACTTAACCAAGTGGGCTTGGGCGAGGGCTAGCGTCTCGACGCTGGCCTTGTGGCATCTCGATGCTAGCAGTTTCCTTAAGTGATTTGGACGGCAGAGGTCACAGCGTCGAGATGCTATGACAAGAGCGTCGCGACGCTATCGGTTTTTCCATATTCAGAAGACGCGGCAAAGGCACAACGTCGCGATGCTATCGCCAGATTTTCTACAAATTCATCCTTTTGTGCTACAGATTGGGGGAGTCCAATTTGAGAGATTTTAGCCCTAATTTCAACTAGAGACCTTCTGTGGGAGCTAAAGCAAGGCCAAGGAGCTGGAATCTAGCTTGGAGGTGTGGAGATCGTGACGGGGACGTGTCGGTTTCGACGACTTTTAGCGTTTTCCTTCCTTTCCCTTATCTTTAGTTAGATTTAATGGCTTTTTCATGCTTAGTTTATATCGTAACGCCATGTATGAGTAGTTAAGCTCGTTACTTAGGGATTGGTGTAGTCTTTTAAGTTTATGGATTGATTTATGGGATGAATTGTGCAATTGTTTTATGTTTGCATTCTTAATTTAATGCTTTCAATTAATTGGCTACTAGTTGAATGATCTAAGTGTTGAGTCTTGCTCGGGAGAGGGGATTTAGCGTAGACTTAATTAAGATTGCATGACTAAAGTAGAAATTCTAAAATCGTGACGAAATTTAGAGTAACTTTAGAATTGGTCAAAAAGGACTAATTGCCTCGCATGTTAATGAACTTAGATAGGGATATCAAGTTAGTTAATATGCATGAGAATCAATTATACACGGGAGAGGTAGTTGTGATTAAAGGTTCTTAGACTCATAAAACCATTGTGCGTTATAATTCATTCCCTAAAATCAATCCTAGACTAATAATTGACGAAATCAATTCCTTAAGTGTTCTTTCAATTGAATCTCCATCGTTTGTTTGCATCGCTATAATTTTCTAAAATTCACTACTTTTCGGTCCCTAAATAAAATTGAACAAGATTATTCATGGTAATTGATTTAACTTAAAAATCCAATCCAGAGGACGACACTCGATTTCACAATGACTTTATTATTACTTGACCGGTGCGCTTGCGGTAGGAAAATTCCACATCAACAAACTAACACCAACAATTTCAAAACTTGATTCAAGTATTTCTCAACTTCCACTTAAACTCAACTAAAAACATAACCTAAAACAACCAAATTTAAAATCCTAATTAAAACATTTCTCAACCCCTCCTCCACTAAATTCAAGTAAAATAACGAACTATAACAAACAATTTCAAGAGATAACTTAAGTATCCATCAACTTCCCACAAAATTAAACTAAAACCATAAACTCAAACAAATCATTTCAAAACATGACTTAAGTATTTATCAACTTCCCAATAAATCCAACTAACACAATAACTCAAGCATTTTTCAACCTCTCCTCCACTAAGCCCATAATTCAAGTTCTCAACTCATTCCACCTCAAACAACAAAACTTAACAAATACACCAAACTAACACCAACAACTTCAAGTCTTAAATACATAACTAATCAACCACTAAAGACTAACCAAAACAATTTCAACATGACCATTTCTCAACTCTCTTCCCAACAATCATTTCTATCAATCATTCAATCCAAGACAAAAATAAATCAAAGCCACTAATCAATTAAATTTAACTCTACATTTTATAAAATTAAAAAGAAGCAAAGAATTTTACCACTCAAATCTTAGAAATCAAACAGATCGAGCCCAACCATGTCGGATTTGCTAACCACGACCTCAGATCTATGCACAAACGGCCACGACCACCACTGATTCGTAGCCCCGAACAGAGACGAACCCGAACAAAGTTAGATCTGGAACCATGACCACCACGAAAACCCACTTGCCGGAGATGAGAAGAGAAATGTCGCCGTCAGTGAGAAGAAAAACCCAGTCACCGTCAGTGAGAAGAGAAATGTAGTCGTCGGTGAGAAGAGAAAACTGGTATGAAATGTAGCCGTGGGAGAGACTATAGTCGTCGTTGGTGAGACCCAGTCGCCATCGAAGGTTGAAGGGAAAGGGATAAAGACACTCGGTTGAAGAAGATGTTGCGTCGTCCAAAGGTTGAAGAAGGAAGAGGGTTTCAGCTGGGTTTTTTCGGGGAGAGAGGGGATGTTGTCGTGTCGGGGAGAGAGAAAACCATAATTTTCTTTTTACCGTTTTTAAAAATTTTAAAAAAAATTAAGAGAAACCTTTAATGTCGGGCATTGCCCGACATTAAAAGTCTGAAAATTTTGAAAAGCGCGCGTCCAACATTAAAAGACTTGTCCGTTTTTTTGTCCGACATTAAAATCTGCGCACCTATTTTTCTGTCCGACATTAAAACTATAATTTGTTGTAGTGTATCTTTTTTAAAAATAATATATATTGTTAAACATTTATTTATCTGCCTCTACATATTTTTTATATCTCTTTAACAATTCTCTCTGCCTCTCAACCTTTTTAAAAATAGAAAACTCAAAACAAGCCCTATCTGATAACCATTTGGGCCCCGTTTGATAACCATTTGGTTTTTTGTTTTTGGTTTTTGAAAATTAGACTTATTTTCTACCAATTTCCCTACCATGGTTTTCATATTTTCCAATGACACATTTGAATTCCTAGTCAAATTCTAAAAACAAAAACAAGTTTTTGAAAACTATTTTTTTTAGTTTTCAAAATTTGCTTGGTTTTTAAAAACAAGGAAAGAAAGCTATTAGCAAAACAAATAAATTTGTAGGTGCAGGTAGGATTTATAAGCTTAATTTTCAAAAACCAACAACCAAAAACCAAATGGTTATCAAACGGGGCCTTGATTTTTGGTTTTTTGTTTTTGAAAATTAAGCTTATACACACCTACTTCCACCCATAAGTTTCTTTGTTTTAGTACCAATCTTCTTCCTTGTTTAAAAAAAAAAACAAGTTCAATTTTGAAAACAAAAAAAAAAAAAGTAGTTTTCAAAAACTTGTTTTTGTTTTTAGAATTTGGCTAGGAATTCAAATGGATCCTTAACAAAGATCAAAGCCATGGTAGGAAATTTGGGAGAAAACAAGTATAATTTTCAAAAACCAAAAACAAAAAATCAAATGCTTATCAAATGGGGCCTTATTGTAACTTGTTTGGCTTTCGATTAAAATAAAACTAAAAGTAGAAAACAAAAAACCAAAAATTGAAGGCCCCGTTTGATAACCATTTGGTTTTTGGTTTTTGAAAATTAGGCTTGTTTTCTTTAAATTTCCTCACCATGGTTTTCATTTTCGTTAAAGACATACTTGAATTCCTAACCAAATTCTAAAAACAAAAACAAGTTTTTGAAAACTACTTTTTTTAGTTTTCAAAAATTGGCTTGGTTTTTGAAAACATGGAAAGAAGGTGGGTGAAAAGCCAAAGAAACTTAGAGTTGGAAGTGGTATTTATAAGCTTAAAAACCAAAAACCAAAAACAAAAAACCAAATGGTTATCAAACAGGGCCAAAATCATCATCAAATTAGGCCTTAGATTTCCTTCTCTCTGCTGACTTTACACTACACCTAATGACCTAAATGAAGCATACACTCTCAGACATGTTTTTGTGTTGCTGCAGATCGATCAAACATTGATATAGATAATTTTCATCATCTATAGTTATGGTTGTTCTATCTTAAAATGTCATTTTCAAAAATTTCAAATAATATTTTATGATTTTTTATTGCATAATTTGTAGTTTTAAAAATTTTGGAAACACTTAAAAATAGCAAAATTGTAATTGGTGGCTGAATTAAATATAGAAATACAAATATAACAACTTTTAAAAGAAATTGCAAATATGACAAATATTTTAAATAATTTTTTAAAATTTCCGTTTTACCCCTCATTTGCATGCATTTTCTCCTTCTTTCATTTTTTCCTTTTCCGTTTTTTTCTTTTCTTTGATAGACTTCTATGAGCGAAAGATTGTATGGCTAATAGATTTCTATCCGTGATAGAATTCTATCGCTTATATAACTCCATCGATAGAATTCTATCGTTGATAGACTTCTATCGTCCATAGAATTCAGATATTTTAAATGATTTTTTTAGATTTCCATTTTACACCTCATTTTATTTTAGCGTGAATTTTTCCATTCTTCGTTTTTTTCCTTTTCTCTAATAGACATCTATTAGCGATAGAATTGCATCACTGATATAACTCTATCAACGATAGAATTCTATCGCTGATAGAAGTCTATCGCCAATAGAATATAATTGAAATATTTTTAATGATTTTTAAAAATTCTATCGTTGATAGAAGTCTATTAGAGAAAAGGAAAAAATGAAGAAGAAGAAAATGCGTGCTAAAATAAAATGAGTGAGACGGGAATTTAAAAAAATCATTAAAAATATTTGAATTCTATTTGCGATAGAATTCTATCGCTATCGCCAATAGATTCTATCAACCATAGAATTCTATCGGCGATAGAAGGGTATTTTGGTCATTTAGACGCTTTGAAGGTAATTTTTTGCCATTTTTATCATTATTTTTCTAGGTTGCTATATTGTCTAATATTTTGGTCCATTTTGTTTTATGTATGCAACCGACCATAGGGGTCAATTTGAGTTATGACTAATTTTGAGAGATAAATAAGTGTTGTATATGAGATAATAAAAAAACTGATTATTTTTTAATGCTGTGAGAATATACTTATAGACGAAGTGTGTCATCTAGAAGTATACCATCAAGTAATATGAAAGTCACCCTCTTTTATGAGAAATGAGAGATTATAAGGAGAGGCCGCCTCAATGTGCTCTCTCCCATATAACAACACCCGTCTAGCTAATTATTATTTTTTTTCCAATAATATCTCCTCTTTTACATAGCTAAAAGTGTTTTAACACTTATAAAACATGGAGTAGTTTAGAACAAAGCACTTTTAAAATTACGAAATGAGATTAAAAGCACTTAAAGTGTTTTGACTCACAATCAACGTTGTAAGCCCTACTTGGATAATGAGCATTTATGATCAGTAGGACCTAAATTCCTCGTCACATATGATATTAATTCTAGAAAAACATAATCGAAAAGTAATATCGAGACGACTAAATTATTTCAAGCACCAACCAGATAGAAAAAAAATATAACAAGAGGAAGCATTATTGAGAGACAAATTACACACAAAATTATTTGCAAATGGCCACAAAATAAAAGGGTTTTTGCCGATACTTAACTAAATGAACATCCACAACCATATACGAATTAAACAACTGAATCATAAATCAAACTGTGGTAGAACATCTTCTATAGTGCATCCATGTGCCATAATAATTGGTTTTGATATCAAAATTAAAGTGTTCCTCCATGCCATAATATCCCAACTAAGAGGAAACTAGAAAGGAGGTGGTGATCCTCCTGGTACGTAGGGTGGCCACTGATATTGTGGCGGCAAAAATGGCGGTGGTTGCTTTGTAGATGACAAGGAAGGCCTGTGCTGCTCAACTGGAGGAGGGTAAACGGACTTTGCTTTGGCTTCTGTCAATGGAACACTTAGACAAAGAAACAATAATAGTAAAGAAGCAAACACAGGAAACTTAGGCGCTGATGAACAAGAGTTCTCCATTTTTCACCAACGATCTTTATAACTAACAAAGCGAACCTCACCACATCCCTTTATATAATCAAAACTTTGGTCAAATAGGGAGTTGTTGAGGATCGCACATTGAAAAGATAAGTGAAGACCTCACAATTTATAAGATAGATAAGTTACTCCACCTATTGCCAATTAGTTTTGAGATGGAACCCCATGTTTATCTAATATGGTATCAGAGCCCATGAAACCCAAACGGGTATTCAATCCAATAAAAAAAAAATTGGAATCTGATCCAAGAATGGTGAACCCAAAGTGGCACTATCTTGAGAGGACATGTTGAGGATCGCACATTGAAAAGATAAGTTGAGACCTCACAATTTTATAAAATATATGAGTTACTCCACCCAGTACTAATTGATTTTGAGATGGAATCTCATGTTTATCTAATAAATTAAGATAGTGACCTAATATAATTAATTACAAACAATATGATAAGAAATTATTGAGGGGCTGAGAAATTATACCGCTAGCACAGTACCATGAATATTCTACATGTTTATATATATGATGATTTTACACCGTTAGATGTATGATTTTTTTTTTTAAAAAAAATGGATAATTGTAATGGGTGGCAAAATTAGGGTAAATAATGGCAAATTTAGCAATTTTTTAAAATATTTGCAAATATGGCAAAATTTTTGAATTAATTTTTTATATCCCTATTTTGTCCTTGAATTGCGCGCACAGTGGATTTCTCTCCTCTCTTTTTGTTTTGGTAGGTTTCTATCTGATAGAAAATTTTTCTATCACTGATAGATTCTATCAGTGATAGGAAAACTTTCTATCTGATAGAAAATTTTTCTATCACTGATAGATTCTATCAGTGATAGAAAAACTTTCTATCAGTTATCACTGATAGAATTAACTTTCTATCAGTGATAGAAGATCTATCAGTGATAGAAAACTTCTATCACTGATAGAAAGTTAATTCTATCGATTTTCTATCACTGATAGAAAGTTTCTATCACTGATAGAATTCTATCACTGATAGAAAAGTCTTCTATCACTGATAGAAAGTTTTTCTATCACTGATAGATTCTATCAGTGATAGAAAATAGAAAACTGCACGCACAATGGATTTCTCTCGCCTCTCTTTTTGTTTTGGTAGGTTTCTATATGATAGAAAATTTTTCTATCACTGATAGATTCTATCAGTGATAGGAAAACTTTCTATCTGATAGAAAATTTTTCAACTTTCTATCTGATAGAAAATTTTTCTATCACTGATAGATTCTATCAGTGATAGAAAAACTTTCTATCAGTGATAGAAGTTTTCTATCACTATCACTGATGGAATCTATCAGTGATAGAGAAAGTTTTCTATCAGTGATAGAAAACTTCTATCAGTGATAAAATCGATAGAATTAACTTTCTATCAGTGATAGAAGTTTTCTATCACTGATAGAAAACTTTCTCTGATAAAAGAAAAAACAAAAGCAAGTTAGCAAAGTAAATAATTAAAGGGGGTTCACGTTTCTCTGATAAAAGAGTTTAAAAAGAATTGAAAAAAGAAAAAAGAAAGGAAACTTTGAAAAGATGTTCTTCTTCCAGGCTCTCTATTTGTGATAGAAAGTTTTTCTATCTGTGATAGAAATAGGATATAACGACCAAACACTGATAGAAATAGGATAGAAGGATAGAATCTATCTCTATTAGTGATAGAAAACTTATATTTCTATCAGATAGAAAGTATTTCTATCAGATAGAATCTTTTTCTATCACTGATAGATTCTATCAATGATAGAAAATATGAGAAAGGAAACAACACCAACAAAACACCTACCAAACACTTTATAAAAAAAAAACACACTTATAGAAAGTCTTTCTATCTGATAGAATCTATCTCTATTAGTGATAGAAAGCTTCTATCATGATAGAAAGACTTTCTATCAGATAGAAAGTCTCTATCAGTGATAGAAAGTCTTTCTATTACTGATAGAATCTATCAGTGATAGAAAAACTTTCTATCACTGATAGATTCTATCAGTGATAGAAAAATTTTCTATCAGATAGAAAGGGCATTTTAGTAAATACACATTCTAGAACTTAAAATTTTGCCATTTTTGCAAAATTTTATGCGGGCTGCTAAATCTGTAAATATTTTGGGCCGGTTTGCTATATTTGCAACCGGCCCAAAAAAAATTGTGTTTTTAAGCCGAACAAGTATTAAGGACAAATGGGACTTTAGAATTTTCATTTAATGATTATTAAAAAACACTTATGTTGAATAATTCTTCAAGATCCAAGGAGAGATTTCAATGGAAAAATAGAACTAAAAGTGGTATTTTCCAAATAGAAGATCAAGTCAACTTAAACTTGGTCAGAATATCACTTTGGTTGTTTTTTTCCACAATTAATTTTTCTTATTTAAGAATTTGAATTGATGATAAAGTTTATCTAGTTCAAATTAAATTTAAATGAAAAACAACTTGGTTGCACACTAATATATTCTTCTAGTTAATGTTTTTTTTTTTTTTTTTTTTAATGAAGTGTCTCATATGTTCATTACTTTATGTGTCCACGATTAATTTTTCTAACGCTTGACTAATTGTTTTTTTTTATTTTGCAAGTGAGCGAATCATGACAAGTAATATAATAGTTCAAATACGTAGTAATCTTTCTCTAATATTTTTTATTGGAAATTTGGAAGGCATTTGTCTAATTCATTGTATGTCTTTCACATACAATCTATACATCGAATAAAAGTATCTTCTTTCAAAAAAAAAAAAATACGTAATATCTTTTTCGACACAGTGATGTGAACTGCTTTTATGTGCGTTCTAGCATGTATTGTAGTGATACATGTGATGGAAATATAGTCGTTGGATGGAATAATTGCCGTGGAAATGGAAGGGACATACAAAATCTTATTACTCGTCGCACTAGTGCAAGTATACACAATGCGATAATAAGTAAGATATCTCGAACGTAATCCAAGGTTGAATAATCATCCGGGAAATGTTTTAAGGATCCCTCATGTACTACCCCTCCCCTCCAGTGTAGCGCCGTGCTCAATAGAAACCGTGCTCTTTAATGTTTGCAAGCTGTTGGATTATTTCTAAAACAACCTAGTCAAATAGGCTCACTTTGAATATTCAATTATTTCTAAAAAGAAGTAATAACAATAAACACACTCCCGCCAACAAAAGCTTAGCTCAACTGGTATAAAGTTGTATTGATAACCACAAGGTTTGTGGTTCGAATCCCTCTCCCTATATGTTGTCAAAAAAAAAAAAAAAAAAAAAAAAAAACAATAAACACACTCCCAATAATAACAAGACTCACTAATGGGCACAAAATCTACCAAGATATATCTACTCTCGTATAAATTATGAAAAATTATACAAATCATCAATAATTCTTCTTCTTTTTAATTTTTATTTTTTCTTCTTCGTCTTTCTTCTTTGTTGTCACTAGCGAGCTCCATAGGAGGCTGAAAATGAAGGAGCCTCTCCTTCATGACAAATTTGAAAGGAAGGAGGAGCCCTTTGATTCGGTTTTGAGGAAGCTCCTTGGTGATGGAAAAGAAGAAGAAATGAGAATAAAAAAAAAATAGAATAAGAATAATAAGATTTATTTTATTGCCACTATCCTTTGAATGAGTAGACGTACAAATTTCAGTTTGGTCCTTCAACTTTTGAGATTTTCCATCCATTTAAAAATATAATTATTTTGGTTCATATCTTTATTCATCATATGTGTATCAATTTACATGTTGGTGTATGTTAAGATAACGCATCTTCTCAAAAAAAAAAAAGGCAAACTTATTTTTCTATTATTTATCTTTTATGTATTCTGGGTCAATTGTGATTAGCCCTTTTCCCTTACCGTTTTGTTTTCTTGTTGTAACAATCAAATTAGGGCAAGCGTACAACATTCGAGATATGAGAGAAAATGGCTAAATTTTTTTTAAGAGTTTTTCTCCTCAAACCTATATATATGATTGATCCTCATCAATATCATATACATCAACATAGGGTTTGCTCCTGCATATTTCTTCTATGGTTTCTTTTAATTTTTTATGTTTATGAGGTTATTTTGAGACGGTATCAGAGCCCAAAAGAGCCAAGGGAGGTACCATCTTAAATTTATAAGATACATGTGACTCATAGTCAATTCGTTTTGAGATGGAACCTCATATTATCTAATAATGTAGGCATGAATTTGAGTCATATAGGTTGATTGATACAAAGATATTGAGTGATAAAATAATGGTAAAGAAGGATGAAAATGATATTTGTTGATGGCAAAATCTGGCCAAGGGCTCACCTGACCCTCACGTGACACCAACAGTGAATTTGTTTGAATCCGAGGAAGACGTGACCTGCAAAAAAGGAAGTGAGCACTGCACACCGGTGTGGTGCTTGCCACACACGCTCCGATGCCTAAGTCAGTGATCGGGGAGAATCTGGCAAGAATAATAGTGAAACTGTAAAAGTCTAGGGTTAGGAATTCAGGTTTTCGATCCCTTTACCTGGGTCCCCAAGGGACCTTTTATATCTCTTCCCGAATTAGGGTTTTTCTTCTCTCCTCGTCACAAGATGACTCATCTCTCGTGAACCCTGCCTCCCCTGGGCCCAAGAAGGTTTCCCGGAATGACCCAAGTGGCCATTGGGCCCAGCCTCTTGGTCGGCCTCGGTATGATCGAGGCCGACCACCTCCTCGACCTCGGCCCAATGCCGAGGCCGAGGAGATGGTTTTTCTTTCCTGGGCGATTTTCTCTTCGTGGGCCGTCTCGGATTGGGCCGAAGGCCTCTTCGATTCCGACAACTCCGTCATGCCAGAAATACCCATAACATTAAGCCCCCACTCTCTTGTTGGGGTTTGGTGCCACGCTACTTGCTTCAACTGGAGCCATTCGCAAACCCAATTAGAGAGTAATACTCCGCTATAGCGATTAGGTTCGCTTGAATTTTTAATTGAACGACACAAATTTTAGCTTACATTTTGCCAAGTTATTATTATTACACATTTCGTTCCCAACATTACGCATGTCTGGGTTTTTGAGTAATCATTTCTGGTTGGATTTGAACTAGGTCAGTTGATTCGCTGCTAGAGGAAATGGTTAGAGAGAAAAATACAAAAGAAGGAAACGGTCAAAAGCAAGGACCGAGGCATGCCTGCCTCGGTCTGGCGTGTCAGGCAACGCCTGACACGTCTGGTGCGCCTACTGAACTGTAGGCGCGCCTCGGCCTCGAAAAAAAGCCGAGGCTGACGGGACTATTCAGTCTTGTCAGAGCCTTTCGTCCTTTCCTTTCTGAATTTTAATTTTGAATTCAAATTTAGCCGCCAATTTTACCAAACCTTGCCTATAAATACCACCCTTCCCTTCCATCTCTCTTCACAAGATCTCTTACTCCTTGTCTGCTTTCTTTCTGATTTTGGCTTGAAAAAGGTAGATTCTAGCAAAAGTTTTCTTCTACTCTTCTTTTATTAACCATATGGCTAGTGAGGGTCTGGTTACTTCTCCGGATGTGGGGGAATCCTACACCGACAATGGTCCTTCCAGCTCTAGCTATTTTTTAGATCCGGAACTTTCTGATAGCAGCGATGGGGAACCTCTTGCACACTCCTCAGATTTATCATCCTTGTTGACCGCATCTCAATTAGAGTTTTTGCGGCATAAGTATGATATTTCTGACGATGTGCATCTTCGGCTTCCCAATGCTGACGAAAGTTTTGAAAACCCCCTCATTGGTGAAGTTGCGTTTTATCAAGCTATTTTTAAATTTGGTGTTCGCTTACCTCTTCCGTTATTTTTGCAAGATTTCTTAGTTTGCACAGGTTTAGCCCTCGCTCAAATTCCCCCAAACGGGTGGTGCCACCTTATTGGTTGCTTCGCTGTTTGGGCAATACACGGTGGGGGGTCCTTAATGACTGTTGAAGATTTTTTGTCTTAGAATTCCAGAAAAACCATTCCTCTTAAACTCATTCCATAATCTTTGAAGTTTAAATCTATCTTCGACGAAGAGATCGTCAGAAGCTATTTACGTTCATCTACTCCGAAGGACTGTTGCGAAGGACTGTTGCGGTTGGTGGTCCCGGTCGTAAGACGCAAAGAAAAGCGCAGTGAATCCGTTGGTCAGCCTACCTTGCCTTCTTGCCAAAAGAGTAAGTGAAGGTATATATCTTTTGATCTTCAACTCAGAGAAAATAGTTTTCGATTTCAAAGTTTATTGTTTGAATTTTTTAAAAATGTTTTTCTTTAATTGATCCATGTCTCTCTTAAAGAAAATTTTGTTCAAAACTCTTCCCTCAAAACCAGCTTCCTCAAAGGAGCTAACCCAAAATGAAATAGAGGACCAGCATATGGCCTCTTCTGGCTCAGATATCTCTAATGAAGCTTTGCATATAGCAAAGATCGAAAACAACCTTCAAACATGGGGCCTACCCAAACTTGACAACAAAACAATCTACATGCATAATACGTTCAACTTCAAAGAACAACATTGCATCAAGATTGTTGAACACAAAATTCCAGTCTATGGGAATATTGATTCGATTCAATTATTTCCAAAAGACGATATCTTCAAACATCGTAAAGATTTTCAGTTCCTCCATATAGGAGCAGTTCAGGTCGCTCTCCGACCAATGTTCAGAACGGGACTTGATACTCCTGTTCTTGCAATCTTGAGAGATAGACGTCATAAAGACTTCTCTAACTTTCTTCTTGGAATCATCGAGTCCAACTTAGCCGATGGTCCAGTCTACTTCAATTGTTTTCCAAACTTTATGGTGGCTCTTGATGACCCCCATATTCTCAAAACCTTAACCCTAGAAGTTACAGGTCAAGGTTTGAACCTTGAAGAAGGTGTCAAGAAAATGAGACTGTTATACAAAATTACCTATAAAACTCTTACCTCTTCAATGGAACCAAAAGCATTGGTCCAATCCCCAAAGGGAAAAACCATGCTGATCGAAACAAACATCAACAAATCCTCTGTAAGTGTCCCAAAGATGCTTTCATGGGATAACCTCACAAGAAATCCTAGATGGACAATCGAAAATGCTTTTGTCCTGAATAAGAAGGAAAAAGAACTTTCCCATATTATCGAACATCCAGATGGGAGAGTAGAAATCAAATTTGAGGATGAAGAACCTCGTTTCCCAATGGTCAAAGAAAACATGGACAAAAAGGAGTTTATGAGTTCTAGACCAAGTACCTCCGGCATTAGGCCAGAATCTCTTCAAAGTATTGGTAGGACTAGCTCATTTAGAGTAAAGTCTGTAAGATTGGATCATGGTGTTCCAAATCTCCAATACGAAGAAGAAAAACCACCATCACCAACTCAAACTGAGATGGAAACAGAGTCAGTATTCAAAAGTCAACTAAATGTTATCATCTCTGATAATGTGTTCAAAGTTGACAAAGAAGCCTTGCAAAAGGAATTCATGGCAAAAGAAAATAGAGAAGAAAGAAAACGCTTCTTTAAAACCCACTCTGAAGAACAGAGAAAGGCTATTAAAGAAGAGTACTTTCAAACTCTAGAAAATCTTCAAGAGCATATATCCTTTTTCCGATGGTTCAATCAGAGAAAAGAATATTCTCATTTATGTACCATCAGAGAAAAGGAAAAATGGAAAACGATGAGAAGGGGAGAAGTTCAAAGAAACTATCCTCCAATGGAAGATGTTGAATTCGATAGTTTTTACCATGAGAAAATTATCGCTAAACCCTTCCAACTCATCAGAGAAGCAGAAGAAACCCAGTCTCCTACCAATAAAGAAATCAAGAGCATTCAGGTTCAAAACAACTTCTCAAACCGAATGCTAACCTCGATAGCTGAACAGGTCTACAGGTTAGAGGAATTAATTGATCCTCCTCCTGCACCAATCAGACCCATGTTCAGTCCTCTTGAACAAGTCAATCTCAGAACTCCAAAGACCAAACTCTTGGAAGAGATTGACTGAAAGCTTTCTGCCATATCCAAAGGAGAAAGCTCAAGCCAGATAAACGTTCTCAATGATAGTGACAGTGACGAAACTGATTCTATCATTGAACAATTATCTGCCCTTCAAGTTGAGGAACCACAATCTCTAAACAAATTGGGTTATCTAAACCATGGAGATCGTGTAAACTGGTATCAAAGACCATCAATGCCAGACCTCAATTACGAGCAAAGTCACAGGTTCTTTAAAACTAAACAGTTTGACGGACAATCTGTTGACGTATGGAACCTTGACGGAAAGTCTGATAGACAAATTAAAGATATGCTGTCTGAAATGCTCATAGCATCAACGACATACCAAGAAAATGGGAATTCAAACCATGCAGCTTGTATAACCTTAATCAATGTTTTTACAGGTGTCCTAAAGGCATGGTGGGATATACTTAATACTTCTCTTAAATTAGAAATCAAACTGCATACATCAAAGGTCAAACGCAAAAGAGAAATCTCTGATGTAAAAGCAGACCCAGGAATTAGGATAGGTGGAGAACCTATTACTAAACCCGAAACCTCAAAAACCCCTCCAAAAGTCGTTATTATAGAAGAAGAAGTAGATCAACCAGACGCTGTCCAGGCACTGGTATATGCTATTTCTTGGGCCTTCACAACCGCTCATAATGTGAAGCATGACGACACCCAAAGAACCATTCTCAAAAATCTTAGATGCAAAAATCTTGCCAATTTCAACTGGTACAAAGATCCAGATTGGAACCACTGGAAAGAGAAGTTCATAGATGGACTTCCTAGCTATATCTCAGAAAGAGTCTATATGACTCTTCGAGATCGCTTCCAGGGTAACATCAATTGGGATAATTTAACCTACGGAGACTTGACGTCTTATGTGATCAACTGCGGACTCCATATCTGCAATGAGATCAAAGTTCAACGCAAGGTTCAAAAGAACGAAAAGAGCAGACTAAGAGATATGGAAGCCTTCTGCTCTCAATATGGGTGCGAACGAATTGAAGAACCAAGTCGCCCCTCAAACAAAATCACCCGACGGCGTAATAGCCGAAGGTATTACAAAACCCAATACAATGATAGACCTCAGTTTTATCAGAGGCAACCAAAGAAGTATATTCCTAGAAAACAATACATCCCTAATACTCGACACAAGAAAAGACAGCCAAGACACAATCCTAAACAAACAACCTTTAAAGATAAAGGAAAAATCTTTTGTTTTAAATGTCAAAAGGAAGGTCACTATGCAAATAGATGCCCAAGCAGACGAATCAATGAGCTAGATCTAGAAGAAGAATATTCTTCTATGTATGATAGCTCTGATCAAGAATTGAACGAATTTCAATTTGACGACACAGATTCTGAAGCTTCAAGCCCTAACCAGAGTGATCAGTCTAAAGGTGTCAAAGTTTGCAAAAAAGATTGTGAAGGACATTGCATAAATGTTCTTACCACAGAACAAGAAGTTCTTTTCAACTCTATAGACCATATAGAGGATAAAGAGATGAAAAAGACAATTCTCAAAACCCTTAAACAATCTTTGACCTCTTCAAGTACCTCAGATTACGCCAAAGAAAAAACTGAGGTAAGGCATTCCAGCCTTTCTGAGATCCTTCAAAGAAATGATTTCTTTAAACAAAAATCTGATATTCAACCATCCTCAATTCAGGACTTACAATTTGAAATCAACAATCTCAAAAAAGAGATAAGAGATAACAAATCTGAAATTGATCTTATAAAAATCGAACTCAATAATCTCAAACTTAAAACTATCAATTCTGATAATGAAGGAGAAGATTTCCTTCTAAACCAAATTACGAAAACTCAATTCCAGAAATGGTATTCCTTGATTACCCTAAAAATTGAAGATTTTCAAATCACCTTAAAAGCTCTAATCGACTCAGGAGCCGATCAAAACTGCGTCCAACAGGGCCTTATCCCTACAAAATATTTTGAAAAAACAACTCAAAAGCTGAGCAGTGCAAATGGTCAAAGTCTCAATGTTCTTTATAAATTGTCAAATGCCCACATCTGCAATAATGAAATTTGCATTATTTGTTCATTCCTTTTAGTAAAAGATTTAAAACAAGAATTGATATTAGGAACCCCATTCCTAACCCAACTCTATCCTTTAAAAATAACCGAAAAAGGTTTAGTTTCCAATTTTGATGGAACTGATATCATATTCGAGTTCATTACCCAATCCTTCCATATGATATTATGGAAGTAAGCGAGTTAAAATTGGAAGAAATCCAAAGAAAACAAAAACAGATTTCTTTTCTAAAAGAAGAAATCAGCTACAAAAGGATTGATGAAAATCTTAAAAATCCTTCTGTAAAAGTCAGAATAAAAGACATAGAAAACAAAATCGAAAAAGAAATTTGCTCAAATCTTCCAAATGCTTTTTGGAACAGGAAAAAACACATTGTTAATCTTCCTTATGAAAAGAAATTCAATGAATCTAATATTCCTACAAAGGCAAGATCAATTCAAATGAATGCAGAACTTCTAGCTTTTTGTAAAAAAGAGATACAGGATTTGCTCAAAAAGAAGCTGATCAGACCATCCAAAAGCCCATGGTCGTGTGCAGCATTCTATGTCAACAACGCAGCCGAACAGGAGCGTGGTGTGCCAAGGTTAGTTATCAACTACGAACCTTTGAACAAAGCTTTGGAATGGATAAGATATCCAATTACCAACAAACAAGATTTGCTAAAACGAATTTCAAATGCTAAAGTATTTTCTAAGTTTGACATGAAGTCAGGTTTTTGGCAAATCCAAATTTCAGAAAATGATAAATACAAAACCGCTTTCAATGTACCGTTCGGACAATACGAATGGAATGTAATGCCTTTTGGGCTTAAAAATGCCCCCTCTGAATTTCAAAAAATCATGAATGATATTTTCAATGATTTTCAAGATTTCACAATTGTTTATATTGACGATGTTTTGGTTTTCTCTTCAAACATCGATCAACATTTCAAACATTTGAATATGTTTATCGATATTATCAAGCAAAATGGTTTGGCAGTTTCCCTGTCCAAAGTCAAATTATTTCAAACCCAAACTAAATTTTTGGGCTTCAATATCCACATGGGCCTGATAAAACCAATTCAGAGGTCCATAAACTTTGCTTCAAACTTTCCGGACCAAATCACTGATAAAACCCAACTTCAAAGGTTTTTGGGCTGTCTCAATTATGTGTCTGATTTCATACAGAACCTCAGACCCATTTGTAAACCACTTTTTCAAAGGCTCAAGAAAAATCCAAAACCATGGAAAGATGAGCACACTAAAGCTGTTCAAAAGATAAAAGCTTTAGTT
Source organism: Luffa aegyptiaca (assembly GCA_017139565.1). NCBI lineage: Eukaryota > Viridiplantae > Streptophyta > Magnoliopsida > Cucurbitales > Cucurbitaceae > Luffa > Luffa aegyptiaca. The sequence goes on from CM029403.1 coordinate 28,543,026, forward strand.
AAATCAATTCCCTGTTTGAGTCTCATCAACCCAAAAACAAATCTGATCGTAGAGACAGATGCTTCAGACATTGGATATGGAGGAATCCTTAAACAGTGTCTTGATAAGGAAGAATCAATTATCCGATTCCATTCAGGAATTTGGAATGACACTCAAAAGAATTACTCCACGGTCAAAAAATTGTTACTTGCTATAGTTCTCTGTGTGCAAAAGTTCCAAGGTGATTTGATTAACAAAAAATTCACCATCAAAACTGATTCTCAAGCTTCAAAATTTGTCTTAGATAAAGATGTTAAAAATCTGGTTTCAAAGCAAATTTTTGCCAGATGGCAAGCCATTTTATCGTGTTTTGATTTCGAAGTTTTGCCTATAAAAGGTACTCAAAACCCTCTTGCAGATTACCTCTCAAGAGAGTTCTTAACTCAAAAACTCTCTCCTCTTTATCTCCCTCTTTCTAAAGAAAAGAAAAGAGTTAATGAGTGAAAGTAGAGGCAGAGCCTCCTCTTCAAGGGGAAGTCGCCCATCTTCTTCTTCCACAGCACCTCCACCTATGAGTGCTGACCAATACGCCATGGATTTAGGGTTTACTCCGGTAACCCGATCCAGGTCTCGACAAGGCGGTATACGCCCTATGCCCCCAATGGAGTCATCAACTCCAGCTCCAAGGCCTTCGGCCAACCTCGTCCGACCTTCAGGCGGAATCGTTCAATTGAGACCTCCTGTCTCTCCTTCTTCTATAATAGGATCATCGATCCCGTCCTCTTCAACCTACTCTGCGGCAGTAACACCCGAAAAGAGGTTTGTACCTCGCCCAGAGATTAAAGGTTACTTTCAAAAATCTCACTTAATCTATGAACCTATCATAGAACCTGATTTCAAGGTCTTAACCTAGAAGAGACCGTTTCAAATATGTATCCTACAGGTTTCAATTTCATGCCTGAGGATCTTAACAAAACCCGTACCTTTTATGAGTTTATCCTGGTTGACACCAAGTCAGCTGAGATTACTCATATTCCAGACAAAAACGATCCCTCAAAGATCGCTTATTCAAAATTCAAAATATTCAAAGCCTTGAATCCGACCCATTGGAATCAAGGACTTTACACAGACAAATCCTTCTCAAAACCGTTTGTACCTCAATCATACTCATATCGGGACTACATAAGAGCCTGGTATAATATGATGTGGTATTCACCCTCCAAACATTCATGGTTCATATCCTTCTGTCCAAATTCCTACAAAATCACATTTCCACTGTGGTTTATCCAATGGTGGAATACATTCGGATTAACCGATGATATTCTTCTAACTCCCTTGCAAGCATCATACTTTCATTTTGCAAGAAATATTCAAAAAACAGCGTTTCATAATTCTATGAGATTCTGTTTATATTTTCAAATTCCGTGGATATTTTGCTGGAGTTTTTCAACCAGTAATCAACCACAGTACAAGACAGTCACTAAGATCTTAAAGATTAAATGGTGGGACAAGTTCAATTTTCAAAATGCCACCCTCGACAAAGTAAAGGAATGGTTTGCTGCAAATGGATATCTTCAAGATATCGATATTAAAAGAAATGCCGAATTTCTGAATGACAAATCCAAGCTTCTGGCAGCTCTTGCACAGACAACATCTGATGCAGACTTCCAAAGGATTCTTCAGATGGCGGCTTCAGATAGAAGCGCATCCCCAGCTTCTTCTGCACAAGGAGAAGAAGAAAATGAAGATCCGGATTACGATCTGGACGACCTGTTTCTCGACTCACAACCTATGTGAGCTCCGAGCCAAATGATTCTGTTTCACAAAGAAGCAGTCAGCATAAATCTGGAATACTTCGAAAGGAAGTAATTCCATCAAAAAAAAAAAAAAAAGGTTGTAAATTCTCACCCTTTAGTCTTAAGAGGTGTAAACTCTGTAAATAATCTAGTTTACACTGTAAATACATTTCTGCTAAAGCACAACTTTAGAAGATGAAGCAGCAGAGCAATCAAGACAAAAGAATGCTATATCTTGAAAGCAAAGATTGTTAGCAACTTTCCTAGATCGTGAGGACCTAGTTTGGCGTTTTCCGGCAGATGATGATGTAAATCCGGGTTTAGCCTGTAATCAGCCTAGGGTGATCGAGGGTTAGGATTGGAGATAATAATTCAGCCGACAAGATATGGAATCTTATCTTCTGAAAAGAGATAAAGCTGAAGCATCTTCAACAGCTGTAAAGTAGCAGACGTGGAATCTTATCTTATCTTATCTTTTCTTTGTCTAGTCTATCAGGTCAGGGGTCCTGTCCTGTCGGAATAATAATTTAGTTTTACTTTTTCAATTTTGTCGTTATTACTTTTCAAAAAGACGAATCTTTCAGGGGTCCTGTCCTGATGATTCGATCTTATCTTTTAATTTTCCGCATTCAATTATCGTTTGAATTCTGGGGTCTATATAAGACTTCCAAGTTGTATTTCAAAGGTATGCGCTGAGAATTATCAAGCTATCGGCTAAATTGTAAAGCTTGAATCTCACCTTGCCTTCTATCAGCTAGTCGATCCTCTAAAAGGGACAATTATCAAGTTGTATCCATTGGTATCAGAGCCATTCAATATCCAATAAAATTTCAATTTCTCAATTGTTGATTTCAAATTTTTCTGGGGGGAGAAGGGATTCTATTTCAATTTTTTTGGCGCAGGTTTTCACAAAGGCCACTACTTCTTCGATCAGCCTGACAAACAAAATTAACGAGCTCCAATTGAATAGTGCCCCACGGAGCGAGCTCATTCAGGCCCAGGAGAAGCTTAATGAGGCAAATCGCCTGCTGGAGGAAGTACGGACAAAACTCAAATCTAGGGATGCTGAGTTGGAGTCCACCAAAGCCCAACTTATGGAAGCCAAGGCACACTTGGCCAGTGCTGACTACCTAGCTGATGAGTTCAAGAAAACTAGGAGTTTTACGCCATGAAGGACGAGATATGGAATGATGGCATCAAGTGGGAACAGAAAAGATGGACGGCACATTCATACAAGAGGATCTCGCTACTCTCGCCACCAACCCTGATGCCTTTGCTTCGTCTGACGAGTCTTCTAGTGGTAGAGACCACATGGATCTCTGAAGACCTCAGATTCCGGCCTCCCATGCTATCTTTGTTATGATTAATCTTCGTTTCTTTCCAATGTAACTCTGTGTAATCCTTGTTTTGTTGTTTTTAACTAAATCTAATGGAAATGTTTTAACTTTTTCTTCCATTACTCCACTTTGGCTCTCATTGCTCACACTTAACCTAAATAAGATTAAACTGAAACAAACAAGCATGGTCGGCCTTAGAAACATGCCGAGGCCGACCACAAGCTTGACCAACTAGAGCAGAGCAAATACTTCCACTAGGATACTATCTAATAATTGAGTAAAGAACTTTACTCCAACATCCAGGACAATATAATGATAATGATAAAGTCAATGATTATCACTATCTTTTCTGCACATAAAAGACAAGGAAGAAAAAGGTACATATTCAGTCTGCCAAGGAGGCTATTAACTTCACTTCTCAAGTCCGCGCCTGAACAAGTTTCAATATTTGCAATGAAAGTAACATAGTCTTGCATGAATTCAACTAGCCATATGCAACAAAAGAAATCAGGAATCATGCAACAAATTAAACCAGTGTGGTCAGCCTGGTCGGCCTCAGCAGCCCAGATACTTTTTTATAAACAAAACTTCAATTATCAATTATTCGACAATCCCCCTCTCCTCAGACCCCTACTCAAGTGTTATTTTAAATTGACAAATTATACTTGAGTAAAAGATGCTTGGAATGTAATTTACCACACCTTGAAGCCTTAATGCCTCGACACCTTCTTCTATTGGTATGGCTTCGATTGGAGCCCTGGTTCCATTCCCGAGGGTCCACTAGTCGTCGTTTGCCTTGGGGAGTATAGACGTTGCCACTCCTCCAAGGACATTCCCACAAGTCGATTACCTCGGGGAGTATAGGCATTGCCACTCCACCGAGTGCCTTGGGAGTACAGGCGTTGCCACTCCTACAAGGACATTTTTACAAGTTGTTTACCTCGGGGAGTATAGGCGTTGCCACTCCACCGAGTGCCTTGGGAGTATAGGCGTTGCCACTCCTACAAGGACATTTTCACAAGTCGTTTACCTCAAGGAGTATAGGTGTTGCCACTCCTACAAGGACATTTTCACTAGGTTATCTGCAATAACAAAATCAACTAAAGGATTTTTATTAGCAATAACGCAAAAATTCAATTTGAGTCTCTTACATCAATAAATGCAATTCCCAGGAACATAATGGAAATAGAACTAATCTATGTTAAAAGCAATAAAAGACAAAAAAGTTACAATCAGTGTTCCATTGGCGAAAAATGTTCCTGTGCTCGACCTCGGCCTTCGTCTGCCCGTGGGCCAAGTTGCCTCGCTTGTTTGCTTATTTCTCTGAGTGCAGTGAAGTAACATTCTCGGGAAGCTTTCTGTTCCCCTCGCATTACCCCTACTCCATTGTCAGTTGGGAACTTCATCATCTGGTGGTAAGTTGATGCAACAGCCTTCAATTCATGTAGTGCTGGCCTTCCGAGAATGGCATTGTAAGCAGATACACAGTCTACTATCAAAAAATTAACCATCTTCATCACCACATTCTGTCCTTCCCCAAAAGTTAGAGGCAACTTTATGCTACCCTCTGGCATCACTTTTTCTCCTCCGAAGCCAACTAGTGGTGCCACACTCAGTCTCTGTCGCCCTCTTCCCAATTTCATAGCCTCAAACACCGTTGAAGATAGAACATCCGTTGAACTCCTGCCATCAATCAAAACCCGATGAACCTGTGCGTTGGCAATCGTCAAGCTGACCACCAGTGCATCATTATGAGGCTGATGAATACCGGAAGCTTTTAACTCAGTGAACTCTACTGGTGGCAACCCCTTTGAGACCCGAACTAAATACACTCTTTGCTCTTCAAGCTCAAACCTTGCCTCTCGGGCTACTGCTTTTCTTTTTCGATTCGACTCCCCTCCTGCTGGTCCTCCCAAAATGGTTTTGATTTCCAACGGTGGGTCATTATTTCCTCCGTCACGATCCTCTCTGGTCGGCCTCGGCCTTTTGCTCTCCTCACCCCTGACAAACTCCTTCAGATATCCCTCCTTGATCAGCCTCTCTATCTCGTCTCGAAGTTGTATGCAATTGTGCGTTTATATGTCCATGGTCCCGATGAAACATGCAATACTTGTTCCTATCCCTCTTGCCAGGATCCGTTCTCAGCCTGTCTGGACGTTTCACCAAATCTGTATGTTGTACCGCTGACAGAACTTGGTCAAGTGAAATAGAGAGTGGTGTATATTTTTCAAATTTACCCTTTAGACCTTGTCGGCCTCGGCCTTCCCTCTGGTCTACACGACTTCGGCTAGAGGAGTAACTATGACGATCTCGGTCTGCATCCTCCCCTCGCGGCCTCTTGCTTCTTTCTTCTTTTCTTCTGGCCTTGTCAATAGTGGTGACCCTTTACGCTTCCCTTTCTGCACGCTTGGACTTCATTAATTTCTCCGCGTTTATATACTTTTGTGCCCTAATGACAAACTAGGCATATGTACGTGGTTGATTCTCTCCTATGGAGTTTAGCAATTTCTCATCTTGCAACCCTGAGATAATCGTCGTTATAGCCACTCCATCATTATATCCTTCCACCTGTACCATCTCGTTACTGAAACGCGTGATATATCCATTCAAGCATTCCCCTGGCCGCTATTTGACAGTCAACAAATTGAACTGTGGCTTCCTTCGGTCCATTGCTCCCAAGAACTGTGTATTAAAAACACGTGACAACTCCTTGAATGAGCCAATGGACTTGCGTGGCAATTTGTTGTACCATTGTCGTGCTATTCTGATCAATGTTAGAGAGAACACATGACACTTGGTTGCCTCGGAAGCCCCATGAAACTCCATCCAAGAACGCTAGGTATCCAAATGCTGAACCGGATCTTTCTTCCCATCATACTGTGGGAAGGTCAGCAACTTGAACTTGTGTGGAACTTCCGCCTGCATGATCTCGTCGACAAACGGTGGGTCGGCCTGACCTATCAGATCCTCTAAATTTTTCCTGTCTGCCTCTTTCGGATGCGTGTTTCCCTGTATCCTAGCCCTAGCCATGGCCTCGGCGACCTTAGCTTTGGTCGCGACTTCGGCTTCGGCCCCAAGTTTAACCTCGACCTCGGCCCGGATCTTCGTCTCCAGTTCGATCTTTTCCCGAATCTTAGCGTCGGCCTCGACCTCGGTCCTCCTACGCGAACCCACTATACTGGTTTCATCTGGGACGTCAAGTGCATCTTTGCGCTCTACCCATTTGCTCGGCCCTGGCTCCTTCAGGTCAAATTCTTTGCCACCTTTCTGTTTTAGCAGCTTGTTAGTAGCACTGTTTGTTTCCCCTTCTTCTTCATCTAGAATCCCTTTCCCTTTTTCTCGATCCCGCACGAGGATCTTTTGCTACTTCGTACTAGGATTCGGTTGCCTCAGGATACTCAGAATCTCAGCCAAACTCTACCCCATCTCATTCACTCTTCCTCTAAGAACTTCCATCTCCGTGTCCTGTGTATTAGCCTTAGGTCGAGAACCTCCCTTGCCCACTAGGTTTTCTTGCTCCATTCTCCTATCAGCAGCCTTTCACATCGATTTGCAATGCTTACAAGCCAACTCTCTTCCCCACAGACGGCGCCAACTGTTGATGGAAAAATCCGGCCAAGGGCTCACCTGACCCTCACGTGACACCAACAGTGAATTTGTTTGAATCTAGGGAAGACGTGACCTGCAAAAAAGGAAGTGAGCACTGCACACCGGTGTGGTGCTTGCCACACACGCTCCGATGCCTAAGTCAGTGATCGGAGAGAATCCAGCAAGAATAATAGTGAAACTGTAAAAGTCTAGGGTTAGGAATTCAGGTTTTCGATCCCTTTACCTGGGTCCCCAAGGGACCTTTTATATCTCTTCCCCAATTAGGGTTTTTCTTCTTTCCTCGCCACAAGCTGACTCATCTCTCGTGAACCCTGCCTCCCCTAGGCCCAAGAAAGTTTCCCGGAATGACCTAGGTGGCCATTGGGTCCAGCCTCCTGGTCGGCCTCGACACATGGCCAAGGTCGACCACCTCCTCGGCCTCGGCCAAAGATGGTTTTTCTTTCTTGGGCGATTTTCTCTTTGTGGGCCGAAGGCCTCTTCGATTCCGACAACTCCGTCATGCCAGAAATACCCATAACAATATTTAAGTTAAAAACTATTCTATCATTGTAAGAATTAACAAAATGGAGTATAATTTCACCAAAATAAATTTTTAAACGTGACTTTGAAATAGTCTCCAAAAGATTATTTTGGAAAGTCTTGAAGAGAGGTTTTACCCGTTAAAATTGGGTGGACAATTGAATTAGGACTTTATTATATCCTGCATATTTGACTGTAGCTATTTCTACATTCCACGTCCAAAAACATCTAATCATATTATATTCCACAGTAAACTTCAGCGAAGGTTCTAAATCGAAAATTAAGCAGTGTTCTTAAAGAGTAATGTTTCTTTAGAGGGATAAAGAAGATCAGTGTTCGCAAAACCTTTTAATTAAAGTAAATATATGATTTCAATATTTGTGAGCATGCAAAATGTAATTCGATCATTGCTCAATGGAATTTCATTGGAAAAACGGTCGGTTAAATTATAAATTTATTTGGTATGCTATTAGCGTTAGTGTTTTGTTGGAAGTGCGATCAAAGTCCCACATTGACTAAACAAGGAAATGATCATGGATATATAAGAGATGATAAATATCTCCATTGGTATGATACTTTTTGGGATGGATCCAAAAGCAAAGTCATGAGATAGTCCCTTGCATGTTTATTATTATTACTATTTTGAATTTGAACACAGCTTAGTTGAGTAGATATACAATCTATATTTGTTAAGTTAGCAAGTTCCACCCTAAAAAAAGGAACATTTGATGATTCAATCCTCCCTTTTACAATTTGTTGAACTAAAAAATGATATTTTCAACCATTTAAAAATAAAATAATTACATTCTTAAATTTTGGATCATACTTCTATTTAACCACTATTGCTTAAGAACAATATGATGGCATTATTCATTAAATACCTCTTGATTGAATAGTTGGTGTGATTTGGCAGATTAGGCTTAGGATAAAATGAATGATAAGACCAAGGTATAAAATGTCGATGTCGATGGAAATGTCAAGGTCCTGATTTTATGGAAATATCGATGTCGATCGAAATGTCGAGACATTTCGGGAAGATTTACGGAAATCATGGAAATTGATGGAAATTGTTTGAATTAGTCCATGAAACTTTGTTTGTGACTTAATTAGGATATAATTGACCATTTTTTATCATCATATCTAAAAAGTAGAACAATATTTGGATGAAAATGTTGATTAAAATGTCGATACGTGCAGAAAGTTTTGTAAATTATTAAATGAGACTTTAATTTGAAAATTAAAATAGATATGAAATATTGATAGATGAAAAATAACTTTGAATTCTTGAATATAAAATTTTACAATGACTAATACCAAAAAGATGATCGTGGAGCATCTAATCCAGAATTTTGGTAATTCTAGTAGAAGTTACAATATTGCTCGAAAATTGTCTAAATGAAAGCAATATGACTTGTATGGCCAACATATAAATCCTATTGGTGGATACATTTCATGAGTGGGTTGTGAGAATCTAGGCTCGATGTTGCTATAGCCAAGGCTTGAAGAGTCTTCGTAATTGGAGTAAGAATAACTTCCTTGACCATATCCTTGTTGTGTGTTGTTATTGCTTATTGATAAGCGCCTAAATATGCTAGGTTTACAAAGCTAGAGGTCCTTCTAGGATCCTTGTAAACGGACACAAATAAGACTAACTTACCGAATGATTCCAACCAAGAGCTTAGTTAGAAGATGAATCAATCTTAGATCAAACTTAGAATCTATGATGGTCACTCCTAGATCCTAAGACGACTCACTCCAGAATTAGATTGATCAAAACTAATCCAATGAATCGATTGAACATCAAACCTAAAACAAGATTTGAAAAGAAAAGACAACACCAAAGGGTTGAATAAGCAAAAGCTTTTTAATATTCATAATCTGTCTTTTCATGAGCATTACAAGCCATTTTAAAGGCCAAATGGTCGTGGATAGACCAAGAAACTCTAAAGTCATTCAAATACACTTAATTGCAAATTGTAGAAAATAAGACCTAGGAACTTAAAACTTGATTGCACGTCAAACAAGCAGCCATATCTCAAAACTAAAAAAATAGAATTGTTTTAAATTGTCTTAAATTTCTACTATGGGAGGTGGTCCTCATAATGACAACGTTTGACAAGCTTTGACATCACGAAATCCCAAGAGATGCATGCTGGATAGCCACCTCTTCACAAATTCTGCACACTTTTTTCGTCCCCCTTGCCATCTTCCAAATTACACAACTTTTCTCGTGCCATCTTGACTCCATTCTCTTCTTGACTTGCTGAACTAACATTATACAAAAATTTGGGTTCAAAATTCTTTGCCTCTTGTTGTGCATTTGCTAGCTTTTGAACATGCAATGCGAAAGCCTCTTGTATCTTCTTTGCCTTGTTCCTTGTGATTGGTCCTTCAGGTACATGCAATGGATTATTGATTGAATCCATATCATCCCCCCTTTCTTTAAAAGGATTTATCTTCAAATCAAGGTCTTCATTTCCTACATCAAAAGGAGTCAAGTAAGCCACATTAGAACTTACATTGTACTCACCTCGTAGATTTAATTTGTATACATTGTTATTGATCCATTCAAGCACTTGAAAAGGACCATCTCCCCTTGGGTGAAGTTTAGACTTTATTTGATCTGGAAACCTTTCCTTTCTTAGATGAACCCAAACCCAATCACCCGGTTTAAAAATCAATTCCTTTCTTCCTTGGTTCTTGCGAGTGACTAGCTTTTGATTCTTCTTTTCAATCCTTTCTTTGATTTCTTTGTGCAAAGTTTTGATGTATTCGGCCCTCGAAAAAGCTGCATCACTAGTAAACATATTAGGCGGCAAAGGTGATAAATCTAGAGGAGTCAAAGGATTAAAGTCGTACACAACCTCAAAAGGTGAACAATGAGTTGTACTATGAATCGCCCTATTGTATGCAAACTCCACAAAAGGTAGAGTCTCTTCCCACGACTTAATATTTTTAGAAATTAGTGACCTAAGCAAGGCCCCCAATGTTCTATTAACCACCTCAGTTTTCCCATCCGTTTGTGGGTGACAAGTTGTAGAAAATAGAAGCTTAGTTCCCAATTTTCCCCACAAAACTTTCCAAAAATGACTTAAAAATTTAACATCCCTATCACTAACAATAGTTTTGGGAATGTCATGCAATCTAACCACTTCCCTAAAGAAAAGATTATCTATGTTGGTTGCATCACCGGTTTTGTTACATGGAATGAAATGTGCCATCTTACTAAACCTATCAACCACCACAAAAATACTATCATGATGTCTTCTAGTCTTTGGTAATCCTAGAACAAAATCCATCCTAATGTCTACCCATGGTTCACTAGGAACATCTAAAGGTGTGTAAAGGCCATGTGGTTGTGTCTTAGACTTAGCCTCCTTACATTTGAAACATTGCTTGCACACTTTGTTCACATCTTTCCTCATTTTCAGCCACTAAAACTGTTCACACAACATGCTGTATGTTTTAAATTCTCCAAAATGTCCCATAAGTCCTCCCCCATGAGCCTCCTTCACAAGTAACTCTCTAATGGAACACTTAGGAATACAAAGCTTACCCTTCCTAAAAAGCATCCCATCAAACACAATATAATCTTGTACATTTTTCCCTCCTAAACATTGTGCATACACATCATAAAATTCAGATTTCTCAACTTTATACAGCTCAATCATGTGTTTAAAACTAAGAACTTTTGCACTAAGGGATGAGAATAAAGCATACCTTCTTGATAATGCATCAGCCACCACATTGTCCTTACCTTTTTTGTAATGGATGACATAAGGAAATGTCTCGATGAATTCCACCCATTTTGCATGCCTCTTGTTAAGCTTCGTTTGGCTTTTGAGGTGCTTCAAGCTTTCATGATCCATGTGGATAACAAACTCTTTTGGCCATAAGTAATGTTGCCAAACTTTCAAAGCCCTCACAAGCGCATGTAGCTCCTTGTCATAAGTCGGGTAGTTGAGTTGAGCTCCATTTAGCTTTTCACTAAAGAACATTATTGGTCGCTTTTCCTGCATCAAAACAACTCCTATACCTATCCCACTTGCATCACATTCAATCTCAAAAGATTTATCAAAGTTAGGTAAAGCAAGACAAGGTGCATTGGTCAATTTTTCCTTTAGCTCATTGAATGCATTCTCTTGCTTTTCTTTCCATTCAAATTTCACATGCTTTTTCACAAGTTCAGTTAATGGTGAGGCTATGCTACTAAAATCTTTAATAAATCTCCTATAGAAACTAACCAAACCATGAAAGGATCTTACCTCGGATGCATTGGTAGGAGTTGGCCATTCTCGGATAGCCTTAACCTTTTCTTCATCAACTTTCACTCCATCCTTTCCAACAATGAACCCTATGAAATTGACTTGTTCTAGACAAAAACTACACTTTTTGAAGTTGGCATAAAGCTTCTCTTCTCTAAGTTTAAGTAAAATTGTCTTAACATGCAAAATATGATCATTCAAGTCCTTTGAGTAAACAAGGATATCATCAAAGTATACAACCACAAATTTTCCAATGTATTCCCTCAAAACATGATTCATGAGCCTCATAAAAGTACTTGGTGCATTAGTAAGGCCAAATGACATAACAAGCCACTCATAAAGCCCAAACTTTGTTTTGAAAGTTGTTTTACATTCATCTCCTACATGTATACGAATTTGATGGTAACCACTTTTAAGATCTATTTTTGAAAACAGATTAGCACCATGTAATTCATCTAACATGTCATCTAATCGATGAATATGATGTCGATACTTTACCATTATTTTGTTGATAGCTCGACAATCAACACATATCCTCCATGTACCATCTTTCTTGGGTAACAAAATCACCAGAACCGAGCAAGTACTCATGCTTTCTCTAATATATCCTTTATCCTTGAGTTCTTCCACTTGCCTTTGGATCTCCTTAGTCTCAGTTGGATTGGTCCTATAGGCAGCCATGTTTGGAAGAGTTGCACCCGGAATGAAGTCAATTTGATGTTCAATTCCTCTTAGAGGAGGTAAACCCGTAGGTGCATCTTCATGTGGAAACATGTCATTAAATTCCTGCAAAAGAGACTTAAGCATAAGATTTGGTGCTTGAGATAGCAACACATTCCTCACTTCCCCTTTTCTTAGAACCAAACTCACATTCTTTCTTTTTTCCTCAAAATCACTCTTTTTTCCCACTTGGTTTTCACTCACCTTTTGCCCCACACTTTCCTCTCTTTTATCACTCTTATCTCCTCTCCTTTTCTTCAAATTATTTTCTTTTCTTCTCTAATTTCAAGTGATCACAATGTACTTCATATGGAGATAATGGAAGCAAAGTATACTTCTTCCCATTCAAAGTAAATGTATACTTGTTGAACAACCCATTATATGTAACCTCTCTATCATATTGCCAAGGTCGGCCTAACAAAATATCTCCCGCATGCATAGGTACAACGTCACAAAGAACTTCATCCTTGTATCTCCCTAAAGAAAAAGAAATGAGAGCTTGGGAGTTTATCTTAAGTTCTCCTTTGTTTGTCAACCATTGAAGTTTATATGGTTTCGGATGTGAATGAGTAGCAAGTTGAAGTCTTTTTACAAGAAAACTACTTACCAATTTGTGCAACTTCCACTATCAATCACCATGCTGCATGGGCTTCCTTCAATCAAACATCTTGTGTGAAACAAGTTTTCCCTTTGGTCTTCAACTTTCTCTTCCTTGATTTGCACATTAAGTACCCGCCTTGTAATCAAGGATATGGAGTTACCTTCTTCAATATACTCGTCATCGGATGTTTCATATTCTTCCTCAAGTTGTGCATCATTTTTCTCACATTCATCTTCCGAATCAATCATGCCATTTCTTACCACCATGACTCTTTTATTGACACACTCTTTGCTCATGTGTCCAAACCCTTTGCACTTCCAACATTGAATAGAGCTAGTCTTCTCCCTTACCTCCTTTGAAGCTTCAACCTTCTTAGTATTAGAGCTCTCGACCTCCACTCGTTTGACAGCCACAAATTTCCCCTTTGATTGCATCGCTTCATTCCTATTCACAAAACCATCCTTGTTCCATGTATTAGAACTTGAAAAGGTGTGAGTTTTAGATACATACCTCTTTGAATGCTCTTTTTCTTCCTTCAATTGAGCTTCAATTTTGATAGCATAATGATACATATCTTCCATATAGGGTGGTGGATTTCTATCAACAAGATGAGCAATTTCTTGATTCAAACCTCCAAGGAACCTAGACATGGTGTCTTCCTCTTCTTCTCGAATTTTTGCTCTTCCAATCAAAGTCTCCATCTCTTGATAATATTCAGCAACACTTTTTGTACCTTGCTCAAAGTTGGCAATTTAGTTTTCAAATCTCTTTCATAATGTTTTGGGACAAACCTTTTCCTCACGGCTTCTTTAAGTTCTTCCCAAGTTTCTATTGGATCCTCCTCTTTCCTCCTTCTCTCGGACTTGAGATAATGATACCATTCAGATGCATAATTGGTGAATTCGGCAATGGCAAGTTTCATCTTCTTATTCTTACTAAATGTGTTGCAATCAAACACATGTTCTATCTTCTTTTCCCATTGCAAATATGTCGCTGAATCCGCCGTTCCAGTAAAAGGTGGGATCTTGAGTTTAACTCCTCCATCTCTATCTTCATACACTCTTTCCATCCTTCTAGGTTGCATCACATTGGCGAAGTTATTTCTTCCTCTCCCTCTCACATTTCCTCTACCTCCAAGCTGTCTTTCATGTGCATCTAAGTCAAACATACCTTCATCTTCTTGGAATGCCCGTACTTCCCTTTGTTGTTATGCCCTCCTCTCTTGCCTATCTTCCCTCATCAATTCCAACATATCTTGAATTGCTTGAAGAATAGCCACATTTGGATCTATCACTTCAGGAACTTCTTCTCCATCATGCGACATTTTGTATTTAGTAACAATGACCTTTCCACACTTCTCACAAAGATTTCACTCAAGGACACTCGTGTTTATCACTCAATGGTAGACTTTTGGTACTAGGTCAAAGATGTAAGGGTTGGCTTAAATTTTGGTGCAATCTTGCTGTAAGCTTGATATAACTAATTCAAATGATCAACTTTTCACAACCTAAACCAGAGCATCTCAACCTTAAGATCAACAACTACAATTTTGAACAAACACACAATATAATGACACTAACTTTTCATGTGCCTCGGATTTTCGAATAAAAGCTTTTTCCTTCTGATTTCCTTTTTTTCCCTTTTTTTTCTATTTGCTACTGATTTTTTTCTTCTTTTGCTACTGATTTCTTTTTCTTTTGCTACTGATTTTTTTTTATAATCCGAGAGCAAGACACAAGAATACAAATTTGTATCGAAAAAAAAAAGACAGAAAATAAAGATATTTCACCTCTAGAGTCGGCCATAGGATGTTGACCAAGGCTCCGATACCAAATGATAGGCGCCTAAATATGCTAGGTTTACTAAGCTAGAGGTCCTTCTAGGATCCTTGTAAACGGACACAAATAAGACTAACTTACCGAATGATTCCAACCAAGAGCTTAGTTAGAAGATGAGTCACTCTTAGATCAAACTTAAAATCTATGATGGTCACTCCTAGATCCTAAAACTAATCCAATGAATCGATTGAACATCAAATCTAAAACAAGTTTTGAAAAGAAAAGACAACACCAAAGGGATGAATAAGCAAAAGCTTTTTAATATTCATAATCTGTCTTTTCATGAGCATTACAAGCCATTTTAAAGGCCAAATGTTCTTGGATAGACCAAGAAACTCAAAAGTCATTCAAATACACTTAATTGCAAATTATAGAAAATAAGACCTAGGAACTTAAAACTTGATTGCACGTCAAACGAGCAGCCATATCTCAAAACTAAAAAGATAGAATTGCTTTAAATTGTCTTAAATTTCTACTATGGGAGGCGCTCCTCATAATGACAACGTTTGACAAGCTTTGACATCACGAAATCCCAAGAGATGCATGCTGGACAGCCACCTCTTCACAAATTTTGCACACTTTTTTCGTCCCTCGTGCCATCTTCCAAATTACACAAACTTTTCCCATGCCATCTTGACTCCATTCTCTTATTGACTTGCTGAACTAACATTATACAAAAATTTGGGTTCAAAATTCTTTGCCTCTTGTTGTGCATTTGCTAGCTTTTGAACATGCAATGTGAAAGCCTCTTGTATCTTCTTTGTCTTGCTCCTTGTGATTGGCCCTTCAGGTACATGCAATGGATTATTGATTGAATCCATATCACTTATGCTCATTGTTTCCATACTTGAAATCAAAGATTTTTCATCTGACTGCGTCGAATAAAAATAATTTGCATCTCATTGTCTATAGAATGGTTTGCCAATAGTAGCAACCTGCTCGCCACCCTCTCTAGATCCGTGGTCCTCGTCTTGAGTGACATGATCAAGCATGCATCTCGAAGTCCCCACATTTGTCCGTCCTCCACCAGATGTGTTACCATCGTCTGTACTTTGGACAGTCTAGTCAACCAGGATTAAGTCCCTTTCGTGCCATCTTCCAAATTACACAAACTTTTTTTCGTCTCTCACATGAAAAGGGACTTAATCCTGGTTGACTAGACTGTCCTTCTCCTGTGTGGTAACCGCTCGAAGTCCCCACATTTGTCCGTCCTCCACCAGATGTGTTACCATCGTCTGTACTATCATCATCATCATCATCATTGCTATTTTTTGACTTACCTTTACGTAGTTTTTTCCTCACGTTTTGAATCTCTGATAAGGTATAGCCAGATTGTAAACACCTTTCATATTCAGGGTCACTGAATGGTGAGTCACGTGTGCCAACCTCCTTAGCAAAATTACTCTCTCCACATTGATGCCAGTATTTGTAGCCATGTTGGCAATCTCAAGCTCTGGATTGCCAGATTCGTCATCCAGATGTGATGGTCGAACCCATTGAAAAAGTGGGTCATCACCGTCATCATTTGGATCCGCTACAACATCGACCAGATCAATGTAGTCCTTATCTGCTTCTTTTTCATCTCTAGCCTCCATGTCTCTAATCTTCAACTTCATGTTGTAGTAGCAATAGACAAGCTTTATGGAGCTTTTCGTAAGCCAACCGATTACGTTGCTTTGTGTGTAATAAAGCAAACGTACTCCAATTCCGCTCACATGTAGATGATGAAGTTGTTTGAGCCAAAACCTTCACCTCTAGCTTACGTACCGTAGGAGCACAGGAGCCATACATGTCCCACCAATGGCCTAGAACACGAAAGTATAGAAAAAATTAGTACATTATGTTCACTTTATAGTGTAGATAGTGATCATAGTCTAATGTTTAATTTACTCAAACTACTAACCTGCATCCATTTTGTTTCTTGCCATAATAGCAGGGCGCTCACCGAATGTATGTTTAGCTTGTATAAAATTCACAAGTTGCATTAAAATAGTATTGATTAAGTGAATTCATATCATTTAAAATGGTGATTGTTATTAATTCACAGCCTCACACAAGTGCATATATCAGCAATTATATCACAAAAGCAAGCTAAACAGAATACCAGATGAGTAACTGATCAACAACAGAACAAATAACCACAGAGAGGAGAGGAGAAAAGTGAACACCAATGTTTATAGTGGTTCAATCCCAAAATCGGGATCTACATCCACTGTCGATACTTTCACTAAAATGAGATCAATGAGCTTACAAGAAGATTACACAGAGGACTTACCTCTTACAGTGAATTCAATAATCAACTCACCTAATACATCACTCAGTCAAGCTACTACTTGGCATCACAAAGCCTAATCGGAGCTTCTCACGCCTTTCTCCCTGGAAGACGATCACTTTCACAGCAGCTATTCTCTCGAAGATGAAGATATCGCTCTCACACTGAACTTTCTTGCACCAGGGCTTAATAAAACCCTTATTCCCTTTTAGTCTTTGAAGGCCCCACAAAAAATACCTGAGCACAGAATCTTCCAGCTCCACAAATAACTGAATTCGTTATCTGTAATAATTGAGAGCTCAAAAATACAATTGTACACATATTTGATGAGGTGGCAAAACCAGTCAGCAATCCACTATAAAAATAACCTGCTGACTAAGACACAGAGAACATATCAGTGCATAACAGGTGGACAGTAAAGGAACTCATGCTGGCAAAATAATCCCAACAGTGATGTTAGCCTACTGAAAATATGTATATAGTTACCTCAGTTCCAAAATCTTCAGCATTTGGACAATCGGGAAATAATTTCATATAAACTCTATGAACAACATCAATTAAATCAGAATTTCGTCCAAGCTCATTGCTGTACTGATATTTTGGATTCAAAAAATGAGCTACAAATGATATGACAAAGTGGTTAGTATAGTAATATTGAAAAAATCATATTGGATGTGATGAATAAAATAATAATATAATAAACAATAATTTTACCTACAACATGGAGAGGATGAGAAAATGTAATATCCCATTGGGCTTGAAAGTTACTTCATACTACTAGATCGTTGAAAGTTACTTCAGCCCTGACCTTGATGAAGCTCACTCCTTCGAAGTTCTTCCTCCTCATGCGCAATTTGTTTCGAGTTATGCAAAACTTCTTTGTACTGTCCGCGCTCAGTGTAGGTCATATCTGGTGGGAACATGTCGTCTTCGCCATCGCTGATGTCCAGAACTTCGTAGCCCTTCAAATTTGACCACAAATCTTCTTCTATATCTTTCATTTTTTTTTTTTTTTGCATTTTTCATTTTCTTCGTCTCCTTCGTTTTTTGTGCATTTGCAATATGTTGCTTTACTTCTGGAGGTATGTTGAGGCATGGTCTGGTGTTTTTTTTTTATCATTTCCAGCAAGATGGTATTTGAACCTAGTGATGCAACCACTTTTAATTGCTAACGGACAAAAATTGCATACAGTGCCAGATTTATTTTCGTCAATTGGGCTACAGTAAGCTCAATCAGGATCTAAGCGTCCTCCTTCCATCTACGAAAAAAGAACAACAATAATAAGTATTACAATAAAAAGTTAAAAACCAATTTAAAATCTTGCTACACAGTAAAAAGTTAAAAACAAAAAAAGAACAACAATAAAAAGTTAAAAACAAATTTAAAATCTTGCTACACAGTAAAAAGTTAAAAACCAAAAAAGAACAACAATAAAAAGTTAAAAACCAATTTAAAATCTTGAACAAAAAGTATGCAATATATTAACAATTATATTAACAATTACACACTAAACAAAAATCACCATTGTTTGACAATTACACACTAAACAAAAGTCAACAACAGTCTAAGAACAAAAAGATAAAGAAAAAAATGGTGAAGGGGCATTGAAAAGGATGCATTAACCTGATTGAAAAGAAATGGAACATAAATATAGAAAACGACAGTGGATTCTAACACTTACATAAAGAATGCAATATATTAAAAATTATTATTCTCAAAAAAAGGTTAAGGAGAAAGCCAAGGAGCAAGCCAGGGTTTGCCATAAACTTTCTAAAAAGATGTGTAAAACAATATCAATACAATAAATACAATATATTAACAATTATTATTCTAAAAAAAACTATAAAACAATTATAATTAAAAAAGTAATCACTTGACATTGAAGAAAATAAAACTTAATGAAATAATAATCGACAATAAATAATTGATAACTATAAAATCAATAAGACTACTATTGTACTTTTAAAAGAAAAAAATAACACTAATAAAGTAATATGTAAAGAAAGATGGTAAGTTGGTAACCTTTTAAAATTAATCTTCTTAACTTAGGAAAGAAATTAGTAATTGAGATAATTGAGATAATTTGGGAGAATTAGGAGATTTAAGAGAATTTCGAAAAATTGGGAGAATTTGAGAGAGTTTGGGTGAGAGTTTGAAACATTGAGGTGTGAAGAAATTGAGATTTAGTGAGGGTATTTATAGGTGGTAAAAATAATAAAATAATAAAAATGTAAAATTAAAATAATTAATTAAAAATATTTTTGTGGTAAAAAATGAATTTGGGAATTTGTAATATTCTGATGGGATATTGATTTGAAAATTGATAGATGAAAAGATAAAAGAAAATGGTAAAAAAGGTAAAAAAAAAAAAAACGTGGGTTAAAATTAAAAAATAATAAAAAGAAAAGAAATGCATAATAAAAAAACCTAAATGGCTAAATCTAGAAATTAAAATTAAAAAAAAAAAAGTACTTGAAAAAGTGAAAAGTTGTTGCGGATTGACAACCACAGTTCACGCGGGAATCAAGATTCATGGGCGCTGCTGCAAGCCTGCAACTTCTGCAAGGTTAAAAAAAAAGGGTTAAGGTAGGAATAGCTAAAAATAGATCATGGAATTGAAAAATGTCTAAAAAAAATTCCTTGCAAAAATGGCAAAATGATAAAATTGGAAAATTACTATTTGTTATCAACCGACAAAAATGCCCCTGGTTGGTTAAAAACAGTGTATTCCTAAAATTAAGGAGAGAAAGTATATTCCTAAAATTAAGGAGAGAAACGATTCTAGTGTATCTTCAAAAATCATAACGACCTAGTGTATTCCTAAAATCAAGGAGAGAAACGATTCTAGTGTATCTCCAAAAATCATAACCACCTAAAATCTTGGATGGTATTGTTAAATTTTTTTTAAAAAAGAAAAATCAAAACACTTACCGTTCAAAAAAAAACTAAAAACCCCTTAATTAAAAAAAAAAAACTAAAAATACCTGAGTTTTATAGTCTAACACCAATTTAGTAGAAATCTATACCTAAAAGAATGACCCAAATTACCATTCTTCAACATCTGAATTTAGCAGAAGTTTGTACCAAAGAGAATGACCCGAAATTACCATTCTTCAATAACATCTGGACAATTAAATATGATGAGAAAAAAATCAAGAAATCATGAATGAGCGATTGGACGAGCTAGTTTTATAATTAATTGAACAAAATAAAAATAATACATTTAAACTAAAGATTTAAGAAACATAATGATGAAATTCACCTATTTTCAGAAAAATAAAAAAAATGATGAAATTCACCTTCCCAAATTCGATTATGTCAAGTCAAATTGATGAGAACAATTTGTAGCAGAGTGACTGTTCGGTTGCCAAACTACCCATTTTTTGTATACAACACCTTTTCCAAACACTGCAAGTAAGATATGGTGCTTATGGAGATAACTTCTGATTATAGTGCGATGTCTTGTGATTTTAGGGTTTTCTTTTCTGTTGAGATGGAGAGTTTGTGCCATTGTTTAGATTTATAGAGTTTAAACTTAAACTTATAGAGAAATTTTGATGCTAACACTAACTAATGTTCATAGTTATTAGATGAAGAATTTTTAATTTATTAGATGAAGAAAATATGCATCACATTTCTTACAATGGTGGATAAAAAAAAGCATTCTTTACAATGCAACTGAAACCATAAGATTAATATATTAGTATCATGCTTTTCATTTTTTCATTGATTGTTTTTTATTGTCAAACTGTAAAGAATCTGGAATGCAACGAAAATACCTGGTATATGGGGTAAATTATGCTCATCAATGTTCATCCAGTCGATCGATGTTGATGGTGGAGTCGATTGATATGAAAGTTTGACAAAAAAAAAAAAAAAAAATATTATTTGTTTATGTTATTTTACCGTGGATTTTTCTCCAGAATTAACATAAAAGAATATTAGCATTTTTTATTTACATACCATAAAAAAATTTGTTATTTAGTTATGAATTTGGTTTTTAGAATCTAACATTTGAATTTGAAACGAAATCTGAGGAGATTTCTTTGGGTTGGAAGTTTTGAAACGAAATCTAAGGAGATTTTGTTGGGTTGGAAGTTTAGATACAGTGTACGTATTCTTAGGGATCAGTTAGTTTACAAGTTGTGCATGGGTAAAAATGGGACGCTGAAAAGTTTTTGGTCACACAGAAAGCACGTGTGGCCATTTTTTAGTGTTTTTATATTTTTCGACATATTTCAAAACCGACCCCCATATTTTGCCATCCATACAAATATCTCAAAAAAAATCGAAATAATGGCCGAAATGTCGACGACATGTCGACATTTCCAGATGTTGCCGACATGTCGGTGACATGGGGGGAAGAACGACATTTCCCCCCTTGAAAATGTCGACCGAAATTTGAAACCTTGGATAAGACTCAAGTCACTAATCTATAATAATAATAATAATAATAATAATTGTTATTATGCCCAAGACTTATCCCGAGTTTATTTACAATTTATTAGCAAGAACTATCCAAGTTTTAGAGCAATTTGTCACCAAAAACAGTGCTGGATAGTTTATTAAAATAAGCAGAAAAAGCGATTAGAGAGATCGAACACAAGAATTTATAGTGGTTCGGTCAATAGACCTACTTCACTTGCTAAGGGCTTATAGGCCTTTACTAGACAATATCATTAGAGATCGAAATGATGCATAAATCAGTACAATGAAGAAGAAAAAAAAAGAGCCAAAAAAGAGATTAAACAAGAAAGCAACACAAAGACTAAAGAAGAACAATACAACCTTAAGGATTTGGATCTTCGAAGAAAGAATACCCAAAACGACTCTTTCGTTCTCCTCTCAACCACGACGCCGACGATGGCAACACCTCACGCAGGGGCGCACGGACTGCAGCGGCGTCGATCTTCTCCTCCCTCTCTGGACGGCGCCAATGGAAAGGTCCTTCTCCCTCTCTCTCCCTTTCTCACGATTTGGAGTAACAAAAAAAGGAGGAAATGGAGGAAGCAAGAATGGGGAAATATCTTCACTTACTTTTGCTTTCCTAAACCCTAATCTCTCTTCTTGGAAATAAATGAATGGTACATCACTCATCACACCCATCTATCACACATCATACATCACCCATCCATCATAAGTATATATAGGCTTATGGGTAATGGTAAAAGAATGAGTAAAAGAGTTTTAACTAAGAGATAAAACCAATTGGGTTTTCTTTTATCTTTGGACCCAATTAAAAACTATCATTAAAGCATATAAAAAAATATGGAAGCAAGTTAAATAAAATACCTAATTCATCAATATTCTAAATTGAATTTAATTAAGCAAATAGTAGATATTGATAAATTGAAAACAATTCTAACAATCTCCACCTTGATTTCTATTTATCAAGAAACCAAAAAACTGTGGAGCTTGCTTCCAATTATTTTGCCTTAGTTATCACCCATTTTCAAGCTGCAACATTCTCACACAAAGGTTAAACTTTTCACTTGAAAGTGCTTTCGTAAAGATATCAGCAGCATTTAATTCAGTAGCAACCTTTTTAACATAAATTAAACTATTATTGATGACATCCCTAACAAAATGATAACGCACATCAATATGTTTAGTTCTTTCGTGGTGAGAATGATTTTTCGATAAGTGTAATGCACTTTGACTATCATAAAATACAGTTACAGAAACATTATCACTACAACATAATTCAGATACAATTCCCTTAAGCCATAAAGATTCCTTAATAGCTTCAGTCAATGCAATGTACTCAGATTCAGTTGTAGATAATGCAACTATAGATTGTAAACTAGATTTCCAGCTTATTGTACAACCAAAAAGCTTGAACACAAAACCAGTCAAAGATCTACGCTTATCAATATCAGCAGCATAATCAGCATCAACATACCCAACTATTTCTATCTCATTCATTTTACAATCAACTGTATTTGCTCCACCATAAACAAGAGATAATTCGATGTGACATGCAAGATATCTAAGGATCCACTTTACAGCATTCCAGTGTTGTTTACCATGATTAGCAAGAAATCTACTAACAACACTTAGTGGATGTGCAAGGTCAGGTCTAGTACATACCATTGCATACATAAGACTCCCAACAGTACTAGCATATGGAATATCATGCATCTCATTAATCTCATTTGGGGTCTTAGGGGAATCATCAATACACAACTTAAAATGCTTTCCAAATGGTATACTAACCTTCTTACTATCATGCATATTTAATTTTTTAACTAGTCTTGTTACATACTCAGATTGAGACAAATACAGTTTCTTTTCTTTTCGATCTCTAACAATGTCTATTCCTAATATCCTTTTTGCTTTGCCTAAGTCTTTCATTTCAAATTCTTTCTTTAAAAGATCTTTTAACTTGTTTATCTCATGCATCGATTTACAAGCAATCAACATGTCGTCAACATAAAGTAGTAAGTAAATGATTTGAGCATTAGATATTTGTTTAAAGTAAACACAACTATCATACTTACTTCTACAAAAGTTAATGGATAACATATAGGAGTCAAACCTTTTATGCCATTGGCGTGGAGATTGCTTTAAACCATACAAAGATCTTTTAAGAAGACAAACCTTCTTTTCTTGTTTGGGAGCTACGAACCCAGGAGGTTGATCTATGTATATGGTCTCCTCAAGCTCGCCATGCAAGAAAGCTTTTTTTAGGCCCATCTGCTCTAACTCAAAATCAAAGTGAGCAACAAAGGTAAGTAATATTCTTATAGAGGTGTGTCTAACAACGGGGGAAAAAACTTCATCATAGTCTATACCCTCCCTTTGGGTAAACCCTTTTGCTACCAACCTAGCCTTAAACCTAAGCTTGTTGTTCTCTAAAGGATTCTCCTTAACTTTATAGATCCACTTGCAACCTACTGTTTTAGCATCTAATGGTTTGTTAACAAGTACCCAAGTTTGATTCTTTATTAAGGAATCATACTCTTCTTTCATTGCGGCCCACCACATATCTTTGTATTTATCATTTATGGCCTCATTGAAAGTTTGTGGTTCTTGGTTAACAAACTCATTAACTATTACTAGAGCATAGGATATAAGGTCTGCATACCCATATCTAGTGGGAGCTACAATGGTCCTTCTTTCCCTATCCCTAGTCAATTGGTAATTAGCCAAATTTTGGTCATCCTCTACCTCCTCCTCACTAGTTACTTCATGTGTGGTTATCTGTTCTAAAGTAGATGGTGTAGTATCATGATCTATAATTGGTTCATCTACTTGATTAGTTTGGCAAGTAGCTAAGGGAGGTTCTAAAACAGTTTCAGTGTTGCTAGTTGGATCTATAGGATTAGACTCAGTTTTCTCTTCTACATACCCCATTTTATTTTCATCAAAGACAACATCTCTACTTATTAGGATTTTAGCATTGTTGAGTTCTAGACACCATAACTTGTATCCTTTAATACCCTCAGGATACCCTAAAAAGACACATTTCTTAGCTCTTGGATCTAGCTTTCCCTCTTTTGAATAAGCATAAGCTAAGCATCCAAAAACTTTCATGTGTGATAGATCGTGGGGACTACCTTGCCAAAGTTCTTGTGGTGTTTTTAGACCTATGGCAGTGGATGGGCTCCTATTGATAATGTAA
Source organism: Luffa aegyptiaca (assembly GCA_017139565.1). Classification (NCBI taxonomy): domain Eukaryota; kingdom Viridiplantae; phylum Streptophyta; class Magnoliopsida; order Cucurbitales; family Cucurbitaceae; genus Luffa; species Luffa aegyptiaca. The sequence goes on from CM029403.1 coordinate 28,567,587, forward strand.
CATGCTGTTGCAATAGCTTCACCCCAAAAACTTTGAGGAAGCTGTGAATTAGACAACATGCACCTAACTCTCTCCATTAAAGTTCGGTTCATTCTCTTAGCGGCCCCATTTTGTTGAGGTGTACCTACAACAGTCAAGTGTCTAGCTATGCCTTTAGACTTACAGTAGTTTTTAAACTCATGGTTACAAAACTCAAGTCCATTATCGGTTCTAAGTTTCTTAACTCTAAGGCTAGTTTGATTTTCTACAAGTGTTACCCAATCAACAAACTTGTTAAATGTGTCAGATTTATTTTTAAGAAGATATACCCACACCTTTCTAGTGCAATCATCTATAATGGATAAAAAATATCTAGCCCCTCCATTAGTAACCACATTCGATGGGCCCCATAAGTCAGCATCCACATATTCTAATTTTCTTTTAGCGGAGTGACCACCCTTCCCAAATTTAACTCTCTTGTTTTTACCATACACACAATGTTCTCACATATCTAGGTCTACATTTTTAATACTAGGAATTATTTGTTGTTTAACCAACTCCCTAATTCCTTGCTCACTCATGTGACCTAAGCGTTTATGCCAAAGAGAAGTTTTGGAATTGTCACTCTCCTTAACTAAATCACTTGACCCTACAACCATTGAACCTTCTAAGGAGTATAAGGTTTCTTTAAGGTACCCTTTCATTGCTATCAAGATGCCCTTCATGACGTTAAGCACACCACCCTCTAACTTAATGGTGTAACCTAACTTATCTAGCATGCTAAGGGATATTAGGTTTCTTTTAACTTCAGGTACGTACCTAACTCCTGTAAGAAGCCTAATATTCCCATCATGAAGTCTAAGCCTAATTGTCCCTTGGCCTTCTACATTACAAAAGTGTCGGTTCCCTAACATGACTTTACCTCCTACACCGGTTCGGAAGTCTTCTAGCCATTCTTTATTAGGGGTCATATGGAAAGAACAACCTGAATCTAATATCCAAGTATCATCCTCACTAGTGGTACTAACCATAAGGGCCTCATTGTACTCCTCACTTATGTTGGCTCCACTAGACTCTTCTTTCTCCTTTCCCGTCGACTTTTTATTCCTAAGGTCTGGACAAAATCTCCTAATATGGCCTTCTTTTTGACAATGGTACCATTTTTTATTACTAGCCCCCCTAGACTTTGATATACCTCTACTTTTTCCCCTATTTTTAGAATTTCGACTCTCAGATCTCCCTCTAGCAAACAATGACTCACTAGGTCTTTTATTTTCTTTTAATTCTTGTTCTTTAACTCTAATAGCAGCAATCACAATCTCAGTAGTCAAACTATCTCTACCAAACTTCATAGTAGATTTCACATCATTATATGCATCAGGCAAAGAATTTACAAGAACAATAGCATGATTTTCATTAGAAAAAGTTTCACCAATATTTTCCAGTTCAGATACTACTCTATGAAACTCATCAAGATTTTCTTTAATGCTTTTGTTTGATTTCATCTTAAAACTAAAGAATCTAGATTTAAGATATATTTTACTTGACACTGATGCAGTTTGATAAGTAGTTTGTAATTTACCCCATAGCTTACCTGCTGAATCCTCGCCCCTCATTTGTCTAAGAATCGTGTCAGACAAATGCAAAATGATAAGGCTATGTGCTACCTTATTCATTTCTTTAAGTGGATCTTCCTTTATGCTTTCCGGAATGTCCTTGGCTTCCAGGAGAGCATAATCAACTTTTTGTTGCCGGAGGATAGCCAACATCTTTATTTTCCAAAGACCGAAGTCTCCTTTCCCATCAAAACGCTCCACCTCGAACTTGGTACTCATCTTGCAAAATAAAGAGTAAATGGACAGCAAACTATTTCCAAGAATATGTTTCAAGAAATAAAAAAAAAACTTCAAGAAACTAATTCAAGATACTTTTATTCAAGAAAAAGTTTGTAAAACAGTGGATTACAAAGGGATTAGGCTCTGATACCAATTGTTATTATGCCCAAGACTTATCCCGAGTTTATTTACAATTTATTAGCAAGAACTATCCAAGTTTTAGAGCATTTTGTCACCAAAAACAGTGCTAGACAGTTTATTAAAATAAGCAGAAAAAGCGTTCAGAGAGATCGAGCACAAGAATTTACAGTGGTTCGGGCAATAGACCTACCCCACTTGCAAAGGACTTATAGGCCTTTACTAGACAATATTATTAGAGATCGAAATGATGCATAAATCAGTACAATGAAGAAGAAAAAAATAGAGCCAAAAAGAGATTAAACAAGAAAGCAACACAAAGACTAAAGAAGAACAATACAACCTTGAGGATTTGGATCTTTGAAGAAAGAATACCCAAAACGACTCTTTCGTTCTCCTCTCAACCACGACGCCAACGACGGCAACACCTCACGCAGCGGCGCACGGACTGCAGCGGCGTTGATCTTCTCCTCCCTCTCCAGACGGCGCCAATGGAAAGGTCCTTCTCCCTCTTTCTCTCCCTTTCTCACGATTTGGAGTAACAAAAAAAGGAGGAAATGGAGGAAGCAAGAATGGGGAAATATCTTCACTTTCTTTTGCTTTCTTAAAACCATAATCTCTCTTCTTGGAAATAAATGAATGGTACATCACTCATCACACCCATCTATCACACATCATACATCACCCATCCATCATAAGTATATATAGGCTTATGGGTAATGGTAAAAGAATGGGTAAAAGAGTTTTAACTAAGAGATAAAACCAATTGGGTTTTCTTTTATCTTTGGACCCAATTAAAAAATATCATTAAAGCATATAAAAAAATATGGAAGCAAGTTAAATAAAATACCTAATTCATCAATATTCTAAATTTAATTTAATTAAGCAAATAGTAGATATTGATAAATTGAAAACAATTCTAACAATAATAATAATAAACTCAACTAATTAATAAAAGCTAATTGGTAAAGGAAGAAACAAATCTAACAATTAACATTATTAAATTGAAAACATCAAACCCCAGTCAAGGCAGGGTAAATAGGCAGCTTTGTATGATAAGGGTTTTTCTTTTCTTTTTTTTTAATTTTTTTTTACTTTCTATAAAAGCACAAAAAAAAGTGGAAGTAAAAAAAAAAAGTAGAGCAATTTGTAAATTTCTCGATGTCCTTACTTCCAAAATACATATCTAGAAAGGGGGCGACGAGGATTTTTTTACGAAATCAGGTGGCCATTGAAACATAGACGACAGCGGCAACGGGAAGTTAAGGGTGGTGAGGCCGTTTCACATGGCGGAGGTAGAGCCGTAGAGGAGACGGATATGGGTTTATGGAAAGCGGTGCCGGGGGTGGCGGAAGAATTTTTCTGTGGGAAATTGGAATGAGTAGCAAAAAATATTAGAACATTTACAAATTTAGCTATGCTTTTTGAGATTTGCAAATATAGCAAAAAATTTTAAAATCTGATTTTCGCTTTTTTTATTATTCTAGTTTTACCCTTGTTGGTATATCAACTGATATATTAGTAGTATATCAGACGATATACTTTATATTTATTGATATATGAGATATAAAGTATATCAGTTATTTGATATACCAAATTTGATATACTCGAATGAATACAATTATATATCTAATATATACTTGATTTGATAAATGTAACCTATGATGTACCTGGTTATTTATATAAGAATAATATACCTGATATATGAAATGTTACTTTTCTTTACTTATATTTGTAATGTTTCATTTTTTCTTTATTGAATTGTGTTGTGTAATTTACGTATTTTAAACGAAATGTTTGTTTTTATAACATAAAATGTTTGTCTTATATACTCGTTATGAGCGTTGATATACCATCGACATATCTCTTTTGTTATACTACACAAATAATTAATGACATTGATATACTTGATTATGACTGACTAAATATATCAATGATAGACTTTATTTTTTTAAAACAATCATTAATATATATTTTTAATTATTAGTGACATACTTTATTTTAATTTAAGTATATTTTTTATATTGAATGTGAACTGTTGATTAGTTGATATATAATTCATATAATGAATAACATTTCACTGATATATCAGAGTATATCAGTAGTATATGTACTTCAATTTAGGTATATCTGATATACTGAATATAAAATAACGATATATTGTTAATATACTTAATATTAGGAATATCATTCCACTAATATACCATAGTAAAGTATATCAGCTGTATATCAGATATAATTCATTTTAAGTATATCAGTAGTATATAAACAGTATATCTGATGTATCTCATTTTAGGTATATCAGTAGTATATCAACAGTATATTTGATATACCACTGATATACTTCATAACAGTAAAATACGGGAAAAATTTTGAAAGGGTATTTTTGACTTTTTCTATTCACGTTTTGGGTTGGGTTGATTTTTTTTGCCATAATTGCAAACTTCAAAAAGTGAAGGCACGTTTGCAAATAATAATTCCCCTTTTGCTATTGTTGCAACCACCCCTTTTTCTATGCTAAAGAGAAGGCAGTGAGGAATGAAGCTGTTTGATCGGATAAGAGTGGGCGGCAGACGGGAAGCTCAAAGAGAGGAATAATGCTGCCAAAATGGCGAAAACGAGAGAGGGCATTGAAAACTTCATTTTTGTTTTGGTGATTGTGTTTTAATGGCAAATATGGGTTTTCCATTGGCTTTATGATCAACCACCAACCACTCCGCCCTGCGAGGCGGCTGCTTGACGTTTTTGTTTGCATCCGCGGAGAGATATTAGAATTAAGATAATTGTAATGTGTAGCAATTTATTATTTCCTATTTACAAATATAGTAAAATTGAAAAAAAATTGTAAATATGAGAAATTTGTTAAATGAATTTTTATTATTTCTTTTTTTATCTTTTATTTTATCGGTGATAGTCACCGATAGAATTATTAGTGACTATTAGTGATAGAATTATATTTGTAATAGTCATTTGTAGTTTAATATCATTTATTAGAATTTTATCTATTTTTTGTCATGGTCATTGGTGAAAAACGCAAATGGAGGAATCCAAATGAAAAAAATTTGAAATGTTCAAATTGAACTAATTTTTCAGTATTAAAATCTATCAATGACTATCACATATAGAATTCTACTTCTATTGAAGTCTATCGATCACTATTATTGATAATATTGAAAGTCCATCAGTTGAGTTATCACTAATTAGTGATAAACTTTTTTTTTTTTTTAGAATATTAGTGATAAACTTTAATCGCTATAATTACAATTGTGATTAAAGTCTATCAACGATAGGATTCTATCACTAATAAATTTCACTCACAATGATAGTCTATCAGCTAAACATTAGTAATGCTTGAACTGAACTAAATTTTATTTATTGAAGTCTATCAATGACTATCACAAATAGAGTTTTAATTGTATCAAGTCTATCGTTGATAGTCACTAAAATACTTTAATACAAATATAATTATATAAGTGATTATCATTGATAGACTTCAATACATATAAAATTCTATCAATGATAGAAGTCTATATGTTGAACTTTATGAAAATTGTCTATCATGTTTTGACCATTCTGATATTGTAAAATGACTTATGGTTTTGTGCCCGCTTTATTAAATAAAAGATTTTTACTTATGATCTCTTCCGCTTTAAAGTTTCAAAGTTTTACGTTCTCATGCATGTAGTAGCAATCCTTAGTATGTTTTTTTAATTTCTTTTTGGTCAGGTCGTTACAGTTGGTATCAGAGCCCAGCTTTTAGGTTTTGTAGACTCGCTTACATCATAAGAATCGGATTTCTCCATAGCCAAGCACAAGTAAACACGCCTCGTCACCGCCAGGTATGTTAGTACACCAAGTAGGAAAGAGTTTTATAAATGAGGATCTGTGTTATGCATGAAAACTTAAATTAGTTAATTTTTAGTTGCTTGGGTTCGCATGAGCTTGTCCTCGTTATTTGTAGAGCATGAATGATTTTTAGCTCGTCCTTAAGATACCTCTTATATGTTAAGCATTGCCCCTCCAATGAAGAGGTTCTACAAGACAACGACGACAAGGTCATGGCAGAGGTGGTAGAGGACGAGCACTCCCAGAATAGATAGACCTGCCATGGACCCTTAGGTGAGTAATCAACCAATAGGTTAGATGCTCTCTAAGCCAGCGCCTTTAGCACAAACAACTTGACCTTGGAGGTTTCTCAGATTATTAGTGGCTATGGTATCTAGAATAGCATGCGCCTTGTTAGCAGACTTATTCAGAAAAGATCCATTTGCAGATGCGTTTACCAGTGCCTTTGAAGCTTGATCTAACCCACTATAAAAATGCTCCAAAATAATGCAAGCAGGCAATCCACGGTGTGGACACTTTCGAACCAGCCTCTGGAAACTTTCCCAAGCTGCATCCAAAGGTTCATTGTAAGACTGTCTGAAAGCAATGATCTCTGCTCTGTACTTGGCATTCTTATTGGAGGGAAAAAACTTCTCCAAGAACTTCTCTGCCAAATCATTCCAAGAGGTGGTGGAGTTTGGAGGAAATGAGTCCAACTAGGCTTTAGCATCTCCATGTAAAGAAAACGGAAAAAGTTTTAGCTTTAAAGTATCTTCTAGCACTCCTGTTTCTTTAAAAGAATTGCAAACTCTCAAGAATAATTTAATATGCTTGTGTGGATCCTCATTTGAAAGTCCTGATAATTGGCCCATCGTATTTAACATCTGGAACATCACTGGTTTAAGCTAAAATTGTGGAGCATCAATTGGTGGCTCCAAGATTCCTGGATTCAATGTCTGAAAAACTGGTAAAGCGTAGTCCCTTATTGCTCGGTTTTGATCTTCTGCAATGTAGATCGAGTTTTCTTGTTGTGGCACCGGTGGAACTGGAGGAACAGGACGAATTCTCCTGCCATTCTGCTCCCTTCCACGATCTTGTGGATCAACATGAGGCTCGACTCCAGGAGGATCCATTGGAAACTCTTGAATGTAAGATGCTTCCTCTAGAAATTCCTGTGCGCTCAACTCTTGTTGCTTCTTCTTCTTTCGTCTCTGTTCCTTCCTTCGACGACGAAAGGTTCTTTCTATCTCTCGATCAATGTCAAGGACTGGATACCCCTTGCTCGAGCACTAACTCCAACCTACAAAAGAAAAAAAAATGCAAACCGAAGTCAAATTCCCTTTGAGATAGAAATGCAGTCGCAATTTGATAGCAATTTTAAAAACAAATTGTTGGGTTTTATGCCTTAAAACTCGTAGATAGTGAATGTAAACAAATTGTATACTTGTTTCAATAAAGTGTTATTGAGTTTCTACAATAAAGTGTTATTGTTAAATATTGCACAGTTTGACCCAAATCCAATAAACTAAGATCCATGGTTGTTTGTATGTAACTTGAACTTGTATGTGGGGACATACGGGGATCGGTGTTCAAGTAACAACCTAAAAGGTCTATAGTACAGGGATAAGACTGGGTACCTTATCCTGGTAACACTATGTGATACGGCCCGCTTTGTATTCGATACAGACGTATTGATCCAAGGCATCCATGTAGGAAACATGCGAGCGGGGGTATCCTATGCAATGAGTTTGCATAATACCGGACCACGAAATAGTAAACCACTAGATATAACACCGTTAACTAGTTAGGTTACTGTTTCAATAGGATGACCTAGGTAACTCAGTCTTAATCCTGAGTGTGTCATGAACTCCTTCTCATGAGGGATTGTCCTTTGATTAGCATGGGTGAGAGTGGCCAATACGTCGACTCAATATGCCTTCCTTTTTGGGGACGAGACCGAGTGGGAGGCTGGGGACATGACAACACAAAAAGGAATTCACTCCTTCCCACTTCTAGGAGAAGTAGATGAGTGTTCCCTTAAGTGGTGACTCCGGGACTTGAACAAAGGGATCCCGCCCTCTCACTGGCCCGAGAGGGACTTTCTGTTTAATGGTTGGACCATAAACAGGTTGTTCATTAGAGGAGCGCTGGTACTTAAGGAGACAGATGTAACACAGGGGTAAAACGGTAATTTGACCCAGTCATGATTACGAACACTCGTGAAGGATTGACTTACCGGTATAGGTCTATATCCGTGGACACAGAAATGTTCTACAGTGAGAAGAGTTCAGCTGTGGGTCTTTAGTGGAATGACCCACAGTTAATGAATATTGGTTAACTTGATTAATGAGTTTAATCGGTTAACCTCATATCATTGGAGCTTCTGATCTGTAGGTCCATTAGGTCCCCCTGCTAGCTCGTAAAGAGTAATTAGGAACAATTATATCTTGAGAGAATTTGAATAGTTCAAATTTATATTGGGAATTAAAGTTAATTGTATGAGATACAAATTAATATAATGTATAATGATACATTAAAATATAAAGTCTAATTTGAAATTAAACTTTATTATTATGAGAGAAATAAATATTTGAAGAAGTTCAAATATCAATATGAATTTGATTCATATTAAATTTATAGGATATAAGAGAATTGGAAGGAGTTCCAATTTCAATATGAATTTTATTCATATTATAGAATTAATTAATTGAAGGCCTGAAATTAAATATATGATATTTAATTGGATAATTAATTAATTAACTAATAGAAGGTCTGAAATTAAATATATGATATTTAATTGGTGATTAATTAATTTAAAGAATTAATTAATTGGAAATTAATCATTTATGGAAATGATTTAATCACTTATGGAAGTGATCAATCATTTATGGAAAAGATTAATCAATTATGGAATTGATTGGTTATGGAATTGATTAATTATGGAAAAGATTAAATCAATTAGGGAAATAATTGATTTTAAATGAATATTTTATTCATGGCCTTTCTCCTATAAATAGAACACTAACCCTAGGGTTTATGTGATACAAGAACATATGGCCACCATAAGGCCCTCTCATATTCTCTTAACTCAAGAACTCTAGGGAGAATTTTCTCTCTAGAGTTTTTCCCATTCAAGATTAGGTAGTCCCACAACTACGTTCCTAATCTCAGAGTTATAGCGGGGAAGATCAAATGGTGGTGTTCTTCGTTGTTGTTGTTGAAGGAAAAATTTTGTCCAATCACAAATTGCCACGTCATTATCTAAAATTAATGACAAAATTACGAATAATTAAATTTGGGACCGATTATAAAGTGACATGTGTCCCAAATTTAATTTGAAGACAAAGTTGACCAATTATAAATTTAAAGAGCCAAATTTCGATTTGATCAATTAATTAGAAAATAAATTATTTTGATCAAATTAATTAATTTGACCAATTAATTAACAAAATAATTAATTGGATCAAATTTCGGTCTTTTAAATGTCTGGGTCATATGGTTTTGGGTCAAATATGAACCGAACCCAAGACTAAAATGGTTGAGCCCAAGACCGATAAAGTCCAAGCCCAAGTTGTTAGGCCCGAAAGTCACCAGGGCCCATCCAGCGAGAACTCTATAAATAGAGGGGTTCTCCTCCATTTCAAGGGTTCAGAAATTTTAGACAGTTCAGAAATTCTAGACTCTCACAAAGACAAGAGTTTAGAATTTTAAAGCTCTCAAGCAGAACCAAAGAATTCAGAGAGATTCCACCAAGTCTGAAGACCGAAGACTCTCTGCAATCCATATAATTCAAGTGTTGAACACCTCTTGAAGACCAAACACTCCTCAAGACTTCAACACTCCTTGAAGATCAAAGACTCTTCAAGACATCAACACTTCTTGAAGACCAAACATTCTTCAAGACTTCAACATTCCTTGAAGATCAAAAACTCTTCAGGACATCAACACTTCTGGAAGACTGAAGACTCCTTCAAGACTGGAAGACTTCAAGCTTCAAGAATCCATTAAAGCGTCAGACTCGAGATCAAGCGTTCCAGCCCTCGAGTGAAACAAACTCACACACATAAGAGAGAGAATCAGAGGATTAAAGTTAGAGATTGTACACCCACACGCATACAAACATCAATTCAATATATTGTTTATTCCACGTGTCTCCATCTCCGAAGTTACGTGTGAACAAATTGGCACGCCCGGTGGGATCATCTCTACCTCTCATCTCTTTCTCTTATCTCAAAACATAAGTGAAAACATGTCTTTCAAGACTTCTCCAATGACTGCTGCCATGAACAACTTTTACACGGGTTCTACTACCTATTGTTGCTTCAATGAAATGAGGTTGCAAGAAGATAAAACTCCTATCATTGCAAGCGGTGAAATAACATTGCAGGGGGCATGTACTGATGGCAAGTTTATTGTTAAGTATAACCCTTTGTTTGAACCTGATTCTGACATAGTGACTGTCATGATGACTGAGACAAGAACTACGGAAGAAAGAATGGCTGAGATGTAGGAACACATCAACACCTTGATGAAGGCGATTGAAGAAAAAGATTCTCAAATCGCGCAACCAAAGAGCCAAATTGAGAACCAACATATCGCCGAATCAAGTCAAACCCAAGTCATAAAAAATCATGACAAAGGAAAGACTACAGTGCAAGATGATCAGCCACAGTGTTCTGCTTCAGTTGCTTCACTATCCATCCAACAGCTTCAAGATATGATCACAAACTGTATCAGAGCTCAGTACGGGGGACCTACTCAAGATTCCCTCTTGTATTCCAAACCTTATACTAAGAGGATTGATAACTTGAGAATGCCAATCGGGTATCAGCCACCAAAATTTCAGCAGTTTGATGGAAAGGGCAATCCTAAACAACATATTGCCCACTTCGTTGAGACATGCGAGAACGCTGGTACTCGAGGGGACCTACTAGTCAAACAGTTCGTTCGAACACTTAAAGGAAATGCTTTTGACTGGTACACTGATCTAGAATCCGAGTCAATAGACAGTTGGGAGGAACTCGAAAGGGAGTTTTTGAATCGCTTCTACAGCACTAGACGAACCGTTAGCATGTTCGAGCTCACCAACACTAAACAACGAAAAGGTGAACTCGTTGTTAACTACATAAATCGTTGGAGAGCCATGAGTCTAGATTGCAAGGATCGTCTCACTGAACTCTCTGCTGTTGAGATGTGCATTCAAGGCATGCATTGGGAACTCCTCTACATTCTTCAAGGTATAAAGCCTCGCACCTTTGAAGAATTAGCAACTCGCGCCCACGATATGGAGCTAAGTATTGCTAGTCAAGAAAACCAAGACCTTCTACTTCCTAACTTGAAGATAGAAGAAAAGAATACCGAAGCGACTATAGAAGAATCTATGGTTGTAAACACAACTCTTCTCAAGTCATCTTCGAAAGAAAAGCGACATGAAAATGGAACACGTCGCTTAACCTTAAAGGAAAGACAGAAGAAAATCTATCCTTTCCCTGATTCTGACATCCCTGACATGCTGGAACAACTACTGGAAGCACAACTGATAGAGCTTCCTAAGTGTAAATGACCAGAAGAGATGGAGAAAGTCGATGATCCTAAGTATTGCAAGTATCATCGAGTTATTGGTCATCCAGTGGAAAGATGTTTCGTCCTAAAGGACTTAATTCTAAAGCTAGCTATGGAAGGAAAAATTGAGCTCGACCTTGATGAAGTAGCTCAATCAAATCTTGCTACAATCAAAGAAAATAGCAAATATCAAAGAAAGAAGGATCCTAAGAAACTTCAACCCAAGAGGAAGAGAAGTAAAAAGTTTTCTCAACCTCAACAACTGGTGATGTTGAATAAATCATTCTCCAAAAATTTCCACAAAAAGGAAAAAGAGAACTTTGCGACTTCCTACTGCATCGACATAGAAGAAGTTGATAATTCTGAGAAGGGTGAACAAAGGACCTCCGTCTTCGATCGCATCAAGCCTCCAACTACTCGTCCTTCAGTATTCCAAAGAATGAGTATGGTCGCGACAGAAGAAGAAAATCAATGTTCGGTGTCCACCTCCGCTCGACCTTCAGCTTTCCAAAGGCTAAGTGTCTCCACATCCAAGAAAAGTCAACCTTCGACATCTGTTTTTGATCGCCTCGAAGTAACAAGCGATCAACCTAAAAGAAAGATGGACAACTTGGAGTTGAAACTTTTCGATGAAGTAAACAACGACGAGAAGCTTCATAGTAGTATCCCGTCACGTATGAAGAGGAAGTTTTCTGTTCTCATAAATACGGAAGGTTCCTTGAAGGTGAAGCCAAATCTCATTATCCTGACCAATCCTACAAGTCAAGGATTTGATCAAGACCATGATGAGGATAAGAGCTTTTAAAATGTAAAAGCTCCTTATCGCAAGAGCCTAAACTGCATGATGCTCCTAGCCCACACGAGCTTAAAAGGTAAGTCCAAGCCCAAGTTGTTAGGCCCGAAAGTCACCAGGGCCCATCCAGCGAGAACTCTATAAATAGAGGGGTTCTCCTCCATTTCAAGGGTTCAGAAATTTTAGACAGTTCAGAAATTCTAGACTCTCACAAAGACAAGAGTTTAGAATTTTAAAGCTCTCAAGCAGAACCAAAGAATTCAGAGAGATTCCACCAAGTCTGAAGACCGAAGACTCTCTGCAATCCATATAATTCAAGTGTTGAACACCTCTTGAAGACCAAACACTCCTCAAGACTTCAACACTCCTTGAAGATCAAAGACTCTTCAAGACATCAACACTTCTTGAAGACCAAACATTCTTCAAGACTTCAACATTCCTTGAAGATCAAAAACTCTTCAGGACATCAACACTTCTGGAAGACTGAAGACTCCTTCAAGACTGGAAGACTTCAAGCTTCAAGAATCCATTAAAGCGTCAGACTCGAGATCAAGCGTTCCAGCCCTCGAGTGAAACAAACTCACACACATAAGAGAGAGAATCAGAGGATTAAAGTTAGAGATTGTACACCCACACGCATACAAACATCAATTCAATATATTGTTTATTCCACGTGTCTCCATCTCCGAAGTTACGTGTGAACAGTTGCAGAGCAATTAAGAATCATGTCCGTTGAAGTATTCAGAGTCGTCAACGGAGGTATGTTTTTCACCGCTTAACCTTTTGCCAATGTATTGGTATTTTGTAGAACAAAAATTAATTTACGAACGGTCCAATTGCTTCCGCTGTAACGGAATTGGGAATTCCAATCCTTCAATTGGTATTAGAACCGATCGTATGCTTGATTTTGATTTACAAAATTTGCATTGGTTTATTGGTGGGATTACTTTATGCATTTGATGTATGAATGTTGCTAGTAGATGGTTAGAGTTTTGGCATTTAGAATTTGCAATTTTTCTTGATTTGATCATGTAAAGGGCCGTTGTTTTTGGGCATTATTGTTGCAAATTTATGGTTGTAAGTCCGCGTCATGTTATTTTGCATCAATTTGTATGAATGTTGCTGAAATTTGAGGCAAAAACGAAGAAGATTGCTACAGAAAATCGAGTTTTCTGGAAAACAGAGGGCTGCATTGGTGGAAGAACTGTCTGGAAAATCGCAGCGGAGAATATTAAATAAATAAAAAATAAATGGGTTTAAAGTTTAAAAAACATGTGCATTTGGGTTGGTCGGAGCAGAGTTCTATTTACTTAGAGGTTTCGAGTTCAAATAGCTATTTTGACAAAATTTTTTAAAAAATCCGCTTGCGGTCCAGATATGCGTTCGCGTGCTGTATTAAAAAAAAATGGAAAATCTTTTTGTTTCACGTCAAATAGGGCTCGAACTCGAGCATTGGTAGATAGTTGCGTGCACAGGGTAAACGATTTTACCAACGGAGCGTTCATATAATTTAGTAAATAAAGGCAGTTCTTTTATATCTATTCATTCAAGCGCGGTCCGATGGAGTTGGTCCGGTTCATGGTTTGACGCGCGGTTCGACCCGGTTTGTGAGATTTTGACCGAAATTGACCGGTTCAGCTCGGTTCAAGCGAAAGTTGACTGGTTCAGCTAGTTTTTGACCAGTTCGAGTGGCTGTTAGCTTGGTTCATGCGATCTGGATAGGTTTTTGGCCGGTTCAGTGAATTTCAGGTCAGTTCAAGCTTATTTGAAGCTGGTTTTGCACGGTTCAACATGGTTGAGCTCCATTTTCTTGCCGGTTCGAAGGGTTTGGATGCGGTTCGGGCTGATTCACGGCTAGATAGGATTTAGATAGATTAATTATTGTAATTTTTCTATTGTTTTGAGTCCTAAGATGCCAAAACCCGTCTACTTAGCTATTTAATTGCTTTATGGATGTCATGTAGCCTAAAATCCCACCATAGGTTAAGCATATTCATGCATCTTTTTAATTATAATTGTTATAATATAAGTATTATGCATGAATTTAATTTTCATGAGTATTTAATATAAATTGTTATGATTAAATGGATGAAAATTGAGAAGCATTGAGCATGAAATTACTTTAGTAAAAATATAAAAAGTTATATTTATGAAAGTAATTTATACGCTTATTTATTTTCATGAGCTATTAATATAAAGTGTTATGTTAATGTATGAAAATGTGAATGCTTATTTTAATTTTCTTGGATAATTAATTTAAGAGTTAGATTAAATAAAATGAAATTAGATTGCATTGAGCATGACATTACCTTAGATTAATATAATTGTTATATTTTTGGTATGTCATGTATGCTAATGTATGGTTTTATAAATTAATTAGAATTTGATTGTTAATTTATTCACCATAGTAGCATGTTATAGGGTTAATTCATTAAAATTTATAATAGTTATAAAGTTAATGAATAGAAACCGTTAACCTATAACAAAGAATTGCATGCAAACATAGGATTTTAGGATAAATGAATTAATTTTAAAATGTTTAAAATTAATTAGATCTAAGATCACATTTCTAATAGGATTAGAATTATTCTTACTTAGAATTAAAATTAGTTTTAATTGACTAAGTAGGAAAAACATTACTATGATTATAAGGGAACTCCACCGGTTAAGTTCTGTCTAAGGCTGGGGGTATTTAAGCTGACGGTTCACAGAACACCTCCTACCTGGGAACTGACCTGGAATACCGGAGTTGAATTAATCATAGTTAAATGTTAGCATGCAATGTCACTAGGTTTGTTAAAAGTGTTTAATGCACCTAGATCTTTAGAGTAAAGACCTTACATTACTGTGGTTATAAGGGAACTCTCTCGGTAAAGTTCTGTCTAAGGTTGGGGGTATTTAAGTTGACGGTTTACGGAACACCTCCTACATGGGAACTGACCCGAACCTTGAGTTGAATTAACCATAGTAATATTGACTTGCAATGTTGGGTTTATTAAAAGAAGTTTAATTCACCTAAAACATTGTGGTTGAATCCTTTCCATAATTGTTATAATAGGATCAGACTTAGATAGATTGACTTAGCCGAATTTTATCTAAGTTAAACAACCCTAAATTAACCTTACGACATTTTCAGTGGGAGGAAAATTACAAAACGAGATTTAAATCAAGTTTGCTCCTACGTCCCTATATTCACAATGTGAGGTTCATGCTCGGCTTCGAGTCGCCTTAGGAGCGGCCTCCCTTCGGAAAGTGTTTGCATGAATCAATAACAAGGTGAATGGGAAAAATGTCTAGAGTAAGTGGGAGCGGGACACGTGTCAACGTATCCCTCGGTCTCCGCCCCTAGTTCGCACCGTGAGAGTCCTATGATCTGCTTGCAGGTTGTCCTGGCTCAACCATCCCTTCGGAGGGCCTGATCATAGGATTCGGAACACCGTGAACTCCTGAATAGGATAGGGTCACTTAGGCTAATCACCAACAGTTGTCTTTCCCTTCGGTAGCCTGTTGGTGAGTGCCTCTGAGATCTGAAAGTGGGAGGGTTACACTTACGGGGATGAGTTAAATGTGTTAACTAACCCTTGACCGAACAACGGTAACTAAATGCTAACGGAATATGATTTATTCTGGTGTTAGAGTTTGGTTGAAATTGTCTCAATTCAGAGGAGGAGTAGCTGACCACCCTTCGGTGGCTGTTGTTCTAAACCTTTGAAGTATCGTTGCAAAAACTAAATCAATAGTTTTATAGGGTTTCTTTGATTGCTTATTTGTTTTTGAAGAATTTGATTGGATTATTTGTAATGGATTAGTGCAATTAATAATACAAGTAATTTGTTACTTCAACAATTATATAATAATTTTATGTGTATTGTCTTACGTCATTTTATAAATAACGGTAATACAACAAGCTTAAACGACAAATTGTGGTAAATAAGTCTAGGATTATTCTTAACTGAGGAATGTCCTCATGCCCCATATGTTTAATTCATTAAGAATTGTTCTTGGTGAATATGACATAGAACCTTGCTTAGCAAAAAGAGAACTTGTTCAAGACCGTAATTTTCATTTACCTGTCTTGAAAACGTGATTAGTGAAGAATAGTGATTCTCCCTGAATACTTGATTCA
Organism: Luffa aegyptiaca; assembly: GCA_017139565.1. Classification (NCBI taxonomy): domain Eukaryota; kingdom Viridiplantae; phylum Streptophyta; class Magnoliopsida; order Cucurbitales; family Cucurbitaceae; genus Luffa; species Luffa aegyptiaca. The sequence goes on from CM029403.1 coordinate 28,583,845, forward strand.
GGGGCCACAAATCACGTGTGTTCTTCTTTTAAAGGAATAAGTTCCTGGCAAGAGCTTGTTGCTTGTGTAATAACTCTCAAAGTTAGAATTAGAGAGGTTATTTTGGCTATATCAGTGGGGAACATTAACTTATTTTTCTCAGTGGGAGAAAATACATATTATTAGATAATGTGTATTTAATTCCTAAGATCAAAAGAAATTTGATTTCTATGTCTTATTTGCTGGAACAATGTTACTCTTTACCTTTCTCTACTAACGCAGTTTTTGTTTCAAGAAAGGGAGTTGACATTTGTTTAGCTTTACAGGAAAGTAAACTAAATGTTTTAAGATTAATCAAGAGTAAAGCAGTCATGAACACTGGGTTGTTTAAGACTGCTACTACTCAATGTGAAAAGAGGCAAAGGATTTCTCCTAAAGGAAAATACCTTTCTTTGGTTTTAAGGTAGACCATATTAATCTCAATTTGAATGGGAGATTGGTCAAGAGTGAACTTGTAAGCGAATTAGAAGATGACTCTCTACTACCTTGTAAGTCATGCTTTTTGGGCAATATGACTGATAGGTCTTTTACTGGAAAAGATCTAAGAGTCAAAGAGCCCTTGGAACTTGTACATTTGGATCCTTGTGGTTCAATATGTTAAAGCAGTGGGAGGGCATGAATAATTCATTTCTTTTGGATGATTATTCAAAGGTATGACTATCTTTACCTAATGCAACTTAAGTCTGAAGCTCTTGAGATATTCGAAGGGGCTTAGGACTGAAGTTGAAAACTTGTTAGGTGAGATGATAAAACACTTCGATCTGATCAAAGTGTTGAGTATAGGGATTTGAGATTCCAAGACTATTTGATAGTACATGGGATCACACCCTAAATCTCATTTAGGAGAAATAGAACCCTATTGGATATGGTTCATTCCATGTTGAGCTATGCTCATTTGCTTGACTCGTTTTGGGGTCATGCAGTGTTGAATGCAGTGTGTATTTTGAACAAGATTCCATAAAAAAAAATGTTTATGAAACATCTTTTGATTTGTGGATAAGGCGTAAAAGTGGTTTACGTTATTTTTGGGACACTGTTCAAAAGTATACCTATTTGTAGGCTACCCCATGGAAACGAGAGATGTGGATACTTCTTCAATCCACAAGAGAATAAAGAATTTGTACCAACAAATTCTACATTCTCAGAAGAATACCACATGAGAAATAATAAGCCACAAAATAAAAAGTCGTTTTAAGTAAATTAACTAATGAAGCTACAGAAACATCAACAAGAGTTGTTGATAAGTCAACAAGGGTTGTTGATAATGTTGAACCTTTAACAAGAGTTGTTGATAGGACTGATACAACTGGTTAGTTACATCTATCTCAAGAGTTGAGAGTGCCTCGATGTAGTGGTGGGAGGGTTGTTCTACAACGTGACCATTACATGGGCTTAACTGAAGCCCAGATTGTCATACCTGATGATGGCATTGAGGATCCATTGTCTTAAAGCAAGGCAATGAATGATGTTAACAAGGACCAATGGATTAAAGCAGTGGACCCGGAATTAAAATCTCTGATTTCAATTCCATCTGAATCTTGTAGATCTATCTAATGGGGTAACGCCTATGGATTGCAAATGAATCTACAAGAAGAAACGAGACGTAATCTTATGATTAGACTTGTGGCAAAGGGTTATACCCAAAAACAGGGGACTGTAAGGAATCCTTATCTCCTGTCGTCATGCTAAAGTCTGTTAGAACTCTTGTCCATTTTGAATGGATGTCAAGACTACCCTTTTGAATGGTAATCTTGAGAAGAGTATCTACATATCTCAACCAGAATGGTTCATTTAGCAAGATCAAAAGCAAAAGGGTTTGCAAGCTTAAGTGATCCATTTATGGATTGACCTAAGAAATTCGATCTTGGAATATAAGATTTGATACTGTGATCAAATCTTTTGGCTTTGATCAGAACATTGACAAATCTTGTCTTAACAAGAATATCGTCAATAGTTCAGTAGCTTTATTAGTGTTGTATATGATTGATACCCTAGTCATTGGAAATGATGTAGGTTATCTTACTGACTAGTAAAATAAGCTAGCAGCTCATTTCCAAATGAAAATTTGGAAGAAGCTGAGTTTGTTCTTAGGATCCAAATTGTTAGGAACTGTAAGAACAAAAAGCTAGTCTTGTCTCAAATATCTTATATCTACAAAATGTTAGTTAGATATAAGATGCAGAATTCCAATAAGGGTTCTCTACCTTTCAGACATGGAATTCTTTTGTCTAAGAAATTGTTTACTAAGACACCTCAAGAGGTTGAGGGCATGAGACGAATGCCCTATGCAGTAGGGATTGTCAGTAAGTATCAATCTAATCCAAGATTTGATCACTGGAAAACCGTTAAGAATATCCTCAAGTATCTGAGGAGAAAAAGGAACTATATGCTCGTGTATGAGACTAAGGATTTGATCCTTACAGGATACACTGACATAGATTTTAAGACTCATAAGGATTTGAGGAAATCTACATCAGTATCTATGGTCACTCTTTACGATGGAACTCTAGTATGAAATAGTTACAGTCTTGACCGTATAGGTCGAAAAAATAGCTACTTGTGAAGCAGCGATAGAGACTGTATGGCTTAGAAAGTTCTTGATTGATTTGGAATGTGTTCCAAATGTGAACTTGCCCATCACACTTTATAGTGATATAGTGGTGTTGTGGCAAAATTCAAAAGAACATCGCAGCACAAGACAAGAAGACACATTAAATTGAATGAAATATTGCTGATTCATTTACAAAGACTCTCTCGGCTAAAGTGTTTGAGGGCCATCTAGAAAGTCTAGATCTACGTGTAAGGTACAAAGATGAAATCTAGGGCAAGTGGGAGAAATGTAATGTGTATAGTGATACCATTATGTAATGGGTATAGTGATGCCCTAGTTTATTGTATTTGTACATTGTATATGTTTTATACATGTATTTATACACCTGCTGTTGTATAGATTATTATTCATCCCACTAAACTAGAGTTTTAGTTCAAGTGGGAGTTTGTTGGGTTTTATGCCCTAAAACTCGTAGATAGTGAATGTAAACAAATTGTATACTTGTTTCAATAAAGTGTTATTGAGTTTCTACAATAAAGTGTTATTGTTAAATATTGCACAATTTGACCCAAATCCAATAAACTAAGATCCAAGGTTGTTTGTATGTAACTTGAACTAGTATGTGGGGACATACGAGGATCGGTGTTCAAGTAACAACTTAAAAGGTCTATAGTACAGGGATAAGACTGGGTACCTTATCTTGGTAACACTATGTGATACGGCCCGCTTTGTATTCGATACAGACGTATTGATCCAAGGCATCCATGTAGGAAACATGCGAGCGGGGGTATCCTATGCAATGAGTTTGCATAAGACCGGACCACGAAATAGTAAACCACTAGATATAACACCGTTAACTAGTTAGGTTACTGTTTCAATAGGATGACCTAGGTAACTCAATCTTAATCCTGAGTGTGTCATGAACTCCTTCTCATGAGGGATTGTCCTTTGATTAGCATGGGTGAGAGTGGTCAATACGCCGACTCAATATGCCTTCCTTTTTGGGGACAAGACCGAGTGGGAGACTGGAGACATGACAACATAAAAAGGAATTCACTCCTTCCCACTTCTAGGAGAAGTAGATGAGTGTTCCCTTAAGTGGTGACTCCGGGACTTGAACAAAGGGATCCCACCCTCTCACTGGCCCCAGATGGACTTTCTGTTTAATGGTTGGACCATAAACAGGTTGTTCATTAGAGGAGCGCTGATACTTAAGGAGACAGATGTAACACAGGGGTAAAACGGTAATTTGACCCAACCGTGATTACGAACACTCGTGAAGGATTGACTTACCGGTATAGGTCTATATCCGTGGACACAGAAATGTTCTACAGTGAGAAGAGTTCAGCTGTGGGTCTTTAGTGGAATGTCCCACAGTTAATGAATATTGGTTAACCTGATTAATGAGTTTAATCGGTTAACCTCATATCATTGGAGCTTCTGATCTGTAGGTCCATTAGGTCCCCCTGCTAGCTCGTAAAGAGTAATTAGGAACAATTATATCTTGAGAGAATTTGAATAGTTCAAATTCATATTGGGAATTAAAGTTTATTGTATGAGATACAAATTAATATAATGTATAATGATACATTAAAATATAAAGTCTAATTTGAAATTAAACTTTATTATTATGAGAGAAATAAATATTTGAAGAAGTTCAAATATCAATATGAATTTGATTCATATTAAATTTATAGGATATAAGAGAATTGGAAGGAGTTCCAATTTTAATATGAATTTGATTCATATTATAGAATTAATCAATTGAAGACCTGAAATTAAATATATGATATTTAATTGGGTAATTAATTAATTAACTAATAGAAGGTCTGAAATTAAATATATGATATTTAATTGGTGATTAATTAATTTAAAGAATTAATTAATTGGAAATTAATCATTTATGGAAATGATTTAATCACTTATGGAAGTGACCAATCATTTATGGAAAAGATTAATCAATTATGGAATTGATTAATTATGGAAAATATTAAATCAATTATGGAAAAAATTGATTTTAAATGAATATTTTATTCATGGCCTTTCTCCTATAAATAGAACACTAACCCTAGGGTTTATGTGATACAAGAACATATGGCCACCATAAGGCCCTCTCATATTCTCTCAACTCAAGAACTCTAGGGAGAATTTTCTCTCTAGAGTTTTTCCCATTCAAGATTAGGTAGTCCCACAACTACGTTCCTAATCTCAGAGTTATAGCGGGGAAGATCAAATGGTGGTGTTCTTCGTTGTTGCAGAGCAATTAAGAATCATGTCCGTTGAAGTATTCAGAGTCGTCAACGGAGGTATGTTTTTCACCGTTTAACCTTTTGCCAATGTATTGGTATTTTGTAGAACAAAAATTAATTTACGAACGGTCCAATTGCTTCCGCTGTAACAGAATTGGGAATTCCAATCCTTCACAAATCTGGTTTCACTTTTGGTCCTCGGCAATGGCGCCAAAAACTTGGTGCGTGTGTGAGCTGAATGGATGAATGTGAGTTAAGATGGATAATAATAAGAAAGAAATATTCAGCCAACACTTAAGTGCAAGTATACACTGTCGCACGTAGTAATAAAAAACCTTAGAAAGTATTCCAAGGGTATCGATCCCACGAGGACTAAATTGGAAATTCAGATTTGATGAAGAAACTGCTCAAATGATTGCTTTTGAAAAAGGTAACCAAAGAAAATAAGTTGATTGATTGGGTTTTTGAAAAGATAAACAAAACAAGCAATAAAATAATAAAGAATAACAATAAGATAAAACAAGGTATTCAGCATGGATTCATCCCTAAGGTAACAACCATACTTATGCAATATCTAACTTAAGTGTATGCAATGCATTGGGTCAGATTTAACTTCTATTTGGCCCTTGTTTCCAAAAACCGTTAAAAGGCTAAGCGAGTACCGTTATGCCCATTTCTGGGACTCGACTCCGACATAGATAATTCACGAATGCAACCTATAACCCTATGGTCGATATAGGGTGCCTTAGGCAGCTTGCCCTATACCGCCGAACAATCTCTTTGGAGCTTTTTCTCCTATATCACCTTTATGAGAACCGATATCGTTTGTCCCTTTCGAGATCAAACTCACATAGCATGAAAAGTCTAAGTGATCAAATTAAACTCAGCAAGATTGGAGTGATAATCAATAAAGAATGACATGCATTAAACACAACTTAAGCAAATAAGACACTTTCAAGCCATTAAACCATAAGGGAATTCACCACATTTAACCCCTCACGGGATTTAGCTACTCATGATGGGATAAAAAGCAAATGAACACATTTCCATTGAAATAATGATGTAAAGAATACAGAATATGAAAAGTAATCACAAACTGGAAATAAAGGAGATAGCTAAATATTATGGGTTTTTTGTTTACACAATCCTTCTAGAGTTCGCTAAGACACTCCACTCTCTCACTTTTACAAGGTTGGAATGGGTGAAACTCTCTACAAACCACAAGGTTTGATGTCTAACTCTCTCTCGGGTTAGAATTTGGTCATCTAAGAAGGACCTCGGGCATCCTTACTCATTGGCGTCGAGCCAGGGTACTGTCACCACCCTTTTCTTCCAAGTGAGTTATGTTTGAATTTAACTTCGAATCTCAAGCTTATATAGTGTAGAAAGTGGTTGAGGAGCTGCAAAATAGGTGCTGGAAGGTTGTCCAGTCAGTTTCGGGGTCAAAACAACCGATTAGGTGCGAAGAAGACTCGTCAACAACGACCCGCGTGCGACTCGGAACGACCTTTGTTTTTCAAGAAATGCGGTCGCATTTCACATTTGCCTTCCCAGAAATGCGGTTGCATTTCTGGGGAGTTCCAACTTTTCCTCTGTTTTTCTGCACAGCAACAAACTAAGTCAAATTCTCTCAAAATCAAGTCCTTTTAACCACAAATGAGTTAAATTTGATAAAAGTGATTCTCAACACCCTAACTTATCAAACTAAGCATATTTTGAGCTCGGGAACAATAAATTGATCACAACATACAACTTTTAACCAAGAAATGAGCTAAATATAAGTGTAAAATCGGTATATTTTTTACCCTTATCAGCAGCATAACCTTAAGTTTTCCAACCTTGTTTCTTCAGCAATCCATCCTCTATTTAAAGAGGAAACTAAGCAGAGAAGATGCACAAGGATTGGCAACAAATCCCTCCCAAACTAAGTGGGATTTGTTGGCTTTAATGAGGAGTGCATGGGTTTAGTCACCATGCACTCCACCTCCTAAAATTCAATTTATTTTGAATTTAATTAATTCAATTGAAAGTGAATTTTAGTTAAATTAATTTTTTTTAATTAATAATCTGAAAAATCAATTCCAAAATTTAAATTTTCAATTTTAAATTAATTCATAATTAATTTAAAATAATTATTAATTAAATAATCAATTATATAATTAATTTCATATCTAATATTAAATTAATATTTTGCTACCAATCCCAATCATTTTCGAAATGTAATTATTCATTCATGAATCCCTATTCACGTGCTCGATATTTAAATCATATTTAAATATATCAAACTCCCAAAATTAGGTTTAACTAAAACCCGACGTGTCAATAATATCCAGTATGACCGATGTATTCCCTAAACTGAATTTGAACTATTCAAAATTTTTCCATCATATTGTTCCAAAGTTTATTCCTTAAGCTAGCAAAGGGGCCTAATGGACCTATAGATCATGGGCTCCAACGATTCGAGGTTTAACCGGCCAAACCCTTTTAACCTAGTTAACCAACATTCGTTAACTACCGGGTCACTCCACTATAGCCTAGTAGTTGAACTCCCCTCACTGTAGATATATTTCTGTTCACTCGATATAACCATGATTAGTAAGTCAACCCTTCACAGGTCGTTCGCAACTATAGCTAGGTCAGAAGTGTTGGGTTTTATGTCCTAAAACTCAAAGTTTGTAATCCTTTTACAATAAAGATGTTATTCCGTGAATTGCTTGTTTATATACTTTAAATCCAATAAGATAAACACCCATGGTTATAATATGAAATACTCGAACTATATTATGGATATGGACAGGGATCAAGTTCTAGTATATAACCTAAATGGTCTATAGTATAGAGATATGGCTGGGTACCTTATCGTGGTGACACTATGGATGCGGCATACTTTGCGAATAAGGCAAACGACGTGATCCTGAATCGTTCATATAGAGACATGTGAGTAGGGCCATCCTATGTAAAAGAAGTTTACACAAGACCGAACCAAGAAATGAGTCACTCCTTACTTTATAACGTCGTTTACTGTTAAGACTGACCATTTCATGCGATGACCTAGGTAACTCGATCTTAATCTTGACCTTACTATGAGCTCCTGTTTGTTTGGGATTATCTTTTGATCTGCATGAGTGAGAGTGGCCAAACAGCACCGCTCAATAAGCCTACCATTTTGGGGATAAGACTAGATGAATAGCTGGCGACATAGTATTGCAAGATGGAATTCACTCGTACCCGAATCAGGGATAGTAGAAAGGTTGTTCCCTTAAGTGCTGACTCCAAGGCTTGAACAAGGGGCCCTACCCTCTCATTGGCCCGAGAGGGACTCTGTTTAGTGGTAGGACCATAAAAAAATTGTTCATTAGAGGACCAGTGGACTTAAGGAATCAAGAAGTGTTATAGGGGTAAATCGGACATCTGACCTAACTATAGTTACGAACGACCTGTGAATGATTGACTTACTAATCATGGTTATATCGAGTGGACGAAAATATACCTACAATGAGGGGAGTTCAACAACTAGGCTATAGTGGAGTGACCCAGTAGTTAACGGATGTTGGTTAAACTAGGTAAAAAGAGTTTAACTGGTTAAACTTCGAACCGTTGGAGCCCATGATCTGTAGATCCATTAGGTCCCTTTGCTAGCTTAAGGAATAAACTTTGGAACAATATGATGGAAGGAATTAGAATAAATTCAAATTCGGTTTAGGGAAATGATCGGTCATATAGGATATTACCAACACGTCGGGTTTTTGGGTAAACCTAATTTTCAGAGTTTAATATATTTAAATATGATTTAAATATCGAGCACGTGAATAGGGATTCATGGTTGAAAAATTACATTCTGGAAATGATTGGGATTGGTAGCAAAATATTAATTTAATATTAGATATTAAATTAATTATATATTTGATTATCTAATTAATAATTATTTTAAATTAATTATGAATTAATTTTAAATTGAAAATTCAAATTTTAGATTTAAATTTTCAGATTATTAGTTATTGAATTAAATTAACTAAAATTCAATTTCTTTTGAATTATGAAAATTCAAAAAGAAATTGAATTTCAAGAGGTGGAGTGCATGGTGACTAAACCAATGCACTCCCTGTCATTAAGCCACCAAATCCCACTTAATTTTTGGATCATTGTTGTCAAATTTTGGTGCATTTTCTCAGTTAGGTTTCCTCTTTAAATAGAGGTTAGAATGCTGAAGAAAGGAGGCTGGAAATCAATCTGTTATGCTGCCAAAATCCAACCTCAAGCTCATTGACTCAAAACTCTCTAAAGCTTGTGTTTCAAGCTCTTTCCCTCTCAAATTCCATCACTAGAGGATCCCACAATTTGTTCCAAAGGCCTGAGAATAGCAAGGAAGATCAAGTGGTGGTTCGTGACAAGTTGGTGAGGAAAAACAACCAACCAATTCGTTCAATTTCAAGACCAAAGAGATTGTTACCCACTGTCTCTGTTTTTCCCCTTTTGCACAGCATTCTTTGTATGATCAAATTGATGTAATTATGTGCCTAAGATCCAAGATTGCTTCCGCATGTTAGATATTAACACCTTCAAAAAGTCTGTTTTACCCCTATAGCACTTCTTGATTCCTTAAGTCCACTGGTCCTCTAATGAATAATTTGTTTATGATTCTACCACTAAACAGAGTCCCTCTCGAGCCAATGAGAGGGTGGGGCCCCTTGTTCAAGCCTCGGCGTCAGCACTTAAGGGAACAACCTTTCTACTATCCCTAATATGGCTAGGAGTGAATTCCATCTTGCAATACTATGTCCCCAGCTATTCATCCAGTTTTATCCCTAAAATGGTAGGCTTATTGAGCGGTGCTGTTTGACCACTCTCACCCATGCAGATCAAAGGATAATCCTGAACAAACAGGAGTTCATAGTAAGCTCAGGATTAAGATCGAGTTACCTAGGTTGTTGCATGAAATAGTCAGACTTAACAGTAAACAGCGTTATAAAGTAAAAGTGACTTATTTCTTGGTCTGGTCTTGTGTAAACTTCTTTTACACAGGATGCCCCTACTCGCATGTCTCTACATGAACGATCCAGGATCACGTCGTTTGCCTTGTTCGCAAAGTAGGCCGCATCCATAGTGTCACCAGAATAAGGTACCCAACCGTATCCTTATACTATAGACCATTTAGGTTATATACTAGAACTTGATCCATGTCCATATTTACAATATAGTTCAAGTATTTCATATTATAACCAAGGATGTTTATCTATTGGATTTAGAGTATATAAACAAACAATTCACTAAATAACATCTTTATTGCAAAAGGATAACAAACTTTGAGTTTTAGGACATAAAACCCAACAAACTCCCACTTGGAACTCAAGTGAGGTCACAAAATGTCGGGAAATTAGCATTTACATCAAGTGCCAAAAACTTGTAGTCCTAAAGTCTGGAGATGTCCCTCAAACACTTTAGCCGTGAGGGCTTTTGTAAATGGATCATCCATGTTCTGCTCTGAGGCTATCTGTGTGACGATCACGTCTCCTCGTTGTACAATCTCCCGAATGAGATGATATTTGCGTTCAATGTGCTTTCATTTATGGCTTCGGGGTTCCTTTGAATTTGCAACTGCTCCACTGTTATCACAATAGAGAGTGATTGGTAGATACATGTTAGGAACTACTTCTAACTCGGTTAGAAATTTCCTAAGCCAAACTGCTGCTTTTGACGCTTCACATGCGACAACATATTCAGCTTCCATTGTGGAGTCAGCAATACATCCCTGCTTAATACTTCTCCACACAATCGCTCCTCCATTAAGAGTGAACACAAATCCCAATGTAGATTTTCTAGAATCTATGTCAGTTTTAAAATCTAAGTCAGTGTATCCAATAAGGATCAAATCCTTAGAACAATACATGATAGCGAGCAGAAATGTCGCTATTTTAGTCCCAATTTATTAGGCTTTTTTGTGCTTTAATCGTGTTTTTAATGAAAATATTTAATGAATTCCGTTATTTGGTCCTTAGGAGCAAAGTTGGTGATTTTGGAAGAAAAAGTGCAAAAAATGAAGCAAATGAAGCCCAAATCCAAGCATGGATCAAAAGGGGATCCAATGAAGCCAATCATGATGAAAATGCCCAAAAAGAAGTGAAGAGAAGGCCCAAAAATCAGCCCAAAACCGAAGCTGGAAATTCTAAAAATTGGGGCAGCGTCGAGACGCTATGCAAGGCAGCGTCGCGACGCTACCCATTTCTTGGGCAACAAGACGCGTGCATTGCAGCGTCGTGACGCTGTGCAATGTAGCGTCGCGACGCTACCCCCATTCCGGGCCTATAAAAAGGCACCCTTGGGTGCCTCATTTACCATCAATCATTTACCATAGTATCTGGGAGGATTGGCTTGCTGACAGATCAATTACCCAACCAATGGGTGTTGTGGAGGACGTACTGGTGAAAGTCAACAAGTTTATCTTCCCCGTAGATTTTGTGGTACTAGACATGAAGGAGGACAAAGAGGTGCCCATTATTCTAGGCAGACCTTTCCTAGCTACAGGTAAAGCTGAGATCAGTGTCCACACAGGTAAGCTTACCTTGAACATTGATGATGAAAAAGTTGTGTTTAGTATTTTTGGACAAGATGAGTCTGTATGTAGTTTGCATACATGTTTTTCTATTGGTCCTGAATGCTTGACTGACGATGATGAGGAGGTAGAGTTTAATCTTGGCTTAGGCTTAGGAGAAGTGCCTATGGATGATGAGGATTTTGATCACAATGCATATTTGAATAATCCTCTGTTTGAGAATGATTTAGAACTGCCTGACTTTGAAAATGAATTGGAATTGCCTGCTTATGAGAATGAAAAGTCTGCAGTTGATGATTTACCTTCTTTTGAAAATGAGTTAGATTTTCCTGAGATTGATGATTTTGATGATGATATTGATTTGCCTGACATTGAGGATGAGCATGAAATGCATAAAAAAGATTACTTGGTAGATAATTTTGAGTCTGATCGTGATTACACTGAATCTATTGAGTCTGATCTTGACATTCCCGAATGCATGAACCCTGATAATGTTAATACCTTTGATTCGTGTCCTGATGATGTATATAGCATAGAAACTGACCCAGAGGAACTTGAATCTGTGCATAGTATAGAATCTGACCCTGAAGAGCTTGAATTCTTTAATTCTGATAGTGAGTCATGTGATAGCCTAGTCGAATCATTTTTTAATACTGAGTCTGAGGAATCTGAGGAGCATGTAAATGTTTTTTCTGATGAATGGTCTGGCATGATTGATAGGCCATCTTTAGATCCTAGACCTATAGATATTATAACGCTTGATGACTCTGTTAACAATTGCTTTGTGAATAGAGACTTAGAAAAGAGATTTGATGCTATTACATATTTTCTGCAATGTTATTATGATAATCTCTTTAGTGATGATGGGCCAGGGGAAAGTTTTTTTTCTCCTCTGTTTGCGGTATGCAACTCGGTGCGTGATTTTTTGCAGGGCCCGGAGGATGATGAAAATTTTTATTTCGAGCCTCCGTAAGCGTGCCGAGCCTCGTCTAGCTAAAGACGTTAAAGAAAGCGCTGCTTGGGAGGCAACCCAAGGATTAAAGTTTAGATAGTTGTTTTTGCGGTAAATAATTTTCTTTGCTTCGTGATCCAATTTTGTTTTGCAGGATCACCTTAAGCAAATCCCAAAATTCCAAGAATCCCATTTTTCTGGATCGGAAGGAAGTGGATAAAGCGCTCCTAGCTCAGGGAAGTCTCAGTATCCCTCTATTTGCTTTACTGTTTTAAAACATTGGGGACAATGTTTAGTTTAAGTTTGGGGGGGAGGCTTCCGTTGTGTTGAGCATATTTGAATTCTTTTGGATGCATGAATAGATAGCCATGATAGCCAAGGATGTGATTTTAGAAATTTTGGGAGAAAATAGTTTATATGTTGTGGAATCTGGGAGCACGGCAGAAATTGTGAAATTTTAAATTTTTTTTTTATACTTAGTTTTGATGTCTAAAGCATGCAATAGCCTTATCTAATGACGTCTTTGAAAATCTAGATTCTTATTATGATTTTTAAAGTTTGTTGTCACCCCGATAGGCTTAGTTTCTAATATTAGGAAGTTCATGCTTGATTGTTCTAAAGAGCTAGGTAGAAAAAAATGTTATGCCTGCTGAGAGAAAAGCAAAAGCAACAAAAGAAAATGAGAGAAAAGAAAAATCTATTGAAAAAAGAAAATTTTTGCTTGCACAGAAGAAAAAGCCTAGGGGTAAAAAGAGCTACCTGCGGTGTGATCAGTTAGGCCAACCAGAGAATAAAATTCGGGTTAAGGGTCCCTGCACCGTAGTGTGAAAGCTAGTACCATTAGATATCAAAATGCAAGTTTGAGGGAGTAGCAAAAGAAAAAGCAAAAGAAAGAGAAAAATCAATTGTGAGTTTTGCTCCCCCATGAAAAAGAAAATGACAGGCACCCTAGTTTCTTTTTTTTTTTTGCATGATAGAAGGACTCCGACCTATTAGGGGCTCTTAGCCAGTGTAGAGGGAAAACAAATGGAGAAAGCCATAAGACTAATCTAGGTTAGTAAAAGAATCAATAGATAAGTCTTGAGCATGCTATTCATTAATCTTAAGTTCAATCTAGTTTAAGATTTCTTCAAGAGTATGCGGCGCTAGCTTATTCCACTTGCATGTTTTCCATTCTATCTTAAGAATTCCAAAATCATTGAGGCTTGAGCGATTCTATTTCATTCATCTTTAGAATTTATTTTGCTCGGGACTAGCAAAAGCTTAAGTTTGGGGGTGTGATAGCGAGCAGAAATGTCGCTATTTTAGTCCCAATTTATTAGGCTTTTCTGTGCTTTAATCGTGTTTTTAATGAAAATATTTAATGAATTCCGTTATTTGGTCCTTAGGAGCAAAGTTGGTGATTTTGGGAGAAAAAGTGCAAAAAATGAAGCAAATGAAGCCCAAATCCAAGCATGGATCAAAAGGGGATCCAATGAAGCCAATCATGATGAAAATGCCCAAAAAGAAGTGAAGAGAAGGCCCAAAAATCAGCCCAAAACCGAAGCTGGAATTCTTAAAATTGGGGCAGCGTCGAGACGCTATGCAAGGCAGCGTCGCGACGCTACCCATTTCTTGGGCAACAAGACGCGTGCGTTGCAGCGTCGCGACGCTGTGCAATGTAGCGTCGCGACGCTACCCCCATTCCGGGCCTATAAAAAGGCACCCTTGGGTGCCTCATTTACCATCACTCATTCCACCAATTCCTTCCTTTCCTCCCTCCTTAGGCTCCTTTGGAGCCTCTCTCAAGGCTTTCTAGCCTTTTTGAGAGAATTCTTTAGTGGGAAATATTTTGGGGAGTTTTTGGGGAGCATCTTAGGAAGCTCAAGGGAGTGTTCGGCGGGGCTCCAAGCGTCAGCGAAGGGGTTTTTCGACGGTCAATTCCTTTCCTTTTATGCTCTTAATTATGCTTTCTATTGTAAATGTTGTGGATATTTTAGCTATGTATAGCTAAACCCCAATTTGGGGTCTTGGAATGAAATTATAGTTGAAACGTTGTTATAATTACCTGTCTCTTGCCCTTTTTTCCTAATTATTTGTATGGATGTGCTTAATGCTTTATTCAATCTGGCCAATTGTGTAATGATTCGATCCTTAATGGAAACTCGACGGAGAGAAGATAGGATAGATCATAATCCATGCAACTAGTTTAATTGCCCGTTGTGACACCGGGATTAGTTGATTAAACTTAGATTCCTAAAATGAATCAGAGCGTAATAATTAATGATTTTTAATGGCGCTAAGGACACTTAGGTTGTTAAAATGAATTAATTACAATTAGGGGAAACCGACAGGAGAACCTATGTGATTAACAGAGATTCTAGGAGTATAATTAGTTGGGCAATGAGATAGGAGAATTATAACAATTGTTTAGCTCATAATTGATTTTCAAGACCCCTCTTCCCATTAAAAGAAAACTCTTTCTCCATATTTTTTTATTTGATTGATCAAATTATTTTCCTGCTTTGAATTTTAAATTTCTCTTATTTGCATGAGCTGTTCCCTAAATATTATTTTGCCTAAGTACTTTTAGTGCTCAAGAGATTTTATTTTTTGCTTAATTTTCGCTTCGCTTCCCTGTGGATTCGATACTCGGTATTACTACCGTTTTATATTACTTGTGCGACCCGTGCTCTTGCGGTAGCGATCAGCAACAATACATTAGCGAATAATCTCTTGTTCTCCTCAGATACTTAAAGACATTCTTAACGGCAGTCTAATGAGCCTAACCTGGATTGGACTGATATCTGCTGACAATACCTACAGCATAACATATGTCGGGTCGTGTGCATAACATTGCATACATCAGGCTACCGACTGCTGATGCATAAGGAACTCGCTTCATATCCTCAACTTCTTGAGGTGTTTTTGGACTTTGTTCCTTTAATACGTGAATTCCATGTTTGAAGGGCAATAAACCCTTTTTAGAATTCTGCATTGAATATCGAACTAGAATATTATCGATATAGGATGCTTGAAAAAGTGCTAGTAATTTGTTCTTTCGATCCCTTATTATCTGAATCCCTAGAACAAATTGAGCTTCACCCAAATATTTAATTTTGAATTGAGTTGCTGACCACTGTTTAATTGAAGGAGTGTACGAGACACTAGCTGAAGTGATTCAGATCGAAGCACTCTAATTTCATTTAATTTTAGTTACAAAGCATTGTTATGGACAGCGACTATTCGCCGTTTTACGACTTTCACACCGCAAGCGCACGGGTCATCGCAAGTAATATAAAATGGTAGGTATACCGAGTATCGAATCCACAGGGAGGCGAAACGAAACTTAAGCAAGCAAAGATTCCTTGAGCACTAAAAATACTTGGACGAAATAATATTTAGGGACCAGATCATGCAATCAAAGAAAATTAAAAATCAAAACAATTAGAGAGAAGATTTGATCAATCGATAAAAATAAAATACGGAGAAAGAGTTTTCTAATGGGAAGAGGGGTCTTGAAAATCAATTATTAGTTAAACAATTGCTACAATTGTCCTATCTCATCGCCCAACTAATTCTACTCCTAGAATCTTCGTTACTAACATAGGTTCTCCTGTCGGTCTCCCCTAATTGTAATTAATTCATTTTAACAACCTAAGTGTCCTTAGCGCCATTAAAAATCATTAATTATTACGCTCTGATTCATTTTAGGAATCTAAGTTTAATCAACTAATCTCGTTGTCACGACGGGCAATTAAACTAGTTGCATGGATTATGATCTATCCTAACTTCTCTCCGTCGAGTTTCCATTAAGAATCAGATCAGTACACAATTGGCCAGATTGCATAAAGCATTAAGCACATCCATACAAATAATTAGGACAAAAGGGCTAGAGATAGGCAATTATAACAACATTTGAACTATAATTTCATTTCAAGACCCCAAATTGGAGTTTAGCTATACATAGCTAAAATATTCACAATAATTACAATGGAAAGCATAATTAAGAACATAATAAAAGGGAAGGAATTGACCGTTGAAGACCCCTTCGCTGACGCTTGGAGTCCTTCCGAACACTCCTTGAGCCTCCTAGAATGCTCCCCAAAATTTCCCAAAAGTTTCCCACTTAAGAAACTCTCAAAAAGGCTTGGAAGCCTAGAGAGAGGCTCCCAAAGGAGCCAAGAAAGCAAGAAAGGAATGGAAGAATATGATGATTGATGGTAAAATGAGGCACCAAGGGGCGCCTTATATAGGCTCGGAAAGGGGGTAGCGTCGCGACGCTATACGGCTCAGCGTCGCGACGCTGTGACGTCATCGACTTGCCGACCAAGAAATGGACAGCGTCTCGACGCTAGGCGTTTTCCAGATCTTTCAGCTACGGATTTGGGCTTCAATTTCGACCTCTCCACATTTCTTTTTGGACCTTTTTCTTCATAGCTGATCTCTTCTGATTCCCCTTGACCCAAGCATGGAAATTAGGCTTGAATGGCTTCATTTTGGGCACTTTTATCACCAAAATCCATAGTTTGCTCCTAAAGACCAATTAACAAAATAAATCAAATATTTTCAATAAAAACACAATTAAAGTACAAAAAAGGCTAATAAATTGGGACTAAAATAGCGACATTTCTGCTCGCTATCACGCCCCCAAACTTAAGCTTTTGCTAGTCCCGAGCAAAATAAATTCTAAAGATGCATGAAATAGAATCGCTCAAGCTTCAATGATTTTGGAATTCTTAAGATAGAATGGAAAACATGCAAGTGGAATAAGCAAGCACCGCATACTCATGAAGAAATCTTAAACTAGTTTGAACTTAAGATTAATGAATAGCATGCTCAAGACTTATCTATTGATTCTTTTACTAACCTAGATTAGTCTTATGGCTTTCTCCATTTGTTTTCCCCCTACACTGGCTAAGAGCCCCTAATAGGTCGGAGTTCTTCTATCATGCAAAAAAAATAAACTAGGGTGCCTGATATTTTCCTTTTTCATGGGGGAGCAAAACTTTCAATTGATTTTTCACTTTCTTTTTCTTTTGCTACACCCCCAAACTTGCATTTTGATATCTAATGGTACTAGCTTTCACACTACGGTGCAGGGACCCTTAACTCGAATTTTATTCTCTGGTTGGCCTAACTGATCACACCGCATGTAGCTCTTTTTACCCCTAGGCTTTTTCTTTTGTGCAAGCAAAAATTTTCCTTTTCAACAGATTTTTCTTTTCTGTCATTTTCTTTTGTTGCTTTTGCTTTTCTCTCAGCAGGCATAGCATTTTTTTTTCTACCTAGCTCTTTAGAACAATCATGCATGAACTTCCTAGTATTAGAAACTAAGCCTATCGGGGTGACAACAAACTTTAAAAATCATAATAAGAATCTAGATTTTCAAAGACGTCATTAGATAAGACTATTGCATGCTTTAGACATCAAAACTAAGTATAAAAAAATTTTAAAATTTCACAATTTCTGCTGTGCTCCCAGATTCCACAACATATAAACCATTTTCTCCCAAAACTTCTAAAATCACATCCCTGGCTATCATGGCTATCTATTCATGCATCCAACAGAATTCAAATATGCTCAACACAGCGAAAGTCTCCCCCCCCAAACTTAAACTAAACATTGTCCCCAATGTTTTAAAAACAATAAAGCAAATAGAGGGATACTGAGACTTCCCTGAGCTAGGAGCGCTTCATCCTCTTCCTTTTGGATTAAAAAAAAAATGGGATTTTTGGAGCTTTGGGATTTGCTAAGGTGATCCTGCGAAACAAAATTGGATCACGAAGCAAAGAAAATTATTTACCGCAAAAACAACTACTTAAACTTTAATCCTTGGGTTGCCTCCCAAGCAGCGCTTTCTTTAACGTCTTTAGCTAGACGAGGCTCGGCGCGCTTACGGAGGCTCGAAATAAAAGTTTTCATCATCCTCCGGGCCCTGCAAAAAATCGCGCGCCGAATTGCACATTGAAAAAAGGAGAGAAAAAAAAACTTTCCCCTGGCCCATCTTCGCTAAAGAGATTGTCATAATAACATTTCAGAAAATATGCAACAGCATCAAATCTCTTTTCTAGATCTCTATTCACAAAACAATTGTTAACAGAGTCATCAAGCGTTATGATATCAACCGGTCTGGGATCTAAAGGTGGCCTATCAATCATGCCAGTTCATTCATCAGATTCAATATCTATATGCTCAAAAGATTCCTCAGACTCATAATTAAAAAATGATTCGACTAAGCTATCATATGACTCACTATCAGAATTAAAGTATTCAAGCTCTTCAGGGTCAGATTCTATACTATGCACAGATTCGAGTTCCTCTGGGTCAGATTCTATGTTATATACATCATCAGGACACAAATCAAAGTTATTAACATTGTCAGGATTCATGCACTCATGAATATCAAGATCAGACTCAATAGATTTAGCATTATCATGATCAAACTCAAAATTATCTATCAAGTAATCCTTTTTATGCAAATCATGCTCATTCTCAATGTCAGACAAATCAATATCATCATCAAAATCATCAATCTCAGGCAAATCTAACTCATTTTTAAAAGAAGGTAAATCATCAACTGCAGATATTTCATGCTCATAAGCAGGCAAGTCTAATTCATTTTCAAAGTCAGGCAATTCTAAATCATTCAGCTCATTCTCAAACAGAGGGTCATCTAATAAAGCATTATGATTGAAATCCCCATCATCCATAAGCACTTCTCCTAAGCCTAGGCCAAGATTATACTCTACATCCTCATCATCGTCAGTCAAGTATTCAGGACCAATAGAAAAAACAAGTATGCAGACTACATACAGACTCATCTTGGCCAAAAATACTAAACACGACTTTTTCATCATCAATGTTCAAGGTAAGCTTACCTGCATGCACACTAATTTCGGCCTTACCAGTTGCTAAGAAAGGTCTGCCTAGAATAATGGGTACTTCTCTGTCCTTCTGCATGTCGAGTACCATAAAGTCTACAGGGAAGATAAATTTATTGACCTTCACAAGCACGTCCTCCACAACACCCATCAGGTGGGTAATTGATCTATCAGCAAGCTGGAGAGTGACGTCGGTGTCCTTCATTCCTGTTAAACCAATCTTCCTGTATACAGAATAGGGCATTAAATTTATACTAGCACCTAGATCACACAAGGCCCTATTGAAAGATACTTCTCCTATGGTGCAGGGAATGGTAAAACTCCCTGGATCTTTTTGTTTAGAAGGCATCTTTCCAGAAACTATGGTACTACTACTTTCAGACAATTTAAAAACTTATCTTTTCAAACTTTTCTTCCTAGAAAGCATTTCTTTCATGAATTTCCCATAATTAGGCATGTTATATAAAGCATCTACCAAAGGAATATTCACAGACAATTTTTTAAACATTTCAAGGAATTTCTGAAACTGCTCATCTAATTTAACATTTTTAAAGCGTTGAGGAAAAGGTAACTCCCTGTAGTCAAAGGTTGGACATTCGCCCCTCTGCTTGGGCGGGTTGATATGCGAACCTTTGTCATGGTAGTTGCATGGAACCACTTCTTCCTCGTTCAATTTCTTCTCTTGCCTTTCTTCTTTTTCTTTTCCTGCAAAAGAGTTAGAAAACCCACAATTCAAATTAACAGAGTTAGGAGGATGTTGGGACCTTTCAGAGGAGGCTTTTTGTGCCTCAGCCCTTTCATCTTCATCCTTGCTCTTTTCTTCTTCCTTCTTCTTTTCTGAACTGATCTCCAGCTTCTTACCACTTCTTAGTGTCACCATCTTGCACTGTTCTCTTGGGTTAGGTTCAGTGTCGCTTAGAAATTTCCCCTTCTGAAGGGCATTCACTGCTGAAGCTATCTGACCTATTTGAACTTCCATATTTTTCAAAGCAGTGTCGTGGTTATTGACTGCCGTCTGGAGATTGACATTCAACACTTTTTGTTCTTTGATAAACATAGCCACCATCTCCTCCAGGTTATTCTTCTTTTCAGGCGCACTGGATGATGCAAAACCTGGCGGTGGCTGCAAAACATTATTTGTGTTTGAGTACGAGAAGTTCTCGTGATTGCGCAGACTAGGGTGGTAGAAGTTCGGTATTTGAGTAAATGGTCTGTTCCCCACGTACTGGACTTCCTCCACATCTTGACCTTCCTTCTTCGAATACTCTTCAGCTAAGGTGGATATGGATTTGACCACCTCAGATGAAGTCAGCTTGTTCAGGCCATTGGTCAAAGATGCCATCTGTGCCTTCAAGGAACTCGACTAATCTAATTCATAAATTCCAACCTTCTTAGAAACTGTTCCCCTCTCTGTTGGCCACTGATAGCTGGTTGCTGCCATTTCCTCTAGTAGATCATTGGCTTCGGTCACTGTCTTGGAAAGAAAGCTTCCTCCTGCTGATGTGTCTAAAACTGTCTTGGTGGAGGGATTCAATCCATTGTAAAACAACTGCACCTGGAGCCAACCTGGATATCCATGTTGCGGGCATCGCCTAAGCATCTCCTTGTATCTCTCCCATGCCTCGTACAACTGCTCCTCATCGAGCTGTCTAAACGTTCCAATCTCAGTCCGGAGCTTTGTAGTCTTGGCAGGCGGGAAAAATTTCGTCATGAAAGCCTGGGCAAGCTCGTCCCATGTACTAATACTGCCCGTCTCGACTGATTCGAGCCAATCCTTAGCTTTGTCTTGCAGAGAAAATGGAAATAACCTCAATCTTATAGCGTCTACCGAAACTCCGTTCATCTTCACTGTCCCGCATATTTCCAAGAATGATCGCAGATGTGAGTGTGGATCCTCAGAAGGATGTCCCTTAAAAGAATTATCGCGTGCCATCTGAATAAATCCCGTCTTTAACTCAAAATTTGTAGCTTGTATCGGGGCGTAAACGATTCCTGAATTTTTGGTCGGGAGAACTGGCTGTAAAAAGTCTCTGATCGCCTTGGGAGCTTCTTGTTGGGCCATTGCTTCTGCTAATCTTTTTTCTCTACGAATGGTTCTAAGAGTCCTGTCAATTTCGAGATCTAGTGGAAACAAATTAACCACCTTATTGCTTCGCATACAATACTCTCAATCAATCAAAAGAACCAGACAAAAATAAAACAAAATGATATGATATTCACAAGACAATAAAAGAAAAATATTTACACCTAAATTACTATTTATCCCTTTCTTTTTGATGTCAAGAAAAATTGGTTTGCTTAAAAATCAAGCCTCCCCGGCAACGGCGCCAAAAACTTGTTATGGACAGCGACTATTCGCCATTTTACGACTTTCACACCGCAAGCGCACGGGTCGTCACAAGTAATATAAAACGGTAGGTATACCAAGTATCGAATCCACAGGGAGGCGAAACGAAATTTAAGCAGGCAAAGATTCCTTGAGCACTAAAAATACTTGGGCGAAATAATATTTAGGGATCAGATCATGCAATCAAAGAAAATTAAAAATCAAAACAATTAAAGAGAAGATTTGATCAATCGATAAAAATAAAATACGGAGAAAGAGTTTTCTAATGGGAAGAGGGGTCTTGAAAATCAATTATTAGTTAAACAATTGCTACAATTGTCCTATCTCATCGCCCAACTAATTATACTCCTAGAATCTTCGTTAATAACATAGGTTCTCCTGTCGGTCTCCCCTAATTGTAATTAATTCATTTTAACAACCTAAGTGTCCTTAGTGCCATTAATAATCATTAATTATTACGCTCTGATTCATTTTAGGAATCTAAGTTTAATCAACTAATCCCATTGTCACGACGGGCAATTAAACTAGCTGCATGGATTATGATATATCCTAACTTCTCTCCGTCGAGTTTCCATTAAGAAACAGATCAGTACACAATTGGCCAGATTGCATAAAGCATTAAGCACATCCATACAAATAATTAGGAAAAAAGGGCTAGAGATAGGCAATTATAACAACATTTGAACTATAATTTCATTTCAAGACCCCAAATTGGGGTTTAGCTATACATAGCTAAAATATTCACAATAATTACAATGGAAAGCATAATTAAGAACATAATAAAAGGGAAGGAATTGACCGTTGCAGACTCCTTCGCTGACGCTTGGAGTCCCTCCGAACACTCCTTGAGCCTCCTAGAATGCTCCCCAAAATTCCCCAAAAGTTTCCCACTAAAGAAACTCTCAAAAAGGCTTGGAAGCCTTGAGAGAGGCTCCCAAAGGAGCCAAGAAAGCAAGAAAGGAATGGAAGAATATGATGATTGATGGTAAAATGAGGCACCAAGGGACGCCTTATATAGGCTCGGAAAGGGGGTAGCGTCGCGACTCTATACGGCTCAGCGTCGCGACGCCGTGACATCATCGACTTGCCGGCCAAGAAATGGACAGCGTCGCGACGCTGTCCTTACAGCGTCTCGACGCTAGGCGTTTTCCAGATCTTTCAGCTACGGATTTGGGCTTCAATTTGGGCCTCTCCACATTTCTTTTTGGACCTTTTTCTTCATAGCTGATCTCTTTTGATTCCCCTTGACCCAAGCATGGAAATTGGGCTTGAATGGCTTCATTTTGGGCACTTTTATCACCAAAATCCATAGTTTGCTCCTAAAGACCAATTAACAAAATACATCAAATATTTTCAATAAAAACACAATTAAAGTACAAAAAAGCCTAATAAATTGGGACAAAAATAGCGACATTTCTGCTCGCTATCAAGCATGCATATTCAAAACCTGAAAAAACAGTGTGTAAAGATGTACCAACATTCCGGACGAAATTGAACCACTCCGTTGATGAATTCTGAACACGAACAAGGCTAGGACAACCACGAGAGTCTTCCCCGCTATCCTCCGGCCTTAGAACGAGTTGTGGGACTCGATTATGTGATGAATTTGGGAAGAAAAGTTCAAGAACTCAAGAGAGAAATTGAGTCTTGAAGCCACTGGTTTTTGGAGAGAGTTTTGACAAGAATTGAATGAAAAATCTCCAGCAAGCAGCATCACTTTCCAAAAGAAGAAGATGATCTTGATATATGGCGAGGCAATGCTTGGTGGAACTTGATTAGTCATCAAGTTTTGTTGTCAAATTGACATCAATTGCATGAAGTTTTTCATGCTGAAAAATTGCCACCAAGAAATTGAAATTCTTAATTTCAATTTAATCAATTTCAACATTTATAATTAATTAGACAATTAATTTTAAATGAAATTGATATATCATATTAATACCATTAATTAAAATTTTTTAATTAACCATAATATTTAATTTAATATTCAATACTAAATTAAACAATTTAATTCATAATTAAACTTTAGCGTTAAATACAACGACAATTCCCTTTAATGAATTTGAACGTTTTCAAATCCTCTCATCACTTTGTTCTAAGGTTTATTCCATATGAGCTAGTAGGGGGACCTAATGGACCTACAAATCATGGCCTCCAACGATCCGAGATTAACCGGCCAAACTCATTAACCAGTTAATCAACATTCGTTAACTACCGAGAGACTCCACTATAGTCCGATAGCTGCACTCCCCTCACCGTAGATATATTTTTGTCCAACCGATACAACCATAACCAGTAAGTCAACCCTTCACACAGGCTGTTCGTAAACTGCACCTGGGTCAAATGTCCGTTTTACCCTAAAGTCACATCTAGTTCCTCAAGTTCTACTGATCCTTTAATGAACAATTGGTTTGTGGTCCGACCACCAAACCAAGTCCTTCTCAGGCCTAATGAGAGGGTGGGGACCCCTTGTTCAAGTCTTGGAGTCAGCACTTAAGGGAACAACCTCTCTACTATCCCGGTAACGGGCAGAAGTGAATTCCATCTTGCAGGACTATGTCCCCAGCTATCTACCCGTTCCAATCCCTAAAATGGGGGGTTTATTGAGTCGGTGATGTTGAGCCACTCTCACCCATGTAGATCTAAGGATAAGCCATAATAAACAGGAGTTCATAGTTAGCTCAGGATTAAGATCGAGTTACCTAGGTCATTGCATGAAATAGTCAGTCTCAACAGTAAACTGTGTTAGAAAGTGAGAGTGACCTATTTCTCGGTTCTGGTCTTATGCAAACTCATTGCATAGGAAGCCCCCACTCGCATGTCTTTACATGAACGATTTAGGATCACATCGTTTGTCCTTACGATAAAGTGGGTCGCGTCACATAGTGTCCCTAGGATAAGGTACCCAGCCTTATCCCCATACTATAGACCGTTTAGGCTATTTACTTGAGCCTGATCCAATTGTTATGTTTCCACATAAAGCTCTAGTATACATACAATAGCCAGGGATCTTAGTTTACTAGATTTGGGTTGTTTAACGTGCAATTCACTTATTTAATGATCTAAGTGAATCAAAACTCAATAACAACTTTATTGAACAAGTATATAATTTGTTAACATTCACTATCTACGAGTTTTAGGGCACCAACCCTAACATTAATGTCAGTAAAAAATCTCACATCATTCCCAATGAGTAGGATATCGTCTACGTATGAAATCAAGAAAGCTACAGTAGTATTGACGATCCTTTTGTATACACAAGGTTCGTCAGTATTCTGTTCAAAACCATAAGATTTGGTTGCAGTGTCAAATCTTTTATTCCAAGACCTACAGGTTTTCTTCAATCCATAGATTGATCTTTTAAGCTTGCAAACCTTTTGCTCCTCACCCTGGATTACGAACCCTTCTGGTTGGACCATATAAATACTCTCGTCAAGATTACTGTTCAGAAACACTGTCTTGACATCCATTTGCGAAATTTCGTAATCATAGAAAGCTGCAATGGAAAGGAATATTCTTATTGATTTTAACATAACAACTGGTGAGAAGGTTTCTTCATAGTCAATTCCTTCTCTTTGGGTATAACCTTTAGCCACTAATCGGGCTTTGAAGGCTTGTACCTTACCAGTTTGGTCTCGTTTTCTCTTGTAAATCCACTTGCAACCGATAGGTTTTACGTCATTCAGTTGATCTACAAGTTCCAAGACTGAGTTGAAATACATCGATTCCATCTCAAGGTTCATGGCTTTGAGCCACTGGTCCCTATCTTTATCATCCATTACTTGTTTATAAGTTAATGGATCCTCCATCTCATCATCAGGTATGATGAGTTGAGTTTCTATTAAACTCATGTAACGGTTAGGTTGTATTATAACCCTCCCACTACGTCGAGGCATTCTCATATTTTGAGATTGTTTGGAAGGACAAGCTTCATTCATAACTTTTGTTTGTTTGTTCGTAGCTTCGCCGGAAATCTCTTTAAGTATTAGTTTACTGTGTGTTTGATGATTTCTTATATGATCTTCCTCAAGGAATGTGGCATTTGTCGACATAATTACCTCGTTTTCTCGAGGATCATAAAAGAGACCTCCTTTCGTTTCTTTAGGGTATCCTACAAATAAGCATAATTTTGAACGTCGTTCCAATTTCTTTGGGTTTTGCACCAACACATGTGCTAGGCATCTCCAAATCCTAAAGTGACGTAAACTCCCTTTACGCCCTCTCCATAACTCGTGAGGTGTTTCTGGAACACTCTTGGAGGGAACCATGTTGAGAATATATACAGCAGTTTCTACTTCATAGACCGAACCAAGTCTAACAATGTTCTTTTTCTCCTTTCTGATACATCGTTCTGTTGTGGCATACCAGGGGCTGAGAGTTGGGAAGTGATTTCATGTTCTATTAGATAGTCCTGGAATCTTAAATCCATTTACTCCCCTCCTCGATAAGATCTCAGAGTTTTAATCCTTTTACCTAATTGGTTCTCAACTTCAGCTTTATATTCCTTGAACTTTTCAAGCTCATCTAACTTATGATGCATTAGGTAAAGATACCCATACCTTGAATAGTCATCAATAAAACTTATGAAATATTCATACTCTCCTCGTGCTTTGACATTCATGGGACCACAAAGATTCGAGTGCACAAGTTCTAGGGTTTCCTTGGCTCTATAACTTTTTTCAGAGAAAGGTCGTTTGGTCATTTTGCCTTCTAGACAGGGGATTCACATGGTGGCAATGAGTCATCTTCTAACAGTTTTAGAAGTCCACTTTTAACCAATCTTTCTATTCGATTCTGATTTATGTGTCCTAGTCTTAGATTCCAAAGAAAGGTATTATGAGAAACCTTTTGTCTTTTGTTTTGGCTCTCAGCTGTTTCAAACATTTCGGTATTAAAAACAGCTTTAGTTTCATTTGGTCTTAACATATACAAGTTGCTTTCAAGTTTAGCAGAAAAAATTTGGAATCCTCTTTTGCTAATAAATGCTTCATTAACTTTAAAAGATACTTTGTACATTTGTTCCATTAAGTAAGAGATAAAAACTAAGTTCCTTTTGATAGTAGGAACATACAAAACATTTTCTAACAAAATGTACCTATCTCTAAACAACAGCTGTAGAGCTCCCACTGCCTCGACCGAGACATCTCCTGTTCCTACTTTGAGTGTCACTTCGCCTTCTCCATGTACCTTCCAGGAACTAGTTTCCTGTAAAGAAGAACATACATGGTTAGTGGCTCCTGAATCTAATATCCAGATAGAGTCATCTTGCTCTACTAAACATGTTTCAATGACAAGTAAATCATATTTACCTAGTTTGGCAGCTTCAGCCTTTTGTGCTTTCTTCTCAGAAAGATATTTGGGACGGTTTCTTCTCCAGTGACCATCCTCATTGCAGTGGAAACATGTTCCTTTTTCTACATTTTTCTTCTTGCCTTTCTTGGTGATGGGAGCTTTCCCCTTTCCCTTATTTTTCTTTTTCTTCAACTGAATACTCTTATTCTTTGAACTAAAAGATCCACACTTAGTTCCAGAGTTTGAACCTCTAAGGGAACTTTTTACCAGAAACAACGTTTGCTTTGTTTTATTGTCTTTTACCTTTAGTAAGCGACTGGTAAGTCTGAAGCTCATTCAGGAGAGTTGTCAGATTGTATTCAATTTTATTCATCACAGAATTTTTGCGAAATTGAATGAAACTCTTCGAAAGAGATTCCATAATAAAACTGACTTGACTACTTTCATCTATGACAGCACCGTTTACCTCGACTACATTGAAATGCACCATCATGCTCAAAACATGCTCTCGAACAGAAGTTCCTTCTTTCATCCGAGAGTTGTAAACATATTTGGGAGC
The DNA here is from genome assembly GCA_017139565.1 of Luffa aegyptiaca. Classification (NCBI taxonomy): domain Eukaryota; kingdom Viridiplantae; phylum Streptophyta; class Magnoliopsida; order Cucurbitales; family Cucurbitaceae; genus Luffa; species Luffa aegyptiaca. The sequence continues at coordinate 28,611,247 of CM029403.1, forward strand.
CTCATGTCTAAGAGATGAGGACGGTCATCCAAACATCGCTTGTAATGAGTCCATAATTTCTTTGGTCGTAGCCATGCCCCCATGCTTCTTTGACAGAACATCAGATATGCTTGTCAAGATGAAGACTTTTGCCTTATCATTGGCTCTAGTCCATCAGTCATAGGCATCCCGACTGACTCGGCTTCCTGTTGAGCCAGGGTTAGCCAGACATTATTCCATCAAGATGAATCGAAGATCATCAATCACTATTACTGTGTTTAAATTTGATTTCCAGGTTCCGTAGTTGTCGCCATTAAGTTTTTTAGAAGCTAATAGTTGCACTAAAGAGCTAGACATGCTGAAAACATAAAATAAATCCTTATTAGTGAATTGATCATTTTGTAAATCCAATTTCGGTTTAGAAAAAGTAATAATGTACCCATCTCATTAATTAATTTGCAACGATTCTTCAGTGAGTCAGAATAACTGCTACCGAGGGGCAGTCAATTACTCCTTCACTGAACCAAGACTTTCTTGACTAAATATACTATTACCAGAATAACTCTTTTATTTCTGTATCATTTAGTTATTGCTACTTTGGTCAAGAATAGACTAACGATTAGTTTATCTTGTAAGTGTGACCTCCCATTTTCAGACCCCAGAGGACGGCCCCAACAATGCTACCGAATGGAAAAGCTAATGTTGGGAATGACCTTGAGAGATCCTATCCATTTCTGGAGATTGCTTTGTTTCGATTCCTATGTTACGACCCTCCGAATGGTTTAGTAGCTCCAGGACATACAATGCAGGCGGAACATAGGGATCTCATGGTGCAACCTAATGGAAGAGACCGTAGGATGTGTTGACACACTTCCCTCTCCCACTTACTATAAATACTTTCTCCGTTCACCTTGTTTTTGGTTTATGCAAACACCTTCCAAATGAAGCAGTTGCAGTTTTAAGCAACACGAGGCCAAGCATAAACCTCATGGTGTGAACTATAAGGAGAGCGTGAGATCTTTTTCTCCCACTAAGTATTTTAAACGTTTTTGGGTATATTGTCACTTAGGCATATTCCAGCTAATTAAATATTTACCTAAGTCTAGGTTTAATTAACCTACGATGTCTAGGTGATAATCAATTATAACCTTACATCTCTCACGTGCATGCTCGTAAAACCTTGGTTAACCTAACTCAAATACCGGCCCAATGCCCAGGTAGGAGGTGTTTTGTAAACTGTCAACTTAAATACCTCCAGCCTTAGACAGCATCTAACCGGGTGAGTTCTCTTGTAACCTTAGCTTTACAAGTTATCGACCTATTCTATGATATTGATCGATTTGGTAAGTTTAACCCTAGGTGAGCATGCTTTTATCTTTGTTATAGATTTTATCATCTATCTCAGTTTATAACTTGTTTATAAAAGAGATCAACCTATAACATACTTTATATTCGTTGTTAACGCTTTAATATCGAGCTAAGGAAGTTTCATGTTGCATGCTTGTTCATTTTCATTTAGTTTATATAACGTTTATACTTAATTATAACTAACGAAAACTATACATTCACCATGAATCTAATCATGAAACCTAAAACATGCATACTTATATTATCACTCTTTGTAACATACTTAAATGCATGAAACATGTTCCTATGGTGGGATTTTAAATCTATATGACATACTCCTATACATATACCATTCAAGCTAATTATAACATGCATCCATAAAGCATAAATAATTAAATCACACTGAAATGGACCAGTTTTGGCAACTCAAGCAAACAAATAACTAAATTATTACAAATAATAATTAATAAATGATTTGAGAAGCTCTCGGGAACCTTAAACCAGCTCGAACCGGCTTGAAATGGATCAAATCGGAACTCCAAGGGCTGAATCATCACTGAACCAGGTCAATAGGGGCTGAACCAGTCGAGAAACAATGAACTGGACCGAGAATCACGAACCGAACCGTTCTGGAAAAAATTCGCGCATTCCTTTGAAAACTCATCAGCGTAGCGTCTGGAAGCCCATTGTTCTTCGACAGCTTAAACTCTTCGTCTTCTTTCAATCAATTACAACACTAAATCACTACTACAAAAATGACTTTCTATGACACCACATCTAAACCAAATAAATGAAAGGGAGAAAAAAAAATGTCATAAATGGTTGGGGGCGCGTTTTTGGCGGGAAAAAGCGGAGTTTTACGTATTTTCGTAAAATTATGACATTTTTTAAATGTCGTAAAATTATGACATTTTTTAAATGTCGTAAAATTATGACATTTTTTAAATGTCGTAAAATTATGACATTTTTTAAATGTCATTAATGAAAATTAATTTGTTTTCATTTTTGAATGATTGTTTTATCTTAAAAACCCATATAATAAACGCGAAAAAAGAAACGAAAGAAATAAAAAATTTAGGTTGGGCAAAATGTTTCCCCCAAAATTTTCACTCCATCTCCTTCCACTAAAAGCATGGAGGGATAGCTTTTTATATAAAAAGCCATGGAAAAAAAAAAAGAAAAAAAGCGGGAGATTAGAAAAGCTAAAAAATAAGCGTGGAAGGTTGCAAAAAAAAACCTTAGACTCGTTTCTCTCTTGCGGCTCTCTCACATTCCTCTCGATCTCTCTCTTGTCTTCTCCCAAATCGACCGCACCAGCACCATGGTGCAGCCGGAGAACGCGTCCAATCGCCGCCATGCCTCAGCTACCCGCACACGCCGCGAGGAACACCAACGTCGCCGCCTCTCTCGGTGAGTTCTCTCTACCATTTTGATCTCTCTCTAGACACTCTTTCCCTCTCTTTAATTAATAATCCCACCAACTGAAAGTGGGCTAGCGATTATCGTCATCAACGGGGGGAGTCGACAAAGCCGTCGCACATAAACTTTTATTTTCTCCTTTCAAGGTATTTCGGTCTCCCTTCCCCCCGGGAGAAACTCCTTTTTCTTTTTTTCTTTTTAATTATCATTGTTATCACGATTTCAACCAGTCAAGAGATGGGTTTTTCTTTCCCTTTAACCATGGATTTTAAAACACAATATTGTCTCCTCTTTTTCTTTTTAGAATGCCCACAACATGTTTGATAAAATGCCTCAAAGATGATCTCACTTTTTTTTTCTTGGTGACTGCTGCTGTTATTGTTAACACCAAAAAATCAAAATGCTTGAAATTCTAGTTTGTTCGTTGGTTCAAAGTTTAAAATGGGATAATTCTCAAAAAATAGTACAGGTTAGCTTTGAACACACATCTGGTAAGTTGTGTTTCAGTGAATGCTTAGAAAATGACACGACATTCTTTTGGTACTTTTAAGTTGTTGACTTCATAAGTCTTTGGGATTCTTTTCTCTACTTTTTATTTCTTAGTTGTCTGATATCACTAGGGGTTAGTCTTAAAGTTATTAAGGGAATATTTGACTCGATCTTCGTTAATCTAGATTTGTGAAGTAGGAAATTTAAGCTGGTAGAGTCGCATTTGAATTGAATAGATGAACAAGTTATATATAAATTTAAGTCATATAACATGGATTTTGATATTTACAGAAGTATATATTGTATAATTTGAGTGGAATTTGAAATTGGTAGAGTCGCATTTGAATTGGTGAGTTTCTTTCTCTGAATTTGCCTCTTTAGAAATTGTATGCTGAGGGAAAATTAGTATAGTATTTATCCTAATTTTGAGAATGTTTTGTTGTAGAACCCATTGTTAATTAAGGCCGAAATCATCTCGTCGATGTAAGTAAGCTTGTTGTTTAGATAGCCTTGGCTAGGCTAGATTACTAATTTGTTGCATGCTCTAGATAAGATTATAGTTTGAAATATGGGATGTTGGATTATGTGTGTTTTGGAAATACTAAACCTCCTGGTTATGGTTCGTCTATTGATACTTTGAATAGTGTTGGTCTAAAAGTATTGAATGCACAGATTATGTGGGTATTCCATAAGTGTTGGATGCTCTTCTCCATGTTTGAAAGTATAGAATTTTCTGGTTAGATTTTAGTCAAATCTTGTACTTAAAACTAGATTGTTGAAGTTGGTTTGGAACAATTTTCACATATTTCACTCACTTTTTATAGCTTTTCAATGTAGCCTTTAACAAAATAAGCTACGAAAGGAATGGGAAAAAAGTGAAAAAAAATGTTAAAAAAAATTTTGGGATCGCGCTAAAGAATTTGAAAGTATCCATGTTCAAGTCCATTAGCGTCACCCCTTTTAATCGTCTCCCACACAGACAAAACCTTTCTCTTCTTTCCCATTTCTCTTCTCTCATTTCCTCGTCTATTTACACAAATCCTTCACCGCCTAAAACTCACCGCTGGTCACGTTGGTGGTCACACAACTTTCTCTTATGTTCTAAATTTTGACACCACCTATGAAGCAACTTGATTCGCATCTCATGCCAGTGGCGTTGGAGGCATCATCTAACTGGTGGGTCTTCGATGGAACCCTCTTTCTCTATCCAGAGGCAAGGTAAAGTAACAAAACTTCTTCCCTTTCTTTTTCTCTACTCCAATATGTCACTCTACATATTTCTAAAGAAGTTATTGACGTATTATTGTAGAGAAACACACCACATACGATCTGCCCACAAAACTCTCCCGTTACTAATGACTTGCACAGATGAAATTATTTCATAAAGCATTAATTCCATTCAGGTATCACACCATTCTCTTCGTATCTTTTCCCATTTCTTCTTTTTTTTTTCATTCACCTATGAATTGAAAAAAAAAATCAAGCAATAGGAGTGGAAGATTCCAAAAGAATTTGTGGTGGATGTCAAATCAAGTTTGTAGCTAGAGCAATAATTGCCTTAACAACATGAGGTAGATGGAGATCTCTTGGTTATTCATCTCTATGTCTGACTTTCTTTTTCCATTTAACTTTTTCTTAAACTTGTTATATAAAATTTGAACTTCTGATGTTTCCTCTTTTTTTCCTTTGTAATTTTCTATTTGTTGAGTTATTAGTTCATATATACTCATACCTTAACTTTTTATTCGTGGTTTTGGTGTTTGATGATTTCCCTCTGTACTTCTTATCTTTGCTTGAAGGATACTCTTTGTTTGTACTGAGTTTTCTCTTTATCATCGACACTTTTGTAAGGGTATGGTATTGGTCAAAATTTTTATTGGTTTAATTTACTAGCTCATTCACTTAACTTTTAAGTAAAAACTTCTAGCACATACATATACAACAAAAGAGAGCGATTCAAAAGAAACAAGGTTATGTGCAAGAACTATGTACTGGATTTAGGCATGATAGCAGGACAATGCTTGTATGTTGTATAAAAGGAATTGTGTAAAGAATATTTGTTGTTGAAATTTGATTGCAGGTTCAAGAATCAAATAAAGGAAAGAAAGCAAGAATGATGTGTGTGAAACTGAACCTTTTGGAATGAGTTTTCTTTGGTCTTTCCTTTTATTATCTCTTTTGGATGCTAAAGTTAAACTTCAAGGATTAGAGGGAAATATTGAAATAGATTAAGCAAATGGAGGAACATAAAATCAAATGAAACTCAATATTTTAAACCAACCTTCTGATTTCCATCTTTGTAAGCTTTTTGTTCTTTTTTCCTTCTAGTCAAAATGCTACTATTTTATAAATTGCCATGTTTTCTAATTTCTTTGTCATCAAAGTATTACTATATGTTATTAGTTATTTGTTTATAAATGCATCTTCGTGTTTTCATATCTCTAAGAGTGCATGATGGAAGTGATACTCCATATATAATGCTTTATGTTCCTGTGATTAAATTTGATCAATTTGAAATTGATGCTTTATGTTTCTTTGGAAAGATGAAATTGAGGAGGGACCATTTATGAACCTGTTAGTTTTGCTTACCAAAACATATTGGATTACTTGTGTTTGTATGGGTGGTACATGGGTTTTGAGCCTTAAAAGTATGAGGACGGGAGAAAATTTATTGGAACCATGGAGTTCAGTTGGGTGAATTGATGATAACTTGTATTATATATGTATGAGTGCCTGTAACTATATCTAGTGCTTGCTAAATGGAAACCTCTTGTCTAGTGACTGCCAAGTGTCACAACACGTCGAAATTCACCAAATGTAAGACTACTCACTTTATCTGATATTTCTCTAATTCTCTGTACTTTGGTTTGTGCCATAAGTTTACTAAAGATTGCAATTGTGGTTGTGGTATAAGAAGTCGTAAGTTATTATTATCCCTGGTAATAAACTCATTTCGCACAAACTCGTTCTTAAGTGGTTGATAGATTAAGTGTTGGAGTGCTATGACTATCCTGCAGGTATGGTAGTTATAACTTAAAATTAGATTGTAGATAGAAAAGTATGGAAGTTCATTCATTTGTTTATGTTGACTTTGTATGACTTGAGTATTATGACTATTCTGCAGTTATGGTAGTCATAAATTAATTAGTTGGTTGTATTGATAAGTTTGTTTACATTTGAGTTGTTATGTTTAGTTCTTTTAATAAGTTGTTATGTTCTTATGTTTAGTTCCTTTGAGCATGAGACTACTTAAGTTGAAGGATTAGTCACATAAAAGTAGTTTGGTGGTGGTGGGGGGGGGGGGGACTTAGATGAAGGAAAATTTGTTAAAACATTCGAGTACAATAAAGTTAGACAGAATTGTGAATGTGGAATTAGAAAGGGCATCGGTATTGGACATGGGTTAATGTTGATTGCTTTATAAGTTTAGTTGTTCATCTTTATAAGTTATGTTTATGTTTATGTTTATGCATTTGAGATAAGTTCAAAAGTTTGAGTTGTTATAAATTTAGTTTCATTGAATTCTTATAAGTTTGGTTTCATTTGTTTTCCATTGAATTGTTGTGTTTATGAGGTTCAGTACATTGTTGCACTTAGTTTTTTCATTAAAAAACTTTCGATGATTTGAGATAAGTGCAAAATTAAAGTTTGAGTTGTTATAAGTTTAGTTTCACTTGTTTTCCATTGAGTTTTTATGTTTATGAGGTTTGCTACATTGTTGTACTTAATTGTTTTCGTTGATAAGTTGAGCCATTTCATTAAAAAAGTTTCAATGATTTGAGATAAGTGCAAATGATTGAGTTGTTACAAGTTTAGTTTCATTGAGTTGTTATAAGTTTAGTTTCACTTGTTTTCCATTGAGTTGTTATCTTTATGAGGTTCATTATGTTGTGTCAGTTTGTTCCTTTAATTCCTCATGCTAGAGTACCCATTTTAGGATTGAAAATATTGAGCACAAAATTTCATGTGATATTTCCATTGACAATCTTGTGGGCCAAATGAAGTCTAATGTTTTGTTGTGGCTTAATGAATTAGATGGGTGCTTTCGTGATATGGTTTTGCTGGTATGTTCATTTAGCATTGTCAAAATTGTCAACTCTCCTTGCAAGAAGCGATTCAATGTACTATGACTTGTTCTCTCTTTTAGAATCTTGATTACTATGTCCTATTCTTTAGACCTTTTGGGACTACGTTCTTGGGATGCTGATTGTTTTTATGAGTTTCTAGATTTCCAAACGGTGCTTACTTTGATGTTGATGTTGCTTATATGTAATTTATATATGTTCTTGGAAAATTCTCTTGATGTCATGAGTTATTTGAAGATGGTTCAATTTTGTGAGTTAAGTAAAAACATCGAACAAAAACTAAATAGAAGAATAAGCTATCATCATTATCCAATCCACACAAAAAAATTCAAACAGTAGTGAAAATGCACCTTTATTTCTTGTTTTTTGTGCTATATGGTTTAGGAATCTTTTGGGCCAATTTAGGAGCAATTTAATTGGATAAGTAACTCTTATAGTTGGTGTTGTGTTCATTGCTTTAATTTGTAGTTTTGACCATTTCAAACTCTGGACAGCAGTTATTTAAGGATTTTATTGCTGGTAGGTGAAATCCAGCAAGCATGTTGGATCGTTTGAAGTAGTCCGGTATGGTTTTCGAAGCCTTTAAGCCTTGTGAATGCCCTTTTAAGTGCTAAAATTCAAATTCTATCATTTGAAAGGTTGTTGTTGTAGTTTGGATTGATTTAGAGTTTTATCGATCACTCTCAGGCACTTTGAGCAGCATTCCCTCGAGGACTAAGGAGGTTCTTGGGTAAGTTTCTCTTCTTATGGTTTGCTTAAGAAGGTCTTAAGCTAGCCTTTAAGATGGATTTCGAGTGAGATTGTTTAACTGTTTTATGTTGAGAAGTTAGGCTTAGCTATGAGTAATTTTATTTGAAGTTTGAACTCTTATTATTTAATAAAATTAAGTTGTCCCTAGCAAATGAGTTGTATGTTTTTACTAGTAAGTTGTGAATCTGATGTTGGTTGTGAATGTGAGATTTGACTCGCTTTGTTTATGGAGGTTAGGTTTTTGTTGTGAATTTGTGATGTTGTGGCATGCAACCACTAACCACAGTTTGTTTAGCTTCGATTTAGATTGCCCATAGCATGATATATCATTTTTAGAAAAATTTATTATTTTTGTCATTTAAGCATTGTGTCTATTTAGTATACTTAACAAGGGTTTGAAATGAACCTACAACTAGTGTTTGCCGCATATCAATTGTGCTAACAAGTGTCCAATACGTGTCCAACAAGTGTCGGAGTGTCCAAGTGTCCGAAACGTGTCGGACACAGACACGTTAGCCAAACTAAAGTGTCTGTGCTTCTTAGCCCTCTAATGAATCCGAATGGCAGGAATAGGCTCCTTGAATCAAATTATATGTATGTTGTTATCCCATCAGCTGAGTTTTGAGCATGTTGAATTGATGCATAGAAGAGTCATACTGAATTATGCTTGATGTTGTGATGTGAACTTATTCTGATAAGTATGTTGTTTTGTTGTGATTGATTGGAAAACATGAGTATAATGTTGTGAGTATGTTGCACATTTGGTTTTTGCAGGGTTAGAAGCATGGCATGAGTTAGAAAGTATGTTTAGGATGTGCATTTTGGGTTGTGAACTTCTTTAGTGAAAGAATTGTCAGAGGACATTGTGTGTTAGTGAGACTGTGAGGTCAGAGGACCTTATGTTTGATGATGAGACTGTGAGGTCAGAGGACCTTGTATGTGATAGAGGACAGTATGACTAAATTATCAATTTAGTTCATTCTTAGAAGTACAAGTTATTGAACTTAATCATTTTTAGAATCTTTCTTACTAGATACCACGCCATTAATTTCTTAATTTACTTTATTAATTTATTGTATTATCTCTCATAAGTAACTTCTTTCTCTTAATTTGTCAAAGGTAGACTTATTTTGATCGTACAGTCAAAAGCACACAAAAGGGACCCTTCTAACTAGGTATGTATGATTTCTTTAATGTTATAAAATCATTTTGAAACTTAATATGTACTTAGAAGATATGTACTACATTGTCACCATTTTAAAGATATAACTCATACATATTGTTAAAATGAATATTATTGTTCTTATCTTGATGTAAGAAATATTGCATTAAACTCTATAATGAATATTGTTTCGTTGGTTATGTTTTGCAAGAACTAAACGAAGTCAAGAAAAACCATATTATGGACAATTGATTTATGACTTTTTTTTGTTTTGTTGGGTTAGTATATAGTATATTCCTTCATGGTTGAAGTACATTGTAGGAATTGTTGTGATGTACAAAATCTATTACACTTAGTTTGTATATACATATATGACAAAATTTGACCAATTTGGGTTCAATGATATATAAAAGTTGTTATTTATGTATATATTTATTGTGTCAAGATTTGAGGGTTTTAATTTGGAAACATATGTTTATTCACAGGTATTAGATAAAATAATTTCTATGACTTTGATAGATCAATATAAATAAATAAATAGTGATGTATCACTACTTATGACTGTTCATCAAAGTCATAGAAATTATTTGGGTGACATCTATTCAGTATCATTATAAGCATTTTTTTGACAATTTTATAACTGTCATGACATTTTTTTTGTTGACAACAAAAAACTGTCAACGAAAAGTTTTGTATGACAATAAAACATTGTCCTTGTTGAAAATTTTGTGACATTGACCCGTTGTCATCAATAACCGTTTCTTGATAGTAATTAACTGTCATTAGTATATATATCTTGACAGAAACATGATTTTCATGAGATATTTATTGACAATGTTCAATTGTCATAAAAAAATTTACTATGACAATTAGTAAATGTCATTAATATGTTTTTTTTTTACAATTGTTAAGTGTCATGAAAAAAATAATTATGACAGTTTTTTTAATAGCGTCATGTATACACTTTTCTTGATGGGGGCTTCTAGGACGCAAAAAAACTGTCATGAAATGTGGTTGTGACAATTTTTCAATGTCATAAAATCCCAAATTTGTAGTAGTGAATGGACTCTAAAAAATTACAGACTCTTCTCAACACATTAATGCCCATATACATGTGAGCAAGTAGAATTTCATCAATAGATTGAGGAAAATAATGTCAAAACCGTAATATATCCATTTCAGCACCCATGCACATTCATTTTCAAAATGCTACCCACCATGATCAAATTAATGTAAATTAGGTGCCCAAAACATACTCTAATACCAATTGAAGGTGTTAATATCTAACATGCGGAAGCAATTTTGGATCTTAGGCACATAATAACATCAATTTGATCATACAAAGCATGTTGTCCATAAGAGGAAAAACAGAGTTCATGGGTACCAACCGATTGTAGCTAAAAATTGAACGAATCGGTTTGTTGTTTTTCCTCACCAACTTGTCCCGAACCACCACTGGATCTTCCTTGCTATTCTCAGGCCTTTGCAATGGATTGTGGGATCCTTTAGTGATGGAATTTGAGAGGGAAAGTGCTTGGGTTACAAGCTTTAGAGAGGTTTTGAGTTCTTGAGCTCGAGGGAAGAATTTCACAGCATAACCTTAAGTTTTCCAACCTTTTTTTTTCAGCAATCCATCCTCTATTTAAAGAGGAAACTAAGCTGAGAAGATGCACCAAGGACTGAAACACAAATCCCTCCAAAACTAAGTGGGATTTGTTGGCTTAATGAGGATGAGTGCATGGGTTTAGTCACCTTGCACTCCACCTCCTAAATTTCAATTTCTTTTGAATTTAATTAATTCAATTGAAATTGAATTATAGTTAATTAAATGATCAATTATATAATTAATTTAATATCTAGTGTTAAATTAGTATTTTGCTACCAATCCCGATCATTTCTGAAATGTAATTATTCAACCATGAATCCCTATTCACATGTACAATATTTAAATTATATTTAAATATATAAAACTCTCAAAATTAGGTTTAACTAAAAACCCGACTTGCCAGTAATATCCAATATGACCGATGTGTTCCTTAAATCGAATTTGAACTATTTGAATTCTTTCTATCATATTGTTCCAAAGTTTATTCCTTAAGCTAGCAAGGGGACCTAATGGACCTACAGATCATGGGCTCCAATGATTCAAGGTTTAACCGGCCAAACCCTTTTAACCTAGTTAACCAACATTCGTTAACTACCGGGCCACTTCACTATAGCCTAGTAGTTGAACTCCCCTCACTGTAGATATATTTTTGTCCGCTCGATATAACCATGATTAGTAAGTTAACCCTTCATAGGTCGTTTGTAACTATAACAAGGTCAAAAGTCTGTTTTACCCCTATAACATTTCTTGATTCCTTAAGTCCACTGGTCCTCTAATGAACAATTTCTTTATGGTCCTACCACTAAACAAAGTCCATCTCGGGCCAATGAGAGGGTGGGGCCCCTTCTTCAAAACTCGGAGTCAGCACTTAAGGGAACAACCTTTCTACTATCCCTAATATGGCTAGGAGTGAATTCCATCTTGCAATACTATGTCCCCAACTATTCACCCAGTCTTATCCCCAAAATGGTAGACTTATTGAGCGGCGCTGTTTGGCACTCTCACCCATGCAGATCAAAGGATAATCTCGAACAAATAGGAGTTCATTGTAAGCTCAAGATTAAGATTGAGTTACCTAGGTCATTGCATGAAATAGTCAATCTTAACAGTAAACGGCGTTATAAAGTGAGAGTGACTTATTTCTTGGTCCTGTCTTGTGTAAACTTCTTTTACACAGGATGCCCCTACTTGCATGTCTCTACATGAACGATCTAGGATCACGTCGCTTGCCTTGTTCACAAAGTAGACTGCATCCATAGCATCACCAGGATAAGGTACCCAACCTTATCTCTATACTATAGATCATTTAGGTTATATACTAGATCTTGATCCCTGTCCATATTTACAATATAGTTCGAGTATTTCATATTATAACCAAGGATGTTTATCCATTGGATTTAGAGTATATAAACAAACAATTCACTAAATAACATCTTTATTGCAAAAGGATTACAAACTTTGAGTTTTAGGACATAAAACCCAACATGCCCTTGTCGATTATGTAATAGCCCTTCGAGTAGTTACATTTCCAGTCATGCAGACCCTGAAAGTAGCCCTGATAGCTAGTGAGCAGGGATCTAGCACATAATGGGAGAGAAAATTTAATCGGGACTCCAATAGCCAGCGACAGAATTCCCAGAACCGTCGGTCGACCCGACAGTGAAATATCGGTTATGATAAACCTTTGTGCCTAAGGTACTTGATGACATCAGGCGAGTAGCGAGAGTAGTGGCTGGGCTAGGCTATGGGATCAGTTGCAAATCATGTCCCTAGAAATCTAGGATCAAGTTTCCTAGTCTCCTGTTTTCAAATGTTTTTTATGTTCAACTTTATGAAAATTGTCTATCATGTTTTGACTATTATGATAATGTAAATCGACTTATGGTTTTGGGCCCGCTTTATTAAATAAAAGATTTTTACTTATGATCTCGTCCGCTTTAAAGTTTCAAAGTTTTACGTTCTCATGCATGTAGTAGCGACCCTTAAAGTTTCATAGTTTTACGTCCTCACATAAAGTTGTCATGTCATCCAAGATATTGAGATCACCCTTCACTTCCAAATTTGGTTAAACGGAAGAAAAGAAAATCAATAACGTTTTGAACATACAAGATTTCATTGGATCAACATTCAATCTTTTCTAATTTCTTGTATTATTATATACTACTGGATAAAAATTCGATGTTTGGCAAATATCGTTTTTTTGGAACTTGAGAAAAATTGAATATAGAACATTGAAAGTATTCTAGATGGTTATTTTGATATGTTCAGAATATGAATAGACATTACATGTATGTTGCATTTATATTCAAGATATATATTTTATGATCCATTGTTCGACGTCGTTGTCCCATTATATGTTTGATATATATTTTCCTATGTATATAGTTGAAAATAAACTACATATTTGTCCAAATAATCGTTTATTCAAAATAACCTATTATGGTATAACTATGAAAAATAAAAAAAAATGGAATTATTCACAAAGTCAAATGGGTTGGATTATTTTGAATAAACCTCGTATATATTCGACATTAAAAAAGATAGTTGGTTGTGGAAGTTACAGGTGGAAATAATAATTAAGATTACGTGCAATTAATTTGCTAAAATCAAGGAAGTGAAATTAATTGGTAAATGGAAAACAGAAATGCTAAAATCCTGGGATTATGAAATAAAATAGGAAAACATTTGGTGTAATCATTAATATTAAAATAAAAATGTATTCTTAATATATGTATTCATTGAGGAGAGAAAAATATATTCACTGAGGAGAGAGGAATGAGCAAATGGGTATAATGGTCTGAAATTCACCCTCAAAGCTAATTATGGAAATTTTTAAATATTTCGACATTTGTGAAAATATGATCTTGTAGAGTACCATTTGACATAATTTCTGTATTTTTTGTGTTTGTGGTAGTGAAACATATAAACAAACACACAACTAGCCTAGATAAAAACACACAACACAATCCAAAAGATGGCGCAGCAAAAGAGAATAATCCAGAAAGCTCAATATGACTGTTGGCATATAAATTTTTCTTCAAATAATTGTCTAAGTTCATGAAATGAAAAATATGTTAATTTCATGAAATAGATTGAATTGGGTTCAATTTAAACCCGAATTCATTATGGTAATTGGGCCAAAAACCCAAAATTTCAAACCCAGGCCCATTGGGCCTGAAGCCCAAAATTTCAAGCCCAAGCCCGTGAATGGGCCCAAATGCAACCAAGTCCAAACTCAAGCCCACGAAGGCCTTTGGAAAACTCTATAAATAGGAGGCAAGACCTCTCATTTAGGAAAGGGCAAAAAGAAGGGAAGAAGAAAAAGATCAGGAAGCTCTTAGAAAACTCTGAATATTGAAGCTCCTCCTGCAAAACTGAAGATCGAAGCTCGGATCCTCTTCAAATCCAGTTGCCGAACTGAAGAACGAGGCTCAGAACATCTTCAAATCCAACTACAGAACTGATGAACGAGGTACAGATCATCTCCAAATATTGTTGCAAAATTGAAGAACGAAACTCAAATCATCTTCAAATCTCGCTGCAAAACTGAAGATCGAAGTTTAGATCTAGAAAAATCCCTAGGGAGATAGCAACCCCAAGAGGATGAAAGTGAAGTGCAGTCTGCTTCCATAGATGAAAAATCTTCCTTAGAGAGCTTGCTTGAAAATTTCATTGAGGAGTCTAGAGCCATGAATTTAGAATTAGAAAAATCTATGGAGAGACTCCAGACCCAAAGGGAGGCTAGAGAAGTAGGATCGACTTCCATAGGATGTCTAGTGAGTCATGTGGCTAGTGATTCATTAGTGCCAATTCAGGAGTCTAATTCTTTCAATTTGGCTGAGTTTGAGCATATAAGGGTGAGTTGCATAGATAGCAAGGAAGAATTGGAGAGTTCTAGCACCCACCAAGAACATGTTTGTGAGGAAGAAAATGAAAATGAACTTGTAATGTTTGAGGGAATTCAGGAGATAGAGTTTTAAGGTTGAAAGGTCTTTGTCTGTTCTATCCTCTCCATCCTCAATTGATAACGAGTGTTCTTTTTCTTGTTCTCACGAGTCAGTGTCAGAGTTTGAGTCCATTTATTTTGATCTTTCTCCTTTGATGCTTTTATTAAAAGAAAATCCCATAAATATTTCTGCTTCTGGGGCCCATGAAAAGCTAGTGAGCTTGCTAGCAATAGTTGGCTTCATCGATTCAAGGAAGAAGGGCCCAAAGAAATACGAGAATTTTTATGTGCCTTAAAAGCCCGTGCATGCTCGTCTAGCTAAGAGACGTTAAAAAAATGCTTCTTGGGAGGGAACCCAAGTTTATTTTCCGTTAATTTTCTTTTCTTTGTTTTTAAGTTTTTTGTAGTTAGAGCATGTTGATCTTTCGATCCTGTTGACCAATTTTGTAGGAGGTCAAGACCACAATTTCTTCCAAAAAGCAACCTCAATAATTGTTGAAGGCTGACATCCTTGATCTCTCTCGCACTCCAGGGCAGTATTGTTCTCCCTATATCTTTTTAGTTGTCCTTATGCATGCTTAATTAGATTGAATAATTAATACATTGAGGACAATGTATGATTTAAATTTGGGGGGACGCTTTGTTGTTCTGATCTGAGCTTATTGAAAATTTTTCATGATGATTTTATTGCATCTGTTTTGATGAGGACAATCCATGATATGATCTAGATAATGAATTTTATTCAATTTTAGTGAAATATCAAACCATGTTCAAGATTCATATAAATTTAAATTTTGTTTTAATTTCGTTGCACATGTTGAGCACTTAGCCTACTTATATGGTTTTGAATGTTTAGAACTGGATTATATTATCTAGATGTTTGTTGTCACTCTGATAGGCTTAAGATCTGATTTGAAAGTTGATATGCATGAGAGTTTGTAATGTTTTGCTTGGGAGAAATTTCATGATTATTAGCCTGCAAAGAAAAAAAATGAACAAACAAATGAAAAAAAAAAAGTGAATAAAATAGCTTGCTTTGATTAATTTGATCAAGGGTAAAAAGAGATACCTCTGTTGTGATCAGTTAGGCCATCCAAGGATTAAATTCGAGATATGGGTCCCTGCAATAGTTGTGTGAAAGCTAGTGCCCTTGAGTTAAAGAAAAATGCAAGTTTGGGAGAGGCATACCCCGTAGTTTTCAGGCACCTTAGTAGGATATTGCTTTCTTGAATGTTGGGAAGCTGGATAATTAGAGCTTAGGGCCAGTGTAGGGGGAAGACGAACTGAGGATTCTATAAACTTTTTCTAGGTTATTAAAGACCCAATAAGAGGGATCGCACACACGCACGCAAGAGATGAAGAGTTTGAATTTAAATTTCGTGATGAATGAATATGTTTTAATATTTCCTTAAATTGTTGGAATTCATTACTTAGATCATTGAGGTTAGAGTCATGCATTTGCAATATTTGATTCATATATGTGGTTCTTTGCTCAGGACTAGCAAAGGTTTAAGTTTGGGGGTGTGATAACATGCATAAATGCTATCAATTTCCTATTATTTTTAGCTAGTTTTGTGCTTGAATTGTGTGCTTTGAGGCTATTTTATTGTTAAATTTCAGAAAACCGAGCCAAGAAGCAAAACCGGAATTTTTTATAGAATTTGGATGATTTTAGAGGCTTTTGGAGCAATTTGAAGAATTATATTGAAGATCCAAGCCCAAAAGCCCAAGAAAAGCAAAGTGGAAGCCCAAATTGAAGTCAAAATTGGGCCATTCTTGAAGATCAAGGCCTAGCGTCGAGATGCTAGCCTTGGGCGTCTCGACGCCAGGCAGATGCGAAGAAATGATCTGGAATCGCAACAGCGTCGCGAAGCTGTCCGTGTAGCGTCGCGACGCTGCGACGACTTGGAGCCCAAGACTACTGACGTGTAGCGTAGCGTCGCGACGCTGTGCCTGCTGATCACCTATAAATAGACCATTTTGCAACCAAGTTTGGGGAGCCAATTTGAGGGTTTTCACCCTATTCTCGATTCAAGCCTAAATTTGGGGGTTTTGGGAGAGTTTTGGGAGCCTTGTTGAAGATCTTGGGAGCTCAGGATCGATGAGGTCGCCACAGGATCGAGGAGATCGACACTTTATGAGCAATTCTCTTCCCTTTTCATTTACTTTTAGTTTTGAAGGTGTTAATATCTAAAAAGCGGAAGAAATTTTGGATCTTAGGCACATAATTTGTTCAATTTGATCAAACATTGCATGCTGTCCATTTAAAGAAAAACAGAGTATGTTTTACAAACTTTGAATCAATGGAGAATTGGTTGGATTTCTTTCTTGTTTTTCTTCACCAACGAGTCACGAACCACCAATGGATCTTCCTTGATATCCTCAAGCCTTTAGAACGGATTGTGGGATCCTCAAGTTTGGGTTTTGGTGAGTTTTCAATTTGGCAGCATTTCCTTATGTTTCAAGCTTTTTTTATTTCTTCAGCCATCTCCTTGCCTTTTATAGAGGGATTAGAGATGAAGAAATGCTCCAACAATTGACACTCAATCAACCAAACATTAGTGGGAATTTTGGTGTCCAACATGAGGGGAGTGCATGGGTTTAGTCACCATGCACTCCACCTCCAAAAATTCAATCCTTTTTTAATTTAATTAAATCCATAATTATCCTTAATTAGTTGGATAATTATTAATAATCTGAAAAATTAAAATTGAATTTCAATTTTTCAATTTTAAATTAATTTAAAATAATTATTAAATAATTAATTAATTATTAATTTAATATTAAATATTAAATTAATATTTTTCCACTAGTCCCGAACATTTCCTAAATGTTATTTTCAATCATGAATCCCTATTCATGTTATTGGTATTCAAATCATATTTAAATATTAAATACTCACCTAATGGTTTTCACAAAAACCCGACGTATCGACAACGCCTATCACCTCTACTCATATTTCTCAACATGAACTAAAGCAATTCATATTTTATCCATCATTTTGTTCTAAAGGTTATTCTCGAGCTAGCAAGGAGACCTAATGGACCTACAGATCATGGGCTCCAACGGTACGAGGTTAAACTAGCCAAACTATCCCTAAATAGTCCAACCATTAAACAAGATCCCTCTCGAGCGAATGAGAGGGTGTGGCCCCTTGTTCAAGTCTTGGATTCAGCACTTAAGGGAACAACCTCTTTACTATCCCTAAATAGGGTAGGAGTGAATTCCATATTGCATTACTATGTCCCCAGCCATCCATCTAGTGTTATCCCCAAAATGGGAGGTTTATTGAATGGAATTTTACGACCACTCTCACCCATGCAGATCAAAGGATAACCCTAAACAAACAGGAGTTCATAGTAAGCTCAGGATTAAGATCGAGTTACCTAAGTCATCGCATGAAATAATCAGTCTTAACAGTAAACGACGTTATAAAGTAAGAGTGACTTATTTTTCTGTCCAGTCTTGTGTACACATCTTTTATACAGGATGCCCTTACTCGCATGTCTTTACATGAACGATCCAGGATCACGTCGTTTGCTTTATTTGCAATGTAGGCCGCATCCATAGTGTTACCAGAACAAGGTACCCAACCTTATTCATTTACTATAGACCATTTAGGTTATATACTCGAACTTGATCCCTGTCCATATTCACTATATAGTTCAAGTATCTCATGTTATAACCATGGATGTTTCTATTGGATTATAAGTTATAAATAAACAATTTCACTGAATAACATCTTTATTTATATAATGGATAACAAGACTTGAGTTCTAGGACATAAACCCCAACAAGTTTGTAGGATAGTTGTGATTAAGAACTATTGGATTTTAGTGATTATGAGTAGTTAGTTCTTAAATTCTATGAGATTGATTTAGTTTGTTGAACCTTTGCTCAATTAATGAATTAATTTAGTTTGATTGTCATTATCATTCATTTGTGCATTTTGTCCTTAATGCTTTTAATCACCAGATCACTGATTAAATGAATTGTTACTAAGTGGAAACTCGACGGAGAGAAGCTTAGACTAGAACTGAATGCATGACTGACATTTATTTACCTGAGTGACACGGGATAGAATAAATAACGTTAGAGGTTGTTATTGAAGGGTCATAATGTCATGCTAAGTAAATAAAGAGGAAACCGAAAGGAGATTCTTTATTAAAAGGCATGAGATAGGAGGAGACCGACAGGAGAATCCTTGATATTTGGCTTCTAGACTTATGAATTGAATGATTAATTGATCCAAATTGACTAATTGATTAAGCAATTAAAGGTCCAATTAATGAAATCAACACTCTGGAATTATCCCTCCAAATTGTGTCTCCATTTATCTTTTGCTTTCTAGATTAGCTTTTTGGTTTATCTTTTCGGCATTAGATTTTGTTCTCTAAATAAAGCAAAGTAAGAGTATTCGTAGTAATTAATTGAATAAATCCAATCCCTGTGAAGCGATACTCTTATACTCAAAATCACTATATTACTTGACGACCCGTGCACTTGCGGTTCTTGCATCACCTATCGGGTATCAACCACCAAAGTTTCAGCAGTTTGATGGGAAAGGCAACCCTAAACAACATATTGCCTACTTCGTCTAGACATGCTAGAACGCTGGTACACGAGAAGATCTACTAGTCAAGCAGTTTGTTCGAACACTTGAAGGAAATGCCTTCGGCTAGTACACTGATCTAAAACCTGAGTTGATAGACAGTTGGGAGCAATTCGAAAGAGAGTTCTTAAATCGCTTCTACAGCACCAGACGAGCAGGCAGCATGTTTGAGCTTACAAATACTAAGCAACGAAAAGGTGAACTTGTTGTTAACTACATAAATCGCTAGAGAGCCATGAGTCTAGATTGCAAAGATCGCCTCACTGAACTCTCTGCTGTTGAGATGTGCATTCAAGGCATGCACTGGGAACTCCTCTACATCCTTCAAGGTATAAAACCTCGCACCTTTAAAGAACTAACAACTCGCGCCCACGATATGGAGCTAAGTATTGCTAGTCAAGAAAATCATGACCTTATACTCCCTAACTTTAAGACAGAAAGAAAGAACGTCGAAGCAACTATAGAAGAATCTATGGTTGTAAACACAATTCTTCTCAAGTCATCTTTGAAAGAAAAGCGACATGCAAATGGAATGTGTCCCTTAACTTTAAAGGAAAGAAAGAAAAAAATCTATCCTTTCCCTGATGCTGACATCCTTGATATGTTGGAACAACTACTGGAAGCGCAACTGAGAGAGCTTCCTAAGTGTAAACGACTAGAAGAGATGGATAAAGTCGATGATCCCAACTATTGCAAATATCATCGAGTTATCAGTCATCCAGTGGAGAAATGCTTTGTCTTAAAAGAGTTAATCCTAAGACTAGCTAAGAAAGGAAAAATAGAGCTCGACCTTGATAAAGTAGCTCAATCAAATCTGGTTACAATCAAATGAAAGAGCAAACATCAAAGAAAGAAGGATCCTAAAAAACTTCAACCCAAGAAGAAGAGAAGTAAAAAGTTTTCTCAACCTCAACCACTGGTGATGTTGAATGAAACCTTCTCCAAAACTTTCCATAAAAAAGAAAAAGGAAACTTTGCAACTTCCTACTGCATCAACGTAGAAAAAGTTGACAATTCCAAGAAGGGTGAACAAAAGACTTCCGTCTTCGATCGCATCAAACCTTCAACTACACGTCCTTTGGTATTTCCAGAAAATGAGTCTGGTCGCGACAGAAGAAGAAAACCAATGTTTAGTGTATACCTCCACTCGACCTTCAGCCTTTCAAAGGCTAAGTGTCTCTACATCAAAGAAAAGTCGATCTTCAACATCTGTCTTTAATCGCCTCAAAGTAACAAGTGATCAACTTGAAAGAAAGATGGACAACTCGGAGGTGAAATTGTTCACTGAAGTAGTAAACAGCAAGAAGCTTCATAGTATTGTCTCGTCACGTATGAAAAGAAAGTTCTCTGTTCTCATAAATACAAAAAGTTCTTTGATGGTAAAGTCAGATGTCATTATCTTGACCAATCCTACAAATGAAGGATCTAATCAAGACTACAAGGAAGATAAGAGCTTTTGAAATGCATAAGCTAATTTTCGCAAGAGTCTAAACTGCATGATGCTCCTAGCCCACATGAGCTTAAAAGATGAATGCAAAACAAAACAAAAAAAAAAAAAAAAAAAAAAAAAAAAAAAAAAAAACTGAACAATGTTATGACTTGATCCCTTTTCTTCAAGGGTACGTAGGCAACTTAAAGAACACATTAAGTTCATTCCTTTCAAACAAAAAGAAAGTGTCACAAATATTGAAGCACAACAATACAAATTGAAGAAATTCATCACTATTGGGGGCAACAAAGCAAATTGAAGATGTGCATCGTTATGAATGGGATGCTACAAGTTGGATGAGTAAAAAAAAAAACTTCATTCCTCCAAGTTTGATGTCTCGCTCGTCTCAAGTTCGGTGTTCCGTTCACCTCAAGTTTTGGTTCTCATTCTTCAAGTTTCGAAGGTTGTTCTCTCAGCTGCTGCTCCGTTGAGGTTCTCCTTCATCAAGTTCGATGGTGGTTCTCTTATCTGCTGCATTCCGTCGAGGTTCTTCTCCACGCTCGAAGGTGGTTCTCTGTGGTGGTTCTCCTTCTTCAAGTTCGAAGGTTCTCTACTGTGGTTCTCCTTTTCTAAGTTCGAGGGTTCTCCACTGTGGTTCCCCTTCTCCAAGCTTGAGGGTTCTTCACTGTGGTTTTCCTTCTTCAAATTTTGAAGGTGGTTCTCTCTGTTGTTCCTTCTTTCCAAGTTCGAAGGTTCTCTGCTGTAGTTCTCCTTTTTAAGTTCGAAGGTCCTTTGTTGTCGTCGTTCCTTCCTCAAACTTTGAAGGTTCTCCATCGTTCTAGTTCCTTCTTCAAGTTGAAAGGATTTGTGATGAATTCCACCTGGATAAAAAGATGATCACTTCCAAAGGTAAGATGCGTGTGGGCAAGTGATCAGCCTACTGATGACATGCAAAAATGTCATCATTTTCCTATTAATTATAGCTAGTTTTACGCTTGAATTGTGTTCTTTAATGCTATTTTATGTTTAAATTTCAGAAAACCGAGTCAAAGAAGAAAAATCAGAACTTTGAGAGATTTTAGATGATTTTGGAGGCTTTTGGAGCAATTTGAAGAATTACATTGAAGACCCAAATACAAAAAGCCAAGAAGAATGAGTTAGAAGCCCAAATTCATGAATTTCAAGTTTTTAATTATCAAGTTGGGTCAAGAAAAGTGCCCAAAATCCATTGCATGAAGTATTTGGGCCAAAAGAAAGTTGGAGGCCCAAAAATGGAGTCAAAATCGGGCCATTATTGAAGATTCAGGGCCTAGCGTCGAGACGCTAAGCCTGGAGCGTCCCGACGCTAGGCAGCCGCGTGGAAAGTTCTAGAATCGCGATAGCATCGCGACGCTGTCTATGTAGCGTCTCGACGCTGCAACGTCTTGGAGCCCAAGAAAAGATGACGTCAGAGCGTCGCGACGCTGTGACGTAGCGTCTCGACGCTACGCCTGCTGGGAGCCTATAAAAGGGGCCATTTGCATCCAAGTTTTGTGTGCCAATTTGTGGGTTTTCACCCCATTCTAGAATCCACACTAAAATTGGGGATTTTTGGGAGAGTTTTGGAGCTTTGTTGAAGATCTTTGGAGCTCGGGATCGATGGAGGTCGACGCGGGATCGAGGAGATCGACACTTTTATGAGCATTTCTCTTCCCTTTTCCTTTATGTTTTAGTTTCTAGAATTGTTGTGATTAGGAATTATTGAATTTTAGTGATTATGAGTAGTAAATTCCTAAATTCTATGAGATTGATTTAGATGTTGAACCTTTGCTTGATTAATGAATTTATTTGGTTTAATTGTCATTATTGTTCATTTGTGCATTTTGTCCGTAATGCTTTTAATCAACTGATCACTGATTAAATGAATCGTTACTAAGTGGAAACTCGACGGAGAGAAGCTTAGACTAGAACTGAATGCATGACTAACGCTTATTTACCCGGGTGACACGGGATAGAATAAATAACGTTAGAGGTTGTACTGAAGGGTCGTAATGCCATGCTAAGTAAATAAAGATGAGACTGAAAGGAGATTCTTTATTGAAAGGTATGAGATAGGAGGAGACCGACAGGAGAGTCCTTGTCATTAGGCTTCTAGACTTATGAATCAAATGATTAGTTAATCCACATTAGTTAATTGATTAAGCATTAAAGGTCCAATTGATTAAATCAACCCCTCTAAGAATTATCCCACCAAATTGTGTCTCCATTTATCTTTTGCTTTTTAAATTAGCTTTATGTCTATTTTATCTTTTTGGCATTAGATTTTGTTCTCTAAATAAAGCTAAGCAAGATTATTCGTGGTAATTAATTGAATAAATCCAATCCCTGTGGAGACGATACTCTATACTCAAAATCACTATATTACTTGTGACCACCCGTACGCTTGCGGTAAGCGACCAACACCTACATTTCGCCTAAATCAGGGGATGATCACTTCCTGAGATGAAGCACAAGAGTGGGCAAGTGGACGACCTCGCTTCATCTTCAAATTCGGCGGCGGTTGACGGTCTCGCTTCATCTTGAAAGTCGGCAGGGGTTGACTGTCTCGCTTCATCTTGAAAGTCGGCAGTGGTTGATGGCTTCGACCTCGCTTCATCTTCAAGGTTGGCGGTTGACAGCTTTGACCTCGCTTAATCTTCAAGGTTGGCGATTGACAGCTTCGAACTCGCTTCATCTTCAAAGGTTGGCGGTTGACGGCTTTGACCTCGCTTCTTCTTCATAGGTTGGCAGTTGATGGCTTCAACCTCGCTTCACCGTAATCGTTGGCGTTTGACAGCTTCAACCTCGCTTCATCTTCAAGGTTGGTGTTTGACGGCTTCGGCCTCGCTTCATCTTCAAGGTTGGTGTTTGACGGCTTCGGCCTCGCTTCATCTTCAAGGTTGGCGTTTGACGACTTTGACCTCGTTTCATCTTCAAGGTCGGCGTTTGACCGCTTGGACCTCACTTCATCTTTAAGGTTGGCAGTTGAGGGCTTCGAACTCGCTTCATCTTCAACGTTGGCGTTTGACGACTTTGACCTCGTTTCATCTTCAAGGTCGGTGTTTGACCGCTTGGACCTCGCTTCATCTTCAAGGTTGGCAGTTGATGGTTTCGACCTCGCTTCATCTTCAAGGTTGGCGTTTGACGGCTTCGGCCTTGCTTCATCTTCAAATGTTGGCGGTTGAGGGCTTCGTCCTTGCTTCATCTTCAAGGTTGGCGGTTGACGGCTTCGGCCTTGTTTCATCTTCAAAGTTTGCGGCCGTTGAAGGACTCGTTTGATCTTCAAAGCTGACCGCAGTTGACGGGCTCGCTTCATCTTCAACTTCAAAGTTGGCAGAAGTTGACGGGCTCGCTTCATCACGACCTCACTTCATCTTCAAAGTTGGCGGCAATCGACGGGCTCGCTTCATCTTCAAAATTGGCAAAATTGGTAGTTGAAACATGTTAGTTGAACAAAAAAAAGAAAGAGTAAAGAAACAAAAAAATAAAAAAAAAAGAAGTTTAAAATATAAAAAAAAATTAAAAAAAAAAGAAAGAAAAGACGGCAATATAAAAGAAAAAAAAGGGGTTGGATTTCAAACAAATAAAATAAAAAAGGAAAAAGGAAACTTAAAAAAACAAATAATTAAAAAAAACAACAAAAAAGAAAAAATAACAGAAAGTTAAAAGAAAATAACAAAATAAAAATTAAAAAAAAAATACACATGTTTTCACTTAAAAAGGGAAAATAGAATTTAAAAAAAAAAAAAATCTTTAAAGAAAAAGGAGTACACTGAACAAAAAAATAAATAAATAACTAAAGAAAGTTTAAAAAAAAAAAAAAAAAAAAAAAACTAAATTAGAAAGTTAAAAAAAAAAAAAAAAAAAAAAAAAAGAAGAGAAAAAGAACTTCACGTTTCCCGAGCAAAGAAAAAAAAGAAAAAAAACTAAGAAAATCCTTATAAAAAAGGGAAAACAATTAGTGCCCCCTCTTTCTCTCTCTCAGTGCCTCCTTCCCTCTCCATCCATTCTCTCCCTCTCTCTGTCTCCTCTCTCTCACAGTCTCTCTTTCTAATTCTTTTCTTCCTCGGCCGTGAGTATCCCCAATTTCTCCCGCCGCACCCAAGCCACCTCCTCCGACGTTTTTCCTCCAGCTAAGGCACGCAGCTCCGGTGAACGACGTGCAGCGGAAGCTTCAAACCAAACAGCCCGCAACCCCCTCTCGATTTTTCTTCTCCGACGGTGGGTCACGACAAACACAAAAGGCAGCGGTGAACCATGGGTCTGACGGCCGGCTCATGAACGTCCCTCTTCACCTCCGGTAAAGTCTAGCGGCCATTGAAAAAAGATTGAAGCTGAAAAAAAAAAAACTTGGAGTCGAACATCAAGAAGAAGAAAAGAAAAGAAAAAAAAGAAAGAAAATTGATTGAATTTGAAAAAAAACAAAGGACGGCAACTTGAAATTCCAGAAGAAAAAAATGGTCATCTATGTTCTGCCCCCTGAAAAACCCATGTTGTGCCCATATATATAACAAGAAGAATTTTGGTTAGGATTTTTGCCAAAAACTTGGAAGATCTCATATTTAAAATTTGATTTGCATCACAGCAACATACAAAATTTGTTTGGTGGAATCTAATTTTAGCAAGTACTCCAATTTAAAATCTTTGTGAGATTCAATTTGCACCTTAAATCAAATTTTTGTTGCAATTCCAAATCTTAAACCAATTTTTTTTTTTTTTTTATATAAAACCCAAAATTTCAATATCGGAGAATATTCGATTTCAAGGCTTAGAATACTCCCAATTCTATTTCAAGTTGAATTTGTCCCAATTCTGATCCAAAATTGAGTGAAAAGGATCCAATTCGAGAAGTATTCAAATCCAATCCCAAGTCCAAGTCAAAATTGAAAATTTACCTCAAATTAAAATTGGGGCGAAATTATTAAAAAAAAAAAAAAAAAAAAAAAGAAAAGGCGAAATCTAAAATTTCTCCCAAAATTGGGTAAGATCAAATTCACAATTTATCCCAACCTCAAAGCCAAAATTCAAGTGGACTCCAAATTCTATTCCAAATGCAAGTTAAAATTGGGAAGAATTTTGTCTCAAATCAAAATTTGGTCATAAACCAAATTTTATCTCAAATCAAATTTGACCAAAGTCCAAACTCAAATTTTTACCGAGCTAAAATTGAGTAGAATTTTTACTTCAAATCAAAATTTGGATATAATCCAAAATTTTATCCCAAAATAAGGTTGATTTAAGTCCTCAGTTCAAATTATGTTTCAAATTCAAGTTCATAATTTGGAATTTTATATCAAATCAAAATTTGGGCATACTCCAAATTTAATTCCTAACCAAAATTTGGCCAAAATTCAAACTTTGAATTCTATTCCAAATTCAAAAAAAAAAAAAAAAGAATTTAAGTTTTATGCGGAGCCAATTCATGGTAAATTTCAAATTTTTACCTCAAATCCAAAACTTACCCAAAGTAAGATTGAACTAGAATTCAAATTTAATTCCAAGTTCAAACTAAGCCTGAAAATAACCTCAAATTCTGCTTCCAGTTCAAATAAAAATTGGGGTAGTCAAAATTACGAAGGAAAAGAAATTATTGCCAAGTCAACTTTTTTTTTAGATTCACTCATGCCTATTTGTGCATAAATCTCGAAAAGGGGGCATTTGTTGGCATAGAAATTTTTTCTCAAATAATTGTCTAAGTTCATGAAATGAAAAATATGTTAATTTCATGAAATAGATTGAATTGTGTTCAATTTAAACCCAAATTCATTATGGTAATTAGGCCAGAAGCCCAAAATTTCAAACCCAAGCCCATTGGGCCTGAAGCCCAAAATTTCAAGCTCAAGCCCGTGAATGGGCCCAAATGCAACCAAGCCCAAGCCCAAGCCCACGAAGGCCTTTGAAAAACTCTATAAATAGGAGGCATGGTCTCTCATTTGGGAGAGGGCAGAAAGAAGGGAAGAAGAACAAAATCAGGAAGCTCTCAAAAGACTCTGAATATTGAAGCTCCTCCTGCAAAACCGAAGATCGAAGCTCAGATCCTCTTCAAATCCAGCTGCAGAACTGAAGAACGAGACTCAGATCATCTTCAAATCCAACTACAGAACTGAAGAACGAGGTTCGGATCATCTCCAAATCTTGTTGCAGAATTGAAGAACAAAACTCAAATCATCTTCAAATCCTACTGCATAACTGAAGATCGAAGTTTAGATCCTCTTCAAATCCTTCTGCAGAATCAAAGATTGAAGCTCAAATCCTCTTCAAGTTCTGCTGCAAAACTGAAGGTCGAAGCTCAGATTCTCTCTAAATCTTACTACAAGACCTATTGAAGCTCAAGGCCTCCTACGGATCTGAAGAATGAAGTCTACCTCAATCCATCCAGAAGAACTCGAATCCTTCTGAAGAACGAACCTTCAAGACTCTGAAAGACTAAAGCTTCTTGAAGACTTCCAGAAGATCAAAATATTCCTTGAAGCTCATGAAGCTCTTGATACAACTTCAATCTCAAGAACAAGCTGCAAAGCCCTTGAGACAACTCCAATCTCGAGAACAAGCTGCAAAGCCTTTGAGACAACTCCAATCTCGAGAACAAGCTGCAACGCCCTTGAGACAACTCCAATCTCAAGAACAAGCTGCAAAGCCCTTGAGACAACTCCAATCTCAAGAACAAGCTACAATGCCCTTGAGACAACTCCAATCTCAAGAACAAGTTGTGAAGCCCTTGAGATGACTCCAATCTCAAGATCAAGCTGCAAAGCCCTTGAGACGACTTCAAATTCAAGAACAAGCGTTTCAACCCTCGAGTGAAACACACACACACATGAGAGAGAATCAGAGGATTATGTATTAGAGATTGTCACTCACACACATATAATATCAATACAAATCAAGTTTATTCCACGTGCACCATTCATTTGAAGTTACGTGTGAACAATGACAAGTAAAAAAATCACTACATGTGGCAACCAAAAGATTATTGACAACAAAAGGATTGAAATTAGTGTGTGAGCTCGCTAGTTATCCCTCATCTGACAATTAGGAGAATCATTGAAGGAAATTCATCTCTCTCAAGGGACAATCAAGAGATCAATGCCACCATCAAGTTTCAATTCTTGGCTAAAATTCAGCAGAGATTCTCGTGAATGGAATCATCTTTATGATTTAAACAAATCCAACCTTGATAGCCGCTAATGAAAATAATTTTGCTACTACTGTTTCCATTTCATTTCTTATTCATTTATTCCTTTTTTGTATTTGCTCTTGACTAGTTTCTTGTATATATTATGTTATAAACGTTTTGTGTTGAGCAAGATAATGAATACTCACTTAGAAGTCATTCATTCAAAATTCATTCTCAGCTATTATCTCCTCTTTTATGGTATCATAGCCCATGAAACCCAAACGGATATTCGGTCAAAATGGGATCCGGTCCAAGAATGGTGAACCCAAAGAGGCACAATCTTAAGGGGGCATGTTGAGGATCCCACATTGAAAAGATTATTGGAGACCTCAAAATTTATGTAACGCCCTAGGTTTTCCAACCTCTAGCCTTGAGACACTACTACCACTCTAAACCCTTAACCACGGAACTAAACCACTTTAAACTGAATGTACCGAAAATTTCGGCAGCATAACAGCGTAAAATGGCCAGAACCAAAATTTTTTCAACACTTGATAAGCAACAAAAACACTTCTAAACATTGATGTGGACTTTTCCTATCGCAAGCGCACGGATCAAGTAATAATATAGTGATTGTGAAATCGAATGTCGTCCTCTGGATTGGATGTTTAAGTTAAATTAACTACCATGAATATTCTTGCTCAATTTTATTTAGGGACAGAAAAGTAGTGAGTTTTAGAAAATTAAAGCGATGCAAATAAACGATGGAGATTCAATTGAAAGAACAATTAGGGAATTGATTTCGTCAATTTAGTCTAGGATTGATTTTAGGGAATAAATTATAACGCACAATGGTTTTATGAGTCTAAGAACCTTTAATCACAACTACCTCTCCCAAGTATAATTGATTCTCATGCATATTAACTAACTTGATATCTCTATCTAAGTTCATTAACATGCAAGGCATTTAGTCCTTTTTGACCAATTCTAAAGTTACTCTAAATTCCGTCACGAGTTTAGAATTTCTACTTTAGTCATGCAATCTTAATTAAGTCTACGCTAAATCCCCTCTCCCGAGCAAGACTCAACACTTAGATCATTCAACTAGTGGCCAATTAGTTGAAAGCATTAAATTAAGAATGCAAACATAAAATAATTGCACAATTCATCCCATAAATCAATCCATAAACTTAAAAGACTACATCAATCCCTAAGTAACAAGCTTAGCTACTCATACATGGCGTTACAAGATAAACTAAGCATGAAAAAGCCATAAATCTAACTAAAGATATGGGAAAGGAAGGAAAACGCTAGAAGTCGTTGAAACCGGCACGTCCCCATCATGATCTTGAAGGGATAAAAGCCCTTACGCAGCGGAAGAATTTCACAGAACCAAACACTGTATTCAAAATTGTTTTAAATACCAATACAGAGGCAAATAATCACAGCAGTAAAATTCACAATAAAACTACTGAATAGGTTATTAAACATGCTTTATAGGGAATTATAAATCCTCTAGATTTAATCTAAAGGGGATCCTAACGATCCTAGATCGAGAACTACTTACTATAAGATGCGTTCTTGATCGTTTCGCCTTTTCTCCAACGGAATGCAGAAAATTCAGCAACCTCCAGGGTTTGATTTTGCTGGGTTTTGAGGACACAACCACAAAATCTTCACCAATATTCTCACAAGGAACAATGCGCTGATTGCTTGTGGGAGCAAGTGAAATTCTAGGGAATTTTCTTTTTGGTCTCTGTATTCTAGAGAGAAAACGTAGAGAACACCGTAACTGTCAGAGAGAGTTTTCGAGAGAGTGATCGTGAGAGTGAGAGTCTAACCCTAACTAAAGAGGTGAGTTTCCGTAAAATAACAAAACTCCCTCCTAATTTCCCTCTCAATCATGCGTTATCCTAGGTTAATGGGGAGACTACATCAGTTAAAATAACTGATGAATAATCAAATCAAATTAATAATTAATTTAATTAAATTAAATTAACATTTAATTTAACCACTTTTATATAAAACAATTTTATATAAATTAAACCACATAACCTATAGTTGTAATGTAGTTCAACTAAATCAAATTTAATTAAACTAAATTAAAACAATAATTAATTAATTCTCTAATTAATTAATTTTATAATTAAATATCACATATTTAATTACATTTTTCTCTCAAATAAACTATAGTATTAATGTACATCACATGTGTATTAATTATAAGCTATAGTTCTAATATGAATCCAATTCATATTTTAAATTTAACACTCGAACACCTTCGAATATCCAATTCCCTTAGAAATTTACCTCAACGCCCTTAGTGAGCTACCGGTGGGACCTAATGGACCTACAGATCAGAAGCTCCAACGATATGAGATTAATTGGCTAAACTCATTAACCAAATTAATCAATATTCGTTAACTGTGGTTCACTCCACTAAAGAACCACAGCTGCACTCTTCTCACTGCAGATATATTTTTGTGTCCACGGATATCGACCATCAACGGCAAGTTAGCCTTTCACGTGTGTTCGTATCCCAGCTAGGTCAAATTACCGTTTTACCCCTGGGCTATCTCTTCATCCTTAAGTACCAGTGCTCCTCTAATGAACAACCTGTTTGAAGTCCAACCAACAAACAGAAGTCCCTCTCGTGCCATAGAGAGGGCAGGGCCCATTGTTCAAGACCCGGAGACACCACTTAAGGGAACACACCTCTACTTACCCTAAAGATGGGAAGGAGTGAATTCCATCTTGTAAGACTATGTTCCCAGCTCCCCACTCGGTTTTGTCCCCAAAATGGTAGGCTTATTGAGTCGGCGAATAGGCCACTCTCAACCGTACAAATCAAAGGACAATGCCTCATGGACAGGAGTCCATAATCCACTCAGGATTAAGGCCAAGTTGACTAGGTCATCCTAGTGAAATAGAAACCGAGCTAACTAACTGTGTTACAGTTAGTGGTTAACTATTTCACGGTCCGGTTTTGTGCAAACTCATTGCACAGGATACCCCCACTCACATGTCAACTACATGAACGCGTTGGATCATTACGTTTGTATCAATATACAACGCGGGCCGTATCCATAGTGTCACCAGGATAAGGTACCCAGCCTAATCCATATACTATAGACCCTTTAGGCTAAAACTTGAACATTGATCCCCATATGTCCCTACATACTAGTTCAAGTCTCATTCTATTAGCCTTGGATGTTTAGTTTATTGGATTAAGGTTAATAAGACAAGATATAATACAAACATAAATAATACATCACTTTTATTAATGTTCGGTCAAATGTACATTTACTATCTACGAGTTTTACGAGTTTTAGGGCATAAAACCCAACAGATCTCCACGCCTCCAAGCTAGGTTCCCGCTCCGTGGCCTTGCTTCAACTCCCACAGAAGGTCTCTAGTCGAAATTAGGGCTAAAATCTCTAAAATTGGACTCCCCTCATCAGTAGCTCAAAAAGAAGAATTTATAGGAAATTTACCGATAGCGTCGCGACGCTGTAGGCATAGCGTCGTGACGCTGTGCTTTTGTCGCGTCTTCTAAATATGGAAAAAACCGAGAGCGTCGAGATGCGCTTGTCACAGCGTCTCGACGCTGTGACCTCTACCGTCCAAATCGATTAAGGAATCTTGTAGTGTCGAGACGCCACAAGGCTAGCGTCGAGACGCTACCTCTCGGCCAAGCCCACTTCTAGAAGCTTCCAACTTGATTCTTTTCGGCTCCTTAGCTTCTTTCGGCATCCCGAACACTCGATCAATTCCAAATTCTCGATTTAGCTCAAAATAACAATTTCCTACAAAATAAACATAAAGTACAATAAAGTGGCTACGAATTACTCAAAGACTAACTAAAATAAATAGGGAAAAATAGCTAGTTATGCTCGTTATCAAACAACCCCAAACTTCAGCTTTTGCTAGTCCTCGAGCAAACTAAAAATCAAGCATAGGTTGAAGAGTAGATGCAACAAACATGACTCAAACCTCAAGGCTCACAAGTCAAAAATCAAGCAATCAAGAGACATGCACATAAGGCCCAATGAAGGAGACAAATCAAAGGTTTTCCAAAATTAACTTGCATAAGTGAGATCTAACTTAGGTAGACTAGACTCTAATAGCTCGGGATTGTATTACTAAACTCTCAACTCATCTTCCCTCTACACTAGCACTAAGGATTTACTAATGAGTCAATGGAACAAATTAGTTTGTTTTCATCCATACCTAGGTGCTTCAAATTGAAAATTAAATCAAGCATTTATAAGTTGCACTAGCTTTCACACACCTATTGCAGGGACCCATAATCCATACTTAGGTGCTTCAAATTGAAAATTAAATCATGCTCTGCAATACACATGATTTCCGCGTCATGCTTCGCTAATACATGATTTCCGCGTCATGCTCCGCTAATTACATGATTACGGCGTCATGCTCCGCACCTACCCCACATGAATTCTGCGCCATGTGTTGCGCCACTCTTACGTGATTTTTGCGTCACGCTCCGCTACACATGAATTCTATGTTGGGTTTTATGTCCTAAAACTCGTAGATAGTAAATGAAACAAATTAATCGATCTCAATAAAGCGTTATTTGAGTAATTCAGTAATTTGGTTATTGAATAATTGAGTTTGCATTAATAAACCCTAAATCCAATAAACTAAGATCCAAGATTGTTTAAATGAAACTTGGACTAGTATGTGGGGACATACGGGGATCGATGTCCAAGTAACAACCTAAAAGGTCTATAGTATAGGGATAAGGCTGGGTACCTTATCCTGGTGACACTATGTGATACAGCCCACCTTGTATTTGAAACAGATGCAATGATCCAAAGCATCCATGTAGGAGACATGCGGGTGGGGGTATCCTATGCAATGAGTTTGCATAAGACCGGACCGCGAAATAGTAACCACTAGATGTAATGTCGTTAACTAGTTTAGGTTTCTATTTCAATAGGATGACCTAGGCAACTCAATCTCAATGCTGAGTCTGTTATGAACCCCTTTCAGGAGGGATTGTCCTTAGATTTGTATGGGTGAGAGTGGCCAGTTTGCCGACTCAATAATTCTACCATTTCAGGGGCAAGACCGAATGGGGGCTGGGAACATAACAGTACAAGATGGAATTCACTTCTTCCTCTATTGGGGTAAGTAGATGTGTGTTCCCTTAAAGGCTGATTCCGGGGCTTGAATAAAGGCGCGCCATCCTCTCCTGGCCCGAGAGGAACTCCTGTTTAGTGGTTGGACCCTAAACAACTTGTTCATTAGAGGAATCAGTGGTACTTAAGGAACCAGAGGTAACCCAGAGGCAAAACAGTAATTTGACCCAGTTGGTGTTACGAACACACGTGAAGGATTGACTTACTACATTGGTCAATATCCATGGACACAAAAATATTCTACAGTGAGAAGAGTGCAGTTGTGGGTCTTTAGTGGAGTGACCCACAGTCAACGAATGTTGACTAACTTGGTTAATGAGTTTGGCCAATTAGTCTTGTATCGTTGGAGCTTCTGATCTGTAGGTCCATTAGGTCCCACTGGTAGCTCGTAAAGAGACTTGTGGCAATTAAGTATAAATTATAAATTGAAAGTGTTCAATTTATTTGGGGAATCGTATAATGTATATTGATGCATTATAATATAAAGTTTATGAAACTTTATAATATAATTTTTGAATTAATTTCAAAAATTAATTCTTGAGAGAAAATATTTGAAAGAGTTCAAATAAATTTAATATGAATTGGATTCATATTAATTTTAATAAAATCCCTAAGATTAAATATATGATATTTAATTGGGTAATTAATTAATTATGGAATTAATTAATTATTTATTAAAATTAGAGACTTTTTCCTATTAGGAAAGAAAATATTTGAAAGAGTTCAAATAAATTTAATATGAATTGGATTCATATTAATTTTAATTTTAATAAAATCCCTAAGATTAAATATATGATATTTAATTGGGAAATTAATTAATTATGGAATTAATTAATTATTTATTAAAATTAGAGACTTTTTCCTATTAGGAAAAGGTCTTCCTTTTCCTATTAGGAAAAAGGTCTTGGCCTTTACTGAAGGATTAAAATTCCTTTTGGCAGCGGAAGCAATCAAGAACAATCTCGTTTTTAATTTCAGTTTTTCGGAAAAACCGATATGTTGGCAAATCAAATTATAGAAACAATTTCTAAATTAAACGATTTGATTAAGCATGCTGGGAAAAATTAGATCTAAAAACTTATTTAGATCTAGAAAACTTACTTGATTCAAAGAATACTGCACAATGCTCCAAGAACACCACCACGTCGGATCACCCGCTATGACTCTTGGGGCTCGAGATAGGCTTGTGGGAACCCGTAGTCTTGGAGAAGGGAAAAGAATTTTACAGCAGAAAACTTTCTGTAAAAACTTGAGAGAATACGTGAGGGAAAAAAGAGAGAACTCTAGGGAGATCGTTTTCTGTAAAACAATCGAAAAAAACACCAAGAAGCCTCTAACCCCCACCTACACGTACGACAAAGATGGGAAGGGAGTTACCATAACTTCCCTAATCAATCTTAGCCATTGATTGGATCAACATGATCCTGACCGTCAATCAATTAAATAATAATAATTTAATTAATTAATTTATTATAATTAATTTAATTAAATCAATATTAATTAAGTCAATTATAATATAAAGTATTTAATTCAATTTGAATCATATTCAATTGAATTAAATTGGCCATTCAATTAATCTCATTTATTGAATCCATATTAATTAAATTTCAAATATTTAATTAATTTTTATAATTGAATCATATTCAATTTTATCTCTCTCATTTAACCTATAGTTTTAATGTGCATCATAATGAACATTAATATAAACTATAGTATTAATTTGATTAAACCATATTTAACCAAATTAAATTAAATTAAATTAATTAATTCCCAATTAATTAATTCATGAATTTAACCAAATATCACATATTTAATTAAATTCATAATTCTCTCATTAATTAATTTTGAATCATATCCAAAATTAATTTTATTATAAAGTTTAATTCAATAATTAAACCTATACTATAATGTATCTTCATACATTATATTAATTGTATCAAAATACAATTAACTTAAATTCCCTTTAATATCAAGACTATATTATCTCAGAACCCGTTATGAGCTAGCAGGTGGACCTAATGGACCTACAGATCAGAAGCTCCAACGATACGAGATTGATCAGCTAAACTCATTAACCGAGTCAATCAACATTCGTTAACTGTGGGTCACTCCACTAAAGACCCACAGCTGCACTCTTCTCACTCTAGAATATTTCTGTGTCCACGGATATCGACCAATGCAGTAAGTCAATCCTTCACGTGTGTTCGTAACACCAGCTGGGTCAAATTACCGTTTTACCCCTGGATTACCTCTGGATCCTTAAGTACCACTGATCCCTCTAATGAACAGCCTGTTTAGGGTCCAACCACTAAACAGAAATTTCTCCCGGGCCAGGAGAGGACAGCGCGCTTTTGTTCAAGCCCCGGAATCAGCTCTTAAGGGAACACACATCTACTTGCCCCAATAGGG
The DNA here is from genome assembly GCA_017139565.1 of Luffa aegyptiaca. Lineage (NCBI taxonomy): Eukaryota > Viridiplantae > Streptophyta > Magnoliopsida > Cucurbitales > Cucurbitaceae > Luffa > Luffa aegyptiaca. Next base: position 28,646,780 of record CM029403.1, read on the forward strand.
GAAGGAGTGAATTCCATGTTGTACTGTTATGTTCCCAGCCCCCATTCGGTCTTGCCCCTGAAATGGTAGGAATATTGAGTCGGCGAACTGGCCACTCTCACCCATACAAATCTAAGGACAATCCCTCCTGAAAAGGAGTTCATAACAGACTCAGGATTGAGATTGAGTTACCTAGGTCATCCTATTGAAATAGAAACCTAGACTAGTTAACGGCGTTACATCTAGTGGTTACTATTTAGCGGTCCGGTCTTATGCAAACTCATTGCATAGGATACCCCCACCCGCATGTCTCCTACATGGATGCTTTGGATCATTGCATCTGTATTGGATACAAGGTGGGCCGTATCACATAGTATCACCAGGATAAGGTACCCAGCCTTATCCCTATACTATAGACCATTTAGGTTGTTACTTGAACACTGATCCCCGTATGTCCCTACATACTAGTCCAAGTTTCATTTAAACAACCTTGGATCTTAGTTTATTGGATTTAGGGTTTATTAATGCAAACTCGATTTATTCAATAACCAAATTACTGAATCACTCAAATAACGACTTATTGAGATCGATTAATTTGTTTCATTTACTATCTACGAGTTTTAGGGCATAAAACCCAACATTTACTATATATAGGACCCCTGGGGTGGGGTGAAAGGCATCCCATTCATTCTTCTACTCTCAGAGAATTCCCCTCAAGGCTTCCTCTAGACTCCCACCAGTCTCCTACCTCTAGAAGTCTCAGAGTCATACCGGTGTAGCCATAGTGGTGGTGTTCGCTCTAGTTCGTGATTAATTCACAAGCAGTTGGTGAATTTAATTTGAGTCGTCAACGAGAGTAAGTAATTTGTTACTTTATAAATTAGATTTAGATCTAATATTTTTGTATGCTTAGCCTTAATATATATTTAGAATAGTTCTAATATTATTGCCAATGTATTGGTATTTTAGATTAAACAAAATTAATTACGAATCGGTCCCAATCACGCTTCCGCTTTACGGAATTACGGAATTCCAATCTTTCAATTGGTATCAGAGCCGATCGTAGATCTAATTTTGTTTCTCTAAAATTTGCATTGGCTATTGGCGGGATTGATTAATGCATAATGTATGTATGGTTTGCATTGAACTGTTTAGGTTAATTTTATGGCCATAGATTCTACTGTTTTTATGTGATTTGATCATGTAAGGGCCCGGTGTTTCGGGTTTTTATGTAAAATCGAGTCCTATGTAAGTCCGGGTCTAGAATAGGTTTTTTATGAGATAAAAATCGGAGAAATCGCGACGCTGTGACGATTACAGCACGCGTTAAGGATTCGCAACAGGACGGTTCAAGGCGGTTGGGCAGTCCAGTTCACGCGGACTGGCTGGGCTGGGACCGATTTTGTCCGGTTCAGCTGGAATTTGGCTCGGTTCGTGGTTTTCGTAGCTGGTTCGAAGTGGTTCGGGTTGGTTCGGGCGATCTAGACCAGTATTTAGAGCTGCAGAAGGACTTTTAAGATAGAATTTAGCTATAATTATTGTAATTTATGCTTTATTTTATCCTAGGGGCCAAAATTAACCGGTTCAATTGCTATTTATTTGCTTTATGGATGTCATATAGCTTAAATTCCCACCATAGGTTAAGCAAGTTTTCATGCATATTTATGTTATAATTGTTATAATGTATGGTAATTATGCATGAATTTAATTTCATGAGTTATTTAATATAATCGTTATATTAAATATATGAAATTGGTGAAGCATGATGCATGACATTAATTTAGCTAAATATAATTGTCATATTTTATTAATGTAGCATGCATGCTTAGGATTATTTTCATGAGTATTAATATAATTAGTTATATTATGAATGAAAATAATCAATATATATCAATGCTTGTTTTCATGTATGATTTAATATAAAATGTTATATTAATTAAATGAAAATGGAATAGCATTGAGCATGACATTAATTAGATTAATATAAGAGTTATATTATATTAATGTCAAATTTCATGTAATTTAATTTCGTGGATGTTTAATTAATATAATCGATATTAATTAAATGAAATTGAAATTGCATGAAGGATGACACCACCTTAGATTAATATAATCGTTATATTATCGTTCTCGGCGTCATAATAATATGGTGTTTAATAATTAGAATATGATTGTTATTTTTCCAACACCATAGAAGCATGTTATAGGGCTAATCATTAAAATTTTATAATAAGTTATAAAATTGATTAGAAACCATCAACCTATAACAAAGAGTTGCATGCAAACATAGGACCTTAGGTTAAAATGAATTAATTTTATAATGTTTAAAATTAATTAGACCTAAGTTCATTATAATTCTAATAGGATTAGAATTATTTTCTTACATAGAATTAAAAATAGTTTTAATTGACTAAGTAGGAAAAACATTACTATGATTATAAGGGAACTCCACCGGTTAAGTTTTGTCTAAGGCTGGGGGTACTTAAGATGACGGTTTACGGAACACCTCCTACCTGGGAACTAACCCGGAATACCGAAGTTGAATTAATCATAGTTAAATGTTAGCATGCAATGACACTAGGTTTATTAAAAGAGTTTAATTCACCTAGATCTTTAGAGTAAAGAGTTTGCATTACTATGGTTATAACGGAACTCTCCCGATGAAGTTTTGTCTAAGGTTGGAGGTACTTAAGATGACGGTTTACGGAACACCTGCTACCTGGGAACTGACTCAGAACTTGAGTTGAATTAACCATAGTTATGTTAGCATGCAATGTCACTAGGTCAATTAAAAGAGTTTAATTCACCTAGATCTTTAGAGTAAAGATTTATCATAACTATTGGTTATAAGGGAACTCTATCGATAAAGTTCTGTCTAAGGCTGGAGGTACTTAAGATGACGGTTTACGGAACACCTGCTACCTGGGAACTGAGCCGGAACTTGAGTTGAATTAACCATAGTTATATTAGCATGCAATGTCTCTAGGTAATTAAAAGTGTTTAATCCACCTAGACATTAGAGAAAAGACCTATATATATATAAAAGTTATATACAGGCATAGACTTAGATAGATTCACTTAGCCGGAATTTACCTAAGTAATAGACCCTATAATTATAAAAATACTTAGTGGGAGGAAATATATCAAGTTTTGCTCTCACGTCCTCAAAAGTTCACAACGTGAGGTTCATGCTTGGCCTCGAGTCACCCTGGGAGTGACCCCCTACGGATGGTGTTTGCACGGATTAATATCAAGGTGAATGAGGGAGTATTTTATAGTAAGTGGGAGCAGGACACGTGTCAACGTATCCTACGGTTTCCTCCATTAGGTTGCACCGTGAGATCCCCACGATCTGCCTGCAAGTCGCCCTGGGAGCGATCACCCTACGGAGGGCTTGATCATGGGAATCGGAACAAAGCAAACTCCAGAAATGGATAGGGTTTCTTAGGTTCATTTCCAACTTTGACTTTCCCTACGGTAGCATTGTTGGGACCGACCTCGGAAATCTGAAAAATGGAGGGTCACACTTACAGGAAATTGTTAAGGTGTTAATAATTTCCTGACCGAAAAAACGGTAGCTAAGAACTATTGGAGTATGAGTTATTCCGAGAATAGGGATTGATTGAGATTGTCTCAATTCAGAGGAGGAGTAGCTGACTACCCTACGGTAGCTGTTGTTCTAAACCTCTGAAGTATCGTTGCAAAATGAATGTTTATTCTATGGGTCGATCATTACTTTTGCTAAATTGATTGGATTAAAATAATAATAATATTTTGTGTAATGGATTAATGCAACAATACTTATTAAGTTAATTTGTTTGTTCTCAGTAATGAAACGTTCTTTGTATGCCTCGAATAATGGCAACTACAAAACTGATATTTCTAATACAACTAAGAAAATGAACTTAAACATTAATTGCGTGGAATTGGTCTTAAATGAGGACGCCACATGTCTAATTCATCTGAAATTGTTCATGATGAATATGACATAACTGCTTAGCTCATCTCAATGAAAATAAATTTGATTTATTGGTCATTGAAACGTGTATAGTGGAAAATGATGATACAGCCCGGATCCTTGATTCAGGTGCCACTCATCACGTATGCTCTTCCTTTAAGGGAACGAGCTCCTGGCAACAGTTGGATGCTGGGGAAATGACTCTCAGAGTTGGGACTGGGGAGCTCATTTCAGCTAAAGTAGTGGGAGATATTAAAATGTTCTTCTCTAGGGAACACTATATGTTATTAGATAATGTATATATAGTTCCCAAAATAAAAAGAAATTTGATTTCTGTTTCTTGTTTGCTAGAACAAGGATATTCAGTGTCCTTTTCTGTGAATGAAGCTTTCATTACTAAAAGGGGTATTGATATCTATTCTGCAAAAATGGAGAACAATTTGTATGTTTTAAGACCAATAGAGTCTAGGGCTATTTTGAACAATGAAATGTTTAAAACAGTTGAGACTCAACCAAAAAGGCATAAAGTTTCTCAAAGTACCTATGTTTGGCACTTGAGACTTGGCCACATAAATCTCAATAGGATTGGGAGATTGGTTAAAAACGGACTTCTAAGCTAGTTAGAAGATGGTACTTTACCTCCGTATGAGTCATGTCTCGAAGGTAAGATGACCAAACGACCTTTTACTGGAAAAGGTTATCGCGCCAAGGAGCCCTTAGAACTCGTACATACGGATCTCTGTGGTCCAATGAATGTAAGAGCTCGAGGAGGGTATGAATATTTCATCTCTTTCATAGATGATTATTCAAGGTATGGTTATTTATACCTAATGAGTCATAAGTCTGAAGCCCTTGAAAAGTTCAAGGAGTACAGGACTGAAGTTGAGAACTTGTTAGGTAAGACCATTAAAACACTTCGATCTGATCGAGGTGGAGAGTATTTGGACTTAAAATTCCAGAACTATTTGATAGAACATGGAATCTCGTCTCAACTCTCAACACCAGGTACACCTCAACAGAATGGTGTATCTGAAAGGAGAAACAGAACCTTGTTGGACATGGTTTGATCTATGATGAGCTATGCTCAACTGCCTAGTTCTTTTTGGGGTTATGCAGTAGATACTGCAGTTTATATTTTGAACGTAGTTCCCTCAAAGAGTGTTCCTGAAACACCATTTGAGCTCTGGAGAGGGCGTAAAGCTAGTTTACGTCATTTCAGAATTTGGGGTTGTCTTGAACATGTGCTAGTGGCAAACCCAAAGAAATTGGATTCACCTTCAAAATTATGCCTATTCGTAGGCTACCCAAAAGAAACAAGGGGTGGATACTTCTTCGATCCACAAGAAAATAAAGTGTTTGTTTCGACAGATGCTACTTTCTTAGAAGAAGACCACGTTCGAGAACACAAGCCACACAGTAAAATGGTGTTAAGTGAACTTTCTGGTGAAGCTACGAATGAATCAACAAGAGTTGTTGATAAGGTCGGACCTTCAACAAGGGTTGTTGATAAGCCTAGTACACAGCCTGGACCTTCAACAAGAGTTGTAGATGAGCCCAGTACATCTGGTCAAGCCCATCATTCTCAACAGATGAGAATGCCTCGACGTAGTGGGAGGATTGTTACTCAACCTGAACGCTATCTGGGTTTAGCAGAAACTCCAGCTGTCATATCTGATGATGGAATCGAGGATCCATTGACCTTTAGACAGGCAATGAATGATGTGGACCATGACCAGTGGGTCAAAACTATGGACCTAGAGATGGAGTTTATGTACTTCAATCAAGTCTGGGATCTTGTAGACCTACCTGAAGGGGTTAAACCCATAGGGTGCAAATGGATCTACAAGAGAAAACGAGACACAGCTGGGAAAGTGTAGACTTTCAAAGCTCGATTGGTGGCAAAGGGTTATACCCAAATGGAGGGGGTGGACTATGAGGAAACCTTCTCCCCAGTTGCCATGTTAAAGTCAATAAGGATTCTCTTGGCCATTGCCACGTTTTATGATTATGAGATTTGGCAAATGGACATCAAGACTGCTTTTCTGAATGACAATCTTGATGAGAACATCTTTATGTCTCAACCAGAGGGGTTCATTGCTCAAGATCAGGAGCAAAAAGTTTGCAAGCTTAGACGATCCATTTATGGGTTAAAGCAAGCTTCCAGATCTTGGAATATAAGGTTTGACACTGCTGTAAAATCTTATGGCTTTGACCAGAACGTTGATGAACCTTGTGTTTACAAAAGGATTATCAACAGTGTAGTAGCTTTTCTGGTGTTGTATATAGATGATATTTTACTCATTGGGAATGATGTAGAATATCTAGCTGACATTAAAAAATGGCTATTGACTGAGTTCCAAATGAAAGATTTGGGTGAAGCTCAGTATGTTATAGGGATTCAAATTATCAGGAATCGTAAGAACAGAATGTTAGCCCTGTCTCAAGCATCATATATAGACAAGATGTTGTCTAGATATAAGATGCAGAATTCCAAGGGGGGTTTATTACCCTTCAGGCATGGAGTTCATTTGTCTAAGGAACAGTGTCCTAAGACACCTCAAGAAATTGAGGATATGAGACAGATCCCTTATGCTTCAGCTATGGGCAGTCTTATGTATGCCATGTTGTGTACTAGACCTGACATTTGCTATGCAGTTGGGATAGTCAGCAGGTACCAGTCCAATCCAGGGTTAGACCACTGGACTGCAGTTAAAAACATCCTCAAGTATCTTCGGAGAACGAGGGACTATCAGCTTGTGTATGACTCTAAGGATTTGATCCTTACAGGATACACAGACTCTAACTTTCAGACTGATAAGGATTCTATGAAATCCACATCAGGGTCAGTATTTATCCTCAACGGGGGAGTTGTAGTCTGGCGTAGCATCAAGCAAGGATGCATTGCAGACTCCACCATGGAGGCCGAATATGTCGCTGCTTGTGAAGCAGCTAAGGAGGCTGTATGGCTACGAAAGTTCTTGATGGATTTGGAAGTTGTTCCAAATATGAACTTGCCAATCACCCTTTACTGTGACAATAGTGGTGCAGTGGCAAATTCTAAAGAACCTCGTAGTCACAAAAGAGGTAAGCACATAGAGCGCAAATATCACCTCATCAGAGAGATCGTGCAACGAGGGGACGTGATCGTCACGAAGTTAGCCACTACGCACAATATTGCTGATCCATTTATGAAGGCTCTCACGACTAAAGTGTTCGAGGGTCATCTAGACGGTCTAGGTCTGCGAGATATGTACATAGAATGATCTAGGGCAAGTGGGAGAAGTGTAATGGGTATTATGAATGCCCTAGTTTATTGTATTTATCTGTATTTGTATTTTTCATGTATTATACAGTATTAATACAAACGACTATTCCTACTTCAATGATTATTCATTCAATTTTGTTTGTTGATGTACATTGCCCACTAGAGTTTTAGTTCAAGTGGAAGTTGTTGGGTTTTATGCCCTAAAACTCGTAGATAGTAAATGAAACAAATTAATCGATCTCAATAAAGCGTTATTTGAGTAATTCAGTAATTTGGTTATTTAATAATCGAGTTTGCATTAATAAACCCTAAATCCAATAAACTAAGATCCAAGGTTGTTTAAATGAAACTTGGACTAGTATGTGGGGACATACGGGGATCGGTGTCCAATTAACAACCTAAAAGGTCTATAGTATAGGGATAAGGCTGGGTACCTTATCCTGGTGACACTATGTGATACGACCCACGTTGTATTCGATACAGATGCAATGATCCAAAGCATCCATGTAGGAGACATGCGGGTGGGGGTATCCTATGCAATGAGTTTGCACAAGACCGGACCGCGAAATAGTAACCACTAGATGTAACGCCGTTAACTAGTTTAGGTTTCTATTTCAATAGGATGACCTAGGTAACTCAATCTCAATCCTAAGTCTGTTATGAACCCCTTTCAGGAGGGATTGTCCTTAGATTTGTATGGGTGAGAGTGGCCAGTTCGCCGACTCAATAATCCTACCATTTCAGGGGCAAGACCGAATGGGGGCTGGGAACATAACAGTACAAGATGGAATTCACTCCTTCCCCTATTGGGGTAAGTAGATGTGTGTTCCCTTAAGGGCTGATTCCGGGGCTTGAACAAAGGCGCGCCATCCTCTCCTGGGCCGAGAGGAACTCCTGTTTAGTGGTTGGACCCTAAACAACTTGTTCATTAGAGGAATTAGTGGTACTTAAGGAACCAGAGGTAACCCAGAGGTAAAACGGTAATTTGACGCAGCTGGTGTTATGAACACACGTGAAGGATTGACTTACTGCATTGGTCGATATCCGTGGACACAGAAATATTCTACAGTGAGAAGAGTGCAGCTGTGGGTCTTTAGTGGAGTGACCCACAGTTAACGAATGTTGACTAACTTGGTTAATGAGTTTGGCCAATTAGTCTTGTATCGTTGGAGCTTCTGATCTGTAGGTCCATTAGGTCCCACTGGTAGCTCGTAAAGAGACTTGAGGCAATTAAGTATAAATTATAAATTGAAAGTGTTCAATTTATTTGGGGAATCGTATAATATATATTGATGCATTATAATATAAAGTTTATGAAACTTTATAATATAATTTTTGAATTAATTTCAAAAATTAATTCTTGAGATAAAATATTTGAAAGAGTTCAAATAAATTTAATATGAATTGGATTCATATTAATTTTAATAAAATCCCTAAGATTAAATATATGATATTTAATTGGATAATTAATTAATTATGGAATTAATTAATTATTTATTAAAATTAGAGATCTTTTCCTATTAGGAAAAAAAAAATATTTGAGAGAGTTCAAATAAATGTAATATGAATTGGATTCATATTAATTTTAATTTTAATAAAATCCCTAAGATTAAATATATGATATTTAATTGGGAAATTAATTAATTATTTATTAAAATTAGAGACTTTTTCCTATTAGGAAAAGGTTTTCCTTTTCCTATTAGGAAAAAGGTCTTGGCCTTTACTATATATAGGACCCCTGTGGTGGGGTGAAAGGCATCCCATTCATTCTCCTACTCTCAGAGAATTCCCCTCAAGGCTTCCTCTAGACTCCCACCAGTCTCCTGCCTCTAGAAGTCTCAGAGTCATACCGGTGTAGCCATAGTGGTGGTGTTCGCTCTAGTTCCTGATTAATTCACAAGCAGTTGGTGAATTTAATCTGAGTCGTCAACGAGAGTAAGTAATTTGTTACTTTATAAATTAGATTTAGATCTAATATTTTTGTATGCTTAGCCTTAATATATATTTAGAATAGTTCTAATATTATTGCTAATGTATTGGTATTTTAGATTAAACAAAATTAATTACGAATCGGTCCCAATCACGCTTCCGCTTTACAGAATTACGGAATTCCAATCCTTCATTCTACTCGATGTGTTGCGCCTCACACCCGACTCATGCTACACACCCCATGCAACATGCAAGTCAGACTCAAACGTGCTTAACACGACATCTCGTCATGCTTAACACCCAAACATGCCCATCTCAGGCAACACAAAGATACACAGCATGCTTCACACAAGCACTACAACATTCACAACCCAACAGGTACAATTCATGCTCATCACAAGCAACCAATCAGTTCATGCTCATCTCAAGCAACACAGTAAATACGATTCACGATTAGCGCAACCATCTCAGCGTTTACAACACAATAGTTCAGATTTAACATTTCATACGTAGCACAAATACGAGTAAAGCAGGTAACAAACAAACATACTTCATGCAGTCAAACAAACTTAGTAAGTAGAAACTACTTACCTATTGCTCTCCTAAGCAACTCCAACAATCCAAGGTAGTCCAATAAAGCCCTAAACAACAAGAATAAATCCTACTGAATTAGAACCAACTCAAAGCTACCTTAAACATGCTTAAAGGCCTAATTCAACTAAGGAAAGACTTATTTCCTTGTTGGACAGCCACTCAAAATTCCGCAATTTAAAAACCCAAAACCTTTAGACCATGGGCAACCATGTCTAAGGCTCAACGGGCAATGGGTATTCGCTAGATGACCATATTCAAGGCTTTTCAGCTACTGGACAGCAAGTAAAAAGTCACAGTAATTACATTCTAAGAACTCCTAAAGCTTGGGCAATGCGACTAAAGCTTAGATAATTAATGAAAATCTAATCAGCATGCTTTTTAAACTATGAACAGCAAGCAGAACTCAAAAATCCATGCTTTAATAACCTATAAGGGTCGGGTAGGACTACAAAGGCAACGAGACTAAACGGGCATTCTAATATAAGCTCTATCCAAGAATGGGTAAGAGTTAAACTTACCGAAATTGCTAAACAGCGTCGAAACACCCACGAACTGAGCAAAGACGGCGTTGGACAACAACTAATCAGACCCTAAATCCTGAAATACGGAGTCAATAACGAGTGGACATTTGCTTAAACTTGAATAAAGGTCAAAAGGAGCATGGGTAAGGGCTTAGACATACCGAAAACACCAAAAGACACCGAAAACACCTGAAAACGCTTCTGGACAGAGGCGAAATTTACTGAAACGAGATCGAAGGGGCTTTGAACTGTTAGGCATGCGAGATCTAACCAAATCGAACCAAGAGACACTTAGATCGGGCCTAGAACCACAAGGAATGAGAAGGAAACGAGAGCTTACCCACGAGATTAAGGCTAAAATCGCGGAGGAAGGAATCTGAACCACGAAACCCACCTGAACAGAGAGAGGGACGCACGAGAGAGAGGGCGGTGGGGCTCAGGCTGGCGACGGGAAGGGGCGGCGGCGCTCTAATCTATGGCGGCACTCCGAGCTCCTCGCAATAGCTTGCTTCACGACAAGAAGAAGAAACCAAGAGAGGGGACACACACGGCCGAGAGGGAGAGAGAAAGAAACTCGCGGAGAGAGACAACGACTCCACGGTTCAGGCCCAGATGACGGTGACGCGACGAGCACAGGCGGCGGCGGCGAACTCGGGCAGCGGCAACACTCTCAAAAGAGGGGGGGTTTCGCGATGAAGGGAGAGGGAGGAGGGTTTCTTTTTCCTTTTTGATTTCTTAATTCCTCTTCTTTTCTTTTAATTCACAAAATATCCAAAACCCAAAAATAGAAGCCCAAGAATAGGACTCCAACTTAAATCCCTTGATTTAGCGTAAAATTCATAACGCACTAACGAACCTTATATCCACTGGTGACTTAGAGTTAACGAGCTTTTGGAAGGGAATTAATTTAACGATTAATTCCAAGAATAATTTCCCAACACCTTGGTATATAATTAAATCCCTAAGTTCAAGCAAAAATGGAAATTATATTTCTTTCAACTCAAAACACAGAATTTAAATACACCCAAAAGTGCACGGGGCGTTACAATTTATAAGATAGATGGATTACTCCACACATTGCCAATTGATTTTGAGATGGAACCTTATGTTATCTAATATGGTATCAGAGCAATCTGGATCTTATATACATACATTTTTTGAATTGAATAATAAAATTTATATTTTTCCTTTAAGAATGCATGACATGTAAGATCAAAAAAAGGGAGAAAGGAAAAAAAATATTTTTTTTACAATTAATGGGAAACGTGAAAAATCTTATTAATCAATTTATTTAATAAATATATTAAAAACCTACTAAAATTAACAGAAAAATAATAGAGATTAAAATAGAAAATAATGAAAAATAGATCATTAATGAAGAGAAAAAAAAAAAGATTAAAAAAGGAAAGAGAAAGAAATAATGGAAAAAAATTTAAAAAGGAAAAAGAAAGAAATAATGGAAAAAAATTTAAAAAGGAAAAAGAAAGAAACAATGGAAAAGAGGAAAAAAAAAGACAAGGGAATGGTAAAAAATAGAGAGAGGTAGAGAAGAGATGAGTGTATTTAGGGGGGAGAGAGATGGGTACATGCATGATGTTGGAATGAAATTTCCTAATTCCGTTAGCGAAAGCGAATTGGACCGATTCGTTGTCAATTAAGTTTACTCTAAAATACCAATACATTGGAAAAATATACAAAACATATTCTATAAAAACTTAAGACTAATCATACAGAACATTATTAGATCTAAAGCTAATAGGGAGAAGCCCATACATATCGTCGTCTGACGACTCTGAAAATCAAGAACGCCGTCTTGATTGCGCAAGGATTCAAATCGCAGTAGCACATCAATAAAAAGAAAACCACCACGAGGCTACCCTGCTATGATTCTGAGATTAATAACGAGATTGTGGGATCTCGTGATCTTGATCCTTTTGGGAGAAAACACTAGAGAAGAGATTCTCTACATTCTAGGTTGAGAGAAACTAAGAGGGATGCTACCACAAGACCTTAGGGTTAGGTTTCTCATAACCTTTCGCTTTTATAAGTGAGAAAACCCTAATGTGAGGGTAGGAAACAATTTTGACCGTTAGATCAAAATCAATTAATTAATTAATTAAATGTTAATTAATTAACCTCATGCACATTTAAATCTTATTTAAATGCAATGCCCTCACATAATATATATTCTTAATTAAAATTAATTAAATCGCATTTAATCAAATTTAATTAAACCACATAATTAATTAATTATTTTGATCAATTAAATATCACATATTTAATTAATCAAATATTTGAATCATATTCAAATGAACACCTCTCTTATAACCTATAATTTTAATTAAATCATATTTAATTTAACTAAAATGAATAATTAATTAATTTATTTACTAATTAAATATCAAATATTTTATTGGACATATATTTGAACTCTTTCAAATATATTATTCTCTCAATAAAGTTGAATCTCAAATCAAACTTTATATTATAATGTATCAATATACATTATATTAATTGTATCTCATACAATTAAATCGGTTACCATATTGCATTTGAAAAATTCAAATTCTCTCAAGATATAATTGTTCCTAATTACTCTTTACGAGCTAGCAGGGGGGCCTAATGGACCTACAAATCAGAAGCTCCAATGATATGAGGTTAACTGACTAAACTCGTTAATCAGGTTAACCAATATTCATTATGTTGGGTTTTATGTCATAAAACTTGTGGATAGTAAATGTAACAAGTCAATTATAATCGATAAAGTGTTATCGAGGTTATTCGATTTCTGGTTGTTAAATAGTTGCTTTTAATTGTGTATTAATTAACCCAAATCCAATAAACTAGAATCCTTGGCTATGATATGAATACTTGAACTTTATGTAGTGACATAAGAGTGGATCAAGTTCAAGTAATAGCCTAAACGGTCTATAGTATAAGGATAAGATTGGGTACCTTATCCTAAGTAAAACTATGTGACGCGGCCCACTTTAATTTTCAACAAACGAAGTGATCCTAAATCGTTCATGTAAAGACATGCGAGTGGGGGCGTCCTATACAAAAGAGTTTGTATAAGACCGGACCGCAAAATGAGTCACTTTCACTTTATAATGTCGTTTACTGTGAAACTGACTATTTCAAAGTGATGACCTAGGTAACTCGATCTTAAACCTGAGCTAACTATGAACTCCTGTTTATTCGGGATTATCCTTTGATTTGCATGGGTGAGAGTGGCTCAACATCGCCAACTCAATAAGCTTACCATTTTTGGGATAAGACCTAGTAGATAGGTGGGGACATAGTCATGCAAAATGGAATTCACTCCTACCCGACTTTAGGGATAGTAGAGAGGTTGTTCCCTTAAGTGCTGACTCCGGGACGTGAACAAAGGTGCACCGCCCTCTCATTGGCCCGAGAGGTTTTAGGTTTAGTGGTGGGACCACAAACCAATTGTTCATTAGGGACTCAGTGGAGGCTTAAGGTACAAGAAGTGCTATAAGGGTAAAACGAACTTTTGACCTGGCTATAGTCACGAACAACCTGTGAAGGGTTGACTTACTAATCATGGTTATATTGGGTGGACAAAAATATATCTACAGTGAGGGGAGTTCAGCTACGGGCTATAGTGGAGTATCCCGTTAGTTAACGAATGTTGGTTAACTAGGATTGACAGAGTTCAACCAGTTAATCTCGGATCGTTGGAGCCCATGATCTGTAGGTCCATTAGGTCCCCCTGCTAACTCATACGGACTAAACCTTAGAACAATGTGATGATAGAGTTTGAAATGTTCAAATTCATTATAAAGAATTAACATCAATTATATGTTATATTATTGGCGTAGTAGTTCAATTGTGTATTAAACTATAACTTGAGAGAATTGAAGTATTTAAATATGATTTAAATACTTTATACATGAATTGGAATTCATGATCGGTTTTGAGATAGATTGGGATTTTTATCTGAAATGGTATACTTATTCAATTTAATATTGGATATTAAACTGAAAGTAATTAATTAAAAGTGTTTGATTAATTATCCATTTAAAATTAATTAATTTGATAAATTAATAAATGAATTTTGTGAAAATTCATTTAAATTAATTGGAAATGATTTATGAAATTCTTTTTCAATTTAATTTTTGGTTTAATTAAATGAAGAGGTAAAATCCCATCTCTTGCCACCTAAAACCATGACTCAAATATTTTGCACATCTTGGTGTCTTCTCATGATGTGTTTGGGTGGCATGATTTCAAGCTTTAAATAAATTTTGAAGAAGAAGAAATTCAGTGGTTGAATTTCAGAAGAAAGCTTGTTGTTTTTGTCCAAAAAGAAAGCTGAAAATTCTCTCTCAAGCATGTGTTACCCGAAACTCTCAAACTTACATTCTTCCTTCAAATTCATCACTATAGAGCTCCCACAAGCTCGTTCTAAGGCCTGAGAATAGCGGGGAAGATCTCGGTGGTTGCCCACGACTCGATCATGCTGAGAATTGCCCAAACAAACGCTCCAATTCGAGCTCCAAAGTTAAGTATTCTCGGCACTCTGTTTTTCGTTTCAATTTCCAGCATGTTTCCTTTGACAAATTAATGAAATTAAACGCCCAAGATCAGTAATCGCTTCCGCTCGAGTGTCGTACACTCCTTCAATTGGTATCAGAGCGTGGTTTAGGCGTTTAATTTCCATTAATTTCATGTTTGGTGAGTAAATTTCATGTGATGAATGTGTTGTGTGGCTAAAATTGATATTCTCGGTTTTGGCATCAATTTCTCATCCAATTCGTTGATTTAAATTGTAATTGCCTATATAAATATGAGCTTTAATGTGTTGCAAAGAGTCTCTAAAGATTTGAGAGTCAATAGAGTCCAAATAAGGCTGTAATCGAAGAGAGAAGGAGACGTGTGCAAAGTTGCCAAAAAATAGGGGATGAAGTTCTTCAAAATTCTAGAAATTCTTGGCATGGAAAAGAAAACGGGCCGGATTGTTTTTGAAGAAAAAAATCGCGCGCGGTTCACTCAGTCCCGGTCGGTTCGCGTTTTGGTTAGCGGTTCACGCAATTGGTTAATGGTTCGACGCATCTCCTCTGTGTAGCGGTCTGGTTCACGCTGCCCTGGTCTGGTTCGCTTCGTTTTGGTTCATTCCCGGCCGGTTCTCTCTCCCAGCAGCTTGGTTTGGTTAATTTACTGGCAGTTCAGCTCATTTTCTCTTATTTTTCAGCTGGTTCAGCTCATTTTCTCTTATTTTTCATCCGGTTCAACCCCAATTTTGATGGTTCAAGCAATTTTAAGAAGTTTTGGGCTGTTTTGAATTGTTCAGGAGCAGTCCAAGGCGTTTAATAAATTATTAATGTAATAATTTAGTTTATTTGCTTGATTTAGATGCCAAAACCGATCCAATTTAGTGTGTTTAATTATTTATGCATTAGGAATGTATGTTATAATTGAATTAGAATTGAATATGCATAATCTATGTCATATAGATTTAAAATCCCACCATAAGGGTTATAATAAAAGGAATGCATGTTAGGTTTCATAATAGATGCATGCTGGATTGTTTTATTTTTTTCGTTTATGAATGTTTAAATAGTGTTATATTAATAAACGGAAACGAACGAGCATGCAACATGAAATGTTAATTAACTAATCATATTAATTAATGTTATAGGTTGTCTATGTAGGATTGGAATTCCCCAATTCCGTTAGCGGAAGCGCAATTGGACCGTTTCGTAGTTAATTTTGTTTTCACCAAAATACCAATACATTGGCAAAATTTAGAAAACTATTCTAAATCAATTATTAAGGCTAAGCATACAACTTTAGAACTAATTCTAAAGGGGAGAATCAAACATACCGTCGTTGTCGTCTCTGAATTCTTCAAGAACGCCTTTCTTGATTTGTATCAACAATTGGGACACCACCAATTTGATCTTCCCCGCTATAACCCTGAGATTAGGAACTTAGTTGTGGGACTAACTAATCTTGAATGGGAAAAACTCTTAGATTCTCTCTAGAGTTCTTGGGTTGAGAGAATATGAGAGAGAGGCTAGAATGAGACCTTAGGGTTAGGGTTCTCATAACCTTTCGTTTTATAAGAGAGGAAACCCTAATGTGAGGTTAGGAAACAATCTTGACCGTTAGATCAAGATCAATTAATTAATTGATTAAATCAATTAATTAAATGTTAATTAACTAATCATATTAATTAATTAAATGTTAATTAATTAATCATATTAATTAATTAATTTCATGCACATTTAAATCTTATTTAAATGTAATTTTCTCACATAATATGTTTTAATTAAACTTAATTAAATCAGATTTCATTAATTCAATTAAACTAATCAATTAATTAATTTCAATAATTAATTAATTTTACAATTAATTAAATATCTCCCATATTCAATTAATTACATATTAGAATCATATTCTAATAATTCCCTCATAGACTATAGTTTAATTAAATCTCATTTAATTTAAACTAAATTGAATAATTAATTAATTCATAATTAATTAATTCATCTTCTAATTAAATACCATATATTTAATTAGACATATATTTGAACTCTTTCAAATATATCAATCTCTCAATATAATAAAGTTTAATCTCAAATTAGACTTTATATTTTAATGCATCACTATACATTATATTAATTTGTATCTCATACAATTAACTTAATTCCCAATATGAATTTGAACTATTCAAATTCTCTCAAGATATATTTGTTCCTAATTACTCTTTACGAGCTAGCAGGGGGACCTAATGGACCTACAGATCAGAAGCTCCAATGATATGAGGTTAACTGATTAAACTCATTAATCAAGTTAACCAATATTCATTAACTGTGGGTCATTCCACTAAAGACCCACAGCTGAACTCTTCTCACTGTAGAACATTTCTATGTCCATGGATGTAAACCTAGCCGTTAAGTCAATCCTTCACGAGTGTCCGTAATCACAGCTGGGTCAAATTACCATTTTACCCCTGTGTTACATCTGTCTCCTTAAGTACCAGCGCTCCTCTAATGAACAACATGTTTATGGTCCAACCATTAAACAGAAAGTCCCTTTCGGTCCAGTGAGAGGACGGGATCCCTTTGTTCAAGTCCCGGAGTCACCACTTAAGGGAACACTCATCTACTTCTCCTAGAAACGGGAAGTAGTGAATTCTTTCTTGTGTTGTCATGTCCCCAGCCTCCCACTTGGTCTTGTCCCCAAAAAGGAAGGCATATTGAGTCGTCGTATTGGCCACTCTCACCCATGCTAATCAAAGGACAATCCCTCATGAGAAGGAGTTCATGACACACTCAGGATTAAGACTGAGTTACCTAGGTCATCCTATTGAAACAGTAACCTAAGTAGTTAACGGTGTTATAACTAACGATTGACTATTTCGTGGTCCGGTCTTTTGCAAACTCATTGCATAGGATACCCCCGCTTGCATGTCTACTACATGGACGTTTTGGATCAATACGTCTGTATTGAATACAAAGCAGGCTGTATCACATAGTGTTACCAGGATAAGGTACCCAACCTTATCCCTGTACTATAGACCTTTTAGGTTGTTACTTGAACACCGATCCCCGTATGTCCCCACATACTAGTTCAAGTCACATGTAAACAACCTTGGATCTTAGTTTATTGGATTTGGGTCAAATTGTGCAACATTTAACAATAACACTTTATAGTAGAAACTCAATAACACTTTATTGAAACAAGTATACAATTTGTTTACATTCACTATCTACGAGTTTTAGGGCATAAAACCCAACAGTCTATATTATAAATTGTTATAAAAATTGAGATAGACGTTAAAACCTATAACGAAGATAAATACATGCTCACTTAAGGTTAATGAAATCCAATTTCGAATGATTCGCATAGAATAGGTCGATATCTTGTAAAGCTAAGGTTACAAGAGAACTCACCTGGCAAGATGTTGTATAAGGTTAGAGGTATTTAAGCTGACAGTATACGGAACACCTCCTACCTGGGCATCGAGCCGATACTTCAGTTAGGTTAACCCGATTTTATGAGCATGCGTGAGAGATGTGAGATTTTATCACCTAGACATCATATCATAATAGTCATGCCGTTGAAATCACCTAGACTTAGGTTGTTTCAAAACGTTTATGCTTTGTGAATCGTGACTTGTATTATATAACTTGAATTTTGATTGTTATATGCTTTCATCACCATTAAAAGCATGTTATAGGTTTAATTCATTAAAAGTTATAAATAGTTATAAGGTTAATGAATATAAACCGTCAAAATCTATAACAAAGAGTTGCATGCTAACATAGGATCTTAGGATCATGAATTAATTTTAAAATGTTTAAAATCAATTAGACCTAAGATCGCTTTTCTAATAGGATTAGAAATATGTCCTACTTAGTGTTTTAATAGAGTTAAAATTTATTAAGTAGGATATAATGCTTTGGTTATAAGGGAACTCTCCCGATAATCCGATACATGAGTTGAAATAACCACGGTCTTATTAGCATGCAATGTCGCTAGGAAATTAAAAGGGTTTAATTCACCTAGACAACAATTCGATCTTGGAATATAAGATTTGATACTGTTATCAAATCTTTTGACTTTGATCAGAACATTGATGAATCTTGTCTTAACAAGAAGATCGTCAATAGTTCAGTAGCTTTATTAGTTTTGTATGTGATTGATATCCTAGTCATTGGGAATGATGTAGGTTATCTTACTGACTAGTAAAATGAGCTAGCAGCTCATTTCCAAATGAAAATTTGGGAGAAGCTAAGTTTGTTCTTCGGATCCAAATCGTTAGGAACCGTAAGAAAAAAAAAAAAACTAGCCTTGTCTCAAGTGTCTTATATCTACAAGATGTCAGTTAGATATAAGATGTAGAATTCCAAGAAGGGTTCACTACCTTTCAGGCGTGGAATTCATTTTGTCTAAGAAACTGTTTCCTGAGACAGCTCAAGAAGTTGAGGACATGAGATGAATGCCCTATGCAATAGGGATTGTCAGTAAGTATCAATCTAATCCAAGATTTGATCACTGGAAAACCGTTAAGAATATCCTGAAGTATCTGAGGAGAAAGAGGAACTATATGCTCGTGTATGGGACTAAGGATTTGATCCTTACAGGATATACTGACATGGATTTTAAGACTGATAAGGATTTGAGGAAATCTACATCAGTATCCATGGTCAAACTTTACGAAGGAGCTATAGTGTGGCATAATTACAGTCTTGACCATATAGGCCAAAAATATAGATGCTTGTGAAGCAGCGATAGAGACTGTAAGGCTTAGAAAGTTCTTGACTGATTTGGAATGTGTTCCAAATGTGAACTTGCCCATCACACTTTATAGTGATACAGTAGTGCTGTGGCAAATTCATAAGAACTTTGCAGCCCAAGACAAGAAAGCACATTGAATTAAATGGAATATTCACGAAGGCTCTCTCGGCTAAAGGGTATGAGGGTGATGTGGACTTTTCCTACCGCAAGCGCACGGGTCAAGTAGTAATATAGTGAATGTAATTCGAATGTCGTCCTCTGGATTGGATTTTTAAGCAAACCAAGTATTGTGAATTATCTTGCTCAATTTTATTTAGGGATCAAAAAGTGATGAATGGATGATATCAAAAATAAATCAAAACAAGTAAAAAGTGTGGAAATTCAACTGGGAAAAAAAATACTTAGGGAATTGATTTCGCCGATTAGTCTAGGATTGATTTTAAAGGAGTAAGTTATTATGCACAATGAAATTATGAGCCAAAGACCCTTTAATCACAACTACCTCTCCCGAGTATAATTGATTCTCATGCAAATTAACCAACTTGATATCCCTATCTAAGTCTATTAATAAGCAAGGCAATGAGATCTTTTGACCAATTCTAAAGTTAATCTAAAACCGTCATGAATTAGAAAGTAAACTTTAGTCATGCAATCTTGAGTAAGTCTATATTAAATCCCCTCTCCCGAGCTAGATTCAAAACTTAAATCAATCAATTAATGGCCAATTAATTGAAAGCATTAAATCAAGATTACAAACATAATAAACATTGCACAACTTAAACCATAAATCAATCCATAACAAAATCAACTACATCAATCCCTAAGCTATGAGTTTAGCTACTCATGAATATAATTACAAGCTCAACTAAACATAATGAAGCCATAAATCTAACTAGAGAAAAGGAAAGGGAAAAGAAAACTCAATGTAGGCCGAGACCGAACGTCCCCGTCACGATCCCCACGAACGATGGGTTGATTTCCGCTTTTCTCCCTCTTGTTCTGCCTCAATCCTCTGTTTTCTCCTCTGTTTTACGGCTCCCAAAAGTCCCAAAATTGAATCCCCTGAAAACATAGCCGAAAGGAAGCTTTTATTCTGATTTTTCGTCGTAGCGTCGAGACGCTATCAAGACAGCGTCGCGACGCTGCCTCTAAAACACGCGCGTCTGGAATGGAAATAACGGTAGCGTCGAGACGCTATTGTCACAGCGTCTCGACGCTGTAACGCTGCCGCCTCTTCTAATTAAGGAAAACCAGCGTCGAGACCCTCCACGAGTGGCGTCTCGATGCTAATGGCAGAATGCCCTCTCTTAGCTCCTTGTTGCTTGAACTTTCCGATTCTTTGACATATTTTCACGTTCCGAACACCCGAATAACTCCAATTCCACGTTTTAGCTCTAATCAACGCTTTCCTACAAAATAAACAATAAAGTGCAATAAAATGGCCAATAATCATCAAAGACTAGCTAATTTAAATAAGTAAAGATAGCTAGCTATGCTCGCTATCAGAGGGTCATCTAGAAGGTCTAGGTCTACGAGTTATGTACAAAGATGAAATCTAGGGCAAGTGGGAGAAATGTAATGGGTATAGTGATACCATTATGTAATGGGTATAATGATGCCCTAGTTTATTGTATTTGTACATTGTATATGTTTTATACATGTATTTATACACCCACTGCTGAATAGATTGTTGTACATCCCACTAAACTAGAGTTTAGTTCAAGTGGGAGTTTGTTGGGTTTTATGCCCTAAAACTCATAGATAGTGAATGTAAACAAATCGTATACTTGTTTTAATAAAGTGTTATTGAGTTTCTGCAATAAAATGTTATTGTCAAATATTGGACAATTTGACCCAAATCCAATAAACTAAGATTCAAGGTTGTTTGTATGTAACTTGAACTAGTATGTGGGGACATACGGGGATCGATGTTCAAGTAACAACCTAAAAGGTCTATAGTACAAGGATAAGACTGGGTACCTTATCCTGGTAACACTATGTGATACGGCCCGCTTTGTATTTGATACAGACGTATTGATCCAAAACGTCCATGTAGTAGACATGCGAGTGAGGGTATCCTATGAAATGACTTTGCATAAGACCGGACCGTGAAATAGTAACCGCTAGCTGTAACACCGTTAACTAGTCAGGTTTCTATTTCACTAGGATGACCTAGGCAACTTAGTCTGAATCCTGAGTGGATTATGGACTCCTGTTCACGAGGGATTGTCCTTGGCCAGTACGCCGACTCAATTAGCCTACCATTTTGGACAAGACCGAGTGGGGAGCCGGGAACATAATCGCACAAGATGGAATTCATTCCTTCCTGACTTTTTAGGAAGTAGATGAGTGTTCTCTTAAGTGGTGTCGTCGGGTCTTGAACAAAGGGCCCTACCCTCTCACTGGCCCGAGAGGGGTTTCTATTTGATGGTTGGACCACAAACAGGTTGTTCATTAGAGGAGCACTTGTACTTAAGGAGGTAGAGGTAACTCAGGGGTAAAATGGTAATTTGACCCAGCTGGAGTTACGAACACTCGTGAAAGAGTAACTTGTTGTTGGTCGATATCCGTGGACACAAAAATATTCTGCAGTGAGAAGAGTGCAGCTGTGGGTCTTTAGTGGAGTGACCCACAGTTAACGAATGTTGACTAACTTGGTTAATGAGTTTAGCTGATTAGTCTTGTATCGTTGGAGCTTCTGATCTGTAGGTCCATTAGGTCCCACTGGTAGCTCGTAAAGAGACTTCAAGCAATTAAGTATAAATTGTAAATTGAAAGTGTTCAATTTATTTAAGGGAATCATATGATGTATGTTGATACATTATAATATAAAGTTTATGAAACTTTATAATATAATTTTTGAATTAATTTCAAAATTTAATTCTCGAGAGCAAATATTTGAAAGAGTTCAAATAAATTTAATATGAATTGGATTCATATTAATTTTAATTTTAATAAAATCCCTAAAGATTAAATATGTGATATTTAATTGGGTAATTAATTAATTATGGAATTAATTAATTATTTATTAAAATTAGATATTGTTCAGATAATAGATTTAAACTTATTCATAGATCTTTTCCTATTAGGAAAAGGTCTTGGCCTTTACCTATATATAGGACCCCTGGGGTGGGGTGAAAGACATCTCATTGACTCTCCTTCTCTCAGGGATCTCTCCCAAAAGACTCCCACCAGTCTCCTACTTCAAGAAATCTTAGAGATATACCGATGTAACCAATTGGTGGTGTTCGCACAAGAATGTTGTCGCGTTTTCGATCTTATTGGCAAGAAAAGGTGAATCAATCAAGGCTTTCTACAAAAGTAAGTTTTCTATGAAATCCTTGATCGCGAGGATCGTCTAGATTAGATCTAGTTATTTTTTAGCATGTTTATAGCCGCTGTACAGCCCATTAAATATAGATTTATTGATGTAATATTTTTGCAAATTGTATTGGTATTTCAATTAGAATCTAAGACTCGGAGTAGGTTCGGTAATACTTTCCACTGTGCAGGGCTTTTATCCCTCCACAACGGACGGCAAAGTGAGATTAACCAACCTCCCCATTTACTTTTCTGTCATTTAATTTTCTGTCAGTTTACCTTCCTACATTTTTCCTTCGCCCACAATTTTCACCATCTATCTCAAACCCCATTTTCTTTGCCACCCCACAACACAAAAGAGATTAGTAGTGAACCAGTTGTTCCCTGAGATCGACCTCGGCCACTACTACTGCAAAGTAGCTTGGTGTCCTTGGATTATAAATTTGTTTTGATACGAGCCCCGCGACACCGACGGGCCCACGTTGGTGAATGTAAATCTGCCTTGACACGTGGAGCCCAACAAGAAAGTAGCTCGGTCACTTTCCTTTTCAGGGGGTACTTGAGGATGTATGGCGCTTGGCGAGGGCTGTGACTTGGTTGGCTATGGGATTGCAGCTGCAGTTTATGTCTCCTTCTTTTATTTATTTCTAGTCTCCTTTGTCATGGGATCGAACTCTTGTTTTAGATACGATGTTTTAAAACTATGTGTTTTCCGGAGTTATGTTTTTGATATTCCATTTTATGATTTATGAATATAACTTACATTTTGGGCCCTTTTGGTAAATGAACGTTTTTCTTCTTCTGCTTTGTGTTTAAAAGAAAAAAAATTCTATGACCTATGATGTAGTAGCGACCTTCAGCATGTTTTTAGCTTCCTTCTAGTCGGGTCGTTACAGAAGGAGTTCATGACACACTCAGGATTAGGACTGAGTTACCTAGGTTATCCTATTGAAACAGTAACCTAACTAGTTAACGATGTTACAACTAGTGGTTGAATATCTTGTGGTCCAGTCTTATGCAAACTCATTGCATAGGATACCCCCGCTCGCATGTCTACTTCATGGACGCTTTGGATCAATAGGTCTGTATCAAATACAAACGGGTCGTATCACATAGTGCTACCAAAATAAGGTACCCAAACTTATCCCTGTACCATAGACCTTTTAGGTTGTTACTTGAACATTGATCCATGTATGTCTCCACATACTAGTTCTAGTTACATACAAACAACCTTGGATCTTAGTTTATTGGATTTGGGTCATATTGTGCAATACTTAACAATAACACTTTATTGTAGAAACCTCAATAACATTTTATTGACACAAGTATACAATTCGTTAACATTCATTATCTATGAGTTTTAGGGCATAAAACCCAACACATGAAAGATGTAAAAAAAAACATAATTTGAGAAACAACTTTACGTAGTTTCTCAAATTTTTCCTCTATTTCTAGAAATATTTCTAGAATTTAGAAACAAGAAAAAAGATGAGTTATTAAACATGTCTATTTCTTAAAAAATTTGAAGTAGGAACAAGAAACACGAGACGAGAACGCTATCAAATGATCCCATAATATCTACAAGTTGAAAATGAGATTAACCCAAATGAAATTGTTTGATAAAACCTTGAACAATTTCATCTCAAATAAAATGAGAATTAATCTAAAATTCAATAGAATCAATATGAAGAGAAAAACCATATTATTAATTGGAGTCCAAGCATAAGAATTTCAAACCCAATAACATCTCCCACAAAGAAACAAAGATAATGAATTTAGCTAATTGATGATGTTAGAAAGGAGGTGGAGGAATATTATGAATGGCCCTTGGTGGCCATGGCTTCCTGGGCGATGACTCTGGCCGCGGCGAACGCGAGGGACCTTCTCCTTCTTTGTCGCTTATATTGATAGGGCGGAAGTGGAACAATGTTAATTTGATAAAGAGAAGGCAATGGATGAGGTCGAGCGAAAAATGTGGAGGGAATTGGGAAGCTTAGAGAGAGCATTATGAAGGGATTAAAGCCCCACGCAGCAGAAGATTTTCAGAGGATCAACTCATTTTAATAAACGAACAAAATACCAATACGATTGGCAAAATAATTTACAGCATAGAAAACTATTGAACTATTGTAATTTAGGCTAAAACATGCTGGAAATATGATTAACATCTAATCCTAATCATGTGATTTACAGAAAATTAAAAGAAAGTAAAAGAGGTCATACTTTCGTTGTTGTCTTGATCGAATTTTCACCAACTCCTTGGGAATTCTTCTCTGCAAATCAGCACCAAAAACACGATCAAGGGGACACCACCACCAAGGCTTCACTGATATTCTCTAAAGGATTGGGGAAGGTGAGAATGGTGGGATTCTCTCTGAGATTGTAGGGAAAAATGTTGGGAGAATTTTTCTCTGTGAGAGAGAGATTACAGAGCACAAGAGAGAGAGAGCTACACGCTAGATTTAGTAGGAGATCACATAACCTCCTATTCGTTAACCCCCTATTTGTTAGGTGAGTCGTGAGGATAAATCGTGAACTTCTTCCACGTTTTAACTGTTCATATGAGTTATTTAATATAAAATAATTAAATTAAAATCTTTTTTTCTTTAATTGATTAAAATAAATAATTAATTAAATCATATTTAATTAATTATTACATTTAAATCATATTTAAATGTGTCTCTCCCACATAACCTATAGTTTAATTCAATTCATTTAATTAAATCAAATCAAATCAAATTAAATTAAATTAAATAGTTGATTAATTCACTAATTAATCAATCACTAAATTAAATATCACATATTTAATTTAACCTATAATTGAATCATATTAAAATACCTTTCTCTCATATAACCTATAGTTTTAATGTGCATCTCATGCGCATTAATTTTAACCTATAGTTTGAATATGAACACACTTCATATTAAAATTAGGGAAAAAAAAAAATTTACCCCTAAACTTTGGGGGTTGTATCAATTTTAACTCTAAACTTTCAATTTCATCAAATTAAACCCTAAACTTAGCAAGTTATATCAATTTTAACCCTAAACTTTCAATTTCATCAAATTGAACCCCAAACTTATTAAATTGTATCAATTTTAACCCCAAACTTGCATAAGTGTTATTATGAAAGCAAAACAACTTTGGAGTTTTTTATCTTCAAATATTTGCTGGTTTTTTCTTGTTGCTAAGAACTTTGTGAGGTTTTTTTCTTGCTAATTAGAATAATGTACAAATGTAGAAAACGAAAACAAAGAAATTTTGAGTTTTTTTTTTATTTCTCATATTTGCTAGATTTTTCTTGTTGCCAATAAATTTGTGATTTTTTTTTATAACAATGAGAATAATAGTCTGAGATATTTGATTTCCTGTAATAAAGAGTTTCTTCAACAAATTTCTTACAAAACACCAACTTAGGTGCAATGTGAATTAAAAAAAAAGGAAATTTTCAATTACATGCTTTAATAACAATTCAAATAAATTTTTAAAATAAATGACAATTCAAATGAAAAGTTAACCAAAGGTCTATATTGCAACACTTATGCAAGTTTGAGGTTCAAATTGATACAATTTGTTAAGTTTGAGGTTCAATGTGATGAAATTTAGAGTTTAGGGTTAAAATCGATACAACCTACTAAGTTCAAGGGTCAAAATTTCTTTTTCCCCTTAAAATTAATATTTGAACTGCTTCAAATATTCAATTCTCCCATAAATTAATTTTGAATCAAATTCAAAATAAATTTATATTATAAAGTTTAATCAAAATATAAACTTTATATTATAATGTATCTCCATACATTATACTATTTCCTTTAGTAATTTTGAACATTTCAAATTACTTTAAATACCTCAATACCCTTTATGAGCTACCAATGGGATCTAATGGACCTATAGATCAGAAGCTCCAACGATATGAGATTTACTAGCTAAACTCTTTAACCAAGCTAATAAATATTCGTTAACTATGGGTCACTCCACTAAAGACCCACAACTGTACTCTTTTCACTATAGAATATTTCTGTGTCCACGGATATCGACCAATACCATTTTACCCCTGGGTTACCTCTGGATCCTTAAGTACCACGGATTCCTCTAATGAACAATTTGTTTATGGTCCAACCAATAAACAGAATTTCCTCTCGGTCCAGGAGAGGACGGGCGCCCTTGTTTAAGACCCGGAATCAGCCTTTAAGGGAACACTCATCTACTTGCCCTAAAAGCGGGAAAGAGCGAATTCCATCTTGTGTTTTTATTATATTGTTGGGTTTTATGCCCTAAAACTCGTAGATAGTAAATGTAAACTATTGACAGTTATCGAATTATTGTATTAGTTTTGTCTTATAAACCTAAATCCAATAAACTAACATCCTAGGCTGTTATATGAGTCTTGAACTGTATGTAGAGACATACGGGAATCAGTGTTCAAGATACAGCCTAAAGGGTCTATAGTATAGGGACAAGGTTGGGTACCTTATCCTAGCACACTATAGATACGACCCACTCTATATTTGATACAAACGCAATGATCCAACGCGTTCGTGTAGCTGACATGTGAGTGAGGGTATCCTATGCAATGTGTTTGCATAAGACCGAACAGAGAAATAGTAACCGCTAGATGTAACACCGTTGATTAGTTAGGTTTCTATTTCGCTAGGATGACCTAGGCAACTTGGTCTCAATCCTGAGTGTATTATGAACTCCTGTTCGCGAGGAATTGTCCTTTGATTTGTATGGGTGAGAGTGGTCGGTTCACCGACTCAATAAGCCTACCATTTTGGGGACAAGACCGAGTGGGTGGCTGGGAACAATCACACCAGATGGAATTCACTCATTCACGACTTCAGGTTAAGTAGATGAGTGATGGGACCAAATTGTCCCTGTTTATTAGCTCTTAATCTTGCTAGTTTTACGATAATTATTTCGCTTAAAGTTATATTTTGTAGGGGTTTGGTATCAAGCGCTTCTAGGGAGCCCATATTCAAAATTGGCGTTAATTCGAGGAAATTAATGTGGTTTCGATCCATCTTGAAGTCCATGGGATGTCGAGAAGGTGAAAAGACCAAAGTGGAGCACTCGAGACTCGAAAACAACGTTGAATGGATCATGTTTTGAAGCAGCCAAACAAGGAAGACCCAAGAGATGGTGTCTCGACGCCATCCCACGGCATCTCGACGCTTCGGATATGAAGGACTGGTGAAATCACCGTCGGCGTCGAGACGCTGGCCACGATGTCTCAACGCCACCTCGCTGTTTAAATAGAGCAGTTTGTGATTAGGGTAGAGAGGAGAATCCGATTGGGAGCTTTTAGCAGCCGTTTTCTCTCGATTTTAGCTTTGATGGCTTCACTTTTCTTCTGTATTTTATAATTTCTAAGTAGATTAGGTTGGTTTCTCGAGCCCTGGGCTTGGATTAGGCTTGTCTATGGTCGTCTAAGCACCGTTCGTTGTAGTTGGAACCTCAGGATTGTAAGTACATTTGTCTTTTTATGAGATTCTTAGAGCTTTCTGAATTGAATGGTCATATCTTGATGTTTGCTGAGCTTTATGCATGATTTACTTATTGTTCATGGCTTTAGATTTCCGCTTTTAAAATTACCATGCGCAGTATGTTAGATTGACGCCCTAACTCGCAGCTCGTATGTTAATAACCTGCTAAGGAACTAATTTTTACGTAGCTAATGGATGGTTAGTTCAATACTTAGCATTACATTGATTCGTGGGCACGGGTCCCAAGAGCAGACTCTGACTTTGTTGCTTGACACGATAGATCTAGGGTCTAAGCCGACATTCATGATTAATTAGATTTCTTCTAGTTGATTATGGGTGTTCTAGCCTAGAGCAACAATTAGTTAATTTATTAATCGTGGCCAGGTTAATTTATTGATCAATTGCATGTTGGTTCAACGGGTTCGTTGGGTTAGCGCTCTAGGGGTATCTTGATCTTAACGTAGTCACTCAATTAATTAATTTTGACGGGTTCGTGGGATTAATTAATTAGTAGCTAGTCACTGAATCGATGGATGTTGGGATCGAGTCAATTGATTTAGAGTACCAATTAGACAGCATGCATGTAAATCATTATCTACTAATCGATGAGTAAAAAGTAAATGTGCTAATCCCGAGTGTCTCCAGCTACAGAGAGCGGCAAGGTGAGATTAGCCAACCTCCCCATTTACTTTTCTGCTATTTAATTTCCTGTCAATTTACTTTCCCGCAATTTTATTTTCCTCGCAATTTTCGTCGTCCTTCTCAATCTCCCCTTCTGTTACCAAACACAAAAGAGATTATAAGTAAATCAACAGTTCCATGTGATCGACCCCGACCACTACTACTGCAAAGTAGTTTAGTGATCATGGAATATAAATTGGCTTTGACTCGAGACCCACGACAGGCTCACCCGGTCAACCCTTCTGGAGGAGACCAGACTGAATTAAAATATATGTACTCAATTTCAAGGTTCGTAGTTTTGACCCCTTCGTCTTTTTCCTCGACATCCATTGCTTGTTTAAAGAATAATGAATCCTCGATATTGTCATCGAGAATGACAACCAGAGTTTCAATTAAACTCAAATAGTATTCATCAGGTTGAATAACAACCCTCCCACTACGTTGATGTGACGGAAGAGATTGTCGCAGACTCTTGTCAAATAAATTTATAATCCACGATTCCTAAAGCTAACTTGTAGCAGTAGTGGTCGGGGTCGATCACAGGGAACAATCGGTTTATTTCTAAATTCTTTTGTGTCTTTGAGGTAACCAAAAAGGGGGGTTATATAGATGAAAGATTAAGACATAAAGTAAATGCGGGAAAATAAATAAGGAAAATTAAATGCAAGGAAAGTAAAGGTGGGGTTAGTTGATCTTACCACGAGGATCATTGTAATCGGGGTTGAACTTGGTGTTAAGTTTGATTAATTTTATTCATCAATTATCAATTGATTTTAATTGACTATCTAAGTCTGGCGTACTCCAGCAACAAATCGAGAGTCATGATCCAGCTATCACAAACATGCGAACGCTAAGTTTGATTCTAGTTCAAATTAATTAATTGGCCTATTAACTAATCTAAACCGCATTGGGATCTAGCCGAATTAATTCACATGCAACGGGCAACAAACCACAATTACAATTGATTAAATCATTTAGTTCTAGGGACGCATGCGTATAATCATAACGTTAACCTATTTGCTACTTAGATTTAGCAAGTAAATTTAGACAGAGCGCGGTCAAGGTTGTCAATCTTTCCTACCACAATCTAAATTTGTATGCAAAGAACTAAGATCACAAAGACAATTAACTAAGTAATTAAGAATGGAAATCTCATAAAATTGAATCAAACTTACAAACCGAGGTCCTGATTACAACGATCCGAGCTTAGTTGGCCATAGACAAGCACCTCCAAGCTCGAGGCTCGAAGAAAACTTAAAAGAACTATAGAAAAGTAAAGAGAAAGGTGGCTACAATATTGTATTGTGGGATGATTCTAAACCTACACCAAAGGCCTCTATTTATAGAGTTTCTTGGCCTTCAATTCGTGGTAGAATGGTGCTGAATTGGTTCTTCAAACAAGGAAAAATTCTGGCCAAAATTGGAAAAAATTGATTCTGAAAAATTGCCTAGCGTCGCGACGCTATGCCTTCAGACTTGGAAAGAATATGCGGATCTCGCTTAGCGCCGCGACGCTATGGCTGTAGCGTCACGACGCTCTCGCTTCAGGTTTGTGCCCACGCATTTTTTCCTTATTTGAGCAACGTCCCGACGCCTGGGTTGAAGGGTCTCGACACTGCGACGGCTCCAGGGGCAGATTGGTCATTTAACGCTCCGGTTTTGCTCGTTTAAGCCCCGGATCGCTTCCAAAGCTCCGATGAGGACCTATAGACATATTATACTCATTTTAAAGAATTTTTCGCAAGGAATTCAACTAAGATAAGCAAATGGGGAGATTCTAAGTGTATAATAAATTGGACTTATCATGAGGCACTCTCAATAGTTGAGAAGGACGGGACTGACTTAATGAGCCAGCTCGATCAACAACTCTTGTTGAAGGACTAGTCTGATCAACAACTCTTGTTGATTCATTTGCAACTTCACTAAATAACTTACTTAACACTATCGCACTGCGTGGTTTATGATATCTAACGTGGTCTTCTTCTAAGAAAGTTGCATTTGTCGATACAAATACTTTATTTTCTTTTAGATTGAAGAAGTATCCATTTCTCGTTTACTTGGGATAACCTAAAAATAGGCATATTTTAGAACGATGTTCTAATTTGTTCGGGTTTGTCTGTAGCACGAATGTAGGACATCCCCAAACTTTGAAATGACGTAAACTTGCTTTACACCCTCTCCAGAAGTCAAATTGTGTTTCAAAAATACTCTTTCAGAGAACCATATTCGTAATATAAACTACAATCTCTACTGCATAACCCCAAAACGAGTTATGCAACCATGTCCAACAAGGTTCTGTTTCTCTTTCTGATACGTTATTTTGCTATGGTGTACCAGACGCTGAGAGTTAGGACGTAATTCCATGTTTTATCAAATAGTTCTGAAATTTCAAGTCCATAAACTCTCTACTACGATCAGATCGAAGTGTGTTCATCGTCATACCTAATTGTTCTTAACCTCGGCCTTACACTCTTAGAACTTTTCAAGAGCTTCAGACTTATGATGTATTAGGTAGAGATAGTATACCTTGAATAATCATCAATGAAACTAATGAATTATTCATACCCTGTTTGATCTTTTGCATTCATTTGACCTCAGAGATCGGAATGTATTAGCTCTAAGGGTTCTTTGGCACGATAACTTTTTCCAATAAAAGGTTGTTTTAGTCATCTTGCCCTCAAGGCATGACTTACTAGGAGGTAATGAGTCGTCTTCTAACCTCCTTAGAAGTCCATTCTTGACCAATCTCTCAATTCTATTGAGATTTAAATGGCCTACCCTTAAGTGCCAAAGATAAGTATCTTGAGAAACGCGTTGCCTTTTAGATTGAGTCTCGCTATTAAATATCTCATAAATTAAATCACTCTAGACTCTAACGGTCTTAAAACATATAAGTTATTCTTCATTTTGCAGAACAAATATTGGCATCCTTTTTGGAATGAACAGTTCATACATTAAAAGGTAATAGAATAGCCTTGTCACAAACAAGATATAGAAATCAAACTTCTTTTAATCTTTGGAACTTTGCACATATTACCTAATAACATGTAACGTTCCTGAGAAGAATAACTTTATGTCTCCCACTGTCATAGCCGAGATGAACTCTCCTATTCCAACTCTAAGAGTCATCTTACCAACTTACAGTTGCTTTTAGAAACTCGTTTCGTGAAGAGAAGAACATACATGATTAGTGCCACTTGAATCAAGGATTCAAGTTGAATCATTATTCTCCACTAAGCACGTTTTTTTAAGACGAATCATATTCAACGTCTTTGGTGTTCTTTCTATTGGCTTGGCAAGTTCTTATGCAACATTCATCAGACATTTTGAGATGAGGTCGTCAAAGGAGTCTGAGGACGTTCCTCAGTTTAAGACCATTTCAAAATCACTCACCACGAGTTTAGTGTTTAAGTTTGTTTTCTTAGTCGTATGTTTTATACCAATAACGAATTTGGCATTTAGACGAGGCACTTATAGAACTATACATGCTGAAATAAAAAATTAATTTAAAATAGTTGTTATGTATTTAACCCAGTATATAAATAATCCAATCAAATTTAGCAAAAGTAATTAAGCACCCTATGAATCATAATTCTTTTGCAACGATACTTCAGAGGTTTAAAGCAACAGTCACCAAACGGGTGATCAGCTACTCCTCTGAATTGAGACGTTCTCAACCAAATACTAACACCAAAATAACTCATATTCCGTTAGTTTTAGTTACCGTTTATTTGGTCAAGGATTTCGTTAAAAATTTAACTCGTCCTTGTAAGTGTAACCCTCCAACTTTCAGATCCCAGAGGTATGCACCAACAGGCTTACCGTTAGGAAGAAGACAACTGTTGGTGATTAACCTAAGAAACCCTATCCATCTCTGGAGTTCACGGTGTTCCGAAGCCTATGATCAGGCCCTCCAAACGGGTTGGTCGCTCTAGGACGACACACAGGCGGATCATAAGAATCTCACAATGCGACCTAGGGGCGGAGACCGTAGGATGTGTTGAACGTGTCCTTTTCCCACTTGCTATGAACACTTTCCCCATTCACCTTGGTATTGACCCATGCAAACACTCTCCAAACGGGAGGCCGCTTCCAGGGCGACACAAAGCCGAGCATGGATCTCACAGTGTGAACACAGAGGAACGTGAGAGTAAAAACATGATTTGAGCATCTCATTTTTATACTTTTCCTCCCACTGAAGTGTCCTATTGGTATTTTAGGGTGTTTTACTTAGGTAAATTCCGGCTAAATGAATCTACCTAAGTCTATGCCTTATATAACTCTTAAAAGAAGGTCTTTACTCTAATATTTAGGTGAATTAAACTCTTTTAATTTCCTAGTGACATTGCATGCTAATAAGACCGTCGTTAATTCAACTCAGGTTTCGAACCAGTTGACTTCCCTTATAACCAAAGCCTTATGCCCTACTTAACCATATTTTAAATCTATTAAAATACTAAGAAAGACATTTTTCTAATCCTATTAGAACTGATGATCTTAAGTCTAATTAATTTTAAACCGTTTTAAAATATACTCATTTTCCTAAGATCCTATGTTAGCATGCACATTTTTGTTATAGGTTTGACGATTTCTATTCATTAACCCTTATAACTATTATAACTTTTAAGGAATTAGCCCTATAACATGCTTCTAATGGTGATGAAAGCATATAACAATCAAATTCTAATTATATATTTATATACCATTAGAAAACATAAACATTTTGAAATATCCTACATCTTGGTGATTTCCAAGGGCATAACAATTACACTACGATGTCTAGGTGATAAAAACCTCACATTGCTCACGCATGCTCATAAATCTGGGTTAACCTAACTCAAGTACCGGCTCGATGCCAAGGTAGAAGGTGTTCCGTAAACCGTCAGCTTAAATACCTCCAGCCTTAGACAGCATCTCGCTGGGTGAGTTATAAGCGCCAAATATGCTAGGTTTACAAAGCTAGAGGTCCTTCTAGGATCCTTGTAAACGGACACGAAATAAGACTAACCTACCGAATGATTCCAACCAAGAGCTTAGTTAGAAGATGAATCACTCTTAGATCAAACTTAGAATCTATGATGGTCACTCCTAGATCCTAAGACGACTCACTCCAGAATTAGATTGATCAAAACTAATCCAATGAATCGATTGAACATCAAACCTAAAACAAGATTTGAAAAGAAAAGACAACACCAAAGGGTTGAATAAGCAAAAGCTTTTTAATATTCATAATTTGTCTTTTCAAGAGCATTACAAGCCATTTTAAAGGCCAAATGGTCGTTCACAATACCAAAGATACAAAGGTCTTCAAAAGTCATTAAATGCAAAATTAAGAAAATAAGACTTAGGAACTTAAAACTTGATTGCACGTCAAAAGAGCAGCCATATCTCAAAACTAAAAAGATAGAATTGCTTTAAATTGTCTTAAATATCTACTATGGGAGGCGCACCTCATAATGACAACGTTTGACAAGGTTTGACATCACGAGATCACAAGAGACGCAAGCTGGACAACCACCTCTTCACATATTCTGCACACTTTTTTTGTCCCCCGTGCCATCTTAACTCCATTCTCTTCTTGACTTGCTAAACTAACATTATACAAAAATTTGGGTTCAAAATTCTTTGCCTCTTGTTGTGCATTTGCTAGCTTTTGAACATGCAATGTTTGTATCTTCTTTGTCTTGCTCCTTGTGATTGGTCCTTCAGGTACATGCAATGGATTATTGATTGAATCCATATCAAGTTCTCTTGTAACCTTGGCTTTACAAGATATCGACCTATTCTATGAAATGTTTGATCGAAATTGGGGTTCCTTTTAACTCTAAGTGAGCATGCATTTATCTTCGTTATAGGTTTTAACGTCTATCTCGCTTTATAACATTTATAACATAGATAACCTATAACATACATCTATATAACGTTTATATATCGCTAAGGTGGTTTCATGCTGCATGCTAGTTCGTTTTCGATTATTAACATAACGTTTATATTAAACATACATTATCGAAAAATTAAACATACAACATTCATCTAACATGAAACCCTAACATGCATTCTTTTTATTATAACTCTTATAATATATTACTAATGCATGAAACATGCTTTCCTATGGTGGGATTTTAAATCTATATGACATATTGTATGTATATGTGATTCCTATTTAAATTAAACATATATTCACTAACGCATAATAAATTAAAACACACTAAAGTGGACCGATTTTGGCATCCAAACAATTAAACTAGCTAAATTATTACAATAATAATTCAAAATTGAGGCTGGAACGCTCCTGAACGATTCGAACCGCCTTAAAATGGTTGAACCGAACCCAAACTGGCATGAAAATGGCTGAACCGAACCAGATGGGCTTGGAATAATGTTAAATTGGCTTGTACGGACCGAACCGGATTGGGAATGAACCGCTTGGACCGAAGCATCGCCAAAACTCAGGTTGTTTGAATTTTTTCATCAGCGTCGAGACGCTGATGCGTTTGGAACGCTACTCTACTTCTCGGCCAGCACAAGTTCTTCATCTTCTTCGATCGATTACAGCCTAATTTCTTGTCTATTGACTCGCAAATTTATACACTCTTTGCAAGACATTAAAGCCCATATACATGTAGGCAATTACAACATTTTTCAACAATTGAAAGCTTAACAATGATGTCAAAACTGAAATTATCCAACTTTAGCTCGCAACACATTCCTCACATGAAATTCACCCACCATACTTGAAATTAATGCAAATTAAACGCCTAAACCACGCTCTGATACCAATTGAAGGAGTGTAGATCACTCGAGTGGAAGTGAATCGAGATCTTAGGCGTTTAATTTCATTAATTTCTCATAACAAAGCATGTTATTTTTTAGCCCCAAAGCAGAGTAATGGAACTTACCTCTTTGATGCACAAATTCGAGGCGATCCTTTGGTTGTTTCTCACCACGAACACGTCGTGGACTACCACAGAGATCTTCCCTACTATTCTCCGACCTTAGTTAGGGCTTGTTGGAGTCGAATCGTGAGCAATTTTAGGGAGAGAAACCATGGGTTTGAGAGAGAAATTTTCAGTGAAAAAACCAGCAACCTAAACATATGAATTCTTTTGTTTTTATATCTGATTCTCATGCAATCCATGTTTTTGATTGTAGACAGCAAAGAGGGAAGGAGATTACTCATTATAAGAGGTGTCAACATCCAAGATTTTACCTCTTGGATTTGAAAATTATGGAAAAAATAAAACTAATTTCATTTTCCAAAATTTTAAATGAATTTCCTAAATTCATTTTCATTTCATTTAATTAATTTCCAATTTAAAATTAATTTAGATAATCAATTTTAAATATAAACTAATTAAATTACTTAATTAAACATTTTAATTAATTATAATTATTTTGATTTAATATCATATATTAAACTAAATAATTTTCACAAATCCCGATCTCTCTAAGGCTGATTGTTCGAATATGAATCTCTATTCATATGTGTAATGTTTAAATCATATTTGAATATTACTAATTTTCTCTAATAGTTTAATTCACAACTAAACTATATGACGTTAGATACATCGAATATAACGTTAACTCCCTAAACCGAATTTGAACTATTCAACTTCTCTCATCATACTGTTCTAAGGTTTAGTCCGTATGAGCTAGCAGGGGGACCTAATGGACCTACAGATCATGGACTCCAACGATTTGAGATTAACCGGTTAAACTCATTAACCTAGTTAATCAACATTCGTTAACTAACGGGACACTCCACTATAGCCCGTAGCTGCACTCCCCTCACTGTAGATATATTTTTGTCCACCCGATATAACCATAATTAGTAAGTCGACCCTTCACAGGTAATTAGTTTAACTAGAAAACCAATCCAGAGGACGACATTCGATTTCATATCACTATATTATTACTTGACCCGTACACTTGCGGTTAGCATTTTGCACATCAAGTTTTTTGTGCCGTTGCCAGGGATTGACATATTTAGTTAAATTGATATTGTGGAAAAATTGTTCGGTCTTAATTTAGGATGTATTTTTATTTTTTTCTAGATAGTTGCATTTTTTTCCTTTTTTGTTTTGTTTCCATATTTGTTGTTCCTAATTTAGAGCTTTCCTCATTTGATAGTTTTTTTTCCTTGATTGTTATTTTTCCTTAATTGTCTCTTCCTTATTTGCTTTTGCTTCCCTTATTTGTTTGTGTTTCCTTTCTTAGTTTATCTTTTCCTTTTTTGTTTTGGTTGTTTCCTTTTCTATTTTGTCTTTCCTTTTTTTTTTTCTTTCTTTTTATGATATTTTTTCTTTGAGTCTTAGTTCATTGTTCTTGGTTGTGCTATTATTTGGTGTTTGCATCTAATTGAGAACCTAATTATCGTTGATGCTTTAATTGATTTGAATGGTTTTTTATAATTTTGGGTGGCCCGTTAGGGAATCTTAGACCGAAGAACCAACACCATTTTCCAACTTTTCATTTTCAACTTATACCCCTTTAAAAGAAAATTCTCCCTTAGAAAGCTTACTTCAAAAATATATTGAGGAGTCTAGATCAATGAGTCTAACACTTAAAGAATCTATTAAAGGACTTCAGACCCAAAGGGAAGTTAGTGAGGTGGGATCCACTTCCACAGGTTGTCTAGTGAGTCATGTGGCTATTGATTCATCGACACCCATTCAGGAGCTTAATTCTTTCGATTTTGCTAAGGTTGAGCATTTAGGGGTGAGTTGCTTAGATAGTGGGAAAGAATTGGAGAGTTTTTGCACCGACCAAGAGCATGTTTGTGAGGAAGAAAAAGAAAATGAGCTTGTAGTGTCACAGGAAGTTTAGGAGGTAGAGTTTAAGGTTGAAAAGCCTTGGTTTGTTTTTTAAGGTGTTCATATAACACATGCGGAAGCAATTTTAGGATCGGAGACACTTAACTACATTAATTTTAGAAAACAAAAGCATGATGTCCAAAAACCATAAATAGAGAGCAGAATTGTAACAAACCTTTTGGAGACCAATTGAGCAACTCCTTTTGATTCCTTTGATCACAAACGGTGTGTGGACCACCTCTAGTGTCTTCCCCGCTATCCTCCGACCTTAGAACGACTTGCAGGAGTCTATGGTGATAGGGATTGGAAGGGATATGCTTGAAGGTTCAAGCTCTAGAGAGTATTGAGAGAGTGAGTTTGAGTAGAAATTTCATCAACATAACATTATTTAAAAACCCATCCCTTCTCCATCTTCTAATCCCCTACTTATAGAGGATTATTCATGCATCTTAGATTTACCAATGTAAGACACAGAGATGAGAATGAAGTTTGTGGATTCTAGGTGTGCAATGGAGATTACATGCATCTTTGCATGTTTGAGGTGTTATTCGACTATCTTTATCCATGCAAGAGTGGATTTTGATGTGTAATTGCACTATCTCCATCAATGCAAGAGCGAATTCCATTATTGGATTTAATTTAAAAGGCAATTCCCAATTATCAATTAATTGAACATTTTAAATTAATTATATGACATTAATCAAATTAATTCATTTCACCTAATTTAATCCACTAATCTTGAATTTCATAAAATCGAAGATTGAATTCTTTATCTCAATTTAAAAATAATTCATAATCATTTTTAAATTAAAACCATAATTAATTAAACAATTTAATCAATTATGTAATATTAATTTAATATCAAATATATTATATTAGTACTTTGCACCGAACATGAATCCCTATTTCCGTGAATTGTATTTAAATCATATTTAAATACTTTACTCTCTCAGTTAATAGTTTAATTCATAATTAAACTATTTTGTCGATAATATCATATATAGTCGACACTAATTCCCTAAACTGAATTTGAACGATTCAAACTTCCTATCACTATGTTCTAAGGTATAATTCGTATGAGCTAGCAGGGGGACCTAATGGACCTACAGATCATGGGCTCCAACAATCCGAGATTAATTGGCTAAACTCTTTTAACCTAGTTAACCAACATTCGTTAACTATCGGGACACTCCAATATAGCCCTGTAGTGTTGGGTTTTATGCCCTAAAACTCGAAGATAGTAATTGTAACAATTGACCGAACATAAATAAAATATTGTTTGATGTTTTTTCAATAAAGAGTTATGGTCTATATTATGTACATCTTGCCTAAATAACCCTAATCCAATAAACTAAACATCCTAGGCTATGGGATGAGTCTTGAACTATATGTGGAGACATATGGAGATCACTATTCAAGAGACAGCCTGAAGGGTCTGTTGGGTTTTATGCCCTAAAACTCGTAGATAGTGAATGTGTTGGGTTTTATGCCCTAAAACTCGTAGATAGTAAATGAAACAAATTAATCGATCTCAATAAAGTGTTATTTGAGTAATTCAGTAATTTGATTATTGAATAATCGAGTTTGCATAAATAAACCCTAAATCCAATAAACTAAGATCCAAGGTTGTTTAAATGAAACTTGAACTAGTATGTAGGGACATACGGGGATCAGTGTCCAAGTAACAACCTGAAAGGTCTATAGTATAGGGATAAGGCTGGGTACCTTATCCTGGTGACACTATGTGATACGGCCCACCTTGTATTCGATACAGATGCAATGATCCAAAGCATCCATGTAGGAGACATGCGGGTGGGGGTATCCTATGCAATGAGTTTGTGCTAACTTGCAAAAAGCAAATTATTTGTCCTCTAAACTTAGACTAAAACAAGGCCAAAAGAAATAAAGATGCGTTGCTTCAGCGCATAAAGAGGAAAAAATGTGATAATTTTATGCGGTGAGATGTATTCATGTATGCGGTATGAAATTATAAAATATAGGGTGCTAACGCAACTAAGTCGGTTGTTTTTCAAGTGTTTTCTTAGCGCAGGCACATATCTCAAGTTGATCAAGAAACAGATAAGATAGTGAAAGGACAAGTGCTGACACAACCAACGCAAGTGGGCGGAAAAAGGGGGAGAAAAAGCTAAAGCAAGTTGCCTAAATGATGATTAACGCAAGTTGCTAACTACTTGGAGAAGTAATCTTCCCTCACCTATAAATAGAAGCCACAAATCAAACATCAGATCATCCTTAATTCATTTTGTTTCTACTCAAAAGAGAGAAGAAGGAAAGATCAACAGAGAAATCACAGAGATCTGCGATTAGGAGCAATCTTGCGTTTGTAATGTCCTATTTCATGATGTCTTGTTTTGCTCGCATGAGCTAAATTCTTCTTCAAGGCTTAGCGCAAGCACCTCATGCGGTGATAAGCATATTTTGTAAGCGCATATTTTGAATTAAATGAAACATTAATTGCTTTCTATTTAGTTGTGATACTATTTTCATTACTAACTCTCGCTTGGCCAGCCGGATGCAGTAGCAGCATGCTAAATCCCTGACAGGTAACGCATGCAGACATCTCTAAGTAGAGCAAGTTAGCGCATGTCATGTAGTCTTGGTAACATTAAAACACTACCGCTAAGAGATAGTGCATGCATGAGCTTAGACTATGTTGTGACTAACGCAGTCCCTTGTAAGTTTTAGAGAACTACACCTAAAGCATGAACTAGCCAAATGATCTCTTGATAGTTTTATGCCAGACGCAAAGGAGTACCGGAAGGGAAACTTATGATATTTTCTCACTTAGGCATTAATGGATCAATTAATCAAAGTATGCATTGCAAGGTTATTATAAACGCATGAGGTTGCGACCGCAACAGCCTTGATTATTCTCCTTATAAATTTTCTTTTCATTCTCGTCGCATGTGTTGTTTTTATGCTAACAATCACTCTTTAAATATACCAAATCTTTTTATTCTTTTAAATAATATCATACCTTCTTGAGTTTAGATCGGTAAATATTGTTAAAAGATTTTGTGAATATCCCTTCCCTGAGGAATCGACCCTGGACTCACCAGGTATTACTTGATTAAAAGTCAATTTATGCTTGGATTGATTATTATCTATGACAATATTTCTAATTATACTAAGTCAACTGACAGGCAATCAAGTTTTTGGCGTCGTTGCCAAGGAAGGGCAACGAAATTCTCTTTTTGATTTTTCCGATCTGACACTCTGTTGATATTATTTACTGTGTTCCCTGTTGAGTACTTTTTCTCCAGGTAGCCAGAGGTTGTATGCGTGCCGCTCGACGAATCGATTTCGAAGTTCATCCTGAAATTGATAGAACATATCATAGGAGAAGAAGAAATCGAAGAACC
This sequence comes from Luffa aegyptiaca, assembly GCA_017139565.1. Taxonomy (NCBI): domain Eukaryota; kingdom Viridiplantae; phylum Streptophyta; class Magnoliopsida; order Cucurbitales; family Cucurbitaceae; genus Luffa; species Luffa aegyptiaca. Next base: position 28,687,981 of record CM029403.1, read on the forward strand.
CGAAGGCAATCAGGAGAAATGGCAGCACAACCAAACAGACCATTAAATCCCATCCTAATGGCCGATGATAGGGCCAGAGGAATTCGAGACTATGCAGCCCGTGCAAATTGTAATTTTAATCCAGGGATAGTTTAGCCTACTCTAGAAACAGAAAGGTTTGAATTAAAACCCGTTATGTTTCAAATGCTGATAGCTGCAGGACAGTTCAGAGGAAGCATAGTAGAAGACCCTCACTCCCACCTAAAGTCATTTTTGGACATTTGTAATAAGTTTATTATTCTAGGAGTGACACATGAGCAATTGCAAGTTATCCTATTTCCTTACTCATTAAGAGATGCAGCGAAAGTGTGGCTTAATCAGCAACCAGCAAATTTCATCGCAACATGGAATGATTTGGCTGAAAAGTTTCTAGAAAAATACTTTCCACCCACCGCAAACTCCAGATTGCGGAAGGAAATAATGACTTTCACACAAATGGAAGACGAAACTTTGAGTGAGGCGTGGGAACGTTTCAAAAGCTTGCTGCAGAGATGCCCGCACCATGGACTACCATTATGCATTCAATTAGAGACCTTCTATGTAGGTCTTAACAAGAACTCGCAAATTTTGGTAGACTCATCCGCAAATGGTGCACTACTTAGAAAAACGTATGACGAAGCCCATGCAATCCTTGATCGGATTGCACGCAACAATTACGAGTGGGGCAATGCGGAAGATAGAAGAAGGAGACCCATCAAAACTAGTTCGGGAAGCTTTGAAGTTGATCCAATGACCTCAGTAAACGCAAAGATTGATGCGTTAACCACGAAGATGGATGCACTCACAGCCAGTACAGCACCTTTGATCGTGCAACTCAACGCAGTTGGGTGCGGGATTTGCGGTGAAGGACACTCGCATGATCAATGTCCTTCAAACCCCGAATCAGTTTTCTATGTTGGCCCGCAAGGAGCCACGCGCAACAACCCATTTTCAAACACGTATAATCCAGGATGGAGAAATCACCCGAACTTTTCATGGAATGGTAGCGCAAATAAGCAGCCACAACAAGGTAATGCAAACCCTGCGCCCAGATTATTTAACTCTAACAATGATCAATCCTTGTAGGGACATTTTCAGCGCAATACCGACGGAGGAAACCAAAGAGCATCATCCTCGAATGCGTTGGAAAATATGATGAAGGAATTTATGGCGAGTCAAAAGGAGTATATGGCGAAGAATGACGCAGTGGTTCAAAGTCAGGTCGCATCTCTGCGCAGTCTGGAAATACAAGTTGGACAACTTGCGTCAGAGTTAAAGAGTAGATCTACCGGAACATTGTCCAGTAATACAGAGGATCCAAAAGGGAAGGAGCACTGCCATGCAGTGACTCTTCGCAGTGGAAAGCAACTGTAGGTAAATGACCCTGCGCCAATACAGGACAATTTGCCTAAAGATGCAGCCGCAGAAGATCATAACCAGACGAAAGAAGAAAAAGTAGCTGAGGATGAAGAGTCCAAAAAGAAAAATGCCCACACAGAAAAGGAGCCTGACGCATATAAGCCCGCAATCCCTTTTCCTCAAAGGTTGCGAAAGAAAAATGATGAGGCTCAATTTCAGAAGTTTTTGAATATCTTGCAAGAGCTACATATCAACGTCCCACTTGTGGAGGCGTTAGAAAAGATGCCAAGTTAGTCCAAATTCTTGAAAGACGTTCTGATGAATAAACGACCGTGGAAGGAGTTTGAAACTGTTGCGTTGACAAGTGAGTGCAGCGCAATACTTGCCAACAAGCTTCCCCCAAAATTGAAAGACCCTGGAAGCTTCACAATTCCTTGTTCAATAGGAGGAATCGATGTGGGAAAGGCATTATGTGACCTGGGTGCAAGCATAAATTTGATGCCATTATCTGTTTACAAGCGCCTAGGGATTGGAGAAGCAAGACCAACAATTGTTACACTCCAATTAGCAAACAGATTTGTGGTCCACCCAGAAGGAAAAATAGAAGATGTTTTGGTCAAAGTTGACAAATTTATTTTTTTTGCAGATTTTATCATTCTAGATTATGAAGCTGACAGAGAAATTCCCATTATTTTGGGAAGACCATTCCTTGCCACCGGCCAAACACTGATTGACGTACAAAAAGGAGAACTGACAATGCGTATGAACGATCAGAAAGTGGTTTTTAGTATTCTCTCCTCATTAAAATATCCTGGTGACAACAAAGAGTGCGACATGGTAGCTCGCATTGACGTATGCTCCCCGCAGGAAATGCTACAATCAAGTGCATTCAGCCCCATGAGAGAAGAAAACCAGGAAGAACAGATGGAAGAAAATTGCACCCTAGCACAACATGAAGAAATTATCCATATGCTGGATCTGAAAGGAAGAATCCCCACCTTGCCTTCTATAGCGCAACCTCCTGCGCTAGAACTCAAGCCATTACCATCGCATTTGAAGTACAGGTTCTTGGGAGAAACAAACTCACTCCCCGTTATCATCTCATCAAAGCTCAATGCATCACAAGAGCACCTATTGATGCAAGTCCTCGCAAGGCATAAAAAGGTCATTGGGTGGAGTCTAGCAGATATTAAGGGAATTAGCCCCTCATACTGCACGCATAAAATTCGGCTGCTAGATGAATCCAATGAATTTGTTGAACGACAAAGAAGGCTAAATCCTACGATGATGGAAGTCGTGCGAAAAGAAATTATTAAGTGGCTCGACGCAGGTGTGATATATCCCATCGCAGACAGCAGATGGGTGAGCCCAATCCAATGCGTGCCTAAGAAAGGTGGTATGACAATGGTAGCTAATGCAAACAATGAGTTGATTCCATCTCGCACCACTACAGGATGGCGCATATGCATGGACTACCGCAAATTGAACGCAATCACTAAGAAGGATCATTTCCCTCTTCCATTCATTGATCAGATGCTGGATCGTCTTGCGGGACAAGCATATTATTGTTTTCTTGATGGATACTCTGGATACAATCAAATTACCATTGCACCAGAAGACCAAGAAAAGATTACATTCACCTGCCCATATGGCACCTTTGCATTCAGAAGGATGCCCTTTGGATTGTGTAATGCGTCGGGAACATTTCAGAGATGTATGATGGCGATCTTCTCAGATCTACTAGAAAAATCCATGGAAGTTTTTATGGATGACTTTTCAGTTTATGGGAAGACCTTCGCAGAATGTCTAACGCAACTAGAGCAAGTGTTAAAGAGATGCGAAGAGACCCACCTAGTACTAAATTGGGAAAAATACCATTTCATGGTAGAAGAAGGCATTGTCCTAGGTCACCGCATATCAAGCGCAGGAATTGAAGTCGATAAGGCAAAAATTGATGTCATTTAGAAATTGCCACCACCAACTTCTGTTAAAGGAATTCGAAGCTTTTTGGGACACGCAGGATTCTATCGTAGATTCATCAGGAACTTCTCGCATATTACAAAGCCACTATGCGCATTGCTAGAAGCAAATAGAAAATTTGAATTTTCAGAGGAATGCGTCAAGGCATTCAAGGATTTAAAGCTTGCGCTAGTGAGTGCACCCATTCTTGCAACTCCTGATTGGAGGGAGCGTTTTGTCTTGATGTGCGATGCTAGTGACGTGGCAGTTGGAGCAGTGCTGGCACAGAAAAAGGACAAGATTCTGCATCCCATTTATTATGCCAGCAGAACATTGAATGAAGCACAAACAAATTACACGACAACCGAGAAAGAATTATTAGCGGTTGTTTATGCATTTGACAAATTTTGTGCTTATTTAATTGGCTCTAAAGTCATTGTCTACACAGATCATGCGGCGATACAATATCTCCTCACAAAAAAGGATGCAAAACCTAGGTTGATCAGATGGATCCTATTGCTGCAGGAATTTGACCTAGAGATCAAAGACAAAAAGGGGAGTGAGAATTTGGTCGCAGATCATTTGTCACGCCTGGAGAATCCTGAGAAGGTGGATGCGCCAAAAATCCCTATCGCAGAAGAGTTTCCTGACGAAAAGCTTTTGATAATTGAAGATGAAGAGCCCTGGTTTGCAGACATTGCAAACTACCTCACCGCAAGAGTCTTACCTGAGAAATACGTAGCGCAGCACTGTAAGAAATTCTTTCATGAATTAAAATTCTATTTATGGGATGACCCTTATCTCTATCGCAGGGGACCTGACCAGATCATCAGGAGATGCGTTGGACATAGAGATGCGTTGAAAATTTTGGGAGCCTGTCATAAGGCTCCATATGGGGGACATTTTGGAGGACAGCGCACCGCAGCGAAAGTGTTACAGAGTGGTTATTGGTGGCCCACCTTGTTCCAAGATGCAAAGAAGTATGTGGATAGTTGCGACAAGTGCAAACGCACGGGCAATATCAGCGCAAGGAACGAGATGCCACAAAATTACATAATAGAACTTGAACCGTTTGATGTCTAGGGCATTGATTTCATGGGACCCTTCCCATCGTCGCAAGGATACCAATATATCCTCCTCGCAGTTGACTACGTCACAAAATGGGTGGAGGCAATCGCGTGTGTTAAGAACGATGCGGCGACCGTGGCAAAATTTCTCAAAAAGAATATTTTTACAAGGTTTGGTGTGCCACGTAGGCTGATTAGCGATGAAGGGACCCATTTCATAAATAAGGTCATGAATAAGTTGTTGCAGAAATACAATGTTAAACATCATATCGCAACAGCTTATCATCCGCAGAGTAATGGGCAGGCCGAAGTATCAAATAGAGAAATAAAGAAAATTCTCGAGAAGGTTGTCAGCACAAGCAGAAAAGACTGGGCGCAACATCTAGATGATGCGCTATGGCATACCGCACAGCTTTTAAAACACCCATAGGAACATCTCCTTATGCGTTTGTGTTTGGCAAGGCTTGTCATTTACCCTTAGAATTGGAGCACAAGGCGCATTGGGCAATGAAACGTCTAAATTTTGATCTAGAGGTGGCAGGACAAGAAAGATTGCGTCAGCTATCCGAATTGGAAGAATTCAGAAGATGTGCATATGAAAATGCCAAGATCAGTAAAGAAAAACAAAAACAATGGCATGATCGACGAATATGCAAAAAGGATCTTCGAGCAGGTATGAAAGTATTATTATTTAATTCTCGCTTACGTCTCTTTCCAGGAAAACTAAAATCCAGATGGTCGGGCCCATTTACTATCCATAAAATATATCCACATGGGGCAGTGGACCTACATTCTACTGATGGAAAGAGAATTTTCAAAGTCAATGGGCAAAGTGTAAAACCGTACATTGAAGGGAATTTGGACGAGGTGGTTGAGATTATTCTTCTGAAAAATCCGCCTTAAAACAACAAGACAAAATAGGTCCAAAACAAGAGTGCTCTCTGATTGCAGCAGGACCTAGCGCAAGGTAGAAGCACAACAGGTTAGAAGTTGTAATTATTTGTTTTTTCGCAAATGTTTATTTTATTGTGTTAATATTTTGGTAGTCTAGATCACATCGCATGATTAACTCGCATCAATTAATATTTTGATAGAATCATTGCATCCGTAGTTTTGTTGCGGAGAGCCTTAGAAGGAAATCCCATCGCATATCCCAATCCATTTGCATCTCTCTCGCATTGGAGGCGCAGCCACAATCATGTTTTCATTTAATGAACCTCACTAATCTCTGTCTTTGCACACTAACCAAGGCAACCGCTCACATCCCCCCATGATAATCATGATAACCAACCTACGTGGATGCGAAAGGACACCAGAACCAAAGAGCACACTACCTTGCGTTAGCTATAAAATAGGGATGTGATTTCTCTTTCTCTTTCTCATCTCCTTCATCTTCATCATTCTTGCTAAAAGCCCAAAACCCTTGATTTTCTCCCGAAGCTTTACCGAAACCTTGCAATGTCGGATTCCCAAAACCTTTCAGTTGGTGGCTACGCTGATGATGCACCCCCATCATCGCCAGAGGTGGAAGGACCACATAGGGATGTTATTATCTCCTCGGATGAGGAAGATCCACAAAATGTTGATCGAATGGAGGAAGATGAACCAGAAGTCATAGATGGGGAACGGCCCATGGGTAGCCTGGAAGCTCCGCTCGCCGCCGATCCATCCTCCTCTGTTGCGAACACCACCGAGGTACTCAACATCGCCCCCTTACACACCTCCACTTTCTCTGTACAGCCAGTTACCCTTCAGCCCACGCCAAATCTTCCTACCCCTCGAAACCTAACCCCATTTCCATCGCCATTCCTTTCAATACTCTCTCTTGCTCTACCACCAGACGCCTCAGCTTCACTTGCATCTGACACTGTCCCTTCATCTTCTTCTCCTTCCGCAAGCATTCCCCATCCACCAGTCACCACAGCGCAACCCACTTTCCCGCAGTTTTCTGAGTGGGAAGTGGCCGCATGGAACTCCCTAATGGGAGAATTAGGAAAAGAAGGTGAAGCAATTCATCTGCGGGAAGCACAAGAAAAGGCTGCCGCAGAAGAAACCACTCGCAAAGCCGCAGCAGCAGAAGACCAAGAAGGACCAAGCAATGCGGAGAATCCAACTGCCGCAGCAATCGCCGCATTCAACTTGGCCACTATTGCGGCAGCCATGGAAGTAGAAATTTCTGATCTTGAGGACGAACTTCCCCTTACCCGTCGCCGCAACATCTGTTCATCTGGGGTAGTCATTCGCGAACCTGCTGAAAATCCTGCGGAAGCCCCCAGCAAGAAACAAAAAGCACCCACCGCAACCAAAGACAAAGGCAAAGGCAAAGTGGGTGCAGTCCATGAAAAAGAGGGCAGCAACTGGGGCAAATTTCAAGAAGAACGTGGATTTAGCTGCCCCTTGCCGTAAACAATGACCGATCAAATTTCCCAACACAAATGGGAAACTGTTTGCGAGAATCCCCGCACATACGCCCCTGCACTAGTCCATGATTTCTATAGGGCCTAGTAGCAAGAAGAAATCGATGAAGTCATGGTCAGAGGTCACGTAGTCGCATTCTCCTCAGCAAACATCAATAGTGTGTTCGAGCTGCGGGATATCCCTAACGCAGAAGGGAATGCACTCCTTGACTGCCTCGACAACGATTTCTTAAACGTAGTATTGATTGCGGTCGCCAGACCTGGGGCCAAATGGGATGGACAAGGAGCTGCAAGGACCCTCAAATTGCAGTTGCTAGACTTCGAGGCGACTTGCTGGATGCATTGGGTCAAGAACTGCATCATGCCCACAACGCATGATGCCACACTAAGCTTGCAACGGGTAATTTTAGTTTATTTCATTATGCGAGGAATCCCTGTCGACTTGGGCCAAATCCTCATCGAAACATTGCGACAAACCGCCGCAAAACCTAAAGGCGCAATGTTTTGCCCTGGACTTGTCACCCATTTGTGTCGCGCTTCCAGTCTTCTGCCCGCAGAAAACGAAGAAATCTAAACCATGCGAAAGGATTTCGACGACCTGTGGTGGGCACGTGTGACCAGCACTTGCAATAAGCATTTGCAAGGAAGCACGCCGCAACCACCAGCCACAGCATCCCACCTCACTGAGCCCCCGCATGCGCCTGAACCACAAAAGAAGAAGAGACGCAAGTAGACTACGGGCAGATATCCACCACCAGCTGCAAGGACCCCTCAATCTACTCAATTAGCGCAGGAAAGCACTGTTTGCGCCCAACCACAGGGATCCTTGCCGCAAGCACAAGAAAACCTGCCTCCACCTCCACCAGCATCATCACCCACTAATCTGAACCCACCTTCACCACAGCCCACTGAAGACTTGCGACCGGAGGAGGTTTTCGAAGGCCCTCTACCTAGTCCTCCTCGCAATAATGAAGTTCTTGCTCCAACACCAACGCCGCACGAAACAGCATCTGCGAGCACAAGTTAGGCTGAGCCTGATCTCACCATTGATGTAAACGAGGCTTTGATTTTTTCCCAGATGCGGCAGATACTTCAAGAAGTTATTCAGCCCCTGCAACAACAACAAGAAAGGTTGTGCCAACAACAGGAGTTGTTGCGCAAACAACAATTAGAATTATCGCAAAGGGTCAACGCCTTAGTCCTTTTCCTCATGAGATGGACTGAGAGCTTTGGCCGCTTGCCTGTCACGCCCAATTTGTTTGCACGGCCATCAGGACAACAAAGACCTTCAGGCGCAGGCCTAGCCCAAATGCGTCGAACTATGCCTCCACCTGCGCCCAGGGACCCTAGACAACCTCCACCTCCGCCACCGCAGGAATAGACCCAATAATCTACTTTCCCTACTTTTTGTTTGTTTAATTGTATGCTCCCTTGTTTGTAATTTTGTTCCACAATACATTAATATATCTCGCTATTTATCTCATCGCAATTTTCTCTCTACCTTACTTTAATGTCTTTATCTAGCAAATACTCTGAGTTAGCTCCTTTGTTTTAAATCCGCGCATCTGACTATCTGAATTTCCTTAACTGCATTACTTAAATTGGTTTAACCTTTGTCTTCATTTCCTCAGACCTTAAGGAAATTTCCTTCGCATTTTCGACTTGTCGCAACTCAGCCTTGATTTTCTGCACCCCGTGCGCTCCAGTGTAAGTTTGGGGGACAATGAGGACATTGTCCATTTTAAGTTTGGGGGAGTCCGCGCATAAATAATAAACATGCGTTCCTCTAGGTATGCGGCATGTTTGTAGCCAGGGGCATTTATGACACCCATAGTTTGCCACTGCGCGAAGACAAACGCAACCCATGAGCGTAGAGGACAGTAAAAAAATGTAATGCCCGTAGTTGGATACCTCTCATCACAAATGTGGGTAAGCCAAAACGAAATCATGCGTTTTGATGTCCATTGTTCTAAATTAATTGATTTAAAAAAAAATATATATATATATATATATATATATATATACATGCGCCCAGAACATGCAGGAGAAGAGTGGCTGAGTTAACGCAAGGAAGAATCTAAGCGCAAGGAGCTTTCTTTGAGCAATGAAGGAAATTTGGCAAAAGTTAATCTGGTTTAATAATGCGCGCAAGAAAAGAGGAAAGAGGATGCTAAGACCGCAAGCAAAGATGAGCTGAGTAACTATCGCAGAGTGGATAATAGGCATTGCTTGAGGGCAAGCAATAGTTTAAGTTTGGGGGTTTGATAACTTGCAAAAAGCAAGTTATTTTTCCTCTAAACTTAGACTAAAACAAGGCCAAAAGAAATAAAGATGCGTTGCTTCAGCGCATAAAGAGGGAAAAATGTGATAATTTTATGCGGTGAAATGTATTCATGTATGTGGTATGAAATTATAAAATATAGGGTGCTAACGCAACTAAGTCAGTTGTTTTTCAAGTGTTTTCTTAACGCAGGCACACATCTCAAGATGATCAAGAAACAGATAAGATAGTGAAAGGACAAGTGCTGACACAACCAACGCAAGTGGGCGGGAAAAGGGGGAGAAAAAGCTAAAGCAAGTTGCCTAAATGATGATTAACGCAAGTTGCTAATTACTTGGAGAAGTAATCTTCCCTCACCTATAAATAGAAGCCACAAATCAAACATCAGATCATCCTTAATTCATTTTTTTTCTACTCAAAAGAGAGAAGAAGGAAAGATCAACAGATAAATCACAGAGATCTGCGATTAGGAGCAATCTTGCGTTTGTAATGTCCTATGTCATGATGTCTTGTTTTGCTCGCATGAGCTAAATTCTTCTTCAAGGCTTAGCGCAAGCACCTCATGCGGTGATAAGCATATTTTGTAAGCACATATTTTGAGTTAAATGAAACATTAATTGCTTTCTATTTAGTTGTGATACTATTTTCATTACTAACTCCCGCTTGGCCAACCGGATGCGGTAGCAGCATGCTAAATCCCTGACAAGTAACGCATGCAGACATCTCTAAGTAGAGCAAGTTAGCGCATGTCATGTAGTCTTGGTAACATTAAAACACTACCGCTAAGAGATAGTGCATGCATGAGCTTAGACTGTGTTGTGACTAACGCAGTCCCTTGTAAGTTTTAGAGAACTACGCCTAAAGCATGAACTACCCAAATGATCTCTTGATAGTTTTATGCCAGACGCAAAGGAGTACCGGAAGGGAAACTTATGATATTTTCTCACTTAGGCATTAATGGATCAATTAATCAAAGTATGCGCTACAAGGTTATTATAAACGCATGAGGTTGCGACCGCAACAGCCTTGATTATTCTCCTTATAAATTTTCTTTTCATTCTCGTCGCATGTGTTGTTTTTATGCTAACAATCACTCTTTAAATATACCAAATCTTTTTATTCTTTTAAATAATATCATACGTTCTTGAGTTTAGATCGGTAAATATTGTTAAAAGATTTTGTGAATATCCCTTCCTTGAGGAATCGACCCTGGACTCATCAGGTATTACTTGATTAAAAGTCAATTTATGCTTGGATTGATTATTATCTACAACAATATTTCTAATTATACTAAGTCAACTGAAAGCCAATCAGTTTGCATAAGACCGGACCGCGAAATAGTAACCACTAGATGTAACGTCGTTAACTAGATTAGGTTTCTATTTCAATAGGATGACCTAGGTAACTCAATCTCAATCCTGAGTCTGTTATGAACCCGTTTCAAGAGGGATTGTCCTTAGATTTGTATGGGTTAGAGTGGCCAGTTCGCCGACTCAATAATCCTACCATTTCAGGGGCAAGACCGAATGGGGGCTGGGAACATAACAGTACAAAATGGAATTCACTCCTTCCCCTATTGGGGTAAGTAGATGTGTGTTCCCTTAAGGGCTGATTCCGGGGCTTGAACAAAGGCACGTCGTCCTCTCCTGGCCCGAGAGGAACTCCTGTTTAGTGGTTGGACCCTAAACAACTTGTTCATTAGAAGAATCAGTGGTACTTAAGGAACCAGAGGTAAAACGGTAATTTGACCCAGCTGGTGTTACGAACACACGTGAAGGATTAACTTACTGCATTGGTCGATATCCATGGACACAGAAATATTCTACAGTAAGAAGAGTGCAGTTGTGGGTCTTTAGTGGAGTGAGCCACAGTTAACGAATATTGACTAACTTGGTTAATGAGTTTGGCCAATTAGTCTCGTATCGTTGGAGCTTCTGATCTGTAGGTCCATTAGGTCCCACTGGTAGCTCGTAAAGAGACTTGAGGCAATTAAGTATAAATTATAAATTGAAAGTGTTCAATTTATTTGGGGAATCGTATAATGTATATTGATGCATTATAATATAAAGTTTATGAAACTTTATAATATAATTTTTGAATTAATTTCAAAAATTAATTCTTGAGAGAAAATATTTGAAAGAGTTCAAATAAATTTAATATGAATTGGATTCATATTAATTTTAATGAAATCCCTAAGATTAAATATATGATATTTAATTGGGTAATTAATTAATTATGGAATTAATTAATTATTTATTAAAATTAGAGACCTTTTCCTATTAGGAAAGAAAATATTTGAAAGAGCTCAAATAAATTTAATATGAATTGAATTCATATTAATTTTAATTTTAATAAAATCCCTAAGATTAAATATATGATATTTAATTGGGAAATTAATTAATTATTTATTAAAATGGTCTATAGTATAGGGATTTGTATCAATACGTGGTTATTGAGATTTGTACAATAAAGAGTTATTGTTACTAAAATTGTACAATTTGACCCAAACCCAATAAACTAAGATCCTAGGTTGTTTAGATGAAACTTGAACTAGTATGTGGGGACATACGGGGATCAGTGTTCAAGTAACAACCTAAATGGTCTATAGTATAGGGATAAGGCTGGGTACCTTATCCTGGTAACACTATGTGATACGACCAATTTTGTATTTGATACAGATGCAATGATCCAAAGCATCCATGTAGGAGACATGCGAGTGGGGGTATCTTGTGCAATGAGTTTGCATAAGACCGGACCGCGAAATAGTAACCACTAGATGTAACACCGTTAACTAGTTTAGGTTTCTATTTCAATAGGATGACCTAGGTAACTCAATCTAAATCCTGAGTACGTTATGAACCCCTTTTTCAGGAGGGATTGTCCTTAGATTTGTATGGGTGAGAGTGGCCAGTTCGCCGACTCAATAAGCCTACCATTTCAGGGGCAAGATCGAGTGGGGGCTGGGAACATAACATTACAAGATGGAATTCACTCCTTCCCCTATTGGGGTAAGCAGATGTGTGTTCCCTTAAGGGCTGATTCCGGGTCTTGAACAAGGCCGCCCATACTCTCCTGGCCCGAGAGGAACTCCTGTTTATTGATTGGATCATAAACAGATTGTTCATTAGAGGAATCAGTGGTACTGAAGGATCCACAGGTAACCTAGGGGTAAAACGGTAATTTGACCCAGCTGGCGTTACGAACACTCGTGAAGGATTGACTTACCGTTATTGGTCAATATCCGTGGACACAAAAATATTCTACAGTGAGAAGAGTGCAGCTGTGGGTCTTTAGTGGAGTGACCCACAGTTAACGAATGTTGATTAACTTGGTTAATGAGTTTAGCCAGTTAATCTCGTATCGTTGGAGCTTCTGATCTGTAGGTCCATTAGGTCCACCTGCTAGCTCGTAACAGGTACTAAGATTATTTAGTCTTGATTATTAAGGGAATTAATATAATGTATGGAGATACGTTATAGTATAAAGTTTTATTAGAGAATTAAACTTTATAATTAATTTTGGATATGATTCAAAATTAATTTATGAGAGAATTATGAATTTAATTAAATATGTGATATTTGATTAATTCATAAATTAATTAATTGGAGAATTAATTAATTTAATTTGATTTGATTAAATGTGATTTAATCAAATTAATTCTATAGTTATTGATTAATGTTCATTTGATGCATATTAAAACTATAGGTTAAATGAGAGAAACACACTTGAATATGATTCAATTGAAATATCAATTAAGTATTTGATATTTAATTAATATGAAAACAATTAATTGAGAATTAATTGATTGGCCCATTTAATTCAATTGAATATGATTTAATTGAATTGAAATCTTTATGTTATAACTAATTTAATTAAAATTGGTTTAATTAAATTAATTTATAATTAATTAGATTATTAATTATTATTTGATAATAATTAACGGTCAAGATCTTGATTGATTAAGATCAAAGGCCAAGATCAATTAGGGTAACTTCCTACCCAATTATACGTATGGGTAAGTGGGGTTCCAAGGGGGTGGCACAATCTCTCTCATTTATGGGTTTTCACATTTTACAGAGAGACTATTCTCTCCAAAAACTCTCTCAACCAAAAAACTACAGCAACCTCCATTTGCTGTAAAAATTCCCTTCCAAGACTAATTTTGGATCCCATCATCCCTATCTCAGTAATCCAAGAGACATAGTGGGTGTTCGCTATTGGTGATGTCGATTGGAAGATCAAGAACGTGGATAGGAGCATTGTGCTGTATTTCACCTTCTATCACGTAAGTTTCTTGCATCTAAAATTGTTTTAGATCTTTAAATGCATGCTTAATCTAGTGTAGAAAATAATTTTCTATTTTGCCCAACGTACCGGTATTCGAAATAATTGAAATTAAATCACGCTCGATTTAATTCGCTTCCGCTGAGGATTCAATTCCTTCAGGGTCTATGGTATAGGGATAAGGTTGGGGTACCTTATCCTGGTGATACTATGAATACGACCCACTTTGTATTTGATACAAACGCAACGATCCAGCGCGTTCATGTAGGGGACATGCGAGTAAGGGTATCCTATGCAATGCGTTTGCATAAGACCGGACCGCGAAATAGTAACCGCTAGCTGTAACACCGTTAACTAGTTAGGTTTCTATTTCACTAGGATGACTGTTGAAGGAGAAATTTTGTCCAATCACAAATTGCCACGTCATTATCTAAAATTAATGACAAAATTACGAATAATTAAATTTGGGACCAATTATAAAGTGACATGTGTCCCAAATTTAATTTGAAGACAAAGTTGGCCAATTATAAATTTAAAGAGCCAAATTTCGATTTGATCAATTAATTAGAAAATAAATTATTTTGATCAAATTAATTAATTTGACCAATTAATTAACAAAATAATTAATTGGATCAAATTTCGGTCTTTTAAATGTCTGGGTCATATAGTTTTGGGTCAAATATGAACCAAACCCAAGACTAAAATGGTTGAGCCCAAGACCGATAAAGCCCAAGCCCAAGTTGTTAGGCCCGAAAGTCACCAGGGCCCATCCAGCGAGAACTCTATAAATAGAGGGGTTCTCCTCTGTTGGGAAATTTTAGACAGTTCAGAAATTCTACACTCTCACAAAGACAAGAGTTCAGAGTTTCAAAGCTCTCAAGCAGAACCAAAGAATTCAGAGAGACTCCACCAAGTCTGAAGACCGAAGACTCTCTGCAATCCATAAGTTCAAGTGTTGAACACTTCTTGAAGACCAAACACTCTTCAAGACTTCAACACTCCTTGAAGATCAAAAACTCTTCAGGACATCAACATTTCTTGAAGACCCAACACTCTTCAAGACTTCAACACTCCTTGAAGATCAAAGACTCTTCAGGACATCAACACTTCTTGAAGATTGAAGACTCCTTCAAGACTGGAAGACTTCAAGCTCCAAGAATCCATTGAAGCTTCAAACTCGAGATCAATCGTTCCAGCCCTCGAGTGAAACACAATCACACACACATAAGAGAGAGAATCAGAGGATAAAAGTTAGAGATTGTACACCCACACGCATACAAACATCAATAAAATATATTGTTTATTCCACGTGTCTCCATCTTCGAAGTTACGTGCGAACAATGACCTAGGCAACTTAGTATGAATCCTGAGTGGATTATGGACTCCTGTTCACGAGGGATTGTCCTTTGATTTGTACGGGTGAGAGTGGTCAAAACGCCAACTCAATAAGCCTATCATTTTGGGGACAAGACCAAGTGGGGAGCTGGGAACATAGTCACACAAGATGAAATTCACTCCTTCCCGACTTTGAGGAAGTAGATGAGTGTTCCCTTAAGTGGTATCTCCGGGTCTTGAACAAAGGGCCCTACCCTCTCACTGGTTTGAGAGGGGTTTTCTGTTTGATGGTTGGACCACAAACAGGTTGTTCATTAGAGGAGCATGGTACTTAAGAAGGTAGAGGTAACTCAGAGGTAAAACGGAAATTTGACCTAGCTGGAGTTACGAACACTCGTAAAGGACTAACTTGCTGTTATTGGTCTATATCCGTGGACACAGGATTATGTCTGCAGTGAGAAAGTGTTCAATTTATTTAGGGGAATCATATAATATAAACTTTATGAAACTTTATAATCTAATTTTGAATCAATTTCAAAATTATTTTTGAGAGAAAATATTTGATAGACTTCAAATACTTAATATGAATTGGATTCATATTAATAAAATAAATAATTTAATAAAATTCCTAAAATTAAATATCTGATATTTAATTGGGTAATTAATTAATTATGGAATTAATTAAATATTTATTAAAATTAAATATGAATAAGATAATAGATTTGATTAGATCTTATTCATGGTCTTTTCCTATAAATTGGACCCCCGGGGTGGGGCCAAAGGTATCCCATTCATTCTCCAGCTCTCAGAGAATTCCCCTGAAGGCTTCCTAGATTCCCACACTAGTCTCCTGCTTCAAGAAGTCTCAGAGATATAACGGTGTAGCCATAGTGGTGATGTTTGCAATTCCTGAAGAATTTCCAGCGAAGATCGAAGTTCGTTGCTGCATTTTTCTTCTAAGAGAAGGTTCAAGGTTTTTGGTAAAAATGGTCAAGACTTCAACGAGAGTAAGTTTTTCCATAACCTTCTCTTTAGTCAACATTATAAAATAGGGATTTTATCTTACTGTTACAGCATGCTATAATCGTATTTACAGCAGATTATGCATGATAATTGTTGTAATTTCTTGCTGTCGTATTGATATTTTAATCTAGATTAAAAGACAGTCAAAGGTCCTCTGATAATCTTCCGCTGCACTAGGGATTTCACCCCTACATGTAGTTGCACTCCTCCCACTGTAGATATATTTTTGTCCACCTAATATAACCATGATTAGTAAGTCGATCCTTCACAGGTTGTTCGTAACTACAGCTAGGTCAAAAGTCTGTTTTACCCCTGAAGTTATCTTGTTCTTTAAGTTCCGTTGATCCTCTAATGAACAATTGGTTTGCAGTCCAACCAAAAAACCGAGTCCCTCTCGAGCCAATGAGAAGGAGGGATCCCTTTGTTCAAGCCCTGGAGTCAGCACTTAAAGGAACAACCTCTGTTACTATCCCTAATTCGGGTAGGAGTGAATTCCATCTTGCAGGACTATGTCCCCAACTATCTACCCTGTCTTATCCCCAAAATGGTAGGCTTATTAAGTCAGCGATGATGAGCCACTCTCACCCATGCAAATCAAAGGATAATCCCGAATAAACAGGAGTTCATAGTTAGCTCAATATTAAGATCGAGTTACCTCGGTCATCGCATGAAATAGTTAGTCTCAACAGTAAACAGCGTTACAAAGTGAGAGTGACTTATTTCTCAATCCTGGTCTTATGCAAACTCATTGTATAGGACACCCTACTCGCATGTCTCCACATGGACAATTCAGGATCACTTCGTCTGTACTAATTACAAAGTGGGTCGCGTCTCATAGTGTTCCCAGTATAAGGTACCCAGCCTTATCCCTATCCCTTAGACCGTTTTGGCTATTACTCGACCTAATCCACTTTTATGTCTCTACATAAAGCACAAATGTTCATTTTATAACCAGGGATCTTAGTTTATTGGATTTGGGTTATCTAACGTGCAATTTACTTATTCAGTAACGACTTTACTGAATGAACCTCGATAACTACTTTATCGAACAAGTATACAATTCGTTTAACATTCACTATCTACGAGTTTTAGTGGACCAATCCCAACAATTTTATCTTTTCCATCCTCTGTAGATCATGATTGTTCTTTTTTCTGTTCTCACGAGTTAGTGTTAGAGTCTGAGTCCCTTTATTTTGATCTTTCTCCTTTTATGCTTCTTTTATTCAAAAATACTAAAAATATTTCCTTTTCAGGGGCCCATGAGAAACTAGTGAGCTTGCTAACAATAGTTAGTTTTATCGATTCAAGGAAGAAGGGCCCAAAGAAATATGAGAATTTTTATGTGTCTTGAAATTCCGCACGGTCAACACGTCGAGCTAAAGACATTAAACAAGCGCTTTTGGGAGGCAACCCAAGTTCATTTATTTTAGTTTTTTTGTTTTTTGTTTTGAAGGTGTCCCGTACTCTTGTCTTTTGTAGCATGCATGAGAAGGTCATCATTCCAAGGCAATATTGTTCACCCCTTCCATTCTTTTCTTGTTCTCATGTTTGATTAGGCTTTAGTTTTCTATACATTGAGGACAATGTATGTTTTAAGTTTGGGGGTGGAATGCTTTGCTTGTTGAGTGACCTTGAGCATTTGAGTTCGGGCTATATTTTTTAGCTTTTTGAGAATTTGGCATGTGGTTGTTTTTAGATGCTATTTTTGCATGATTATGATTTCCTAGGATAGGCTTTCTTGTCAATTTGTAAATTTTTGATGAGTTGTAAGCATGAGTGTCCCAAAAGGTGGACTTTTTAAAAATTTTGTAGGAGATGTCTTGCATTAGTGGAGTATTTTCCTTGGTTTAGAATTGGACTTCAATGCTTAGGAGCGAATTATTAGATCCATAGGCTTGTTGTCACCTCGATAAGTGTAGGGAAGAGCTAAAGAGTTAATTTTTTGCAAATTAGCATGTTTAATCTTGCCTAGGAGGAAAGAAAAGAATATATGCTTATCTTGATCATAAAGAAAAATCATTCTTATTTTTACATTTGAAAGAAAAGTAATGACGTCATATGAGCTCAATATGCTATGAATAATAATGTTTTAGGCAAAAAAGAGCTACCCCTGTTGTGATCAGTTAGGCCAACCAAGGGTTAAACTCAGGTTATGGGTCCCTACAATAGGTGTGTGAAAGCTAGTGCTACTTAAAAATCCTTGATTCGATTTTAATTTAAAGCACCTAGGTATGGATAAAAAAAACTAATTTGTTCCATTGGCTCATAGGGGTGTACAAAAAACCCGACAACCCGAACAACCCGAACTACCCAACCCAAGATTCTAAGTGTTGAATCTTGCTCGGGAGAGGGGATTTAGCGTAGACTTTACTAATTACATGACTAAAGTAGAATTCTAAGATCGGGAGATTTAGAATATCTTTAGAAGTTGTTAAAAGAACTAAACTCAAAGTCTTGCATGCTAATGGACTTAGATGGGGATATCAAGTTAATTGTATGCATGAGAATCAATTATCTTCAGGAGAGATAGTTATGATTTATGGTTCTTAGACTTATAAAATAATTGCACGATTCATTCCCTTTAATTAATCCTAATCTAAATTGACGAAATCAATTCCCTAAGAATTCTTCCAATTGAATTTCCAACTCGTTAATTTGCATTACCTTTGATTTCAATATTTCATTACTTTTTGATATCTAAATAAAATTGGGCGAAATTATCCACGGTAATTAGTTTGACTAGAAAACCAATCCAGAGGACGACATTCGATTTCATATCACCATATTATTTCTTGACCCGTACACTTACGGTTAGCATTTTGCACATCAAGCGTGGAGAGGAAGAAGGAAAAGAGAAATTTTTCTTTTAGGGCTCTTTCTTTCTTGATTAATTATTTTGCTTTTCATCAGAGTCGAGACGCTAGCCAAATAAGGAAACTACTTGGAGATCAAGTTGGTGAACAACGTCGCGATGCTAGGGCAATCCGAGAGATATTTTCCAAAATTGAAGGGACAGCGTCTCGACGCTAGGCAGTTTTCCATAATCGAATTTTTCCTATTTTGGCTGGAAATTTTCCTTGTTTGAAAACCCAATTCAGCACCAAATGACCACGAATTGAAGGCCAAGAATTACTATAAATAGAGGGCCTTGGTGTAGGTTTAGAATGATCCCTCAACACACAATTCACTACAACATTGTAGTCCATCTCTCCCCCCTTTCTCCACCATTCTTCTTAGTTTTAGTTTTTATTGCTTTCCTTGATGTATTCCATGAAGAATTCAGCTTGCTCTTGCTCCATGAGAGGCTAAATTCTTCATTCATGTAATCGGGGCGTCAAAGTGTAAGTTCAAGTTTTTTTAATGAAATCTCTTGTTTGAATTCTCAAAGCATGTTTATGTGATTTTAGTTCTTTTTCTATAAGTTTAGAATGTGGTAGGAAAGATTGACAACCTTGATCGCGCCCTCTCTAAATTTACTTGCTAAGTCTTAGTAGCAAATAGGTTAACGTTATGATTATACACATACGTCCCTAGAACTAAATGATTTAATCAATTGTAATTGTGGTTTGTTGCCCATTGCATGTGAATTAATTCGGCTAGATCCCAATGCGATTTAGATTAGTTAATAGGCATATTAATTAATTTAAATTAGAATCAAACTTAGCGTTTACATGTTTGTGATAGTAGGATCATGACTCTTTGTTTGTTGCCAGAGTACGCCAGACTTAAACTTGTTTTGACTGATTAGTGAGATTAATGATTTAATTGAATTGAACTTATCATGACAATCCCGGTTACATGATCTTGGAGGTAATGATTTCATTCTTTCTATTTCTTGCTTTTACTTTTCTTTTCTATTATTTTCCATAATTAGCTTGTTGGGTTTAATGTCCTATAAACTCGTAGTTTGTAAATCATTAAACATATTCTATTTCCAATAAAGACGTTATTGAGGTTATTCAGTAAAAGATGTTATTGAATATGTAAATTGCGAATGATTAACCTAAATCCAATAAACTAAGATCCTTGACTATAAAATGAATACTCGAACTATATGTAGGGACATATCGTAGGATCAAGTTCAAGTTTATAGTCAAAATAGTCTATAGTATAAGGATACGGTTGGGTGCCTTATCCTGGTGACACTATGGACGCGGCCCACTTTGTATTAAGTACAAACGATGAGATCCTAAATCGTTCATGTGGTGACATGCGAGTGGGGGCGTCCTATGCAATGAGTTTGCATAAGACTGGACCACGAAATAAGTCACTTTCTCTTTATAACGCCGTTTACTGAAGAAACTGACTATTTCTCATAGATGACCTAGGTAACTCGTTCTTAATCCTGAGCTATCTATGAACTCCTGTTTATGAGAGATTATCCTTTGATCTGCATGGGTGAGAGTGGCCAGCATCGCCGACTCGACAAGCCTACCATTTTGGGGATAAGATCGAATAGATAGCTGGGGACATAGTTTCGCAAGACGGAATTCACTCCTACCCATTTTAGGGATAGCAGAGAGGTTGTTCTCTTAAGTACTAACTCCAGGACTTGAACAAGGGGCCCCACCCTCTCGTTGGATCGAGAGGAACTTAGGTTTGATGGTTGGACCGCAAACTGATTGTTCATTAGAGGATTAGTGGAACTTAAGGAACAAGAAGTACTATAGGGGTGTAACGGTTATTTGACCTAGCTATAGCTACGAACAACCTGTGAAGGAACGACTTACTGAAAATGGTTAAATCAAGTGGACGGAAATATATCTATAGTGAGGGGAGTGCAACTATCGGGCTATAGTGGAGTGTCCCGATAGTTAACGAATGTTGGCTAGCTTAGATAATGAGATTAGTCGGTTAGCCTTGAATTGTAGGAGCCCATGATCTATAGGTCCATTAGGTCCCTCTACTAGCTCATATCGGATTAAAGCCTAGAACATATTGATAGGAATTTTTGAATCGTTCAAAAACGGGAAATAGGGTTTTTATCGTAAGACGTGTTCGACACAATGATTTAATTATGAATTAAATTAGGAATTGAGAGATGAGGTATTTGAAAGTGTTTTAAATACCATATATATGTATTAGGAATCATATATAATTCATGACATTAGGTGATAAAGATTGATTGGATCAATCATATCAAAATTACTTGGAAATGTCCCAATTAATTGCCTAGAAATCAATTTCAATTTTGAATTGAAATTGAAATGAATTGCAAGCTGAAAATTTACAATTAGGATACAATTCATAATGGATTTAGTGGCATTTCCACTCTTGCATGATGATGCATAGTGGAAAACAACACAACCATGCACTAGATGCATGTGTTGTGAAGTAGACACCTAGAATCCACTTTGAGTTGCATCTTGGCCATGTGGCTAAGTGTCATGAAGCTTGTCTTTGCATGGGAGATGTCTATAAAAGGGGCTTGAATTAGATTCAAGAAGAGCAAGCTTTCATTTAGTGTTATGCTGCAAATTTTCTCCCTCAAATTCTCTCTCATTTCATCTCCTTCCAAAAGCTTGTACCATCAAGCATTCCCTTCTATCTTTCTTCTATAGACTCCCACAAGTCTTTCTAGGCCCAAGAGAATAGTAGGGAAGACTCTAGAGGTTGTCCAAGGAGCATAGGAGAGGCAAACACCACAAGGAGTTCCACATAAGTGAGCTACAAAGGTTGGTGTTCTCTCAACTCTATATTCTGTCTTTTATAGAACATGCATGCTTTAGGAGCAAAATTGAATGTCTTAAGTGCTTCCGATCTTCAATTGCTTCCGCATGTGTTATATGAACACCTTCATAGCTTTCTTTCCTTAATTATTTTCCTTTCTAAATATAAAAATCCCCCATTAGTCCGGTCATCACAATAAATCTAAGATAAACAAGTTATAATCATGCTCCCTGTGATCGACCCCGGCCACTACTGTTACAAGTTAGCTTTAGAGGTTGTGGATTATAAATTTATTTGACAAGAGACCGCGACAATCTCTTCCGTCATGCAGAAAGTTTGGGATTATGCTCTTCCACCACTATTCTTGTGATTGATATTTGGGATTATGCTCCTAATTCTTTAGTTTAATTGTTAATAGGTTTGATAACATAACTAGGCATGGAGGGCTTGTCTGAAGGTTCTCTGAGCTTGCAGCTTAGGAAGCTAACTTGTTTAGTTTTGTACTTTATTTTTCTATCCGTCGTTTTATTTTGTATAGGGGTTGCTTGTTTCAGTTTTTCTCATCTACATCTAAAATTTCGCAAGAGAAAGGCAAAGAAGAGGAAATGAATTGTTTTTCATTCTCTTTCCAATCTGTTTGATGGGTTGTACAAATGTATCCTTGAGTTCTGAAGAATGGGAAGTATTGGTTTGGTTCTAAATAAATGCATGTACAATTTTTATGTTACTTTTGTTTTACATCATACTAAATATTTTAGTCTTTTTCGTGCAACTTTACAAACATTTCTCAAGCGAGCGATGCTGAAATCTCCATTTCTCCAGCAGCTTAAAAAATTCTCCCACTTTAGCCATGTTCTGCAGGTACCCTTAATTTGAAATTGCATTGATTGGTTTGTAGTTGTCTTTCCCCAAATGGTAGTAAAGTGTTTTTGTTGTGTATGCTTAAAAATTTTGATAATTCTTTTCCTTTCTTTTTTCCCAAGTCTATTCTTTTAATGTCTCAATTTTTTTTTTCTCAGGCACAAAAAGAAAAGGATAAGGAAGAAAATGAACAACCTTATTGAAGAGTTGGACAAGAAGTTCGAATCGTTGGTCCAATTTGAGGCATTGTTATCTCTCACCAATTCTAGTAACGCAAATGCCTTGAAGGCTCTTGTTCAAAAGGGTACAAATGAGCATTTAAAGAAGGATTAATTACCTGAAAATTTTAACCAAGTATTAGATTGTATGTTGTCTGAATTCCACCAAGTTGATTTTCTTATTTAGCAAACAACTTCCGGACTTGATTGTGTAGTATGCATTCGTTTTCCTCCATTGGTTATTTTGCAATCATCCCTGCTTTCTTATTTACCTATGGACTTCCTCTTTTCTTTTCTGGAATTATGACCTTTTTCATGTAATATTGGGTTGTTTAGAATATTGTATGTGTCAGGAAATTATGTCTTCTTTTTGCATGATGCAGGAAAAACCGAATGTTTTTGACAAGCTTGTCAAAAAGATGGCAATGGAAATACATGCACGCCCCTCTGACAGTATGAAGTCACCTAAAGAAATTGCTCAAAAGGAGCCAAATTTGTTTGAGTTATTACTATCAAAGGTATTTTACTTTTCACAATGTGAACTAGTCCTAGATTTTCTTAGTCCTCAATTTATTGAATTCGGGCAAGGATTTATGTGCTTTTCAGGTGAAATTGCATCTGTTGGATCTGAGTTAGAATCCTTTAAGCTGGTGCCAAGTTGATATTTGGAGTTCTTTATATATTAAATTGCGTCTACCTTAGTTACATTTCTATTCTCAACTTTCTTTATTCTCTTAAACAAATGCGGCCGTTGGATCATAAAAGTGTGAAGGAGGTGCCTCAAGGTAGAAAATCTCTCTCTCTCTCGCTTTTGTGATTTGCAATCTATTAGAATAGTATGAATTTGTTCTATTCTTGTTAAGTGTATTATTCAATGGGTTAGATTACCGTGAAAGTGATGAGTTCTTATTGGCCATGCATAGACCAATTTATCAATCACATGTTAGAACTAAATGACAAAATCAGGCTCGTCTTCTATATTAATGCAAACAACTTGCACTGTGAATGCATATACATATGTTTCCTTTTTTTCAATGCCATTTTTACTCATCTATGTTGAACATGACCTTAGACTCGACAATTTTCATCCAGGACTTGTTTGGAAACTGTTCTCAAAATAGTTTTCTGTTTTTATTGTTAAAGTTGCTTTTATTAACTAATATTAGATGACTGTAAAGGTCATGTTATTGTTAAAGTTGCTTCTATTAACTAATATTTGTTGCAATGCATGCTTAACATTTGTTTTAATACTTTGGGACTTCTTTATAAGTTTAGTTTTGACTTGTTTTCCATTGAGTTGCTATGTTTATGAGGTTCATTATGTTGTTCCATTTTGTTCCTTTAATTCCTCATGCTAGAGTACCCATTTTGAAGATTGAAAATGTTCCGCACAAAATTTCGTGTGATATTTCCATTGACAATCTTGTGGGCCAAATGGAAGTCTAAAATTTTGTTGTGGCTTAATGACATAGATGGGTGCTTGTATGTTCTTTTAGCATTGTCAAAATTGTCAACTCTCCTTGCAAGAAGTGCTGCAATGTAATTTTCTTCCAATGTTGTTGTGTCAAATGCTAAAATTTATTAAACTTACTTCTTAGATTGCGTGACGTTAAAGAATATCACTATGGCGTACTTGAATCCATTGTCCATGCCCTTCTTGGATGATCTTTTATTTCTGTTATTTTTCCTTCAGTTTAGTTGATGTGTGAGAGGTATTTTCTATTTCTCTTCTTCTACGTACAATGCTAGTTCCATTCAATTATTGTTTATAAAGGTTTATTCTTTTTGGTTTTTCTTGTTTTATAAGATTTCATGTTTGAGGGACACAATCTTTTGTAGTGTATTTGATGGTCAAGGACCTTAGGGTCATCTCATTGCTCGAAAAGTGAGGGATACATTGCCTATAAAGTTGTTGTCCTCCTTTTAGTCTCCTTAGTTGTGTACATATTTTGTTTAGTAATATTACTTTTTCTTTGTAAATTGGACCATGGATATGATTTGGGATGGATGGAAAGTTTCACGTATTACATACACTATTATATTTTAATAATGGAATCCAGGTTCGTTGAGTTAGTTGTTGCGTAAAAATACTTTCGGGATTTTATTTTGTGTATATGTTGAAATTCTATTTTGTTTACAAGTTTTTACAAAAGGAAGAAATAGTATTGTTGGTTAGCTACGTGTGCAACCAACAATTTTTTTTATTTAATGTCACAGCTTTTAATGTCGATCAATGACCGACATAAAAAACTGACCGACATTAAAAGTGAGCACAAAGAGTGGTTGACCGACATTAAAAACCCACTTTTAATGTCGATCAAAGACTGGACGTTGACCGACATTAAAATGGTACTTTTATTGTCTGGCATCACAGCTTTTACTGTCGGGCATTGCGTGACATTAAAAGTGTCCGACATTAAAAGTGACTGACATTAAAAACTTTTAATGTCGATGGCTTTAATGTCGGTCATTGACCGACATTAAATACTTATAATGTCGGGCATTTCCCAACATTAAAACCCAAATTTCTTGTAGTGTACCCTCCCTCGTGCTTTAACATTCATTGAACCACAGAGATTTGAATGAACGAGCTCTAAAGGCTCTTTGGCACGATAACCTTTTCCAGTAAAATGTCGTTTGTCATCTTGCCTTCAAGGCATGACTCACATGGAGGTATTGAGCCATGTTCTAACTCGTTTAGAAGTCCATTCTTGACCAGTCTCTCAATCTCGTTGACATTTATATAGTCTAACCTCAAGTGCCAAAGATAGATATTCTCTTTAGGAGAAATTCTTTGTCTTTTATTACTTTGAGTAGTAGCAGTTTTAAACATCTCGGTGTTATTAACTGCTATACTCTCAATTGGTCTTAAAACATATAAATTCTTTTCCAGTAACGTTGAACAAACATTAATTCCCTTTCTAGTAATGAACACTTCATTTGTTAAGAAAGATATGGAATAAGTTTGTTCAAGTAAACAACATACAGAAATCAAATTTCTTTTAATCTTAGGAACAATGTATACATTATCCAATAATATATACTTGTTTTCTCTGAAAAATAATTTAATGTTCCCCACTGTTATAGCTAAGATGACCTCTCTTGTTCCAACTCTAACAGTCATCTCACCAGCTTCAAGCTGTTCTCAGGAACTCATTCCCGTAAATGAAGAACAAACATGATTAGTGGCCCCTAAATCCGATATCCAGGCAGAATTATCATTCTCCACTAAGCTCATTTCCAAGACAAGTGAATCATATTTATAGTCTTTGGTCACGTTCTTGTTAGCTAAGCAGTTTCCCATGTCATATTCATCATGAACGTTTCTCAATAAATTAGACATTGGGGCATGAGCACCTTCCTCTGTTAAGACTAATCCTAAGTCGTCTGCCACTCGTTCAGTGTTTAAGCTAGTTTTCTTAGTACGATCTATATCGTTAATTGATTTGGTGTCAAACAAAGCACACGCAGATTTATTCATATAGCTGAAAAAACAAATTTACTCGTATTAGATAATTTCACTAAATCCATTATACATAATTCAATCAATTTAGCAAAAGTAATTAAGCACCCTATCATTCATAATTCTTTTGCAAC
Organism: Luffa aegyptiaca; assembly: GCA_017139565.1. NCBI lineage: Eukaryota > Viridiplantae > Streptophyta > Magnoliopsida > Cucurbitales > Cucurbitaceae > Luffa > Luffa aegyptiaca. The sequence continues at coordinate 28,714,070 of CM029403.1, forward strand.
GATACTTCAAAAGTTTAGAGCAACAGCCACCGAGGGGTGATCAGCTACTCCTCTCCTGAATTGAGACATTCTCAACCAAATCCTAACACCAAAATAACTCATATTCCATTAGCGTTTAGTTACCGTTGTTTGGTCAAGAAATTATTAACAACTTAATAATTTCTTGAGGACATGAGACGTATTCCCTATGCCTCTGCGGTAGGCAGCCTGATGTATGCCATGTTGTGTACAAGGCCTGACATTTCTTATGCAGTAGGGATTGTCAGTAGGTATCAATCCAATCCAGGATTCGATCACTGGACTACTGTTAAGAATATCCTCAAGTATCTCAAGAGAACGAGGGACTATATGCTCGTGTATGGTAATAAGGATTTGATCCTTACAAGATACACTGATTCTAACTTCCAAACCGATAAGGATTCGAGGAAATCCACATCGGGTTCCGTATTCACTCTAAATGGAGGAGCAATAGTATGGCGTAGCATCAAACAAGGATGCATAGCAGACTCGACCATGGAGGTCGAATATGTAGCTACCTACGAAGCAGCGAAAGAAGCGGTATGGCTCAGAAAGTTCTTGAACGATTTGGAAGTCGTTCCAAATATGCATCTGCCCATCACTCTCTATTGTGATAATAGCGGTGCAGTTGCAAATTCAAAGGAACCTAGAAGCCATAAACGAGGCAAGCACATCGAAAGAAAAGATCATCTCATCAAGGAGATAGTGCACCAAGGAGATGTGATCGTCACGAAGATAGCGTCGGAGCACAACATTGTTGATCCATTCACGAAGGCTCTCACGGCTAAAGTGTTCGAGAGTCATCTAGAGGGTCTAGGTCTGCGAGATATGTATAGGAAATAATCTAGGGCAAGTGGGAGAATTGTAACTGGTATATTCAATACCATGATGTACTGGGTATTGTGATGTCCTAGTTTATTGTATTTGTAAATTGTTATTAATACAAGTATTTATTCACTTACTGCTGTTATGGATTATTGTATACCCCACTAAACTAGAGTTTTAGTGTAAGTGGGAGATTGTTGGGGTTGGTGCCCTAAAACTCGTGGATAGTGAATGAAACAAATAGTTATAAACTTGTTCGATAAAGTCGTTATTGAGTTTTTGTTCACTTAAGTTATTAAATAAGTGAATTGCACATTAAATAACCCAAATCCAATAAACTAACATCCATGGCCATATGATATGAGTACTTGAACTATATGTAGTGACAAAAAAATGGATCAAGTTCAAGTAATAACCTAAACGGTCTATAGTATAGGGATAAGACTGGGTACCTTATCCTAGGAAAAACTATGTGACACAGCCCACTTTGTTTTATTACAAACGATGTGATCCTGAACAGTTCATGTAGAGACATGTGAGTGGGGACGTCCTATGAAAAAGGGTTTGTATAAGACCGGACCGCGAAATAAGTCACTTTCACTTTATAACCCCATTTACTATTGAAACTGACTTATTTTAGTGCGATGACCTAGGTAACTCGATCTTAATCCTAAGCTAACTATGAACTCCTGTTTATTTGGGCTTATCCTTAGATCTACATGGGTGAGAGTGGCTCATCATCACCGACTCAATAAACCCCCCATTTCAAGGATAGGAACGGGTAGATAGCTGGGGACATAGTCCTGCAAGACGAAATTCACTCCTACCCAATTTAGGGATAGTAGAGAGGTTGTTCCCTTAAGTGCTGACTTTGGGACGTGAACAAAGGGATCTCGCCCTCTATTGGCCAAAGAGGTTTTAGGTTTAGTGGTCGAACCACAAACCAATTGTTCATTAGGGACTCGGTGGGGACTTAAGGAACAAGATTTAACTTCAGGGGTAAAAACGGACATTTGACCCAGCTCTAGTTACGAACAACCTGTGAAGGGTCGACTTACTAATCATGGTTATATCGGGTGGACAGAAATATATCTACAGTGAGGGGAGTTCAACTATCGGGCTATAATGGAGTGTCCCGGTAGTTAACGAATGTTGGTTAACTAGGTTAAAAGAGTTTAGCCGGTTAACCTTGAATCGTTGGAGCCCATGATCGGTAGGTCCATTAGGTCCCCCTGCTAGCTCATACGAAATAAACCTTAGAACAAGATGAAGATTTTGAGACGTTCAAATTCATTATAGGGAGTTTTCGTTAAATTATATTCGATATATTTAACGTTAAAGTTTAATTACGAATTAAACTATATTAGAGAAAGTCGTGAATATTTAAATGAGATTTAAATATTAAGAATTGTGTATTCGATGCACATGTCGGTTTAAATTTGAATAGTGATTCACATTCAAACGAACGACTAAGAGAAAGAGTGAGATTGGTATCGGGATTGTTCTTATTATTTAATTTAGTATTTGATATTAAATTAAATGAATTAAAATTAATTAAATTGTTTAATTAATTAGAAATTGAAATTAAAATCAGATTATTTGATTTCATTTAATTATTGATTTGAGAAATTAATTTCAATTTAATTTTAAAGAAAATCCAGGAGGCAAAACACCTTGCTTGGACGGTATCCCTCCATGCTTCTTTGGTGTCTTCTTTTTGAAGATATATGTTGGCTTCAATTCATGTGCTGGAAGCAACCTTCTGCTTTTATATATAAAGAACAAAGACACTGGATTTGGAAGCTGGAATAAATCACTTTCTCTCCAAAAACAGATTAGGAATTCTCAAAATTCTCTCTCAAAGTTTGCTTGAACCATCAAGACAAATCTCCCAAATTCATCACATTTTTGGAGTCCCACAACTCGTTCTAAGGCCGGAGGATAGCGGGGAAGACTCTCATGGTTGTCTACAACTCATTCGTAATTCAAAACCACCGAAGGAACAGGTTGAATTCGTCCAAAAGGTTGGTAAACTTCAACGCTCTGTTTTTGCTCGGTTTTTACATGGTTTTTCTTTCTAAAATTAAACGAAATTGAGGGGCTTTCGATCCAAATTGATTCCGCTATGGTGTTCTTCACCCTTTCAATTGGTATCAGAGCAGATTTGGGCCCTCAATTTTGGTTAATTTTAGCTTGGTGGGTGATAATTCTAGTGATGAATGTTTGTGGGTACCAAAGTGGATATATTACGATTTTGGTATCATTTTATGTTCAATTTTGTTGAATTAATTGTAATTTCCCTGATGTTTATGGGCTTTAATGTGTGGAGGATGAGTCTGTAAAATTTGAGAGTCAAAAGAGTACGTTTAGGTCTTCAATCGATCAAAATTCAGGCGGAGTTTAGCTGGCCGAAAAAACAGAGTACGAAGAACTATTGCTTTCTGGAAATTGTGAAAAGATGACAGGCGCAGGCGAACTGGACCGAATCGACGCAGATCGGGAATTAAAAAAGGCGCGGTTCACTCATTTTTCGGACCGGTTCACTCGTTTGGTCAACGGTTCGTGGGTTTCATTCAACGGTCCAGGCGGTTCTCTATCAAATCGGTCCGGTTTGAGCGTCCTAAGTACGTTTTCGGTCTTTTCTGGTCCGGTTCGTCTCCCTGCGGATTGGCTCCAGCTTTTCCAGGTCGGTTCTGCTTATTTTTCTCCCTTTTAGGCTCGGTTCAGCTACAATTTTACTAGTTCAAGCTAATTTGATCTGGCTCGGGTTGTTTTGAAGGGTTCGAAAGTGGCTCAACCTCAAATTTTAATTATTCTTGTAATAATTTAGTTTATTTTCTTGTCCAAGATGCCAAAATCGGTCCACTTTGGTTGTGTTTAATTTTTTATGCATTAGGAATGTATGTTTAAATTAAAATTAGAACACATATGCATATAGTATGCCCATATACCTAAGATCATAACGTAGGATCTTAGGATTGAGTTAAATTTAAAATGGTTTAAAATTCAATAGACCTAAGATCATGTTTCTAATAGGATTAGAACGTCCTACTTAGTATTTTAATAGTTTTTAAAATATGATTAAGTAGGATATAAGACTTCGGTTATAAGGGAACTCTCCCAGCAAATGGTCCAGTACTTGAGTTGAATTAACCACGATCTTATTAGCATGCACACGTCACTAGGTAATTAAAAGGGTTTAATTCACCTAGACATTAGAGTAAAGACCTTTATAAAGAGTTATAAAAGGCGTAGACTTAGATAGATTCATTTAGCCGGAATTTACCTAAGTAATAAAAAGACCCTAAAATTTTAGAATACTTTAGTGGGAGAAAAAGTATAAAAACAAGATATTAATATCAAGTTTTTACTCTCACGTCCCCCTTATGTTCACACCGTGAGATCCTATCCCTAATTTGGGTAGGAGTGAATTTTGTCTTGCAGGACTGTGTCCTGATAGCATGTAGAAATGCTATCAATTTCCTATTATTTTTAGCTAGTTTTGTGCTTGAATTGTGTGCTTTGATGCCATTTTATGTTTAAATTTCAGAAAATCGAGCCAAAGAAGCAAAACCAGAATTTTGAGAGATTTTGGATGATTTTGGAGGCTTTTGAAGCAATTTGGAGAAGTCCATTGAAGATGCAAACCCAAAAGCCCAAGAAAAGCAAAGTGGAAGCCCAAATATAAGTCAAAAAACAGACCATTCTTTGAAGACCGAGGCCTAGCGTCGAGACGTTAGGCAGCTATGCGGAAAATTCTAGAATCGCAACAGCGTCGCGACGCTGTCCGTGTAGCATCGCGACGCTGCGACGACTTGGAGCCCAAGAATGCTTACGTAACAGCGTTGCGACGCTGTGCCTGCTGGACAGCTATAAAAGGGGTCATTTGCATCCAAGTTTGGGGAGCCAATTTGTGGGTTTTCACCTCATTCTAGAGTCCACACTAAAATTGGGAGTTTTTGGGAGAGTTTTGGAGCTTTGTTGAAGATCTTTGGAGCTCGGGATCGATGGAGGTCGCCGCGGGATCGAGGAGATCGACACTTGTATGAGCATTCCTCTTCCCTTTTCCTTTATGTTTTAGTTCCTAGAATTATTGTGATTAGGAATTATTGGATTTTAGTGATTATGAGTAGTTAATTCCTAAATTCTATGAGTTTGATTAAATCTGTTGAACCTTTGCTTGATTAATGAATTGATTTGGTTTGATTATCATTATCATTCATTTGTGCATTTTGTCCTTAATGCTTTTAATCAACTAATCACTGATTAAATGAATCGTTACTAAGTGGAAACTCGACGGAGAGAAGCTTAGACTAGAACTGAATGCATGACTGACGTTTATTTACCCGAGTGACACGGGATAAGATAAATAGCGTTAGAGGTTGTATTGAAAGGTCGTAATGCCATGCTAAGTAAATAAAGAGGAAACCGAAATGAGATTCTTTATTAAAAGGCATGAGATAGGAGGAAACCGACAGGAGAGTCCTTGACATTAGGCTTCTAGACTTATGAATTGAATGATTAATTAATCTAAGTTAGTGAATTGATTAAGCGATTAAAGGTCCAATTAATGAAATCATTACTCTAGAATTATCCCTCCAAATTGTGTCTCCATTTATCTTTTGCTTTCTAGATTAGCTTTTTGTATTCTTTTTGGCATTAGATTTTGTTCTCTAAATAAAGCTAAGCAAGAGTATTCTCAGTAATTAATTGAATAAATCCAATCTCTGTGGAGACGATACTCTATACTCAAAATCACTATATTACTTGTGACGACCCGTGCGCTTGCGGTAATTACGTCATCATGTCCCCAGCTATCTACACGGTCGTATCCCCAAAATGACAAGCTTATTGAGTCGGCGATGCTGAGCCACTCTCACCCATGCAAATCAAAGGATAATTCTGAATAAATAGGAGTTCATATGTAACGACCCTACATTTCATGTCTAGATCCTAAGGCCATTACCACATGCATTTCATTTCACTTAAAAAGAATAACAAAGGAACACATTTTGAGTAAAACATGCTTAGAAAATCAGTGAAACTTTTCAGCCTGGGATCCCAGTTAAAAAATAACAAGAAGAAATTTTAGCCATTCTAGCAAAAGTCTTAAACCAAAATAAATCCTAAAACATCACATAACAAATACAAAAGATAGAAATTCGAAAACATAAAATGCGGAAGTCTATCCTAAGGAAATCCATGGCTCGTTCAGCATTACTCTGTCACGCGTTCTGTACACCTTTGCCTTTACCTGCAATTACATGTTAGGGAAAAGAATGAGTATTTAAGAAAAATACTCAGTAAGTAACAATACTGCTAGACAGGCAACAACCAAGGTTTCAAAAGGTTATTTGGGCTAAGGGCCTAAAGGTTATGTCATCTCATTCCCGTTCATTTCATTTCATTCACCTTGTAGTATGGGTCTAGTAATCAATTAACTCACCTATAAAAATTTGCCAACTCACTGAAGGTGCACAGGTGGGTATTTTGGGAGATCTCTACTCTTACTGATGGTAGAAGGCACCCAGTCAGTGGAGCCAAGTCTCACCCATCAAGGCACTATTGTGCGCATAGCGCACTAACTACCATTTCACTGGTGGGGCGTCCATGGGTTTTAAGTCGAAAATTAACTTCCACAGTTAGTAAATGGCACCTAGTCTGCGAAGCCAAGTCCTGCCGATTTAGCTCCTCATTTCTATCTAATACATCTCAGTCGTAGGTGTTTAACTAACACGACCCCCTACTAGAGCAACTAGCTTATTCTTTTCCCTTTATTACTCCTTTTCCCTTTAAGGCCTCGTAGCACTCGCTAATTTTAACTGCAACCTAACCAATGGAACTTATTCTCTCAAAATTTACTAACTGTGAAGACCTGTATGCACCATCCCAACTCAGTCAAATACAGGAAACATAACAGGCATTCCACACTTCCAATCAGAGAAAACATGACTTCTAGTTGTCAACTTTCATTGTCAGCCAACCACAAGATACCACAAACGCACTCACATTTATCCCATAGCACAAGTACACAACAACCATATTCTTGAAATCAACAGCATACATATCATCTCAGTCTCAACTCAAATATATAACACAATCTCATGCTAGAAGCACAACCGTCATATCTATGCACAATTACAGTTTAATTCCAGCAAGTTAACTTACCTTGAGGTAACTAAGCTTGATTGAAAACACCAAACAACTTGATATAACGCCAACCTTGTTATGCGAAAAGTAATCTATAGACACACATAAAGGTTCTCGCATCAGAGACATTCCAATCTCAATAATTTTTCCTAAAGACACAAAACTTGAAAGGGTCAAAAACTCACCCAAACGAAACTAATGTTTGCTGCCCAGCTTCCAAATTTCTCTTCACCTTTAATGATTCGACCACCACTTACTACGGATACCTTAGATTAAGATCCAACGTTAATGGGTATTCCATTAAGGCATAAAACACCAATAAATTTTAACTTACAACTCCCTTACCCACTAACTGAAATCGTCGAACATTCAAGTTGCGTGAGGCTGTTTATCTTAAGGCGGTGGCGGCGGCGATCGATTCTGAGCAACAGAGACGAACAGATCTGAATGGCGACGGTGGCGCGCGGAAGTTGACAGAGGGTGAGGCCGAGAGGGAGGAAGAGACGAGAGAGAGAGAGAGAAAGAGAATGCTTACCAACGGCGGCTCATGTGTGGTGGCGATGGCGGGTCTGAGGCGACAATTCACGGCGGCGACGTGCACAGACAGAAGAGAGAGAGAGTTGAGAGGGCTGGGAGAGAAAATCGAGCGTGAGATCGAGGGAGTAAACGAGAGAAAGAAAGAAATCCGAGAAAGAACTCACCGGTGGCTCGCAACGGTTCACGGTGGCGAGAGGACGGCAGCGTGGCGGCGATGACCGGCGTCGCGGAACGACGGACGGCGGCGGTCTGCTACGGAGAAGGCAGCGGCGGCACTGATACGAGAGAGAGAGCGAGTGAGAACGAGAGGGGGAGGGGTTATCGGGGAGAGAGAGAGCGTGCGTGAGGGGAAAAACTCTGATTTTCTTTTTTTTTGTTTTTTTTTAAACGGTAAATTTGACCGAATTTTTGGGGAAAACTTTCCCCCCTTTTCCCCTTTGACCTAGCAAATTCCCTCTCTCCTTATCTTTTTCTTTTTTTTTTCTTTAAAACAGGTTGTTACATCATAGTTAGCTCAGGATTAAGATCGAATTACCTAGGTCATCGTATGAAAATAGTCAGTCTCAACAATAAACGGAGTTATAAAGTGAAAGTGACTTATTTCTCGGTCCTGGTTTTATGCAAACTCATTGCATAGGACGCCCCACTCGCATGTCTCCACATGAACGATTCAGGATCACATCGTTGGTACTAAATACAAAGTGGGTCGCATCTCAAAGTGTCCCCAAGATAAGGTACCCCAAACTTATCCCTATACTATAGACCGTTTTGGCTATTACTCGAGTCTGATCCACTTTTATGTCTCCACATAAAGCTCAAGTATACATACTTACTTATAGCCAAGGATCTTAGTTTATTGGATTTGGGTTATTTAACGTGCAATTTATTTATTCAATAACAATTGTTATGAATAAACCTCAATAACAACTTTATTGAACAAGTGATAGCACCTGAAATGTGCTATTTAATTACCTTTAATTTAATCTTGTTAGTTTGTGTTTTATGGTTTAATTGTTTGTTTTGTAGGATTTCGAGCACAATAGGACAATTAGGCCAATTTGCTAATTTGGCGTTAATTCAGGAGTTTTAGGACGATTTTGAGCTATCTTGGAGTTCCCGAGATGATTAGGGAGCTAAAGAACGTGACCGGAGTGTTCAAACCTCGAGATTGGAGCTAAACGGACCAAAAGTGCAATTGAAATAATTGGGCAAACCCGAGAACAAGTGTCTCGACGCTATAATGGCAGTGTCTCAACGCTGCCACGATCCAAACCCGCGGATAAAAGACCCAGCGTCGAGACGATGGCCTCAGCGTTGAGATGCTACGATTAGTATTTAAGTGCGTTTTTTGATTTTTAGGTCATTCTCCAGCCGCTTTCGTCGTTCTACTCCGATTTCTCTCGGTTTTCTCTATTTTCTTTCTAGTTCTTAGTTTAGCTTAGTTTTGGGTCAGTTAATCAAGTCTTGGGACTTAGACTTGGCTCGTCTATGGTCGTCTAAGCACAGATTGATGTAATCGGAACCTCGGTTGTAAGTTTATTTAAGTTTACATGAGATTTATGTTCTGTTTTTGGGATTTTTCTAAATGTTTTTATGTTGCATCCTATGATTCTTGTTTAAACAATCTTGTTTGCATGTTAGTTTAAGAATTGATGCCTCTTAAATTGAATACAAGCATGATTTATCCGTTATTTTTAGATTGCCACAAGGTTGAGGCGGATTCATCGCTAGTTTGACGGTAGCCTAGCGTAGACTTCTTCGATAGGCCTAAGAACATAGGAAAAATTGATTTAATTAAATTAGAGATTTTAATTCCTAATTCAATTAGACAATTTTGGGTCTTAAGCGGTAATGCAATTAGCTAATTAGTATTTTTGAGGTCTCATCTGAATATTAATTTAGTTAATTAGACTAGATTGAGGATTTATCGGTCTACGCATGAAGGGCAGCGGGCGTAATTAAATAACTAATCAATTAAAGAATTCGTGGAGTATCAGGTAATTTAATTGGTTAGACACAGGCTTAGCATGTGTATTATCTGAAAAGCGAAGAATCACTGCGGACTCATAACTATTCATTAAAATCAATGTTTAGATAATCGATGAATGAAACTTAATAAACTGACACCAAGTATTTCCGATTGCAACAGTCACCAAGGTAAGATTAGCCTACTCGCCTTTTACTTTTCCTGCTTTTACTTTTCTGCCATTTATTTTTAGCATTTTATTTTTCCTTGCTTTATTCTATCCAAATCCAACCCCCCTTTTAGTCCCGTCATCGCAATAAACCTGATTTAGACGAATTAACAATCATGCTCCCTATGTTCAACCTCGGCCACTACTACTGCAAAGTAGTTTAGTGATCAATGAACCTATAAATTTATTTAGCACTCGGAGCCTCGACAACTCCGGCCCGTCAAATTGTCGTTGTCGGGAAGCCAAGCGTAATTTGTCTTTCTTAGGTTTGTTGTGATATTTTCTTTTATTTTTGTTTTTTATTTTTTATTTTTATTTTGAGTCGATCTTATGGCTTATTATTTTCAAAGTCAGTATATATCGACTTCTCGAATATGTCTCTTGAAGAGTTGGTTGATGCAATTACTAATTTTCAGTGGCATGAGACAAAGGAGGAGCCACTGTATTATTATTACGAGTCTCCTAGTTCAGATAAATCTCTAGAAGATTTAATTATTAAAGTTACTAAAAGTTCTCTTGAGTTTGAGCAGGAGGTTAGAGCTGTAGGGACGAAAGGGCCCCAGCACAGCAGAAGCGTATCGAGAGGATCTCACGCCGTATATTAATCTATATTGAAATACTAATACGAAAGGCAAAAACATTACTTTAATCATACATTAAAGTTGCTAAAATTTGGTTTAAACATGCTGGAAAAAACAAAAAAATAAAACTATTTTATTTTACATGCTTTTCAAAGAGAAAAGAGAAATCGTTACAAACCTTCGTTGTAGACTTGAACGATTTTCACCAACTCCGTTCTTGTGTTGAAAACACAGCAGCCCAAGAAGTCTTCGCTGGAATTTTCTTCTCCAAAAACACACTACCAATGAGGTTACACTGGTATGTCTCTAAGTCTAGGAGGCAATGGACTGGTGGGAATCTTTCTCTATGAGGGAATTTGAGAGAATACAAAAGACAGCCTTTCGGTCTTGTATTGTGAATCTAAGAGTATTGGGCAGCTAAACCTTTAAGTCTAGTGTTTTATTTATAGGAGAAAGACCATGAATAAAATATTCATATAAAATCAATTATTTCCATAACTGATTTAGTCATTTCCATAATTAATCAATTCCATGACCAATCAATTCCATAATTGGTTAATCTTTTCCATAAATGATTAATTACTTCCATAAGTGATCAATCATTTCCATAATTGATTAATTTTCCAGTTAATTAATTTTTTAATTAATTAATCACCAATTAAATATCATGTATTTAATTTCTGACCTTTGAATTAATTAATTGCTCAACTAAATATTGTATATTTAATTTTAGACCTTAAATTAATTAATTCATATTAAAATTTGAACTCCTTCAAATTCTCTTATATCCTATAAATTTAATATGAATCAAATTCATATTAATATTTGAACTTCTTCAAATATTTATTTCTCTCAAAATGCATCATCATACATTATGTTGTTTCCCTTAGTAAATTGAAGATCTTCAAATTATATATATGACTTAGTTGCCTCAAATTACTGCACAAGCTACCAGTGAGACCTAATGGACCTGCAGATCAGAAGCTCCAACTATATGACATTAATTGGTTAAACTCATTAACCAAATTAATCATTATTCGTTAACTGTGGGTACATTCCACTATAAACTCACAGTTGCACTCTTCTCACTGCAGACATATTTTTGTGTCCACGGATGTAGACCATTAACAACAAATTAGTCCTTCACGAGTGCCTGTAACACCAACTGGGTCAAATTACCGTTTTACCCTTGGATTACTTCTATGTCCTTAAGTACCAGTTCTCCTCTAATGAACAACCTGTTTGTGGTCCAACCATCAAACAGAAAACCCTCCCGTGTCATTGAGAGGGTAAGGCCCTTTGTTCAAGACTCGGAGACACCACTTAAGGGAACACTCATTTGCTTCCCTAAATCCAGGAAGGAGTGAATTCCATCTTGTGTGATTATGTTCCCAGCTCCCCACTCGGTCTTGTCTCCAAAATGATAGGCTTATTGAGTCGGTGTATTGGCCACTCTCACCCATACAAATCAAAGGACAATCCCTCATGAGCAGGAGTCCGTAACCAACTCAGAATTAAGACTAAGTTGTATAGGTCGTCCTAGTGAAATAAAAACCTAACTAGTTACCGGTGTTATAACCAGTGGTTACTATTTTGCGGTCCAGTCTTATGCAAACTCATTGCATAGGATACCCTCACTCGCATGTCTCCTGCACGAACACGTTGGATCATGGCATTTGTATCAAATACAAAGTGGGTCGTATCCATAGTGTCATCAGGGTAAGGCACCCAATCTTATCCCTATACTATAGACCCTTTAAGTTGTATCTTGAACAATGATCCCCATATGTCTCTACATACAGTTCAAGACTCATACTACAGCCTAGGATGTCTAGTTTATTGGATTAGGGTTATTTAGGCAAAGACAAACATAATATAACTAGTAACACTCAATTGAAAAATACATCAATATCATTTCATTAATATTCGGTCAATCGTTACATTCACTATCTACGAGTTTTAGGGCATAAAACCCAACAGGTCTTGTCCCCAAAATGGTAGGCTTATTGATTCGGCGATCTGGCCACTCTCACCCATACAAATCAAAAGACAATCCCTCGTGAACAGGAGTTCATAATACACTCAGGATTGAGACTAAGTTGCCTAGGTTGCCTATTGAAATTGAAACCTAACTAGTCAACGGAGTTACATCTAGTGATTACTATTTTGCGGTCCGGTCTTACAAAAACTCATTGCATAGGATACCCCCACTTGCATGTCCCCTACACAAATGCGTTGGATCATTGCGTTTGTATCAAATACAAAAGTGGGTCGTATCCATAGTGTTACCAGGATAAGGTACCCAGTCTTATCCCTATACTATAGACCCTTTAGGTTGTATCTTGAACACTTATCCTCGTATGTCTCCACATACAGTTCAAGACTCATGTAACAGCCTAGGATATTAGTTTATTGGATTTAGGGTTATTTAAAACAAGACAACTAATAATTCGATAACTCTTTATAAAAATAACAATCAGTAACATTTTATTAAGAACTGTCAATAGTTTACATTTACTATCTACGAATTTTAGGGCATAAAACCCAACAAGAGTCATATAAACTAGAAACAGCCTGGGTTTATACAATTCTAAGTTTAAATTCCTAAATCTATCATGCAATTGGTTGGGATAACGTGCCTTTCAAAATAATTACACAATAAACTCATTACTAACCAATTTAGCAAAGCAATTAAACCAAGTCAAACAAATAGGTTGTCAAGTTATTCTATCGATTTAATTGTAATTAGAAGCAGTTATTCAAATCACAATCAACAATAATTCATTAAAATCACAAGCAAAGGTCTTAAGAGTGTACCAAACTTACATTAGAAGTCCCCAATTGCGATGATCTAAACTTAGTCGGTCATCAAAGCGTTCCAACTAACTTCGTGACTTGATTAGCCATCCCAAAATACAAGAAAATTAGCCTAAATTACAGTAAGAATCAAAAGGGTACACAGAAAAGGGGGAAGAAATCAGCTAAGAGAGGGAAAAACTAAGCATAATTGACCAAACCACGAATAATTTCCTTAAGTACCTAGTCGCAGCGTCAAGATGCTGGCCCATAATTATGGAAAAAATATGCAAATGTGCGAATTCCAGCGGCTGAGAAAACTACCTAATGTCGAGACGCTAAGCCCACAATGTCTCGACGCTAGGCTACGGGTTGGCAACGTTTTGACGCTTTCTCCTCGAGATTTTTGCTTGGAATTGAATTCCACAGAGCGTTGAGACGCTCTCCACGGGGTCTAGACCCTTAGCCTCGGGAAAATGGCTTGAATAGCTCCAGTTTCGCTCGTTTAAGCTCTAAATTGGCTCAAAACCTCCATCAATGACCTATACACATATTGTACTCATCTTAAAGCATTTTTCGCAAGGAATCCAACGAAGATAAGAAAAATATGAGAAGATTACTCTACAAGCATTTTATGCTATCAGGTGCCAACTGAATGTTAAATGGGACGAAGTCTCTAAAGGATGTATACTATGCCTCCAAGTTGAAGAGGAGAGGAAAGTGGGGTAATAGTCCATTTATGACCATAGAGAAAATTTTTATTCAAGAGGAAAAGATTAGGTCCCACTAGAAAACCATGAATCATGATACGTGTATTTGCATGTTCTGACCCCAGTAGTGAGGTTACTTACTGAGTATTTTAAATACTCATTATTTTTCAAAAATGTTTTTCAAATAGAGGCAAGGGCATTCAGTGCAATTGACTAAGTTTGCTAGAGAGCCATAGGAGACTTAGGCAACATGATACTTTTTGTTTTACCTTCCGCTTTGAGAAATTTTCTTTCATTTTCTTTAAATGTTTTAAATTTGATTTGAGAACTTGTAGAGGCCGTATTTGTTTTTTTGTTAGGTGTTATTGTTAAGACCTCTCTAGCATGCATGTCGTAACGAACCAAAATAGATTTATTATAGAAGTTGGGTCGTTACAAGTTTGATTCAGGGTCTTAAGCATCAAGATAATGCTTTTTAAATAAAATAGAGCAATAAAAAATGCAATGTCAGGGCTAACCAAACAAAGCTACCAACTTAATTCAACCCAAAACCATTTCAGGCCTATTAAGCAATTTATTACTCAACTTGGGACCGTATTTCCATCATGAAGAACTCACTGGAAATATGACATTAAAAACAAAAAAATTTGTTCCACCTATTGAATTATTGTTATTTAAAGTAAATTTAATCCCTTCATCATTATATATTATCAACATTACTCTTTACATGTAAGCATAATTCCTGAAAATTGTAATTAGATAACTTATCCAACTGACCCTTCTAAGAGATAGATTTTTTTTCTAAGAACAATCTCCAAACAACCTCTCATTAAATCACTAAATTAAACTTCCTAGATTCAATAAGTTGGAAAAGGCTAGTAAGATGATAAAGAGTTGAGAATAAAATAAACTAATTCTTCTAAAATAAATTACATAACTGTTATTATGCCCAAGATTCTACCCTATGTTTATTGAACTTTTTTAAGAAAATTAGAGTCAATTTTAGGAGAAATTATTAGGTGCTTCCGGTGCAATGCTCCGATTGTTTTACACCGTTGGATGAATTGTAAAAGTACCTCGATTTTGTATCCAACGGTTACTAGGGAAGACAAATTTGAAGATATACATCCAACGGTGTAAAACTACCCGGAGCATTGCACCAGGAGCACCTAATAATTTGCCCAATTTTAGAGCATTTGTTTAAAGAGATCGAACACAAGGATTTTTCAGTCGTAAAACCTTTTCCACTTGCAAAGAGCATTTGTTTAAAGAGTTCGATGATTTTCTACATGTGAACAACAATGGAGTGAACACACACAGGAGGCTCTTGGTTTCTTCCTGTTTCTCGAACCCACAATGAGTCTCTTTCTTTTCCTCTCTGTATTTTACAGTTGAAAAGCCCTATTTTTAAATAAATCACTCCTCATTTTTCAAAAAAAAAACTCTAAATTGACTCTCTATTTTTCTCACATGCTTCTTCCTCTTCCCCTTCCTCTCTCACGATCTCTCTCATCTCTAATCTCCTCTCCTTCATCTACGATTCAATATTGACGAGTTGTATTCTGTTGTTCTTCTCGCCGCACATAGTGTACTCACAGTATTTGTGGTATTTGCGGACGAAGGCAACAAATTATTCAGTGTACATTGATGAAAAGGGAGATGGGAGTATTGATGGGCGTGCACTATGACACTGCTCGAGAGCAAGTATACACTATCAAGTAATAAAGTGGAAAGTATTTTGGATATCGTACCTAAGGGAGATGGTGACTAGTCAAGTTAACACACGATTTTGCAAAATATGAACCTCCTTTAAATTTGCGGCCAAGATTGGTAACCAAGAAAAATAGTTTGATTAAGGTTTTGGTTTTAAGACAAAACAAATCGAGTAAGAAAATATGGACAGATAAAATCTATGAGATAAACAGGGAAATTCAAATAGTTTCAACCTTGAGTTTTTGATTACACTCACCTATGCTCTCGTAATTTCCTCAGGCAATGCAATCGGTTGGGAAACACTATCTATGTTGCCCATATAGACATGGTGCAGATAGCATCTCTCAGTTGCGCTCGCAATTGCCCTGACAACTAGATTGTGAGTTAAGTCCAACTTCTATTCAGCTCCGTTATAGGTGCCTTTAGAAGAATAAGCCAACTAGACATCTATTTCTAAGACTAGTTGAAACTTATATGAATAACACTCACGACTCTTAAAACCCTAGTGGTTCCAGTCCTATTTCTAGGATGCAAGAACTCAAAGTCCTATTTCTAGGATCTTTTCCACTATTGTTTTGTGAACCCGCATCTTTAACTCCAACCTTTCGGCCATCAGCTAAATACAAACTATGCTAACCTAAATGATCAGTTTGAGCTAACAATAAACTTTAATTACATCAAAATCAAACAATGCTAGAGGGAGCAAAGTTGCTTTTGCATAGGCAGGGTTTTCCTTCTACTCAAGGAATCCACATAATTGAACCCCCAAATAGAAGCTTAGCTCATAACTGAAAATAAATTGCAAAACATAAAAGAAAGTAAACTTGACATAGAGAAAAGACAATTGAAATTAATATTAAAGAATGAACTGAGTACAAAACTTAACTTACAACGAAAAAGTAAATGAAAACAATAACAAACTGCTGGAAATAAAAGAGTGTTAAACAAAAGTAAAGACAGGACTCTATTAAGGATCTTTCCCTCTCTATTTAGCTTGCTCTTGCCCTTTTTCAAGGAGAGACAAGTCTTTCTCTTCTTCTTCTTTCGAATGGAAGAGCCGACAGAGGCTGAAAGACCTGGAACTCGAAGTGGTTACAAGATGAGAAGAGAAAAACTAAAAAGAATCAATCCTAAGGACGAAAACTCCAAGCTCTCTTTGTTTCTTGCATCTTGGTCCCCTTTTATAGACCTTGGAAGGTAAGATTGGCTGCCGAGATCAGTGTGAGACGGCCTTGGAAGGTAAGAATCCACAATCTTCGGAGATTTGATACAAGATTGGGGATTTTCGAACGAATCTGTGAAGATCCCGCGAATCTCAGTATTTTGTCGGAAAGCCCAGTTGCGGCCGCATCTCCGACGAAATTCTTCCTCTGCACAACTTTAACAAGTCTGTCTTCACCATGGGGCTACTTTCCTTATATGGCTTGCTGGCGAATTTTGATCGCATATCCCACATCCTCAGTGACAGATGCAGGCGCAATTCTTCAGCTTTAACTTCTTTTGCTCTACTACCTTTAATCTCCTCTTGCGGGCACATCCTCCTCACAAAGTCTTCTACACAAAAGCATTAACTTGGATAAATTCTTACAAAAATAATCTCTTTATGTACCTTTTAAGCTTCAATTCTATAATTCTAAGATTTTCTTCATGATTCTACAACTTTTGCTAAAATGACTTGAAATGATAAGAATTTAAACACAAAGTCTTTGCTTTCCAAACAATTACCTGGGTTTTTAAGGCTAAATAACGTACATAAATGAGCATTATCAAGTATGAGGATTGAGGAAGAGCTTTTGAAGATACCGAGACTGAAAGTGAAGATAATGAGGGAAAGGGTTGTGAAATTGATAAACATGACATATAAGCATCCAAATGCCACTGATTTTGAGTTGAAGGATGTTGTTGATGTTGCGCTTGTCTTGCTGCATTATCCAAGCATGTTTCATCTCCTCTAAGGGGCTGTTTGGCCCATTGTTTCAGAATCAGAACCCTGGGAATCAAAACCCTAGGGGGTTTGTTCTGGCGTGTTTGAAAGCCTGGGAATCAGAAAACAGTGTTTGGAGTGTTGTGTTTTGAACCCGGGAATCAGAAAACAATGTTCAGTTTTTTTTTTTTTTTTTTTTTTTTTTGCTTTTCTATTTTCTTTTTTTTTTTCTTTTTTTTGGGTGAATGTTTTATTAATTTTAAAACCCCTTGTGTAACATAGATTAATTTTTAAGAGAATTTTGAATTAAGCATTTAATTTATGGTATCGACGAAGAATAAGAAATTTGTTTCCAACAATCAAAATATTGATTACCATTGACAAATTGAAAAACATAACATGAAATTCTTAGGCCCCATTTGAAAACTAAAAATAAAAATAGTTTTCAAAAAATAGTTTTGTTTTTGGAATTTGTCTAGGAATTCAAATGTGTCTTTAATAAAGATAAAAATCATCCTATTAAAATTGAGAGAAAACAAACATGATTTTCAAAAATCAAAAATCAAAAGCCAAATGGTTATCAAACAGGGGTTTAAGTTTGGTAATTTTTTCCATGGATCCACATGCAAATTTTAAATTTAAAACAATAGTTCATTAATGTTACAAATTAAAGTAGTTATTGAGACAAAAAAAAAAAAAAGGAAAAAAAAAACATGGTTTGTGGGAAAAGGAAAATTTGGAACATATAATCACATAATAAATAAAATGGAATCTATAGGTTACTTTAAAATGAATAAATTAAATATAAAATTACGTATATTTATATTATTTTAATATAAATAAGTTCAAAATAAATATCATATGTCAAAATAAACTTAGCTTGGCAATAATTGATATATGCCCTCGATAAAAAAGTTAAAGGTTCGAATATTCTCACATCGAAACATTGTTGAACTGAAAAAAAAAAGTGTACATATAAATTTGTTTTTGTTTTTGTGTATGTAATTTAAAATTAAATACATACTCAAAAAAAAATTAAATACTTTATTTATTATAGCGGATTTAAAATTAAATATCATTCATTTTATTTTAATAAATTCAAAATAACATACTATTTATTTTTGTTACTCGGAATATTGTTAATTTGAAAATAAATACATTTTTTCATACGTTAACTCAAAATTAAATTTTATTTTAAAAATATTTGTATGAGTAAGTTGTCTAAAATACATTTTATTATCTTAAAATTATAAAATTATATATATATTGAAATATTGTTAATTAAATATAGGGAAATAAAAAGAATTATGAGAAAAATGGAAAGAGAAATGATGAGACCCACCAAAATTATGATAAAAAATGGATAAAGAAATAGTGGGTCCCACCAACTTTATGGAAGAAAGAGAAATCATAGGTTTGGAGTGGTTTTGAGGTGGGTTTGGAGAGAAAATCCATGGGATTGTGTTTGGAACTCATGGGATTGTGATTACAATAGGGCAAACATGGTTTAGGGTTTGGAACACAAAACCACCCAAACCCAAAACCTTCCAAACCCTAAATCATGGGCCAAACACCCCCTAAGTGTGCACAGCAACGCCGACATATCGTTATAGAATATGATTTTTCTTATATGTGAAACTATTTGGTTGCGTTATTTGCTCCGCAACTACATGATTTCCACGTCATGCTCCGCTAATACATGATTTCCACGTCATGTTCCTCTAATTACATGATTCTCGCGTCATGCTCCGCTACACATGAATTCCGCGCCATGTGCTACGCTAATTACATGATTTCCACGTCATGCTCCGCTACACATGAGTTACGCGTCATGTGCTGCGCTAATTACATGATTTCCGCGTCATGCTCCGCACCTACCCCACATGAATTTCGTGCCATGTGTTGCACCACTCTTACGTGATTTCCGCGTCACACTCCGCACTCACACCCACGTGATTTCCGCGTCACGCTCCGCTACACATGAATTACGCGCCATGTGCTGCGCCTCACACCCGACTCATGCTACACCCCCATGCAACATGCAAGCCAGACTCAACATACTTGACTCAACAATCACCATGCTTAAGACAAGTACTTAACATGCTTATACTCCTTAAGCGTACACATCTCAAGCAGTGCAATAAATACGATTCAAGATTAACACAACCATTTCAATGTTCACAATACAACAGTGCATACATAACAATTCATATTTGGCACAAGTATAAGTAAAGCAGATAAACATCCAACATACTTCATGCAATCAAACATAACTTAGTAAGTAGAAACTACTTACCTACAACGCTTCCAAGGCAACCTTAGTAATCCAAGGTAGTCCAATAAAGCCCTAAACAACAAGGATAAAACCTACTAAATTAGAACCAACTTAAAGCGAGCCTAAACATGCTTAAAAGGCCTAATTCAACTAAGAGAATACATATTTCCTTGCTGGACAGACACTCAAAATCCCCCAAGTTAAAAACCCAACACCTTTAGATCATGGGCAACCATGTCTAAGGCACGAAGGGCGATGGGTATTCGCTGAATGACCATATTTAAGACTTTTTAGCCACTGGACAGCAAGCAAATATGACTTAAATGGCATACTAATAACACCTAAGATATCGGCAACACAACTAAGGCTTAGATAACTAATAGGAACCTATTTGGCATGCTTTTTAACTATGAACAGCAAGCAAAAACCATTAAACTCATGATTTAAGAGCCTATAAGGGTTGGGCAAAACTACAAAGGCGACGAGACTAAATGGGTGTTGCTAAACTACATGTTTTTTACCCAAAACAATCACGATGACCCATTTAAATGCATAAACTTTGACCTATAAAGATTAGGCAATACCTTAAGAGTCTAAATAACTAATGGGTAACGATTAAACATGCTCCTAAAGCTAGAACAACTAATGGGCAACAAACTTGAGACTAACAAGCTAGGGACAGCGAAGAACTTACCAAATAGACCCGCTTTCACGCTAGACGGGTTATTCTAACCTCTAACAACACGCTAGAATGATCCTTGGGTAGTGGGTATTCAAGTTGAAGTCTTTCGAACTCAATCGAACACTTAGACGGCGCTGCAAAATAGAAAATCCAACACCACATTAAAATTCCAGCACCTAAACAACATGGGTATTTTACTCTAAACACCAACCAAGCATGGGTAAATGTCTAGACTTACCGGAATTGCTTAAACACGTCGAGACACCAACGATTTGAGCAAAGACGGCGCTGCAAAACAGAAATTCAAGGCTACTTAGATTTTCCAGCACATAAACATTATGGGTAATTAATTCTAGGCACCAACCGAACATGGGTAAGTGTTTAAACTTACCGGGCTTGTTGTGTGACGCTGTAATTACCCAGAACAGAGCGAAAACGCCACTGGACAGCACACTCACTAACTGAAACGACCAGATTATTGTGTGGGTCAACCAAAAAGAGCAACAGGGAATTAGATCGAACCTTAATCAACTAAGAACGAAAGGAATCAAGAGCTTACCCACGAGATTAAGGCTGAAACGCGGAGGAAACGAGGCTCCGAGGAGTTGTCTGCACACGATCTAACCAAAACAGACACAAAGAGACTTAGATCGGGCCTTAACGACTAAGAACGAGAGATAGGAAGATTACCCACGGGTTTTTCTTGCCTAAAACACAAGGAAGGAGCTTGAATCACGAAACCCACCGAACAGAGAGGGAGATGCGCAAGAGAGAGAGATCGCACGAGGTGAGGACAGTGGCTGCCCGAGTTGCTACAGATGGCGACGGAAAAGGGGCGGCGTCGCTTTGATTTTCGGCAGCACTTCGAGCTCCTCGCGGCGATTGGCTTCACAGCAAGAAGAAGAAACACGCACGACCGAGAGGGAGGGAGAAAGAGACTCGCGGAGAGACAGCAACTCCAATGTTCAGGCTCGACGGTGGCGGCGCGACAAGCACAGGCGGCGGCGGAGAACTCGAGCTGCGGCTGGGGGAGGTCGGGCGGCGACAGCACTCTCAAAAGGGGGGGTTCACGATGATACCAAATAGGAGGGAGAGAGATGAAGATGGTTGAGAGGCTAGGGCTTTTTTTTTTTCTTTCTTTCTATTTCCTTTTCTCTTTTCTTTAATCCCTTTAATTAAAAACCCAAAAATAGGATTACCAAGAATAGAACTCCAACTAAAACCCCTTTGATTAGCATAAACTTTTCAACACTTAACTTTTCTTGCAACCAACATTGGCTTTAAAAATATATCAAGCCTAAGGGAGAGATTTAATTTATGTAACGCTCATATCCCGAGAATAATTTTCCAATGCCTTGGTATTAAATTATAAATCCATATCAAAAGGCCAAATAATAAATATATTTTCATTCGACTTTATCCATGGAATTATTTACACCAAGAATGCATAGGGCGTCACAACATTCTTTCAAAAACACCCAAAAATACATTGGGAAATTTGGAGAGTCGTGAAGAAATAGCAATGAATTCAAGATTGATCAATTTAATAATAATAATCGAAAAAGAGAAAGAAAAGCAACAATGGATTCATCTTTCTCTCTCATTTGCAGAAGTTTGAAAAAATAAGGCAATAATGTTACACTTCTATTTTGATTTGACCTTCCGACTCTCCTTCCTAAGGGATCTCTGTTGTGCGTTTAGCCATTGGACTTTCCATCGAGGTGATCTATGTTGTGCATTATTGAAGCTAGAAGAATAAATCTCTTGCCTCCATTGCTTCTTATCCTTCACCCGATTGATGCTCGACAACAAGTTTTTGTAGAATAAAATGCAGGCTTGATTCTTGAACCTCTTGATTGTTCTTTGTGACACCTTCCTATGCTCTAGAATCAACCCACCAACCACATCTAAAGAAGCTATAGCTTATCGTTGTTGAAAGGACATTCAGAAGAAGAAGAAGAGAGCAACAAAGAAATCTAAATCCAATGGATGACCCCCTGCGTCTTCCAGATATTTCAGAAGATCAAGTTGATCCCCAGCGGAATCGTGTGCAGCAGCAAAATCCACTGCAAGAGCAAAATGGATAGCAAAATAAGCAGGCTGAGAACCCTATTTTGGTAGCGAATGATAGGGCCAGAGCCATTCGAGCATATGCTTTTCGAATGTTTGATGAGTTAAATCCAGGAATTGTGCGTCCTCAAATTGAGGCAGCAAATTTTGAAATGAAACCGGTAATGTTTCAGATGTTGCAGACCGTGGGCCAATTCCATTGTTTACCATCTAAAGACCCTCATTTACATCTTAAGTCTTTTCTAGGAGTTATTGATTCGTTTGTTATTCAAGGAGTGTCTATAGATGCCCTTAGATTAACTTTGTTCCCGTATTCTCTTAGAGATGGAGCAAAGGCATGGTTAAATTCTTTTGCTCCATGATCAATTAGAACACGGAATGAGTTAGGGAAAAATTTTCTTAGTAAGTATTTTCCACCAACTAGGAATGCCAAGTAGAGGAGTGAGATAGTGGGATTTAGGCAACTCGAAGATGAAACTTTTAGTGAGGCTTGGGAGAGGTTTAAAGAGCTTTTGCGAAAGTGTCCCCACCATGGTTTACCTCATTGTATCCAAATGGAAACATTTTACAATGGGTTAAACGTAGCATCCCAAAGTATGGTCGATGCTTCTGTGGGAGGGGCCCTTTTGGCAAAAACCTTTAATGAAGCCCATGAGATTTTACAGAGAATATCAACCAATAGATGTCAGTGTTCGGATGTTAGAGGCTCTAGTAAGAATTAAACCTAAGATCGGGAGATTTAGGATAGTTGTAGAAATCGTTAAAAGGATTAGATTTAAGTCCATGAATATGAATGAATCTAGATAGCGATATCAAGTTTATCATATGTATGAGAAGTGTTTATGCTCGGGAGAGATAAATATGTGATTAGATAATCCTAGATTTATGAGTCATTGCAGGTTCATACATCCATGTAATTAGTTCACAACCTCAATAGGTGAAATCAATTCCCTAAGAGTTTTCTCCATTTGAATTCCATAAATTGTTAGCTTTTGTGTTTTGATCTTTCATTCTCACTAAGTTTTGATCTCTAGATAAAATTGAACAAGAGTATTCACGATAATTAATTTGACTAGAAACCCAATCCAGAGGACGACAGTCGTTTTATACAAAAATCACTATATTAAAACTTGACCCATACAGTTGCGGTAGGAAAATTCCACATCATGAGGAGACGATGGGAGAGACTATTGATTAGTTTAGTTGTTCTAGTGGTCTTCGTGCAATCTGGCTTTGGTATTAGTTTGTTAGTTTATTTGTTAGTTTACAGTTGTTCTAAGGGATAAGTAATGTCACTATGTTAGATATAAAAATTTGAGGCATTACATAATAGCACCCAATGACTCAAACACGTGCTTGTGCAACAAACTTTGAAATCATAATTTTGCACCTCAACACCTATGAGCAAACTGATTTGAGGTTGAGCAGAGTGTGTGTCACCAAATCGAAGTGATTTCAAACCTCGAAATTGAGTGGGTCTTGTTGAAAACGAAGAAACACGTGGGTCTCATGTACAACAACTAGAAATCCCATGGGGCTTCCAAATCGAAGGTCCAATCACGCAAGAGCCTGTTGCAGTTACATCAAGAAGTCGTTGACTGTTCTCTGTTGTTCATGATCTTGTCGTGAAGGAGGGTTGCCTACTGCAAGTCGTCGTTTCCAGCCGGACCTCACGTGACAACTCAAGGTGCCATCACCGACGAGAGGAAACAAATAGGGGTGAGGGAAAATTTGCAACTTAGGAAGTAAGGTGTAAAATTAAATTCCTAGAGAATTAAAAGATTTAACAAAAATCTCCTTCCTTAAATTTCAAGAAATTTAATTTATCAACTTGACGGCTAGCATTAAATTCTAGATTAAAATTTTAGGAAACAGACCAAATAATCTAGAATCAACCTAATTTTATAACGTTGGGCGTTATACTATAAGACAAATGACCCAAATATCTTTGAGATATGCCATAGGTTTCACTTCCATATTAGTTTTCATTTTTATTTTAAGTTCAAATGTTTAATCATTTCTAATAAATTATACTATGAGAGATTAATCTACATAGTCAATCATTAAATAAACATTAATGATGACAATCTTTATTTTTTTTAATTTAATCTAAATATTTATTAATTATAATTATGTCAATCACTAGTTAATATAAATACCGACTGATTATACTATATTCTGTCTTTTTACATTTATAAATTTTACGATTAACTTTGAAATATTTCATCTACATTTGCTACATTCATATAACATGATGTGTCATTCTCTCAAAAAAAAAAAAGAAAAAAAAAACTTGGTGTGTCATTGAAAATTTTAGAGACTTCGTAGGAAAAATATGATATGAACTAAATATATTTGGTGTCTTTGTAATAATTCACCCATTAATTTTTTTTTAGAGGTTAAATAGCCTTTTCAAAATAAGTTATGAACCATACAAAAATAAAAAAACAAAAGTGAATTGAGAGCATAGAGAATTGAGAAAATTTAACCACAAGCAAAGTAAGAAAGTAATAAAAACAATTTTCTGTTTCAAACTTGAACTATTATTAATAATATCTATGCAAAAAGAAATACGGTACAAATGAGAGAAAAATAATGGGAAGACTAAATAAAATTCTCTTTGACAAAACCTTGACATCATTGGAACTCTCTTCAATAATGGTCTCTAATTTGGGAGAACTTGAACATCTTTTGCGTGCTACGAAAGTTGTTGGTGCCACATCAAACCCATATTGCTGTTTATTCACCATCTCTATCTTTACTCTTCAATGTGGGAAGAAGAAGACCTTTGTTTATGTGTGAAATTTTGTTGCTATGGATGCAGATTCCAAGAGAGGAAGCTGGACTTTAATATATATATAATGTAAGCGTTGGTGATTGCAATGGCTAAAAAAGAATATTCATCTTGTTGGCAAGGTTCCAAATTGAACGGTGGAGAAAAGTTCAAACGAAAGACGTGTTTGGAGGAGTTGAAATCAATTATTTGGGCTATTTGATAGACATTTTTGGTAAGGACACAAAAGGAGTTTCTATATGTGGCAAATTCTTTATAAAATATTTTTTTTTATATGGAAAGTTATTTTATGGCACTTGCTTTTAACTTTGTGTCTCCAACTTTCCATTTACGCATGTCTCTAACTAGCAGTATTGAAGGGATTATACAAGTCAGCATCACCTATATAAATCAAAGAATGGCCTCATAGGAGATTTTAATAATTCACTAAATATCTAGTTGTATATGACCATCCTTCTTATATTTCTTTCTCTTTGTAGATTTACACGAAAAACTAATGAAAAATATCACAATCTGATCTTAGGCAAACTCAATATAATAAGAAATCATTGTAGACCCTTAGAAGTAATAAATAGAAGGTAAATAATATATTTGTATTTTAATATTATCTTTTATCAATTTAGCTTTTTTATTAATACTAAATGCATGTGTGACCTCTTGTGCTCGATTACCTACAAATCGCATAAATTAAGCATTAAAACCATCCTAACTAGCACTAAAAGATGGGAATTAAATAGCACTTTTAGGGTGCTATCAAATACCCCCAACCTAGTTGTTGCTAGTCCTTGAGCAAGACAAATAAACAAAAGATAGGAATCAATTAATGCAACATTCACAACTCAAATCTCTATACCTAGATGACAATAAAATTGTCATCAAGAGACATGCACATGCAGCTCAATAGAAAGTACCAAATCAAAATTTTCCTAAAAGATTCTTGTGTGAGTGTGCCCTAGCCTACTTAGAGCGATTTTTACTAACTCGAGATTGGTTTATTAAACTCTCAACCTATCTTCCCTCTACGCTGGCATTAAGGACTCACTATCAAGCAAATAGAACAAATTAGAATGCAAATCATGACCTACACTACTACAAAAACGGTATTACTTGAAGCTTTTGGAATGTCAAATTTTAATACTCTTGACACTTTTAAAAGCGTTTGTGAGCTAGAAAAAAGAGAATAGATATTTATATATGGAAAGAATAGGAAGACAAAGGGTTGACAGAGGAATTAGTGTGAATATAATATGTGTGGGAAGCCAAATGGTCCTATAATAGATGGTGGGAAGCCAAATGGTCCAAGAAATTAAATAGGCCATTTTCTTGATTCAATTCACCTTCAACGTAAAAACTTGGCTTCTCCACATCACCATCACAAAAAATAATAAAAGCTGTCAAATATAATAAAAGCTCTCAAATATATAGAATTGAAACTGATTTGTAAATTTTAATATTAAATGAGGGTAAAATAGGAATTAAAAGTTTCTCCTTATAACATCTTTTATAAATACTAGTTTTTTAACACGTGCTTTGCACGTGGTAGGTTTCATTATTTTATCATTTTCCTAGTATATTTTCATTTCATTTTGTTGTATATTAATATTATTTGTTAACAAAAAAAAAAGTTAAAGCATATATCCGATCTTCGGTTCATTTATATTTACAATATAATAAATGATTTATAAAATATTTTACACAATTACGAAGTTTTAAATTATTAAAATTTTGATAAACTTTTAAATTTTCATTATATAATTAAGTAGAACTTCATAAATTTTATAATTTAATTTTATGAATAAATTGGCAATAGTTTTAATATTCTAACTTTTCATGTTCGTGTATCAAAGAAAAGTAGAAGAGAGGTATTTATATAGTGGTAGAAGTGATTCTCCCCCAAAGCCATTTTTTTAAGATAGTAAGATAAGATAAGATGAGATATGCTTGTTATCGATTTTTCCAATGTTGCATCTCCGGATGAGGCAAATGTAGAAAAAAACTATGTTTGATTATAAATTCAACATATAACTTTGGGCAAGTTTGACATACTGTGTAATTAAAAATTATACATTTTTTTCAAAATGTTTTTTTTTTAAAAAAAAAATTATAACACATTTGAAATTCTATGGTTAGTCAAAGTAAATGTAAAATTAAAAAAAAAAAAAAAAAAAAAAAAAAAAAAAAAAAAAAAAACTATAATTAGTTTCCAGAAATAAAACAACCAAACTTTTCACAACATATTTTCAACCTCCTCGTAATCCTAGCTTTTCACATTCTTATTAATTAATGTTATTAAATGTTAGAATTAAATGACATGTTTAATAAACATAAAAATAGATCAAATAACATAAATGGTCCAAAAAATATTTTAAAGATTGCAACTTTTTATTTATCAATTTTTCTTAATTCAACTTTTTATTTATCATGAATTATAGAATATAGATTAGGATTAACATAAGAGCTAATCACATCAAATTGATAAGATGATTTTTTTTTTTAATCTAAAAAGTTAAATTAAAATAATCCTAACCATGCATACACATTTAGAATAAAAATGACAACAAATATTAATTATAAAATAAACTTGAAAACATTTATCGGAGGAATTGATACCTATGGGTTGTGAGCATTTTCTTGAAGCATCTTTGTCTCTCGTTTATGTACTTTAACACCACGTTGCAATTCATGCAAACTTCGAAATCTTTGATTGAGCGAATAAGAAAAACAAACTTATAAGAGGAGACTCAAGCTGTTATAGAAAAGAGTAGGGGAAAGCTCTTTATATAGTTGTAAGGTATAGGAGTTGAATGATGTTGTAAAACTTTTGAAATTCCCTTAATAACTATAATTAAATGTAAACTCATTAATTTTATAATTAAATAATAAATATTTAATGAAGAAAAAGTCTTTTACATTCATCTTTCCACCTTCCAACCTTTTACATTCTCATACCTTCAATTAAAAAAAAAATTATTATTTTATATGTAATTTCATAGTATAGAATTTACTTAAATTATAATGTTTTCTTTTAATTAAATCATGCATAAAATTTTCATAATATAATTTTATCTTTAATTATTTAAAAAAACGGCAACATAAATTGTTTAGAATAAAAATCTTATTTTGATAGCATTTTATATTTTCTTTTGTTTAAATTTAAATATCATATTGAGACAAAATTTTATTAAATAATTAATAACAAATTCTTAATCAATTAATAATAATATCTATAACCGGTTACCATTTATTATTATTATTTAATGGTGTTTAACCGGTTTCTTCTAAAAAAAATGGTGTTTATCCGGGTAGGATGGATTCTTTTAAAAATCATTTAAAAAATTAGAAAAGATTGTACATATTTAAATTAATTAATTATTAATAATTAATGTAAATGGCATACTTGTAAATTTAAAAATTAAAATAGGGACATTATAGTCCAAAAAAGTTTTTCAAAGATCCTCCCTTTTTAATATACTAGTGTATTACCACGTGCAAATGCACGTGTATTATTTTTAAGTGAAATGTTATTAAGTATAATTATTTTAAAAATTAATTATAATGTTTTTTTTCTTAGTAGTGGATTGTTTTAATATTTTATTGCTTAAATTAAAATTGATTCGATGACTTGTTCAATTTTTGGGTTAATTTTTTAAATTTAAATTACCTAAAAAAATTAACTTTTCAAATCCAAATTTAAAAAAATAATAATAAAAAAAAATAAGCATCATCTTTTAAAACATAAACTTGGTTATATAAATAAGGTTGGTGAAATAGGTTTTAAAATTTCCAAATTTTTACTCGTTTAGTTATTTCTTGTATAATTATGAGTGTGATGAACAAAGTAAATATGTGGCACATATTTGATTTTGGATATTTTTTATGAGTACAAATTGAATCAAATTAATTAAGGATAATATAGGTTAGTGGCTTAACATCTATTATAATTATACAAAATATAAATAAAATTTATCTTTTTAGTGGGTGGTATAAGGAAAATCACCAACTAAAAAGATAAATTTTATTTATTTATTTAGAAGAGAAAATTTATTTCAATGAGGATGATAGCGATATTGTTTGTCTTGCAGCTAGTAGTGGACTTCTATGTGCAAGAGTGACATTTGACATTCACTATCGTTGTAATATTTATATGAGTTGCTTTCTCATTTCTCAAATCTCCTCTGGATGATAAAAAGATAAAAAAAAAAAATTAGGGGGTTTATCAAATCCTAGATTGTGTGGATTGCTTTCTACGGTCTTTGATATTCACATGTGTTGTAATTTTTATACTATGTGTTAATGTGGAATGAAATTTAAATTGTTGATTGTGTTAATTCAATGGAGATGATAATAAGAATTAAATTTTGTAACTTATAATATTAAATCCATTCATGTAAAAATCGGTTATCAATTATTTAATTGATTAAACATTCAATTTATTTATTTATTTATTTTTGATAGAAGATTAAACATTCAATTTAATAGAATAGAAATTGCACAATTTTAATTAAAGTTTGAATTCGTTTTTTAGATAATGGATTTGAGATCTCTTTGCTTAAAATTCAAAATAATATAATAAATTAGATTGTATATTTTGAATTTCAAAATTTTGAAATAAAAAGAAATATTTTAAAACTTAATATTTGTAGAGATTATAAAGGATATTCCCAAAAATAATACAAAGGATATATCTTTTGAACTTTTTTTTTTTTTTTTTTGGAAGAAAGGAAGATGGTTTAATTTGTTGTATTTATTCAAATACTTTAAAATGAATAATTAAAATATAGCTATCAATAACCTTTTAAAATATAACTAACTAATAATTAAACTCAACAAAAAAAAACTAATAATCGTTTATATATATATATATATATATATATATATATTAATATTAACAATAATAATTATTACGGTAGAACAATTCTATAAAATCTATAGAAGAGACTAATATATTTGTTTGCAAATTCTCTTAAAAACATGTTTACCTTCAAACCACCTTGTAAAATTCAATGACAACCAAGTACCCATAATAAAATCTTTGCAATTCCTATAAGCTTAGGCGTACTTAATATGCTAGATCATTGTACTATGTATGTAACATTACTGCACAAATCTTTAAGAAAAGAAGAAATCATAAGTTGAATAAAGAAAAACTAAAAATTAAATTAAAAAAAGACATATAATAGTCCAAAAATATTTTTCAAGTAGCTTAATTATATATATCATAAAAATAGATATGGTTAGAATAGGAGAACACTGAGTAAACAATCCTAATATATTGATAAGATTAAAATTTAGAGAATGTTAAATTTAAAAGAATTCTAACCATGCTTAAGCATTTAAAATAAAAAAAAAAAACAATACAAAAATATTAATTATATAATAACTTAAAAAAACATCTATAGAAGGAAGTGATACCGGTGGTTTTAGAGCATTTTGTTGAAGCATATCTTTGTCACTCATTGGTGTTTAACACTACTCTTGCAATTCCTACAAAATTAGAAACTTTGAGATAATGGATTGAGAGAGGAAGAAGAACAAATTAAGAAAGAAGAGACTCAAGTGTTTGTGGAAAAAGTAGAGGATGACTCTTTATATAGCTATAGCTAGAAGTTGAAGAAGGTTGCATGACTATTCAAGTTCCAAAACTTTTGATTATAGTATTAATTATAATTAAATGCAAATCATTAATTTTAGAATTAATTAAATTATAGAAATTAAATCAGCAAAAACTATTTTTATTATGCTTTTCATATTCCAACCTTTTAGATTCTTATACTTTCATTAAAAAAATATATTTTATCAATTTTTTTATTCTAAAAATATTTTATCAATTAAAATATATATATTTTTTAAAAGATCAATTAAAATATTAATTATACTTTAAATTATTAAATGTATTTAAAATTTTGATTACATATAATCTACTTGTTCCAAAAATTATATAGTATTTTGAATGAATAATACTTAAAATTTTTCATCTTCGTTTTATTTGTAACCAAAAGAAAAATAAATAAATAAAATTAAAGGCAAATTATATTTATCCTATAAAAATATAATTTTTGAGGCATAACATATTTAGTTGTATTTAAATATCACATTTATACCAATATATAATTAATGAAAAATAACTCCTTTAGTTCTCATTTACTATTTTTATCAATGGATTAAATAGAAGAGAAATTGCATATATAATACTCAAACAACTCATCAATTATTAACGTACTACAAAAATCATAATTATTAATAATTAATGTTAATGGCATACTTGTAAATTTTAAAATTAAACTAAGGGCATTGTAGTCCAAAAATGTTTTTCAAACATCCTTGCTTTTTAATATACTAGTTTTTTAGCACGTGCGATGTACGTTTGTCTATCAAATTATTCATATTTTTTTATAACAATCAAATAATTTTACGAAAAATACAAATGATAGATTAATTACAAATATAATATGATATAATTTATAATTTTATAAATGATTTAAATTAATTCATGTAATTTTCATTTCATAAACTTGTTAATCTTTTATATCAACATACCTATCACATTTTTTTTTTTTTTTTTGAAAGACATACCTATCACATTTTTATTTAACAATAACATGTATATTTTATAATTTTATAATAAGTTATATTTAGAATCAGAAACAATTTTTTACAAATTTCATTAAAACAAAATGTGTTAAGGCATTTTGTAAGGTATATATCCTTGGATAAAAGGTCAGAGGTTCGAACTCCCAACTTCACATTAAAAAAACAAATTAAAGCATGTTCAAACATTTTAAATAAAACAAATACAATAATAAAAATTATAAAAAAAAATTAAAAAAAAATGTAGTATGTATAACATAACATTAAAAAACAATAGTTAAGAAAAATGAAAGCTCTCTATACACATCCTTAAAATTGCATGTTTGTTTCTACGAAAAAAACCGATTATTCAACTTCATCAAATTAAAATTATAACCTTCCAAACTTACAAATAGCGATGTAGATTTGATATATGCATCCTATAGAGGCTTTGAGAGTAAGGAAATTAGAAATAACTAAAAATAAAGAGAAAATTTGTGGTTTTTTTTTTAAAAAAAATGTTACAAATTTTTTGGAATTGCAAACTTTTGAAATCCTATTGAAAAATATTTAATTTTTGAGAAATAAATAATACCACATTTTCATATTCTAACTTTTTAGATTCCTTTATTTATTATGGGTTTTTTAGTATTATTTATTTATTATGTGGTTAATAATGATTTACTTATTATTGATAATTATTTTTAAAAAAATAACTACTTATATTTATTCAAAGGGGAGAGATATTGTCAACAAATAAAATAAAATAATCAAGGGGGAGAGATTTTAGGGAGGTGGTGAGAATGAGAGTGGAAAATTTATTAAAATGATTTTAATGTTTTTGTGGTTACCATTCTTTCTTTTTTATTTTTTTCCAAGGAAAAACAAATTATGGAAGTCATCTTTTAGCAAAGATAGTAGAAGAAAATTAAAGTTAGATAATAATATTTCAATCCACAAATTTGTGAACTCTAGTACTCCTCCAACTTAAAGGAGTCAGATTTTCTTTTTAATTTTAGACTTTTACTTTAAGGATAGTTTATAGTTTAAGTATTGCATAAAAGGGCAAAATTAATATTGTAAAAAAATTATTTGTATTATATTCAATTGTTAAAGAAAAGTTGAAATCATACAAATCTATTTATTATTATTAATTAATGTCGATGACATGGTTGTAAATTTAGAAATAAAGGTAGGAATAGAGTAATCCAAAAATGTCTTTTTAACACACTTCATTTTATATATATAAAAAAGTAATTATATGGAGTAAAAAATTTATCTAACAAAATTAGCATGTGTTTTAATTTTAAATTCAAAAAAAGTTCATAAGTTCCTTCTATATTATAAATAGATAAATTTATTTCATC
This sequence comes from Luffa aegyptiaca, assembly GCA_017139565.1. Taxonomy (NCBI): domain Eukaryota; kingdom Viridiplantae; phylum Streptophyta; class Magnoliopsida; order Cucurbitales; family Cucurbitaceae; genus Luffa; species Luffa aegyptiaca. The sequence goes on from CM029403.1 coordinate 28,747,274, forward strand.
ATTGAATGTTAGTGTAATTGTAAAAATGACAAAATTATTCTTTTTTTACAATTATTCTTAATTATTATCAATATATATTTTTTAATGTTCTTAGTTATATCCTTAATTTTCTTAAATTTGAACTTTTAAATTGTTGTGAAAAATGAGTAGAAGAGACAAATTTAGGGTTGAAGGAAATGAAATAATTATAAAACTTTTAACCTTCTAAAAAATTTATATTCTATAATTAAATATAATTAGATTAAAATATTAATTTTATAATTTAATTTATCTACATGGAGGAAACTTTTTACATTCTACCTTTTCACATTCCATATATACATTTAATTTCTATGGGTGCATTTAAATTGTATTATCTCATACACCAAGATCTTAGTAAACTTTAGGTTACATTTTATTGTTTTTAATATATCAATTAAAAAATATATAGTTATTTTCTTTTTAAAAAAAATGAAAATTTTATGTTACCTAATTTGGACTAATTATTTTTTTTAATTACCTTGTTTTTTTTAATTAAAAATTCTAAATATTTCAATGCCAACTTTTTGTTATGTATTTTTTTTTCAACCTTAATAAATATAAAATTAATTTACTAATTTGATTTCATATTATAATTATAATCAAAGAAAAATTATTTAATTTCTTGGGGAATGTGGAATGAGAAAACTTTTTGTATTCCAATCCTTCATATTCCATATAAATTATGATGGATAAATAATTCTTAATTTATTATTGATAATTAATTAATGTATTGTTTATAATTAATTAAAAAAAATTGTGTGATATTAGGTACATGATTATTTTCTCAACAAAATAAACATACTTTGTAATTGATCAATAAGTTCAACTTGTTTTTTCAACAAACATTTTCAATAAAAAAATACACAAATTATAAAAGAAAAAAAAAACAAAAAAATAAGAACTTAGCTTACACTCGTTTCTTCAAATAAATTTGCTAACTCGATCACAATTGATAGACAAATACACTGTTATTCAAGTTCATCAAACTTGAGTTGTAATGTCGCAACTCTTTGGGTTTGGAATATAGATAACGACATAAGCATCATTTGCATCTTGAATGTAACACCAACAACCAAAAAATTTCTCTAATGTTTCGAAGGCGCACGATACTATTACCTAGGGGGTTCATCTTCAACTGAGATTTTCTTGATCTTTCAAGAACCCTTTGTAAAGCTTCTGAATGTCCTCTTCCTGTCTTGGATTTGAAAAGTATATCATCTCGAGATGTTTTAAAGATGGGAGAGCTCTTGAGAGCAAGACAATGAGAGAACAAAAATAAAGAATAAAGAATAAAGAAAGAACAAAGTTGTAGGTGTGTGGTAAAAAAAATGGTGAAGAAAACCATTTTTTATAGTGGTAGAATGTGGGGGTTATAAAACTTTTTGAATTCTAAAACTTTTAAATTTACATTTTGAATTAAATTAAAGAAAACAATCATTTAAGTGGTAGGAAAAACCTTTAGTATTCCAACCTTTAAGATTCTATAAATTTATTATTGATAATTAGTTATTAATTAATGAATATACTATTTATAATTAATCGTTGATGGCATATCTTGTAGTTTAGTAAATCAAAGAAAGGACAAAAGTGTCCAAAAATGTTTTTCCAACATCATCACTTTTTAATATAGTATAGATTATAGACTAGATTTTTATCACGTGCGATGCACGTTTATATATATCAAATTATGCATTTTTTTCTTATAACTAATAAAATAATTTTGAATAAAATATAAATAATAGATTAACGACCAATAAGTCTGTGGTTCACATCCTCTATCCCCACATGTTGTCAAAAAAAAAATTAATTACTAATATAATATGACATAATTTATAATTTTATAAATAATTTAAAAAAATAATTAAAATAATATATATGAATTTTTTTTTTTTTGAGAAAAAATAATATATATGAATTATTGTGATAAAAAGAGAAAGTTTAATTAACATGCTAAATTTCTTATAAAATTTGAATCTAGTTAGAATATCGTAAGTTATCAAATTCAAATTAAAGTAGTCACCTTGAGCATAACTCAATTGGTTAAGGTATTCAAGAATTACTTTCAATATTAGAGAGAATTTGACAATAAGAAAATTGAAAATAAAGAAAAAATGAAGCTTGGTGGAAAAATTGTAGATTTTTTTTTTTTATAAAATAAATAGTAGTAAATGTTGAAAATGTTTCAAAATCCTTTAGAATTTTGAACTTTTGAAATTCTATTATTCATTATTTTTAGCCAAAATCATTAAATTCTTGATAAATAAATGAAAGCATTTTTTTTATTCTACCTTTTGTAGATTTCATATATTTATCATGTTCTTTTTAGTAGTATATATATTTATCATGGTTTATAATCAATTATTTATTATTGATAATTATTCTAACAATGAACCATTTATATTTAAGTTAGGGAGAGAGATTTTATGGAGATAGTGGGAGAGATTTTAGGGAGGTGGTGGTGAGAGATGGAAGTGAAAAAATTATTAGAATTATTTTAATCGTTTGTGGTTATGGTTCATTTTCTTTTCTTTCTTCATTTTTATCTTTTTCAAGAAAAAACAAATATTTGTTAGAGAAGATAATGAAAGAAAATTTTGCTTTTTTAGTAATCAACCAAATAAATATAACACATAATGAAGAGACTCACTTCCATTATGGTAGAAAAAGTAAAGTTAATGTTGTAAATAAAATGTTTCTTGTGAAAACATTTTATATTTATTTAAGTTTAAATAACACATTTTGTCGATCTTCATTTCCCTAATTAGTTAACATTTAGAAAAATAAAAAATAAAAAAACAGGGACAAAGTAGTTCAAAAATGTTTTCCAAACATCATTCATTTTGAATAAAAAATTATATTCTAGTAAAAAAAATTCTAACAAAATTAACATGTGTTTTAATTAATTTAGAATTACTTTATCAAAAAATAAATATGATTAGATAAAAATGTTAATTTTAAAATTACTTTATCTATATGGAGACAAACTTTTTACATTATAGCTTTTCACATTCTATTTATTTAATCTCTATGGGTTTTTTTTTTTTTTTTTTTTTTGAGCACTCTCTGTGGGTGTATTTAAATTGCATTATCTCATGCCACTTTTTTAATGAACTTTAGGTTACATTTTTATTGTTTTTAATATATCAATTAAAAAATATATAGATATATATTTTTTTTTAATTGCTTGGAGAATGAAATGACAAAACTTTTTGTATTTCAATTCTTCAAATTCCATACAAATTATTGTTGATAGATATTTTTTTTTATTGATAATTAATTAATTTATTGTTTATAGTTAATTAAAAAATTTATGAAGCACTTTATTACATCATTATTTTCTCGACAAAATAAAAGAAACATAAGCTTATAATTGATAAATAAGTTTTTTTTTTCCAAAAAATATTTTTAATAAGAATAACAATACACTAACTTATAGAATGACAATAAAAAATAATCGGTAACAAAAAAAAATCAAGATCTTAATTATACACTAATTTCTTCAAATAGATTTTGCTTACTTGACAATGATATACAAATACTCTTAATCAACATTCTCCACAAAAAAAAAAAAAAAGAAAGAAAAAAAAAGAAAAGAAAACTCTTAATCAACTTCATCAAAGTTAATTTACAAACTTGAAAGCTTGGAGTCTATGATAGATACGACGACTCATGCTTCCCTTGCAACTTGAACACCAACATCTTGAGATGTTTTGAAGATTGAAGAGTCTTTGAGAACAATGCGAGAGAACAACAATAGAGAAAGAATAAAACTCGATTTGGTGAAAAATGATGAAGAAAACTCATTTTTATAGTAGTAGAATGTGAGAAGTTACAAAACTTTTTGAATTCTATAACATTTAAAATTTCATTTTGTATTAAATTATATAAAAAATCTTTAAAGTGGTAGAAAAACCTTTTACATTCCAACCTTTGAGATTCTATGCACTTATTATTGATAATTGATTATTAATTAATAAATTTATTATTTATAATTAATTATAAATGGCATATTTGTAAATTAGTAAGTTAAAGAAGGGACAAAAGTGTCCAAAAATGTTTTTCCAACATTCTCACTTTTTAATATAGTATAGATAAATAAATAAATAAATAGTATAGATATAGATGATGATAAAAACCTCCAAAGTTTTTAGGGTTCAACTTCCCAGCTTTATGCTTTGTTTGGCATTTAGAATTTGAAGGGAATGATTTTGAATTCTTGGATTTTAAAAGATAGAAATGATTTGAAATTCTTAATTTTTTTTTTTGGAACCTAACCAATTTTAATGGAATTCAAATCAGGAAAAGGCAAAATATGTATTATTCAAAATTATTAGTAATTAATTGTTGGTGGTATGATTTGTAATTATTAAATTTGACAAAGGGTAATATAGTCCAAAAAAGTTTTTCAAAGATTGTGGCCTTTTAATATATGATATGATGATAAGGTTAAAATTATGTCAATTTTGAAAACCTAAAAACTTTTTAAGGTTAAAATTGACAATTTCTCTTGAGAGTTCGGGTTAATATTGATAAAACCTCCAAAATTTTTATGGTTCTACTTCCCTATTCTCAACTGCTTTATGCTTTGTTTGGCCTGATTTTAAAAGATAGAAATGATTTGAAATTCTTAATGGAATTCAAATGAGGAAAAAACAAAATATGTATTATACAAAATTATTAGTAATTAATTGTTGGTGGTATGTTTTGTAATTATAAAATTTGACAAAGGGTAATATAGTCTAAAAAAAGTTTTTCAAAGATTGTGGCCTTTTAATATACTAGTAACCAAACACGTGCTATGCACGTGAAATTTGTACTTTATTTTAAAATATAAATAAATGTAAACATTGATAAAATAGTAAAAAAATAATCATTTTTTTTTTGTCATATGAAAATTTTAGTGGAAATTTAGATTAACATAATATTATGTGAATGATAATTTATGTGTAACAGTCAATTCAAAAAAAAAAAAAAAAGAAGATATTTTGGGTTTTTCCCACTTACCCGGTCAAGGAGAAAGTGGGGGGAATTTTTCCCCCCAGATTTTCGGTCATTGGACCGTATTCTTTTTTTTAAAGAAAAAAAAAGAAAAAGAGAAGAAATTTCAGGCACTCTCTCTCCCCGAAGCTCTCTCTCTCCATCACCGTGATCTCCCTCTCATTCTCTCAACCCTCCCTCTCTATGTGCATCAGTTCCGCCGCCGCCACCACCCTTCGCACGCCGCTCGTTGTCGTCTTGCCGCCGGTAAATCCCTTGTTTTTTTTCTCTCTCTCTTTCTCTCTCTAGGCCTCACACCCCGTTCATCTCTCTACTGTGTATAGCCTCCACCGCCGCAAGTCCGATCGCCGCCGCCGCCCCTTCTCCGTTGCGGATCTACACGCCACCGTCCGTACCGCCGTCGCCGTCGTGAACTCCTTTGGGTAAGCCGAGTTCGTTCCTCTCTCTCGTCTCTTTGTCTCTCGGTTTTCCTGCTCGCTGATCTTCAACTCTCTGTTTCTGTCTCCCGACTGCAGCAACCAAACAACCGCACGCCGCTGCCGTCTTCAGTCAAACAGTTGTACGCCGCCTCGAGTCGCTTTAGATCTTGAGCGTTCGACAATTCAACTAATCAAACAGTAGGTAAGAAGGGTGTAAGTTCAAATCTTTTTGGTCTTTTGTCCTTTAAGGGAATATCCAATAACGTTGAATCTTAATCCAAGGTATTCGTGGTAAGTGGTGGTCGAATCAATAAAGGCAGAGCGTAAATTGGAAATTGGACAGCGAGCAGTAGTTTCGTTTGGGTGAGTTTTCGACCCTCTCGAGTCTTGTGTTTTAGGAAATTTATTGAGATTGTTATGCCTCTGATGTGAGAATATATTTTTTTTATGTGTTAATAGACTATTGTTTCGCATAACGTGGTTGGCGTTATATCAAGTTGTTTGGGTGTTTCCAATCAAGCTTAGTTACCTCAAGGTAAGTAACTTGCTGCAATGGAATGAAATGTTTATGCATTGAAATGACTGTTTACTTCTAGCATGAGTTTGTATCAAATATTCGAGTTGAGATTGAGATGATATGAATGCGTTTGTCTTCAAGAATTTGGTTGTTGTGTACTTGTGCTACGTGATAGGTAAGAGTGCTTGACTGTTATGTGTTATAAGTTGGTTGGCATTGTTTGTGGACAACGGGAAGTTTGTGGTTTCTCTGTTTAGGAGTGTTGGTTGTCGTCTTCGATTCTTGTTCTTGAGACTGACTGAGTTGGGATGGTGCATTTCGGGTAGCCTGTCAGTATTCTCCGTAAAAGAAAAGAATTTGGTTAACTGGGTTGTAGTTAAAATTAGCAAGTGTTAAGAGGTCCTAAAGGGAAAAGGATTAAGAAAGGGAAAAGAATAGGCTAGTTGCCTTGGTAGGGGGCCGTGTCATTTAAACACCTAGGATTGAGATGTATTAGACTGAAATGAAGGGCTTAATGGGCGGGACTTGGCTTCGCAGACTAGGTGCCATTTACTAACTGTGGAAGTTAATTTCTGACTTAAACCCATGAGCGCCCCACCAGTGAAATGGTAGTTTAGAGCGCTACGCGCACATTAGTGCCTTGAGGGTTGAGACTCAGCTCCACTGACTGGGTGCCTTCTACCATCAGTAGGAGTAGAGGTCTCCCAAAATACCCACCTGTGCACTACCAGTGAGTTGGCAAACTTATATGTAGGTGAGTTAATTGATCACGAGGCCCGAACTACAGATAAATGAAATGAAATGAATGAGAATGAGATGACCTAACCCTTAGTCCCTTAGCTCGAATAATATGTTGAAACCTTGGTCGTTGCCTGTCCAGCAGCGTTGTTACTTACTGAGTGTTTTTCTTAAATACTCATTCTTTTCCCTAACATGTAATTGCAGGTAAAGGCAAGGGTGTATAGAACGCGTGACAGAGTGCTGCTGAACGAGCCATGGATTTCCTTAGGATAGTCTTCCGCATTTTATGTTTTCGAAATTCTTCTTTTGAACTTGTATTGCAATGTTTTAAGGTTTATTCCGCTTCAAGTTTTTGCTTGAATGGCTAAAGATTCTTTTTTTTCTGTTTTAACTGGGATCCCAGGCTGAAAAGTTTCACATATTTTCTAAGCATGTTTTACTTTAAATGTCGTTTCATCGCTGTTCTAGGAAGTGAAATGAAATGCATGTGGTAATGACCCTAGGATCTAGGCACGAAATGTGGGGCGTTACAGTTGGTATCAAAGCTCTAGGTTATAGGTTCTGTAGACTGGTTTACATCGTAAACCTTAGGTATATCCATGGCTTGTCAGCAAGCATCCGGTCACGTCAGGTACACGTTTGTTTATTTTGTAGCCTGCAAATGTTATATGTATTCGAAAAGTTTCATGTTGTGGAAAAGTATGAATGATGCTTGGTATCGATGAATTGTTTAAAGGAATCGAGCTTGTTTAGTAAGATGATCAAAAAAAATTTGTGTAATAGATCTTGCCTCCCCGAGCACGAGGTCGTGGAAGAGGTCGAGGAAGAGGTCGTGGTAGGGGTCGTACAGCCCCTGAACAAGTTGTGCCACCTATCGGGCATGGAGAAAATCTACCAGAAAACCCACAAGTGGAACAGCCGGGGCCTGCGGCAGGACCAGTCACAGTGGATATCCAGGCAATAGTTCAGACCGCAGTTCAGGCGGCAGTTGCGGGCGTGCTTGCGGGACGACAGGCCCAAGCGCCTCAGAAAAACGAAGCCCTATCGCGAGAGGCAAGGTGCTTAAGAGATTTTAGGAAGTGGGACCCCTGTCCGTTCGATGGAGCCTCAAGGGACCCCACGGTGGCAGAGTTGTGGTTGTCCTCCATCGAGACTGTCTTTCGCCACATGAACTGCCCGGAGGACCAGAAAGTTTACTGCGTCGTGTTCCTGTTACGAGATAACGCCCTGATTTTGTGGCAATCGATCGAAAGGACTATAGACGTCAGCAACGGACCTGTCACATGGACTCAGTTCAGGGGGGAGTTCTTTAGGAAGTATTACCCTGCAACCTCCCGATTCAAGAAGCAAGCAGAGTTTGTGGCTCTTACGCAGGAAAACCGAACCGTAGAGGAATACGAGACAGAGTTCACCAGACTGTCTCGGTTTGCTCCTGCCTTGGTAGCTGTAGAGGCTGATAAGGTAGAACGTTTTATCACGGGCCTAAAGAAAGAGATTCAAGGCAGTGTGGCAGCTCACCAACCACAAGACTATGCCACAGCAGTCAGGGTGGCAGAGCTGATTGATCGAGAACCATCAGTTGTCTCTTCAGAACCTTCCTCGGGTCATAAGCGAAGGTACGATCAGATGAGCTCGAACACACAGCGGGGTCACCGTTACCCTAGACGAGGTCCGCCTCAGGACCGTCGACAGAAAGCACAGAATCAGCTAAGGCCTAATCAGGATAGGTCGTTATGTCAGACGTGTGGGAAGTACCACTGGGGTCGTTGCTTAGCAGGGACCCGTGTTTGTTTCAAGTGTGGCCGAGAAGGGCATATTGCTCCGAATTGTAATCAGAAGAAAGCTAATTATGCCGATCAGCCGTCCAGTTCAAATCAGGCATCTAGGGTAAGACCAGCACAATATCAGGGCAAGATATTTGCCACCACCCGGCAAAAGGCAGAGAACCTTAAGCGGTGGTGACAGGTACCATCCCTATTCTCGGCCATTATGCTGTTGTGTTGTTTGATTCGGGTTCAACGCATTCTTTTATTTCTGCATCATTGGTAAGTCAAGCCAACCTAGAACTAGAGCCGTTGGGCTATGTTTTGTCAGTCTCAACCCCTGCGGGGGTAACGTTACTAGCTAGCGAAGCAGTAAAAGCCTGCCAAATGTTAGTGTCTAATCGATCGATGGATGTGACATTGATCGCCCTGGATATGAGTGATTTTGATGTTTTCTTGGGAATGGAATGGTTGGCTTCTAATTATGCCAACATAGATTGTTATCGTAAGGAGGTTATCTTTAACCCTCCGTCAGAGGCAAGCTTCAAGTTTAAAGGATCAATGATCAAAGGTGCTCCTAAGGTGGTCTCTGCAATGAAGGCGAGAAAATTGATTAGCAAAGGAGCTTGGGGCTTATTGGCTAGCGTGGTTGACACAAGGAACACCGAGGTATCAATGACCTCGATACCGGTAGTGAGGGAATTCACAGATGTATTTCCAGAGGATCTGACAAGACTACCGCCAGCACGAGAGGTTGACTTCTGCATTGAGCTTGAGCCAGGGACTAATCCCATTTCTAAAGCTCCATATAGGATGGCTCCAGCGGAATTGAAAGAGCTTAAGGTGCAGATTCAGGAGCTGTTAGACAAAGGTTATATACGCCCCAGCGTTTCGCCGTGGGGTGCTCCAGTTTTATTTGTGAAAAAGAAGGATGGGACCATGCATTTGTGCATCGACTGTCGGGAGCTGAACAAAGTGACAATGAAGAACAGATACCCTCTGCCCAGGATTGATGACCTTTTTGATCAGCTTCAAGGTGCAGCAGTATTTTCTAAAATAGATCTACGGTCAGGTTACCATCAGTTGAGGATTAGAGGGGAAGATATACCTAAGACAGCTTTCCAGACCAGGTATGGGCATTACGAATTTACCGTGATGTCCTTTGGGCTTACTAATGCTCCTGCAGTTTTCATGGACTTGATGAACAGGGAATTTAAGGAGTTCCTTGATTCGTTCGTGATTGTTTTTATCGATGACATTCTTATCTACTCCAAGACAGAAGAGGAACATGAGGATCATCTCAGGAGAGTTCTAATCACCTTAAGAACGAACAAGTTGTACGCCAAGTTCTCTAAATGTGAGTTTTGGCTACAACGAGTTTCCTTCTTGGGACACGTGGTGTCGAAGGAGGGTGTCACAGTAGATCCAGCCAAAATAGAGGCAGTGACCAATTGGTCTCGACCCACTTCAGTTAGCGAGATTTGGAGTTTCTTGGGGTTAGCAGGTTATTATCGTCGTTTTGTGCAAGGTTTTTCCAGTATAGCCGCACCTCTAACTCAGTTGACTCGAAAGGGTACTCCATTCGTGTGGAATGAAGCTTGTGAGGCAAGCTTCCAAGAGCTTAAGCAAAGGCTTGTTTCAGCACCAGTACTTACAGTACCTGATGGCTCAGGAGAATTTGTTATTTACAGTGATGCTTCAAAGAAAGGACTGGGTTGTGTGTTAATGCAGCATGGTAAAGTCATTGCTTATGCGTCTCGTCAGTTGAAAGATTATGAGAAGAACTACCCGACCCATGACTTAGAATTAGCAGCAGTGGTCTTTGCCTTGAAGATTTGGAGGCACTATTTGTACGGAGAGAAAATCCAAATCTTCACGGACCACAAAAGTCTGAAATACCTCTTCACCTAGAAAGAGTTAAATATGAGGCAGCGAAGATGGTTAGAGTTAGTGAAAGATTATGATTATGACATCCAGTACCACCCAGGTAAGGCAAATGTGGTCGTAGATGCCCTCAGTAGGAAGACTACTCATGCGTCTGCTTTGATTACTACTTAGGCTCATATATTGGATGACTTGGAACGTGCAGAGATTATGGTTGCAGTGGGCGAAGTTACAGCACGCCTAGCTCAGTTGACAGTTAAGTCGAGCTTAAGACAGAGGATCATCGATGCCCAACCAAGTGACCCTGACCTTGTTGTTAAATGCAGTTAAGTAGAGGCAGGGCAGGTGAACGGGTTCTCCCTGTCTTCGGACCTCGGCTTGTGTTACCAGGGTCACTTGTGCGTACCTGGTAATGTTGAACTCAAACAGGAGTTATTAGCGGAGGCACATAGTTCACCGTTTTCTATGCATCCAGGAAGTATGAAGATGTATCAAGACTTAAAGCAGTATTACTGGTGGCAGGGCATGAAAAGAGAGATAGCATATTTTGTCAGTAAATGCCTTGTTTGCCAGCAAGTGAAAGCCCCGAGGCAGAAGCCAGCAGGCTTGTTGCAGCCGTTGAGTGTCCCAGAGTGGAAGTGGGAGCATATATCCATGGACTTCATCACAGGATTGCCTAGAACGACCAAGGGTTATACCGTGATTTGGGTCATCATCGACAGACTCACCAAGTCAGCTCATTTTCTCCCTGGAAAGCTGACTTACACTGTTGAAAAGTGGGCACAATTGTATATGACGGAGATAGTCAAGCTTCATGGGGTGCCGGTATCGATCGTTTCAGATGGAGACCCTCGGTTCACGTCCAACTTCTGGAGGAGTTTGCAAAGAGCCTTGGGCACTCAGTTGCATTTCAGTACAGCTTTTCACCCTCAGACAGATGGTCAAACTGAGCGGTTGAACCAAACCTTAGAGGATATGTTGCGAGCATGCGTTCTGGATTTTTCAGGTAGCTGGGATGCTCACCTGCATTTAATGGAATTCGCTTATAACAACAGTTATCAAGAAACCATCTGTATGTCACCGTTTGATGCCCTGTATGGAAAAAGATGAAGGTCCCTTGTTTATTGGGATGAAGTCGGAGAACGTCAGTTGTTGGGACCTGAATTGATTCAAGCCTCCAGCGAGGCTATTCGCACGATCAGATCGAGGATGTTAACGGCTCAAAGCCGACAGAAGAGCTATGCAGATACAAGAAGAAGAGATTTAGAGTTTGACGTAGGCGATCATGTTTTCTTGAAGGTAGCTCCAATGAAAGGAGTTTTGAGGTTTGGAAGGAAAGGCAAGCTCAGTCCACGCTTCATTGGGCCATTTGAGATTTTAGAACGGATTGGTCCGGTAGCCTACCGTTTAGCCTTGCCGCCTTCTCTTTCAGCGATTCACAACGTTTTCCATGTCTCCATGCTGCAAAAGTATTTGGCAAATCCAGCCCACAAAGTGGACTTCGAACCTTTGCAACTGAGCGAGAACTTGTCATATGAGGAGAAACCAATACTAATTCTTGATAGAGAGGTGAAGGTCCTTCGTAATCGCGAGATAGCTCTCGTAAAGGTCCTTTGGCGAAACCATCTGTCTGAAGAAGCAACGTGGGAGAGAGAAGACAAAATGATGACCAAGTATCAAGAGTTGTTCTAGTACTAGACACTTTCGAGGACGAAAGTTCTTTTAAGGTTAGTATGATGTAACAGTCAATTCAAAAAAAAAAAAAAAAAAAAAAAAAGAGATATTTTGGGTTTTTCCCACTTACCCGGTCAAGAAGAAAGTGGCGGGAATTTTCCCCCCAGATTTTCGGTCATTGGACCGTATTCTTTTTTAAAAAAAGAAAAAAGAAAAAGAAAAGAAATTTCAGGCACTCTCTCTCCCCGAAGCTCTCTCTCTCCATCACCGTAATCTCCCTCTCGTTCTCTCAACCCTCCCTCTCTGTGTGCATCAGTTCCGCCGCCGCCTCCGCCCTTCGCACGCGGCTCGCTGTCGTCTTGCCGTCGGTAAATCCCTTGTTTTTTTTTCTCTCTCTCTTTCTCTCTGTATGCCTCACTCCCCATTCATCTCTCTACTGTGTATAGCCTCCACCGCCGCAAGTCCGATTGCCTCCGCCGCCCCTTTTCCGTTGCGGATCTACACGCCACCGTCCGTACCGCCGTCGCCGTCGTGAACTCCTTTGGGTAAGCCGGGTTCGTTCCTCTCTCTCGTCTCTTTGTCTCTCGGTTTTCCTGCTCGCTGATCTTCAACTCTCTGTTTCTGTCTCCCGACTGCAGCAACCAAACAGCCGCACGCCGCTGCCGTCTTCAGTCAAACAGTTGTACGCCGCCTCGAGTCGCTTTAGATCTTGAGCGTTCGACGATTCAACTAATCAAACAGTAGGTAAGTAGGGTGTAAGTTCAAATCTTTTTGGTCTTTTGTCCTTTAAGGGAATATCCAATAACGTTGAATCTTAATCCAAGGTATTCGTGGTAAGTGGTGGTCGAATCAATAAAGGCAGAGCGTAAATTGGAAATTGGACAGCGAGCAGTAGTTTCGTTTGGGTGAGTTTTCGACCCTCTCGAGTCTTGTGTTTTAGGAAATTTATTGAGATTGTTATGCCTCTGATGTGAGAATATATTTTTTTTATGTGTTAATAGACTATTGTTTCGCATAACGTGGTTGGCGTTATATCAAGTTGTTTGGGTGTTTCCAATCAAGCTTAGTTACCTCAAGGTAAGTAACTTGCTGCAATGGAATGAAATGTTTATGCATTGAAATGACTGTTTACTTCTAGCATGAGTTTGTATCAAATATTCGAGTTGAGATTGAGATGATATGAATGCGTTTGTCTTCAAGAATTTGGTTGTTGTGTACTTGTGCTACGTGATAGGTGAGAGTGTTTGACTGTTATGTGTTATAAGTTGGTTGGCATTGTTTGTGGACAACGGGAAGTTTGTGGTTTCTCTGTTTAGGAGTGTTGGTTGTCGTCTTCGATTCTTGTTCTTGAGACTGACTGAGTTGGGATGGTGCATTTCGGGTAGCCTGTCAGTATTCTCCGTAAAAGAAAAGAATTTGGTTAACTGGGTTGTAGTTAAAATTAGCAAGTGTTAAGAGGTCCTAAAGGGAAAAGGATTAAGAAAGGGAAAAGAATAGGCTAGTTGCCTTGGTAGGGGGCCGTGTCAATTAAACACCTAGGACTGAGATGTATTAGACTGAAATGAGGGGCTTAATGGGCGGGACTTGGCTTCGCAGACTAGGTGCGATTTACTAACTGTGGAAGTTAATTTCTGACTTAAACCCATGAGCGCCCCACCAGTGAAATGTTAGTTTAGAGCGCTACACGCACATTAGTGCCTTGAGGGTTGAGACTCAGCTCCACTGACTGGGTGCCTTCTACCATCAGTAAGAGTAGAGGTCTCCCAAAATACCCACCTGTGCACTACCAGTGAGTTGGCAAACTTATATGTAGGTGAGTTAATTGATCACGAGGCCCGAACTACAGATAAATGAAATGAAATGAATGAGAATGAGATGACCTAACCCTTAGTCCCTTAGCTCGAATAATATGTTGAAACCTTGGTCGTTGCCTGTCCAGCAGCGTTGTTACTTACTAAGTGTTTTTCTTAAATACTCATTCTTTTCCCTAACATGTAATTGCAGGTAAAGGCAAGGGTGTATAGAATGCGTGACAGAGTGCTGCTGAACGAGCCATGGATTTCCTTAGGATAGTCTTCCGCATTTTATGTTTTCGAAATTCTTCTTTTGAACTTGTATTGCAATGTTTTAAGGTTTATTCCGCTTTAAGTTTTTGCTTGAATGGCTAAAGATTCTTTTTGTTCTGTTTTAACTGGGATCCCAGACTGAAAAGTTTCACATATTTTCTAAGCATGTTTTACTTTAAATGTCGTTTCATCGTTGTTCTTGGAAGTGAAATGAAATGCATGTGGTAATGACCCTAGGATCTAGGCACGAAATGTGGGGCGTTACATTATGCATTATGGTTTTTTAAAACAAACAATTAAGTCATTAAATATAAAGAAAAAAAAAGAAAGAAAAAGAGATACCTGATGAAAGGTTGGATGTGATAAGTTTTAAACCTGGAAAAAAAATATATGAGAGAAGATGTGATATTTATAGAGCGAATTTAATTAGATTCAAATTCTAATTTGATTTTATTTTGAATCAAATAATTACTTATCAAATGAAGAATTTTGATTCAAATTCATTTTGAATCACATTATCTTGTTATTATTGTATTTGAATTCGAAATTAAAATCAGATATTTATTTTGAGTCAAATTATCAAAATGAATAAGTAAATCGTGAGATGTTTTGACATATACTTTTTTTTTAATAAATCATGATTTCATTATGAAATATACATTAATTTGTTGTTTTTAATAAGTTGAGATATGTATACATTAATTTATTATTATTTTTTAATATTTTCAATTTGTGAGATATGGGTAGGTAATTTATTTTTATATTCTTAATAAATTTTAATTTCTTAATAAATCATGATATTAATTTAGGAGATATAGATAGAAATTTTAGAAATTTTATAGATTTTATCAATTTATTGTTTTATTAATCAAAATCGAGTTTGAAGATTAGAGAAATACGTAGAAATTTTTTAAATATAATAATATATTTAATATAATAATTTAAAAAGGGTAAAAAGGGAATCTTAAAATTAAGAAGGGGCAAAAGTGGAAATCAAAAGTTTCTCCCTTTTTAGATAGTATTTTCAGATAGTATACTAGTTTCATTACCATGTGCAATGCACGTTATATATATTTTTACTTTATTTTATATTTTAAAAAGTTAATTATATTCATTAAAAAATATATATTTAACAAATTAGTATATAGTTTAAATTTATAAAGAGTTCGTAAATTTCTTATATATTACAATTTTATAAATTTATTTTATTATTGAATATTAGTGTAATTGTGTGTCTATATATACATACATACATACATATACATATATATATACTAAACGTTTTAATCTTAGTAACTATTCAATTAACTTAGGCCTCGTTTGATAACCATTTGATGTTTGGTTTTTGAAAATTAAGCTTATACACACATACTTCTACCTATAAGTTTCTTGATTTTAGTACTAATCTTCTACCTTGTTTTCAAAAACCAAGTCCAATTTAGGAAACAAAAAAAAGTAGTTTTCAAAAACTTGTTTTTGTTTTTAAAATTTGGCTAGGAATTCTAATGCAACTTTAACTAAGATGGAAGTCATGGTAGGGAATTTAGGAGAAAACAAACATAATTTTCAAAAACCAAATGGTTATCGAATTAAACGGGGTCTTACTAATTTGATTTTATATTATAATTACAATTAAAGAAAAAATATTTTAATTTCTTGGAGAATGAAATGATAAAACACTTTGTATTCCAACTTTTTAGATTTCATACAAATTTTTGTTTATAAATAATTTTTAATTCATTATTGATAATTAATTGAAAACTTTGTGGGGCATTAAGTTACACATTTTTTTTCTCAACAAAAGAAATATAAACTTGTAGTTGATTCAATAAATCTTACTTTTCAACAAATATTATTAATAAAAAAAAACATGAATTATATAAGAACAATAAATAAATGAATAGTAACACAAAAAAAAACCTAGATATACACTCATTTCTTAAAATAGATTTGACAAACATTGATATACAGATACAATTATTCAACTTCATCAAAGTGTCCTTAAAAAAACTTCATCAGAGTGGAGTTGCAATGTCAAAAGCCTAGAATCTAGGCCGATATAGATTCTGCATATGAATTACTTGCAATTTGAACATACCACCACTCATGAAACCTTTGCAATTTGAATATATATACCACACCAACACCTTGAGATATTTTGAAGATTGAAGAGGCTTTGAGAGCAAAGAAAACAAAGAGAACAAAAATAAAGAAAGAATGAAACTCAAGTGTTGGTGAAGAAAATGGTGAAAAAATAACTCATTTTATAGTAATAGAAGATGAGAGTTACAAACCTTTTGAATTTTATAACTTCTAAAATTTCATTATGAATTATAATTAAAAAGAGTTGTAGGAAAAATCTTTTGCATTCCAACCTTTGAGTAAATCCTACACATTTATTTTGAAATTTAATTATTAATTAATTAATTTACTATACTATTTATAATTAATCGTTAATGGTATATTAGTAAATTAGTAAATTAAAGAAAGGACAAAAGTGTCCAAAAAAGTTTTTCCAACATCCTCACTTTTTATTATAGTATAGATATAGATATAGATATAGATAGTATAGATTAAAGAAAGGACAAAAGTGTCCAAAAAAGTTTTTCCAACATCCTCACTTTTTATTATAGTATAGATATAGATATAGATATAGATATAGATATAGATATAGTATAGATGCATCTGTTTTGGTAGGGCAGTATACATGTGGTTTGGGGATTGTGATGCGTGATAAATTGGGCAATTTACAGGCGGTGAAATGTGCTTGTGCTACGGAGTTTTCAACTCCTTTGGAAGCGGAAGCGTTGGCGGTGCTTGAAGGGATGCATTTGGCAACAATGTTGAATGTTAAGTATTTGACAATATTGTCAGATTCATTGACGGTGATAGATTCAATAAACGACAAGATGCACGTGGATTCAAGTATTGCGACGACGCTGTGGGATATCAAAGAGTATCAGAAGTTTTTTTAGTGTATTACTTTTCATTTTATGAGTCGTAATTTTAATGGCTTGGCTCATAGAATTGCCCGAATGGGTTTATCTACATTACCACATCTGTGGTTAGGTGACTATCCTGAGTGGATGGTCGATTTGTCGCTCAAATAGCGATGTTTCTTTGTATCCCATGGGGATTCTTTTCTCTGTTGAATGAATGTTCTTTCCTTTCAAAAAAAATCCTACACATTTATTATTGATAATTAATTATTAATTAATTAATTTACTATACTATTTATAATTAATCGTTAATGGTATATTTGTAAATTAGTAAATTAAAGAAATGACAAAAGTGTTCAAAAAAGTTTTTCCAACATCCTCACTTTTTATTACTAGTTTGAACTACGTGCGTTGCACGTGTTATTTTTACTACATTTTTACCCACTCTGGAACCCCAACAAAAACCACAAGAAATTTTGAATCCACTAGTTCTTGGACCCTTTTATGAAAATGATGACATTGTTCCAAAGAATGTCCCTTTGCCCCAGCATGAAATAGGCAAGTCAGATTATCATCATATTCCTCATGAACAAGGTCCTGATGTGCGTACTCGATCGATACATATCTGTTAACGAGGAGAATCTCAAAAAGCTTCTCCTTGGGAGTCATGATCTTTGTAACATATGTCTTCTTGATAGTATCCCGACACTGATCTATTGCATTCACCTGATGATGTGGTAAAGGATTATTATCAATATTGGGTCCCTCCTCTTTTTTAAGGTTTAACCATCCAGCCTTAATGAGCTCTTGCACCCTATACTTCAAAGCAGTGCAATTTTCTGTAGAATTCCCAACAGCACCTGCATGGTAATCACACCTTGCATTAGGGTCATACCATCTTGGATAAGGAGGTTGCAGTGGAGCAACAGGCTTTGGTGCCAACTGACGATTTTGGATTAACTGAGGCAATAACTCAATATATGTCATCGGAATCGGATCAAATTGGGCTTGCTTATAAGGTGCTCGATTATTTTGTTGACCTGGAGTGATTGCTTGTTGTTGTCTACGAGACTGAAAATTCTGATTCATTTGGGGTCTGGTATTTTGGCCATTAAATGGGGAGTACTACGTTGATGTATTATTCACCTGGTGCAGATAGTATCCGTATGTAGGTAAATAATTCAAAGGGTATTGTGCCATGGGTTGGTGGATTTGTCGATGGGACTTATCCACTTTCCATATCATCTGTACTTCTCTCTCCTTTTTTGAAGTATTGCCCTTCTTCGTGCTTGAGGATTCAGCGGTTTTGGCTATTCTACCATGTTTGATCCCGTACTCAATTCTTTCCCCAATTGTCATGATATCGGAGAAATTGGTTGACGCACTTCCAACCATATGTTCATAGACTGGGGACTTATCCATTTTCCCTATCATCTGTACTTCTCCCTCCTTCTTTTTTGAAGTATTGCCCTTCTTCGTGCTTGAGGATTCAACGGTTTTGGCTATTCTACCATGTTTTATCCCGTACTCAATTCTTTCCCCAATTGTCATGATATCGGAGAAATTGGTTGACGCACTTCCAACCATATGTTCATAGAATGGGGACCTTATGGTATTGATGAACATGGCAAAAAGCTCCTTATCCGTTAAAGGGGGTTGGACTTGAGCTGCCGTATCCCGCCACCTTTGGGCTGATCTTTGAAGTCTTCAGTACTCTTCTTTTCCATCCTCTATAAGTCCAGTCGGTCGGGAGCTAAATCTATATTGTGCTTGTACTGCTTGAGGAAGGAATCAGTCAAGTTCTTCCATGTGACAACATGTGAACTATCCAGCTGCATGTACCAACAGGCGACTGGACCTTTTAAGTTGTCCTGAAAGCAATGTATAAACAGCTTATCATTATGAACGTGTGCTGCCATCTTCCTACAGTACATAACAATGTGACTTTTAGGGCATGTTGTCCCGTCATATTTTTCAAATTCTTGCAGTTTGAATTTCAGTGGGATTACAACGTCTAGAACCAAGCATAATTGAGTGGCATCCATGTTCCCAAAAACACTAGTGCCCTCGACCGCCCTCAACCTCTCCTCTAGAACTTCAAGTTTTTCATTAGAGGGTGCAACTAACTCCTTCTTTACTTCTGGGTCATCCAAGTTAGGGACCGCAAAAGGTATTTTTGAAAATTCTGGCTTGAAATAAGAAGCACCAGCTTGGTTAGCCATGGGGATTTGGGGAATTTGGCCTTCTTTAAATGGTGGAAAAGGGTATTGCCCAACAGGTATGTTATATAAGGGGTTATAGGTAGTATGTTGTGGCATGGACGCTTCTGTTGTCGTACGAACATGTGAAGCGAAACTAGGTGGAAATGGTAGGCCAGCTTGAGGGTTTCCAATCGGAGTGTCTGGTGCAGTCGTATCTGCCACCATTTTGCCCTTTTCTAAAGCGGCAATGATTGCATCAACCTTTTCCCTGATTTCCTCGATGTCCCTCTTAGTCTTCTCTTGTTCACCCTTTTCTTCCATAATCCTTGTTCTACGCCTAGTGTTGTAAGTGTGGTAGACTATTGCTGAACGAGCTATTTTACTGTTCTGTTTTTTATTTTAAAAGAAAATTCTTAGAGTAAGTAAAAGAAAGGAAATAGAAGAAAGAACAATATGAGATGCACGAATGAATGAAATTTTATTAAAAAAAATGAACATTTCTACAAAATAAACAATTGGAGAATTGGAAAGAGAGGAGACAGGGAACATTAATGAAAGTGACCAAAGTACCCCAAGTCTCTACGAATCATCCCTAAAAACTCAAATAACTCCTCCGCATTAGAGGCCATAGGTGATGTATTCTCTCACAGATCCCTTGCCCATTCTGCAAATCCTCGGGCTCTCCTAGCCATGACCTTGATAGTGTTCATGGTTCAATTTACTTTCCCAAGAATTATTTGCATGTCATCTCTCATAATGGCATAATCTCCCCTTAATGAAGAGTATTTTTCCTCTAGTTGTCCTCTCTCTAGTGACAACTGTTCGCTTGCCCTTTGAAATGCTTGGAGATGACGTTCCAACGAGCTTGAATAACTTTTAAAAGATTCATACTCTTCTGATTGAGCCTGCATATTCACGCGTAGATTGTCCAGCGTTTGCCTTAGAGCAGTATTGGCTTCTTCAAACTCGATAAATTGCGTTTTTTGCTTGTTGATGGTTTCATTTAATTCCGCAACTAACTCTAAGAGAGTCTCTTTGCCTCTTGAAAGGTCTTTGATCATGTCCTCTTGTGAACGAGTTGTCCTTCATAATGCAGTATTTTCATTCCTCAGAGCATGATTCTCCTTAATCAACCTTCTATTCTCCTCGTCCAATATATCATAATCTCTTTCTCGCTTGACTCGATTTTCTGAAACTCTCTCTACTTCTTCGAGTTTGCCACTAGCTTAAGTTACCTGGTCCATCAAACGTTTGACCTCTTGCTGTAATTTTTCATTTTCTAGTTTCAATGTTTGATTTCTTCCCACTAACTCTTTTCGCTCTGTCGCTAGCTGGTTATGCTTATCTACTGCTCTATTAGATGATTCTCCCACATTGTCACGAGTCGTAATTGGGATCTTGCTCCTCTTAATGCGCCATTGCAAATATTCTGGAGTAACTCCCTCAGAATGACTATTGTCATTTATCCTTCTAACTGTTCTCCAGGAAGTCAGCACTTGTCGCTTCTTTTCGTTAGAATCCTCGCAACTGTAGGAAAATTCTAATTTATGCAGACCATGAGTTGCTGGTATGAACTATTTAAACCAACTTTGTCGCAAGGCCAACAACGGAGCATAATGGATGCATCCCCAAGGGCCTACTAGAGGAACTGTGTGGAAGCTCCCGCATCTGTAGATTAAGGCTTTAAGGGGCATCCAATGTGCCTTCCAAATCACATGCTCTAATTTGGAATTCGAAAAGAATGACACCCACGCTTTTTGTTTCGGAAAACTTGAGTTCCATGGGGTTGTGCCAAATTCTGCAATTGTACTCCTTGTTAGATTCCAGGTGGTGCTGAAGTTGATTTTTGGACAGCCAAAATGTTCTGGGAACTTAAAATGGCTATGCACCCAAATATATAGTAAGGGAACACAACATCTCAACTTCCCGCCTTTGTTGGACTTATAATAATTGAGCGCCCAAACCGTTTCTGCTAGAAGAGGTATGGCTGGATCCACCCCTTGCTCAATGCTAAAGAATAGCTTCAAGACATCGCCATCCACATATCCTTTTACTCTGGGATACAAGACCATCTCGTAGATGCACAAAGCTAACAGAACCAGGCCCTTTTCTTCATTTATGTGTTCGCGAGCGAGTTCTGTTAGATAATCTGCAGATATAGACTCTTCAACCCCTTTCACTTTCACATTTTTCTGCACTTCCTTTAGGTGTACAGTTAGAAATTTGAATAAAGTTTTCTTCGCAGTTAACTGCGGGTTGAAACAATAGATCATCTCTCCACCTTTTTCTTCAACATTCAGCATCGTGTGGTACTCCTCAATGGTCGGTACCAAGTCAAAATCTTGGAATGCGAAACACTTGTAGGCCGGGTCCTAGAATTCTAATAAAGTCTAGATGGTGAACCGGTTAATCGGAATATACATGAGGTCTGCAATATGGTCGTATCTCCTTGAGAACAGAAATCTTCTTTCCAGTGTTAAACCTTCCCAAATGGCCTTCAACTCCCCTAGCTCATTAGCAATGACCTGAACTTGACTTGAGAAGGATGATGACACGAGGCTTTTATAAGGCATACTATCCCCGTGTTTTAGTTGTGTCTGCTCTACCCATTGTAGAACAGTATTTAGCTCATCATATTCAGAGGAAGATGACCGTATCGACTCTATGGGTACATTGGCATTCATTTTGTTCCCTTTTTGGAGGAAAAGAAAATGTAAGGAAATAATAATTAACTACCGCTTTAAATTAAAATAGATTTTTCATGCGCCTACACAGGAGCATTCACAATCTCCTCGAAGGTCGACATTACTTCATCTAAAAAAGTAAGATAATGCCATGGAGAAATGAATTTAAATTAAAAATGTGAGAAAACTACTTTAATGTCATGAAAAATGGGGAGGACCTTTCATGTGCTTACACGGGAGCATTCGCAATCCCCTCGAAAGTCGACACTACTAATTCCAAAACATGATGCATGACTAAACTGAACATTAAATTCGACTTCAAATGGAATAAGAAAAGGAAAAACAAAACAAAACAAAAAAAACAATCAAAAAGGAAAGGGAAAAAACGCTCCTTGGGATAGATTCCTTTTTAGGAAAAACAAAGATCGAAAAGAAGAGAAAAGGGGAAATAAAATCTAAAATGAAAAGAATGTAGGGATAACTTTTCCACCTACACAAAATAAAAAGACTTTTTTTTTTTTTTTTTTTTAAGAAAACAAGATTTCTCTTTCTAAAGAAAGTTTCTTGTTTTGGCAAGATTTAAATTTCTTAAAACCCTTTTTTTTAAAACAAAAATTGAACTCTTTAATCTTTTTTTTTAAAAAAAAATAACCTCTTTTTCTTGACAAAATTTAACTCTTTATTAGAAAACTCTCTTTCAAAACAAAAATTAAGCTAAAAAGAAAAAAAAAAAAAGAAAAAAAGGATTTTTTTTAATAAATAAATAAATAAAAACTTAAACTCTTTACTTAAAAGAAAATTTTCCTCTAAAAAAAAATTGAACTTTTACTTTTCAAAAATTTTTTGTGTCTTGACCGAACTTAAACTCTTTAATAGAAAGTTTTTTCAAACAAAGTCTAAACTTTAATTTTCAAAGAATTTTTATTCTTGACAAAAACTTAAACCTTTTTAAAGAAAACTTTTTTTTACAAAGTCTGAACTTTAGTTTTCAAAGATTTTTTTATTCTTGACAAAAACTTAAACCCTTTTAAAGAAAACTTTTTTTTTTTTTTACAAAGTCTAAGCTTTTTTTTTTTAAGAATTTTTTTCTTTGACAAAAACTTAAATCCTTTAAAAGGGAACTTTTTTTTTTACAAAATCTAAACTTTAGGGTGCGTTTGGTTGGTGATCTGAAAACAGAAATTTGAAAACAAGGGATTCAATGAAAACAGAGTTGTATTTCATGTTTTCAGATATGTGTTTGGTAGCAGATTCAGAAATTGGATCTCATTTTAAACAATTGTTCAAAATGTGTTTGATAATATATTTATAAACCATAAATTATTTGTAGTTATCAACTAAATACTAGGTTGAATACAAACTATTATTAATTAATTTATAAACCTATTGTGTGTTATAAATTTTTTATAATTATTATTTTACAATATCATATAATTTATAATAAATTATATTATACAAATTTAAATTTCAAAAAATAAATTGAGTTTATAAAATGAAATACAATATTTAGTAAAATTTTTATCTTTTTTAATTTAATTTTGCATTTGAAATTTTCAAATTAAAAATCTGGATACAATGAAAACATAAAAAAAAAAGTTGTTTTCAGAATTTCCACTATTTGGATCACAAAATCCGAAAACAGTTTTAAAAAACACACCTGCCAAACGCATATTCACTGAATTCAGTGAATCTGAAAACATAAAACAGACTCCGAATTGCCTACCAAATAGGCCCTTAGTTTTCAAAGAATTTTTATCCTTGACAAAACTTAAATTCTTTAAAAGAAAACTTTTTTTTACAAAGTCTAAGCTTTTTTTTAAAAGAATTTTTCCTTGACAAAACTTAAATTCTTTAAAAGAAAACTTTTTTACAAAGTCTAAGTTTTTTTTAAAGAATTTCTCCTTGGCAAAACTAAAGTTCTTTACAAAAAAAACATTTTTTTTTAAACAAAGTTTAATTTTTTTAAAAGAAGAAATGAATTAACAAAAAAAAAAAAGTGATACTAAGAAGAGTGGACTTTGAAACCTATTTTCCATGATTAACCATTTTATTCAAACTAATGATGACACTACAAAGTGATGACATGAGTATGAAGTGAGGGTAGAGAAATTCTAACTCTAATGGATAAAAGGTCCCCAAATTAATCCAAATGTTGTAAAATAACAAATGAACTAACTTGAGTGAGGATTTTTCATGCGCCTGCACGAGGGCAATTATGTCCCTTCGAAGGTCGACACTACTACATCCTCGATCCTAATCCTAAAGGTAAAGCCCGAGTATAGAGCTGTGGTTGTGTGTGATATGCATGACAATATAATATGAATTAACAATGCATTCATTAAAGCACAAAATATGTTCACACAAATCACTACACGCGTTCGTGTAGTAGACATGCATGTGGGGGTATCTTGTGCAATGAGTTTGCATAAGACCGAACCACAAAATAATTAACCACTAGGTGTAACACCATTGACTAGTTAGGTTTCTATTTCACTAGAATAACCTAGGCAACTTGGTCTCAATCCTAAGTGGGCTATGGACTCCTGTTCACGAAGGATTGTCCTTTGATTTGTATGGATGAGAGTGGCCTGCTCGCCGACTCAATAAGCCTACCATTTTGGGGACAAGACCGAGTGGGGAGCTGGGAACACAATCACACAAGATGGAATTCACTCCTTCCCGACTTTAGGGTAAGTAGAGGTGTGTTCCCTTAAATGGTGTCTCCGGGTCTTGAACAAAGGGTCCTGCCCTCTCTATGACACGAGAGGAATTTCTGTTTGTAGGTTGGACCTCAAACAGGTTGTTCATTAGAGGAGCATTGAGACTTAAAGATGTAGAAGTAACCCAAGGGTAAAACGGTAATTTGACCTAGCTGGGGTTACGAACACACGTGAAGGACTGACTTGCTGTTATTGGTCGATATCCATGGACACAGAAATATATCTGCAGTGAAAAGAGTGCAGTTGTGGTTCTATAGTGGAGTGAACCACAGTTAACGAATATTGATTAACTTGGTTAATGAGTTTAGCCAATTAATCTCATATCGTTGGAGCTTCTGATCTGTAGGTCCATTAGGTCCCACCGGTAGCTCATTTAGGGCATTGAGGTAAATTTCTAAGGGAGAATTGAATATTCGAAGAGGTTCGAATATTAAGTTTAAAATATGAATTGGATTCATATTAAAACTATAGGTTCTAATTAGTGCGCATTGGATGCACATTAATACTATAAGTTATATGAGATAAATATAATTAAATATATGATATTTAATTATAATATTAATTAATTATTGAATTAATTAATCTTTTTTTTTAATTAAATTGCATTAGAACTATAGGTTATGTGGGAATATTTATATAAATTATATTAAATTAATTGTTAATTTAATTAATTATTAATTTTGAATTATTAATTAATTAATATTATCAGTTATGTTAACTGATAATACGTGGTCTTCCCACTAACTGAGGGTTACAAGATTGAAGGAGGTCTTTTAGGAGGAAGTTATTCATCCGTTGTTTACCCCTCTCAATCGATTACTCTCTCAGACGCTCTCTCTCGCACTCTCACGATTCCATTGCAATCATAGAGAAAGAATTTTTCCCTTAGTGCTTCTTGCTCCCACAAGCAACCAATGCAATCCCTAGGAGAATACCGGTGTCTCCAACATGGTGGTGTTCATAAAATTCCAGCAAGAAGAAGGTCTTTGGCTACTGTTTTTTTTTTCAAATATTGGAGAAAAAGACGAAATTCGATCAAGGCTTCTACGATACTAAGTATCTATTGATCCCTTGATCACTAGGCTTGCATCTAGATTAGATTTAGATTTAAATTCGTAATTTTAGCATGCTTATAACCTATTTTACAATAGGTTTAATAAGTTTTTTGCTGCTATAAATATTTACCGTCGTATTGGTATTCCAATCGACGTTTAACTTTGAGTAAGGTCTCTGCCTAGGGCTTTTATCACAACAAATTTATTATTTTTTTTGTTTCACGTTTTGTGTTTATTGGGAAGAGTTTTTTTTTTCATGTTTTGTGTCTACGGGAAGGAGTTCGATTTTGTCAATTTTCTTTTTTTTTTTTTTTGAAAAATCGAGTTTCATTAAATTTTGATTTTGTCAATTAATTTTTTGGTTTCACATTTTCTATCTACTGGAGAGGATTTCGATTTTGTCAATTTTCATTTTTTTTTTAAAAAATCAAGTTTCATTAAAATTTAATTTTTTTAATTTTTTTTTTCACATTTTTCTGGGAATGATTTTGATTTTTTCAATTTTCTTTTTTTTTTTTTAAAAAATCAAGTTTCTTTAAAAGTTTATTTTTCTATTTAATTTTTTTTGTTACGTTTTGTGTCTATCGGGAAAGATTTCAATTTTGTCAATTTTTTTTAAAAAATCAGTTTCATTAAAATTTAATTTTTTTGTTCACATTTTTGTGTCTACCGGGAAGATTTTGTAAATTTAAATGTTTTTTTGTTCACGTTTTGTGTCTATTGGGATGAATTTTGATTTTGTAAATTTTCTTTTTGTAAATAATCAAGTTTCATTCAATTTTGATTTTGTCAATATAATTTTTTTTATATGTTTTGTGTCTACTATAAAAGATTTCGATGTTTTTTTCTTTTTCTTTTTTTTTGTAACAATCAAGTTTCATTAAAATTTAATGTTGTCATGTTTATTTTTTTGTTTGATGTTTTTTGTCTATGAGAAAGACTTTGATTTTGTCAAATTTCTTTTTTAAAACATTCAAGTTTCATTAAATATTGAATTTTTAAATTCAAATGTTTTTTTGTTCACCTTTTGTGTCTACCAGGAATGATTTTTATTTGTCAAAATTCTTTTTTTTTAAAAAAAAAAAAATCAAGTTTCTTAATTTTTTTTTATTTACTTTTTGCGTCTATTGGGAGAATTTCGATTTTTTCAATATTCTATTTTTTTTTAAAAAAAATCAACTTTCATTAAAATTTGATTTTCTCAATTAGATGTTTTTTTTTTTTCATGTTTTGTTGGAAGAATTTTGGTTTTGTCAATTTTATTATTTTTTAAAAATCAAGTTTCATTAAAATTTGATTTCTTCAATTTAAATTTTTTGTTTCACATTTTGTGTCTATTGGGAAGAATTTTGATTTTTTCAATTTTCCTTTTAGAAAAAACATTTTTAAATTTAAATTTGTCAATTTAAAATTAAACATGATAATTTCATTCCAAATGAAGGTAGATTCAAAATTTTATTTGGATAAACATTGAATTGAATTCAAAATCTTGATGTCATGATTTTTTGTGTATTATATTCTTTCAAACAATTTTTTAGATCTTTTTTTTTTTTTTTTTTTTTTTATGCAGATGTCATATATGTTAATTAGAGAACTCAAACCTCTCGACAAAGGATGGAAGAGTGTAAGTGAAAAATCTCAATCCAACAATTCAAAACGAGGGAGGGGGATCCTGTAATAATTATGAAATTGATTGCTACGGACAATGAAGTATTATATTACACGTTTTGTTATTTTCTCCATGTTTAACATATATAATTGCATATTTTTTTTAAACAAATGTCTTATATGCATAGTGCATGTGTTCAGGTCACTTTGTTCAATGAGCTCATTGATAAATTCAGTGAAAAACTTCAAAAGGGTAAATCATATATGATCCATAACGGTAAATATAGAACCAATAGATATTAGGTATCAAAATGTTTATGCAAGGATTTAGATCTCATGTAACAGCCCGTATTTTTCAATACGGTCAAACTTTCAAATAGTGCAGAAGCGATTTAACAAAACTAAAAACACAAGCTATTATTTAGAAAAACAAGGCTTACAACCAAAGCCAAGTCCAACGTTCAAAACAAATAAAGAACTAAACATTACCAAAAACAACAAATCCTATAGAAGCCTACTAAATCCTACAGATCATAAGTCCTCATCGGTCATGCCAGAACGCTAGCCTAATCGCTGTCAGAACTATTACTTGCTCCATCATCTAAAAACATTTTAAAAACACAAAATG
This sequence comes from Luffa aegyptiaca, assembly GCA_017139565.1. NCBI lineage: Eukaryota > Viridiplantae > Streptophyta > Magnoliopsida > Cucurbitales > Cucurbitaceae > Luffa > Luffa aegyptiaca. Next base: position 28,775,192 of record CM029403.1, read on the forward strand.
AGTACAAAAATACTCAATAAGCAACTTCCACATCAAGTTCACAATTCATTTTTGTTCAAAACAAAACATAAGATTTCAGGTAATAAAACATTTCAATATTCGGAACAAATCATTCTTTCAGTCAAACAATACTTTCATAACATATTGGGAAAGATGCATCAATGGAGTAGCCCAGAACAGAAGTGGTTACCCGTCGGTAACACCAATTAGACATTCATACATAATTGTCAGTTAGAAACAGACCAACACATGTCAAATCAAATACTTAAGTGTGAGGCCATGTGAGTGAAACACACACATGAATCTACATTCCAAAAGGAACGTCAAACCACATAAGTGTCTTCCTACAAATAAGTTTCATTCAGAACAATTCATACAAATACTTAAGTGCGAGGCCATGTGAGTGAAACACACACATGAATCTACATTCCGAAGGAACGTCAAACCACATAAGTGTCTTCTCACAAATAAGTTACAGTCAGAACATTTCATACAAATACTTAAGAGTGAGGCCACGTGAGTGAAACACACACATGAATCTACATTCCAAAGAAACGTCAAACCACATAAGTGCCTTCTCACAAATAAGTTTCATTAAGAACATTTCATACAAATACTTAACAGTGAGGCCACGTGAGTGAAACACACACATGAATCTACATTCCAAAGGAACGTCAAACCACATAAGTGCCTTCTCACAAATAAGTTTCATTTAGAATATATATCCGTCAATTCCAATATGGCTACTACAAAGCATACAATCTCCAAAACAAAATTTGGCATATTCGGATAGCACTATCGATTCAATTCGAAATTCAAAACATTCAAAACAGTAAACAAGCTTTCATTTAACAAAACAATTTAAACAGAAACAATTTCAATTTAAAACAAACGATTTTCACCAAAATTTCTATTTTGGAAGGGATGTGGAAATTACTTACATCGATCAGAACCTACAAATCTTACGCCCAAAGCAAATCAAAATTCGGTTCCTTGAATCCAACAATTTCCTAAACATAGCCAATACTTCCCTAATTAGAAACCAACGAATCCTCTTAAAGGTCTAACGACCAATCCAAATGACAATCAATCTTAACCTCCAAAATTTCCCACTTAAAACAAATTCTTTTCATAAAAAGTTGGGAAAATAGGCTTATTGGGTGCCAAAAACCGCATTGAAAATCTGGAAATTTTCACTTTAAAACCCAACTTTTTCATACCAAAAACCAGTAAAACAAATACCTTTCAATACCCATTTAAAATACAAAACAAGATTTCAATTCTCCAATCTTTAAAACCTTCGAAACTACTTTAAAATTGAGATAATTAACCCATAAAATTTTATGCAAATAAAATAAAGATTTTCCAAGCTTTTCACACTAAAACAAATCAATATTGGATACTTTAAAATACAAAACCAGATCTGAAATGCATAACAAATTGCTGTAAAAACAGTGAAAACATCCCCTTTTCATGAATAAATCAAAACCATAAATCATACTTCAATTTAGCAATCATATGGATTTTTTTTTTTTAACAAAAAGAATCCAATTTAAACACAAAAACAGCCCCAAAGTCAAAGAAATTCAAGGTTGGAAAATTCTGGAAAAAATTCCTTTTCATTGAATCTTTGATTTTCAAACAAAAACTCTAAGAGGAAAAACTTTGATAAAAATTTAGGCCAAAACAAAAACCAAAACTTTTTAGGGCAAAAGGTTTGAAAACCAATTTCATCCCAAATAGGACAAATAAAACTTCATACTAAAGCTTTTCAAAAAGAAAATAAAACAAGAGAAAAGCATAGAAGGGAAGAAAAACTTACTACTTTTTCTTTGGAAAAGAAAGTGCATAATGCGTTCTTCTTTTCCCTCTTTTTGGCTCAGAGAATTAGGGCTAAAGAGAATTCTTTTTAAAAGAATCTTAATTAAATCCCTAAAAGATTATTTCCTTTTTTCAAAAGGAAAAGGATAAATCAATTTATCTCCTAATTAAAAAAGGAATAAATTCAAATTTCAAAAAGATCTTTGGAAATCAATTAAATAAATTAAATATAAATATATATAAAAAATATTATTTTTTTTCTTTTCTCGACTGTTACATCTCATTATCTCAAATGATTGATAAAGAACTAGAACGAGAAGTATACAACACAAAAAATCAAAATATGGTTGATTTTGAAATCCCGACGAGTGATAAACAAACAAAAACTCAGATAGGTTAGTAAAGATACATTACTTATCTTAGCATTACCCTACAATTTACTAATATTGATTTATTTTACAGGTGTGGTGAGTGGAGTAATCCCAGATAAACCGATTTCTATAAGAATCATTTTTAAATTTTTAAAAAAGAGGGATTATATTGATGGACAATAAATACGTATTAAAATATGAATTATTAGCTATATATTGCTTAAACTTCTCTAAAAATGTATAAAACTAATCTTAATTGATTTTTAATTCGTTTTAATTCATAATATTTTCCTCATATTATTACAACTGCAACGCACCTCGTAAAAACCTAGTGCATTTTAAAAAGGGCATTTAAGTCGTTAAAGCAGAGTGGCATTTCTGTAGTTTGGCTATCATCTTCAAATTAGGGCTGTGAATCACGATTTTGAAACAACACACAGAGAGGGAAAACACACGGTAAAAACAGAGGGAAGAAGAGCTTGTAGCCGCCGGTCCCGAGGAAGCCATTCAGCGTCATTTGGGTCTCGTTTTCCGTCGGTGTGAGTCTCGGTATCACGCCGGAGTGGGTCTCGGAGTAGGAGCCTGCCGTGGGTCTCGTTTCAGAGACTAGTTTCTCGCCGGAGTGTCGCCGTGGGTATCGATTCAGGAAGTTGGTACCGCCGTTTTCGGTCTCGGTTTAGAGAAGGCGTGGGTCTCGGTTTGAGTGATTGAATCGGGTGTGGATTTTGCCATCCTGACAGCGTCGGACAGTGTTTGTGATTGTCTTTCAAGGTGGGCTCTGATTGGTCACAACTGGTTTAAACTTGTGAGTTGATTTCAGCGTGGGTGTTTCTCTTGAAGCTCAAATTGGTTAAGGTTTGAGATATTTTACATTGGGTATTAGTAGTTTGGCAGCTATTAGTAGAACTTCAGAAAAAATTTGGCAGCTATTAGTAGAACTTCAGAAAAAATTTACATAGTTGGTGGTAATATACGTTATAATTGAGTTGCATGAAGATAATATATTGGTAACTTGGATCTAGTTTTTGTATACAGAGTATATTAGCCATGTATAAGTATAATTAGTGTTTTATCCTTCTCATGGTAACACATATTAAACATTATGTAGTAGCGAATTTTGATTACTTAAGTGAAAGATATAGTTAAGATTAAAATAGATATAAAAAAATAAAAAAATAAAACCAAGAGCATTATTGAAGTGACTTACAATTATGCTACATTCTTTTCATCTAACCATTCTGAGCTATCTTTACCATTTTTGAGTTTAAGGAACATAGTAATCTTAGATTATCAAATATCCTCATTATCAGGCATCTTAGATTTTGAGCATCAGAGATTCCTTGTAAGCCAAGATGGACAAGATGAAGATAGAAGAGGTTCAATCAACCTCTAAGAAGCAGCGTGTAGCCACTCACACTCACATTAAAGGCCTTGGTCTTGAGGTACCTCGTTCTAACTATATACTGAATAGTGGATAATCTTTGTTATTTGGTCTTATAATTACTTTTTATATTTTCCCCCCTCCACGTTTTAGCTTGTGTGTGATATACTACATTTACTTTCTTTGAAATTCTTGTATTAATTTTCCTCTCTCGTTTTGTCTTTTATAAAAAAAATTCTTTCTGTCTTTCCTTCTGTTGTTTTAAACTCTTTTGGAGCTTCAGAGCTTTGTTATTACCCCCTTCCCCCCTCTTTGTGCTTCAAATCTCTTCTCTTACTAATTTTTCTTCAAGTTCGCATTCTTATTTTCTAATTTAAAGTTGACTTTTTGGACATAGTTCCTCTGTCCTGCGTTTACCTCTGTTTACCTTAATAAATTTCTACAGTTTTGGGATTTAAAATTCCTATATTCCTCAAAATTATAGATGGAGTCTCCAAGCAATGATGGTAGATTCCTTTTCTCTTGAATAAATAATAAACTGCTTACTTTCTTTTCTCTATAATTCTTTTTATGTTATCCCACTCTTGGACTGGTTATGTGGAAACCATAATTTTTCTACACTTCATCCTATTTTCATTTTCTCCACCCAGTCTCATGAATTGCTACTTCTTACAGTCGTCGCTTTCTACTGCAAAAAAAAAAGAAAAAAAAAAAAAAAAAAAGAAAAAAAAGAAAAAAAAAAAGAAGCTGAAATCAAACTCTGACTGTATGTTGACCATTGATTGAGTGCAAACCATTATTGACACTACCAGGGTTTCTGTAATGCCCTGCTTCTGCAATGTGCTCTTTATTACCCATTTGCCTTCCATATTCAAGAAACTTTATCATGATAATATCTTATTTCCTGACTTGAATTTTACGACACTGGAATTGCATTTCTTATTTTCCCGCTAAATCATTGGATTGTTTGCGTTCCAATGGTTGAAATTTTTATTGATCTTCTTGGTACACTAAAGAGATCTTCTGTCGCAATCAGAAGATCATGTTCTGGATGATTTCAATGGATGCTTGATTAATTTTCCCTGCAATAAAAGAAGAAATTTCCTGGGGGAAAGGTTTTTTGAGCTTACCCTTTTGATATTTTCATTACAGGCTTTATGTAACTCCGAGTAGTATTTACTCAGAACTGTATTTGTGTTAAAAGTAGTATTGTTTTACTTATCTTTATAGGTCTTACTTTTTGATTAACTTTTCTGTTATTTAGCATACATGGTAAGTAAATTGAGAAAGATGGTTTTTTATAATATGTACACCAGCACATTGTATTATGATTGATTTGGTCTGTTCATCTTTCCTCCTAAAAAGTAGAAGGAGATATTTGTTCAATTAGTAAAGGAAGTAACTTCCATAAGTATGCATTGTAGGCCTCAGGAAAGGCAATGCCACTAGCTTCAGGTTTTGTGGGTCAATCAGAAGCAAGAGAAGCAGCAGGGCTAGTTGTTGATATGATACGACAGAAGAAAATGGCTGGCCAAGCACTTCTTCTAGCTGGACCTCCTGGTACTGGAAAGACTGCACTTGCACTTGGAATATCGCAGGAGCTAGGAAGCAAGGTCCTTCTGATTCTCCTCTCCACCCAGAAAGGCCCTAAGAATTATTTCAATGTTGACTTGAAAGGTTAGCAGCCTTTGGTTTAGAAAATATGCTTACTTTGTTGTCATGGACAGGTTCCCTTTTGTCCAATGGTTGGATCTGAAGTATACTCATCCGAAGTGAAGAAAACTGAGGTTTTGATGGAAAATTTTCGACGATCTATTGGTCTACGCATCAAGGAAAATAAAGAGGTCTACGAGGGAGAGGTAGGAGCCTAGTGCCTACAGCATAAGAATGTTTAAATGTTGTTGAGGATAACTACTACAAACTTTTTCATCTTGTAGATGGTGTTGATATGATGTATATTTTTCCCAGGTGACTGAACTTTCACCAGAAGAAACAGAGAGTGTGACTGGTGGCTATGGTAAAAGCATAAGCCATGTTATCATCGGTTTAAAGACTATCAAAGGAACGAAGCAACTAAAATTAGATCCGACCATCTATGATGCCTTAATTAAAGAGAAGGTGTCATTTTCTAATTTTCTTGTTTCTTGTTTCTTTTTTCTTTGGTGGTAGTAATGGAATTGTTCAAAATCTTCCAACTTTTCTTTTACCATTTTATCAATGACCATTTTTGGTTATAATGACGCATCTTTAAGCTAAGTAATCTTGTAGTTTGATCTCATAGTAATAGTGGGAGTGAATGTCTACATTCTGCAGGTAGCTGTTGGTGATGTTATCTATATTGAAGCGAATAGTGGAGCTGTGAAAAGGGTAGGTAGAAGTGATGCTTTTGCTACAGAGTTTGATCTTGAAGCTGAAGAATATGTTCCACTTCCTAAAGGGGAGGTTCACAAGAGGAAAGAAATAGTCCAGGTTGCCTCGCTGTGAAATTTATCTTCATTGTGTTCCATTTCTTCAATATTGTAATTATAACTTACACAGTCCTAAATCTTTAGTTTGCTAGCTTAAGAGAAAACCTACCTGAATTATATGTTTCTTTAATGTAATTGTGACATTCTTATTTTAACTTTATATAGTTATTTTTATCTTATTTATGAGGACTATTAAGTTGTAGCATGCGCATTTAATACAACGCGTAACATATTGGTAATTTTCTTTTTTTAATATCAAAACTTTGTCCAATACTGGTTGACTGGAAACTGTTACGTGTCGGTTAGTTATTTATTTGTTATGATTTTGCAAAATCTCGATTGTTTGAGGATATAGCTGTGAATTTTTGTATATATATGCACCTTCATTGACTCACGCTACTTCATCTTGCACTAGCATGCTTTGCTCCATTAAGAACTCTGGGCCTAACATGTTTCGTACAAGTGATTGGAATGTTCATCCGTGTGTATGCATGTTTTTGAATTTTAATAGCAGATTTAAAAACATGCATGTTTTTAAATTTTAATAGCAGAATCAAGTTTTGAATCTTTCTGGCTTTAACGTTTTGAAATTTGGAGATCTGTAGACTGTTAATACTTTTGTTGTCTACATTCTGATTGAGAAACAATCTTATTACCGACTCTTTTTTTTTCATGATTTTGGACACCTTGTGCATTTATTGATACAGCGGCAGTCCTTGTATTAATTTTATTGCATTTGCCTTTTCTACCGGATAGGATGTGACTCTACATGATCTAGATGCTGCCAATGCACGGCCTCAAGGTGGACAGGATATACTATCTCTAATGGGTCAGATGATGAAGCCAAGGAAAACAGAAATCACAGACAAGTTGCGGCAAGAAATAAATAAGGTAGCTCTTTTTGTTTGAAATATTTTTTTGAGTTACATTCTTGGTGATTTCCTGAATTGTGCACAGTATTATTATACTTTAAATGGGAATGAGGGTTCTTAATTGTTTTCATTTAATTTATTTACCTATTTTTAATTGTAATCTGAGACCTATATTGTATTATTGTTGCCGTATTTCATATTCTACATGAGAAAATACTTCCAAAACTTGATCTAATTTCATGAAATTTTTTAATAATACGGGAGTGTTTATTCTGTTTCAGTAGTTTGAAATTTTTGAACACAAGAAATAGAAGTATAATTCTTTGGGGTTTATTTGAATGACAGGTTGTTAACCGATACATTGATGAAGGTATAGCAGAGCTTGTCCCGGGAGTTCTATTCATTGATGAGGTTATTTCTCCTCTCTCAGCTCTTTCATTATTCTTTGTACTCAAACTTTTATCTTGTTTATGAGGTAATTAAAATTTCCAGGTGCATATGCTGGATATGGAGTGCTTTTCGTACTTAAATCGAGCTTTAGAGAGCTCACTCTCCCCAATAGTGATCTTTGCAACAAACAGAGGAGTCTGCAATGTGCGGTAGGAAGTCTGTCCCTAGTTGATTCTGTCTTTCAAGTTGCACATTCTTGCACCCTTTTCATGCTTTGAATTTGAATGCGTCCTCCATCTTTATGCATGGAATTCGCAAGTGTGGAATTCACACCCAATTTCTCAGTGGTTGATTTTTTTTTTTTTTTTTTTTTTTTTTTTTTTTTTTTTTTTTTTAAATTATTGATAGCTTTACTTCTGCAATTTTTTTTGTCATTGCTAAATCCTACTTGAATAATGATCTCAAATAAAGTTGCAGACTTTTAAAAACATGATACCGTTCATCGAGTTGAAATTGGATGCAGTTGTTACCTTAAACGAAAACATGGCATCTTTTGAGCGGTAAAAAAGTTATTGTTGATTTTATTTTATTATATTTTTGCAGAGGGACTGATATGAATAGTCCTCATGGAATACCTGTCGACTTGATGGACCGATTGGTGATCATCCGAACACAAACTTATGGCCCTGCTGAGATGATTCAGGTCAACTTGCATTCTTTTGTGAAAATTAATCTTATGCTCTTTATGAAGGTGTGCCAAACCACTGATGATGCTGTCACTGATTATTTGTCAAGATATTAGCCATTCGGGCACAGGTGGAAGAATTGGTTGTAGATGAAGAAAGTTTAGCCTTCCTTGGGGAGATAGGCCAGAGAACATCTTTAAGGTATCATAAAATAGATTTGTGTTTCAACTCTGGAGTGCTTTTAAAATAAGTAATTTGATTATAAGCATTTTAGTAAGAAAGTTGAAAAGCCTTCAAAAATTCAAACTAGCCTGAGTATTTATACCCAATTAGCTCTGGATATCTATAAGCACTTTCAAATTGGTTAGTCTTTGAGTTTTGGCCAAAGGAAATGTTCTTTTTTAGATTTTAACTGGTAGGTAAAAGTGAGAGAGACAGAGAGATGAGATGAGATGAGGAAGGTGAGCATTGATCAAAAGATGTTTCACCTTTGGAGAAATGGGGGAGTGTGGGAAGTGATAGTTGAGGAGCGGGAATCAACCAGAGTCTTTGTAATACCCAATCAAGTCCGTATGGCCTCTATAAGCACTTTCAAATTGGTTGGGCCCAGTTTTTCGAGGTGCACCCGGGCACACGCCTCAGGTGACGGGCGAGGCGATTTTGCCCGGGTGCGCCTCACAGAGTGCCCAGGCAAGTGCCTTCAATCGGGGGCTCGCCTGGGCGTACCTGGGTGCGCCTGTCGTCTGATGTGAGGCGATCTGCCCCTTTTTTTTTAATTCGTTTAAAGCTTAAAAACCCCTCTCTCAAAGCCTAACCCTTTCCTTTGCAAAAAAAAAAAAAAAACTCTAACCATTTGAAAAAACGAAAAAGATTGAAGAAGAAATGAAGAAGAAGAAGAAAATAGAAACGAAGAAGACGAAGAAACAAAAGAAGATGAAGGGCAACAATAGCTAGGGTTGGATGTTGAGGAGAAGTAAACAGAAAATTAGGGCTTCACTTAGAATTCTATAATTCTATTTACTAGGAGAGAGAGAATTAGGTTGGGCTAGCATTAATTCTATTTAGGTTTAAATCCTATTTTGGTCCCTGAACTTTAAGATTTATTCTATTTTAATCCCTAACCTTTTAAAACGCTTGTTTTAGTCCTTGAACTTTCATAAAGTGTCTATTTTAGTCCTTGCTGTTAACACTCCGTTAAGAAGTTAACAGATTGGTGATGTGGCAATTAGTTTAAAATAAATAAAAATTCATGTAGCTGATTTGTTGCGAAATATGAGGATTTTTCTGTCGGTTTTTTTTTTCACCATCTTCTTCAATGTTCTGTCACGTCCTAGCGTGAATCTTGGAATCGTTTGTTATGTTTTTCTCGATCTCTCTTTTTTCCTCCTCCTTCCATTTCTCCCTCTAAAAAGTTAAAGAAAATTCAAAACATTTCTTCCTCTAGGTAGAAATTTGCAAAAATATTAAATTGCACTCTCTAGAAAGTTACAGAAACACAAACTTCCCTCTCTCTACTTTCTCTCTCTAAAAAGTTTTAGAAACTCAAAATTTTCTTCTCTCTAGAAAGTTTCAGAGATAGAAAATTCCTCTCTCCCTCTCTAGAAACACAACAACGAGAGCATTGAGAATTAGAGTTGGATTTCTTGGGTTATTTGAAGTGGAATTTCCAGAAAAACACTAGGGCATTATGAAATTGCTTAGTATAAAGTTCAACAAATACACAAACGATAAGAATCCTCTACCATAATTGGGCCTTGCACCCGTTATTCTCACAATTATATAAATTTGTAGAACATGATGTGGGCCATGACCCTGAAATAGGAGGCCGAAAGAACCCTGAAGAAGAAGATGGAAGAGAAAAGGGCGGAATAAAATTCCCAGCCTTTTTATTTTACAACACATCAGCAACACAAATAGTTATTTATTTCAAACAAGATGCCACCTCACCAACTGTTAACTTACTAACAGATCATTAACAGCAGGGATGAAAACCAACCTTTTATAAAAGTTTAGGGACTAAAACGGACACTTTAAAAGTTTAAGGACTAAAATAGAACAAAGTTCAAAGTTGAGGGACCAAAATATGATTTAAACCTTCTATTTACTAGGAGAGAAAATTAGGTTGGACTGGCATTAATTCTATTTGCTAGGAGAGAGAAAATGGAAGGTGAAAAGCCTTCATTAGAAATTTAAAAATAAAAACTTATAGAAATATTTACCTATATATATACAATTTTTTATTTAAATATTAATTAAAAATTAAAAATTTATCTATCTAGTTAACATTTACTATGACATTATTCTGATATTGATTTTTTAAACTATGTTTACTATATAAATTTATGCACTATATATATATTATTTATTTATTTATTTATTAAGGTGTGCCTCGCTTCACTCAGGCGTTGCCTTTTTATTGCCTCTCGCCTTTGGGTGATCAAGGGCTCGTCGCCTCGAGGTGCGCCTTGAAAACACTAGTTGGGCCTTGTGTTCGAGTAGAGTTCAAAAACATTTTTATCCATGAATGGGATTTCACATTGGTAGCTGAAGGTGGGAGATTGACATTCTCAGGAGGATGGATTCGACAAAGAAAGTTTGTTTTAGGGCTAATAGTAGTTGACGATGGCCTTATACCAAATGGTTGCTATCTTTTAACATGAGGGTTTCTTTTTTTCGATTAGGTTTGTAGTAGGTCGAAATCTCTCTGTTGTTGGTGTCAGTGAAGGAGTAAAGCTGTCGTTGATACAATAACCCAGTGGTAGGGTTGCCAAACGTGACTTAGTTGAAGCGGGGAGGATTAGTTGAAGAAGATGGTTGGTGTGGAAACAATCGAGCCTCAAAAAGATGTGGTTGCTTTGGGTAAATTTTCAAAAGAAGCTGCTCGTTCTAGGGGACGTGTCTGTCTAGATTGGGCAAGTTGGCTTAAAAAATAGGATACTGCTAGCTAGTAGGGTTATTGCAAGTGGGCCAAATTTAGAAAGGAAAGGTTGGATGATAAGCTGTTTTCAAGGGAGTAGGTAAGGGGGTTATGGGCCGATTGGGCAAGTTCACAAAGAAAAGAGACAAGAGTTAGCTGAGTTAGGATTTCAATAGTTGGGCCCTCTTGTCAATGGGTCATTTTCTATAACGACCAACTCTTAGATTTGAACTGACTAGGGACGTTACTACATGCATGCTATAGACTTGAAAGATTCTTGGAAAAGTTAAGCACGATAGACTTTCTTGACATAACTATAATAAATAAATTTAAAACTTTATTTGGAATCCCAAGAAAAACATAGTAAAACATCATAAAAAGTTAAACCAAGTTAAAAGATCTTAAAACCTAACCTTAAAAAGAATAAATATAAAATTAAATAGATACATAAAACCCAATGGGTTAAGAATTATTCCGAAAGTGGAAAAACATGCTTACATAGTCCACCATTGCACAACCACTAAGCATTCTCGTCACTCACCTAGCACATCCTTGCATTTACTGAAAAAAACATTAAAACCTCTCTACTAGGGTCGGTCACGCAAGCATATACATAATATGCATCATGACACTCAACTGACAGGACCTAAACATTTTCTTCATTAAAAACTTTACATCTTGGCCATTATGTTGAACGTGACAATAACGCCACCGTTCATCATGGCCATATCGTCAAATTTTGGAAACTAGGGGTGTACAAAAAACCCGACAACTTGACCAACCCAGACTATCCAGGGTTGGGTTGGGTTAGGATTTTTTTCGGTTTGGGTTGGGTTGATTTTTTTACAAAACCTAAAATTCGGTTCGATTCGGTTAAATTTTTTTCGGTTTGGTTCAACCCTAATCGAACCGAACCCATGCATTAAAATGTGTATATATATATAATATAATATAAGAAATTTAAAAACCTAAATATTTAATAAGAAATAAAAAAGAAATTTTAAATAATTAAGAAATTTAAACAAAGGAATTAAGAAATTTTAAATAATTAATTTTTAAAATAGAAGGGTTGGATTGAGTTGGGTTGCCATATGCATTCGGTTCCTTCGGGTAGCCAACCTCCAACCCATGTACACCCCTGTTGGAAACACTATTAAAGTCTTTCTCTTGACCATATTTGCAAAGTTTGAAAATAATATCAAAACCTTTCCCTTGACCATACCACTAGGTTTTGGACTACTTGACCATATCACTCAATATCCCAATTTTAAAACCTTTCTTTTCAAACAACATCTATATTCATGAGTCATACATATGCACGAGGTCCCTTAAGTAATTTTAGAATGATGCAACATAGAAACTTTCATAACAAATCATATCAATTCCCCAACTTTCCAAGTTCAACATTCCTTATACGTAGCTAATATTCGACTTTCAATACATTTAGAATGGATCAACCATCAAACAAATTTTCCAACGTCCTAATATTTTTAATACATTCATAATAGATCAAACATCAAACAATTTTCCAACGTCTTGATACATTCAATATATTCATAACAGATCAAAATCGAACAATTTTCCAACGTCTTGATAGGAGCCACTCACCTTTAGGTCCTCTCAACCAGAATAATCACTTTCCTTTTTGCGTAAGAGAGTCCTTACTAACACCTAAAGCAATTTTGAAATTAATATTAAATTTTAAAAGGCTATTGAGGCTTACGTCTTGAGTCTTGCCTCGAGGCAAAGCTCTAACTTTTAGCCTCGAGGCAAAACTCTAACTTTTAGCCTTGAGACTTACGCCTTCTTTGGACCATAAGAGGCTTATGCCTCTCACTGGAGAGGTTTATGCCTTTATAAAAACGCACTGAGGCCTAAAGTCTCTACGTCTCATATAATGGTTAGAAGAATAGTATTAATTTTGCCATTATTTAAAAATGTAAAGTTTTTAATGGCAACAATTTGAAATATTACTACTTTTACCACTTAGGCTTTAAAAACATTGAAAATAAAAATTTATAGAATAAGTCAATCCTATAAGTGATAATATTAGTGATGTTAAAGATATACTTGTAGAATTTTTGTTCAAGTAGTAATTCAAGAGGGTGACTTTTTTTATACTCTTATATAAGTATTATGTTTAGCATTACTTGTTCACACAAATTTAGGATTTGCATAATGTTTTTAATTAAAGTTGAGGCTTACGCCTCATACCGCCTCACCTCTTCAAGAGGAAAAGCCTCGAGGCCACCTTTAGCCTTTTAAACATCAGGGAGGCATGCCGGAGATGAAGGAGAAGAAGACGAAGAAGATGAAGGAGACAGAGAAGAAGAAAAAGTCGAGGAAGAATGGTGGGGAAGGGTTGTTCATGGGGCTAGAAAACGGAAGAGAGAGGGAGATGGCGTTTGGGGGGTTCTGTGCATGAGGGAGGGATAGAGAGGAGAGAGATGAGGGTTTTGGGAATAAAAAAACTAAAAACCCTTTCCTTTTTTTCTTTTTCTTCTCTTCTTTCCCAGTTTCCTTTTATTCTAGGAAAATCTTTAAGAGACAGACTTGACTTTTTAAATTCTAAAATGAAAATCTAATGAACAATCACATTTCCAAAATAATGGGATTGAGACTCAAATGCCCATGCCCACCTAAATCTAATTTACTCAAATTAGACTTAAAGTAACCATTCTAATTATCCCAATAAAATCTTACTAATCAGGCGTAATAAAATCCAAATTGGTCTCGAAATAAAAATTGATCTTACTCAAAATGTGGGGTGTTACATCTTCTATTAGGAAAAGTTTGATTAATGGGTTGAATTCGAAGGTTGAGGGGGTAGAGCGTTCAGTTATTTTCAAAATAGGGGTTGAGTTCTGGGAGGTGGATGGGGTCTTTTTCTTTGAGGGAAGACCCATCAAGTTTTAAAAATCTAGAAGGGTTGCTTTGTCGTTTGGAGGGGTTCATTTGTTGAAGGAAGGAGGTGGGTCTTCTCGAGTTGGGCGGTGAAAGAGAATGTCAAGCCGAATTTGATTGTATTGGGGTGAATGAATAATCATCCACTTCTAGAAGAAATCGAAGAAGTTCTCGAGAATCCTACAAGATCCATTTGTTCTTTTTTCTCTGACAGATTGTCAGAACTTCATATAGGTTTTTATGGGTTTCTCTACTTCAGACTCTCGTATCGCTAGCTTGTTTGACAAAGTCTTTTCTTTGTTTCGAGTTAATGGAGAAGCTATTGTCGAGTGGGTCAGAGATGTTATTTAATGATGATGTTGATGTTGAGGAGCCTAGGTGGGTCTCAGGGATGATTTGTTGGGGAAATAATCATGGGAAGGGTAGGAATCAAAAGCAAATGAAGAGGCCTAAAGGTGACTGCACCTAGGAGTCAAAGAGAGTAGAAGCGAGATTCTATTTAAGATGGGTACCAATAATTCTTCTTTCTAGATTCAATTGAAGGAGATTGGTTTTGGAGGGTCAGGAGGTAAGGCTAATTAGGTTTGCGCTCCTTTCATGGAATTCTCTTATTCTGGATTAAGGCAATTTTCTAAGGTTCCTGTTTTATATCCAATGTTAGGTTTGTCATCTTTAGCTTGAGTCCTTTAGTGTTACCACACTTTATCTTCCTAGGGTCATGATTTCATTTTGGTCCTTTTATCACTCCCTTTCTAAATTGTGGTGGTCCAAAGATTAGCGAGGTCTTGCCCATGGTTGATATTTGCTTTAATTGAGATAGTGGTCTAGCACATACTCCCTTTCCTTTGTAGCAGATTGTGGTCTTTGGAGGGGATCACTTCGGTGTATCGAAAAGCCTGATGGGTTCTCTAGGATCGATACTTAATTCTTAGGATAGCTTCTTTTAAGCGAGATTGCTTAGAAAGTAATTTGGTTGTGTGTGCTCTCTTAAATAACGCAGGAATGCATATGTGCCAATTGAATAGCCTTAGGTACTTTTAAGTAAGGGGAAAGGTTAGAAGAAAGAGATTGGGGATGTAAGGAGAGGGAGTTGATTGAATATAGAGTGTTTGACTAATGACGAGGAAAGAAGCCTAGGGGACTAAAGTTATCCGATGAAGCTAGTTTCTTGGATTCTGATGGGTTTGGGAGGGAGGGACGAAAGGAGGTTGGTTAAGGAGTTTTTACTTTGGGAAAGCTCGGACATCATTGTTTTGGTGGAAACTAAGCATGAATGTTATTGTAGGCGGTTTGTGAAGATCCTTTTGGGAGGTTATCATGTAGAGTGGTTGAGGTTGGAATCAATTAGGTCTTCAGGGACATCCTTTTGATGTGGAGTGAGAGTTTGTTTAAGTCCATAAAGGTCTTGAAGGATGTTTTTTCCCCTTTTGGTGGCTTTTGATTTTCAAAATTTGAGAGTGGAGTGAGTCTCATGTGTTTATGGTCTTCCAACGTTGAAAGACCTAGGAAGATTGGTAGTCACCCTGGTCTTTGTGGGGGATGTTGGTGTTTAGTTGGTGATTTCAATGTTACTAGATTCCTGTCTAAGATGTTTGGTGGGGTGGAGTGTTACGAAGTTGATAAGAAATTTCAACAAAGTCTTAAAACCCTTGGTGAATGATGGGTCTACTTTGTCTAGTGGCAGAGCTAGGGTGGTCTATTGCAAACTAGATAGAGTTCTCTTCACTAAGGGGTGGCCAAAGAGATTCTCCAAGGTGAGACAAGTGATGGGGCCTAGAATTATGTAAGGTATCCCCTTACAATGTATTGATAATCAAAGAGGAAAAGATAGCCCAAAGGCTTAAAATCCCCAGCAAATTCTAGAGTGCTGGTGCTCTCCCCTCTTTTTCAGCTCAAAGCTAAAAACACACATAAACCCTAAAAAGAAACTAACACAAGCATAAATACTACCCTCCTTCACAGGCTCCAACCCACACTCACTCTCGGGACTACAGCAGTTTCTACAACAGCTTCACTCTCTCCCATAAAACGATTTCTTAACTACCTATGGAATTCCTTTTTTCCCCTCCTCACATACACTTTAGTAATAGGAGGCCTAACAAATTACTTCGAATCATTGGCCTATTATTTTGAACTCTTGGAGTGTGACTTGACTTAGGGACCTGCTGATATTTGAAAACATGTGATTGTTCCATCCTTCTTTCAAAACCACTTTTATTTTGTAGTGGGAAGCAAGGGTAGACAGTGAGTGAGAATGTTTTCGCTTTTTGAGAAAACTTAAATCCTTTAAAGAAACCAAAGAAGTTGGAACCTTTTGGTTTTTGGTGATATAAGAGGAAGACGATGTCGATCGATATTGTGGATATGGTTAAGTTTTTTGATAGGTTCCGAAGGAAGGAGGTCTTTCTTCGAACTTGAGGGAAGGAAGAAAGGTTAAGGTGGATCTTTAGAGCTTGATTCAAAAAGGGAGGATACAAGGTGGTGGTAGAAGGCTAAGGTCAAAGTTGGCTAAGGATGGGGATGCTATCGTTTTGTTTTGTTTTGTTTTGTTCTTTTTTTGTATTTAGAATTTAGAATTTTGTTTTGTTTTGTTTTGTTTTGTTCTTTTTTTGTATTTAGAATTTAGAATATTGCTAGGGTAGAAGGAACAAGAGTTTGATTGAGTTCTTGATTAAGGATAATGGGGAAGTTGTGAAGTAGGTAAGTGAGATCGAAGAGATCATCTCTTTCTTTTCGAGTCTTTATGCTCCCACTCCTTTCCCTAGACCTTTTTAAAATGTATAGATTGAAGTCTGATTTTCATCATTGAGAGGGAAGAGTTTCGAAGCCCCGTTTACCCGAGAGGAAATTTGCAAGGTTGTTTTTGGATTCGATAGGAACGCCACCTCTGGGCCAGATGGCTTCATGATGGCTTTCTATCAAGATAATTGGGACAAGTTGAAGGGTTATTGATATTGCTTTGAATGAGGCTTGTGTGTGATTGAAACAGAAAAATCAAAGTAAAAGATTTTAGGTCAATAGGCAATAGCCTTGTGACTAGTCTGTATAAGATAATTGTGAACACTCTAGCAGGTAGGCTTGAAAAGAGCTCCCTAGTACTATTTCCAACTCCCAGGGAGCCTTTATCGCAGATAGGTAAATTGATTACTAATGAGACAATTGAAGATTATAGGAATAGAAAGAAGGAAGGTGTGGTTTTCATGTTAGATTTTGAGAAAGCGTATGATCATGTTGATCGAAATTTTTTAGATAAAATTCTTTGGAAAAAAGATTTGGTTGCAAATGGAGAGCTTGGATTTGGAATTGTATAAAGTCTATAACTTCTCCATTTTTGTCAATGGGTGGTCGAGAGGCAAGATTTTCATGACCAGAGGGCTTAGGCGTTGATGTCCTTTGGAGGCTGGTGTCAAGTTTCAACAAGGGTGGATAAGGGTTTGGTTGAGGGTTTTAAACTGGGATCCGAGAGTCTTCATCCTTTGAATCTTCAGTTTGTGGATGATACTCTATTTTTTTACTTAGAGGAAGGGTTTTTTACTACTTTGAATGGTTTTTTTGTCTTTCTTCGAAGTATTCTCTAAGATAAATGGATGGAAAAGTACCATCATTGACTTAAATTGTGATCCCTCTAAAGTGGAGACTGGGGGACTTTGGTGGGCTGTGAGAACTAGCTTCTCCTCTTTCTGTATTTGGGATTCCCTTTAGGACATAATTTGGAACTCGGTGGTGAAGAAAGTTTAATAAGGCTCTCTTCTTGAAAGATGACTTTCTTTGCTAAGGGAGGGAGGCTTACCATGATCCAGTCGATACTGAGTTGTTCCCCTCGCTTTCTTTGGGTTTTTGTTCTCTTACTAATTGAGAATCTCTAGTGCTGGTGGGCTTTCTTTCCATTTTTCGATCAGAAAATTTATTTTGGGGGAAGGGCTGTTCGAGTTTGCGCTTGACTCGTTTGAAGGATTCTCGTGTTGCTCGTTCTTCCTCATCCTTTATTCCCCTTCTCCTCAGGGGCCTGAGTTTTCTCCTCTCTTTGGAAGGTAAACGTCTCAAAGAAAGTGAAGTTATTTGCTTAGTTTTACACCAGGATCATATCTAGCAGCATTCTACCTTAAATTCTGTGTATGCAGCGGTGTCCTTTGTCGTCTGCAGGAGGAGGATATTGATCATCTTTTGTTGGGTTGCCAGTTTGTCAGTGCTTTAGCGTGTTTGGGGTTGCTATGATGTGTAATGAGGATTGTTGTTCTATGATGGATGAGATCTTGATGAAATCTCCCTTTCGGGATAAAGGAAGAGTCTGATGGCAAGCTTATTCTTTTGCTATCTTTGTAGGGAGTGTGGCTCAAAAGGAATACTAGAATTTTTAGAGTGGAGAAATCTTTGGAGGTGTGGGAGTGTTGAGGTTCAATGCATCGTCATGGATGTCCATTAATTGGACTTTGTAATTATCAGCATGGTGGAATTCTTTTGCATTGGAATTTGTTCTTGTAGTTAATTGAGGACTCCTTTTGTAGACTTGCTTTTTTATGCCATTTTATATTCTTTCATTTTTCTCAATATGAGAGCTCAATTTCTTAAAAAGAAAACAATTATAAACATTTTAGTAAAAAGTGCTAAGTGACATCACTTTGATATTTGATTCAATGTGGGAGTACTTTTTAAATGCTTCCTTAAAATTCATATAGGTCAAAAGCACTCTACAAACATGTATGTTCCCCTCCCCCCGCCTCTCTCTCTAACAGTATTTATAAACTACTTTTAGAATGTTTTGAGTGGCAAGTACTTTTGAGCATCACGAAAGGGCTTTGGGTCATACCAAAATCAGTTCAAAACATTACCCTTATAAGGCTGAAGTCTTTTGTTGTTTTGTAGACATGCGGTTCAATTGCTATCCCCTGCTAGCGTTGTGGCAAAAATGAATGGTCGAGAAAGCATATGCAAGGTATTTATAAAGTTGGCAAACTTATCTTTAGTTGAACGTGACATTTAATTGGAGCTCTATTCATAGACTCTATGTTTTGATTTCTTCTCATTCACAGGGAGATCTTGAAGAAGTTTGCACGCTCTATCTGGATGCAAAATCTTCGGCACGGCTTCTTCAAGAGCAGCAAGAAAAATACATCTCTTGATTTATTTCCAAGTGATACTCCATTTTTAACCATTTCCCCACCGAGAGATTATTATCTCAGAGGTAATTTTTTCTCACAGCGTAAAGATGGAGAGGCGTAAGGATAATTCAGTGGTAAAATTTTGTTATTCGCTAATCTTAGTTGTAAATCTTACTATGGAAGATGTATGGATTACTTGGTAATATAGTGTCTATATTGAGAGTAAACATTCTGTAGTGTAGATGCACATTCTCTCATATTGATTTGATATGTACAAACTTGAATCTACCTCCTGAAATGAAAATTTGGGTTCATGTTTTGGTTATTGTTATATTTGCAATTTCATTTCACAACTATATTTACCAAACAAACACTCACAAAATTAGGGTTGGTAGTTCACAAAATTATATGAATCTTTTCTGTTAGGCTTAAACTTGTCATAGTTTTCTCACTTGGATAATTCTGATAGAAACTTGGTATTTTATTTATGAACACACCCAAATGCCTAGGGAATATTCGAGAGTTCCCTTGTCTCTCCACCCTTTACCCAATAATTCAGCCAAAAGGTATCTCCCCTCTACACAACACAGAACTATATAGGAGATGTAGTTAGCTCACAGGCTAACAACTTAACTAACTAACTGATACTAACAAACATCCACAACTAATTACACGTTAGTTTTCCACAACTAATTACACGTTAGTTTTCCAGCCCATCCCTCTTCTTTCTTCTCTTGTATACATGCTTAATTGGTGGTCTATCAAATTCATAGTGGTGACTTACATGGGATTTAATATCTTACGAGTTTCTTTGACAATCAAGTGTAGTAGGTTCATGATTGTTTCATGAGATTAGTTGAAATGTATTTGTACTCAAGTTGGCTCGAACACTCACTGATATGAAAAAAAGATACACTTTAATGACCAATTGAGTAATAGGTTGGCAGTTGTCTTGTTGGAGGTTGTGTAATTTGGAGTTGAAAAATTCATGTTTTATGTGCAGATATATAATGGATCAATAAAATTCCTTCAAAATGAATGTAAAAGTTGCAGTGAGTTATGAAGGTAGAGGATTTAAAAATACTGGTGATTGTTTTTAACTTTAGAAATCTTCAGGTTCAAGTGGTTATGTAATAGTCTGAATTTTTCAATACTTAAACAATCCAGTGGAAGCAATTTCGTACAGAAGTTTTTTAAGATAATAAATCTTAGAGAAGTTCAATTGACAAAAATTAGGCAAACAAAAAACATAAAAAAGTATGGATAAGAGTCCGAAAAAACCTTCAATTAAAACCAAAAGGTTAATTCCAAACAGAAAACATGAAAAATTGAAGTTGTGGATGACCAAATTTGAAATCATTTTTTTAGATTTGTCAAAAATTTATTGGATTAGATTTTCTTGTGAATTTCCCTACTTTTTTGACTACTATTATCCTTGTTTTGATTATCTTTCCACAATTAAATTCAAGCCTAAAAATATTTTTTCAATTAATTAAAATTAAATCAATATATATCAATCTTCTTAAATTCTCTTTCCAAATTTCACAATTTTAGAAATTTGATTTTATTTTTCGATTTCTCGATTTCACCCTCATCTTTCCATAATAAATTCTTTGATTTTGTTTATTCTCTTTCCTACATTATACATAATAATTAAATGTTTTAAATTTGATTTGAAAATTTTAATCTGTTTTTTTCTTAATGATCTCACGATTTTGACATTAATTTTGTATAACATGATTCTTTTTTTTCTTTTTAAAAAATTTTTCATTTTACAAAAAAAGTTATATTCGTATATAATTTCATATATATCTTATATATACCATGTTTATATATTATATATACACACACTACGTTTTTTTTTTTTTTTTTTTGAGAAGACACTACGTTTTTCTTAAATGTCCCACAATTTTAGCATTGATTTTGTATCATATACTTTTTATATTCATATTTTTTTTTGTATGCACTTGGTATATTTAGTTATTTTCTAATATATATATATACCCCTACCCTACATCTTATATATATCATGTTTATATACACACACTACGTTTTTTTTTTTTTTTTTTTTTTTGAGAAGACACTACGTTTTTCTTAAATGTCCCACAATTTTAGCATTGATTTTGTATCATATACTTTTTATATTCATATTTTTTTTGTATGCACTTGGTATATTTAGTTACTTTCTAATATATATATATACCCCTACATCTAAGAGATTGAAAAAACCACTATACTTTAAATAATAATAATAATAAAATCTTCTCCTCTAACTGTTTTCCTATTATGGATTTCATCAAATACACTCGGTATATTTAGTTATTTGCAAATATATATTTCGTATATTTGTTCGTCACTACCATCATGTCATCATTTGCATAAATATATACACAATATATATATCTTTTCCATTAAAAAATTGTATACAAAATATATCCCTCATATTATTAAATATAGGGGTATCTACAAGAATGGGCTGAAATCAACCCATATATTTCACTTTTGTCCAAAAAGATTGAAAATTTCATTTCAGTCCAGCCCGTTTTAATTAATTGTAGCCATTTACCATTTTGACCCTCTGATATTCAAAATAAAAAAAAAAAAAGACAAAAGGAAAAAACGGATCGTATATTGCATTTGAAAAAATCCCCAAAAACACGCTTCCTTCCGAAAACGAACATTGTATCGTCTTCTTTCTTTCGACTTGCCATTTTTTGCAGCATGATCTTTTCCATTGTATCGTTTAGGGCTTCGTCTCCTTCACGGTGAAGTAAGGTACTGATTTTGGGGTTTTCGGTTTATGATTTTGCAATATTGGGGGTTTTCGATTTATGATTTTGCATGTCTTCTCCATTGCTCTGTTTTCTCACTGAAAAAGCATGTCGATTCCAGTGGTTTTTTTCACATAAATCTCATACCTTCTATACTTTTCCTACGGTCTTCTAGTCTTGCACTGTATTGTTTCGAAATCGACCACTGTTCATCGTTTCCTTTCCATTTTATTAGTGAACGAGACTCTATTTTTCGATAAAAAAAAGAGTATATTGTAAGGTTATTATTGTTCATACTAGGTATGAATTCAGGTATATAAAGGGTATTAAACACATACATTATAAATTTGTAAATATATATACCACATACAAACAGGTATGAAATTAGCCAAATCATAATTTTAACGAATTCTTGATAATTCTGTAATGATATATACCATTTACAAAACAAGTATGAAATTCGTTATAATTTTAATTTCATACCCCTCCTTATAAAATATTGGGGCTCTTTCTTCTTATTCAAGTGGACTTAACATGAAAATATTGAAGAAAATATCACTCTCTACATAGTTATTCTATATTCAAATAAATAAATAAATAAGCTAAAAGATAAACATAAGTAAAAAAAAAAAGGAAAAACTTATGTTGTACACGATGTGGCGGCCAAAAGACACTCAAAGTCAGAATGAAATGAAGAAGAAGCATATTACAAAAAAAAAAAAAAAAATTGAAGAAAAGAACACACTGTGATAGAGGCACAAATGGCACAAATGTGGAGGAGATGAGAGAATGGAGGCCGATGATGCACTGACCGCAAAATAGGGTGAACAACAAATTATGAAAAAATGAAAATATTTGTCTATTTTAGGAAAAAGAGATGAGAGAATGGAGGCCACAGGATGATGCCCTAATTATATGGAAATATTTGTCTATTTTAGGAAAAAACGACATCTGAATTATATTCCCCAAAATTCTTTAATTGAAAATTTGATATTTATATTATAATATATTATTAAATTAAATTTATTTCATTCATTAAGTGTGAGGGCATTTTGGTAAGAAAAATAACTCAATTAATGTAAAAAAACCTACCATAATAATTTTGATTATTAAGGACATTTGTGAAATTTGCGGATCAATTTGACCCATCCACTATAATTTCGGTTAAATATATGCTACATTTTTGAAAATATATACAAGATATGAAACAAATATATAACTACATAAAAAAAACTTTACTATTTTCCAAAAACTCTCTTCTCCGACAACCGTGCAACTTCTCATTCAGTTCCTCCCCCTGTAGTGGAGCAATCGATTGTTTGGAACACCGACGATGTTGATGTGGAGTCTAGTGTGTGTGTTGCATAGCGTGTGATGCATTTGCACGAGTTTGTTGTTTTAAGCTTATTGTTAGTTTATGGCTTACAAGCATGTTGGATGTTTGTGGTTGTATAAGCATGTTGCCTGCTCGTGGTTGTGAAAGCATGTTGGATGCGTGTGTTAAGCATGTTGGTTGTGTTGCTTGTTGATTGTGGCTTGGTAAGTGTGAGCTGCTTACCAATACCACGGTTGTACTGATACCCCCTTTCCCATCTTCCTCCCAACATTTTAGATGTTGCAGGTTTAAAAGGCGAGCTGGATCTTGGTGAGGAAGAGGAGAACTTCGAGGAGGAATCCTTTGGGAGTTTGAGTTTTGTTTTCTATGTTTTGATAGGCTAGTGGATTTAGTTGATTATAGTTTCAATTTGCTATACTTTGAGTAGGCTAGCTTTTAGTTATGTTAATCGTTAATCTGTTATGGTGAGTTTTGGTTGAGTTGTTTATGTTTATGAGCTTAAGGTTTAGTTCACTGTTTCTCTTTTAAGGAATAAAAGATGTATAGCTAGCATTCTTTTGGGATAAGTTGTTGGTTTTATTAAAGGTTGAATAAATAATGTGTTCTGTTGCAGGAAACGATTTAAGGCATGATACTACGAGGCCTGACTCGTATAGTGAAGTAGGCTGTGAATCTGAATTGTAGTTTGGTGGAATTGCGTTACAAATGTGATAGAAGGAATGATATATTTTTTTTGTTTAATTAGTGATAATTTTATGTTTAATTAATCATTTGTTGTGTGTTTTTTATATCGGTTTTTAATTTTGTAGATTAACTGAAAAAATCACATCAATCAACACAATAAAGGAGATTTATTTTAGTACAAAAGGAGAAAAATTGTGTGTCAGATATTTCATTACATTATAAATTATGTGTTAAATTTGTCTTTCATCAGTTCATTATAAATTATAAATATTCAAATCCAAAGGAATAAAAACATTGAATCAATATTTAAACAATTGAAGGTAATAAATTTTGATTATTCAAATGAATTGTTGTTGATTCAAATTAGTATATGTTTTAAATACTAAACTAGAAGAAATTTGTTTTGTTCAATTATATTAAATCACATGTTATAGAATTAAATAAAATAATTTGCTTAGTTGATTTAATTTCAAAATATATATATATATATATATATATATATATATATATATATATATATATATATATATATATATATTCATTCAAATTCCAAAACAAAATGTGACTATTCATTGATTTAAATTCCAAATCCAATGATAATTCTTAAAACATTTATTGTATTTATAAATGACAATAATAGATGATAAATTGTGTGACAATTTTGCCACTTCATTTTAAATATTCAATTAAATAGTGGGCTAAATTCAATCTCTTATATTCTTAGAATGAAAATTGACCTTTAATTTAGGAAAAACCAAAAAAAAAAAAAAAAAAAAAAAAGAGGAGGAGGATGGGGAATATGAAAAATAAAGAATTTAAAAAATTCTTATATATATATTCTATTTTATTTGACATTTTAATTGAATTATAATAAATATACTATCTTTAAAGACCTTGCAAGTTACATGGATGTGAAAATGTGAAAAGGGATTAAGCCACTAATACTTTTAATTAAATTATAATTAATATTGTTGATGGTCAAATTTGGTCGGGAGGAACTCACCTGACCTTCACGTGCCACCAACGGTAAATTTGTTTGAGAGGGGGGAAGACGTGGCCTGCAAGATGAAGAAAACCTGCACACACCACACCGCCTCCGATGCTTAAGTCAGAAAACAGAAGGAGGAGAGCAAGAGAGCAAGAAGAGAGTAGAGAATACAGTTTGGGGTTCCCTCTTCAGTGATCAAGAGGGGTTTAAATACTTGCTCATGCTCCTAGGGTTTTTAGGAATTCAGAGGTGTTTCGGGATGAACCAGGTGGAACCGGGGCGACCAGAGGCAGCAGGGACCGAACGGAGGCGGAAGAACTCGACCCACGCAAGCGGGCCGAATGGTCGGCCTCGACCTCGGGCCGAGGCCGACCATATGGGTCGAGCCAAGTTAGCCCGACCCTTTGGTCCGTTCTTCCTCTAGGTCAGTTTCCTGGTCTTATTTCTACCCGGTTGTCCTCGTCAGCTCCTTGTGCATCGGTGTGGTCCAAAATTACCTATAACAGTAAGCCCCCACTCTTGAATTGGGATTCAGGTGCGACTTACTACTATATGTTGAGCTCCTTAAGCCCGATTTAAGAGTAGTGATCTTTGCCTTGTGCTGACCTATGTGCAGATTTGTTGTCATCCTACAAGATAGGATAGAAATAGACAGAGTAGAAGCTCCTTGAATAGTGGTTAGGTGAAATGAAAATGAGAAATGTGAGAGATTATGGAAATGGCTGGAGGGCCTCACCTTGACCCAGCCTCGGCCTCGGGATGAGGCCGAGCATTTTGCCTAATTTTGCTTAGGGGGCAACCCCCACCAAGCACTTCGCCCCTGGACCCCGACTCACTCACCGGTCAGCAAGACCCCCGTACTTGGTCATTCGGAGCGCTTCATTCCAGATCCAGGGCTTATCTACAAATAAAAATAGGAAAAACAGAAGATTTCACGATCCTGCATCGAAAATTTAATTTCTGCAAAAGAAAAATGAGGAAAGAGGCTAGGGCCGGCCTCAGCCTCAAGCCTCTGTTAGCCCAAAACTTAGCTCCCTGCATTCATTAGTCAGCCCTTGTAGAAAAGTCATGAGAGAATAGGCTAGAGTATGTAATATGCTAAGCCAGTGTGCCTTTTGTTTAATAGGGAATGCATATCCCCTTTGTAGCCCCCTTACCTAGGTAAAGCTTTATTTAAGACATAAAATATAGTTGTGTAAAGAGGAGAATACCTTTAAAGTTTGTGCTTGGCTTCGGCCTTGGCCAAGTGAGCTTGACTCAGATGAAGTGTTTGGGCTCAAGCCAAATGAGGTGAGGTAGACTTGGTAGTCCAGGCTTATGCAATCCCATATCTGGATGAGGCGAGGTAGACTTGGTAGTCCAGGCTCGCGTGAAGGGCTCAAACCAGATGAGGTGAGGTAGACCCGTGGTCCAGGCTCACATAACCTCATGTCTGGATGAGATGAGGTAGACCCGGGGGTCTAGGCTCGCAAGAAGTGATGGGCTCAAGCTAGATGAGGTGAGGTAGACTCGGTGGTCTAGGCTCACGTAATCTCGAATCTGGATGAGGTGAGGTAGACTCGGTAGTCCAGGCTCGCATGATGTGAAGATGCTCAAGCCAGATGAGGTGAGGTAGACTCGGTGGTCCAGGCTCACTGTAATCTCGAATCTGGATGAGGCGAGGTAGACTCGATAGTCCAGGCTCGCATGGTCTCGATTCTAGGACCCAGGGGCCCAGGCTCGCCTAACTTCAACTGGTTCTATCTTGAAGGTGATGCTTGAATCAATTGACCTGGGCACACTCTTGAACACTGAACTTTAATGGTAGAATTGGAGCTTTGGCATTAATTGAAATTTTACATTGAAATGGAAACAGACAAAGGATGTTCAACCTATTCCTACATACTGAAAGCAGAAACAAAACTAGTTAATGTTTAATTACATGACAAAATGTAATAAATGAAAATCCCTAAAACTCCATAAGTTCAGATTCAGTGTTGGTGGAAGTGTGCCCTACTCGGCCTCGGCTCATCCTCTGGTTGACCTCTTTTCAACCTCTGGTCGGCCTCAGCCCTCAGCGGTTTAACTTCTTTCAGCGCTGTCCAGTAACACTCTCTTGATGCCTTCTGCTCTCCTTTGATGACTCCTACACCATTCTGAGTTGGAAACTTCAGCAACTGATGGTAAGTTGAAGCTATGGCCTTCATTTCATGCAAGGTTGGCCTTCCTAAAATTGCATTGTAGGCTGACATACTGTAACGACCCTGCATTTCATATCTAGATCCTAAGGCCATTACTACATTCATTTCATTTTACTTTAAAAGAACAATGATGAACAACGTTTAGAGTAAAACATGCTTAGAAAATCAGTGAAACTTTTCAGCCTGGGATCCCAGTTAAAACAAAACACGAAGAAATTTTTAGCCATTCCAACAAAAATCTCAAACCAGCATAAGTCCTAAAACATCACATAACAATGCAAAAAGAAGAAGTTTGAAAACATAATAAGCGGAAGTCTATCCTAAGGAAATCCATGGCTCGTTCAGTAACGTTCCGTCACGCGTTCTGTACACCTTTGCCTTTACCTGCAATTACATGTTAGGGAAAAGAATGAGTATTTAAGAAAAATACTCAGTAAGTAACAATCTTGCTAAACATGCAACAACCAAGGTTTCAAAAGGTTATATGGGCTAAGGGCCTAAAGGTTATGTCATCTCGTTCCATTCCATTTCATTTCATTTTGTAGTATGGGTCTAGTGATCAATTAATTCACCTATATAAGTTTGCCAACTCACTGAAGGCGCACAGGTGGATATTTTGGGAGATTTCTACTCCTACTGATAGTAGAAGGCACCTAGTCAGTGGAGCTAAGTCTCACCCATCAAGGCACTAATGTGCGCATAGAGCTTCAACTACCATTTCACTGGTGGGGCGTCCATGGGTTTTAAGTCAGAAATTAACTTCCACAGTTAGTAAATGATACCTAGTCTGCGAAGCCAAGTTTCGCCCATTTAGCTCCTCATTTCAGTCTAATACATCTCAGTCCTAGGTGTTTAATTGACCCGACCCCCTACTAGAGAAACTAGCCTATTCTTTTCCCTTTCTTACTCATTTTTCCTTTAAGGCCTCTTAGCACGTAGGTTGATCCTAACTGCAGCCCAACCGATGGAATTCATTCTCTCAAGATTACTAACAAGCTAGACCAGTATGTACCATCCCAACTCAGTCATTTATAGAAAACATAAAGGCATTCTTCACTTCAGAACAAAGAAACCACCACTTCTCACTGTCCACATACATTGCCAGTCAACCATAAAATAAAAGGGTGTGTTTGGGGCAAGGGTTTGGGTTTTGGAAGTGGGGAGTTGTGAAATAGGGTGAGTTGTGAAATAGGGTGAGTTGTGAAATCTGTGGTATTGGAAGTTTGTGTTTAGGGTGCTGATTTCTGAAGTCTGAGTTAGGAAGTTTGTGTTTGGGGTGCTGAGTTCTGAAATCTGAGTTTCTAATAACTGTTTTTATTTTTATTTTTATTATTTTTTTTTAATTTTATACAATTTTTTCAAATTGAATGAATCAAAATGTTGTTTCCATTAATTGTTAAATTGAGATTTTAAGTCACAATTTTGATTAAAAATCAAAAAAAAAAAAAAAAAATCATAACATTTGACGCCATAAGTGAGAGTCTCTCCAAGATTGAAATTCTTGTTGTATTTAAAGGAAACAAATCTTGTTATATTAGAAAAAAAAATCGAAAAGTTTTTTTTTTTCCAACGGATTTATTTTTAAGATTGAAATTGTAGTTGTATTTAAGAAAAAAAAGGTTTGCTATTGCATGGTCAAAAACTTTGTTACATTAAAAAAAAAAAAAATAAGTTTTACATATATTAATTTGCAAATTGATCATTGTTAACTTTGTCAATTGACACATAAAATCACACATGTTTCTTCTCAATACAAACTCAAAATTGGTTACACTCATTTCAATTCTTAATCATCTTAACTTAAAATTGATTAAATTCTTTTTTTTTCTTTTAATTAACTCTAGGTTCAATAGGTATTTTTTTTCTTTCAAATTAAATCCAATGTTTAAAAATTCAATACGCGCATTTGAATCTTATATTAACTCAACTATAGAAAACATTTTTTTTTAGTTTTCTTTATATAACTTGAAAATTGATTACGTTATAATATGTGACTTTACTTTTTATTTTTTTTATTACCTCACTATTGGGAAATCGAGTTCGTTTTTTATTTAATTGCCTCATCTTTGAAATTAACTAAAACGCATTGGAAAATTGATTTTGAAGGTTGAATATACTACCTTATGACTTCAAACATTTGAAATTAACTAAAATGGTTGGAAAATATTTTTAATAAACAAAACTTTATTATTCAAGAAAGGAAATAATAACAAAGAAAGCAAACAAATATTAAATAATGTAAATAATATCATATTAAAGAATAGTTGTGTGCCAAATGTGACAAGGAACAAAAGCAAAAGTAATACACATGAAGCAACATTATACATGAAAAAACAATCCCCTAGTGTAGAGAAAAAATAATTAAATTTACATGAACACAACCATAAAATAAAACCTAAAATGAACCTCTTACAAAACGTGTTTATTGTTGGACCCTGTAATGAACAAAGGAAAATGGGCACGGTGGTTAGAGATGTGAATAGAAAATATAACATGTAAAATGAAAAGTTTCTTATGAAGATTTTCAAACTCACCTTAATAGGGAGTAGGTGTACACTGATAACAACAAACTAGTGATGGAGCAGGAAAGAGAGGAAAAAAGTTTAGAGATAAACAGAAAATTACAATGTAACCGGCCTCAAGTGCATCAGTTTCCAACATTGTGCAAAATAGACAAACAATTAATTCGTCCAGATTTTACAAGTTGGATGCCCAAAGGGGGAGATAGCACAAAACAACCATACCAACAACAAGTTTTTGACCAAACATACTGGGGGTATCAGATTGAACACAAGTAGGACGTATCAACAAGAACATGCAGCACAAATCAACAAGAAGTGATAGAAATTGGGACATAAAAACCATACCAAATGGATAGGAACAAAGATGCCAAAGAACTACATCAAGAACAACCACAAATGATAAGGAAAATATAAACCATTGCCTCTGTTTGGTTGGTACGAAAATAGCTTAGATAAAGTAAACACATTGAAGCAAGAAAAATGGCCAAAGAGAGGGTCCGAATCAAGGAAAAAAAGACCGAATTAGAAAACAGAATCATACGAATAAGTCCAAAATGAAGTAAAGGAACCTCTAACAAGTCTACTAATCAAATTGAACACGAAAAAATGCTGCTCAACAGAACGAAGAGATGGAGAGATAAAATACACCACGAAAACAGAAGGTCATGGATGGGAGGAGGGGGAATGAGACAGAACAGTAAACGAACCAAGAAAAAATGAAGATGATTTTGAACGTGAAAACGAACAAATTTGTAACAAGATTAAGCATAACCAAGAGTCGGTAACAAAAAAAAAAAAAAGGAAAAATGATAGAACCCACGAAATAGAAGCTAGAAATGGTAACAAACAAAAAAGAGGGGAATATGATAATATACAGTAAACAGAACCAACAATCACTGACAAAAAAAAAAGAGAGAAATATGATAGAACAGACTACACAAAACCAAGAAATGGTAACAAAAAAAATAAGAGGAAACTATGGTCTGCTTGCATGCGATGTACTCATCATCGACCGACTAAAAGGGGAAAGAAAACAAACCTTCGATACCCACCCCTCGCCAAGCTCCAACATATCTACCAAGCAGATCCACCATGCTCTCGGTCAAGGGAACAACCATGGACGCGACAAGATGGTTGAAGCGGCAAGGAGTGGTAGATCTGAAACACCAAAAATAAAGTTAGGGTTTCTAGAAAAAATGCGATCTGGAAAAAACAGAGAGGGAAAAAGAGATCCGAGAGCGAAACGGCGAAGGTGAGGGAAATAGAGATCTGGGAGGGAAAAACAGAGAGAGAAAGAGAGATCTGAAAAAAAAAAACAAAAAAAGAAGGGAAGAGAGATTCATGTGAGAAATGACAAGGGAAAGGGAGAACATAACATACCTACCTGAGATCAACGTGAAGATGGAGAGATGAGAGGATAGATCTGAGAGAAAAGAGATGCATGTCTTCCAGTTGGGTGAGGATATCAAAGAAAAATGGACAGAGGAAACGAGGGGTCTGAAAGAGAAGAAGAAAACGCGTGAACGAAGTCAGAGAACGCATGAAGAAAACAGAGAGAAACGAAGAAAAGGGGGAGCGATCTGGCAAATCGGAGAGAGAAACGGGGAGAGCTGATTTGTGAAGCGGGGGTTTGGGAAATGGGCGTTTTGGAAAATTGGGGCCCCAAACGCTGAGTTGGGGTTTTTTGAAACCTTGGGCTTCCAAAAACGGAGGCCCAAACATGCCCTAACAGTCATGCATTCACATTTATCACACAACACAAGTACACAGCAACCATATTCTTGAAAACAAAAACATCATAACATCTCAGGCTCAACCCAAAAAACATTTACACAACCTCATGCCAAGAGCACAACAGTCATATCATTGCTTAATTAGAGTTTAATTCAACAAGTTAACTTACCTTAGTAATTCAATATAAAATAAAACAGCTTGGCCCACAGGTCTTTCTAGCAATCCCACAATTCCTAATAATTTCAATAAAAAATTAGGTCCTAATATCGTACTGCCCAGAATAAAGATACAATAGTGTAAGGCCTGAGTTTCTTACCCAACCGAGATTTTGGGAGAATTCCTGCTTCACCTTTAGATTAAATCGATTTACCATAGGGATCTGCCCATAATTTAACATTCAGCTCGATAAAGCAGAGAATATTAGGACCAAAATATCCAACACATCCTTACCCAATTGGTTATTTATAAATTAGGCTGAAAATTCAGACAGCGACGATGAACAGTTCAGAAATGGCAGCAGCAGCGCTGGGGCTGTAGGCAGTGGCGACGGTGGTGCTCGTGGTCAGATCTACAATAGAGGGGAGAATGTGAGAGTGAGGCCGAAAGAGAGAAACTAGCGAGAGAGAGGGATTGACCGAATAAGGGAAAAGGGCGACGGTGGCTCGACGGCGGCGCAGCGTTCTGGGCAACGGTAGACTCGACGGCTGCGCGGTGCTGCAAGTCGAGAGAGGGAAAAACTGAAGGGATAAAAGCCCTTGCGCAGCGGAAACGTACAGAACCTTAACTCAGTTTTTAATTCAGAATAAAATACCGTACGTTGGCAAATTAAATCACAGCAGTAAGATCAAAATAAAACTACTGAATTTTAATTATAAAACATGCTAGATAATATTTAGATCTAATCTAAATTGGATCCTATTGATCCAAGATAAAGAACACTATACCTTTGAAGACGTTCTTGACCCATTTCACCAAAATTCCTTGATTCTCCACCCAAAACCAGCAGCAAAAAGACTCCTTTTCTTGCTGGAAATTTATCACGAACACCACCAAAGGGTTGCACTGGTATTCCCTTGAAGGATATGCGTTAGGTGCTTGTGGGAGCGAGATTTTCTAAGGGTTAGGAGGATTTTTCTTCTCTGTATTCTTGAGAGAATGATCACAGAGAGTTCTGGAGAGTGAGAGAGAGAGAGTGCGTGATCTTTTTTGATTCCACACTTCTGAATGAATGACGAGGGAGTTATCTAACGGATGGAGAAACTCCCTCCCTAAAAACCCTCTGAATCACGCAAACTGCTAGGTTAGTGGGGTTGATCTTTTCTTATTAGTTATACTGATAAGATAATTAATTATTAATAATTAATATTAATAATTAATTAACTAAATTAACAATTAATTTATCTAATACTTATATAAATCATATTTATACAAATATTACCACTTAACCTATAGTTTTAATACAATTCAATTAAATCAAATTTAATTAAATTAATTAAAACTAATTATTAATTAATATTATAATTAAATATCTCATATTTAATTATATCTCTCTCTTATAAACTATAGTATTAATGTACATTTAATGTGCATTAATTATAACCTATAGTTTTATAATATGAATCAAATTCATATTTTAACTTAATATTCGAATCCTTTCGAATATTCAATTCTCCCTTAGAAAATTTACCTCAACGCCCTTATAGAGCTACCGGTGGGACCTAATGGACCTACAGATCATAAGCTCCAACGATATGAGATTAATTGGCTAAACTCATTAACCAAGTTGATCAATGTTCGTTAATTGTGGTTCACTCCACTATAGAACCACAACTGCACTCTTCTCACTGTAGATATATTTCTGTGTCCACGGATATCGACCATCAACAGCAAGTTAGCCCTTCACGTGTGTTCGTACCCCAGCTTGGTCAAATTACCGTTTTACCCCTGAGCTACCTCTTCATCCTTAAGTACCAGTGCTCCTCTAATGAACAACCTGTTTGAGGTCCAACCAACAAACAGAAGTCCCTCTCGTGCCATAGAGAGGGTAGGGCCCATTGTTCAAGACCCGGAGACACCACTTAAGGGAACACACCTCTACTTGCCCTAATATTGGGAAAGAGTGAATTCCATCTTGTAAGACTATGTTCCCAGCTCCCCACTCGGTCTTGTCCCCAAAATGGTAGGCTTATTGAGTCGGCGTGCAGGCCACTCTCACCCGTACAAATCAAAGGACAATCCCTCATGGACAGGAGTCCATAATCCACTCAGGATTAAGGCCAAGTTTCCTAGGTCATCCTAGTGAAATAGAAACCGAACTAACTAACGACGTTACAGTTAGTGGTTAACTATTTCGCGGTCCGGTCTTTGTGCAAACTCATTGCACAGGATACCCCCACTCACATGTCAACTACATGAACGCGTTGGATCATTACGTTTGTATCAATATACAAAGTGGGCCGTATCCATAGTGTCACCAGGATAAGGTACCCAGCCTTATCCCTATACTACAGACCCTTTAGGCTAAAACTTGAACATCGATCCCCGTATGTCCCTTCATACTAGTTCAAGCCTCATTCTATTAGCCTTGGATGTTTAGTTTATTGGATTAGGGTTAATAAGACAAGATACAATATAAACATGAATAATACATCACTTTTATTAATGTTCGGTCGAAAATACATTTACTATCTACGAGTTTTAGGGCATAAAACCCAACAAAAACAACGTGAGGCTGAGAGGGACGAAAACGAGAGAGAGAGGGAGAAAAACTCACTGGCGACGACGACCCAACAGACTGCGGCAAGCGACGAGTGGCGTGCGACAGGCGGTGTGCGGCGGCGAGCTGCGTGCAGATGAGAGAGAGAGCTGAGAGAGAGAGAGAGAATGGCGAAGGAGAGAGAGAGAGAGTATCGGGGGGAAGAAGAAGAAAATCACAGAATTTTCTTTTTCTTTGTTTTTTAACCGGTCTCTTGACCGAATTTTTGGGGGGAACTTTCCCCCCCTTTTTCTCCCTTTTGACCGGGCCAAAAGCCCACCTCCTCCCTTTTTTTTTTTTTCCTTTTTGAATCTTAGGCTGTTACATCATACTAACCTTATAAGGACTTTCGTCCTCGAAAGTTGCTAGCCTTGGAACAACTCTGTGTACTTGGCCATCATTTCATCTTCTCTCTCCCATGTTGCCTCTTCAGACAAATGGTTTCGCCAAA
The DNA here is from genome assembly GCA_017139565.1 of Luffa aegyptiaca. NCBI lineage: Eukaryota > Viridiplantae > Streptophyta > Magnoliopsida > Cucurbitales > Cucurbitaceae > Luffa > Luffa aegyptiaca. The sequence continues at coordinate 28,809,522 of CM029403.1, forward strand.
GGACCTTTACGAGAGCTATCTCGCGATTACGAAGGACCTTCACCTCTCTACCCAGAATTAGCATAGGCCTCTCCTCGTAAGTCAAGTTCTCGCTTAGTTGCAAAGGTTCGAAGTCCACTATGTGGGTCGGATTTGCCAAATACCTTCGCAGCATGGAGACGTGAAAAACATTGTGAACCGCTGAAGAGATGGCGGCAAGGCTAAACGGTAGGCTACTGGACCAATCCGTTCAAAAATCTCAAACGGACCGATGAAACGTGGACTGAGCTTCCCTTTCCTTCCAAACCTCACGACCCCTTTCATTGGAGCTACCTTCAAGAAAACATGATCACCCACATCAAACTCTAAATCCCTTCTCCTTGTATCTGCATAACTCTTCTGTCGGCTTTGAGCCGTTAGCATCCTCGATCTGATTGTGCGAATGGCCTCACTGGAGGCTTGAATCAATTCAGGTCCCAACAACTGATGTTCTCCGACCTCATCCCAATAAACAGGGGACCTGCATCTTTTCCCATACAGAGCCTCAAACGGTGACATACTGATGGTTGCCTGATAACTGTTGTTATAAGCGAATTCCATTAAATGCAGGTGAACATCCCAACTACCTGAGAAATCTAGAACGCATGCTCGTAACATATCCTCTAAGGTTTGGTTCAATCGCTCAGTTTGACCATCTGTCTGAGGGTGAAAAGCTGTACTAAGATGCAACTGAGTACCCAAGGCTCTTTGCAGACTCCTCCAGAAGTTAGACGTGAACCGAGGGTCTCTATCTGAAACGATTGATATCGGCACCCCATGAAGCCTGAATATCTCCGTCATATATAATTGTGCCCACTTTTCAACAGTGTAAGTAGGCTTCCCAGGGAGAAAATGCGCTGACTTGGTGAGTCTGTCGATAACGACCCAAATCACGGTGTAACCCTTGGCCGTTCTAGGCAATCTTGTAATGAAGTCCATGGATATATGCTCCCACTTCCACTCCGGGACACTCAACGACTGTAACAAGCTCACTGGTTTCTATCTTGGGACTTTCACTTGCTGGCAAACAAGGCATTTACTGAAAAAATCTGCTATTTCTCTTTCCATGTTTTGCCACCAGTAGTACTGTTTTAAGTCATGGTACATCTTCGTACTTCCTGGATGGATTGAAAACGGTGAACTATGTGCCTCCGCTAATAACTTCTATTTGAGATCGACATTCCCAGGTACGCATAAGCGACCTTGGTAACACAAGCCGAGGTCCGAAGATAGGGAGAACTCGTTCACCTACCCCGCCTCTACTTGAGTGCGTTTAACAACAAAGTCAGGGTCACTTGGTTGGGCATCTATGATCCTCTGTCTCAAGCTTGACTTAACTGTCAACTGAGCTAGACGTGCCGTAACCTTGCCAACTGGAACTATAATCTCTGCACGTTCCAAGTCGTCCAATATATGAGCTTGAGTAGTAATCAATGCAGACATATGAGCAGTCTTCCTATTGAGGGCATCTGCGACCACATTTGCCTTGCTTGGGTGGTACTGGATGTCACAATCATAATCTTTCACTAACTCTAACCATCTTCGCTGCCTCATATTCAACTCCTTCTGGGTGAAGAGGTATTTTAGACTTTTGTGGTTCGTGAAGATTTGGATTTTCTCTCTGTATAAATAGTGCCTCCAAATCTTCAAGGCAAAGACCACAGATGCCAACTCCAAGTCATGGGTCGGGTAGTTCTTCTCATAATCTTTCAGCTGACGAGACGCATAAGCAATGACCTTACCATGCTGCATTAACACGCAACCCAAACCCTTCTTTGAAGCATCACTGTATATAACAAATTCTCCTGATCCATCGAGTACTGTGAGTACTAGTGCTGAAACTAGTCTTCGCTTAAGCTCTTGGAAGCTTGCCTCACAAGCTTCATTCCACACAAATGGAGTGCCCTTCCGATTCAACTAAGTTAGAGGTGTGGCTATACTGGAAAAGCCTTGCACAAAACGACGATCATAGCCTGCTAATCCCAAGAAACTCTGAATTTCACTAACTGAAGTGGGTAGGGACCAATTGGTCACTGCTTCTATTTTGGCTGGGTCTACTGTGACACCTTCCTTCGACACCACGTTTCCCTAGAAGGAAACTCGTTGTAGCCAAAACTCACTGATGACCGCAAAGTGCACGGGTCGCACAAGTAATATAAAACGGTAGTAATACCGAGTATCGAATCCACAGGGAAGCGAAGCGAAAATTAAGCAAAAATAGAATCTCTTGAGCACTAAAAGTACTTAGGCAAAATAATATTTAGGGAGCAGCTCATGCAAATAAGAAAAATTTAAGATTTAAAGCAGGAAAATAATTTGATCAATCAAATAAAAAAATATGGAGAAAGAGATTTCTTTTAATGGGAAGAGGGGTCTTGAAAATCAATTATGAGCTAAACAATTGTTATAATTATCCTATCTCATTGCCCAACTAATTATACTCCTAGAATCTCCGTTAATCACATAGGTTCTCCTGTCGGTTTCCCCTAATTGTAATTAATTCATTTTAACAACCTAAGTGTCCTTAGCGCCATTAAAAATCATTAATTATTACGCTCTGATTCATTTTAGGAATCTAAGTTTAATCAACTAATCCCGGTGTCACGACGGGCAATTAAACTAGTTGCATGGATTATGATCTATCCTAACTTCTCTCCGTCGAGTTTCCATTAAGAATCGAATCATTACACAATTGGCCAGATTGAATAAAGCATTAAGCACATCCATACAAATAATTAGGAAAAAGGGCAAGAGACAGGTAATTATAACAACGTTTCAACTATAATTTCATTCCAAGACCCCAAATTGGGGTTTAGCTATACATAGCTAAAATATCCACAACATTTACAATAGAAAGCATAATTTAAGAGCATAAAAGGAAAGGAATTGACCGTCGAAAAACCCCTTCGCTTGGCGCTCAGAGCTCCGCCGAACACTCCTTTGAGCTTCCTAAGATGCTCCCAAAATTCCCCAAAATATTTCCCACTAAAGAATTCTCTCAAAAAGGCTAGAAAGCCTTGAGAGAGGCTCCAAAGGAGCCAAAGGAAGGAAAGAATGGATTGAAGAATGAATTGATTGATCGTAAATGAGGCACCCAAGGGTGCCTTTTTATAGGCCCGGAATGAGGGTAGCGTCGCGACGCTACATTGCACAGCGTCGTGACGCTGCAACGCACGCGTCTTGTTGCCCAAGAAATGGGTAGCGTCGCGACGCTGCCCCAATTTTCAGAATTTCCAGCTTTGGTTTTGGGCTGATTTTTGGGCCTTCTCTTCACTTCTTTTGGGCATTTTCATCATGATTGGTTTCATTGGATCCCCTTTTGATCCATGCTTGGATTTGGGCTTCATTTGCTTCATTTTTTGCACTTTTTCTCCCAAAATCACCAACTTTGCTCCTAAGGACCAAATAACGGAATTCATTAAATATTTTCATTAAAAACACGATTAAAGCACAGAAAAGCCTAATAAATTGGGACTAAAATAGCGACATTTCTGCTCGCTATCACACCCCCAAACTTAAGCTTTTGCTAGTCCCGAGCAAAATAAATTCTAAAGATGCATGAAATAGAATTGCTCAAGCCTCAATGATTTTGGAATTCTTAAGATAGAATGGAAAACATGCAAGTGGAATAAGCAAGCACCGCATACTCTTGAAGAAATCTTAAACTAGATTGAACTTAAGATTAATGAATAGCATGCTCAAGACTTATCTATTGATTCTTTTACTAACCTAGATTAGTCTTATGGCTTTCTCCATTTGTTTTCCCCCTACACTGGCTAAGAGCCCCTAATAGGTCGGAGTCCTTCTATCATGCAAAAAAAAAGAAACTAGGGTGCCTGTCATTTTCTTTTTCATGGGGGAGCAAAACTCACAATTGATTTTTCTCTTTCTTTTGCTTTTTCTTTTGCTACTCCCCCAAACTTGCATTTTGATATCTAATGGTACTAGCTTTCACACTACGGTGCAGGGACCCTTAACCCGAATTTTATTCTCTGGTTGGCCTAACTGATCACACCGCAGGTAGCTCTTTTTACCCCTAGGCTTTTTCTTTTGTGCAAGCAAAAATTTTCTTTTTTCAACAGATTTTTCTTTTCTCTCATTTTCTTTTGTTGCTTTTGCTTTTCTCTCAGCAGGCATAACATTTTTTTTTTCTACCTAGCTCTTTAGAACAATCAAGCATGAACTTCCTAATATTAGAAACTAAGCCTATCGGGGTGACAACAAACTTTAAAAATCATAATAAGAATCTAGATTTTCAAAGACGTCATTAGATAAGGCTATTGCATGCTTTAGACATCAAAACTAAGTATCAAAAAATTTTAAAATTTCACAATTTCTGCCGTGCTCCCAGATTCCACAACATATAAACGATTTTCTCCCAAAATTTCTAAAATCACATCCCTGGCTATCATGGCTATCTATTCATGCATCCAAAAGAATTCAAATATGCTCAACACAGCGGAAGCCTCCCCCCCAAACTTAAACTAAACATTGTCCCCAATGTTTTTTAAGACAGTAAAGCAAATAGAGAGATACTGAGACTTCCCTGAGCTAGGAGCGCTTTATCCTCTTCCTTTTGATCCAGAAAAATGGGATTCTTGGAATTTTGGGATTTGCTTAAGGTGATCCTGCAAAACAAAATTGGATCACGAAGCAAAGAAAATTATTTACCGCAAAAACAACTGTCTAAACTTTAATCCTTGGGTTGCCTCCCAAGCAGCGCTTTCTTTAACGTCTTTAGCTAGACGAGGCTCGGCACGCTTACGGAGGCTCGAAATAAAAATTTTCATCATCCACCGGGCCTTGTAAAAAATCACGCACCGAGTTGCATACCGCAAACAGGGGAGAAAAAAAACTTTCCCCTGGCCCATCATCACTAAAGAGATTATCATAATAACATTGCAGAAAATATGTAACAGCATCAAATCTCTTTTCTAAGTCTCTATTCACAAAGCAATTGTTAACAGAGTCATCAAGAGTTATAATATCTACCGGTCTAGGATCTAAAGATGGCCTATCAATCATGCCAGACCATTCATCAGAAAAAACATTTACATGCTCCTCAGATTCCTCAGACTCAGTATTAAAAAATGATTCAACTAGGCTATCACATGACTCACTATCAGAATTAAAGAATTCAAGCTCTTCAGGGTCAGATTCTATACTATGCACAGATTCGAGTTCCTCTGGGTCAGTTTCTATGCTATATACATCATCAGGACACGAATCAAAGGTATTAACATTATCAGGGTTCATGCATTCAGGAATGTCAAGATCAGACTCAATAGATTCAGTGTAATCACGATCAGACTCAAAATTATCTACCAAGTAATCTTTTTTATGCATTTCATGCTCATCCTCAATGTCAGGAAACTCTATATCATCATCAAAATTATCCATTTCAGGCAAATCTAATTCATTCTCAAAGGAAGGTAAATCATCAACTGCAGATCTTTCATTGTCACAAGCAGGCAAGTCTAATTCATTTTCAAAGTCAGGCAGTTCTAAATCATTCTCAAACAGAGGATTATTCAAATATGCATTGTGATCAAAATCCTCATCATCCATAGGCACTTCCCTAAGCCTAAGCCAAGATTAAACTCTACCTCCTCATCATCGTCAGTCAAGTATTCAGGACCAATAGAAAAACATGTATGCAAACTACATACAGACTCATCTTGTCCAAAAATACTAAACACAACTTTTTCATCATCAATGTTCAAGGTAAGCTTACCTGTGTGGACACTGATCTCAGCTTTACCTGTAGCTAGGAAAGGTCTGCCTAGAATAATGGGCACCTCCTTGTCCTCCTTCATGTCTAGTACCACAAAATCTACGGGGAAGATAAACTTGTTGACCTTCACCAATACGTCCTCCACAACACCCATTGGTTGGGTAATTGATCTGTTAGCAAGCTGGAGAGTGACGTCGGTGTCCTTCATACCTGTTAAACCAATCCTCCTGTAAACAGAATAGGGCATCAAGTTTATACTTGCTCCTAAATCACATAAGGCCCTATCGAAAGATGCTTCTCCTATGGTGCAGGGAACAGTAAAACTCCCTGGATCTTTTTGTTTAGAAGGCATCTTCCCAGATACTATGGTACTGCTACTCTCAGACAATTTAAAAATTTCTTTTTTCGGACTTTTCTTTCTAGAAAGCATTTCTTTCATGAATTTCCCATAATTAGGCATGTTATACAAGGCATCTACTAAGGGAATATTCACAGACAATTTCTTAAACATTTCTAGAAATTTTTGAAACTGCTCATCTAATTTAACATTCTTAAAGCGCTGAGGAAAAGGTAACTCCCTGTAGTCAAAGGTTGGACACTCGCCCCTTCGCCTGGGCGGGCTGATGTGCGAGCCTTTGTCATGGTGGTTGCATGGGACCACTTCTTCCTCGTACAGTTTCTTGTTGTGCCTGCCATCCTGCTTTTTATCTTCTTTTCTACCTGCAAAATTGTTAGAAAAATCACAATTTAAGTCAATAGAGTCAGGAGGATGTTGGGACCTTTCAGAGGAGGCTTTTTGTGCCTCAGCCCTTTCATCTTCATCCCTTCTCTTTTCTTCTTCCTTCTTCTTTTCTGAACTGTTCTCCAGCTGTCTACCACTTCTCAGTGTCACCATCTTGCACTGCTCTCTTGGGTTAGGCTCAGTGTCGCTTGGAAATTTTCCCTTTTGAAGTGCATTCACTGCTGAAGCGATCTGTCCTAATTGAACTTCCATGTTTTTCAGAGCTGTGTCGTGGTTATTGACTGCTGTCTGGAGATTGACGTTCAAAACTTTCTGTTCCTTTACAAACATAGCCACCAACTCCTCCAGGTTATTCTTCTTTTCAGGCACACTAGATGATGCAAAACCTGGCGGTGGCTGCAAGACATTCTTTGTATTTGAGTATGAGAAGTTCTCGTGATTGCGTAGACTGGGGTGGTAGAAGTTCGGTATTCCTTGCGTAAATGGTCTATTTCCTACGTACTGGACTTCTTCCACATCTTGACCTTCCTTCTTTGAATGACCTTCAGCTAAGGTGGAAATGGACTTGACCACCTCAGACGAAGTCAACTTGTTTAGCGCATTGGTCAGAGATGCCAGCTGTGCCTTCAGTGAACTTGACTCATCCAATTCATATAATCCAGCCTTCTTTGAAATTGCTCCCCTCTCGGTTGGCCATTGATAACTGGTTGCCGCCATTTCCTCAAGCAGATCTTTGGCTTCTGTCACTGTTTTTGAAAGAAAACTTCCTCCTGCTGATGTGTCTAGGACTGTCTTCGTGGAGGGATTCAATCCATTATAAAATAACTGTACTTGAAGCCAATCAGGATATCCGTGTTGGGGGCACCGCCTAAGCATTTCTTTGTATCTTTCCCACGCCTCGTACAACTGCTCCTCGTCAAGCTGCCTAAATGTTCCGATTTCAGTCCGGAGCTTGGTAGTCTTGGCAGGCGGGAAAAATTTTGTCAGAAAAGCCTGGGCAAGCTCATCCCATGTACTTATGCTGCCCGTCTCGACTGATTCGAGCCAATCCTTTGCTTTATCCTGTAGAGAGAATGGAAATAACCTCAATCTGATAGCGTCGGCCGGAACTCCGTTCATCTTCACCGTCCCACAAATTTCCAGGAATGATCGCAGATGTGAGTGTGGGTCCTCAGAAGGGTGTCCCTTAAACGAGTTATCGCGCGCCATCTGAATCAATCCCGTCTTTAACTCAAAATTTGTAGCTTGGATTGGGGCGTAGACAATCCCAGAATTCTCGGTGGGGAGAACTGGCTGTAAGAAATCTCTAATTGCCTTGGGAGCTTCCTCTTGGTGGGCCATTGCTTCTGCTAATCTTTTCTCTCTTCGAATGGATCTAAGAGTCCTGTCAATTTCAAGATCTAACGGAAACAAATTAACCACCTTGTTCCTTCGCATACAATACTCCCAATCAATCAAGAGAACCAAACAAAATAAAACAAAAACAAATGATATTCACAAAATAATAAAAGAAAAATATTTACACCTAAATTACTATTTATCCCTTTCTTTTCGATGTCAAGAAAAATTAATTTGCTTAAAAATCAAGCTTCCCCGGCAACGGCGCCAAAAACTTGATGACCGCAAAGTGCACGGGTCGCACAAGTAATATAAAACGGTAGTAATACCGAGTATCGAATCCACAGGGAAGCGAAGCGAAAATTAAGCAAAAATAGAATCTCTTGAGCACTAAAAGTACTTAGGCAAAATAATATTTAGGGAGCAGCTCATGCAAATAAGAAAAATTTAAGATTTAAAGCAGGAAAATAATTTGATCAATCAAATAAAAAAATATGGAGAAAGAGATTTCTTTTAATGGGAAGAGGGGTCTTGAAAATCAATTATGAGCTAAACAATTGTTATAATTATCCTATCTCATTGCCCAACTAATTATACTCCTAGAATCTCCGTTAATCACATAGGTTCTCCTGTCGGTTTCCCCTAATTGTAATTAATTCATTTTAACAACCTAAGTGTCCTTAGCGCCATTAAAAATCATTAATTATTACGCTCTGATTCATTTTAGGAATCTAAGTTTAATCAACTAATCCCGGTGTCACGACGGGCAATTAAACTAGTTGCATGGATTATGATCTATCCTAACTTCTCTCCGCCGAGTTTCCATTAAGAATCGAATCATTACACAATTGGCCAGATTGAATAAAGCATTAAGCACATCCATACAAATAATTAGGAAAAAGGGCAAGAGACAGGTAATTATAACAACATTTCAACTATAATTTCATTTCAAGACCCCAAATTGGGGTTTAGCTATACATAGCTAAAATATCCACAACATTTACAATAGAAAGCATAATTTAAGAGCATAAAAGGAAAGGAATTGACCGTCGAAAAACCCCTTCGCTTGGCGCTCAGAGCTCCGCCGAACACTCCTTTGAGCTTCCTAAGATGCTCCCAAAATTCCCCAAAATATTTCCCACTAAAGAATTCTCTCAAAAAGGCTAGAAAGCCTTGAGAGAGGCTCCAAAGGAGCCAAAGGAAGGAAAGAATGGATTGAAGAATGAATTGATTGATCGTAAATGAGGCACCCAAGGGTGCCTTTTTATAGGCCCGGAATGGGGGTAGCGTCGCGACGCTACATTGCACAGCGTCGCGACGCTGCAACGCACGCGTCTTGTTGCCCAAGAAATGGGTAGCGTCGCGACGCTGCCTTGCATAGCGTCTCGACGCTGCCCCAATTTTCAGAATTTCCAGCTTTGGTTTTGGGCTGATTTTTGGGCCTTCTCTTCACTTCTTTTGGGCATTTTCATCATGATTGGTTTCATTGGATCCCCTTTTGATCCATGCTTGGATTTGGGCTTCATTTGCTTCATTTTTTGCACTTTTTCTCCCAAAATCACCAACTTTGCTCCTAAGGACCAAATAACGGAATTCATTAAATATTTTCATTAAAAACACGATTAAAGCACAGAAAAGCCTAATAAATTGGGACTAAAATAGCGACATTTCTGCTCGCTATCACTCACATTTAGAGAATTTGGCGTACAACTTGTTCGTTCTTAAGGTGGTCAAACTCTTCTGAGATGATCCTCATGTTCCTCTTCTGTCTTGGAGTACATAAGAATGTTGTCGATAAAAACAATTACGAACGAATCAAGGAACTCCTTAAATACCCTGTTCATCAAGTCCATGAAAACTGTAGGAGCATTAGTAAGCCCAAAGGACATCACAGTAAATTTGTAATGCCCATACCTGGTCCTGAAAGTTGTCTTAGGTATATCTTCCTCTCTAATCGTTAATTGATGTTATCCTGACCGTAGATCTATCTTAGAAAATATTGCTGCACCTTGAAGCTGATCAAAGAGGTCATCAATCCTGGGCAGAGGGTATCTGTTCTTTATTGTCACTTTGTTTAGCTCCCAATAGTCGATGCACAAACGCATGGTCCTATCCTTCTTTTTCACAAATAAAACTGGATCACCCCACGGTGAAATGTTGGGGCATATATAACCTTTGTCTAACAGCTCCTGAATCTGCACCTTAAGCTCTTTCAATTCCGCTGGAGCCATCCTATATGGAGCTTTAGAAATCGGATTAGTCCCTGGCTCAAGCTCAATGCAGAAGTCAACCTCTCGTGCTGGCAGTAGTCCTGTCAGATCCTCCAGAAATACATCAGTGAATTCCCTCACTATCGGTATTGAGGTCATTGATACCTCGGTGCCTATTGTGTCAACCACGCTAGCTAGTAGGCCCCAAGCTCCTTTGCTAATCAACTTTCTCGCCTTCATTGCAGAGACTACTTTAGGAGCACCTTTGATCATCGATCCTTTAAACTTGAAGCTTGCCTCTGATGGAGGGTTGAAGACAACTTCCTTACGATAACAATCTATGTTGGCATAATTAGAAGCCAAACATTCCATTCCCAAGATAACATCAAAATCACTCATATCAAGGGCGATCAATGTCACATCCATCGATTGATCAGACACTAACATTTGGCAGGCTTTCACTGCTTCACTATCTAACAACGTTACCCCCGTAGGGGTTGAGACTGACAGAACATAGCTTAACGACTCTAGTTCTAGGTTGGCTTGACTTACAAATGATGCAGAAATAAAAGAATGTGTTGAACCCGAATCAAACAACACGAAAGCGTAATGACCGAGAATAGGGATGGTACTTGTCACTACTGCATTCAGGTTCTCTGCCTCCTACCGGGTGGTGGCAAATATCTTGCCCTGCTGTTGTGTTGGTTTTACCCAGATGCCAGATTTGAACTGGACGGCTGATTGGCATAATTAGATTTCCTTTGACTGCAATTCGGAGCGATATGCCCTTCTTGACCACACTTAAAGCGTACACGGGTCCCTGCCAGGCAACGACCTCAGTGGTACTTCCCGCACGACTGACATAACGGCTTATCCTGATTAGGCCCTGGTTGATTCTGTGTTTCCTGCCGATGGTCCTGAGTTGGACCTCGTCTAGGGTAACGCTGACCCCGCTGTGTGTTAGAGCTCATCTAATCGTATCTTCGCTTATGACCTGAGGAAGGTTCTGAAGAGACAATTGACGGTCGTCGATCAATCAACTCTGCCGCCCTGACTGCTGTGGCATAGTCTTGTGGTTGGTCGGCTGCCACACTGCCTTGTATCTCTTCCTTTAAGCCTGTGATAAATCGTTCTACCTTATCAGTCTCTATAGCTACCAGGGTAGGAGCAAATTGAGACAGTCTGGCAAACTCTGTCTCGTATTCCTCTACGGTTCGGCTTCCCTGCTTAAGAGCCACAAACTCTACTTGCTTCCTGAAACGGGAGGCTGTAGGGTAATACTTTCTAAAGAACTCCTGCCTAAACTGAGCCCATGTGACATGTCCGTTGCTGACGTCTATAGCCTCTCGATCGATTGCCACCAAATTAAGGCGTTGTCTTGCAATAGGAACACGACACAGTAAACTTTTTGGTCTTCCAGACAGTTCATGTGGCGAAAGACAGTTTGGATGGAGGACAGCCACAACTTTTCCACTATGGGGTCCCTTGATGCTCCATCAAACGGACGAGGGTCCCACTTCCTAAAATCTCTTAAACAGCTTGCCTCTAGGGATAGGGCTTCGTTGTTCTGAGGCGGTTGGGCCTGCTATCCCACAATCACACCTGCAACTGCCGCCTGAACTGCGGACTGAACTACAGACTGAACTGCCCCAGCAACAGCTGACTGAACAATTGCCCGGATGGCATCCATTGTGATAGGTTCTGCCGCAGGCCCCGACTGCTCACCTGGTTGTTCAACTTGCAGATTTTCTGGTAGGTTATCTCCATGCCCCATAGGTGACACAACTAGTTCAGGGGCTGTACGAACCCTACCACGACCTCTTCCTCGACCTCTTCCACGACCTCGTTCACGAGGAGGCATGATCTATTACACAAAATTTTGACCCTCTTACTGAAACAAGCTTGATTCATTTAAACAATTCACAGTTACAAAACATCATTCATACTTTTCCACAACATGAACTTTTTCGAATATATATATTTACAGGCTACAAAGTAAAACAAATGTGTACCTGGCATGACCGGATGCTTGTTGATAAGCCATGAACATACCTAAGGTTTATGATGTAAACCAGTCTACAGAACCTATAACCTAGAGCTCTGATACCAACTGTAACGACCCTGCATTTCATATCTAGATCCTAGGGCCATTACTACGTGCATTTCATTTTACTTTAAAAGAACAACGATGAACAACGTTTAGAGTAAAACATGCTTAGAAAATCAGTGAAACTTTTCAGCCTGGGATCCCAGTTAAAACAGAACAAGAAGAAATTTTTAGCCATTCCAACAAAAATCTCAAAACAGAATAAGTCCTAAAACATCACATAACAATGCAAAAAGAAGAAGTTCGAAAACATAATAAGCGGAAGTCTATCCTAAGGAAATCCATGGCTCGTTCAGCAACGTTCCGTCACGCGTTCTGTACACCTTTGCCTTTACCTACAATTACATGTTAGGGAAAAGAATGAGTATTTAAGAAAAATACTCAGTAAGTAACAATACTGCTAAACATGCAACAACCAAGGTTTCAAAAGGTTATATGGGCTAAGGGCCTAAAGGTTATCTCATCTCATTCCATTCAATTTCATTTCATTTTGCAGTATGGGTCTAGTGATCAATTAATTCACCTATATAAGTTTGCCAACTCACTGAAGGTGCACAAGTGGGTATTTTGGGAGATCTCTACTCCTACTGATAGTAGAAGGCACCCAGTTAGTGGAGTTAAGTCTCACCCATCAAGGCACTATTGTGCGCATAGCGCTTTAACTACCATTTCACTGATGGGGCGTCCATGGGTTTTAAGTCAGAAATTAACTTCCACAGTTAGTAAATGGCACCTAGTCTGCGAAGCCAAGTTTCGCCCATTTAGCCCCTCATTTCAGTCTAATACATCTCAGTCCTAGGTGTTTAATTGACCCGACCCCCTACTAGAGTAACTAGCCTATTCTTTTCCTTTTCTTACTCCTTTTCTCATTAAGGCCTCTTAGCACGCAGGTTGATCCTAACTTGGTTAATGAGTTTAGCCAATTGATAATGCATGTTTTTTATTTTCATGATTGATTAAATTAAAACAGTAATATTAATTAATTCACCAATTAATTAATATTACAATTAAATATCATATATTTAATTATGTTTCTCTCAAATAAACTATAGAATTAATATACATCATATGTACATTTATTATAATCTATAGTTTTTAATATGAATCAAATTCATATTTTAACTAAATATTCGAACCCCTTCGAATATTCAATTCTCCCTTAGAAATTTACCTCAACGCCCTTAATGAGCTACCAGTGGGACCTAATGGACCTACAGATCAGAAGCTCTAACGATATGAGATTAATTGGCTAAACTCATTAACCAAGTTAAGCAATGTTCGTTAACTGTGGTTCACTCCACTATAGAACCACAGCTGCACTCTTTTCATTGCAGATATATTTCTGTGTCCACGGATATCGACCATCAACAGCAAGTCAACCCTTCACGTGTGTTCGTACCTTAGCTAGGTCAAATTACCGTTTTACCCTTGGGCTACCTCTTCATCCTTAAGTACCAGTGCTCCTCTAATGAACAACCCGTTTGAGGTCCAACCAACAAACAGAAGTCCCTCTCATGCCATAGAGAGGGTAGGGCCCATTGTTCAAGACCCGGAGACACCACTTAAGGGAACACACCTCTACTTGCCCTAATATTGGGAAAGAGTGAATTCCATCTTGTAAGACTATGTTCCCAGCTCTCCACTCGGTCTTGTCCCCAAAATGGTAGGCTTATTGAGTCGGCGTGCAGGCCACTCTCACCCATACAAATCAAATGACAATTCCTCATGGAATGGAGTCCATAATCCACTCAGGATTAAGGCCAAGTTGCCTAGGTCATCCTAGTGTAATAGAAACCAAGCTAACTAACGGTGTTATAGTTAGTGGTTAACTATTTCGCGGTCCGGTCTTTGTGCAAACTCATTTCACAGGATACCCTCACTCACATGTCAACTACATGAACGCGTTGGATCATTGTGTTTGTATCAAAATACAAAGCGGGCCGTATCCATAGTGTCACCAGGATAAGGTACCCAGCCTTATCCCTATACTACAGACCCTTTAGGCTAAATCTTGAACATTGATCCCCGTATGTCCCTACATACTAGTTCAAGCCTCATTTTATTAGCCTAGGATGTTTAGTTTATTGGATTAGGGTTAATAAGACAAGATAGCATAATAAAAACATGAATAATACATCAATTTATTAATGTTCGGTCAAAAGTACATTTACTATCTACGAGTTTTAGTGCATAAAACCCAACAGCTTTTATGTTTGTTTCCTTGTTGTTGCTTGTTTTTTTAGGATTGGTGGTACCAAAACGAAGTTTCTACATTTATAAGAAAGCGTGATTCACCACCCATGAGCGTAATATTAAGGGAAGTTCTATTTTATCCCTATGCATTGTCTATTTCTTCATGATCTATTACATTGAGGGCAATGTAAATTTTAGGTTAGGGGTGGGGAATTTACTTTACATTTCTGATTGGGCCTTGAGCATCTGAGTGTCGGGCCAACATTTGGGCCTAATGAAATGTCTTGCATGCTTGTTGTGTATATGCTTGTTTAAGTGATGATAATTTATGTTGGGCGCGTCGTCACACCGCTACTAATACCGCAAGTGCACGGGCAGCAAGTAATATAAAACGGAAATATTTTGAGTATCGAATCCACATGGAGGCGAAGCGAAAATTAAGCAAAGCAAAAATTCCTTGAACACAGAAATTACTTGGGAGAAATAATATTTAGGGACAAAAACATGCAATTGAAATGAATTTAAAAATTAAAGCTATTAAGGAAATCAAATTGATCAATCACGAAATAAAGATGCGGAGAAAGAGCTTTTTAAATGGGAAGTGGGGTCTTGAAACTCAATTAATAGCTAAATAATTATTACAATTATCCTATCTCACTGCCCAACTAATGATAATCCTAGAATCTTCGTTAATCACATAGGTTCTCCTGTCGGTCTCCCCTAATTGTAATTAATCTATTTTAACAACCTAAGTGTCTTTAGCGTCATTAAAATTCATTAATTATTACGCTCTGATTCATTTTAGGAATCTAAGTTTAATCAACTAATACCGTTGCACGACGGGCAATTAAACTAGTTGCATGGATTATGATCTATCCTAATTTCTCTCCGTCGAGTCTCCATTAAGAATCAGATCAATATACAACTGGCCAGATTGCATACAACATTACGAGCATCCATACAAATTATTAGTAAACAGGGCAAGAGATAGGCAATTATAACAACATTTCACTATAATTTCATTTCAAGACCCCAAATTGGGGTTTTAGCTATACATAGCTAAAATATTCACAAAATCTACAATGGAAAGCATAAATGAGAGCAAAATAAAAGGGAAGGAATTGACAGTCGAAGACCCAGTCGCTGGCGCTTGGAGTCCCTCCGAGCAAACCTTGAGCCTCCTAGAGTGCTCCCCAAAACTCCCCAAAATTTCCCACTAAAGAACTCTCAAAAAGGCTAAAAAGCCTTGAGAGAAGGCTCCAAAGGAGCCAAAGAGAGAAAGGAATGAAGGAATGGAATGGTGACTGATACATAAAATGGGCACCAAGGGGCGCCTTTTATAGGTCCGAAAAATGGACAGCGTCGCGACGCTGTCCCTACAGCGTCTTGACGCTAGGCGAATTTCAGAACTTTCAGGCGCGGTTTGGGCTTGAATTTGGGCCTCTCTTCACTTCTTTTTGGGCTTCTTCTTCATGGTTGACTTTCTTGGACTTTCCCTTCACTCATGTATGGAATTTGGGCTTGAATGGCTCTTTTTTGGGCATTTTTTCACCAAAATCCATGATTTTCTCCTAAAGGCCAAAGAACAAGATATATTAAATTTCCTCAATAAAAACACAATTAAAGTGCCCAAAAGCTTAATAAATTAGGACTAAAATAGCGACATTTTTGTCCGCTATCACACCCCCAAACTTAAGCTTTTGCTAGTCTCAAGCAAAATAAATTCGAAAGATGCAGGAAATAGAATCGCTCAAGTCCCAATGATTTTGGAATTTTTAAGATAGAATGGAAAACATGCAAGTGGAATAAGCAAGCACCGCATACTCATGAAGAAATCTTAAGATAGTTTGAACTTAAGATTAATGAATAGCATGCTCAAGACTTTTCTAATGATTCTTTTACTAACCTACATTAGTCTTATGGCTTTCTCCATTTGTTTTCCCCCTACACTGGCTAAGAGCCCCTAATAGGTCGGAGTTCTTCTATCATGCAAAAAAAAAAAAAAAAAAAAAAAAAGAAACTAGGGCGCCTGACATTTTTTCTTTTTCATGGGGGAGCTAACTCACAAATATATATATTTTTTTTCGCTTTCTTTTTCTTTTGCTACTCCCCCAAACTTGCATTTTGATATCTAATGGTACTAGCTTTCACACTACGGTGCAGGGACCCTTAACCCGAGTTTTATTCTCTGGTTGGCCTAACTGATCACACCGCAGATAGCTCTTTTTACCCCTAGGCTTTTTCTTTTGTGCAAGCAAAAATATTTTTCTTTTTCAACAGATTTTTCTTTTCTCTCATTTTCTTTTGTTGCTTTTGCTTTTCTCTCAACAGGCATAACATTTTTTTCTACTTAGCTCTTTAGAACAATCAAGCATGAACTTCCTAGTATTAGAAACTAAGCCTATCGGAGTGACAACAAACTTTAAAAATCATAATAAAAATCTAGATTTTCAAAGATGTCATTAGATAAGTCTATTGCATGCTTTAGACATCAAAACTAAGTATAAAATTTTTTTAAAATTTCACAATTTCTGCTATGCTCCCAGATTCCACAACATATACACCATTTTCTCCCAAAACTTCTAAAATCACATCCTTGGCTATCATAGCTATCTACTCATGCATCCAATAGAATTTAAATATGCTCAACACAGCGAAAGCCTCCCCCCAAACTTAAATTAAACATTGTCCCTAATGTTTATAAACAATAAAGCATAAAGGGATACTGAGACTTCCCTGAGTTAGGAGCAATTCATCCTCTTCCTTTGGTTCCAGAATAATGGGATTCTTGGAGCTTTGGGATTTGCTAAGGTGATCTTGCAAAACAAAATTGGATCACGAAGCAAGGAAAATTATTTACTGCAAAAACAACTACCTAAACTTTTATCCTTGGGTTGCCTCCCAAGCAACGCTTTCTTTAACGTCTTTAGCTAGACGAGGCTCGACACGATCACGGAGGCTCGAAATAAAAGTTTTCATCGTCCTCCGGGCCTTGCACTCGCACCGAATTGCACACTGCAAACAGGGGAGAAAAAAGACTTTCCCCTGGCCCATCATCACTAAAGAGATTGTTATAATAACATTTCAAAAAATATGTAGTAGCATAAAATCTCTCTTCTAAATCTCTATTCTCAAAACAGTTATTCACAGAGTCATCCAGCGTTATGATATCTACAGGTCTAGGATCTAGGGATGGCCTATCAACTATGCCTATCCATTCATCAGATTCAATATCTACATGCTTAGAAAATGCCTCAGACTCAGTATTAAAAAATGACTCAACTAAGCTATCATATGACTCACTATCAGAAGAATTAAAGAATATAAGTTCCTCTGGGTCAGATTCTATACTATTATCCACATCATCAGGACCCGAATTAAAATTATTCACACTTTCAGGGTCCGATTCTATATACTCATCTGGATCAGACTCGATAGATTCAGCATTATCATGCTCAGACTCAAAATTATCATCTATCAAGTAATCATCTCCATGCAAATCATGCACATTGTCAGACAATTCATGCTCATTCTCAAAGTCTGATAAATCATCTATTTCAGGCATTTCTATCTCATTCTCAAAATTAGGCAAATCATCAATTGCAGACATTTCATTCTCAAAAGTAGGAAATTCTAATTCATTTTCAAAATCAGGCAAATCTATGTCAATCAGCGCATTCTCAAACAGAGAGTCATAAAAAAATGCATTGGGATTGAAATCCCCATCATCCATAGGCGCCTCTCCTAATCCTAGGCCAAGATTATATTTTACCTCCTCGTCATCGTCAGTCAAATATTCTGGACCAATAGAAAAACAAGTATGCAAACTACATAGAGATTCATCCTGTCCAAAAATATTAAAAATGACTTTTTCATCATCTACGTTCAAGGTAAGCTTACCTGTATGCACACTAATCTCAGCCTTACCTGTAGCTAAGAAAGGTCTGCCTAAAATGACAGGTACCTCTTTGTCTTTCTGTATGTCGAGTACCACAAAATCTACAGGGAAGATGAATTTGTTGATCTTCACCAACACGTCCTCCACAATACCCATCGGTTGGGTGATCGATCTATCAGCAAGTTGGAGGGTGACGTCGGTGTCTTTTAGACCTGTCAAACCAATCTTCCTGTATAATGAATAGGGCATCAAATTTATACTAGCACCTAGATCACACAAGGCCCTATTGAAAGATACTTCTCCTATAGTGCAGGGAACAGTAAAACTCCCTGGGTCTTTTTGTTTAGAAGACATCTTTCTAGAAACTATGGTACTACTGCTCTCAGATAATTTAACAACTTCTTTTTTCAAGCTTTTCTTCCTAGAAAGCATCTCTTTCATGAACTTCCCATAATTAGGCATATTATATAAAGCATCTACTAAGGGAATGTTCATAGATAATTTTCTAAACATCTCTAGGAATTTCTGAAACTGCTCATCTAATTTAACATTTTTAAAGCGTTGAGGAAAAGGTAACTCCCTATAGTTAAAGGTTGGTCATTCGCCCTTCTGTTGGGTTTAATGTCCTATAAACTCATAGTTTGTAAATCATTAAACATATTCTATTTCCAATAAAGACGTTATTGAGGTTATTCAGTAAAAGATGTTATTCAATATGTAAATTGCGAATGATTAACCTAAATCCAATAAACTAAGATCCTTGACTATAAAATGAATACTCGAACTATATGTAGGGACATATCGTAGGATCAAGTTCAAGTTTATAGTCAAAATAGTCTATAGTATAAGGATACGGTTGGGTGCCTTATCCTGGTGACACTATGGACGGGCCCACTTTGTATTAAGTACAAACGATGAGATCCTAAATCGTTCATGTGGTGACATGCGAGTGGGGGCGTCCTATGCAATGAGTTTGCATAAGACTGGACCACGAAATAAGTCACTTTCTCTTTATAACGCCGTTTACTGAAGAAACTGACTATTTGTCATAGATGACCTAGGTAACTCGTTCTTAATCCTGAGCTATCTATGAACTCCTGTTTATGAGAGATTATCCTTTGATCTGCATGGGTGAGAGTGGCCAGCATCGCCGACTCGACAAGCCTACCATTTTGGGGATAAGATCGAATAGATAGCTGGGGACATAGTTTCGCAAGACGGAATTCACTCCTACCCATTTTAGGGATAGCAGAGAGGTTGTTCTCTTAAGTACTAACTCCAGGACTTGAACAAGGGGCCCCACCCTCTCGTTGGATCGAGAGGAACTTAGGTTTGATGGTTGGACCGCAAACCGATTGTTCATTAGAGGATTAGTGGAACTTAAGGAACAAGAAGTACTATAGGGGTGTAACGGTTATTTGACCTAGCTATAGCTACGAACAACCTGTGAAGGAACGACTTACTGAACATGGTTAAATCAAGTGGACGGAAATATATCTATAGTGAGGGGAGTGCAACTATCGGGCTATAGTGGAGTGTCCCGATAGTTAACGAATGTTGGCTAGCTTAGATAATGAGATTAGTCGGTTAGCCTTGAATCGTTGGAGCCCATGATCTATAGGTCCATTAGGTCCCTCTACTAGCTCATATCGGATTAAAGCCTAGAACATATTGATAGGATTTTTTGAATCGTTCAAAAACGGGAAATAGGGTTTTTATCGTAAGACGTGTTCGACACAATGATTTAATTATGAATTAAATTAGGAATTGAGAGATGAGGTATTTGAAAGTGTTTTAAATACCATATATATGTATTAGGAATCATATATAATTCATGACATTAGGTGATAAAGATTGATTGGATCAATCATATCAAAATTACTTGGAAATGTCCCAATTAATTGCCTAGAAATCAATTTCAATTTTGAATTGAAATTGAAATGAATTGCAAGCTGAAAATTTACAATTAGGATACAATTCATAATGGATTTAGTGGCATTTCCACTCTTGCATGATGATGCATAGTGGAAAACAACACAACCATGCACTAGATGCATGTGTTGTGAAGTAGACACCTAGAATCCACTTTGAGTTGCATCTTGGCCATGTGGCTAAGTGTCATGAAGCTTGTCTTTGCATGGGAGATGTCTATAAAAGGGGCTTGAATTAGATTCAAGAAGAGCAAGCTTTCATTTAGTGTTATGCTGCAAATTTTCTCCCTCAAATTCTCTCTCATTTCATCTCCTTCCAAAAGCTTGTACCATCAAGCATTCCCTTCTATCTTTCTTCTATAGACTCCCACAAGTCTTTCTAGGCCCAAGAGAATAGTAGGGAAGACTCTAGAGGTTGTCCAAGGAGCATAGGAGAGGCAAACACCACAAGGAGTTCCACATAAGTGAGCTACAAAGGTTTGTGTTCTCTCAACTCTATATTCTGTCTTTTATAGAACATGCATGCTTTAGGAGCAAAATTGAATGTCTTAAGTGCTTCCGATCTTCAATTGCTTCCGCATGTGTTATATGAACACCTTCACCTTCCACTTGGGCGGGCTAATGTGCAAGCCTCTGTCATGATGGTTGCATGAAACCACTTCTTCCTTGTTCAGTTTCTCTTCATGCCTGTCATTATGCTTTTCATCTTTTTTCTTTCCTGCAAAAGAGTTAGAAACATCATAATTAAAATTAACAGAGTTAGGAGGATGTTGGGACCTTTCAGAGGAGGCTTTTTGTGCCTCAGCCCTTCCATCTTCATCCATGCTCTTCTCTTCTATCTACTTTTCTGAACTGATCTCCAACTGTCTACCACTTCTCAGTGTCACCATCTTGCACTACTCTCTTGGGTTGGGTTCAGTGTCACTTGGAAATTTCCCTTTCTAAAGGGCATTCACCGCTGTAGCTATCTGA
The DNA here is from genome assembly GCA_017139565.1 of Luffa aegyptiaca. NCBI lineage: Eukaryota > Viridiplantae > Streptophyta > Magnoliopsida > Cucurbitales > Cucurbitaceae > Luffa > Luffa aegyptiaca. Next base: position 28,830,665 of record CM029403.1, read on the forward strand.
CCAGTCTGAACTTCCATATTCTTAAGAGCTGTGTCGTGATTATTAACTGCTGTCTGGAGATTCACATTTAACACCTTTTGTTCTTTGATAAACATGGCCACCATCTCCTCCAGGTTACTCTTCTTTTCTGGCGTACTGGTTGAAGCAAATCCTGGCGGTGGCTGCAATACATTCTTCGTGTTCGAGTACGAAAAGTTCTCATGATTGCGCAAACTGGGGTGGTAGAAGTTTGGTACTCCTTGAGTGAATGCTCTGTTTCCCACATACTGAACTTCTTCCACATCTTGACTCTCCTTCTTTGAATATCCTTCAGCTAAGGTGGAAATGGACTTGACCACCTCTGATGAAGTCAGCTTGTTCAGTGCATTCGTCAATGATGCCATATGTGCCTTCAACGAACTTTACTCATCTAATTCATAAATTCCAGCATTCTTGGAAATTGTCCCCCTTTCAGTCGACCACTGGTAACTGGTCGCTGCCATTTCCTCTAGAAGATCCTTGGCTTCCGTCACTGTCTTGGAAAGAAAACTCCCACCTGCTGATGTGTCTAAAACTGTCTTGGAGGAGGGATTGTCCATTGTAAAATAACTGCACCTGGAGCCAATCTGGGTATCCATGCTGTGGGCATCGCCTAAGCATTTCCTTATATCTTTCCCATGCCTCGTACAGTTGCTCCTCATCCAATTGCCTGAATGTTCCGATCTCTGTCCGGAGCTTCGTAGTCTTGGCAGGCGGGAAAAATTTCGTCTGGAATGCCTGAGCAAGCTCATTCCATGTGCTGATACTGCCCGTCTCGACTGATTCGAGCCAATCTTTAGCCTTATCTTGTAGAGAAAATGGGAATAACCTCAATCTTATCGCGTCGGCCGGAACTCCATTCATCTTTACCGTCCCACATATCTCCAAGAATGATCGCAGAAGTGAGTGTGGGTCCTCAGAAGGGTGTCCCTTAAATGAATTGTCTCGCGCCATCTGGATCAGTCCTGTCTTTAACTCGAAATTGTTAGCTTGGATTGGGGCGTAAATGATGCCTGAATTCTCGGTTGGGAGGACTGGCTGTAAAAAGTCTCTAATTGCCTTGGGAGCTTCATCTTGATGAGACATTGCTTCCGTTAGTCTTTTCTCTCTACGAATAGATCTGAGTGTCCTTGTAATTTCAAGATCTAAAAGAAACAATTCAACCACCTTATGTCTTCGCATGCAACACTCCCAAACAATCAAAAGAACCAAACAAAAACAAAAATAAAATATTCACAACCTAAATTACTATTTATCCCTTTCTTTTTAATGTCAAGAAGTATTCAATTTGCTTAAAAATCAAGCCTCCCCGGCAACGACGCCAAAAACTTGTTGGGCGCGTCGTCACACCACTACTAATACATCAAGTGCACGGGCTGCAAGTAATATAAAATGGAAATATTCCGAGTATCGAATCCACAGGGAGGCGAAGTGATAATTAAGCAAAGCCAAAATTCCTTGAACACAGAAAATACTTGGGAGAAATAATATTTAGGGACAAAAAAATACAATTGAAATGAATTTAAAAATTAAAGCGATTAAGGAAATCAAATTGATCAATCACGAAATAAAGATGCGGAGAAAGAGCTTTTTAAATGGGAAGTGGGGTCTTGAAACTCAATTAATAGCTAAATAATTATTACAATTATCCTATCTCATTGCCCAACTAATTATAATCCTAGAATCTCCGTTAATCACATAGGTTCTCCTGTCGGTCTCCCCTAATTGTAATTAATCTATTTTGACAACCTAAGTGTCCTTAGCGTCATTAAAACTTCATTAATTATTACGCTCTGATTCATTTTAGGAATCTAAGTTTAATCAACTAATCCCGTTGTCACGACAGGTAATTAAACTAGTTGCATGGATTATGATCTATCCTAATTTCTCTCCTTCGAGTCTCCATTAGGAATCAGATCAATATACAACTGGCCAGATTGCATACAACATTACGAGCATCCATACAAATAATTAGTAAACAGGGCAAGAGATAGGCAATTATAACAGCATTTCACTATAATTTCATTTAAAGACCCCAAATTGGGGTTTTAGCTATACATAGCTAAAATATTCACAAAATCTACAATGGAAAGCATAAATGAGAGCAAAGTAAAAGGGAAGGAATTGATCATTGAAGACCCCGTCGCTGGCGCTTGGAGTCCCTCCGAGCAAACCTTGAGCCTCCTAGAGTGCTCCCCAAAACTCCCCAAAATTTCCCACTAAAGAACTCTCAAAAAGGCTAAAAAGCCTTGAGAGAAGGCTCCAAAGGAGCCATAGAGAGAAAGGAATGAAGAAATGGAATGGTGATTGATGCATAAAATGGACACCAAGGGGTGCCTTTTATAGGCCCGAAAAATGGACAGCGTCGCGATGCTATTGGCACAGCGTCGCGACGCTGTGACGTCATCGACTTGCCGGCCAAGAAATGGGACAGTGTCGCGACACTGTCCCTACAACGTCTCGACGCTAGGCACATTCCAGAACTTTCAGGCGCGGTGTAGGCTTGAATTTGGGCCTCTCTTCATTTCTTTTTGGGCTTCTTCTTCATGGTTACTTTCTAGGACTTCCCCTTTACTCATGTATGGAATTTGGGCTTGAATGGCTCTTTGTTGGGCATTTTTTCACCAAAATCCATGATTTGCTCCTAAAGACCAAATAACAAGATATATTAAATTTCTTCAATAAAAACACAATTAAAGTGCCCAAAAGCTTAATAAATTAGGACTAAAATAGCAACATTTCTGCCCGCTATCAATTTCCTAGGATTGACTCAAATTTTTTCGAAAATTTATTGCTTTCGATGAGTTGTGACTGAGAGTGTTAAAAAAAGGAGCCTTTTTAAAACTTTTCTTGGATATGTCTTGCACCTGTTGAGTGTCTATTTTGCTTTAAAGTATGACTTGAATGCTTAGGAGCGAATTACTTAGCTCATATTCCTGTTGTCACCCCGATAGGTGTAAGGTTAAGCGAGAAAGTCTATTTTTTTTTTTTGCAAAATAGTGTGTGGAGTCTTGCCTAGGAGAGAAAAAGAAAATATGCCTGCAATAAAAAAAAGTGGAAAAATAAGTCAGTGGTGGCGAGGCAAAAGAAAAGAAAAAAAAATCATATGCTCGCCATCTTTACTTTGAGAGAAAAGAAAAAGAGAGCATGCTTGCATTGAGCTTAAACGCTTAGGGGTAAAAGAGCTACCTGCAGTGTGATCAGTTAGGCCAACCAAGAGTAAAACTTGGGTTATGGGTCCCTTCACTGTAGTGTGAAAGCTAGTGCCCTATCCAAAAGAAATGCAAAAAGAAAAAAAAAAGAGAGAGAGAGCGAAAAAGCAAAAAGCAAAAAGAAAGAAAAAAATAGAGAGAAAAGAAAAAGGAATTCCTTGATCAGGCACCTAAGCAAGAGGAAGCAACCTAGTTTGTTCCATTTGGGCCTTTTAGCAAGACCTTAGTGCCACTGTAGGGGGAAGATAGGATGAGAGTTGAGTAAATCAATCCCGGGCTAGTAAAGTCTTCTTTAGGTGGGATGGAGCTCTCTTGTGCAAGATAATCTTTGAAAAATTTTGATTTGTCTCCTCATTTGTCTCTCTTGCGAATGTCTCTTGATTGCTTTAGTTTTTGGAATGTTTTAATTTTGAGGATTAAATCACTTATCAATTATATGCACAACGCCTTTCTCCTTGTTTTGTGTATGCCTTGCTCGAGGACTAGCAAGATTTAGGTCGGGGGTATTTGATAGGACCTAAATTGTCCTATTTTATCACCTATAATCTAAGCTTGTTAGAGTCATTTTATGCTTTACTTGTCTTATTTACAGGTTAATTGAGCTTAGGCTGTGTTGGGAGCCGATCACGCTAATTGGTGTTAATTCGGGCCAATTACGGAGTTTTTGGAGCCATCTCGATGTCTTGGACGAGGAGGAGGTGAAGAGACCCAATTGTGCTGAAGCGGGCCTGAATTGTGACACCGAAAGCTAAAGATTGAAGCTCCGAATCGAGAAGAAGCGAGACCAAGTCGAGAAAAAGAGCAGGAAGTCGAGACAAGAGGCTGGCGTCGAGACGCCGACACGATTTCAGCCCGAAGAGAAATGTTCGCAGTGTCGAGATGCTGTGCCCTGGCGTCTCGACGCCGACGTATTTTCTATATATATGTAGTCTCGGTTTAGTCTGCCGTTAGGTTAGAATTTTAGTTTCTTTTACGATTTCTTTGCCTCTTTTACTTTCCAACACATTTGTAGGCCATTGTTGGTCATTTACTATGGATTCTTTCATGTTTATCATCGCTTTTACTTCATCTATGCGTAGCTAAACTCCTTTAGATCGTTGGATTGGATTTATGTCTTGATTCTTAATGATATTGGTTGAGTTTTCTGGTTTATATCTTCTGTCCTTGCTATATTTTCATTGAGTTTTGCATGGAATCCCATTTAAACAAATACATGAGGTTAGTCAATTAGGATTGACGCCCTATGCGATTACCGCTTGTGTATTCTATCAGTTATTTGAGATAGCCACTAGGTTGAGGCAAGCCACTCTCTACGCGAGACGACCCTTGATAGTCCTAGAATACATGTTAAAGGTTGTAGGAATTAGATTTAAATTGCATTTGAGTTTAGTTCTTATGATCCCGGACCCACGATTCTAAAGCGGCTAGTTTTAATAGGTGGTTGTAAAATTGTTTGTTAATAAACTAGTTAGATATAAGTAGTAACCGTTGCAGAGGTCTCGGATTGTTAATACATTATGCATAAGGGGTGGCAAGCGATAGAGTCTATATTAATTAATCTTGTTAATAGCCGAATTCACGATTAGCGAGTTAATTAGCACAGGTTAGTGTAGGGGGGGTCCTCCGAGTAACCCAGAAGTTGACCGGACTAATGAAATCAGTTTAGAACAATCATTAGAGAAAACTAGGAAGCCAATGAATTAGAATCAAGCATAATAAATCCTAATCCAACGATCTCCCTTTTATGTTATTAATCCCGTCTAATTTCTCCTTTGCATGTTTAGTTTTGTGCCATTTAAAATTCAGCATTCAGTCATTCTATTTTATTTCTCTTGCTTGTCATTCATCATAAAAAATTCCCCCTGTTTCATAAGCACAAGATTCTACACTTACTAGGTCACCTTCCCTATCTTCAACCCTGGCTGCTATTGCTACAAAATTAGTAGTAGTGTCGTGGATTATAAATTTTATTTGGCATGAGCCCCACGACAGGCTCTGTCATATACCCATGAGAATTTGGCCTTGAATTTAGGACTAATTGGAGTTTGACTCTTTGAATTAGGGGCAAAATTAGTTCCTTACAAGCAAGTATAATTCCTGTTTTGGAGAGCGAATAATCAAGGTCGAGGTCGGCTTTGCTGCGGTTAAATTGGAGTTTAAATTAAGGATTTTTAAGCCAACGTAAGTGCTTTATTGTTGAACTTTTTAATTGGGTGCGCGTGTTTGATTTTCTAAAATTCTCGTGCTTATGAGTTGTTCATGAAAATTTATTATTATTGTTGAAAGCATGAAAATTGTGCATGAAAATTTATTATTTTAATTTCATATGCGTTTATGATAAAATTGTTGAAAGCATGAAATTTATTATTATTGCTTGCATTTGTTGTTGTTTGAAATATTTGAGTTGGTGGTCTCTCAAAATTTTATTATATGTATGAGTTTAAATTATTTATGAGTTTTTCTTAAATATTCGAAAGTGTACATGAAATTGATGTATATAAAGAGATGCCTACACAAGACTTAGAGACATGAAATTGATGTACCCAAGTCGAGGTTTGTGAAATTGACGACTGATAACTCTCCAAAAGGGAGTTATTTAGGCCTTTGTTTTATAATGATTTGTGTGTCATTGGTGCTAAATAGGGTTTCTTTTAGATGAATATTGCATGTTCTAACCCATTTGGAAGAATGGATGCTTTGGAAGTTATTTTGTGCAGAATATATTGCTGAGCGACTTGAGAGAGCAAAATCTGCGATCCAGCAAAACAGAGAGCAAAATTGCCACGTCACAGCTCGTTAGCCATTTTAATGAACTGAAGTTAGTTAAGCTATTTTCGGATTTAAGGAGCAAGGAGAGCCATCCACGTGTCTAGGTCAACCTAATTTAAACTTGTCTTCATTCTATAAAAGGGAAGAACCATTCAAGTCAAATGGATTCCACTCTGGGGGAAGAGATCATTTCTCATTTCCATCATTGGGAGCCGAATAAGAGGAGAAAGATTGAAGACTTCAAGAAGACCATCACTACGGATTTGACCAAGGGAATTAGTATTTTCTTGTAATTTCTTGTAGTTATGGATGCACATACTCAGATTGTAGCGTGTGTTATCATGAGCTTTATGAACTAAATTACTTAGGTGTTGGTTAGGAGTCATGTAATTGTCCTGCCTTACTCTCTATGCAATATATGTTGTTTTGAGCATTTTGATTATTTGTTGTGCTTATTTATATTTTGTGTTCGCCTGGCCAGCTGGTATGAATACCACTTCTTAGTTTCAGGGATGATTTGAGAAGTGTGTGACATTTAATCACACTAGATCATTGTGTATTGGTTAACGCCAGTGACTGAGCTAGGGATAGCCAGTTGCCTAGTGCTTGATCGGTAGTGCATCATCGGAGTTGAAACACATTCTAAAAAATCCAGAGTTCCGGGAGGATCCTGCTAATAAGACTGCAAGAGTTTTGCCTGATCAATAATATTGCTAGAGCATCTTTTAAAACAATTACTAAATCCTGACCAACGCCTGTTTCTAATATGTCTGCTTTATTTGTTTACTTTCTGTTCTGTCATTTCTTTTGTTTCAGCATTTTATCAAAATCAATCATTTCAACCACTTCCGAAACCATTAAAGAGTTACACAAAATAGATAAAGTGAGAGCTAATTCAGACCCTGGATTCGATAAATACTTATTACTTGCTGCGGATTGTGTATGCTTACACAGTGTTCTAGAGTTTATGTTTACTACATTTTTACCCATTCTGGAAACTCAACAAGTTTTTGGCGCCGTTTTCGGGGACTTGGATAAGTTTTTATCTGATCTGTTTTGTGTATGTGTTTTAGTGGTTTGGTTCTAGAACTTTTTTATTGTTTCTTTTGTTTTTGCAGGTGTGAGTTTGGTGCATGAGTGATCCGCCTGGGGTGAGGTTCGAGCTTGATCCAGAAATTTAAAGGACATTCAGGAGAAGAAGGAGAGAGCAGCGTAGACAGCAAAATCCAATGGCTGATGTGTCGCGTCTCCCAGAAGGTCCAGAAGATCCAGTGAAGCCCCAGCAAAATCGTGTGCTGCAGCAAAATCCACCGCTGGAGCAAAACGGACAACAAAATAATCAGGCTGAGAATCCTATCTTGGTAGCAAATGATAGGGCTAGAGCCATTCGAGCATATGCTTTTCCAATGTTTGATGAGTTAAATCCAGGGATTGCACGTCCTCAAATTGAGGCAGCAAATTTTGAAATGAAACTGGTAATGTTTCAGATGTTGCAAACTGTGGGTCAATTCCATGGTTTGTCATATGAAGACCCTCATTTACATCTTAAGTCTTTTCTAGGAGTTAGTGATTCATTTGTAATTCAAGGAGTGTCTAAAGATGCCCTTAGATTAACTTTGTTCCCGTATTCTCTTAGAGATGGAGCAAAGGCGTGGTTAAATTCTTTTGCTCCAGAATCAATTAGGACATGGAATGAGTTAGCGGAAAAATTTCTTAGTAAATATTTTCCACCAAATAGGAATGCTAAATTGAGGAGTGAAATAGTAGGGTTTAGGAAACTTGAAGATGAGACTTTTAGTGAGGCTTGGGAAAGGTTTAAGGAGCTTTTGCGAAAGTGTCCCCACCATGGTTTACCTCATTGTATCCAAATGGAAACATTTTACAATGGGTTAAATGGAGCAACCCAAGGTATGGTTGATGCTTCGGCTGGAGGGACCCTTTTGGCAAAAACCTTTAATCAAGCCCATGAAATAGAAAGAATATCAACCAATAGTTGTCAGTGGTCGGATGTTAGAGGCTCAAATAAAAAAGTTAAGAGTGTGTTAGAGGTTGATGGTGTGTCTACCATTAGGGCTGATATTGCAATGTTAGCTAACACTCTTAAAAATGTGACAGTGGTTAGTCATCAGCAGCCGCCATCTGTGGAGCCTGCTGCAGTGGTGAATCAAGTTGTGGAGGAATCATGTGTCTATGGTGGTGAAGAGCACAACTACGAGTTTTGCCCTAGCAATCCAGCTTCTGTGTTTTTTGTAGGTAATTAGAGGAATAACCCTTATTCTAACTTTTATAATCAAGGTTGGCGCAACCACCCCAACTTCGCATGGGGAGGACAAGGAAGTAATGTGCAAGCACAGCAAAAGGTGAACCAGTCAGGATTTGCTAAATCGCAGGTATTACCCCAGCAAAATAAGCAGGCTTTGCCCCAGCAAAACTCAGAGAGTTCTCTTGAGGCAATGATGAAAGAATATATGGCTCGTACAGATGCCACAATTCAAAGTAATAAAGCTTCAATGAGAGCCCTGGAATTGTAGGTGGGTCAGCTAGCTAATGAGCTGAAGGCAAGGCCTCAGGGGAAACTTCCTTCAGATATTGAACACCCTAGAAGGGAAGGTAAGGAGCAGGTGCAGGTAGTGACTCTAAGGAGTGGTAAGCCACTAGAAGAAAGAAAGGAGCCTAATAAACCCCAGGATGTAGAGAAAAATTGTGATAAAAATGTTGTTGTTGAGAAAGAGTTGGAGTCTGGTAAAGGTGCTGGAGGCAGCAATAATGATGCTGGAGCATCTGGTTCTGTTCCAGATGTGGAACCACCTTATGTGCCGCCCCCACCTTATGTACCACCTCTACATTTTCCACAAAGGCAAAGGTCTAAGAATCAGGATGGTCAATTTAAGAAGTTTTCAGAGATACTTAAGCAATTGCATATAAATATTCCTTTAGTAGAAGCTATAGAGCAAATGCCTAATTATGCTAAATTTCTTAAGGATATTTTAACTAAAAAGAAGAGGTTAGGTGAGTTTGAAACTGTATCCTTGACTGAGGAATGTAGTGCTATTCTTATGAATGGGCTACCAACCAAGGCTAAGGATCCAGGATCATTTACTATAACTGTGCCAATAGGTGGAAAATAGTTAGGTAGAGCACTTTGTGATTTAGGGCAAGCATTAACCTTATGCCTCTTTCGGTCTATCGGAAGTTAGGTATTGGTGAAGCTAGGCCTACCACAGTCACGCTCCAACTAGCTGATAGGTCTATCACATATCCGGAGGGTAAAATTGAGGATGTCTTAGTAAAGGTAGATAAATTCATATTTCCTGTTGACTTTATTATCTTAGATTATAAGGCAGATAAAGATGTCCCAATTATGCTTGGTCGTCCATTTTTGGCTACAGGTAGGGCATTGATAGATGTTCAAAAAGGGGAATTAACAATGAGGGTTTATAATGAGGAAGTGAAGTTTAATGTTTTTAAGGCCATGAAGTATCCAGACGAAGTGGAAGATTGCTCTTTCATTAGGATTCTGGAGAACACAATTGTTGACACAGCAATGCAGAATTTGGCAAACAAGCATTTGGAAGATCAAGGAAAGGTTAGTGTAGAGGATTTAGAAGTTTGTTCTTTAGAAAGAAAAAGTGAAAAAGAAGTGTCTAGGTGTGAGGATGTTTTTGAATCTTTAGATTTGGATGAAAGGAAATATCCTCCTATTAAGCCATCCCTGATTGAGGCACCCACTTTAGATTTGAAGCCCTTGCCGGATCATTTAATGTATGTGTATATTGGGGAAGGTGAGACGTTGCCCATTATTGTTGCATCAGATTTAATGCAAGAGGATGAGGAGGCCTTAATAAAGTTGCTGCATCAATATCGCAAAGCAACAGGTCGGACATTGGCTGACATTCAGAGAATTAGTCCATCTTTGTGTATGCATAAAATCACTCTAGAGGAGGGATCCTTTAGGAGTATTGAGCAACAGAGGAGGCTTAACCCTGCAATGAAAGAGGTTGTTAAGAAGGAGGTGATTAAATGGTTGGATGCTGGGATCATTTATCCAATTGCAGATAGCGATTGGGTAAGCCCTGTCCAATGTGTTCCTAAGAAAGGAGGTGTCACAGTGGTGACTAATAAGGACAATGAGTTGATCCCAACTAGGACAGTAACTGGCTGGAGGGTTTGCATGGATTACAGAAGGCTTAACAAAGCTACCCGTAAGGACCATTTTCCTCTACCATTTATTGACCAAATGTTGGATAGATTGGCTGGTCAGGCCTACTACTGTTTCTTAGATGGTTATTCTGGGTATAACCAGATCACCATTGCTCTTGAGGATCAGGAAAAAACCACTTTCACTTGCCCTTATGGGACGTTTGCTTTTAGGCGAATGCCTTTTGGCCTTTGCAATGCTCCAACAACATTTCAGCGGTGTATGTTAGCAATTTTTTCTGATATGATTGAATCCACTCTTGAGGTATTTATGGACGATTTTTCAGTCTTTGGAGGGTCTTTTCAGAGTTGTTTGGATAATTTAGGTAAGGTATTAAAGAGATGTGAGGATACCCATCTAGTTCTTAATTGGGAGAAATGCCATTTCATGGTGAAGGAGGGCATAGTGTTAGGTCATAAGATTTCAAAGAAAGGTCTAGAACTTGATCGAGCAAAAATAGAGGTTATTGAGAGATTAGAACCACCGAGTTCAGTGAAAGGAATTCGAAGTTTTTTGGGTCATGCTGGATTTTATAGAAGGTTCATAAAGATTTTTAAAAAATTAGTAAACCTCTTTGTAACTTATTGTGCATTGATCATGTTTTTGACTTTAATGCAGATTGTAGGAAGACTTTTGAAACTTTAAAGGCTGCTTTAATCTCAACCCCTATTCTGTGTGTGCCTAATTGGAGTTTACCATTTGAGGTAATGTGTGATGCGAGTGATGTTGCAGTAGGTGCTATGCTAGGGAAAAAACAGGACAAATTTATCCATCCTATATATTATGCAAGCAGGGTTTTGAATGAGGCACAAATCAACTATACAACTACTGAAAAAGAGTTGTTAGCTGTTGTGTTTGCTTTTGAGAAATTTCGGCCATATTTGGTTGGATCCAAAGTCATGGTTTTCACAGATCATGCAGCAATAAGGTACTTAATGTCTAAAAAAGATGCAAAGGCTAGATTGATTCGTTGGGTTTTATTATTGCAGGAATTTGACTTGGGGATAAAGGACAAGAAGGGATCAGAAAATGTCATTGCAGATCATTTATCTCGTCTTGATCCAGCATCATTTTTGCTGAAGTAATCTGCTATTTCAGATTCTTTTCCAATTGAGAAGCTTTTTGCTGTTGTGGTAAAGGTAGTCAAGGATATTCCTTGGTATGCTGATATTGCCAACTTTTTGGTCAAGGGAGTCACTCCTATTGATATGATTGGAGGCAGATGAAAAAGTTTAAGCATGGTGCGAAAATTTTCTATTGGGATGAGCCATTTATTTAAAAGCAATGCTCTGGTGGTATTATTCGTAGGTGTGTTTCAGGTGATGAAGCAAAGGAAATTCTGGAGCAAAGTCACTCTTCGCCATATGGAGGCCATTTCAGCGGTTAGAGGACAGCTATGAGGATTTTGCAATGTGGATTCTTCTGGCCTTCCTTATTTAAGGATGCCCATTGGTTCTACAAGCAATGTGTTGCTTGCCAAAGGAGAGGAAATTTAGGGCCTAGATATGAAATGCCTCTAACTTACATTTTAGAATTAGAATTATTTGATATGTGGGGTATTGATTTTATGGGACCATTTCCCCCTTCTAATGGTAATGTTTTTATCTTATTGGCAGTTGATTACCTGTCCAAATGGGTGGAGGCCATTGCATGCCATCAGAATGATGCCAAGACAGTATCAAGGTTTCTACAATCGCACATTTTTGCGCGGTTTGGGACACCTAAAGCTCTAGTGAGTGATGAGGGTACACATTTTGTTAATAATATCTTAACTAAGCTTTTAGCTAAGTATGAAATTAAGCATAGGATAGCTCCCCCTTATCACCCACAGGCAAATGGTCAAGCTGAAATTAGTAATAGGGAAATTAAATCAATTCTAGAAAAAGTAGTCCATCCATCTAGGAAAGATTGGTCTTTTCGGTTAGATGAGGCTCTTTGGACTTATAGGACAGCCTATAAGACTCTTCTAGGTATGTCTCCCTACAGGTTAGTATATGGAAAAGCTTGCCATCTACCATTAGAGCTTGAGCATAAAATGTTTTCGGCTTTGAAAAAATTAAATTTTGATCTGAGTCATGCAGGGGCAATAAGAATGCTGCAGCTTAATGAATTAGAGGAATTTCGCCAATTTTCGTATGAAAATGCAAAAATGTACAAGGAAAAGACTAAGCTGTGGCATGATAAGAGGATAAAACCTAAAGAGTTTGTCAAAGGTCAGAGGGTTTTGCTTTACAACTCTAGATTAAAATTGTTTCCTGGAAAACTAAAATCCAAATGGTCTGGTCCATTTGTGGTGATTGAAGTTTTTCCCATGGAGCAATTACTTTGCAAGATGAACAAGATGGGAGAGTGTTCAAAGTTAATGGACAGAGTGTGAATCCTTATTGGGGAGAGGAGTTCCAGGCAAAATATCCTTCCCTAAGATTGGTTGATGAATGAAAGAGCATGAGTTTTGCGGGAGCAAGTCGTATAGCATGTTGCGATTGTATATTTCTGGTTAGTTTTAATCTGATTTATTTTGAATGCGAGTTAGTTTATTTGAATTTTATCTGATTTATTTTTGCCTTATTCTATTTTGTTGGTATTTTTAAATTTTTGAAGATTTTATTTTCAATATCTTTATTTTTATTAGTTTAATTTATTTTTAATCCGATTTGATGAGTTTAGGCCCCGTTTGATAACCATTTGGTTTTTTGTTTTTTGTTTTTGGTTTTTAAGTTTATAAACACCACTCCCAACTCTAAGTTTCTTTGTTTTTCCACCTACCTTCTTCCCATGTTTTCAAAAACCAAGCCAATTTTTGAAAACTAAAAAAAGTAGTTTTCAAAAACTTGTTTTTGTTTTTAGAATTTGGTTAGGAATTCAAGTGTGTCTTTAACAAAAATGAAAACCATGGTGGGGCCTTAGATTTTAATTTAGTTTGTATTTTCAGTTATTTGAATTTATGTTTAGATTAGGTTTAATAATATATTTTCTGATTTATTCGATTTTAGATAAGAAAGATATGATTTGATTTTTGCAGTTTGAATTTGAATTTTCCCGTGTGAAAAGATTCTTCTGGAAGGAGATTTTTGTTGCTCGGGTTGTTTTTGCAATCTTTTGGTTAGAGCAACCATATCATCAGAATATTACGGGTTTTGGTAAAGAATTAAATATTTTACCGTTTGGATTTGTATTTTTCGTGGGTAGGTAAATTGCATGAGGGATCTGATGCTGCCACTTGTCGCGCAGGGGAAATCCAATGGTTTAGCCGTTGGACAGCACATCAGCATTTACCATGGGCCGTTTGAACTTCAAATTTTACCGTTTGATGGATTTAATTTTACCGATTGCATGAGATTTAAAACAGTAATTTTATTTAATGAAGAGCAAAATCTTTCGGTTAGGATTCTACTTGCTGAAGCCCTATTTATTCAAAGTTTTTGGTAAGTTTCTTTTCACTTCATCTTCTTGCTTTCATCCCTTGCCGTTTTCATTTTTCCTTTTGCATCTGTTTACTGTAAAATCCTTTGAGTCCACAATGGCGAAAACAAGAGGAAGTAAGGGAAGGGATAATGAGGAAGAAGAGGTGCCAGTTACCCCTGAGGCACTGAAGACAAAAGCGAAGAAAAAGAAAACACCGGAGGAGAGAGAAGCCAAGAGGCAAAGAAGACAACATAGGGCTGAAGTTGAAGAGGTAGTACAAAAGGTAGTTGAAGACATTGCCGATGTTATGGTTGAGGAGGAAAATCCGAAGGAACCTGAGGAACAGAACCTTGGAGAGAAGGATCTGATAATCGAAGATCCGCAAGAAGTTCAAGAAAAACAGATAGAAGATGTGCAAGAAAGAGGCAACGAGCAGGAGGTGCAAGAGCAAGAGGCTCGAGTCGAGGTGATTATGCCGGAGGTACCCCGTCGTCGCCGTTGAAAGCAGAAAGTCGATCGTGTCAAGGTGGTTCGGACTGATACTCCTTCGCCGCCGACAACTGATTCTGAGAAAGAAAATACGGGAAGAGAAGAGCAGGAGAAAAAGGAGGCAGAGGACAAAGCAAGAGAGGAAACAGAAAAGAAAGCAGAGGAAGAAATTTTGCCCAAACAGAGGGAAGACAAGGGCAAAGGTATTGCTGAAGCATCGCCTGAAGCTGAAGATATTGAAATTGAGGAGCCACGGTTGTCGTACAACCGCTTCATCAATAATCTTGCCCGAGCAAAGTATATAGAGATGCTGAAAAGAGACTTTTTGTTTGAACGGGGATTTGGTGATGATCTGCCGCGTTTCTTGAGAACAGGAATAGCAAACCATGGCTGGAGTCAGTTCTGCGCAAAGCCGGAACCGGTCAATTCCAATATTGTCCGTGAATTTTATGCAAATATTGATGATCAAGAGGGATTCCAGGCTATCGTCCGAGGGGTGCCCATTGACTGGAGCCCAGGAGCTATCAATTCTTTATTCGACCTCCAAGACTTTCCGCACGCAAGTTTCAACGAGATGGTGGTAGAGCCATCGAATGACCAGTTGAATGCGGCTGTCAGGGAGGTTGGCATTTAAGGGGATCAATGGAAGCTGTCGAAGACTGAAAAACGCACATTCCAAGCGGCTTATCTGAAGAGTGAAGCTAATACATGGATGGGCTTCATCAAGTTGCGTTTGCTTCTGACAACTCACGATTCAACGGTGTCTCACAACCGGGTGCTGCTGGTATTTGCTATTCTCCGTTCTATGAGTATTGATGTGGGCAAAATTATTTCTACTGAGATTTATGAGTGCTGGCGGAAGAAGGTAGGGAAGTTGTTTTTCCCGAACACCATAACGATGCTATGCCAAAGGGCAGAGGTTCCAATGAATGCTCACGATGTCACTTTAATGGACAAGGGAATAATCAACACACCGAACCTGGCCAGGCTTCAAAGGACACAGGAGGCACGCTAAGGCGGTTTGGTGTGCGACATCCATCAAATGCAAGAGCAATTGCAGATGCATTCCAGTAGGATGGAGTGTGCTGAGAGGCAATTCCAAACCTTCTAGAATTATGTGAAGAGAAAGGGATGCCGCGTTGAGGGGGGCCTTGCAAGCAAATTTTTCTAAACCATATCCGACTTTCCCAATATTCCCTGATGACCTATTGAACCCTTGGATTCCGCCACCGCCTGTCGAGAGAGAAGGAGATGAAGAAGAAGATCCTGGTCAGGAGGATTGAAGAAGGAAGAATTGGGCGCACATTTCTTTTGCTGAAATATTTTTGTTGCTCGCGCATTTCTGACCACATCTTTTTCTGTTTTTGCTTGTTTTGCTTGTTTTTAATCGTTCTGCTGCTGGGCCACCGAAAAAAAAATATATCTGCTTATGTAATTTTCTTTTTTATGTTTTAATGAAATTTCCAATAGTTGTTTCTGTTCTATGACACTGAGTAATTCTAACTTAACTAATTTTCTTCTGAATTTTTGAAGCTTGGACTGGTTAGGCTTAGTTAGATCAAGGTATTCTGATCTCCAAAAACCTTTTGCTTGAGCATTTCTTCTAGCCTGGTCGTTGTTGCGGCAAGAAGATTCAGAGGTAGTGTTGATTTATTTGATCCACCTTAAGCTTAATTCTAGTCCCACGCTCAGGTTAAAATTCAGATAGAAAAAAATTAAGTTTGGGGGTATAATTGATCAACTCAATGATTCATTGTGTACAATGAATAATTCAAGTTTGGGGGACTTTTTGCTACTCCAATTGTTTTGCTCGAGCATTCCTCTCGTACATTAAATAATTTGCTAGGTTGTTGAGTAACCAGGGGCATTTGTGATACCCATAGTTTGTCTTTGCGTCAAAAGATAACATAGGAAAAGTGAAAAATGATAAAAATGATTATTTGCTGAAAAAAGTTGATTGTTGAAAATTATGCTGAGAAAATTCATGGAGCAAAAGTTTTGAAGGATGAATGATAATCCATCAATTTTTCTGTCTCCCAGGACTTAGGTGAGCTTCATCATAAAATGTCGCCATACTGAGGAGCAAGGGATAGAATAACTAAGGATTTTTGAGCTTAGCAAAGAGTATTTAGCCTAGTTGGTGATGAGTTTGAGGCAAGGGTAGACTGCACCATAAAGTGGGTCATCCCATGCTTAAGAGCTTATGACTGTAGGGCTACATTAAGTCTGAAGAAAAAAAAAATAATAAAATATAAACCCCTTAAAAATGTGTTTTAATATGTCTGATAATAGAGCTAGGTTGTGGCAAGTTCTTAGGATTGAGTTAAAGGTGGTGATTATTTGTCCATGCCGGAAGAATTATTTTGCTACAACAGAGCTTGGTTTTGCAGAATGCTTAGGTAAAGGTTGAAGGTAGTGTTGGATTATCTGTTTTGATTGAGCTATGCTTTGTCTAACGTTTTGAATTCTTAAGGGAAGGTTGGTTAGTATTGCTCGGGACGTGCAATAGTTCAAGTTTGAGGGTATGATAACTCTCTAAAAGGGAGTTATTTAGGCCTTAGTTTTATAATGATTTGCGTGTCATTGGTGCTAAATAGGGTTGCTTTTAGATGAATATTGCATGTTCTAACCCATTTGGAAGAATGGATGCTTTGGAAGTTATTTTGTGCATAATATATTGCTGAGCGATTTGAGGGAGCAAAATTTGCGATCCAGCAAAACAGGGAGCAAAATTGTCACGTCACAGCTCGTTAGCCATTTTAATGAACTGAAGTTAGTTAAGCTATTTTTGGATTTAAGGAGCAAGGAGAGCCATCCACGTGTCTAGGTCGACCTAATTTAAGCTTGTCTTAATTCTATAAAAGGGAAGAGTCGTTCAAGTCAAATGGATTCCACTCTGGGGTAAGAGATCATTTCTCATTTCCATCATTGGGAGCCGAATAAGAGGAGAAAGATTGGATACTTCAAGAAGACCATCACTACAGATTTGACCAAGGGAATTAGTATTTTCTTGTAATTTCTTGTAGTTATGGATGCATATACTCAGATTGTAGCATGTGTTATCATGAGCTTTATGAACTAAATTACTTAGGTGTTGATTAGGAGTCATGTAATTGTCGTGCCTTACTCTCTATGCAATATATGTTGTTTTGAGCATCTTGATTATTTGTTGTGCTTATTTATATTTTGTGCCCGCCTGGCCAGCCGATATGAATACCACTTCTTAGTTTTAGGGATGATTTGAGAAGTGTGTGGCATTTAATCACACTAGAACATTGTGTATTGGTGAACGCCAGTGACTGAGCTAGGGATAGCCAGTTGCCTAGTGCTTGATCGGTAGTGCATCATTGGAGTTGAAACACATTCTAAAAAATCCAGAGTTCCGGGAGGATCCTGCTAATAAGACTGTAAGAGTTTTGCCTGATCAATAATATTGCTAGAGCATCTTTTAAAACATTTACTAAATCTTGACCAACGCCTATTTCTAATCTGTCTGCTTTATTTGTTTACTTTATGTTCTGTCATTTCTTTTGTTTTAGCATTTTATCAAAATCAATCATTTCAACCACTTTCGAAACCATTAAAGAGTTACACAAAATAGATGGAGTGAACAATACTGGCCTGGAAGGGTGATGACATCTTGATTGAAAGCTTGAAAGCTTGAAAGCAAAGGGGAGACTGAAAACAAAACCTACAAAACAGACACAAACAATAATTCAAACTCAAAAGAAAGACACAACTAAACTTAACTGGGTTGCCTCCCATAAGCGCTTGTTTAACGTCATTAGCTCGACGTGTTGACCAAATATGCATCAAGGTGGTCTCCTGTCAGATGTTCCATCATTGGTGCTCTTCCTAGCACCTCTCCTATAGCCCACCAACATGGTATCTGATGTGTTCTTAGGGTCCTTAAAAGCTTTTAAGACCTCCTTCTCCTGTTGGACTCTGATGATTAGCTCCCTGCGTTCAATATCAATTATAACCCTCCCTGTAGCAAGGAATGGTCTCCCTAATATAATAGGCATAGCAGGATTCTCTTTAATATCCAACACAAAGAAGTCAACAGGAAGGAGAAATCTACCTACTTTGATCAGCACATTTTCCACAATTCCATAAGGACTAACCATAGATTGGTCAGCCAACTGGAGTCTAACAGCAGTAGATTTTATTTCTCCTATGTTAAGCTTTTTACATAATGATAGAGGAATTATATTTATGCTAGCCCCTAGATCACATAGTGCTCTACATGAAAAAGTACCAAAATTACAAGGAATAGTAAAACTCCCTGGGTCAGACAATTTTTCTGGTACTCCCTGTTGGACACGAGCACTGCACGTCGATGCAAGATATACAGTCTCCAACTGCTTTTCCTTTTTCTTCTTGTTGAGCCATTCCTTCATGAATTTTCTGTAGTGAGGCATCTGCTCCAAGGCATCTGAAAAAGGAATATTAACATGCAAACCCATAAAAGCATCTAAAAACTTGTCAAACTTAACCTTAGAATTTTTCTTTTTCTTTGATTTAGGAACTAAAACAGTAGGAGAAGGGATAGAAGGCTCAAGATTAAGCTTTTCATCTTCGTTTGAGGTGGTGCCTTCTTCAACTTCTCTTGTGAGTTCCTCTGGTTCAGTATTCTCCTCCTCTTGAGATAATGGAGTCTCCTCCTCGTGATGCACAGAGACGGCCTTGCAGTACTCCATAGAAGATTTCTCCTGTTCAGCTGGGGCTTTACCTTTATTCATGGTGTTAACAACACTTACCAGTTGTCCCAGCTGAGTCTCAATGTTCTTGATGGCTGCAGAATGACCATTGACAGTAGTGTTTAAGGCAATCATGGCCTCCTCAAGCTTATTTGACCTGTTGCTTGATTCTGCAATAAAAGCTCCAACAAGATCCTCAAAAGACGTTTTACTTTCTTGCTTAGGAGTGAAGCCAGGAGGATTCAACACATTCTTATTATTAGCATAGGAAAAATTCTCATGATTTCTATTGCTAGGGTGATAATGTGTAGGTGTAGAATTATTATTGTACCCCCTAGAGTTAAAATTAGATACATACTGAACCTGCTCGAGATTTTCCTCCTGAGTCTGGGATGCGAGGGCAGCTGCAGACTCAATCGATTGAGCATTTCCTGAACCTGAGAATTTTAAAAATGCATTAGCCAAAGAAGACATCTGGGCCTGAAGTGCACTTACGTTGTCAATCTCGAACACTCCAGCAGCAATCTTTTTGGGTCCCGACCGCTCCGATGGCCACTGATAGCTATTGGTGGCCATATCCTCTAACAAAGTCCTAGCACTCTCAACAGTTTTGGACAACAGAGTCCCACCTGCTGCTGCATCAACAATAGTTTTTGTACTAGGAGTTAAGCCATTATAAAATAATTGAACCTGAAGCCAGTCGGGGTATCCATGCTGAGGGCACTTCCTCAGCAACTCTTTAAATCGCTCCCAAGCCTCGAACAGCTGCTCATCAAACTGCTGCTGGAACGTCCCAATTTCGGTCCTCAGCTTGACCGTCTTAGCAGGAGGGAAGAACTTCTTTAAGAACGCCTGGACCAAAGCATCCCAAGTGGTGATGCTCCCAGGTGGGATAGATTGTAACCAGTCCCTTGCTTTATCCTGCAAAGAAAAAGGAAATAAACGTAAGCGAATGGCATCTTCAGAAACACCATTTAATTTTACCGTCCCACAGATGTCTAGGAAGGATTTCAGATGGGAATTTGGATCCTCCATGGGCGATCCTCTGTAAGCACAATCTCGAGCCATTTGAATGAGACCTGTTTTCAACTCAAAATTATTAGCATTAATCGGGGCATAGACAATCCCTGATTGTTGCTCCTGAAAGACCGGCTGAAAATAGTCCCTGATGGGCTTAGGCTCCTCAGCATTAGGATTGGCTATTTGGATATTTTCTTGATTTTCCCTTCGAAGTCTATTGTATGTTCTCTCGATCTCTGGGTCAAAGGGAACTATGGCCAACTCTCTAACCCTTCGCATGCACAATCCAACCTCACCTAAAAAGGAAAAATAGAAGAAAAGGAAAGTAAACAAATAAGGAAATAATCTAAGACAAGGAAAAGCTAAATCTAAAATAGGAAAGAAAAATAATCTACAAAAGGAAAAGATAAACAAATAAGGAATCTACAATCAAATATGGCAAAAACAAATAAGGAAACTAGCAAATAAGGAAAATAATCTAGAAAAGGAAAATAAACCAAAAAGAAAAATCTATCTATGGAAAATCCAAACAAATATGGAAAAATCTAAATATGGAAAAAGAAAATAAAGGAAAAAAATGCAATCTACCTAAAAACAAAAATAATAAAAATAACAAAAAATAGAATACACCCTAAACTAAGACCGGACAATTTTTCTACGATATTAAAATTGACTAAATATGCCAATCCCCGGCAACGGCGCCAAAAACTTGATGCGCAAATTGCTTACCGCAAGTGTACGGGTCAAGTTATAATATAGTGAATATAAATTCGAATGTCATCCTCTGGATTGGTGTCTCGTCAATTTTAATTATCGAAAATACTTTTGACCAATTTTATTTAGGGAATCGAATTGAATGAGAATATAATTGATTCAAACACAAAACTAAAGCAAAAAGTGACAATCTAATGGGAAGAATTGGTCTTAGGGATTTGATTTCACCAATTGGAGTTATGGATTAATAAACGGATCAACACATACTATGATTCATAAATCTTGGCAACTAAAATCACACATATCTCTCCCGAGCATACATGATTCTCCCATATGTAATTGAACCCGATATCCCTATCTAAATCCAATAAACATACAAGGCAATAAGGCTAACCTTTATAACAATTTCTAGAATTAACCTTAATCTCCCGATTTTTAGCTAAATTCTAGTTATGC
The DNA here is from genome assembly GCA_017139565.1 of Luffa aegyptiaca. Classification (NCBI taxonomy): domain Eukaryota; kingdom Viridiplantae; phylum Streptophyta; class Magnoliopsida; order Cucurbitales; family Cucurbitaceae; genus Luffa; species Luffa aegyptiaca. Next base: position 28,851,646 of record CM029403.1, read on the forward strand.
ATATTGATTTCTAATTTAAATCCTCTCTCCCGAGTTAGATTCAAGCATAAACATCAATCAATTTATGGCCGGTAAATTGAAAGCATTAAAGACACACATATGCATAAATGACATCAATAGCATAAAAACCGTAAATCAATCCATAACGTGCCCAACGGCTACATCAATCCCTAAGAATTAAAGCCTAGCTACTCATACACAACGTTACAATATAGCCATAGTCTAAAACAACCATAAAAACTAACTAAAGTGAGGGAAAGAGGAATTAAACTCGTTGTAGGCCAAGACCGAACGTCCCCGTCACGATCCCCACGAACAATGGGTTGATTTCCAACTTGCTCCCTTTGCTTCAGCTCCAAAATGCTCTGTTTTTCCTCTGTTGTCGGCTCCAAAAAGTCCCAAAACGAAGTCCCCTAAAACCTAGCCGAAATTTCCTTATATTCTGATTTTTTCGTCGTAGCGTCGAGACGCTATGGACAGCGTCGCGACGCTGTCGCGATACCGCGAATCTGGAAATTTTTCCTAGAGCGTCGCGACGCTGGTCCTAGCGTCGTGATGCTATGAAGTTTTTTTTTTTTTTTTTTTTTTTTTTTTTTTTTTTTTTAAATCAACTGGGCTGAATTTGACTTCTTCCAACTTTATCCTTTTTCGATCTTTTAGCCCTTTTTCATGTCCCGAACACCCAATTGACTCTAAAATCACGTTTTAGCTCCAATCAACAATTTCCTACAAAATAAACATTAAGTGCAATAAAATGGCCAATAAATCATAAAAGACTAGCTAAATTGATTAGGGAAAACTAGCTAGCTATGCTCGCTATCAAACCACTGGAAGAACTTGGCGAAAGTCACCACCAAACACAAAAACCTTTTTGCCAAATGGTTCTAAACTATCCATTATATCTCTAAATGTTCTATCAACTGTTTCAAGTACAAACCTCTTTGCCATTGGTGTTTCATCCCATATAATAATCCTTGCCCTTCTTAGCAATTCAGCCTTACTACTTTGTTTGGATATGACACACATAGATGACTCTGTTGTTTGCAATGGTATGTTGAATCGTGAATGTGCTGTTCGACCTCCTGACATTATTGTAGCAGCAACACCTGATGTTGTAGTTGCTAATGCAATCATTCCCTTTGCTCTTGTTGTTACTAGTAATGCACGATATAAAAATGTTTTTTTTAGTCCCTCCTGGACCATCAACAAAGAACACACCAGGTTTTTTGCTTGTCACTCTCCCCATTATTTGATCATATGCAACTTTTTGTTCTGAGTTCAATTTTGAAATTGATCTTCTAAAGTAGTGTTTTCCAATTTCCTGTAGTCTTCTGACATTGTTTCAAAGTACAAGTCCCATAGCTTTCTTATATCTGTCGGTTCACAATGGGCCAATAATGTTGCAAAAAGTTGTTTGAATGCTTTTGGCATTTGAAATGTGGATGCTTCGTCCAAACATTCTATGATGCTATTATCTGATTCAAGCAATCCTCGTTTTTGTGCTGTTGCTTTAAAAGATGAATATAGTGTTCCATCCACTATTAACAAATCATCATATGATGTTGGTCCTTTGACATGATTTAATAAGATGCAAGGAAGTTTATGTACAAAGATTTTCCAGAGCATTATGTTTGGAATAAGCAGTCAAAATGTTGGGAAATTTTCTTTATTTGGTAATTCGACACTCACATATTTGTCATAGTCATCTGCATTTGTGATCTTATAGCCTCGATTTAAAATAATAAGCATATGTGCATGTGGTAGTCCCCTCTTTTGAAATTCAATAACATACACACATAAGTTGCAACCTTACCAAATATTTCTTTTTTAAATATCTGGTCTTTAAGATCTTCTAGTTTGCGCTGCGAAATATTCTAGAAGTCAAATCTGATCTATCGTGAGGACGTTGACCATGTTTTAATTCATCCTTAATCTCTTTCCACTCAGAGTTGCATGTCATAATTATGAATAAATCTGGCTTTCCAAATCTTTGCACCAATTCCATAACATCTAAATAACGAAACCGCATATCTGTTGAACCTCCAATGAAAGAAGCTGGGAGTACAATTCTATTACCAATTTTATTGCCTCTCATTTCCCGAATGTTCACACTATCAACTATTCCTAGATATAACTCAGCTCTAATTAGAGAGATTGTTGTGTTTGATGGAAATCAAGTCTTGTTGTTTCAAGCTTTATGTACATGTCTACAACATATTGTTGTAATAATCTTCCAGCAAAAAGAACTATTGATTTTGTAGATGGTCTTATTTGTAGTTTGTAACAATAATACTCCAATACATTTCCAAAATCGTGGCCAGAAATACCTATAGTTTAAAATAATTTTGTGTAAGATAATATACTTATCCAAATAAAGTTATGAATGGAAAATGTATTGAGGACTGAAGTGAAAGATTTACCTTGATGTTCCGCTTGAAGCATTTCATCAATTGAATCATATAAGTGTGGATTCCTTCTTGGATACTTATAACTAATGCTTGAGTTTCCAATATCATTTCCAATTTCTTTATTTTTTATATCCTGATGCCATCCAAATTCTTCCATGGGAAATAGTAAAGGATATTGCAAACAATCATAACAACTAAAGTAGTGTTTCACCATTTGCTTATTTCCTGAATGAGCATGTACAATAATGTCTCTCTCAAATGGACTATTACTATCGTTTCCTTCAATCCATATTGCACAACTTGATCTGCTGTAAGTGTATTATGTTGGGTTTTATGTCCTAAAACTCGTGGATAATAAATGTAACAAAATTAATTATAAATCAATAAAGCGTTATTGAGGTTATTCAATAAATGATTATTGAATAGTTGTTTAAATTCTGCATTATTTAACCTAAATCCAATAAACTAGAACCCATAACTATATAATTAACACTTGAACTTTATGTGTAGACATAAAAGTGGGTCGAGTTAAAGTTATAGCCAAAACGGTCTATAGTATAGGGATAGAGGTTGGGTGCCTTATCCTGAGGACACTATGAGACGCGACCCACTTTGTATTTAATACAAACGATGTGATCCTGAATCGTTCATGTAAAGACATGCGAGTGGGGGCATCCTGTGCAATGAGTTTGCATAAGACCAGGATCGAGAAATAAGTCACTTTCCTTTATAACGCCGTTTACTGTGAAACTGACTATTTCAAGCGATGATCTAGGTAACTCGATCTTAATCCTGAGCTAACTATGAACTCTTGTTTATTCGGGATTATCCTTTGATTTTCATGGGTGAGAGTAGCTCAACATCACCGACTCAATAAGCCTACCATTTTGGGGATAAGACCGGGTAGATAGCTGGGGACATAGTCTTACAAGATGGAATTCACTCCTACCCGCCTGTAGGGATAGTAGAGGTTGTTCCCTTAAGTGCTGACTTCGGGTCTTGAACAAAGGCGCGCCATCCTCTCCTGGCATGAGAGGATTTTCTGTTTAATGGTTGGATCGTAAACAAATTGTTCAGTATAGGATCAGTGGAACTTAAGGAACAAGATGTAACTTCAGGGGTAAAACGGACATTTGACCTGCTGTAGTTACGAACAACCTGTGAAGGGTCGACTTACTGATTATGGTTGTATCGGATGGACAGAAATATATCTACAGTGAGAGGAGTGCAACTACGGGTTATAGTGGAGTGTCCCGTTAGTTAACGAATGTTGGTTAACTAGGTTAATGAGTTTAATCGGTTAATCTCGGATCGTTGGAGCGCATGATCTGTAGGTCCATTAGGCCCCCCTGCTAGCTCATACGAAATAAACCTTAGAACAATAGTAATGAAAGAGTTTGAAACGTTCAAATTCGTTATAGGGAATTAACGTTAAATATAGGGTAAAATACCTTTTTGGTCCCTCATGTTTCAGGTTCGTTTCCACTAGGTCCCTAGGTTTCAAAATCGAACAATCAAGTCCCTACTATTTCAGAAATGCTTCTATTAAGTCCCTCCACCGTTAATTTTTTTTACGGTGCTGACGTGGAAGTTAAAAATAATAAAATAATATATTTTTTAAATTAAAATAATAATAAATTCAAATTAAATAAAAAATAATGTTAAAAAAATCTCTACTCTCTCTCCCCTCTTTCTCCCCCACCCCCGTGACCTTCCTCTCTCCCACTCACCTTCTCTCTTCTTCTTCCCACCCTTCGTCGGAGCCTCCTCACGCCGCCGTTGGAGTTTCTCCTGCCGCCGGAGCCTCTCCCCGAATACCTCTCTCTCTCCTCCTTCGAAACCCCAACACCCCTTTCTCTCTTCTTCTTCCAAAGCTAACAACCTCTCTCTCGTCTTCTTCCAAACTTCAAAATCCACCCCCACCTCAAAATGAAGAAATCTCTACTCTCTCACTTTCTCTTTTTTTTCCTTCCCCCAAATGAAATAAAGGCAATGGGAATGTAATCGGAGCTAAATCGAAGGAACCTGGCAGCAATTTAGGGAAACGAGAAGACGACCGCTCACTCTCTGAGAAGATGCGTGTTCGACCTCGAATCCGAGAGCCTGTAGCGGAACGTCCAGAGCTGGTGGCTTCGACGATGGCGTCGGCGGCGACGGAGGAGGATTCTCTGTAGACATTTCGGTAGTGAATCGGAGAATTAGAGGATGAGATCTTGGATTCCGGTAGGCGTCGGTTAGATTTGCATTGAGCGAAAGGAAGAAATCTGGGTTGAATGAATCGGTTGTTAAATGGAAACGGGAAAGGAATGGGGGAGAGAGAGAGAGAGGGGTATTCGGGGAGAGACTCCGGCAGCGGGAGGACGCTCCGGCGAAGGGTGTGGGAAGAAGAAGAGAGAAGGTGAGGGGGAGAGAGGAAGGTCACGGGGGTGGGGGAGAAAGAGGAGAGAGAGAGTAGATTTTTTTTAATTTTTTTAATTTAATTTTAATTTATTATTATTTTAATTTAAAAAAAATATATTATTTTATTATTTTTAACTGCCACGTCAGCACCGTTAAAAAAATTAACGGTGGAGGGACTTAATAGAAGCATTTTTGATATAGTAGGGACTTGATTGTTCGATTTTGAAACTTAGGGACCTATTGGAAACCAACCTGAAACACGAGGGACCAAAAAGGTATTTTACCCTTAAATATATATGCGATATAATAACATGTAAGAGTTTAATTATGTATTAAACTATAGGGAGAGTTGGAAATATTTAAATATGATTTAAATATTAAAAAAACATGTGTATTCAATACATATTTCGATTTGAATTTGAATAATGATTCATATTCGTCGGTTTTGAGAGAAGTTGGGATTGGCGGGATTATGGCAATTGTTTAATTTAGTTTTTGATATTAAATTAAATAATTATAATTAATTATTCAAATTAATTTTATTTAAAATTAATTGTTTATTTAAATTAACTTTAATTGAGATTGAATTAAAATGAAATAAAGCATGAAATTTTGATTTCATGCAAAATTTCATGAAAAGCCACATTGTCCATTGATGAATGAAATCCCACCATCTTATGTTCCTTTATATATAAGCTTGATTTTTTCTTAATTCATAGAGGCTGATGCTTGGCTGAACTTGACATGCAAAAAAAGGTTGATCTCAAGCTTTTCATTTTTCTCTAAAAAACCATGGATGAATATAACTCAAAACCCACAACATTTGCTCCCAAATTTCATCACAATAAGGCTCCCACAAGCTCGTTTTAAGGTCGGAGTGTTGAGTTTTATGCCCTAAAACTCGTAGATAGTGAATGTAAACAAATTATATACTTGTTTCAATAAAGTGTTATTGAGATTCTACAATAAAGTGTTATTGTTAAATATTGCACAATTTGACCCACATCCAATAAACTAAAATCCAAGGTTGTTTGTATGTAACTTGAACTAGTATGTGGGGACATATAGGATGTTCAAGTAACAACCTAAAAGGTCTATAGTACAAGGATAAGGTTGGGTACCTTATCCTGGTAACACTATGTGATACGGCCCGCTTTGTATTTGATACAGACGTATTGATCCAAAGCGTCCATGTAGTAGACATGCCAGTGGGGTATCCTATGCAATGAGTTTGCATAAGACCGGACCATGAAATAGTAAACCACTAGATATAATACCGTTAACTAGTTAGGTTACTATTTCAATAGGATGACCTAGGTAACTCAGTCTTAATCCTGAGTGTGTCATGAACTCCTTCTCATGAGGGATTGTCCTTTGATTAGCATGAGTGAGAGTTACCAATACGCCGACTCAATATGCCTTCCTTTTTGGGGACAAGACCGAGTGGGAGGCTGGGGATATGACAACACAAGAAAAAATTCACTCATTCCCACTTCTATGAGAAGTATGTGAGTGTTCTCTTAAGTGGTGACTTCGAGACTTGAACAAAGGGATCCCACCCTCTTACAAGCCCGAGAAGGACTAAGTTAATTGGTTGGACCATAAATAGGTTGTTCATTAGAGGAGCACTGGTACTTAAGGAGACAGATGTAACACAAGGGTAAAACGGTAATTTGACCCAGCTGTGATTACGGAAACTCGTGAAGGATTGACTTACCGGTATAGGTCTATATCCGTTGACACAGAAATGTTCTACAGTGAGAAGAGTTACGTTCAGCTGTGGGTCTTTAGTGGAATGACCCACAGTTAATGATTATTGGTTAACCTGATTAATGAGTTTAATCAGTTAACCTCATATCATTGGAGCTTCTGATTTGTAGGTCCATTAGGTCCCCCTACTAGCTTGTAGAGAGTAATTAGGATCAATTATATCTTGAGAGATACAAATTTGAATAGTTCAAATTCATATTGGGAATTAGGTTAATTGTATGAGATACAAATTTGTTGGGTTTAATGTCCTATAAACTCGTAGTTTTGTAAATCATTAAACATATTCTATTTCCAATAAAGACGTTATTGAGGTTATTCAGTAAAAGATGTTATTGAATATGTAAGTTGCAAAACTAAGATCCTTGGCTATAACATGATATTCGAACTATATGTAGAGACATATCATAGGATCAAGTTCAAAGTTTATAGCCAAAACAGTCTATAGTATAAAGATAGGGTTGGGTGCCTTATCCTGGGGACACTATGGACGCAACCCACTTTGTATTAAGTACAAACGATGAGATCCTAAATCATTCATGTGGAGACATGCGAGTGGGGGCGTCCTATGCAATGAGTTTGCAAAAGACTTGACCACGAAATAAGTCACTTTCTCTTTATAACGCAGTTTACTATAGAAACTAACCATTTCACATGATGACCTAGGTAACTCGATCTTAATCCTGAGCTAACTATGAACTCCTGTTTATACGAGATTATCCTTTGATCTGCATGGGTGAGAGTGGCCAGACATCACCGACTCAACAAGCCTACCATTTTGGGGATAAGATTGGATAGATAGCTAGGGACATAGTCTCGCAAGACGGAATTCACTCCTACCCATTTTAGGGATAGTAGATAGGTTGTTCCCTTAAGTACTAACTCCAGGACTTGAAGAAGGGGCCCCACCATCTCCTTGGCCTGAGAGGGACTCAGGTTTGATGGTTGGACCACAAACCGATTGTTCATTAGAGGATTAGTAGAACTTAAGGAACAAGAAATACTATAGGGGTAAAACGGACATTTGACCCAACTATAACTACGAACAACCTGTGAAGGATCGACTTACTGAACATGGTTATATCAAGTGGACGAAAATATATCTATGGTGAGGGGAGTGCAGCTACTGGGCTATAGTGGAGTATCCTGGTAGTTAACGAATGTTGGTTAGCTTGGTTAATGAGTTTAGTCTGTTAGCCTCGAATCGTTGGAGCCCTGATCTATAGCTCCATTAGGTCCCCCTGCTAGCTCATATCGGAATAAAACCTAGAACATCTAGATAGGAAACTTTGAATCGTTCAAATTCGGGAAAGGGTATTATTGTCAGTTGTGTTTGACACAATAATTTAATTATGAATTAAATTATTAAATGAGAGATAAAGTATTTAAAAATGTTTTAAATACTATATGCATAAATAAGGATTCATGTATAATAGATTGCACAAGATTAGAATGATTAATTTGATTAATCATGTGTAATTAATTGGAAAAACTTCAAATTAATTACCAATATTAATTTCAATTTGGAATTGAAATTAAAATAAAAAGTGCAAGCTTAAAATCTGATTTTGGATCAAAGATAGTGAATTTTGTTGGAATCCCACTTTTGCATGGTGATTCAAAGTGGAAAGACAACTCATCCCTACACTCTTGCATGTAATGTTACATGAACACCTAGAATCCACTATTGCTTGACTTCCCACCATGTGTCTTGCATCTTGAGGCTTCTTGATGCATGGATTCACTCTATAAGTAGAGAATGAATCAGATTGAGAGAAAACACAACAATTACCATACTGTTATGCTGCTGAATTTGTGCTTCAAAATCTCTCATTTCATATATCTCTCTAGAGCTTGATCCTTCAAGCATTCCCTTCCCATTCCCTATCTCTATAGACTCCCACAAGTCATTCTTGGCCCGAAGAATAGCGGGGAAGACACTAACGGTTGTCCAGAGTTGATTGGAGAAGAAAAAGATTACAAGGAGGTCCATCCATTTGAGCTACAAAAAGGTTGATCTCTCTATACTCTCTGTTTCTGGTTGTTTAGAACATGCATGCTTTAGGAGTAAAATTGACGTTGTTAAGTGCGTTCGATCTTCAATTGCTTCCACATGTGTTATATGAACACCTTCAGAATTAATATAATGTATAGTGATATATTAAAATATAAAGTCTATTTTGAGATTAAACTTTATTATATTGAGAGAATGATATATTTGAAAGAGTTCAAATATATGGCTAATTAAATATATGATATTTAATTAGAAGAAGAATTAATTATGAATTAACTAATTATTCAATTTAGTTTAAATTAAATGAGATTTAATTAAACTATAGTCTATGAGGGAATTATTAGAATGTGATTCTAATGTGTAATTAATTAAATATGGATGATATTTAATTATAAAATTAATTAATTATTAGAATTAATTAATTGATTAGTTTAATTGAATTAATTAAACGTGATTTAATTAAGTTTAATTAAAACTATATATTATGTGAGGGAATTACATTTAAATAAGATTTAAATGTGCATGAGATTAATTAATTAACCTTTAATTAATTAATTGATTTTGATCTAACGGTCAAGATTGTTTCCTAACCTCACATTAGGGTTTCCTCACTTATAAAAGGAAAAGTTATGAGAATCCTAACCCTAAGGTCTCATTCTAGCCTCCCTCTCATATTCTCTTAACTCAAGAACACAGAGAGAATTTTTCTATCTAGAGTTTTCTCATTCAAGATTAGGTAGTCCCACTACTACGTTCCTAATCTCAGAGTCATAGCGAGGAAGATCAATTGGTGGTGTCCCAATTGTTGACGCTTGGTCCTTATGAAATCAAGAAAGGCGTTCTTGATGTTTCAAAGACGACAACGACAGTATGTTTGCTTCTCTCTATTAGATTTAGTTCTAATAATTTTTGTATGCTTAGCCTTAAGTTTCTATAGAATATATGTTATGTAAACTTTTGCCAATGTAATGGTATTTTAGATAAAAACAATTAACTACGAATCGGTCACAATTCGCTTTCGCTAACGGAATTAGGGAATTCCAATTCTTCACGGAAAATAGCAGGGAAGATCTTGGTGGTTGTCTACAACTTGTTCGTGTGAAGAATCCTCCATGGAAATGCTTGAATTTGTACTTACAAGGTTAATATTCTTGTACTCTGTTTTCGGGCTTAAAATGAGCATGCTTTGTATGGAGAAATGATGAAATTAAACGTCCAAGATCCGTAATCGCTTCCTCTAGAGTGATATACACTCCTTCAATTGGTTAGAGTGTGGTTTAGGCGTTTAGGGTTTAGGGTTTAGGGTTTGCATTAATTCCATGTTTGGTGGGTGAGACAAGCACTACAACAATTTTGGGCTTAAATGTCAGTTTAGCACTGTTATTAAACCCCTATGATAACAGATCTGGATCCGTTGTTGTTCTAGGTGTGATTGAACCCCTATGATAACGGATTACAACAATGACAGTTCCAAACCGTCATCAAACGCCTCCGTGATCATACATGTATAATGACAGATTACAATAATGACAGTTTATAACCGTGGTTGTTCTGGGTGTGATTGAACCCGTATGATGACGGATTACAACGACGACAGTTTAAAATCGATATCTTTGTCGACCCCTATGATGATAGTCATCAACAATGACAGTTTACAATCGACATATATGACTACATTAATGACGATTTTAAAATGAGATCTTTCAGTCAACACGTTCGATTACGGTATAATGATGGTTGATATGGAGCAGAAATGTCGCTATTTTAGTCCCAATTTATTAGGCTTTTTAGTGTTTTAATTGTGTTTTTATTGAATATATTGAATATATTTTGTTAATTGGTCTTTAGGAGCAAAATTATGGATTTTGGAGAAAAAGTGCCCAAAAAGAAGTCATTTAAGCCCAAAATCTATGCATGGGTCAAGAGGGAAGCCATGAAGGTCAACCATGAAGATGAGACCCAAATTCAAGCCCAAAACCGTAGCTGAAAGTTCTGGAATTCGCCTAGCGTCGAGACGCTGTAGGGACAGCGTCGCGACGCTGAGCCAATAGCGTCATGACGCTACCCCATTTCCGAGCCTATAAATAGCGCCCCTTGGATCCAATTTCAAGGATCAATCATCATTTCTTCCATTCTTTCCTTGCTCCCTTTGGCTCCTTTGGAGCCTCTCTCAAGGCTTTTTAGCCTTTTTGAGAGTTCTTTAGTGGGAAAACTTTGGGGGGAATTTTGGGAGCATTCTAGGAGGCTCAAGGGAAGCTCGGAGGGACTCCAAGTGTCAGCGAAGGGGTCTTCGATGGTCAATTCCTTTCCTTTTATTGTGCTCTTAATTATGTTTTTCATTGTAAATTTTGTAGATATTTTAGCTATGTATAGCTAAACCCCAATTTGGGGTCTTGAAATGAAATTATAGTTCAAATGTTGTTATAATTGTCTATCTCTTGTCCTTTTTCCTAATTATTTGTATGGATGTGCTTAATGTTGTATGCAATCTGGCCAATTGTGTATTGATCTGATTCTTAATGGAGACTCGACGGAGAGAAGTTAGGATAGATCATAATCCATGCAACTAGTTTAATTGTCCGTCGTGACAACTGGATTAGTTGGTTAAACTTAGATTCCTAAAATGAATCAGAGCGTAATAATTAATGAATTTTAATAGCGCTAAGGACACTTAGGTTGTTAAAATGAATTAATTACAATTAGGGGAGACCAACACGAGAACCTATGTGATTAACGGAGATTCTAGGATTATAATTAGTTGGGCAACGAGATAGGATAATTATAATAAATGTTTAGCTAATAATTGATTTTCCTTCCCATTAAAAACTCTTTCTCCATACTTTATTTTCCTTGATTGATCAAATTAATTTCCTTAATTGCTTTGATTTTTAAATTCTCTTTAATTGCATGTTTTGGTCCCTAGATATTATTTCTCCCAAGTATTTTTAGTGTTCAAAAGAATTTTTGCTTGCTTAAATTTCGCTTCGCCTCCCTGTGGATTCGATACTCGGAATTCTTCTGTTTTACTATTACTTGTGACGACTCGGGCGCTTGCGGATAATTGCCCAACAATGGTATGTTACGATGACGTTTTATAATAGTGTGATAAGATGAAAGTTATAAACTGTCATCTTTCCATACCACCTGCAACATATTTATTAGCATAATTCAAATCTACATCCTGAATACCTATTGCAATGCAAAATATTTCCATTGATCCAATCTACAGATATTTAAAACCAACATTTGAGAATATTATTTCATTCAATCCAAACACAACAATTGAGAAAACATCAAATAATTTATTTCATTCGATCGAAAAAAATCCAAACGTCACAATACAATATCCAAACCACTAAATTGTTCTAAACTATAAGGGTCCCTGCACCGTAGTGTGAAAGCTAGTACCATTAGATATCAAAATGCAAGTTTGGGGGAGTAGCAAAAGAAAAAGAAAAGAAAAAGAAAAATCATTTGTGAGTTTCGCTCCCCCATGAAAAAGAAAAGGATGACAAGCACCCTAGTTTCTTTTTTTTGCATGATAGAAGGACTCCGACGTATTAGGGGCTCTTAGCCAGTGTAGGGGGAAAACAAATGGAGAAAGCCATAAGACTAATCTAGGTTAGTAAAAGAATCAATAGATAAGTCTTGAGCATGCTATTCATTAATCTTAAGTTCAAACTAGTTTAAGATTTCTTCAAGAGTATGTGGTGCTTGCTTATTCCACTTGCATGTTTTCCATTCAATCCTAAGAATTCCAAAATCATTGAGGGTTGAGCGATTCTATTTCATGCATCTTAGAATTTATTTTGCTCGGGACTAGCAAAAGCTTAAGTTTGGGGGTGTGATAGCGAGCAAGAATGTCGCTATTTTAGTCTCAATTTATTAAGCTTTTTGGTGCTTTAAACGTGTTTTTTATGAATATACTTAATGAATTTTGTTATTTGGTCCTTAGGAGCAAAGATGGTGATTTTGGGAGAAAAAGTACCAAAATTGAAGTAATTATAGCCCAAATCAAAGCTTGAAGCAATTGGAGGCCCAAAGAAGTCAACCATAAAGAAATGACCAAAAGAAATGAAGAAGAAGGCCCAAAAATCAGCCCAAAAGGAAGCTGAAAAATCTGGAAATTTGGGGCAGCGTCGAGACGCTAAGGAAGGCAGCGTCGCGACGCTACCCTTTCGTGTTGCCCAAGCCGCGTGCGCAGCAGCGTCGCGACGCTGAGCAAGGCAGCGTCGCGACGCTACCCCTATTCCAGGCCTATAAAAAGGCACCCTTGGGTGCCTTATCATTCATCAATCAATTCATTCTTCAATCCATTCTTTCCTTCCTTTGGCTCCTTTGGAGCCTCTCTCAAGGCTTTCTAGCCTTTTTGAGAGAATTCTTTAGTGGGAAATATTTTGGGGAATTTTGGGAGCATCTTCGGAAGCTCAAAGGAGTGTTCGGCGGAGCTCTGAGCGCCAAGCGAAGGGGTTTTTCGACGGTCAATTCCTTTCCTTTTATGCTCTTAAATTATGCTTTCTATTGTAAATGTTGTGGATATTTTAGCTATGTATAGCTAAACCCCAATTTGGGGTCTTGGAATGAAATTATAGTTGAAACGTTGTTATAATTACCTGTCTCTTGCCCTTTTTCCTAATTATTTGTATGGATGTGCTTAATGCTTTATTCAATCTGGCCAATTGTGTAATGATTCGATTCTTAATGGAAACTCGACGGAGAGAAGTTAGGATAGATCATAATCCATGCAACTAGTTTAATTGCCCGTCGTGACACCGGGATTAGTTGATTAAACTTAGATTCCTAAAATGAATCAGAGCGTAATAATTAATGATTTTTAATGGCGCTAAGGACACTTAGGTTGTTAAAATGAATTAATTACAATTAGGGGAAACCGACAGGAGAACCTATGTGATTAACGGAGATTCTAGGAGTATAATTAGTTGGGCAATGAGATAGGATAATTATAACAATTGTTTAGCTCATAATTGATTTTCAAGACCCCTCTTCCCATTAAAAGAAATCTCTTTCTCCATATTTTTTTTATTTGATTGATCAAATTATTTTCCTGCTTTAAATCTTAAATTTTTCTTATTTGCATGAGCTGCTCCCTAAATATTATTTTGCCTAAGTACTTTTAGTGCTCAAGAGATTCTATTTTTGCTTAATTTTCGCTTCGCTTCCCTGTGGATTCGATACTCGGTATTACTACCGTTTCATATTACTTGTGCGACCCGTGCACTTTGCGGTAATCAATGATCATAGATGATACGGAAGGAGTTAAACGAAAGTCAGATTGGCGGGCAGAGGAAATCGATAGTAAAAGGCGGGCGATAGAACAACAATGCTTCGTTAAAGACGAAGGGATATTGGCAGAAGCTGTGGAGCAGCCCTGCTGGACACCATGAAAATATTATGTTGGAACGTTCGAGGTTTGGGGAATCCTTGTTCGTTTCGAGCGCTTCGGCATGAAGTTAGAAGCATTAATCCTCAAATAGTCTTTTTAATTGAAACCAAAAGCAATAACAACATGATGGAAAGGATGAAACCGAGCTTAAACATGACAGGGAGCTGCTGTGTGCCCAGTGAAGGTAGGAAATGAGGCTTGATGCTACTGTGGGGCGAGGAGGAGATTGTTCAGATAAGATCTTCCTCTGAAGGCTATATAGACGCAACCATCAAGAATGAGGAAGGGTGGTGGAGATTTACCGGGTTTTATGGTAATCCGAAAACTCATAAAAGGAAATTTTCGTGGGATTTATTGGATAGGTTGGGGCAATCCGCAAATCTTCTGTGGCTTATAGGTGGAGATTTCAATGAGATTCTAGCTGCGAATGAGAAGCAGGGGGGCTGAAAGAAACCAAGGTCAAATGGACATATTTAGAGTGGTTATCGGCTCGTGTGGGCTCAGTGATCTGGGTTATAAGGGATGCAAATTCACGTGGAAAAAATCAGGGAAGAACTCCAACAACATCCGTGAAAGGCTAGATAGATATTTAGCCAACAAGAAGTTTCTGGAAAAATTCAACAACATTGAAATGGTCCATAGAAATAGACACCATTCTGACCATGCTCCCATAGTGGCTTCTTTTAATTCGAATTTGGGTTGTAGGTTGGCAGAAGACCCAAAATTGCCCATTAGATTTGAAGAAAGATGGGAGGATTTGGAAGATTGCAGGCATATAGTTAAAGACCACTGGGAAGAAAACCCCAGCTCAAGTTTGTCGGCTCATAGCAACAAAATAGCTAAATGTCTGGGGAAACTTAAACAGAGGGATAAAAGGAACCTAAAAGGCTCCATAAAAGCAACTATCTCTAAAAAAGAAGTGGAGATTATAACGATAGAGCAGTCTAATGATCCCCTCAAAGAGTTGCAAATCAGGAAGCTTGAGGTTGAGCTGGAGAGTCTGTTAGAGGAGGAGGAAAAACATTGGAAGATCAGATCAGGAGAGGACTGGCTCAAGTGGGGAGACAAAAATACGAAATGGTTCCATGCTAAAGCTAGTTCCAAAAGAAAGAGGAATCACATGAAGGGTTTATTCGACGTCAACGAGTTATGGGTTGACAACAATAAGGATATGGAAGAAGTGACTACAAAATATTTCAGTGACTTGTTCAACACGTTAGATCCTAAAAAAGAAGCAATGGAGAAAATTATAAATGGCTTTTCCAAAAAAATCTCGGAGGAGCAAATTAGAAGTTTGGATATGCCTTTCTCAAAAGAAGAGGTCGAAGCTGCATTAAAGAACATGAACCCTACTAAAGCCTCAGGTTCTGATGGGGCTCATGCGCTTTTCTATCAAAAGTATTGGGACATTGTCAGTAAAGATGTTACAAAAATATGCTTAGAAGTTTTTAATGAAGGTTTGGACATTGGTCCTTTAAATAAAACCTTCATAACGCTCATTCCCAAATCGCATCAGCTAAGGAAGTTAGAGGAGTTCCGGCCTATCAGCTTATGCAGTTCTGTGTATAAAATCATAGCGAAAGTGTTAACCAACAAGCTCAATAAGGTCCTAAACTCAATTATATCTCTGACTTAATCAACTTTTGTTCCAGGGAGGTTAATCACAGACAATGTTGTTGTGGGGTTCGAATGCATCCATGCTCTTAACAGTAAAAGGAAAGGAAAAAATGGTTTAGCGACACTTAAGCTAGACATGAGCAAGGCGTACGACAAAGTTGAATGGCAGTATCTCAGACTCGTGTTAGATGGGATGGGGTTCCCGACCAGATGGGTTAAGAGAATTATGAATTGCGTGGAATCTGTCAGATATTCGATTCTCATCAACGGGAGTTCGGGCAAGGAGTTTAAGCCAAATAGAGGTCTCAGACAAGGAGACCCTCTATCGCCAAATCTCTTTCTTTTATGCGCTCAAGGTCTATCGACACTTCTTAACAGGGAAGAACCTCTCTCTAAAATTTATGGTATTCAAATTAACAAACATTGCCCCATTATAACTCATCTCTTTTTTGCAGACGACAACTTAATTTTCTTCAAAGCTTCGAAGGAGGAAGCAAGTAGCATAAAAGAGATCCTAGATGTGTACGAGTGATAACTCTCCAAAAGGGAGTTATTTAGGCCTTATTTCTATAGTGATTTGTGTGTCATTTGTGCCAAATAGGTGTATTATTAGATGAATGTTATATGTTTTACCCTATTTAGAAGAATAGATGCTTTGGAAGTTCTTTTGCAGAGAAAATAATGTTGAGCGACTTGAGGGAGCAAATTCCATGATCCAGCAAAACACAGAGCAAAACTGACCATGTGAGCTGCACGTGATTCATTAATGAGGTGGTGTTTTCTTAAGCAATCTCGGATCAAAGAAGCTTGGAGAGTCTTCCACTGTAATCTTTGACCTAATTAGGGTTGACTCCACTCTATAAAAGGAAGTCGCCGTCTCAAGTCAAAGAATGGGAGGAGGAAAATCCATTCTTTCCATTCTTGGAGCCGAATAAAGGAGGAACAATTGGAGACTCAAGAAGACCATCAACTACAGATTTCTTCAAGGGAATTTATTATTTCTTGTAAAAGTTTGTAGTTATGGATGCACGTGAACAAATTGTAGCGTGTGTTGCTTTTCATTCCATGAACTGAATTTACTTTAGGTGTTGGTTAGGATTATGTAATTGTTGTACTTCGTAATCTAGCAATTGATATTGATTTTGAGCATCTTGATTACTTGTTGTGTTTATTCTTATTTCATGCCCGCCTGGCCAGCCGATGTGAATACCTTCTCTTAGTTTCAGGGATGATTTAAGGGATGTGTGGCATGTAATCACACTAGACCATTATGTGTTGGTGGACGTCAGTGATTGAGTTAGGGATAGCCAGTTGCCTAGTGCTCGATCGGTAGAGCTTCATTGGAGTTGAAACATATTCCAAAAGATTCAGAGTTTCGGGAGGATCCTGCTGATAAGACTGCGAGAGTTTGCCTTATCAATACAATTGCTAGAGCATCTTTTTAACAATTATAGAAATCTTAACCAACGTCGTTTTCCAATCTGTCTGCTTTAGCCATTTACATTTTTCTCTGTTATTTCTTTTGCTTCAGCATTATTTCAAAATCCAACCATTTTAACAACCTTGAAATCACTAAAAGGTTACATAAGATAGGTAGAGTGAAGGCTATTCAAAACCTCGTGGATACGATAAATTACTTATCACTTGCTGCAGACTATGTGCAAGGCAACAAGTCTTTGGCGCCGTTGCCGGGGACTTGAATAAGTTTTTATCTGATCTGTTTTGGTGGGTGTCTCTCCACCTGTGGAGGGGGAAGCCCAGATTGATAGGGATCTTTCAATCCCTTCTTGGTTCTCTTTAATTCTTAAGGAGGAGTTAGGTGTATCTGCCTCTTTTTCAGTTAATGCATTATCTCCGTTTCAAAAAAAAAAAGTTGTATGGAATGGTTGCTGAAGTTGGATAAATTTGGTTTTGGCATCAAATTTCTCTTTCAATTGTTGATGAAAATTGTAATTGCCTACATGTATATGGGCTTTAATGTTTTGGGTAGAGTCTGTATAAATTTGAGAGTCAATAGAGTACGAAATAGGCTGTAATCGATCGAAGAAGAAGAATTATGCAAGCTGCCGAAGAACAGGGGATGAAGAACTAATGCTTTCTATATGCACAGCGTCAAGACGTTGTTCTTCAGTGTCTCGACGCTGATGCGTTTTCAAACCAAATTCCAGAGCTTGGTTTTCTGTCAAGCGATGGTCCAACCCTCCAACAGTTTGGTTCGAGCAGTTCAAGATGGTTGAATTAGACTGGTTCAGCTTCATACTGCAATAATTGGTCCTGTTCAGCCACTTTGAGTTCGTTCAACCATCTTTTTGAGGCAGTTCGAGCCGGTTCGAAGAGTTCGGGAGCGGTTAAAAGCCTTATTTGAATTATTATTGTAATAGTTTAGATAGTTTAGTTTTTGGATGCCAAAACCTGTCCACTTTAGTGTGTTTTAATTTATTATGCATTTGTGAATGTATGTTTAAATTAAATATAAATTAGATATGCTTATAGTATGTCATATAGATTTAAAGTCCCACCGTAGGATAGCATGTTTCATGCATTAGTAATGTATTATAAGAGTTATAATAAAAAGGATGCATGAGTTAGGGTTTCGTGATAGATGCATGTTGAATGTTTTAATTTTTCGTTAAAGTATGTTTAATTTAAGCGTTATGCTAATAATCGAAAACGAACAAACATGCAACATGAAACCACCTTAGCGTTATATAAGTGTTATATAGATGTATGTTATAGGTTTTCTATGTTATATAAATGTTATAAAACGAGATAGACGCTAAAACCTATAACAAAGATAAATGCATGCACACTTAGGGTTAACAAAATTCAATCTCGAACAATTCACATAGAATAGGTCAATATCTTGTAAAGCTAAGGTTACAAGAGAACTCACCCGACGCGATATTGTCTAAGGCTAGAGGTATTTAAGCTGACGGTTTACGGAACACCTTCTACTTGGGCATCAAGCCGGTACTTGAGTTATGTTAACCCATTTTTATGAGATTGCATGAGCGATGTAAGGTTTAATCTATTTATCACCTAGACATCGTAGCGTAATTTTTATGCCTTGGGAAATTACCTAGACATAGGTTATTTCAAAAGGTTTATGCTTTGCAATGGTGTCTGTATAATTAGAATTTTATTGTTATATGCTTTCATCATCTTTAGAAGCATGTTATAGGACTAATTCATTAAAATTTATAATAGTTATAAGGGTTAAATGAATAGAAACCGTCAATCCTATAACAAAGAATTGCATGCTAACATAGGATCTTAGGAAAATGAGTTAATTTTAAAATAGTTTAAAATCAATTAGACCTAAGATCACCATTTCTAATAGGATTAGAATAATGTCTTACTTAATTAGTATTTTAATAGATTTAAAATATGGTTAAGTAGGACGATAAGACCTTCGTTATAAGGGAACTCTCCCAGTAATCCGGTACCTGAGTTGAATTAACACGATCTTATTAGCATGCAATTTCACTAGGAAATTAAAAGAGTTTAATGCACATAGACATTAAAGTAAAGACCTTATTTTTAATGTTATAAAAGGCATAGACTTAGATAGATTTATTTAGCCAGAATTTACCTAAGTAAATTAAAACCCTAGAATATAATAGGATACTTCAGTGGGAGGAAAAGTAATAAAAACGAAATATTTTAAAATCAAGTTTTACTCTCACGTCCCCCTGTGTTCACACCGTGAAATACATGCTCGGCTTCGTGTCGCCTTGGAAGCGGCCTCCCTAAGAAAAGTATTAAGCATGGATCAATACCAAGGTGAATGGGGTAAGTGTTCATAGTAAGTGGGAGAAGGACGCGTGACAACGTATCCTACGGTCTCCACCCCTAGGTTGCACCGTGAGATTCCTATGATCCGCCTGCGTGTCGCTCTGGAAGCGACCTCCCCTATGGAGGGCCTGATCATAGGATTCAGAACACCACAAACTCCAGGAATGGATAAGATCACTTAGGGTAATCACCAATAGTTGTCTTTCCTATCGGTAGCCTGTTGGTGCGTCTCTCTGGGATCTGAAAGTGGGAGGGTTACACTTACGGGGACGAGTTAAATTGTTAACGAAATCCTTGACTAAATAAACGATAGCTAATAACTAAAAGAATATGAGATGTTCTAGTTTTAGAAATTGGCTGAGATAAGTCTCAATTTAGTGCAGAAGTAGCTGATCACCCTACGGTGGCTGTCATTCTAAACCTCTGAAGTATCGTTGCAAAAGAATTATGATTCATAGGGTGCTTAATTACTTTTGCTAAATTTGATTGGATTATTCTTGTAATGGGTTATGTACAAAAAAACTAGTTTACATTCATTTGTTATTTCAACGTGTATAGTTCTATAAGTGCCTCATCTATATGCCAAATTGATTATTAGTATAAAACATATGAAAACAAACTTACACGTTGAACTCGTAGTAAGCGATTTCGAAACAATCTTAAACTGAGGAACATCCTCAGACTCATGTATCTACTGTTGGGTTTTATGCCCTAAAACTCGTAGATAGTAAATGTAACTTTTTACCGAAAATTAATAAAATAGTTTATTTTGTTTGTATTTAGTAGATCTTGTCTTATTTGTTGGGTTTTATGCCTTAAACTCGTAGATAGTAAATGTACATTTGACCGAACATTAATAAAAGTAATGTATTATCCAATGTTTGTATTATATCTTGTCTTATTAACCCTAATCCAATAAACTAAACATCCAAGGCTAATAGAATGAGGCTTGAACTAGTATGTAGGGACATACGGGGATCAACGTTCAAGTTTTAGCCTAAAGGGTCTGTAGTATAGGGATAAGGTTGGGTACCTTATCCTGGTGACACTATGGATACGGCCCGCTTTGTATATTGATACAAACGTAATGATCCAACGCGTTCGTGTAGTTGACATGCGAGTGGGGGTATCCTGTGCAATGAGTTTGCACAAAGACCGGACCGCGAAATAGTTAACCACTAACTGTAACACCGTTAGTTAGCTTGGTTTCTATTTCACTAGGATGACCTAGGCAACTTGGCCTTAATCCTGAGTGGATTATGGACTCCTGTCCATGAGGGATTGTCCTTTGATTTGTACGGGTGAGAGTGGCCTGTTCGCCGACTCAATAAGCCTACCATTTTGGGGACAAGACCGAGTGGGGAGCTGGGAACGTAGTCTTACAAGATGGAATTCACTCCGTCCCGATATTAGGGTAAGTAGAGGTGTGTTCCCTTAAGTGGTGTCTCCGGGTCTTGAACAAAGGGCCCTACCCTCTTTATGGCACGAGAGGGATTTCTGTTTGTTGGTTGGACCTCAAACAGGTTGTTCATTAGAGGAGCACTGGTACTTAAGGACCAAGAGGTAGCCCATGGGTAAAACGGTAATTTGACCTAGCTGGGATACGAACACACGTGAAGGGCTAACTTACTGTTGACGGTCGATATCCGTGGACACAGAAACATATCTGCAGTGAGAAGAGTGCAGCTGTGGTTCTTTAGTGGAGTGAACCACAGTTAACGAATATTGATTAACTTGGTTAATGAGTTTAGCCAATTAATCTCATATCGTTGGAGCTTTTGATCTGTAGGTCCATTAGGTCCCATCGGTAGCTCACTAAGGGCGTTGAGGTAAATTTCTATGGGATAATTAAATATTCGAATGAGTTCGAATATTACACCATAATATGAATTTGATTCATATTAAAACTATAGGTTATAATTAATGTACATTAGATGTATATTAAGTCCATAGTTTATTTGAGAGAGGAATATAATTAAATATGTGATATTTAATTATGAAGAATTAATTGTAGAATTAATTGTTTGTTGTTTTAATTTAGTATAATTAAATTTGATTTAATTAAACTGCATTAAAACTATAGGTTATGTGGTTCATTTTATGTAAAATTGTTTTATATAAAGTGATTAAATTAAATGTTAATTTAAATTCAATTAATAATTTAATTATTAATTTATTTAATTGGTTATCAGTTATTAAAACTGATGGATGCCCACTAACCTATAATGCTGCGTGGTTGAGAGAGATTTTAGGGGTCTTTGCGTGAGTCGTTAGACTGTTAAGGGTGGGATTACAGAATCGATCGAATAATCTCTCATTCATTCACGCAGAAGACGTCTCCTCTCGGTTAGAATTTTTGTGTGCAAATTCTCTCTAGAGTACAGAAAAAAAAAATCCCTATTGAAGTTTCCTTGTTCCCACAAGCAACAGCGCAAAACTCCTTGTGAGAATACTGGTGAAATTTGGTGGTAGTGTCCTCCAAAATCAGCGAAATCAAGGCTGATTCGTTGCTGTTTTTCTGCGAATTCGTGAGGGAAAAGGCGGTTTTTATCAAGAACACTTCAAGGGTAAGGATTCTTGAACCCAAGGATCATTAGGATCCTAATCTAGATTAGATCTAGAGCTATTGTAATTATTTTATGGTTTTAAGCATGTTTTATATCAGTATTACAGCATGTTAAATTTATTTTCTGCTGTAAATTCGTTTTGCCGTCGTATTGGTATCCCAATCAGCTTTTTTATTCGAAAAAAGTCTCTGACGTCTTCCGCTGCCTAGGGTTGTTTATCCCTGCAATTGGTATCAGAGCCCTATCGAATTTAAAAACGTTGTTTTGAGATTTGCGATTGGCTTTGTTCGGTGGGATTATTTTGCATTATGAATGTGGTTTGCGATAAACTGTTTTGATTTAATTTGGCCTTAGAATTTATGATTTTTGATGCGATCAAATTGTAAAGGCCCCTGTGTTTTTGGGCATAAAATCATAAATATCGAGTCTGTATAGTCCGGGTCTAGTCTAGGCTTGAAAATCGATGAAGATCGTGGAAGAAATCGATGAATTTCGTGAAGAACAGCCGCGTTTCTGCCTAGAAAACAGCTCCAGACGCAACAGCGTCGGGGCGCTAGGTGTTGTGCGTCTCGACGCTGTCGCGATTTCACGCTACGGATCGTTGAAATTGCGCCAGCGTCGGGACGCTATCGCTATAGCGTCTCGACGCTGTCACGATTTCGTGCGGCGCCAGATTTCCGTAATGAGGTACGGGGTGCCCTAATTGGCCGGTCCGGTTCGTGTATTTTGGGTTAGCTGGGACCGATTTGGTCCGGTTTAACCCGGTTTGGGCGCGGTTCGAGTTTTTTCAAGCCCGGTTCGAAGTAGTTCGGGTCGGTTCAAGACTTGTAGACCGGATTTGGAGCTGCAGATTTTTGTAATAGGATAGATTTATTGCTTTATTAGTGTAATTTTGCATTAATCTAAATGCTTTATTAGTAGTTCGGGTCGGTTTATTCGCTATTTAAATGCTTTATGGATGTCATTTAAATTTTAATCCCACCTTAGGATATAAAGCATGCTCATGCATTATGTATGTTATAATATGATTATAATATTTGGATGATAATGCATGGATTTTCATGATTTATTTAATATATAGTTGAGTTATATTAAATTCATGAAAATGTAAATGTATGATGCATGCAATTACATAGGTTAATATAAGAGTTATATTGAAATGAATTGTTTGCAGCATGCTACTTTGATTTACCATTTTTGGCAATAATTAATTGTTAATTTATTAAAAATGGAAATCAAGTTGCATTGAGCATGATACATCCATAGGTTAATATAAGAGTTATATTAATTATCATGCAATGCATAGTTGAATAGTTTAAATTTGATTAATTAGAATATGATTGTTAATTGATTTAAACTATAGTATGCATGATTATAGGGCTAATCATTAAAATTTTGAAATAGTTTAAAATTTGTGATTAGAAACCGTCAATCTATAATCAAGATATGCATGCTCACTTAGGATCTTAGGTTAAAATTGAATTAATTTTAATGAGTTAAAATTAATTAGACCTAAGATCATTTTCTAATAGGATTAGAAATTCTTACTTAGTTTTAAAATAGTTTTAATGAACTAAGTAGGACAAACATTCCTAAGATTATAAGGGAACTCTACCAGTGAAGTTCTGTCTAAGGATTGGGGGTATTTAACTTGACGGTATACGGAACACCTCCTACTTGGGAACTGATCTGGATCACCGGAGTTGAATTAATCTCAGGTTAATGTTAGAATAATGTCGCTAGGTAAATTAAATTTGTTTAATACACCTAGACATTAGGTCTTATTATAATAGTTATAATAGGACTAGACTTAGATAAATGACTTAGCCGGATTTATCTAGGCCTAATCAAACCCTAAAATACCCAATAGGTTACTTTAGTGGGAGGAAAATTACAAAACTTGATTTAAATCGAGTTTTGCTCCTGCGTCCCTATATAGTTCACACCGTGAGATCCATGCTCGGCTTCGTGTTGTCGTAGAGCGGCCTCCCTTCGGAAAGTGTTTGCATGGGTCAATACCAAGGTGAATGGGGAAAGTGACTATAGTAAGTGGGAGCGGGACGCGTGTCAACGTATCCTTCGGTCTCCACCCCTAGGTCACACCGTGAGAGTCCTATGATCCGCCTGCGTGTTGCCCTGGAGCAACCATCCCTTCGGAGGGCCTGATCATAGGATTCAGAACACCGTGAACTCCTGAATAGGATAGGATCGCTTAGGCTAATTACCAACAGTTGTCTTTCCTAACGGTAGCCTGTTGGTCCGTGCCTCTGAGATCTGAAAGTGGGAGGGTAACACTTACGGGGAGGAGTTAATTTGTTAACAAATCCTTGACCGAACAACGGTGGTTAATATCTAATGGAATATGAGTTATTCTGGTATTAGAAATTGACTGAGAAGAGTCTCATTTTAGAGGAGGAACAACTGATCACCCTTTGGTGGCTGTTCTTCTAAACCTCTAAAGCATCGTTGCGAAACACAATCATAGTTTTATTAGGGTTCTTTGATTGTTTGTTTGCAAAATTGATTGGATGTTTGCAATTGTTTGTATTGCTTGTGTGATGGGTTAAGGCAAAGATAACTAATACGGTCACTTGTTTGTTTTTTCAGCAATGTCTTCCTCTATAATTTCCTTGCTTAAAAACGAACAACTTACTGGCGAAAACTTTCCACAATGGAAATCGAACTTAAATACCATACTCGTGGTTGAGGATTTAAGGTTCGTCTTAACGGAGGAGTGTCCTCCCGTTCCCCCTCGCACTGCCACTCAGGCAGTAAAAGACGCCTATGAACGCTGGACTAAGGCCAATGAAAAGGTCAAAGTCTACATACTGGTCAGCTTATGTGAAGTATTGGCCAAGCGTTATGAAAACGTGGAAACTGCCAGGGAGATTATGAATTCCCTGCAGGAGATGTTTGGACTCCCGTCCTACCAGCTCCACCACGACGCCTTGAAGAATGTCTTCAATGCCAAGATGCAGGAAGGTCAATCTGTTCGGGAACACGTCCTGGACATGATTAACCAATTCAATATAGCTGAGGCAAATGGCGGGGTTGTCTGCGAGCGTAGTCAGGTTGCGTTCATCCTTCACTCGCTCCCGGCGAGTTATCTGTCTTTCAGGACGAACGCGAGCATGAATAAGATTCAGTTCAACCTGACTACCCTCCTCTCGGAGTTACAGATTTATGAGTCCTTGCAGAAGAGCAAGGGCAAAAGTGTGGTGAAAGGAGAGGCCAATGTGGCCCATTCCAAAAAGAAGTTCCTGAAGGGTTCATCCTCAGGGACTAAATCTGTACCCCAGGCTTCTT
Source organism: Luffa aegyptiaca (assembly GCA_017139565.1). Lineage (NCBI taxonomy): Eukaryota > Viridiplantae > Streptophyta > Magnoliopsida > Cucurbitales > Cucurbitaceae > Luffa > Luffa aegyptiaca. The sequence continues at coordinate 28,876,924 of CM029403.1, forward strand.
CATCGAAGAAAATACAAAAGAGGAAGGGAGACAAGGGGAAGGCTCCTGCACAGGCTGTGCAAGAGAAGGGAAAGGCCAAGGTCGTGGCCGACAAAGGCAGGTGCTTCCACTGCAACGCAGATGGTCATTGGAAGCGGAACTGTCCCCGTTACCTTGCTGAAAAGAGAAGAGAAAAAGAAGGTAAATTCGATTTACTTGTATTAGAGACGTGTCTCGTAGAACATGATGAGTTTGCCTGGATACTGGATTCGGGGGCCACTAATCATGTTTGCTCTTCTTTTCAGGGAAATAATTTCCAGCAGCTGGCAGACGGTGAAATGACGCTCAAGGTTGGAACAGGAGACGTCGTTTCAGCTCGTGCAGTGGGAGCTGCAAAATTATTCTTTCAAAATAAGTTTTTAATTTTAGAGAACTTGTTTTTGGTTCCTCGAATTAAAAGGAACCTTATTTCAGTTTCTGCTTTGTTAGAACAAGAATACTCTGTTTCCTTTCAGCTTAATGAAGCAATTATTTCAAGGAATGGTATTTATATTTGTTCTGCTCAGCGTGAGAATAATTTATTTGTGTTAAGACCAACTGATGCTAAGGCTATTTTAAGTCATGAAATGTTTAAAACAGCCGAAACGCAAAATAAAAGGCAAAAGATTTCTCCTTTAAGTAACAACACGTATCTTTGGCACCTTCGTCTTGGTCATATTAACATCGATCGGATCGATCGTTTGGTTAAAAATGGACTTCTAACTGATGTGGAAGATACATCTTTACCACCCTGTGAATCGTGTCTCAAGGGTAAAATGACCAAGAGGCCTTTTACTGGAAAAGGTTATAGGGCCAAAGAACCACTTGAACTGATACATTCAGATCTTTGTGGTCCAATGAATGTAAAGGCTCGAGGTGGTTATGAATATTTCATCTCTTTCATAGATGATTATTCTCGATACGGTTACTTATACCTGATGGAACATAAGTCTGAGGCTCTTGAAAAGTTCAAAGAGTTTAAGGCTGAGGTAGAAAACCTATTGGGTAAGACAATTAAAACGCTTCGATCAGATCGAGGTGAAGAGTATTTGGATCAACGATTTCAGGACTATATGATAGAACATGGAATCCAATCCCAACTCTCGGCACCTGGTACACCTCAGCAGAATGGTGTATCAGAAAGGAGAAACAGAACCTTGTTAGACATGGTTCGATCTATGATGAGCTATGCTCAGTTGCCTAGCTCGTTTTGGGGGTATGCAGTAGCGACTGCAGTACACATTCTTAACAACGTTCCCTCAAAGAGTGTTTCTGAAACTCCTTTTGAGTTATGGAAGGGGCGTAAACCTAGTTTGCGTTACTTCCGTATCTGGGGTTGTCCTGCACATGTGTTAGTGACTAATCCTAAGAAATTGGAACCACGTACGAGAATGTGCCAATTTGTTGGATACCCGAAAGAAACGAGAGGTGGTCTTTTCTACGACCCTCAAGATAATAAAGTATTTGTATCGACAAATGCAACTTTCTTGGAGGAAGACCACATTCGAGATCATAAACCACGAAGTAAGTTAGTATTAGGAGAAGCTACAGTAGGATCAACAAGAGTTGTTGATGAATCTGGTCCTTCAACAAGAGTTGTTGGAGAATCCAGTTCCTCTCGTCAATCTAGTCCTCCTCACGTAGTGGGAGAGCTTCGACGCAGTGGGAGGATTGTGATACAACCTAACCGCTACTTGGGTTTAACTGAAACACAAGTAGTCATACCTAATGACGGCGTAGAAGATCCATTGTCTTATCGTCAGGCAATGAATGACGTAGATAAGGACGAGTGGGTCAAAGCTATGGACCTTGAGATGGAGTCTATGTACTTCAATCAAGTTTGGGAACTTATAGATCCACCTGAAGGGGTTAGACCCATTGGGTGTAAATGGATCTATAAGAGGAAAAGAGATGTCGTTGGGAAAGTACAGACTTTCAAAGCGAGACTTGTAGCAAAGGGTTATACCCAACGAGAAGGAGTGGACTATGAAGAAACTTTTTCTCCAGTTGCTATGCTTAAGTCCATAAGAATTCTCTTATCCATTGTCACGTTTTATAAGAACAAAACGCTAGCTCTGTCTCAAGCAACGTATATCGACAAGATGTTGACCCGATATTCGATGCAGAACTCCAAGAAGGGCTTATTGCCTTTCAGGCATGGGGTTCACTTGTCTAAGGAACAGTCTCCTAAGACACCTCAAGAGGTTGAGGATATGAGACGGATTCCCTACGCCTCTGCAGTGGGTAGCTTAATGTATGTTATGCTATGCACGAGGCCTGACATCTGTTATGCTGTAGGGATTGTCAGCAGATATCAGTCAAATCCAGGGTTAGACCACTGGACCGCCGTTAAAGGAATCCTCAAGTATCTTAGGAGAACGAGGGACTACATGTTGGTGTTTGGGGCTAAAGAGTTAGTTCTCACTGGATACACCGACTCTGACTTCCAAACTGACAAGGATTCTAGGAAATCCACGTCAGGGTCAGTTTTCACCCTTAACGGGGGAGCTGTTGTTTGGAGAAGTATAAAGCAAGGATGCATAGCAGACTCCACGATGGAGGCTGAGTATGTAGCTGCTTGTGAAGCAGCTAAGGAAGCTGTTTGGCTAAGGAAGTTCTTGACAGATTTGGAAGTTGTTCCGAATATGAACTTGCCCATTACGTTATACTGTGACAACAGTGGGGCTGTAGCCAATTCAAAAGAACCTCGCAGCCACAAACGAGGTAAACACATAGAGAGGAAGTATCATCTGATTCGAGAGATTGTGCAAAGAGGAGATGTGGTCGTGACCAAGATCGCTTCCGAGCACAACATTGCTGATCCGTTTACGAAGGCCCTCTCGGCTAAAGTGTTTGAGGGTCATCTAGAAAGTCTAGGTCTGCGAGACATGTATATAGCGTAATCTAGGGCAAGTGGGAGATGTGTAATGGGTGTAAGGATGCCCTAGTTTATTGTATTTTGTATATTTACTTTTCATGTAATGTACAACATACATGTACCATTTCTAGCTTTGGATTATATTGTATATACTTTCCCTGTAACTTGAGTTTTAGTTCAAGTGGGAGTTTGTTGGGTTTTATGCCCTAAAACTCGTAGATAGTAAATGTACATTTGACCGAACATTAATAAAAGTAATGTATTATCCAATGTTTGTATTATATCTTGTCTTATTAACCCTAATCCAATAAAGTAAACATCCAAGGCTAATAGAATGAGGCTTGAACTAGTGTGTAGGGACATACGGGGATCAATGTTCAAGTTTTAGCCTAAAGGGTCTGTAGTATAGGGATAAGGCTGGGTACCTTATCCTGGTGACACTATGGATACGGCCCGCTTTGTATATTGATACAAACGTAATGATCCAACGCGTTCGTGTAGTTGACATGCGAGTGGGGGTATCCTGTGCAATGAGTTTGCACAAAGACCGGACCGCGAAATAGTTAACCACTAACTGTAACACCGTTAGTTAGCTTGGTTTCTATTTCACTAGGATGACCTAGGCAACTTGGCCTTAATCCTGAGTGGATTATGGACTCCTGTCCATGAGGGATTGTCCTTTGATTTGTACGGGTGAGAGTGGCCTGTTCGCCGACTCAATAAGCCTACCATTTTGGGGACAAGACCGAGTGGGGAGTTGGGAACGTAGTCTTACAAGATGGAATTCACTCCGTCCCGATATTAGGGTAAGTAGAGGTGTGTTCCCTTAAGTGGTGTCTCCGGGTCTTGAACAAAGGGCCCTACCCTCTTTATGGCACGAGAGGGATTTCTGTTTGTTGGTTGGACCTCAAACAGGTTGTTCATTAGAGGAGCACTGGTACTTAAGGACCAAGAGGTAGCCCAGGGGTAAAACGGTAATTTGACCTAGCTGGGATACGAACACACGTGAAGGGCTAACTTGCTGTTGACGGTCGATATCCGTGGACACAGAAACATATCTGCAGTGAGAAGAGTGCAGCTGTGGTTCTTTAGTGGAGTGAACCACAGTTAACGAATATTGATTAACTTGGTTAATGAGTTTAGCCAATTAATCTCATATCGTTGGAGCTTTTGATCTGTATGTCCATTAGGTCCCACCGGTAGCTCACTAAGGGCGTTGAGGTAAATTTCTATGGGATAATTAAATATTCGAATGAGTTCGAATATTACACCATAATATGAATTTGATTCATATTAAAACTATAGGTTATAATTAATGTACATTAGATGTATATTAAGACCATAGTTTATTTGAGAGAGGAATATAATTAAATATGTGATATTTAATTATGAAGAATTAATTGTAGAATTAATTGTTTGTTGTTTTAGTTTAGTATAATTAAATTTGATTTAATTAAACTGCATTAAAACTATAGGTTATGTGGTTCATTTTATGTAAAATTGTTTTATATAAAGTGATTAAATTAAATGTTAATTTAAATTCAATTAAATTAATTAATAATTTAATTATTAATTTATTTAATTGGTTATCAGTTATTAAAACTGATGGATGGCCACTAACCTATAATGTTGCGTGCTTGAGAGAGATTTTAGGGGTCTTTGCGTGAGTCGTTAGACTGTTAAGGCTGGGATTACAGAATCGATCGAATAATCTCTCATTCATTCACGCAGAAGACGTCTCCTCTCGGTTAGAATTTTTGTGTGCAAATTCTCTCTAGAGTACAGAAAAAAAAAATCCCTATTGAAGTTTCCTTGTTCCCACAAGCAACAGCGCAAAACTCCTTGTGAGAATACTGGTGAAATTTGGTGGTAGTGTCCTCCAAAATCAGCGAAATCAAGGCTGATTCGTTGCTGTTTTTCTGCGAATTCGTGAGGGAAAAGGCGGTTTTTATCAAGAACACTTCAAGGGTAAGGATTCTTGAACCCAAGGATCATTAGAATCCTAATCTAGATTAGATCTAGAGCTATTGTAATTATTTTATGGTTTTAAGCATGTTTTATATCAGTATTACAGCATGTTAAATTTATTTTCTGCTGTAAATTCGTTTTGCCGTCGTATTGGTATCCCAATCGGCGTTTTTATTCGAAAAAAGTCTCTGACGTCTTCCGCTGCCTAGGGTTGTTTATCCCTGCATTATTAACCCTAATCCAATAAACTAAACATCCTAGGCCGATAGTATGAGGCTTGAACTAATATGTAGGGACATACGAGGATCAATGTTCAAGATTCAGCCTAAAGGGTCTATAGTATAGGGATAAGGCTGGGTACCTTATCCTGGTGACACTATGGATACGGCCCACTTTGTATTATGATACAAAAGCTATGATCCAACGCGTCCATGTAGTTGACATGCGAGTGGGGGTATCCTATGCAATGAGTTTGCATAAGACCGGACCGGGAAATAGTTAACCACTAACTGTAACACCGTTAGTTAGCTTGGTTTCTATTTCACTAGGATGACCTAGACAACTCAGTCTCAATACTGTGTGGATTACGGACTCCTGTTCACGAGGAGTTGTCCTTTGATTTGTATGGGTGAGAGTGGCCAGCACGTCGACTCAATAAGCCTACCATTTTGGGGACAATACCGAGTGGGGAGCTGGGAACATAATCACACAAGATGGAATTCACTCCTTCCCGATTCTAGGGTAAGTAGAGGTGTGTTCCCTTAAGTGGTGTTTCCGGGACTTGAACAATGATCCCAACCCTCTCTATGGCACGAGAGGGACTTCTGTTTATTGGTTGGACCTCAAACAGGTTGTTCATTAGAGGAGCACTGGGGACTTAAGGACAAAGATGTAAACCAGGGGTAAAACGGTAATTTGACCCAGCTGGGATACGAACACACGTGAAGGACTGACTAATAGTATTGGTCGATATCCGTGGACACAGAAATATTCTGCAGTGAGAAGAGTGCAGCTGAGGGTCTTTAGTGGAATGACCCACAGTTAACGAATGGATACTAACTTGGTTAATGAGTTTAAGCCGATTAGTCTCGTATCGTTGGAGCTTCTGATCTGTAGGTCCATTAAGTCCCACTGGTAGCTCGTAAAAAGACTTGAAGCAAACAAATATAAATTGTAAATTGAAAGTGTTCAATTTATTTGGGAATCATATAATGTATATTGATGCATTATAATATAAAATTTATGAAACTTTATAATATAATTTTTGAATTAATTTCAAAAATTAATTCTTGAGAGAAAATGTTTGAAAGAGTTCAAATAAATTTAATATGAATTGGATTCATATTAATTTTAATAAAATCCCTAAGTTTAAATATATGATATTTAATTGGGTAATTAATTAATCATGGAATTAATTAATTATTTATTAAAATTAGAGACCTTTTCCTATTAGGAAAGAAAATATTTGAAAGAGTTCAAATAAATTTAATATGAATTGGACTCATATTAATTTTAACTTTAATAAAATCCCTAAGATTAAATATGTGATATTTAATTGGGTAATTAATTAATTATGAAATTAATTAATTATTAAAATTAGATATTGTTCAGATAATAGATTTGAACTTATTCCTAGACCTTTTCCTATTAGGAAAATGTCTTGGCCTTTACCTATATATAGGACCCCTGGGGTGGGGTGAAAGGCATCCCATGGTCTCTCCTTCTCTCAGAGATTTCTCCCAAAAGACTCCCACAAGTCTCCTGCTTCAAGAAGTCTTAGAGATATACCGGTGTAGCCGATTGGTGGTGTTCGCACAAGAGGGTTGCTGCGTTTTCAATCTTATTGGCAAGAAAAGGCGAATTGATCAAGGCTTTCTACAAAAGTAAGTTTTCTATGAAATCCTTGATCACTAGGATCAATCTAGTTGATCTTTTAGCATGTTTATAGCCTATGTACAACCCTTTAAATAGAGATTTATTGCTGTAATATTTTGCAAATTGTATTGGTATTTCAATTAGAATCTAAGACTCTGACTAGGTTCGGTAATACTTTCCGCTGCGTGGGGCTTTTATCCCTTCATCTACTTCATCTCAAAAATGTTTGTAATGAATATTACATAGGAACATTGCCAAGCCAAAAGAAAGAACACCAAAAGACTCTAAATATGATTTATTCATCTTAAAAACGTGCTTAGTGGAGAATAATGATTCAACTTAGATCTTTGATTTATGTGGCACTAATCACGCATGTTCTTCCTTTCAAGGAATATGTTCCTAGCAACAACTGTGAGCTAGTAAGATGACTCTTAGAGTTGGAACATGAGAGTTCATCTCGGCTATGGCAATGGGAGACATAAAGTTATTCTTCTCCAAGGAACGTTACATATTATTTTCTTGAGTTTTAGTTCAAGTGGGAGTTTTTTGGGTTTCATGCCCTAAAACTCGTAGATAGTAAATGTAAAATTTGACCGAACATTAATAAAATGATGCATTGTTCATTTATCTTGTTTGTATTGAGTAATCTTGTCTTATTAACCCTAATCAAATAAATTAAACATCTTAGATTGTTAGTATGAGGCTTGAACTGGTATGTAGGGACATACGGGGATCAATGTTCAAGATACAGCCTAAAGGGTTTATAGTATAGGGATAAGGCTGGGTACCTTATCCTGGTGACACTATGGAAACGACCTGCTTTGTATTATGATACAAATGCAATGATCTAACGCGTTCATGTAGTGGACATGCGAGTGGGGGTATCTTGTGCAATGAGTTTGCATAAGACTGGACCGCGAAATAGTTAACCACTAGCTGTAACACCATTAGCTAGTTTGGTTTCTATTTCACTAGGATGACCTAGGCAACTTGGTCTCAATCCTGAGTGGGTTATGAACTCCTGTTCACGAGGGATCGTCCTTTGATTTGTACGGGTGAGAGTGGCCTATTCGCCGACTCAATAAGCCTACCATCTTGGAGACATGACCATTGCCTTCTAGAGTGGGGTAAAAATATAGCAAAAATAAGCTCTAGAATACTGTGCAAGCATACACAATCCGCAACAAGTGATAAGTAATTTATCGTATCCACGGGGTTGAATAGCTCTCACTTTACCTATCTTGTGTAACTCTTTAATGGGTTCAAGGGTTGTTAAATTGATTGAATTTGATAATAATGCTGAAGGAAAAGAAATGACAGAACAGAAAGTAAACGGATAAAGCAGACAGATTGGAAACAGACGTTGGTCAGGATTTTAGTAGTTGTGTTTAAAATTTTCTCTAGCAATATTATTGATTAGGCCAGTCTCTTGCAGTCTTATTAGCAGGATCCTCCTGGAACTCTGGATTTTTTGGAATGTGTTTCAACTCCAATGACGTGCTACCGATCAAGCACTAGGCAACTGGTTATCCCTAACTTAGTCACTGGCGTTCACCAACACATAATGGTCTAGTGTGATTAAATGCCACACACTTCTCAAATCATCCTTGAAACTGAGAAGTGATATTCATACCGGCTGGCCAGGCGGGCACAAAATAGAAATAAACACAACAAATAATCAAGATGCTTAAATCAACATATATTGCATAGAAATGAAGCACGACAACTACATAATTCCTAACCAACACCTAAGCAAATTTAGTTCATAAGGTTCATCACAACACACGCTACAATCTGAGTATGTGCATCCATAACTACAAGAAATTACAAGAAAAGATTAATTCCCTTGATTAGATCCATAGTTGATGGTCTTCTTGAAGTCTCCAATCTTTCCTCCTCTATTCGGCTTCCAAAGATGGAAATTGGAATCCATTTGACTTGAGACGACTCTTCCCTTTTATAGAATGAAGTCAAGCCCTAATTAGGTCAAATTGTACACGTGGAGGGCTCTCCAAACTTCCTAGATCCGAAATTATTTGAGTTAACGCCACCTCATAAAATGGATTACGAGCTGCTTACGTGGCAATTTTGCTCTCTGCTTTGATGGATCACATATTTTGCTCCCTCAAGTCGCTAAGCAATATTTTCTGCACAAAATAACTTCCAAAGCCTCCATTCTTCCAAATGAGTTAAAACATATAATATTCATCTAAAAGCAACCCTATTTAACACAAATGACACACAAAACACTAGAACTAAGGCCTAAATAACTACCTTTTGGGGAGTTATCAAAGACCGAGTGGGGAGCTGGGAACATAATAACACAAGATGGAATTCACTCCTTCCCGACTCTAGGGTAAGTAGAGGTGTGTTCCCTTAAGTGGTGTCTCCGGGTCTTGAACAATGGGCCCTGCCCTCTCTATGGCACGAGAGAGACTTCTGTTTGTAGGTTGGACCTCAAACAGGTTGTTCATTAGAGGAGCACTGGGACTTAAGGATCAAAAGGTAACCTAGGGGTAAAACGGTAATTTGACTAAGTTGGGGTACGAACACACGTGAAGGACTGACTTGCTGTTATTGGTCAATATCCGTGGACATATAAATATATCTGCAGTGAGAAGAGTACAACTGTGGTTCTTTAGTGGAGTGAACCACAGTTAACGAACATTGATTAACTTGGTTAATGAGTTTAGCCAATTAATCTCATATCGTTGGAGCTTCTGATCTGTAGGTCCATTAGGTCCCACCGGTAGCTCATTTAGGGCGTTGAGGTAAATTTCTAAAGGAGAATTGTATATTCAAAAGGGTTCGAATGTTAAGTTAAAATATGAATTTGGTTCATATTAAAACTATAGGTTAAAATTAATGCGCATTAGATGCACATTAATACTATAGGTTTTATGAGAGAGATTTAATTAAATATATGATATTTAATTATAACATTAATTAATTGTTGAATTAATTAATCATTTTTTTAGTTTAATTCAATTAAACTTGATTTAATTGAATTACATTAAAACTATAGGTTATGTGGGAATAATTATATAAATGGGATTTATATAAATGATAATTAAATTAATTGTTAATTTAATTATATAATTAATTATTGAGATTAATTAATTATTACTTTCTTATCAATTAATTTTAACTGATAAGAATTGGTAATCCCACTAACTTATTCTTCCTCCACGATAAGTGAGGGTTTCGAGGGAGGTTATTAATCATCCGTTATTCTATTCGATCTCTCAGACCATTGTTGAGACTACTTACGATTATCTCTCTCTCTCTCTCTCTCTGCATTCCAAGGTCACAGAGATCAAAATTCCCCAAAAATCTCTTAGTAATCCATAGCTCCCACAAGCAACCTCAAGCATTATTCCTGTGAGGATACTGGTGTAACCTTTGGGTGTTGTTCACGTTTTCGGGAGAATTTTCAGCGAAGGGATCGTTCTTGGTGGCTGTATTTTCTGCAAACTTTGGAGGAATAGGCGAAATTCGATCAAGACTTCTACGGTAGTAAGTGTTTTCTTGATCTTTTACCTCATAGGGTTTGCATCTAGATTAGATCTAGATTTATGATTAATTTGTGCTTGTTTTATAGCCTATGTACAGTAGTTTTAATTTGATTTTACTGCTGTGTTTTATTTTCCGTCGTATTGGTATTCCAATCGACGTTTAATTTGATTTGGTCCTCTGATCATTTCCGTTGCGCTAGGGCTTTTATCCCTACATATTTAATGTACATAGTTCCTAAGTCTAAAAGAAATTTAATTTCTCTATCTTGTTTGCTAGAACAAGGCTATTATGTTACTGTTGGGTTCCTAGAGTGAGTAAAAATAAGATGTAAATTGACTCTAGACTCTGTGCAAGTATACACAGTCCGCAGCAAGTAATAAGTATTATCAATCCAAGGCTTGAACTAGCTTCCACTTTATCTATTTTGTATAACTCTTTAATGGTTTCAAAGATGGTAAAAATGACTGGTTTTTATAAGAATAATGCTGAAGCAAAAGAAATGACAGAACAATAAGTAAACGGATAGACAGACAGATTAGAAACAGGCGTTGGTCAGGATTTAGTAGTTGTTTTAAAAGATGCTCTTGCAATATTATTGATCATGCAAAACTCTCGCAGTCTTATTAGCAGATTCCTCCCGGACCTCCGGATCTTTTGGAATGTGTTTCAACCCCAATGAAGTACTACCGATCAAGCACTAGGCAACTGGCTATCCCTAGCTCAGTCACTGGCGTTCACCAATACACAATGATCTAGTGTGATTAAATGCCACACACTCCCTAAATCATCCCTGAAACTAGAGAGAGGTATTCATACCGGCTGGCCAGGCGGACACAAAATGTAAATGAGCACAACAATTAATCAAGATGCATTAATCAATATTTATTACTAGAAATTAAGCACGACAATCACATTGTTTCCTAACAAACGCCTAAGCTACTTAGTTCAAAAAATGCATGGAAACGCACGTTACAATCTGAGTAAGCATATCCATAATCACAAGATAATAAAAGAAAATATTAATCTCCTCGATCAGCTTGCGAATGATGGTTTTCTTGATGGTCTCCAATCTCTCTCCTCTATTCGGCTCCCAAAAGTGGAAATGAGAGTGAACTCGTCCCCAAAAGTGGAATGAATTTTACTTGGGCGGCTATCTCCTTTTATAGAGTTGAGGAAAGCTTGAATTAGGTTGACCTAGACACGTGGATGGCTTTCCTTGCTCCTTTATCCCGAGATCAGCTTAACAGAATTCAGTTTGTTAAATTGGCTAACGAGCTGTGACGTGGCAGTTTTGCTCTCAGCTTTGCTGCAGCACAGAATTTGCTCCCTGAAGTCGACCAGCAACAGTTTCTGCACAAAATAATTTCCAAAGCTTCCATTCTTCCAAATGGGTTAAAACATATAATATCTCTCTAAAAGCAACCCTATTAAGCACAAAAGACACGCAAATCAATATAGAAATAAGGTCTAAATAACTCCCTTTTGGAGAGTTATCAGTTACCTTTTAATGTATGAACTGTTCATTTAAAAAAGGATGTCAATATTTGTTCTGCAAAATGAAGAATAACATATATGTTTTAAGACCGATAGAGTCTAGAACGATTTCTAAATCATGAGATGTTTAAAACCGCTAAGACTCAACCAAAAGGCAACATGTTTCCCAAAAGTACCTATCTTTTTCATTTGAGGTTATGTCATTATGATCTCAATAGGATTGGGGTGATTGGTCTAGAATGAACTTCTAAACAAGTTAGAAGACGACTCATTACCTCTTAGTAAGTCATGTCTTGAGAGCAAAATGACTAAATAACCTTTTACTAGAAAAGGTTATCGTGCAAAAGAGCCCTTCAAACTCATACATTTTAGATCTCTATGGTCCAATAATGTCAAAGCACTAGGAGGGTATGAATAATTCATTAGTTTTAATTGATGATTATTCAAAGTACACTATCTCTACCTAATACATCGTAACTTCGAAGCCTTAAAATGTTTAGAGATTATAAGGCTGAAGTTAAGAACAATTAGGTACGACGACAAACATACTTCGATTCGATCGTAGTAGAGAGAATAAGGACTCAAAATTCCATGACTATTTGATAGAACATGGAATTACGTCCTAAACTCTCAACGACCGATACGCCTCAGAAAATAAAGTATTAGAAAGGAGAAACAGAACCTTGTTAGACATGGTTTGTTACAAATGAGTTGTGCTTGGTTGCCTAACTCGTTTTAGGATTACTCAGTAAAGACTGTAGTTGGTATTCTGAATCTGGTTCCCTCAAAAAGTGTTTGTAAAACACTGTATGAGCTCCAGATAAGGCGTAAAGCGAATTTACGTCATTTCAGAGTTTTTGGGGACGTCTTGCATTCGTGCTAATAGACAAACCTGAATAAGTTGGAACCTCATTCTAGAATATGTCTATTTATAGGTTATCATAAGGAAACAAAAAGTGGATACTTCTTCAATCTAAAAGAAAAAAAAAGTATTTGGAGATCACAAACCACACAGTTAGATAGTAATAAGTAAGTTATCTAGTGAATCTACAAATGAATCAACAAGAGTTGTTCATGAGGCTGGTCCATTCAAACAAGAGTTGTTAATGGAGCTAGCACATCAAGTCAGTCATGTCCTTCTCAAGTGTTGAGAGAGCCTTGATGAAGTGGGAGGGTTGTTATTCAACCTGATGAATGCTATTTGGGTTTAATTGAAACTTCGGTTGTCATATCTGATGACGACATCAAGGATCCATTGACCTTTAAAACAGGCAATGGATGACGTGGATAGAGACAATTGAGTCAAAACTATGAACCTTGAAATAGAGTATGTGTACTTCAATTCAATCTAGTCTCCACCAGAATAGCTCATAGTCCAAGGTTAAGAGCAAGAAGCTTGCAAGCTTAAACGATCCATTTATGGATTGAACTAAGCGTCTAGATCTTGGAATATAAGGATTGATGCTGATCAAATCTTATGGTTTTGACCGAAATATTGATGAGCCTTGTGGTAACACAAAGATCATCAATAGTTCAGTAGCTTTCTTAGTACAGTATGTGAATGATATTCTTCTCATTGAGAATGATGTAGGTTATCCGACAGACACTAAGAAGTGGCTAGCGGCCCAATTCCATTTAAGGAGAGGCTTAGTTTGTTCTTAGAATCTAAATCGTTCGAAATCGCAAGAACAAAATGTTAGCCATGTCTCAAACATCTTATATTCACCAAATGTTGATTAGATACAAGATGCAGAATTCCGAGAAAGGTTCGTTGCCTTTCAGGCACAAAATTCAATTGTCTAAGGAACAGTATCCTAAGACTCCTCAAGAAATTGAGAACATGAAACAGATTTCCTATGACTTGCATAAAGCAGCCACAAATCTTGCATAGGGATTGTTAGTAAGATTACCAATTCAGTCCAGGGTAAGACCACTAGACTGCAGTGAAAATTTCCTGAAGTGACTTAGAAGCACGAGGGATTATAAGCTCGTGTATGGCATTAAGGATCTGATCCTTGCAGGAAACACACTGATTATGATTTGCACATTGATAAGGATTTGAGGAAATCCACATCGACATCAAGATTCACCTTTAACAAGGAGTTATAGTTTGGCGTAACACTAAGAAGACCATTGCTTGTGAAACAGTTTAGAAGTCTGTATGGCCAAGGAAGTTTTTGACAAATTTAAAGTTGTTCCAAATATGAACTTGCCAGCCACAAATGAGGCAAAAACATGGAGCGTAAATATTAACTCATTTGAGATATCGTGCTACGAAGAATCATGACTGTCATGAAGATAACTTCGAAGCACAACATTGCTGATCCATTTACGAAGGCCTTCACGGCTAAAGTATTCGAGGGACATCTAGATCGTTTAGGTCTACGGTTATGTACAAAGGATAATCTAGGGCAAGTGGGAGATATGTAATGGGTATACTGGATGCCCTAGTTTATTGTCTTTTACATGTATTTGTACTGTACGAATACAAACCCACTATGTTTTGGATCATTGTACGCCCCACTAGAGTTGTAGTCCAAGTGGGAGTTTGTTGGGTTTTATGTCCTAAAACTCATGGATAATAAATGTAACAAAGTTAATTATAAATCAGTAAAGCATTATTGAGGTTATTCAATAAATGATTATTGAATAGTTGTTTAAATTATGCATTATTTAACCTAAATTCAATAAACTAGAACCCATGGCTATATAACGAACACTTGAACTTTATGTGTAGACATGAAAGCGGATCAAGTTCAAGTTATAGCAAAAATGGTCTATAGTATAGGGATAGAGGTTGGGTGCCTTATCCTGGGGACACTATGAGACGTGGTCCACTTTGTATTTAATTCAAATGATGTGATCCTGAATCGTTCATGTAAAGACATGCGAGTGGGGGCGTCCTATGCAATGTGTTTGCATAAGACCAAGACCGAGAAATAAGTCACTTTCCTTTATAACGTTGTTTACTGTGAAACTGACTATTTCATGCGATGACCAAGGTAACTCGATCTTAATCCTGAGCTATGAACTCCTGTTTATTCGGGATTATCCTTTAATTTGCATGGGTGAGAATGGCTGAACATTGCCGACTCAATAAACATACCATTTTGGGGATAAGACCAGGTAGATAGCTGGGGACATAGTCTTGCAAGATGGAATTCACTCCTACCTGCCTGTAGGGATAATAGAGGTTGTTCCCTTAAGTGCTAACTTTGGGTCTTGAACAAAGGCGCGTCGCGTCCTCTCCTGGCACAAGAGGATTTTCTATTTAATGGTTGGACCATAAACAAATTGTTCACTATAGGATCAATGGAACTTAAGGAACAAGATGTAACTTCAGGGGTAAAACGGACATTTGACCTGCTGTAGTTATGAACAACCTGTGAAGGGTCGATTTACTGATTATGGTTGTATCGGGTGGACAGAAATATATCTACAGTGAGGGGAGTGCAGCTACAGGCTATAGTGGAGTGTCCCGTTAGTTAACGAATGTTGGTTAACTAGGTCAATGAGTTTAACCGGTTAATCTCATATCCTTGGAGCCCATGATCTGTAGGTCCATTAGGTCCCCCTGCTAGCTCTTACGGAATAAACCTTAGAACAATAGTGATGAAAGAGTTTGAAACCTTCAAATTCGTTATAGGGAATTAACGTTAAATATATATGCGATATAATTAACATGTAAGAGTTTAATTATGAATTAAACTATAGGGAGAGTTGGAAATATTTAAATATGATTTAAATATTAAAAACATGTATTCAGTACATATTTCGGTTTGAATTTGAATAGTGATTCATATTCATCGGTTTTGAGAGAAGTCAGGATTGGCGGGATTATTGCAATTGTTTAATTTAGTATTTGATATTAAATTAAATAATTATAATTAATTATTCAAATTAATTTTATTTAAAATTAATTTTAATTGAAATTGAATTAAAATGAAATAAAGCATGAAATTTTGATTTCATGCAAAATTTCATGAAAAGCCACCTTATCCATTGATGAATCAAATCCCACCATCTAATGTTCCTTGATATATAAGCTTGATTTTTTCTTCATTCATAGAGGCTGAAGCTTGGCTGAACTTGACATGCAAAAAAAGGTTGATCTCAAGCTTGTCATTTTTCTCTCAAAAACCGTGGATGAATATAACTCAAAACCCACAACATTTGCTCCCAAATTTCATCACAATAAGGCTCCCACAAGCTTGTTCTAAGCCCGGAGAATAGTGCGGAAGATCTTGGTGGTTGTCTACAACTTGTTTGTGTGAAGAATCATCCATGAAAATGCTTGAATTTGTACTTACAAGGTTAGTATTCTTGTACTCTGTTTTCGGGCTTAAAATGACCATGCTTTGTATGGAGAAATTGATGAAATTAAACGCCCAAGATCTGTAATTGCTTCCGCTACAGTGATATACACTCCTTCATATTATACACTCATTTATCTAAATTTGTATTGCTAACAATACAGATTTGTAGATTTTGGAAAGATGACTTGTATTTTAATCTTCTCAAGAACTTAACATATGGTTTTTCTCATGATGTTCATTAACTTTTCCATAATACGTTCATCCAATTGTACCTCTAGTAAAATGCTCATCCTATATTCAAGCTCATTTGTTGTATCATGAAATACAATTGAAAGTATTTTGGACAATCTTTGGGCATTAAAGAAGGTAATTCATGATATATTTGTCCTTGAGCACGAAAAGTGTAAACACCGTGCTTTGAAGATGCTAGTTCCTTATCCAATTTAACACCAAAAGAGGTGAATGAGCTCTAATATTCTTCCTGAACTGTAACGTCGGTAATTCAAGGTAAAAACTCAATTTCTCTAATTGAGGGCTAATTTGTTTTAATTTTACAAATTTGGAGTTTAAAAAAAAAGAGAGAGAGAGATTTGAATGGATGGTAATTGGAGGGTTTTTTTTGTATTTTTAAAGCTGGAGTGGCAGTTTAGTAATTAAAGGGAAGTTTGGGCCAAGCCAAACCCTAATTATTAATCTTTTAAGTGGTGCACACAACCCTAGAAAGGAGTCTTTAGCTAGGGGTGTACAAAGAACCCGACAACCTAAACAACCCGGACTACCCAACCCAAACCGTAAGGGTTGGTGGGTTAGGATTTTTTTCTGGTTTGGGTTGGGTTGAATTTTTATAAAACCGAAAATTCAGTTCGGTTCACGAGTTTAAGAATTTTTGGCTCGGTTCAACTCGAACCGAACCAAAGATATATATAATATATGCTGAAAATTTTTCATATCAATTGTGTGGCACAGTGGTCATAGCCTTTCCTATGGTAGTGGATATAATATATGCCAAAAAATTTTCATATCAATTCTGTGGCACAGTGGTCATAGCCTTTCTTATTTTAGTGGATGTCTTGTGTTTGAGTCTCAAAAACAACCAAATGTGTGTTTAATTTTTATATATTATTTATTGATGTTTTTTTAATAATATTTTTTGAGAAGCTTTTTATGTTTTTTCTTTTCCCTTTTTTTATTTTTTTTTCAATGATAACTTGTTCTCAACCACAAAACAATTGTGTTTTTTATTTCATTTATTTATTCAAACTTCAAATAATTATGTAAACTTTTTTTTTCTTGCAAACTCCATAAAGTCAAGTATTATTTTGTCCTTTTCTATTTTGTTTTTTTAATTTCTTTTTTATTTAATCTAATAATTTAGACTTTTATGTCTTGAGATTTACATTATAGTATTGTGGATAAGCATATATGTTTTAAAAAAAATTAAATATATATATTTTTTTTTAAAAAAGACAACCCGACAAGTTCGATCTTCATCAGCAGCGTTTTCCAACGAAGCATGGTGGGCGCGTGTGTGGCAGTAGGCAAGAATCGAGAGCAGTCCGTGGGTTTCTTTCCTCTCGCCGATCTCTCTCTCCACTCGATTTTTATCTCTCTTTCAGCCTATTAATCTCTCGAATAGTGCAGTAACCGTGTGCACCAAGTTTGGGCATGATTTTTCTGGTGAGCCCAGTCGTGTTTATCGTGTGGGTTTCTCTCCTTGGAGTTTTTCGGCGTGTTCTAATTGTCCATGGGTGTAATTTTCAATTTGCAACGGCTGTAGGCGCCTATCTTTGGCAGATTTGGGCGAGATATACTTTGGGTAAGTTGGATTAAAGGATATTTTGGTTGCTTTCAGCTTTCGGTTGAATATCCACTCATTGTTTGTTCCGTTCAAATTTCAGCAATTCAAGTAGTGGGTCTTCGAGTGTCGGTGTCTTTGAGTTATTTCGACATTCGGTAAGAGGATTAATTTAGTTTTTGGGCTAGTTAAAACAATTTAGAGGATTACCCATTGATTTTGAGTTTAAGGAATTTAATTTTTTCTTTTATTTTGTAGCTTGTCTAAAGTCTTGGAATTGAGGAATTTTGAAGAGGATAAGTGTTGCCTTCTGGAGTGGTTAAAAATATGAGATAAATTAACTCCAAAACATTGTGCAAGTGCACACAATCTGCAACACGTAATAAGTATTTTATTGTGTCCACGAGGTCTTAAATAGTCTCACTCCACCTATTTTGTTTAGTTCTTCTTAGTGATTTCAAGGTTGGTAAATTGATTGGGTTTTAATATGCTGGAACAAAAGAAATGATAAAGCATAAAAGTAAACAAATAAAGAAATCAGATTGGAAACAGGCACTGATTAAGACTTCTGTAATTGTTAAAAAGATGACCTAGCAATTCTATTGACCAGACAATCTCTCGCAGCCTTATCAGTAGGATTCTCCCAGAACACTGGATTTTTTGGAATATGTTTCAACTCCAATGAAGTTCTACCGATCAAGCGTTAGGCAATTGGCTATCCTTAGCTCAACTGCTGACGTCCACCAACTACAAAGGTCTAACGTGATTATAAGCCACACAATTCTTAAATCATCCCTGAAACTAAGAGAAGCTATCCACACCGGCTAGCCAGGTGGACACAATAGAATTAATAACAACAAATAATCAAGATGCTCAAAGATCAGTAAGAATTACTATATTAATAAGAAAAGACAATTACATAATTCTTAACCAATGCCTAAAGTAAATTAGTTCATGGAAATAGAAACAACACACATTACAGTCTGATTAAGCACATCCATAACTACAAACTCTACAAGAAAAAACTATCATCCTTGAGGGAATCCGTAGAAATGGTCTTCTAAGGTCTCCAGTCGCAGCCTCCAAAAGATGGAATGATTTTACTTTAGACGACTACTCTCTTATATAGGGTGAAATCCAACCTAAGTAGGTCAAACATGACACGTGGAGCTCTCTCTAAGCCTCCTAAATATGAGATCAGAGCTGGAAACACCACCTCATTTAATGAATCACGTGCAGCTCACGTGGCAAGTTTTGCTCGCAGCTTTGCTAGATCAACAGACTTTGCTCTCTCAATCTGTTCAACATTAATTTCTCTGCAAAAGAACTCCAAAGCATCAATTCTTATAATTAGGCTAAAACATAATATATTCACCTAACAACACGCCCATATGGCACAAATAACATATAAATCATCATAGAATAAGGTATAAATAACTCCCTTTTGGAGAGTTATCAATAAGTCTTGTGTTATTTAAGTCAAGGTAAGTGGCTTTACTACTGAAAACACATAGGCTATGTTGGGGAACTTGTATGCTGCTAGGATAGAATTTTCATGAATAATTATTATGTGGTGTATGACTCGATGACTCAGAAACTATGAATTTATTTGTTATGTGAACCATGATAAACTATGAAATTTTGTGTCATGCATGATTGAGGATTTTATGTGCATGTTCAAGTATTATGACGTTTTGATATGGGACCCCATGCATGTATGTATGTTTTATGAAAATAAAAGAACTATGTCCATGGCAATTACCTTAGAGGAAATTGATGTACATCTAGAGGAACCTGAGGTACTATAGGCGAGATTCGACCCCACTAATTAGGTGCCAATTGACTATTAGATGGGGCGTAATCTCTAGAGGATGCCTACTGTATCTCTTAGTTGGGAGAGGAACCAGAGGAATGGTAATTGTCCATGATAAGGCCTTAAAAGAAACTTATAGGAAAAGGAAAGAGGAATAGGGTCCCACTAGTAAAGCATAAACCATGTTGTATGTGTTTGCATGTCCCGACCCGCTAGTAGTGGGGTTACTTACTGAGTATTTTAAATACTCAATCTTTCCATGAATGTTTTTTTTTCAGGTAAGGGCATGGGCGTGTGATGGCGATGGATGATGGATCTGTTAGGTAGCCATGGGGAGACTAAGACTCATGAATTTTTCCTTAATTTTCTTCCGCTTTTGAGAACCATTATGTTTTGTTCTTTTATTTCTGTAGCGAACTTGTTGGGTTTTTGTTGAGGCCATGAAAAACCGTCAGCTCGAAATTATTTTTGACATTAAGTTCTTCTTTTAAAGTTTTGGGATCCCGAATAAAAGAGTTTTTACTTTGAGGTTATCAATAAATAATTAAGTATTTATGCTTTTAAAATGTTTGGTTTTAAAACGCCTTCATAACATGCATGTGGTAGCAACCCCAATAGGTCCATATTAGAGGTCGGGTCATTACAGTTAGTATTAGAGCCCAGTTAAAGGTTCTGTAGACTGCTTACATCATAAGCTTATATGTTCCCATGGCTAAATAATGAGATTCTCATTATCGCCAGGTATGCCCTTGTAATAGATTATATTTAAATTATATGTTTATGTAATTATTTTCCATGAGATGCATTGTTACTCTTGCCTTTTTAACTTTCGGTTAGATAATTAAATAGGCTTAGTATGGGTGTAGAAACTTGAAAGAATGCCTCCACCAGGACAAGGGCGAGGACGAGGACGCGGACGTGGACGTGGTAGGGGTGGTAGAGGCCAGGCACCTCCAGAGCAAGTGGATCCTCTTATGGATCAGCCTACTAAAGACCTCCCTGAGGATCAAGCTCCTGCGCAGCCTGCACCTCCAGTGCAGGCACAAACAGTCACTCTTACTCTAAGGACCTCCAGGCGCTTATGAATAATGCCATTACCAACCAGGCCCCTCAGGCAAACCAGAATGAGAACCAAGGTCAGACGAGCTCAACTGAAGGGGCTCGATGTTTGAAAGATTTTAAGAAGTATGACTCGTCGTCGTTTAGTGGGAAGACTGTGGACCCCATGGTGGCTAAAGCTTGGACTGCCACAGTTGAAGAGATTTTTCGCAACATGGGATTCCCCGAGGCACAACAGGTTTCATGCGTAGTATTTATGCTAAGAGATGACGCCTTGATGTGGTGGAGGTCGGCTGAGAGATCCATCTATGTTAGCGTCGATTCGGTCACTTGGTTGTAGTTTAAAGAGGCGTTTTTCCAGAAATATTATTCTGCCATTATTAGGTACAAAAAGAAGATAGAGTTTCTGGCCCTGGAGCAAGGAGAAAAGTCATTGGAAGAGTACGAGCTTTAGTTCACCCGATTGTCCCGTTTTGCCCCGGAAATGGTGGACACAGAGGTGAAGAAAACCAAGAGGTCCATCATGGGCCTCAGGGATGACGTGCAAAGGGTCGTAGGGGCCCTTGCTTCAGCAGATTATAGAGCGGCCCATCAAGTGGCCACATTCATGGGTATGCCCACTGTAGATGCAACTCTAGCGGCTAAGGAACCAGAGTCCAGCTCTAGACAAAAGAGGAAGTTTTATCAGGCCAACTCTAGTTCCCAGCGATCTCTCTGATCATCAGGAAAGTCCCGTCCAGCTCAAGATCAGAAGCAGTAGGCGAACCATGGCAAGGAGAAGTTGTTGTGTGACAGTTGCAAGCCTCAGCACTGAGGCAAGTGTTTGACAGGTACTGGAGTCTGTTTTAGATGTGGACAAGAGGGTCACAGGGTAGAGAGCTGCCCCAAGAAGAATGTTGAAGGCGATGGGGCTGGTTCGTCAAAGCAGACACGTCAAGGAATAGTGTATGCTGCTACTCACCAGGATGCAAATGAATCAAATTCTGTGGTGATAGGTACACTACCTATTCTTGGTCATTATGCCATGGTATTGTTTGACTCAGGATCCTCGCATTCTTTTATTTCTGCTGCTTTTGTGAGTCAAGTTAGGCTAGAGCTAGAGCCTTTAGGCTATGTGTTGTCTGTTTCCACTCCCACTGGTGGAAGTTTATGGGCAACAGAGAAAGTGAAGAACTGTCTGATAGTAGTTTCAGATCACGAGTTGAGTGTGACTCTGATCATCTTAGACATGAAAGATTTTGATGTAATCCTTGGTATGGATTGGTTGGCTGAGAACCACGCTAGTATAGACTGTTTCCATAGAGAGGTGGTGTTTAGACCACCTTCGCAGGCAAGCTTCAAGTTCAAGGGGTCTAGAAGTGGGACTATCCCTAAGTTGGTTTCTGCAGTGAAAGCTATGAAGCTGATCGACCGAGGAGCATGAGCTTGAAGGATTAGAATTCCCCAATTCCGTTAGCAGAAGCACAATTAGACCGTTTCGTAGTTAATTTTATTTTCACCAAAATACCAATACATTGGAAAAATTTAGAAAACTAGTCTAAATCAATTATTAAGGCTAAGCATACAACCTTAGAACTAATTCTAAAGGGGAGAAGCAAACATACTATCGTTGTCGTCTCTGAATTCTTCAAGAACACCTTTCTTGATTTGCGTCAACAATTGGGACACCACCAATTTGATCTTCCCCGCTATGACTCTGAGATTAGGAAGGTAGTTGTGGGACTACCTAATCTTGAATGGAAAAAACTCTTAGAGAGAAAAAAATTCTCTCTAAAGTTCTTGAGTTGAGAGAATATGAGAGGGAGGCTAGAATGAGACCTTAGGGCTAGGGTTCTCATAACTTTTTCTTTTATAAGAGAGGAAACAATCTTGACCGTTAGATCAAGATCAATTAATTAATTTATTAAATCAATTAATTAAATGTTAATTAACTAATCATATTAATTAATTAAATGTTAATTAATTAATTATATTAATTAATTAATCTCATGCACATTTAAATCTTATTTAAATGTAATTTCCTCACATAATATATTTTAATTAAACTTAATTAAATCACATTTAATTAATTCAATTAAACTAATCAATTAATTAATTTTACAATTAATTAAATATCTCCCATATTCAATTAATTACATATTAGAATCATATTCTAATAATTCCCTCATAGACTATAGTTTAATTAAATATCATTTAATTTAAACTAAATTGAATAATTAGTTAATTCATAATTAATTAATTCATCTTCTAACTAAATACCATATATTTAATTAGACATATATTTGAACTCTTTCAAATATATCAATCTCTCAATATAATAAAGTTTAATCTCAAATTAGACTTTATATTTTAATGCATCACTATACATTATATTAATTTGTATCTCATACAATTAACTTAATTCCCAATATGAATTTGAACTATTCAAATTCTCTCAAGATATATTTGTTCCTAATTACTCTTTACGAGCTAGCAGGGGGACCTAATGGACCTACAGATCAAAAGCTCCAATGATATGAGGTTAACTAATTAAACTCATTAATCAAGTTAATCAATATTCATTAATTGTGGGTCATTCCACTAAAGACCCATAGCTGAACTCTTCTCACTGTAGAACATTTCTGTGTCCATGGATGTAGACCTATGCCGGTAAGTCAATCCTTCACGAGTGTCCGTAATCACAGCTGGGTCAAATTACCGTTTTACCCCTATGTTACATATTTCTCCTTAAGTACCAGTGCTCCTCTTATGAACAACCTGTTTATAGTCCAACCAATAAATAGAAAGTCCCTCTCGGGCCAGTGAGAGGGCGGGATCCCTTTGTTCAAGTCCCAGAGTCACCAATTAAGGGAACACTCATCTACTTCTCCTAGAAGTGGGAAGGAGCGAATTCCTTCTTGTGTTGTCATGTCCCTAGCCTCCCACTCGGTCTTGTCCCCAAAAAGGAAGGCATATTGAGTCGGCGTATTGGCCACTCTCACCCATGCTAATCAAAGGACAATCCCTCATGAGAAGGAGTTCATGACACACTCAGGATTAAGACTGAGTTACCTAGGTCATCCTATTGAAACAGTAACCTAACTAGTTAACGGTGTTATAACTAATGGTTGACTATTTCGTGGTCCGGTCTTATGCAAACTCATTGCATAGAATACCCCCGCTTGCATGTCTACTACATGGACGTTTTGGATCAATACGTCTATATCAAATACAAAGCAGGCCGTATCTCATAGTGTTACCAGGATAAGGTACCCAACCTTATCCTTGTACTATAGACCTTTTAGGTTGTTACTTGAACATCGATCCTCGTATGTCCCCACATACTAGTTCAAGTTACATACAAACAACCTTGGATCTTAGTTTATTGAATTTGGGTCAAATTGTGCAATATTTAACAATAACACTTTATTGAAAAAAGTATACAATTTGTTTACATTCACTATCTACGAGTTTTAGGGCATAAAACCCAACAGGGCTCTCCTAGCTAGTGTTGTTGACACCAAGTGTGTGGAGAATTCATTGGTTTCGGTGCCAGTGGTGAAGGAATTTCCAGATGTGTTTCTTGAAAATCTTCCAGGGCTTTTGACAACTCTCCAAAAGGGAGTTATTTAGGTCTTATTCTATGATGATTTATATGACATTTGTGCCAAATAGGTGTGTTATTAGTTGAATATAGTGTGTTTTATCCTATATATAAGAATTGATGCTTTGGAAGTTCTTTTGCAGAAAAATTAATGTTGAGCGACTTGAGGGAGCAAAATCCATGATCCAACAAAACTAGGAGCAAAATTGGCCACGTGAGCTGCACGTGATTCATTAATGAGGTGGCATTTCTAGCAGTGATCTCGAATTTAAGAAGCTTGGAGAGAGTTCCACGTGAATATTTGACATAATT
Organism: Luffa aegyptiaca; assembly: GCA_017139565.1. Lineage (NCBI taxonomy): Eukaryota > Viridiplantae > Streptophyta > Magnoliopsida > Cucurbitales > Cucurbitaceae > Luffa > Luffa aegyptiaca. Next base: position 28,901,551 of record CM029403.1, read on the forward strand.
AGGGTTGACTTCACTCTATAAAAGAAATTAGTCGTCTCAATTCAAATAATTCCAAATAATTCGAAGATAATTCCATCTTTGGAGGCCGAATAGAGGAGGAACGATTGGATACCCAAGATGACCATCAACTACAGATTTCTTCAAGGAGAGTTATTCTTTCTTGTAAAAGTTTGTAGTTATGGATGCACGTGAACAGATTGTAGCGTGTGTTGTTTCCAATTTCATGAACTAATTTACTTTAGGTGTTGGTTAGGGTGATGTAATTGTCATTTCTTTAATAATCTAGCAATGCATATTGATTCTTGAGCATCTTGATTACTTGTTGTTTTAATTCTATTTTGTGCCTGCCTGGCCAGCCGGTATGAATAACTTCTCTTAGTTTCAGGCATGATTTAAGGGATGTGTGGCTTGTAATCACACTAGACCATTATGTGTTGGTGAACGCCAGTTATTGAGCTAGGGATAGCCAAATTGCCTAGTGCTTGATCGGTAGAACGTCATTGGAGTTGAAACACATTCAAAAAGATCCAAAGTTCTGGGACGATCCTGTTGATAAGACTGCGAGAGATTTCCTTATCAATATAATTGCTAGAGCATCTTTTTAACAATTACAGAAGTCTTAACCAACGCCTGTTTCCAATCTGTCTTCTTTATCCGTTTATATTTATGCTATATTATTTCTTTTGTTCCAACAATATTTCGAAACCCAACCATTTTATCAACTTTGAAATCACTAAAAAGACTAAACAAAATACGTAAAGTGAGACTGTTCAAAACCTCTTGGATACGATAAATTACTTATCACTTGCTGCGGATTATGTGCACTTGCATAGTATTCTTGAGTCAATTTATATCACTGATAGCGAGCATAGCTAGCTATTTTTCTCTGATTAATTAAGCTAGTCTTTTACAATTATTTGCCCAAATTTATGCATTTTTATATTTTATTTGTAGGAAGTATGTGTTTGAAGCTTAATTCAGCAATTGGAGTCAAATGGAATCTTCAATCTAAAAAAAATAAAAAAATAAAATAAAAAAATCATAGCGTCGCGACGCTATAGGAAAATTTTCCAAAAATGCGGTATCGCGACAGCGTCACGACGCTGTCCATAGCATCTCGACGCTGTCGCCAGATTTTCTATAAATTCATCTTTTCATGCTACGGCCAAGTGGAGTCCAATTGGTTAGATTTTAGCTCTAATTTCGACTAGAGACCTTTTGTGGGAGCTAAAGGCAAGGCCAAGGAGCGGGAATCAAGCGAGAAGACGTGGAGATCGTGACGGGGACGTGCGGTGTCGGCGGATTCGAGTTTTCCTTTCTCTTTCCCTTAACTCTTGTAGTTTTTATGGCTTTTCTTTCAATTAGTGTTTGTGGTTTAAAGACTATGAATTGCTAGTTGTTTGTCTTAGGGTTTGATGTAGTTGCTTAAATTGTTGGATTGAATTTTGGGTATGAATGTGTTCTTATTTTATGCATGCAATTTTATGTGTAATGCTTTCAATTACTTGATCACTAATTGAATGATTTAAGTGTTGAATCTAACTCGGGAGAGAGGATTTGGCCTAAGACTTGCTTTGTTCAATTGCATGACTAGAGTAGAAATTCTAAGTTTGTGACGGGATTTAGAATATCTCTAGAAGTATAACAAGGACCGAACCGAATAATGCCTTGCATGTTAATGAACTTAGATAGGGATATCAAGTTAGTTATATGCATGAGAATCAATTATACTCGGGAGAGGTAATCGTGATAAATGTTTCCTTGGCTTGTAGAATAATTGCACGGTCAATTCATTCCTATTAATCAATCCTCAATCTTAATCAACGAAATCAATTCCCTAAGAGTCTTTCCATTTGAGTCTCCACCTTTATTTTATGCTTTTTGTATTTAGATTTATCTTTTTTATGAAGTTTTGCTCCCTAAATAAAATTGGACAAAAGTATTCACGGTACTTAATTTGCTAGAAAACCAATCCAGAGGACGACACTCGTTTTACACGAAAACACTATATTATTACTTGACCCGTACACTTGCGGTTAGCAAATTGCGCATCAAGTTTTTGGCGCCGTTGCAGGGGATTGGTACATTTAGTTAAATTAATATTGTGGAAAAATTGTCCGGTCTTAGTTTAGGGTGTATTTTATTTTTTGTTATTTTTGTTAGTTTTGTTTTTAGGTAGATTGCATTTTTTTCCTTTGTTGGTTTGTTTTCCATATTTAGATTTTTCCATATTTTTTTGAGTTTTCCATATTTTTTTGAGTTTTCCATAGATAGAATTTTTCTTTTTAGTTTTTTCCTTTTCAGTATAGTTTTTCCTTATTTGCTAGTTTCCTTATTTTTTTTTTTGCCATATTTGTTTTTGCATTCCTTATTTGTTTATCTTTTTCCTTTTGTAGATTTTTTTTTTCCTTATTTAGATTTAGCATTTTCCTTTTCTAGTCTCTTTCCTAATTTATTTTCTCTCCTCCTAGGTAAGATTAATGCTTATTTTTTAGTCAGAGTCTCTTTATTTTGATCTTTCTCCTTTTATGTTTATTTTATACAAAAATACTAAAAATAATTCTGTTTCAGGGGCCCATGAGAAACTAGTAAGCTTGCTAGCGATAGTGAGATTTATTTATTCAAGAAAGAAGGGTCCAAAGAAATACGAGAATTTTTATGTGCCTTGACAGAGACTGCACGAGCACGTCGAGCTAATGACGTTAAACAAGCGCTTATGGGAGGCAACCCAAGTAAGTTCAGTTGTGTTTTTCTTTGCGTTTTTTATTTATTGTTTGTTTTTGTTTTGTAGGTCTTGGTTCCAGTTTCCTCTTTGCTTGCAAGCATTCATGAAAAGGTCATCATTCCAGGGCAGTATTGTTCACCCCTTCCATTCTTTATTTGTTCTCATGCTTGATTATGCCTTATTTTCGTTATACATTGAGGACAATGCATGCTTTAAGTTTGGGGGTGGAATAGCATGTTTGTGGAGCCCTTGAGCATCTGAGTTCGGGCTATAGTTTTGAGCTTTCTTTGAATTGAGCATATGGTTGTTTTCTGGATGCTATTTTTGCATGACAATGATTTCCTAGGATAGGCTTTCTTGTCAATCTTTAAGCTTTCGATGAGTTGTAAGCATGAGTGCCCAAAAAGGGAGATTTTTTTAAACTTTTTCTAGAAGATGTCTTGCATGAGTAGAGTATTTGTCTTGGCTAGATTTGGATTCGAATGCTTAGGAGCGAATTATTAGATTCATATGCTTGTTGTCACCTCGATAGGTGTATGGAAGAGCTAAAGAGTTAATTTTTTTGCAAATTAGCATGTTTGATCTTGCTTAGGAGGAAAGAAAAGAATATATGCTTATCATGCTCATATAGAGAAAAATCATTCTGTTGTTACAATTTGAATGAAAAAAAAAAAAAGAAGAGAAAATCATGACTTATGCGCGCAATGCAATGAGTAATAAAGATTTAGGCAAAAAGAGCTACCCCTGTTGTGATCAGTTAGGCCAACCAGAGAAAACTCAGGTTAAGGGTCCCTGCAATAGGTGTGTGAAAGCTAGTGCCACATATAAATGCATGTTGTAATTTACAATTATAAGCACCTAAGTGTGGAGGAAAACAAACTAATTTGTTCCATTGACTCGTTAGTGAATCCTTAGTGCCAGTGTAGAGGGAAGATGAGTTGAGAGTTTAGTAATCCAATCCCGAGCTAGTAGAGTCTGATCTCGTTAAGTTAGATCTCGCTTGTGCAAGTTAATTTTGGAAAACTTTTGATTTGTCTCCCTCATTGGTCCTTATGTGCATGTCTCTTGATTGCTTGACTATTGACTTTTGAGCCTTGAGGATTGAGTCATGTTTGTTGCATCCATTCTCCCACTGTATGTTTGATTTTTAGTTTGCTCGAGGACTAGCAAAAGCTTAAGTTTGGGGGTATTTAATAGCGAGCATAGCTAGCTATTTTTCTCTGATTAATTAAGCTAGTCTTTTACAATTATTTGCCCAAATTTATGCATTTTTATGTTTTATTTGTAGGAAGTATGTGTTTAAAGCTTAATTCAGCAATTGGAGTTAAATGGAGTCTTCAATCTAAAAAAAAAAAATATATATATATATATCATAGCGTCGCGACGCTATGACCAGCGTCGCGACGCTATAGGCAAATTTTCCAAAAATGCGGTATCGCGACAGCGTCGCGACGCTGTCCATAGCGTCTCGACGCTGTTGCCAGATTTCCTATAAATTCATCTTTTCATGCTACGGCCAAGTGGAGTCCAATTGGTTAGATTTTAGCCCTAATTTCGACTAGAGACCTTTTGTGGGAGCTAAAGGCAAGGCCAAGGAGCGGGAATCAAGCGAGAAGACGTGGAGATCGTGACGGGGACGTGCGGTGTCGGCGGATTCAAGTTTTCCTTTCTCTTTCCCTTAACTCTTGTAGTTTTTATGGCTTTTCTTTCAATTAGTGTTTGTGGTTTAAAGACTATGAATTGCTAGTTGTTTGTCTTAGGGTTTGATGTAGTTGCTTAAATTGTTGGATTGAATTTTGGGTATGAATGTGTTCTTATTTTATGCATGCAATTTTATGTGGAATGCTTTCAATTACTTGATCACTAATTGAATGATTTAAGTGTTGAATCTAACTCAGGAGAGAGGATTTGGCCTAAGACTTGCTTTGTTCAATTGCATGACTAGAGTAGAAATTCTAAGTTTGTGACGGGATTTAGAATATCTCTAGAAGTATAACAAGGACCGAACCGAATAATGCCTTGCATGTTAATGAACTTAGATAGGGATATCAAGTTAGTTATATGCATGAGAATCAATTATACTCGGGAGAGGTAATCGTGATAAATGTTTCCTTGGCTTGTAGAATAATTGCACGGTCAATTCATTCCTATTAATCAATCCTCAATCTTAATCAACGAAATCAATTCCCTAAGAGTCTTTCCATTTGAGTCTCCACCTTTATTTTATGCTTTTTGTATTTAGATTTATCTTTTTTATGAAGTTTTGCTCCCTAAATAAAATTGGACAAAAGTATTCACGGTACTTAATTTGCTAGAAAGCCAATCCAGAGGACGACACTCGTTTTACACGAAAACACTATATTATTACTTGACCCGTACACTTGCGGTTAGCAAATTGCGCATCAATCACATTTTTAACTACTCTGGAAAGGCAACAGCTACCTCCTACTCGAGAGGTAGATTTCAGTATTAAGCTCGAGCCTGGAACAACTCCTATTTCCAAGGCTCCCTACAGAATGACCCCAACATAATTTAAAGAACTTAAGACACAGCTTCAAGAACTGTTGGACAAGGGTTTCATTCGTCCTAGTGTGTCCCCGTAGGGAACACCTATTCTGTTTGTGAAGAAAAATGATGGATCTATGCGTCTGTGTATCGACTATAGGGAGCTGAACAAGGTGACCATAAAGAACAAGTGTCCCCTTCCGAGAATAGATGACCTTTTTGATCAATTGCAAGGAGCAGCGATGTTCTCTAAGATTAATTTACGTCCGGGTTACCACCAGTTGAGGATCAAGGAGGAAGATATTCCAAAGACAACTTTCAGATCTAGATGTGGGCATTACGAGTTCATTGTAATGTCGTTTGGCTTGACAAATGCTCCAGCAATCTTCATGGACTTAATGAATCGTGTGTTTAAGGATTTCCTAGACACTTTTGTGATCGTGTTTATCGACGACATATTGGTGTATTCTAGGTCGAATGAGGAACATGAGAAGCATCTTAGAAGGGTGTTGACTACATTGAGAATGAACAAGTTGTATGCCAAATTCTCGAAATGTGAATTCTGGCTTCAACAAGTTTCATTGTTAGGCCACGTAGTGTCTAAGGATGGAGTTGCAGTAGAGGCAATGACTAAATGGCCTCACCCGACCACTGTTTCAAAAGTGCACAGTTTATTGGGTCTGGCAGGTTATTACCGTCGATTTGTGCAAGCTTTTTCCAAGATAGCAATGCCTCTAACCCAGTTGTCTCGTAAAGGCAATGTATTCATTTGGAGTAGGACTTGTGAGACAAGTTTTCAAGACCTTAAGTAGAGGTTGGTATCGACTCCAGTGCTTACGGTGCCAACAGGTGTAGGTGGTTTTGTGGTCTATAGTGATGCTTCAAAAAAAGGCTATGGTTGTGTGTTAATGCAACATGGTAGAGTCATCGTTTATGCCTCACGCCAGTTGAAGGACTATGAGCGTAACTACCCAACTAATGACTTAGAGCTAGCAACAGTAGTCTTTTCTCTGAAGATTTGGAGACATTACTTGTCTGGTGAGAAGATCCAAATCTTCACTGACCACAACAGTTTAAAGTACTTCTTCACTCAAAAAAGAACTGAACATGAGGCAGAGAAGATGGCTTGAGCTGGTGAAGGACTACGATGTGGAGATTTTGTACCACCCAGGTAAGGCGAACATGGTTGTAGATGCTCTTAGTAGAAAGACAGTCCATACTCCAGCGTTGGTTACAAGCCAGGCTCGCTTACGGACTGACATGGAGCAGACAGACATAGCAGTATTGATTGAAGAAGTTGCCTCACAGTTGGCCCAATTGTCGGTTCGGCCAACATTGAGACAGCGCATCATAGACTCACAGAAGGAAGATCCCAGCTTCAAAGACCTTTTCCACCAGGTAGAGTTAGGTTAGGGGGATGAGTTCTCCCTATCCACAAATGACGACCTTCTCTTTCGAGGGCGATTGTGCGTGCCAGAGAATGAGCTCAAGAACGAGGTTCTGACTGAAGCTCACAATTCTTCTTTCTCGATGCACCTAGGTAGCACAAAGATGTACTAGGACCTGAAGCAGTTTTACTGGTGGCATGGTATGAAGAGGGATATTGCTAATTATGTCAGTAGATGTTTGGTGTGTTAGCAAATTAAAGCTTCGAGACAGAAGCCATAAGGGTTGTTGCAACCATTGGATGTGCCTCAGTGGAAGTGGGAGGAAGTGGCTGTGGACTTTATCACAGGGTTTCCAAGAATAGCCAAAGACTTTTCAGTGATCTGGGTAATCATCGACAGACTCACTAAGTCAGCACACTTTCTTCTAGGGAAGCGTACATATTCTGTGGAGAAGTGGGCACAGTTGTACATGGAGGAGATAGATAGGCTGCACGGGGTTCTTGTTAAGATTGTCTCAAATCGTGACCCCCAAGTTTACATCTAACTTCTGGAGAAGTTTTCAGAGAGTGTTAGACACTCAACTGAATTTCAGCACAACCTTTCATCCCCAGACGGATGGCCAGACAGAGAGGTTTAATCAGAACTTAGAGGATATGTTACGAGTGTGTGTCCTAGACTTTATAGGTAGTTGGGACAACCACTTGCATTTGATGGAGTTTGCCTATAACAACAGTTATCAGGCAACTATTGGTATGACACCATTTGAGGCCCTTTATGGGAAGAGATGCAGGTCTCCTGTTTACTAGGATGAAGTAGGAGAACGAAAGTTACTAGGACCAGACTTGGTTCAGGTCACTAATGAAGCGTTCCAGAAGATTAGAGGTAGAATGAAGACAGCTTAGAGTAGGCAGAAAAGTTATGCAAATATGAGACGCAGGGACTTGGAATTTTCAGTTGGTGACTTTGTGTTTTTGAAAGTCGCACCGATGAAGGGAGTTTTGAGGTTTGGAAGGAAAGGGAAGTTAAGCCCTAGGTTTATAGGACCATTCTAGATTTTGGAGAGAATTGGTGTTGTGGCTTATCGTTTAGCTTTGCCACCATCTCTTTCTTCAGTTCATGACGTGTTCCATGTATCTATGTTACGAAGATACATGGCAGACCCATCTCATGTGATTGATTTTGAGCCTTTGAGACTGAATGAGAAATTAAGTTATGAAGAGAAGCCAGTTCGAATTGTTGCTAGAGATAAGAAGACTCTTCGAAGCAGAGAAATGGCTCTTGTCAAAGTGCTTTGGCGAAATCATCAGATTCAGGAAGCAACATGGGAAAGAGAAGACGAGATGAGAAGTAAGTATCCAGAGCTCTTCCAGGACTAACAACTTTCGAAGATGAAAGTCTTTAAGGAGGGAAGAATGTAACGTCGACAATTCAAGGTAAAAACTCAATTTCTCTAATTGAGGGTTAATTTGTTTTAATTTTACAAATTTGGAGTTAAAAAAAAAAAAAGAGAGAGATTTGAATGGATGGTAATTGGAGGGTAATTTAAAAATTACATTAATTAATCAAATTCTAGCCCTAAAACGCCATGAACCACCTCCAAATAAAATTGAAAACGCCCCGAACCGGACTGAAAAATCCTCCAACCGAGCCATCGTGTCACGAACCGGACCAAAATTGCATGAACCAAACTGAACCGAGCCAAAACCGGATCGAAATGCACAAAAACGGACTGAACCGATAGAAAATCAGACCAAATCGAATATCCCAGTCAAGAAATTTTCCAGAAGCCCATCCGATCTTTGATTCCTCTGTTCTGCTCTGTTTTTCTAGGTTTTCTGAAACTATCTTCGTCATTCCAGCGCCGTTTTTCACCATATTTCATCTCAATTGCATCAACATTTCACCAAATTGATGGCCAACGATCAACACGGACTTACATGACTCGATTTACAATAAAATGTACCAAAAACACGGGCCCTTACATTGATCAAATCAAAGAAATTGTAAATCTAAGGCCAAAATACTTAAACAGACTATCAACAAACCTTTTACATCCAATATGCAAAATTACCCACTAAAAACTAATGCAAGTTTCGTAGAAACGAAATTAAACCAACGATCAGACTCTGATACCAATTGAAGGAATCAAAATCCTTGTAGCGGAAGCGTATATCAGACCTTTTCGTTCCTAATTTGGTTTCTTTGAAAACACCGATACATTGGTCCAAAATTCCAGAACAATTCTATGAATTCTAAGATTAAGCACGCTAAATTACATCCTCTAAACTACTTTAGAGTTGTGTGACTTACATGAAGGAAGCCAAATCTGCACTATGCTCCAAAATCACGTTCACTGAATCTTCCAAGAACACCACCCTTCGGATCACCCACTATGACTCTGAGTTCTTGAGATTTCCGGCTTGTGGGAACCCAAATTTTGTCTTGAAGGGAATTGATTTTACAGCCAAACTTGCTGTGTTTTTTCCTTGAGAGATGAGAGAAAAAATGAGAGTAATTGATAGAGAGAGTGTATGAGAGAGTTACAGAGAACCATTGTATGTTCTCATTCAAGAAGAACTACCTCTGTAACTTACCACCCGTTGGTTGATTAGTGGAGGGGGAGTTACAAATGTAACTCCCCAATGAGGTGTCAATCCCTCATTGTCCCATAATTATTAATTTAACCATTAAATTAATAAATATTAAAACTATATATTATGCACATGAACTTAATTTTAACCAAATCAAAATTTGATTAAATTAATTTTAACATATAGTTTTAAATTCAATTAAATCATATTTAACTAAATTAATTTATCCAACTAATTAAATATCATCTATTTAATCAATTTTATATTTGAATCAAATTCAAATGCATCTCTCTCTTTTAACCTATAGTTTTAATGTGCATCAAATGTGCATTAATTATTACTATAGAATTAATTTGATTAAATCACATTTAACCAAATTAAATTAAATTAATTAATTCATGAATTAATCAAATATCACTTAATTAAATTCACATTCTCTCATATACTATAGTTTTAATATGAATCCCCATTCATATTAATTTTAACCCATAGTTTAATATGAATCCAATTCATATTAATATTTGAACTCCTTCAAATATACAATTCTCTCATAGATTAATTTTGAATCACATCCAAAATTAAATTTATTATAAAGTTTAATTCACTAATTAAACTTATCATATAATGTATCTCCATACATTATATTAATTGTATCAAATACAAATTAACTAAAATTCCCTTAATATTCAAGACTAATTAATCTCAAAACCCGTTACGAGCTAGTAGGTGGACCTAGTGGACCTACAGAACAGAAGCTCCAACGATACTAGATTAACTGGCTAAACTCATTAACCAAGTTAATCAACATTCGTTAACTGTGGGTCACTCCACTAAAGACCCACAACTTCACTCTTCTCACTGTAAAATATTTTTGTGTTCACGGATATCGAGCATTACAGAAAGTCAATCATTCACGAGTGTTCGTAACGTCAACTAGGCCAAATTACCGCTTTATCCCTGGGTTACCTTTGGATCCTTAAGTACTACTGATCCCTCTAATGAACAACCTGTTTAGGGTCCAATCTCTAAACAGAAATTCCTCTCGGACCAGGAGAGGACAGCGTGCTTTTGTTCAAGCCCCGGAATCAACCCTTAAGGGAACACACATCTACTTACCCCAATAGGGGAAGGAGTGAATTTCATCTTGTACTATTATGTTGCCAGCCCCCTGTTGTGCAATTTTCCGCAAGCGTACGGTTGCCCAAGTAATATTAAAACGGAAAGTATTCCTAGTATCGAATCCTCAGGGAAATTGAATTCATTCCATTAAATACCGAGAACCATCATGTTTTAATTTTATTTAGAAGCTCAACTTTTAAGGACTAAAAATTAGCAAGAAACTAAAGAAATCATGCAATTAAAAAGAATTTCCTATTAAGGGGGCTTGACCTTGGGTGTTATCTAGTGTTTTGGATATATAGCTCAATTCATTGGATGAATGTACTTACTAATCTTCAATTTCATAAATCTAGAAGTAATTTTAAGAGGATTTCTCTTTCAAGCTCCTCCACATCTCATACTAACATAACTAATTCATGTGTCCATCTCCTTAGTTAATCATAGTATGGCATTAAACAACTTCATTATCAATTTCTAACAATTCTCTTTCACTCTCGTGCTCCAAGCAATCGTTAGCCACGCAATTTGGATCTAATCTAATTTCTCTCTGTCGAGTATCAATTTAGACCAACATATCAATTAATCCGTGATCAAGAGATTAAAAGCATTAAGAATGAAGGATGAAATATGAAGAACTTCGTTACACTCTCTAATGAATTAAGCTACAATATCCAATTAGCTAGAATAACGACCCTAGGTCTCAAGATCTACTCACAAATGGGAATAATTTTGCCCAAGTGATCTTGATCCATAGGCCTAACTCAAATTACAATAAGGAATTATAAAGAAGTAAGGAAGAAATAACCGGTAAGTTGATCCCAAGCTCCCGCTACGATCATTTCGAATCTTGAGCCTTGGAATCTCGATCAATTCCCACCTTTTTCCTCACAATTCTTCTCACTTTTTCTCTCTATTGAGCTAGGGGAAAGCTCCCCAAAAATGGGATGATTTGAACCTTGGGAGAGGGGGCTATTTATAGGAGTTGGACGGAGGGGTTTCTTGCTAAACAAGTCGACAGCGTCGCGTAGTGTCGCTGTGACATCATAACTTTCTTGGCGCAGAAGTTGGCGCAGCGTCGCGACGTTGTCGCGATTCCAGATCTTTCTTTACTGCCTGCCAAGCGTCGAGACGCTTTGGTCCTAGATCTCGACGCTAGGCCTTCTAGAAGCCCCATGTGCGGATTTTGGCCTCCTTTCTTCTTCCTTTTGGGCTTTTTGGGCCTCCACTACAAATGTCTTCTTTTCTTTTCTCCATTTATGGCCCAAAGTCTTCATTTTGGTCTTGAAATTCATAAAATTCATGGTTTTGCCTCACGAACTCGATTTTCTACAAAATTGACATACAAAGACATTAAAGCTCACAATTTAAGCACAAAACTAGCTAAAAATAATAGGAAAATGATAACACTTTTGCATGTTATCGCCCCCACTCGGTCTTGCCCCTGAAATGGTAGGATTATTGGGTCAGCGAACTGGTCACTCTCAACCATACAAATCTAAGGACAATCCCTTATGAAAAAGGGGTTCACAACAGACTCATGATTGAGATTGGGTTACCTAGGTCATCCTATTGAAATAGAAACCTAAACTAGTCAACGACGTTACATCCAGTGGTTACTATTTCGCGGTCCGGTCTTATGCAAACGCATTGCATAGGATACCCCCACTCGCATGTCACCTACATGGATGCTTTGGATCATTGCATTTGTATCGAATACAAAGTAGGCCGTATCACATAGTGTCACCAGGATAAGTGATAACTCTTCAAAAGGGAGTTATTTGTGCCTTATTCTATGATTATTTATATGTTATTTGTGTCAAATAGGTGTGTTATTAGATTAATATAATGCGTTTTATCCTAATTATACAAATTGATGCTTTGGAAGTTCTTTTGCAGAGAAATTAATGTTGATCGAATTGAGGGAGCAAAATCCATGATCCAGCAAAGCTGTGAGCAAAACTGGCCACGTGAGCTACACGTGATTCATTAATGAGGTGGCGTTTCCAGCAGTGATCTCAGATTTAGGAAGCTTGGAGAGAGTTCCACGTGTAATATTTGACCTAATTAGGGTTGACTTCACTCTATAAAAGGGAGTCGTCGTCTCAAGTCAAGATATTCCAAAATTTTTCCATCTTTGGAGGCCGAATAGAGAAGAATAGATTGGAGACCTTAGAAGACTATTTTCTACGGATTTCTTCAAGGAGGATTATTCTTTCTTGCGAGTTTGTAGATATGAATGTGCTTAATCAGATTGTAGCGTGTGTTCTTTCTAAATCCATGAACTAATTTACTTTAGCCATTGGTTGAGAATAATGTAATTGTCATCCTTTTATAATCTAGTGATTCTTATTGATCTTTGAGCATCTTGATTACTTGTTGATCTTAATTTCATTTTGTGTATGCTTGGCCAGCCGATATGGATATCTTCTCTTGTTTCAGGGATGATTTAAGAGTTGTGTGGCTCGTAATCACATTAGACCTTTGTAGTTGGTGAACGCCAACAATTGAGCTAGGGATAGCCAATTTCCTGATTCTTGATCGGTAGAACTTCATTGGAGTTGAAACTTATTCCAAAAAAATCCAAAGTTTCGGGAGGATCCTGCTGATAAGACTACGAGAGATTGCCTGATCAATAGAATTGCTAGAGCATCTTTTTAACAATTACAGAAATCTTAACCAATGCATGTTTCCAATCTGTCTTCTTTATCCATTTACATTTTTGCTTTATCATTTCTTTTGTTCCAGAATTTTTAAAACCCAATCAATTTATCAACCTTGAAATCACTAAAAGAATAAAACAAAATAGGTAAAGTGAGACTATTCAAGACCTCGTGGATAAGATAAAATACTTATTACTTACTGCGGATTATGTGCACTTGCAAAGTATTTTGGAGTTAATTCATATCATATTTTTACCCACTCCAAAAGGCAACAATAAGGTACCTAGCCTTATGTTGGGTTTTATGCCCTAAAACTCGTAGATAGTAAATGTAACATTTAACCGAACATTAATAAAATAATTTATCTTGTTTGTATTGAGTAGATCTTGTCTTATTAACCCTAATCAAATAAACTAAACATCCTAGGCCTAAAGGGGCAATACAAAAAAGATAAATTATTTTATTAATAAGACAAGATAAGGCAAGATAATTTAGGGCATAAAACCCAACATAAGGCAAGATAAGACAAGATAAGGTTAGGTACCTTATGAGGCATAAAACCCAACATAAGGCAAGATCTAACGTGTTCGTGTAGTGGACATGCAAGTGGATAATTTAGGGCATAAAACCCAACATAAGGCAAGATATACATACTAGTATGAGGCTTGAACTAGTATGTAGGGACATACGGGGATCAATGTTCAAGTTACAGCCTAAAGGGTCTATAGTATAGGGATAAGGCTGGGTACCTTATCCTGGTGACACTATGGACACGACCCGCTTTGTATTATGATACAAACGCAATGATCCAACGCGTTCGTGTAGTGGACATGTGAGTGGGGGTATCCTGTGCAATGAGTTTTCACAAGATCGGACCGCGAGATAGTTAGGTTTCTATCTCACTAGGATGACCTAGGTAACTTGGTCTCAACCCTGAGTGGATTATAGACTCCTGTTCACGAGGGGTTGTCCTTTGATTTGTATGGGTGAGAGTGGCCAGCACACCGACTCAATAAGCCTACCATTTTGGGGACAATACCAAGTGGGGAGCTGGGAACATAATCACACAAGATGGAATTCACTCCTTCCCGACTCTAGGGTAAGTAGAGGTGTGTTCCCTTAAGTGGTGTCTCCGGGTCTTGAACAATGGGCCCTACCCTCTCTATGGCACGAAAGGGACTTCTGTTTGTTGGTTGGACCTCAAACAGGTTGTTCATTAGAGGAGCACTAGGGACATAAGGACAAAGATGTAACCTAGGGGTAAAACTGTAATTTGACCCAGTTGGGGTACGAACACGCTGTTGGGATTTATGCCCTAAAACTCGTAGATAGTGAATGTAAACAAATTGTATACTTGTTTCAATAAAGTGTTATTGAGTTTCAACAATAAAGTGTTATTGTTAAATATGGCACAATTTGACCCAAATCCAATAAACTAAGATCCAAGTTTGTTTGTATGTAACTTGAACTAGTATGTGGGGACATACGGGGATCGATGTTCAAGTAACAACCTAAAAGGTCTATAGTACAAGGATAAGGTTTAGTACCTTATCCTGGTAACACTATGAGATACGACCCGCTTTGTATTTGATACGAACGCATTGATCCAAAGCGTCCATGTAGTAGACATGCAAGCGGGGGTATCCTATGCAATGAGTTTGCATAAGACCTGACCATGAAATACTAAACCACTAGATATAACACCGTTAACTAGTTAGGTTACTGTTTCAATAGGATGACCTAGGTAACTCAGTCTTAATCCTGAGTGTGTCATGAACTCCTTCTCATGAGGGATTGTCCTTTGATTAGCATGGGTGAGAGTGGCCAATACGCCGACTCAATATGCCTTCCTTTTTGGGGACAAGACCGAGTGGAAGGCTGGGGATATGACAACACAAGAAGGAATTCACTCCTTCCCACTTCTAGGAGAAGTAGATGAGTGTTCCCTTAATTGGTGACTCTGGTACTTGAACAAAGGGATCCCGCCCTCTCACTGGCCCGAGAGGGACTTTCTATTTATTGGTTGGACTATAAACAGGTTGTTCATTAGAGGAGCACTGGTACTTAAGGAGAAATATGTAACATAGGGGTAAAACGGTAATTTGACTCAGCTGTGATTACGAACACTCGTGAAGGATTGACTTACTGGTATAGGTCTATATCCGTGGATACAAAAATGTTCTACAGTGAGAAGAGTTCAGCTGTGGGTCTTTAGTGGAATGACCCATAGTTAATGAATATTGGTTAACGTGATTAATGAGCTTAATCAGCTAACCTCATTTCATTGGAGCTTCTGATCTGTAGGTCCATTAGGTCGCCCTGCTAGCTCGTAAAGAGTAATTAGGAACAATTGTATCTTGGGAGAATTTGAGTAGTTCAAATTCATATTGGGAATTAAGTTAATTGTATGAGATACGAATTAATATAATGTATAATGATACATTAAAATATAAAGTCTAATTTGAAATTAAACTTTATTATTATGAGAGAAATAAATATTTGAAGAAGTTCAAATATTAATATGAATTTCATTCATATTAGATTTATAGGATATAAGAGAATTTGAAAGAGTTCAAATTTTAATATGAATTTGATTCATATTATAGAATTAATTAATTGAAGGCCTGAAATTAAATATATGATATTTAATTGGATAATTAATTAATTAACTAATAGAAGGTCTGAAATTAAATATATGATATTTAATTGGTGATTAATTAATTAAAGAATTAATTAATTGGAAATTAATCAATTATGGATATGATTAATCACTTATGGAAGTAATTAATCATTTATGGAAATGATTTAATCACTTATGGAAGTGATCAATCATTTGTGGAAAAGATTAATCAATTATGGAATTGATTGGTTATGGAATTGATTAATTATGGAAAAGATTGAATCAGTTATGGAAATAATTGATTTTAAATGAATATTTTATTCATGGCCTTTCTCCTATAAATAGAACATTAAACCTAGGGTTTAGGTAATACAACATAAGGCCACGAGAATGCACTCTTTCATCCTCTCTAGCCTCCCTCTCATATTCTCTCAATTCAAGAACTCTAGGGAGAATTTTCTCTCTAGAGTTTTTCCCATTCAAGATTAGGTAGTCCCACAACTACGTTCCTAATCTCAGAGTCATAGCGAGGAAGATCAATTGGTCGTGTCCCAATTGTTGACGCGCTTGGTCCCTATGAAATCAAGAAAGACGTTCTTGATATTTCAGAGACGACAACGACGATATGTTTGCTTCTCTCCTTTAGAATTAGTTCTAAGGTAGTATGCTTAGCCTGAATAATTGATTTAGAATAGTTTTCTAAATTTTGTCAATGTATTGGTATTTTGGTGGAAACAAAATTAACTACGAACGGTCCCAATTCGCTTCCGCTTTAACGGAATTAGGGAATTCCAATCCTTTCACACACGTGAAGGACTGACTTGCTGTTATTGGTCGATATCCGTGGACACAAAAATATTTTGTAGTTAGAAGAGTGCAGTTGTGGGTCTTTAGTGGAGTGACCCACAGTTAACGAATGTTGACTAACTTGGTTAATGAGTTTAGCCAATTAGTCTCGTATCGTTGAAGCTTCTGATCTGTAGGTCCATTAGGTCCCACTGGTAGCTCGTAAAGAGACTTGAGGCAATTGAGTATAAATTGTAAATTGAAAGTGTTCAATTTATTTAGGGGATTCGTATAATGTATGTTGATACAGTATAATATAAAGTGTATGAAACTTTATAATATAATTTTTTAATTAATTTCAAAAATTAATTCTTGAGAGAAAATATTTGAAAGAGTTCAAATAAATTTAATATGAATTGGATTCATATTAATTTAAATTTTAATAAAATCCCTAAGATTAAATATGTGATATTTAATTGGATAATTAATTAATTATTTATTAAAATTAGATATGAATAAGATAATAGATTTGATCTTATTTAGGACCTTTACCTATAAATAGGACCCATGGGGTGGGGTGAAAGGCATCCCATTCATTCTCCTTCTCTCAGAGATCTCTCCTAAAAGACTCCCACCAGTCTTATGCTTCAAGAAGTCTTAGAGATATACCGGTGTAACCAATTGGTGGTGTTAGCATAAGAGAAGGTTGCTGGAATTTTCTGCAAGATCGTGAAAAAGGTAGTTTTTCGGTAAAGGCTTCTTCCAATAGTAAGTATTCTTGAACCTTGATCATTAAGATCATCTAGATTAGATCTAGGCTATTATTAAGCATGTTTATAGCCGCTGTAACTTTAAACATAGTTTTATTGCTGTAATCTTTTTCAAATTGTATTGGCATTTCAAATAAAAATCAAAGACTATGAGTAGGTTCGGTGATTCTTTCCGCTACCTAGGGCTTTTATCCCTTCACCAAATCCCTATACTATAGACCATTTAGGTTGTTACTTGAACACCGATCCCCGTATGTCCCCACATACTAGTCCAAGTTTCATTTAAACAACCTTAGATCTTAGTTTATTGGATTTTAGGGTTAATTAATGCAAACTCGATTATTCAATAACAAATTACTGAATCACTCAAATAACACTTTATTCAGTTTAATTTACTATCTACGAGTTTTAGGGCATAAAACCCAACAAGTTTAGTAATTAAAGGGAAGTTTGGGCCAAGCCAAACCCTAATTTTTAATCTTTTAAGTGGTGCATGCAGCCCTAGGAAGGAGTCTTTAGCTAAGCCATCTCCTTCATCTCTCTCATATTCCTCCTTCCTCCCTCTCATTCACGATTCTTCTTTGATTTTCAAACATCTCCATTGGGTTTTTAGCTTCCCTCCTTCAGCAAGCCAACGGTCTCTCTCTCCTTCTTCGGTGCCGACAGCCACGTTCTATCTTCATCAACGGCGTTTTTCGACGAAGCATGGTGGCGCATGTGTGGCAGTAGGCGAGAATCGCGAGCAGTCCGTGGGTTTCTTTCCTCTCGCCGATCTCTCTCTCCACTCGATTTTTATCTCTCTTTCAGCCTGTTAATCTCTCGAATAGTGTAATAACCATGTGCACCAAGTCTAGGCATGATTTTTCTGGCGAGCTCGGGTCGTGGCAGCAAAGATTTCCGATAGATTTCGGCTGGTGTTGCGCGGCTAACCGTGTGTATCGCGTGGGTTTCTCTCCTTGGAGTTTTCCAGCGTGTTCTAACTGTCCGTGGGTGTAATTTTCGATTTTGCAGCGGTTGTAGGCGCCTATCTCCTGTAGATTTGGGCGAGATATACCTTGGGTAAGTTGGATTAAAGGATATTTTGGTTGCTTTCAGCTTTCGGTTGAATACCCACTCATTGTTTGATCTGTTCAGCGAACTCTCCGTTCAAATTTCAACGATTCAAGCAGTGGGTCTTCGAGTGCCGGTGTCTTTGAGTTATTTCGGCATTGAATAAGAGGATTGGTCTAGTTTTTGGGATGGTTAAAACAATTTAGAGGATTACCCATTGATTTTGGGTTTAAGGAATTTTTTTCTTTTATTTTGTAGCTTGTCTAAAGTCTTGGAATTGAGGAAATTTTGAAGAGGATAAGTCTTGTGTTATTTAAGCCAAGATAAGTGGCTTTACTACTGGAAACGCTTAGGCTAGGTTGGGGAACTTGTATGCTGCAAGGATAGATTTTTCATGAATAATTATTATGTGGTGTATGACTCGATGACTCAGGAACTGTAACGCCCCACATTTCGAAATCGAGCCATTTTGAGATCTGTTGAGCTTTCTTTTTCTAATTTGAATAATTATTAGAATTTAAGTTTAGCCTTGGATCGATAAATTAAAATTCTATAATTTAGGGAAAAGAGATTTTTAATTAAATCTTTAATTTCCTAAAGTTTTGAGGTTTAATATTTGATATTTATTTTAAATATCAAAAGACCCAAACTTCTCTTAATCAGTTTTAAGCCCAAATTCTTGAGGAGCTAAGATCGAGTTTAAAATTCAAATTGACGTTTTAAAATCGTATCTTAGATAATCCTTAATTCCTAAATTAAAATGGGTCTTCAATTCTTAGGGTTTTATTTAAGGAAAAGAGAAAAGAAAAGAAAGAAAACCCTAAAAGCTTATCATCTTCCCCTCTCTTTTTCATATCAGCCGCCAGACCCCCCCCCCCTTGCGTTTGCGTGTTTTCTAGCCAGCCCCACCGGAGTTCTTCTTCTTCTTCCCGTTCGTCTTCTCCTTCTCCAGCGCGTGCAGCTTTGTTCTCCGACGTCTCTCTCTTCCGTGTGCCGTCCTCGAGTAGCAGTCCCTTCATCTTCACACTGTTGAAGCCGAAACCCCCCTTCTTCGTTTGCTTCAGCTGCAGATCTCGTCCTCTTCCTCCCTCGCGTTGTCAGTCGCCAGTCGTGGGTCCCTTCAAGTTCTTCCTCGCGCGCCGCCGTCCCATCTCTGTTTCTCCATTCTCGGTCTTCTTCGGCAGCGAACTCGAGGCATGAAATTAACAGCAAATCGAAAGCGTTCAGCGGCGAGCAGTGGTGTTTAGGCACGATTTTCCCTTTTTGCTTGGCTTCAATCCGTGAGTTTCAGCACGAATCTTCTCCTCTTTGGCATTCCGGTAAGTTTGGCAAAGACCCACTCGATCTCTTCAAGTTTTAGCTTGTGCCCATATAGTTTTGAACTTCAAAATTGTCCTGGATCATGACCCATGCTCGTTGGAGTTCGGTTATGGTTTACCCATTCGTTATCGGCTTCGAAATTACAGGATTAAGCCTCGTTTATCGGCTGTCCATCGACCAATTGGGCCTAGTGAGGGCTTTGGAGGATTACCCACAAGCCGATCGACCTTGAACTAGATTACCCATGGTTCGATAGCTTTAGATTGCTATTTTTGGAGCTTTTTGACCACTGGACAGCAAGCTTCAACGCCGTTTACGTGTCGTTTTGTAAGTTTTCTCACCCTTGAACCTTTGAAATTCGTTTACGTGTGCTTTTGAATAGCCTATAATCTGTGGGTGTTTCGTTAGTGTCAGTTTTAACTCAATACGAACCCCAGGTAGCTCGTATTCAAAGGAGCTTGGTGTTGGTAAGTAATTTCCAGCAAGCATTCAATTCTACTCGGTCTGTTTAGAGTTCATTTGGATAAGTTCCAGCAAGGTATTGGCTTTATTTGGTGGAGTCTAGTAAGTGTTTCTGCTCTCGAACTCCTTCAATCTTGTTTCAAGAATCCTGGATGAGTTCCTAATGCCCGAATGTTTTGTCTTAGGAATTAGACCGCTTCAAGTCGTTGAGCTAACCTTTCAAGCTTGCTTTGAGTCTGTTGGGAGCTTGCCTAGGTTGGTTTAGGAGCTCTTGGGCTATCTTAGGAGTTTTTCTTCTCGTTTAGGAGCGTTAGAGCTTCCTGTAAGTAGTTCTTACTTGATGTTGTCTGTTTGACTGTGTGATGCATGCTGAGTGTTTTCTCGCTCTAAAACTATTCTCGTGATGACTATTTCTTTGAATATATGTATATATATATGATATCGTTGGGAAGCATGACTGTTGTTGCGTGATGATTGAATGTAAAGCATGTTGGTTTTGTTTTGCATTTGTGAGTTAAGCGTGAGTTGAGAGCATGCGGTTGCACGTTTAATGCTTAGTGGGCATGATGCATGAGTCTAGAAGCATGTTGCAGGGCAAATGCATTATAGATAGATGTGAGATAGAGGCCAGGGACCTAAAGTGTGAAAGAAAGGGAAATTGGGTGAGTGTCAATGCACCTCGGGTACAAATGGTCGAGGGGTGCCACGTCACCATTGGTTTAAGAGGAGTATCGAGGCCTTGGTACAAATGGTCAAGGGTCGGTGTGATGAGTCTAGAAAGCAAGTGTTGGGCGCCTGGGGAAGGGCCAATACTTTGCTAAGTCATCGGTGCGCCTTGGGTACAAATGGTCAAGGGGCAATGCACAGTTCGAGGCCTTGGGTACAAATGGTCAAGGGTCGATCGCCGAGCTCCGTAGAGAGCATTGTGGCCCTAGGTACAAATGGTCAGGGGACATTGCGACTCGAAGGATCAGTCTTGGAGAGCCATGTGAGGGCTAAATATGAGCATTGAGTGAGCTCGTGGAGCTTGAGTGGTTAGCAAGTTGCATATAGAAAGATGCATGAGTTATGGCTTAGGAGAGTCACTTGTTTTCTAGCTTTTGAGCATGATGTTGTGTTTACCGCTTTTATAAGCACGATGTTTGCGCATGAATAGTATGTGTTTTGCTCGTTTGTTGTTTGGTGGCTTCTCAGGTAGGGGCTGCTTACCAGTACCTTAGTGTACTGACCCCCTCCCCTCTCTCTCCACCCAACTACCAGATTTTGCAGGTTATGAGGACTGCGTGGACCATGGTGATGCGGAGGAGACGTATGAGGAAGGACCTTAGCTAGTTGTGATGTTTTCCCCTTTTATTTTCATGTTATTTATGTTGGATAGTTGTTGCTTAGTTGGTTGGACAGTTGTTGTCCTGATAAGCTTAGATCTGATTGTTCTCGTTTAACTCTAGGGCTAGTTGACTTTGTTCCAAGGATCTCAATCTATTCATTTAGTTTTATTAAGTAAGTTTGTTTCGTATGAAATGTCGTTTCAAGATTTTGTTAAAGATGTGTTTGGGTTTAGCTAATAGTTGATTATGCGAGATCTGTCTGTCTGTTGGTTCTATGGATGTTCTGTTGAGTTGTGGAGTGGGGAGTCGTTTAATACTGCTTTATAGAAGTGTTTTATGCATAGCAGGTTAAAGAAAAAATTTTGGGATCGTCCTATGTACGTCGTTATGCTGTCGAAATTTTCGGTGCACACGGTTAGTTTTGGTTTAGGAGTTAGTAATGTCGCTAGGATAGTTACTAGAATCCTGGGGCGTTACAGGAACTATGAATTTATTTGTTATGTGAACCATGATAAACTATGAAATTTTATGTCATGCATGATTGAGGATTTTATGTGCATATTCATGATTGAGGAAAGAGGAATAGGGTCCCACTAGTAAAGCATGAACCATGTTGTATGTGTTTGCATGTCCCGACCCCAGTAGTGGGGTTACTTACTAAGTATTTTAAATACTCAATCTTTCCATGAATGTTTTTTTTCAGGTAAGGGCAAGGGCATGTGATGGCGATGGATGATGGATCTGTTAGGTGGCCATGAGGAGACTAGGACTCATGGATTTTTCCTTAATTTTCTTCTGCTTTTGAGAACCATGTTTTGTTCTTTTATTTTTGTAGCAAACTTGTTGGGTTTTTGTTGAGGCCATGAAAAACTGTTAGCTCGAAATTATTTTTGACATTAATTTGTTCTTTTAAAGTTTTGGGATCCCGAATAAAAGAGTTTTTACTTGAGGTTATCTTTAAATAATTCAGTATTTATGCTTTTAAAATGTTTGGCCTTCATAGCATGCATGTGGTAGAGACCCCAAATAGGTCATATTAGAGGTCGGGTCGTTACATGAACATTTTTGCTTCTTCTATCTTCGAAGTAAATAGTGATTGTAGTTGTTTAGGAACATTGGTCTCGAGTACTAATTACACTTTGCCTATAGAGCAACAAAAGGAAGGTGATTCATACTCAAATTTCTTAGCATCACCATGGTTGTTTCAACTGATGTAATGGCGAACATAACGAATAATATGAAATTTGACCTATAACAAATATATATATTATGTAAATCAAATATCAGAGCTAATAATACTAACTTATGTGAAGGAATGCATAATTTTGACAAACCTAGTTGTTGATCTACATATTGTTGGGCTCTTAGCAACCAATCAACTTTTGACTTCTTATTTCCCCGGCTAGTTTCACCACTTAACCTTTTCCTTTTTGCATCTAACACGTTGTCAATCTTTTTTCTTTTGTCAGTATCATTCAATTTTGCATACGCTTTGTTTTTCTTTTTTTCTCGATGTTTTGTAATATCTGCATATTTAAACATTTAATAATTAAAATTTTGACTTTGAATATATATAATAATAAGAAATTTTGAATTTTAAAGTAAATTATTTTGAGTGTCTGTTTCTTACCTTCCTTAGAAGAGATGTCTATCACCAAATTGTTGTTGAAGTTTCTTGAAAGCTATATCATAACATTGAAATTAAATCTTCATCCTGTAAATTTAAAAAAAAAACTATATATATATATATATATATATATATATATATTTCGGAGAAGAAAATAAAGTTATATAAATCACACACCTATTTTATGTTTGCTTCTTTATTTTTTTGTTTGATATTTTTTTATGCATGTATGTATTTGAATAGATATAAACTTATATTAGATCAATAATAAGTTTAATTTAAATTTATTGTACATTTTCCAGTGAATGTATTTAAATTTCAAGTTAATCAATGTTGTAATATGTATTATTTTATTGAATTTTTATGACAATATATTTTTTTTTAATTGTGTGAATCCGAAAAGGAATAAATTTATGTACATATTTGATAAAATAAGTTTTTATATTTCATAAAGTTAATTTCCCTAATTAATAATATAATAACGAATTATAAAAATTTGACATCTTCTTGTATGACAAAGTAAAGTATTGATTGAATAATTATTTTATTAAATTAGTCCAATTTTTTAAACGTATATATAATAATAATAATAATAATAATAATAATAATAATAATAATAATAATAATAATAATAATAATAATAATAATAATAATAATTAATAGCATATATTTAATAATTTTGTTTTTAAAATTTTTCATATATTTTTTTTTAGGGATATATCCTATAGTTTGAGAGTTTGATTTGAATAACACACTTATAGCGTAAGAGTGGTTTATTCATGCATATTACAATATTAAGGGTTTAATTAAAACAATTTTTCAATTTAAGTGGATAATTGGTATAGTTAATATTTTAAGGATGTGATGTAACAAACCCTATGGTTGAGGGGTAGTATTGTAAATTTTCATTTTAAATAACCATTTTTCTTTAAAAAAATGAAAATAATTTTTTTTTTTTTAATTTCAAAACTTATTGTGATATAAGTTTATTAATTTGTAACAAAAGGATTTTATTTGAAATGTTAAATTAAATCATGAACTTAAAAAAAAACTAAATAATTTATTATTCAAAATCACTAAAATATATTGTAAATAATTTGGAACATAAGATTATGAGAAAATTTTCAATCCTTTTAATTAAGAAAACACGTGTAAAAGAACAAAGAATTAACAACATAGTTCAATTTTTTCATTTAGTTAAGTTTAAAGGTCGGAGTGTTGTAGAAATTATAATAATTTATGGTAATTATTTTTTCAAAAAAAAAAAAAAAAATCCAAATTTTATGTCTAAGTTAATTGTAAATAAAGTTTTACTGTAAATCTTTTCCACAATTCGTTGGAATGCAACTATTAGACATGTGTAATATAAATTTATTCTTGTATTTCCAGCAAAACATGTTGGAAGGTTTTTTGCCAGCAATTGAAGAAGCCAAATCATGGGTGTATTTGCCTATCTGTATTGCCACCTATTTTCTTGCTGACCTGGAGTATTAAAAGAGTCAGCAGCTGAGAATGCACACATGGAAAAACTACAGCAGAGTAAATTACACACCTCATCAAGTGAAGGGCCTCAAGAAAACGACAAATGAGTTAGTTAGGGATTCTATATTCCTTGTAATAAATCAATTTGTTAGAGGGGTCTTTGTTTTTTCATTACAGAGAGAGCATTTTTGTGAGGCTGGTTTTTAAGCCCAGTGAGAGCTTTCTATGAGTGTATGTGCGAATTCATCTTCTCTCGGGAGTATTGCTACTGAGTCTTCGGCTTGGGAATAGCTTGGAGTGTGGTGTATAGAGTAGCTGGGTAGAGAGTGAATTTTATTGGAGAAACTTGTCACACCCCCTCCCGGACCACCTGCTAGCTTAGTCCGAAAGATGGCGTGAAGCCAACGGACATCGTCCTCCTCTAACGATACCCGCTGACCCTCCTGAACGTTGAACCTGATAAACATACTAATCATAGATATAAAACATTCTACATGAAACAGAACACAGCGGAATCCCTGGAAAAAAACTTTCAGCAAACACGAGGTGTCGCCCTGACATAACTTGGTTCGGATAATAACCTGATACAGATGTCACAACCAAAAACATATACAACTAGGTGTTGCCTTGTGCAATGTGATTATAATTATGCAAGAAATCTTCACAAATAGCTCAAAAACATGCAAGTATACACATCATGGCAGCAAGTGATAAGTAAATTCAGATCGTCTCCACAGAGATTAAGTTAATGAAATTTACTACTTCTAAGTCTATTTTCAATGAAATTCTAAGTAACCGAGGAACAAATATTTTTCAATAATTAAATGCAAGGGATTAAAAGGATAAACAAACTTAAAATGACAAGAACTTAAGAGAAATTCAACAAAAACAGAAAATCACACAGAGAAAGCAAGGTTCAGATTAGGGGCTGTCTACTCTCACAAGCTGTTTGCTGTAGCAGAACTTTATAATTACCACTCACACAGAATTTTCTACGGGAATCTTCCAATTCTCCTCTAGTTAGGTGATTAAACTCTCATTTAACCCCTTCTTTTTAGCTCAACTGATTTAGTGCCTTAGGTGGTTATTTATCTGTAAACCCGAGACTTTCCCTTAGATAATTTTCTCTTATCATCTATTGTGGCTTCATGGTTGAATCTAAGTTGTTGGAAATTATACACTTAAAAAGAAAGGAGATGGGAAAGAAGAAAAGAAAATAAATGGAAAAGGAAAAGGAAAAGGAAAAAGGAAAAAAAAAAAAAAAAAAAAAAGAAATGAAGTGGGAATGGACAGCAAGAAGGGCACCACCGACTAGCATTCTTATCAGCCCATTATCAGCCTCATTTCTCATCCTTTTCCACTAAAACTTTCAGAGCACTTTAAGGAGAGAGTGAAGAAGGAGGAAGAAGAAGAATTTCGTGGTTTGAGGTTGAAGAAGATAGGGAAAAGCTCATGCAAAGCCAGCCATTGCAGGATCTGAGATCAACCTGTCAACCTCTGGTTTTTTATTCGGTTTGAGCTACACAGAAGGAATCAAGAGGTGAGGTTTGATTTTCTTGAACGTTATTTCATTTTCTAACAAATTTCATGAGGGAAGCTTGACCTAAATCGTATGAGAAGTTGATGGTTTTTGGAATGGAAAACAGAGCACAGGATTTTCGAGCAAAGCAGGAGGATCTCTGGTTTTCTCTGATGTTTTGAGCATTCTGGGATGTACAAGTTGAATCAGAAGCTCTATTTGGTATGGTTGGAAAGCTTATTCAATTATCTACAACGTTCAAGAAGAATTCGTGAGCCACAAATGACTTGAAGTAGGTTTAATTGCAAGAGGAAGATAAAGGGTAACAGAGAAGCTCGAATCTGTGTTGTCTGATTTCGGGGCATTTCTGGACAAATTGGTTGGGAATCCCGTTTTCATTTCTTCAGGTAAGTTGTAGAGTGTTCGAAAATGAAGAGTTTGATGTGTATTTCATTAATTTTGGTTAAGTATTGAGGACGTTATGGGTGTTGGAAGTTAGGATATAGAATCTGGAAAATCTGGAAAAGTAGAATGTGAATGTGATTCTTAATCCAATTGTTTAAAAATTCATGAGCATGGAAAGACAAAGCTATCTATGGTTCTAATGCTCGGTTTTGGTTATTTGACAGGCCAAGAGGAAATACGTCGAGTCTACAAACCGGGGAACTAGATAAGACTGTGAGTGACAAAATGAATTTCGAAAATGTTCTTAAACGGTTGTTCATGATTATATGTTTTACATGCTTTCCTATGAATGATACATGGTTTTTATGAACGGTTTCAAGCATGAGTTTTGAGCTCAGATTTTCTAATGAGGTTTATATACGAGCACGTGTCTAATGACTTTATGAAAAGTAGCTGAAACGATATCTTTTAAAACAAAGTATGGATTAGCAAGTACTTCTAAATGATTTTCGGTTTTCCACGAGCAAGCTGAGTAAGCTTAAGTTTTACGAAAGATAACGATAAGCAGGCATGTTTTGATGTTTTCATGTGATTTTCTGAGATTTCTATTGACTACATGACTGAGATATTGAGCCCGAGGCTATATGGTACCGTGTGCACACAGGTTATATTCCGTTGTCGACGTTGAGTGTACTCCGTGACAACGATGCTGTCGTGAGTGCTGGGCGGGCCCCACTATGACAAAGACGATGGGAGTGCTGGGCGGGCCCCACTACATCGTAGGACTAGTAAACGTTGGTTGTACTGGGCGTGCCCTACACAATGTAGATCGGTCATGTTAGTTAAAACGTTTGATATACTTGATATGCCTTGCTAGATTCTTAATGACGGACTTGCGAAATGTTTTAGAAAGCCTTTATCCTTACACGTTTATGTTAAACGCTTTGACTGAGCATATTTATACGTTTAAAGGTTTATCACGTGTTTTGACTTCCAGATTTAGACTTTTAAAATTAGTCACTCACTGGGCTTCGTAGCTCATTCTTTCAAAATGTTTTCCACTTTTCAGGTAGAGATCGAGCTCCCGGTGCCTGATACACTGCCAACGTCTGCTGAAAGTTCTAGATCAAGCTCCAGTACGTGGTTGGAGTTGTATATTGAGTCCGTTCATATTGTAAATGTTTTGTAAGGGTTGTATAATATCGTCCTAGAGGTCGTGGATGTATAACCCTAGATGTATATGTTTTGGTCGTGATATCTATATCAGGTTACTTTCCAAACCAGGTTATGTCAGGGCTGCATCATGTGTATGTTGAAAGGTTTCCGTGGATTCCGCTGTGTGGTGTTTCACATAGAATGTTTTATATCTATGATTAGTATGTTTATCAGGTTCAACGTTTCAGTAGGGTCAACAGGGATCGTTAGAGGTGACGATGTCTGTTGGCTTCACGCCGTCTTTCGGGCTAAGCTAGCAGGTGGTCCGGGAGGGGGTGTGACATTATCCCTAAATACCCACTCATTTTCATGACCTAAAAAGGCTAAGGTAAAGTAAAGTAATCGGTTATCAATTGTTTTCCCAAACATTTAATAACATTGCTAGAAAATGGTTGGCCAAACGAAATTCTAGCTTTAAGCATGAAGAACACTTTACTTTAAGTTGCAATATATAAAATTCCACTAAAACAAACAACAAGTTCAAGTTTAAGCACCCTAATCCTCACCTAAGAGGATTTAGCTCATGTTCAAGGTGAAAATAATGAAAATACAGTAGTGAACTACCATACCATTCATAATTACAACCTTAAATACAAACTAAACACTAGAAGAAGGAAGAATAAGAGAAAAAGAATGAAGAAAAGAAGCTTCCAAGGTAGATTCCAGCTTTCCCAAGCTGGAAATCCTCCTTTAGCAGCAGCCTCCTTGTCTTTTTCTCCTCTTAATGACAGCAGCAGCCTCTAGGTTTAATTCTTTGCTGATCCCCCCCTCATTTTGGGCAAAAGAAGCATTTATACCATCTATTTGCATTGATTTCAGGGCTGATTAGACACATAAATCCACATGGACCTTCCCCAATTGGCTGAGATGGGACAAATCAGCTCACATGGCTGCCAGCTCAATTAGTGAAAGCTTTCACGGATTTAGCACGTGCAGTCACTTAATTTCCAAACTTTCTGCCTTCTGTTGTGGAATCAGCTGCTGTAGCACAACCTGTGTGATCATATACCAGAAAAATCAGCTTAATACATAAGAATTCTGCACTAAATTCCAATCAAGCTTGACCTACTAATATGTAAAAATATTCATCAAGATTGCTCATTTTCATGCACAAACCAAAGCTCAAACACATCAAAGAGTAGAGTTTTTAAGCCCAAGAGAAAGCCAATAGCTCTTATTTCTAAGAGCTATCACTAGGGTTTATACAACCACGACCTCTAGGACTATATTATCCAATCCTTACAAAACATTTACAATATGAACAGACTCAATATACAACTCCACCCACGTACTGGAACTTGTTCTGGAACTTTCAGCAGACGTTGGCAGTGTATCAGGCACCGGGAGCTCGATCTCTACCTGAAAGTGGAAAAACATTTTGAAAGAATGAGCTACGAAGCCCAGTGAGTGACTAACTTTAAAACTCTAAATCCGGAAGTCAAACACGTGATAAACCTTTAAACGTATAAATATGCTCAATCAAAGCGTTTAACATAAACGTGTAATGAAAAAGGCTTTCTAAAATATCTCACAAGTTCGTCATTAAAAATCTAGCAAGACATATCAAGTACATCAGACGTTTTAACTAACATGACCGATCTACGTTGTGTAGGGCACGCCCAGTACAACCAACGTTTACTAGTCCTACGATGTAGTGGGGCCCGCCCAGCACTCCCATCGTCTTTGTCGTAGTGGGGCCCGCCCAGCACTCACGACAGCATCGTTGTCACGGAGTACACTCAACGTCAACAACGAAATATAACCTGTGTGCACACGGTACCATATAGCCTCGGGCTGAATATCTCAGTCATGTAGTCAATAGAAATCTCAGAAAATCACATGAAAACATTAAAACATGCCTGCTTATTGTTATCTTTCGTAGAACTTAAGCTTACTCAGCTTGCTCGTGAAAAACTGGAAATCGTTTAAAAGTACTTGCTAATCCATACTTTACTTTAAAAGATATCGTTTCAGCTACTTTTCATAAAGTCATTAGCCACGTGCTTGTATATAAACCTCGTTAGAAAATCTGAGCTCAAAACTTATGCTTGAAACCGTTCATAAAAATCATATATCATTCATGGAAAAGCATATAAAACGTCTAAACATGAACAACCGTTGGAAACAATTTTCGAAATTCATTTTGTCACTCATTGTCTTATCTAGTTCCTTGGTCTGTAGACTCGACCTATTTTCTCTTGGCCTGTCGAACAACCAAAACCGAGCATTAGAACCATAGAGGGTCTCATTCTTCCATGCTCATAAATTCTAAACACTTGAATTAAGAACCACATTCACATTCTACTTTTCCAGATTTTCCAGATTTTCCAAATTCTATACCCTAACTTCCAATACCCATAAATTCCTCAATACTTAACCAAAATTAATGAAATACACATCAAACTCTTAATTTTCGAACACTCTACAACTTACCTGAAGAAATGAAAACAAGATTCCCAACCGATTTGCCCAGAATTTCCCCGAACACAGACAACACAGATCCGAGGTTCTCTGCTACCCTTTATCTAACTCCTGAAATTAACCCTACTTAAAGTCATTTTTGGCTCACGAAATCTTCATGACAGTTGTAGGAAATTGAATACGAATTCCAACCATACCAAATAGAGCTTCTGATTCGACTTGTACACCCCAGAATACTCAAAACACCAGAGAACACCAGAGATCCTCCTGGTTTGCTCGAAATTCCTGTGCTCTGTTTTCCATTTCAAAAACCATTAACTTCTCATACGATTTAGCTCAAGCTTCCTTCATGAAATTTGCTAGAAAATGAATTAAATTTCAAGAAAATAAAACCTCACCTCTTATTTCCTTGTGTGTACCTCAAACCGAATAAAAAACCAGAGGTTGACAGTTTTGCACCCAGATTCTGCTATGGCTGGCTTTGCATGAGCTTTTCTTATCTTCTTCAACCTCAAACCACGAATTCTTCTTCTTCTTCCTCCTTCACTCTCGCCTTAATGTGCTCTGAAAGTTTGAGTGGAAAAAGATGAGAAATGAAATGAAAATGCGCTGATAAAAAGTCTAGTCGGTGGTGGGTTTTTGTGCTGTCCATTCCCACTCATTTTCTCTTTTTTTTTTTTTCTTTTGTTTTGCTGATTTCTTTTCCTTTTCCTTTTCTTCCTTCTTTATTTCCATTCTTTTTAAATTGATAATTTCCAACAACTTAGTCCAACAATGAAACCACCAATAGATGACAAGAGAAAACTATCTAAGGAAAGTCTCGGGTTTACAAAACTTCTGTGTATAGTTTCTTTGATTAGAGGTTTGTATCTCTGAGTATTGTTGATGTTGATTGATGGATGTAAGTCCCTCATTGGGATCGAACCACTATACATCGCTGTGTTCATCTTTCTCTTCTTCTCAATCCTCTGTTTTATTGGTTATTTGTTGTTTGCGTTTCAGACTTTGTGGGATTGCTTTTGATAGTGCTGAAATACTGCTGTGAGTATTGGGCTGTTTTAGTTGATATTTCTTACAAAACAATATATAATATAATATATATTGTTTATTATATAATATAATATAAATTTATTCTTGCATAAACTTATGGTAATGAGTTGCTGGAAAAGTATCTTAAATAATCTAAAATATTGCAAAAACTAAACATCAAAAGATAAAACATAAATTTTAAACAACATAGGATAGTTATGCCTCGTAGAATCTATCTTCTTGAGAATCCAAGCTTAACTTTAAGCAAGTACACAGAATTAAATTTTGTGGACATGCACTGCGTCATAAAACTAACAAAAGATGATATATAATTTAAAGGATCGATTAATAATATGAAAGCAAATTATAGAATTAAACTGTAATCTCCAATAAAATAGAAAAACTTAAAGAGATAGTTATTTAATTTGATTTGAACAAAATTTTCAATCCAAAAATGTATGAATTTTTAAAATTTTAAATAAATATTAGACAATTCAATAGAATGGAGATTGGTGGAAGAAAATGGAAATTGAAAATTTTGATGGACAAATAGCATTTGAGAATGTGACTTACCATAATCACAATTGTGAACAATATTTTTCAATGTTCATCCGTTGATAATGTAGAAGAATGTACGTGTGAATGACCCAATTTGCGACTTTTGCGATTGAGTGGTATTAGTGAAGGAAAAAAGTTTATGGGTGGATAAAAACACTGGTTTGCATGAACAAAGTGGTGAGGTTGAAATGGAAATCACCCAATTTTGCATGAAGACAATGGAAATGGTGTGGTGCATATAGGGTAGTGGAGTGCATTGAATGTAGGAAATTTTAAGTTTGTATTTTAAAACTAAGTGTCCGTTTGATAACTATTTCGTTTTTGGTTTTTGGTTTTTGAAAATAAAGCTTATACACACCTACTTTTACTTATAGGTTTCTTTATTTTAGTATCAACCTTCTTCCTTGTTTTCAAAAACCAAGTCCAATTTTGAAAACAAAAAAACGTAGTTTTCAAAAACTTGTTTTTGTTTTTATAATTTGGCTAGGAATTCAAATGGATCCTTAACAAGGATGAAAGTCATGGTAGGGAATTTCCGAGAAAACAAGCATAATTTTCAAAAACCAAAAACAAAAAAACGAAATGGTTATCAAACGGAGCCTAAATGATTACTATTCCACTAACTGTAAATATTAATATTATTGCAATTATTGCCATTATTTTGTAATCTTAAACTCTCTTTAAGTTTTTTTTTAAATGAAAATTAATGCTATGAAAATCTAAATTAATAACATGAAAATTTCCACTCACTGTGTGGTTACTTCTACCCTTCTTTAACTCTCTCCTTTTTTTTTTTTAAATTAATTTTAAGATGGTTAGAAAACGGAATTACATAAATGAAATTTTAAATGCATCCATAATTATTGATGTATGAAATAAATATAAAAGTAGACTATCATTGGTTTTTAACTTCATGTATAAAAAAAAATTTAATAAACTTTATGAAATTTAGAATGGGTTGGAATACCAAAAGTTTTCAAACTTCTCCATTTCTTACATGTATAAAAGGACTTATTTCCTTTTATTAAAAAAAGGACTTATTTTATATCTATTTTAGTAAAAACATTGTTTTAACATTTTAAAATTCATGGTTTTTATGTTAAATTATTCCGTTTTATTTTGTAATTTTTTCATAAATAGTAATTAACAAGGATAGTGTAATTATATGAATTTATGTTTAAGTGTTTTGTGGTTTTTAATGTCAATATTATTTTAATTATTGCAATTATTCATTGATTTTTTTAAGTGTGTTGTGGATAGTGGGTATTAGGTAGTGTTTTGTGCATAGTAATTATTGATGGTGTTTACTGTGGATAGTGTTTATTTATTTAATTGTTCGACAATAGTGTAAAAATGGTAAAATATAGATATGAAAATTGAAAAAAAAAAATTGATGGAGAATCAATAAATTCAAATTTGTATGTGTTTAGTTTATGGATTTTTTTTTTTTAAAAAATAAAATTATGGACATTGAATATATATAATTTGGTTACAATTTGACTTCTTATTTAATTTCATTTTATAAAATTTATGATATTTTTTAGATATAAACTTTTTCAAATTTTAATAATTAATGATTGCAGAAAAACCATTTGATGTTTTGTTGTTTGTTAAGTCTTTCTCACACCCACTATAAAGTAGCGTTGGTTGGAAAAAAAAATTATATTTCGATTTCATTTTGTCAATATATTTTTAATTTTGTTATTTTTTTCGTCACACATAAAGTTTCCCAATTATCTTCGTAAAAGAAAAAAAAAAACTCATTGTTAAATAACAATGTTTGTATGATATTGTATTTTTATAATTAATATAATATATTTTCTATTCAATACGTAATTTTATGTCTACTATGTTTATAATAATTTTTATGTTTTTGATAATTACTTTTGTAATTATTTTTAATGTTATATAATTATAATTAAGTGTTTTTTAAAATCAACAATTTCAAAGAAATGACCATTATATTATATTATGGATAATGTTAAAAACTTTACATAAATTTGACAAAAATATATGGATATATATTAAACTGAAGGAAGATAAAAGATAAAAGATAAAATATATTAAAATGAAGTAAACTTTGAAATGAATATTCCAGAATTTGAAGAACATTGATAATATTAGGACACAAAATTGTTACTTCTCAATCTTAACTTTCTTCAACTTGCTTCTTCCGTGTTCTTGAACTTCTTCATCTCCATCAATTTGTAGGATCGTATGGCAACACTAGAGGGGGGTGAATAGGGTTGCTGGTGCAGCAGAGGCTGAATGATGGATGTGAGATAAGATGATAGATAAAGATTAAGAAAAATAATTCAGTCAACCTTAGTGCAACTATACATTATCACACGTAGTAATAAAAACCTTAGAAGTATTGTAGCAACCCTATTATATAATATTATTAATATTATATATATATATATATATATATATATATATATATATATATATATATATATATATATATATATATATATATATATATATATATATATATATATATATATATATATATATATATATGCATAAAAAAAAAAGAAAAAGCTTGAAAAGGGAGAAAGTGGGGAGTGGTGTGAGTCACACCACTTTTTCCCAAAGAATCGGTCAAATGGCCCATGGGGGTTTAGTTGTTTTTTTTTTTTAAAAAAAAAAGAAAAGTGAAATCCCACGATTTCCCCTCCCTCGCGTCTTCTTCTCTCTCTCTCCCTCTCTCTCTTTTCTCCATCTCGTAGTTTTCTCAAACTCACGCCACCGCACCACTACAACTTCACCGCCACCGGAGATCAAGCCTAGCCCGAGCCATGAGTCGCTGTCGTGGATCTCTTCCCCTCTCTCAGAACGCAGCTGGCCCTTCCTTGCGTCGCCATCACTCTCGGTCAATCTCTCTTCCTTGCTTTCTCTCTTTATCAGTTTTTCTCTCTAATCTCGATCTTGTTGGGTTTTATGCCCTAAAACTCGTAGATAGTGAATGTAACCGTTGACCGGATATTAATGAAATAATATTGATATATTTTTCCTAAAATAACCCTAATCCAATAAACTAGACATCCTAGGCTGTAATATGAGTCTTGAACTATATGTAGCGACATATGGGATCATTGTTCAAGAAACAGCCTAAAGGGTCTATAGTATAGGGATAAGACTGGGTGCCTTATCCTGGTGACACTATGGATACGGCCCACTTTGTATTTGATACAAACGCTATGATCCAACGCATTCGTATAGGAGACATGCGAGTGGGGGTATCCTATGCAATGAGTATGCATAAGACCGGACCGCGAAATAGTAACCACTGGTTATAACACCGTTAACTAGTTGGTTTTCTATTTCACTAGGACGACCTAGACAACTTAGTCTTAATCCTGAGTTGATTATAGACTCCTGCTCATGAGGGATTGTCCTTTGATTTGTATGGGTGAGAGTGGCCAATACGCCGACTCAATAAGCCTACCATTTTGGGGACAAGACCGAGTGGGGAGCTAGGAACATAATCGTACAAGATGGAATTCACTCCTTCCCGACTTTAGGGAAGCAGATGAGTGTTCCCTTAAGTGGTGACTTCGAGTCTTGAACAAAGGGCCCTACCCTCTCAATGGCACGAGAGGGTTTTCTGTTTGATGGTTGGACCACAAACAGGTTGTTCATTAGAGGAGAACTGGTACTTAAGGAAATAGAAGTAACCTAGGGGTAAAACGGTAATTTGACCCAGCTGGTGTTACGGACACTCGTGAAGGACTAACTAGTCGATATAGGTCTATATCCGTGGACACATAAAATATGTCTGTAGTGAGAAGAGTGCAATTGTGAGTCTATAGTGGAATGTACACACAGTTAACGAATATTTATTAATTTGGTTAATGAGTTTGACCAATTAATCTCACATCGTTGGAGCTTCTGATCTGCAGGTCCATTAGGTCCCACTGGTAGCTCATAAAGTAATTTGAGGCAACTAAGTAATAAATGTAAATTGAAAACGTTCAATTTACTAAGGGAAACAATATAATATATATTGATATATTATTATGAGAGAAATTAATATTTGAAGAAATTCAAATATTAAAATAAATTTGAGTCACATTAAATTTATGGAAGTTTGAAAGAGTTCAAATAATGAATTAATTAATTTTAAGGCGTAAAATCTATTTGGGCAAATTAATTAATTCAAGGCCGAAAATTAAATATGTGATATTTAATTGGTGGTTAATTAATTAAAGAATTCATTAACCGGGAATTAGTCAATTATGGAAATAATTAATCACTTAAGGAAGTGATTAATCATTTATGGAAATGATCTAATCACTTATGGAAGTAATTAGTCATTTGTGGAAAAGATTAATCAACTATGGAATTGATTGATCTTGGATTGATTAAATAAGGAATAAGATTGAATCAATTTTGGAAAAGATTGATTTAATTGAATATTTTATTCATGGCCTCTCTTCTATAAATAGAAGACTAGACCTAATTGGTTTAGTACTCTCCTCTTGCTCTTAGACTCACAAGACAAGACCCTAGAATTCTCTCTAGCGTCCCTCTTAGAGAAAGACTCCCACAAGTCTTTTGCCTCCTAGACTTAGAGACATACCGGTGTAACCTCTGTGGTTATTGTGTCTTTGAAGAAGAATTTTCTCCAGTGAAGAAACTAGAAGGAGGCTGCTGCGTTTTCGTTCATTGAAGCGTCGTTGGCGAAGAACGGTCAAGTCTACAACGAAGGTTTGTAACAGTTCTTTCTCGTTTCTTTAGAAAAGCATGAAAATAAATTAGATTTAATTTTCAAGCATGTTTATAGCAATTTCTAGAAACTTTAAAGCATGTTTAAAGTTTATTTTGCCTTTTTGTAACGGTATTTTAATGTTAATTAATATACGGCGTAAGGTCCAATCGATGCGCTTCCGCTGCATGGGGACTTTCATTCCCTTCAGATCTTTATCCGTCCAACCGACGAGCGCCAGCCTTGTTCCGCTACCGCCGCTCAACCCCCCACCATTATCGTTTTTCTTGAAGGTAAGCTTCTGGTGATTGTGATTTAGTTCGCCGCTTGTTCTCCGATTAGATTATGTTGACTCAAATGTTTCTCAAAATTAATTTCAGATCAATTCCTAGATTTCGAAATTGTCATTCAAGCTTTCGCCACTGCCTTGTGCTGTCCAACAAGAGTTTTCATGAATTGGGTGAGTTTCCTATCCCAATTCATCCGTTAACAATTTAATTAGAAATTGAATTTTTACCTATGATGCTCTTGGGTTGTTGCAGTGCTACCCATCCAACTTCGACTCCAAATTTACATTTTTCTCGCCCAAATTAAGTTTCTATCCAGCAAGGTCGAGGTTCGATTTGGGTGAATTTTTCTCTCCAATTGAGTTCCGTTAGCGTTTATTTAGTAATCGATGATGATCCTTTGGTTGTTTTGATTTCGTTCCAACCTTACCCATTTTATTCCGACACCACATTTGTGAAATTTCACCAAATTAAAGCACTGTGCAGCGGCGGTCTCGCTAATTGTTATTGAGTTTCCAAGGTTGTGGGCGTTTTTGGCTAAGAATTTAGGGAATCATTGGAGTATGAATTTTGCATAAAATTCCCGAGCAGTTTTGAGTAAGTGACTCCCCTATCAGCATGTTGAGTTTAATGCTTAAATGTGAAATTATTAGTTGTCATGATGTTTGTAAAATTGTTGGGCGTCGATCTGCTATGATTGTGATGCTTGTATTTGAATTGACTATGTGAAATGTTGTAACACCCCGTGCTTTTTGGGTGTTATTTAAATTCTATGGATAAAGTCGAATGAAAATATATTTATTATTTGGGCTTTTGATGTGGATTTATAATTTAATACCAAGGCATTGGGAAATTATTCATGGAATATGAGCGTTATGTTGATTAAATTATCTCCCTAAAGCCGTTAATTTCTAAGTTTATTTAGTTGTTGCTAAGCGTTGAAAGTTTCTCGCTTAATAAGAGGGTTAAAAGTTGAGTCCCATTCTTGGAATCCTATTTTTGGGTTGTTGGTTTTATGGGTTTATGAGAAAAAGAAAGAAATTTTAAAGAAAAAGGAAAAAAAAAACCCTAGGCTTCACCTCTCCATCTCTTTTCTCTTCACGCAAGAACCCCCATGCCGTGTGTGTAGCCGCCGCCCAGCCCAGCAGCACCGCCGTCATCTATCGCCACCGTCGCCGTCTTCTTCGCGATCCCTCTCTCTCTCTCCGCGCGATTTCTCCCTCCCTTCGTGTGTTTTGCGTGGAACCCAGCCCCGTCGTCGGTCTATTGTGCCGCCGTCTCCCTAGCGAATATCCCTCTCTCTCTCCCTCTCGGGCTGCCGTGACCCATCCAGTCGTCGCCGCCTAGACGCGCTGCCGTTGTCGCCGTCGTCTGAGTCGTGCCGCCGCCGCCGCGCGTGGGTCCTCTTCTCGCGCGGGTCTCCCTTTTCCTTGCATTTTCAGCAAGGTAAAGGTCGTGGGTAAGCTCTTTTCCGTTGTTCCTTGCGATTTTAAGCTCGATCTAAGTCCCTTTAAATCTGTTTTGGTCAGATCTCGCGTGTCTAGAACTCATAGTGTCTCTTCCGTGCGATTTTGCCACTGTCCAGCGGTGTTTTGGCTTCGTTTTGGATCAATACGACGTCATTTAGCGTTTTCGGTAAGTTTTAACACTTACCCATTCTTGATTAAAGCTTGAATGAGAATGCCCATGTCGTTTAGGTGCTGGAAATTGAGTTTGTGTTGGTATTTCTGTTCTGCAACGCCTCTTTTCTCAAATCGTGGGTGCCTCGGCGTTGTTTAAGCAATTCCGGTGAGTCTAGGCATTTACCCATGCTTAGGGGTGTTTAGATTAATTTACCTATTCGTTTTAGGTGCTGGAATTTTAATGTTAGCATTGATTTTCTGATCTGCAGCGCCGCCTAAGTGTTCAATTGAGTTCGATACACTTCAACTCGAGTACCCACTGCCCAAGGATCATTCTAGCACATTGATAGAGGTTAGAATAACCCACCTAGCGTGGAAACGGGTTCGTTTGGGTAAGGTTCCTGCCTGTCCCTTGGTTTATAGCATTGTAGTTTGCTACCCATTAGTTGTTTAAGCCTTAGAAGTATGTGTTGGTCGTTATCCTTGGTTTATCTAGGCTCGTAGGTGTTGCTCAACCTTCATAAGTCCTAGAATATGCTTATTAATGAGTTGTTTTAGTTTAAATCATGTAGTTCATCAATGACATTTAGTCTCGTCGCCTATGTAGCTTTGCCCGACCCCTATAGGTTCTTTAAGCATGGTTTAAATGAGCTTTTGCTTGTTGTTCGTGGCTTAAAAAGCATGCTAGATCAAGTCTCATTAATTAACTAGGCCTTGGTTGCATTGCCTAAGTTTTAGGAGTTCTTAGAATGTCATTCCTGTGACTTTTTACTTGCTGTCCAACGGCTGAAAAACCTTAGTAATGGTCGTTCAGCATATGCCCATGGCCCGTAGTGCCTTAGACATGGTTGCCCATGGTCTGAAGCTTTTGGGTTTTCATTTTGGGGAATGTTTGAAGACTGTTTAACAAGGAAATAGGCCTAGTAAGTGGGATTTGGCTTTTCAAGCATATCTTAAGATCTTTAGGTAAATTCTAACCCTTTTAGCTGCCTTTGTGAATTAGGAGCTCATCTTGGTTGCTTTAGGCTTGTTGGAGTTGCTTAGGAGCGCTATAGGTAAGTAGTTATACTTACTGAGCTTGTTTGACTGCATGAAGCATGATTGTTTGTTTTATCTGTTTTTCCTATATTTGTACTAAGTATGAGTTGCTTTGTATGAATTGTTGAGTTGTAAATGCTGAAACGGTTGTGTTAATCGTGAATCATGTTTTCTATGTTGTTTGAGATGTGTTCGCTTAAGGGTGTAAGCATGGTAGGTACTTGTCTTAAATATGATGGTTGTTGAGTCAAGTATGGTGAGTCTGGTTAGCATGTTGCATGGGGGTTGTGTAGCATGAGTCGGGTGAGAGGCGCAGCACATGGTGCGTAATTCATGTGTAGCGGAGCGTGACGTGGAAATCACGTGGGTGTGAGTGCGGAGCGTGACGCGGAAATCACGTAAGAGTGGCGCAACACATGGCACGAAATTCATGTGGGGTAGGTGCGGAGCATGACGCGGAAATCATGTAATTAGCGCAGCACATGGTGCGGAATTCATGTGTAGCGGAGCATGACGCTGAAATCATGTGTAGCAGAGCATGACGCGGAAATCATGTAGTTAGCGGAGCATGATGCGGAAATCATGTGGAGTCTAGTGCGTGCGTTGCATAGCGTGTGGTACGATTGCATGAGTTGGTTGTTTTTAAGCAAGTTGTTAGTTTGTAGCTTAAAAGCATGTTGTTTGTTGTGGCTGTGTAAACCTGTTGGATGCGTGTGCTAAGTATGTTGATTGTGTTGGTTGTTGTTTGTGGCTTGGTAAGTGTAAGCTGCTTACCAGTACCACGGTTGTACTGATACCCCCTTCCCCATCTTCCCCCCAACATTTTAGATGTTGCAGGTTTGGTCGGTGAGCTGGACCTTGGTGATGAGGAGCAGAGCTATGAGGAAAGATGCTTAGGATGTCATGGTTTTAACTTGCTTCCTAAGTTTTGGATAGGCTAGCGTTGTTATGGTTTTATGTTGTTTATAATTGCTTTTGAGTTGGCTAGAAGATTGTTTTTGTAGTTTCTATTTCGGTGAGGGATTCACCTGAGAAAGGTTTTGTTTTCGAGTTTAAAACTTGACTTGTTAGTTTTGGTTAAGTTTATTAAATTGTTTAGCTTGTGAGTTGCTAGTGGAAATAGTTGTTCCTCTTAATAAAATGTCCTTATGTTCCGTAGCTTGATCTTTGTTTATTGAATGTTGCTACGAGTTTCTGTCTCGTCTAAAGGAGATAGGTTGTGAAATCTGACTGCAGTTTGGTGGAGTTTGGCTTATGCATGATTAGAAGTGTTAAATGTCGTTATCAGGTGATGTAAAAATTTTGGTTCAAGTCGTTTTACGCCGTTATGCTGCCGAAATTTTCGGTACTTCCGGTTTAAAGTGGTTCAGACCAGTAGTTAATGGTTTAAGGGTTGTAGTAGCGCCTCTAGGCTAGAAGTTGAAAAAGTTGGGGCGTTACAAATGTACTATGACTTATATATTTTGGGTCTGGAATGTTGGGCATGTAAATTAGAAATTTGCTATTTGTTGTGGAATGTTATATGAATGAAATGTGAATTTCCATGTGTTGTATAATCATAAAGCTAGTTAGGGGACCTCACATTGCATATGTGTGACTCATGGTACGAACGTTCTTGAAAATTTTAACACTGTAAACCTTGGCGATATGGTCAAGACATTACTTAAAATAATTTTCTTGAAACTTGGCGATATGGTCAAGACATGATTTTTTTTTTTTTTTTTATTTATGTTCTTGAAACTTGGCGATATGGTCAAGAGAATGATTTTAGTACCTATTTTCAAAACTTGGCGATATGGCCATGGTGACAAGTGGCGATATAGTCACGATAAAGTTTTAGTGGCGATAAGGTCACAATATAGTTCGTGGCGATAGGGTCACGTTAGGCGTTATGACCAAGATGTAAAGTTGTTATAAAGCAAAGTTTAGGTCCCCTCATAAATGTTTGTGTTTGCATAACCAACCCTGGTAGAGGGGTTACTTACTGAGTATTTTTAATACTCATTCTTTGTTTATTTTAAATTTTTTTAGGCAAGGGCGAGAACGTGTTAGGCGACTGATCAAGAGCACTTTCTGGTGGTGCCATGGTGGACGGTGTTAGCATATTTTACTTCCACATTTTAGTCCTCGTTATTTGAATTTTCTATGTAAATATTCAAAGCCTTATTTTTTTTGTTGCATTTTGAGACGTTCAAATATTTTCATGTTTTACATGTTTTCTTGGGATCCCAAATAAATGATTTACTAAATTTATTTACCTATTTTATGCATTCTAGACTTCTAGGAAAAATTTAACTTCATCGTTCTTGAATCATTCATGCATGTAGTAACGTCCCTAGTCAGTATTTAGGTTTTTAAAAAAAATAAGGCCGTTACAGTTGGTATCAGATCCCTAGGTTAAGGATTCTGTAGATTGGTTTACATCGTAAACCTTAGGTGTTCCCATGGCCTACCAGCAAGCATCTTTGTCATCGCCAGGTACACAATTGCCTTAATCAAAATGCTATTTGTTTATTTATTTTCCTATTTTAAATGTTTGTATTTTATTTTGGTGAAGCATGATCACATGGTTGGTGTGAAAGTTCGTATAATGGTTATTGTTATTGTTATTAACTGCTATTATTATTATTCTTACTATTCTCTATTAAATAATAATAATAATAGTAGATAAGGTTGCAGTATGGGTTTGCATCGAATTAGACTTAGTCGAGTTTTGCCGAATATCAGAATCATGCCTCCTCGTGGAAGAGTTTGTGGAAGGGGTCATGGAAGAGGTCGTGAAAGGGGTTGCGCGGCCCCTAAGGCAGTTGTGCCGCCAGTGGGACAAGAAAACAATATAGCAGGGGACCCAAAAGTAGAGCAGTCGACACCTGCAACGGAACCTGTCATAGTGGATGCTATTCAGGCAATTGTGCAGTCCGTGGTGGTCGGGGCAGTACAGTCTGCGGTGCAAGCGGCAGTTGCAGGCGTTATTGCGGGGCAGCCGGCCCAAGCGCCTCAAAATAATGAAGCACTGTCG
Organism: Luffa aegyptiaca; assembly: GCA_017139565.1. Lineage (NCBI taxonomy): Eukaryota > Viridiplantae > Streptophyta > Magnoliopsida > Cucurbitales > Cucurbitaceae > Luffa > Luffa aegyptiaca. Next base: position 28,943,808 of record CM029403.1, read on the forward strand.
CGAGAGGCAAGGTGTTTAAAGGACTTTAGGAAGTGGGACCCCCGTCCATTCGATGGAGCATCGAAGGACCCCACAGTGGTGGAGCTGTGGCTGTCTTCCACTGAAACCGTCTTTCATCACATGAATTGTCTGGAAGACCAGAAGGTTTATTGTGCCGCTGTTCTGTTGCAAGACAATGCTTTGATTTGGTGGCAGTCGGCCGAAAGGACCATAGACGTCAGTAATGGACCTGTGACATGGCTCCAGTTCAGGGAAGCGTTCTTCAGGAAATATTACCCTGCAAATGCATGTGTCAAGAAGCAAGCGGAGTTCATAGCTCTCAATCAGGGGAGCCGAACTGTGGAAGAATATGAGACAGAGTTTTCCAGACTGTCTCGGTTTGCCCCTACCATGGTTGCTAAAGAGGCTGACAAAGTAGAACGATTTATCACGAGTTTAAGGGATGACATACAAGGTAGTGTGGCTGCCCATCAACCACCTGACTACGCCACGACAGTCAGAGTGGTTGAGTTAATAGATCGTCGTCCAGCAACTGCGCCTCGAGCGACCTCGGAACAAAGACTCTGCTCAGGTCAAAAGAGGAGGTTTGACCAAACATCGGATATCGTACAACAATCCCAGGACATAGTCGTGAATCCACCTCGGGCCCAAGCTTAGGGACAGTAAGCTAACTAACAGAATACTGTCTGCGAGAAGCCGATGTGTAATAATTGTGGAAAGTGCCACTGGGGGCGTTGCTTGTTGGGAGCCCGCGTGTGTTTTCGATGTGGCCAGGAGGGTCATATGGCATCAAACTGTCCCCAGAAGAACACTGGAGTAATAAGCTCTACTACTTAGGGAAGTAGACTAGTTCGTTTTTTTTTTTTTTTTTCAGCCATGTCTATATTGATGGAACTTTCCCCTACTCTTGCACTTGTATCAGTCCCTTATTCAAGCAAAGTTGGTTTTTAGTCGTTGCCTCCGTGTGTGCACGTTGGATTGAATTTATTGAATAAGGAAGTAGTGGGAAACTTATCAAATGTCGAGATTGGATCTCTTGTGGAATTTGACAATATCAGTGGTAAAATATAACTATCTATGAGATGAGTTCTAACCATAGGTTTCAATTCAAGAGAATTTTAATATTATTACTATTAAGAGACAACTTTCGGGGACGAAAGTTCTTTTAAGGTTAGTATGATGTAGCAACCCTATTATATAATATTATTAATATTATATATATATGTGTGTGTGTGTGTGTGTGTGTATAAAAAGAAAAAAAGAAAAAGCTTGGAAAGGGGGAAAGTGGGGAGTGGCGTGAGTCACACCACTTTTCCCCAAAGAATCAGTCAAATGGGCCATGGGGGTTTAGTTGTGTTTAAAAAAAAAAAAAGAGAAGTGAAATCCCAAGATTTCTTCCCCCCCCCCCCCCCCCCGCGTCTTCTTCCCCCCCCCCCCCCCGCGTCTTCTTCACCATATTGAACCCCTCAACGGAATTTAGCTAAGCATGGTGGAATAACGTGCAAATGAACAACTTTCCATTGAAAATAAAATGTAAAGAATACAAAAGAATGAAAAGTGTCAAGTGCTGGAAATAATGGCAGTAGCTAAATACTAGGGTTTTTTCTTTTATCCAATCCTTCTAGAGTTCGTTCGACACTCCATTCTCTCGCTTTTACAAGTGGGAATGGGTGAAAATCCCTACAAACCCTAAGGTTTGATGTCTAACTAAGGTTAGAATTCAGTCTTCTACGAAGAACCACGGGCATCCCTACTCATGGGTGTCTACTAGGGTTCTGTCACCACCCTCTTCTTCCCAGTAAGTTCTGCTTGGATTTGACTTCGAATCAAGGCCTTATATAGTGTTGGAAGTGGTTGAGGAGCCATGAAATAGGTTCTGGTAGGTAGCCCAGTCATTTTCAAGGTCAAAACGGCCGGTTAGGTGCGCAAAAGCCTCGTTCAAAACGACCTGCGACGGACTCGGAACGACTTCTGTTTTTCCAGAAATGCGGTCGCATTTGATTTTAGGCTTCCGAGAAATGCAGTCGCATTTCTGGGTAAATTTCAGCTTTCCTCTGTTTTCCTGAACAACACCAAATTGGGTCAAATTCCTATCAAATTGAGTCTTTTTAAGCACAAATAAGCATAATTTGACAAATGTGACTCTCAACTTCCTAATTCATCAACTTTAACATATTTTTAGCTCGGAAATAGTAAAATTGATCTAACCATGCAACTTTTGACAAGGAAATGAGCTAAATATAAGGGTAAAATAGGTATATTTTTTACCCTTATCAGTTGCTTAATAAATTTTTACATTTTTTTTTTGTTAAATTAAACTAAATTGATTTAATCTAAACAGATTTAATAAGCACACTAAAATATGCAATATGGTAGAAATGTATAATAATTTTCCTAGGCATGCAATCTACTCAGATAAATAAAATAGAGGAAATTAAACGAGTAGAGAGAAAGAGATAACACCGAAAAATTTTACAGTGGTTCGAAAATCCCTACTCCACTCCCTAAGACTCCTTCTTGGGTATTTTACTACAACATCTCTCTTACGAGTGAGAACCAAACCGACTCTTTTTCCAAGTTCAAGAGTAAACCTCTACCGATCATTTTATAGGTTTAGGACCCAACCTATACCGATCTTTTTAAACAGGTTCAAGATCAAACCACTATGATCCTTTTAACTGGGTTCAGGATCAAACCACTACAAATCTTTTTTCGAGTTCAGGATTAAACCACTCACTCAATTCCCAAGGTGTACTCACACCTTAATACAATTCCCAATAAAGAAAAACAATACAAAAAGCTCACAACAAGATATACCTCATGAAGGCAATTTACACAAATAAGAGCACTCATAATTTTCACTCAAAAAATCCCTCACAAAATGTCAGTAGGTCGGTTGAAGAGCAATGAAGGCTTTTGGACAAGAATAATTTGATAACTTGAGTGTGTGTTGGAGGAGAAGAGAATGGCTCAATTTATAGATTGAATTTTGGCCATTGGATTAAATTCAAAATGGATGGTGGAGATTTGATTTAATGAGAAATGAAAGAATTTTGAATTTAAAAATGAAATTTGAAAGATTGAAATTAGGAGATTTTGAGAATAAAATGGGGATTTGAAGGATATGAAATTTGGAAAGAATTCAAATTAAATATGAGGTGTAATTCATGGAATTTAGGAGAAATTGGAGGAAATGAGAAAATTGAAGCTCAAAAATTTCTAAAAAATGATTGAAATGCTCTCCAAGATGAGTAGTATTTTTCAGAATTTTTTTTTCCATTTTTTTCAGAATTTTTTCTAGTCTTAAATATACCAAAAAGGGTAAACTAGCCGTTGGCTGCCACATGTCGTTCTGATTGGCTGCATAAAAATAAAATCAAAGTTAATAATAAAATAATATTATAATAAAAAATTTGACCCTTGGACTTATTATTATTATTATTAAAATCCGCTGCCACGTGTCACACTATTATTGGTCCACGTTCAACACGTCATCAGCCACGTCAACAAAGGTGACCGTTTGAAGTGCCACGTCATCCGTCACGACATCAATTTTTGATCGCTCACATCGGATGCCACGTCATCATGGTGCCACGTGTCACTGCCACGTAGGATTTTCCCTTCCAATTTTCTTTTGCTTGAACTTTCTCGTTTGAACTCCGATTTGAGCGATTCAAGTTGCGTTGGAATCTTCTTTCCAAGCTCTACATTATGAACACTTTAAAACACTAAAATTATTAGTAAATTAAACTTCGTTATCATCAAAACCTATAGTATGATTGAAGCTCGTAAAGCTAACAATCTCCCTCTTTTTTATGATGATAAACTACTTAAGAAAAATATTCTCAAAGTAGAATAATGTGAATAATGATATCGAAGGAATTCAATCAGTAAACATTGTATTTATTTATTTAACGTCAAATATATTTTTCTAAATTCCCCCCCTTTTGTTATCATCAAAAGATTACAATTTAAAGTATAAGCTCCCCCTAAAAAGAATGATCATAGGAATAATATGATAAGACTTCTTCTCAAAATAATAATTGAAAGTTAAAGCTCCCTCTCAAAACAATAGTTAATCAAATAATAACAAGTTCATTCAAGCACCCCTAATAAATGAAGTCAATCAATTTGAGCAAAAATAATATTAAGAAATATAATGGCTAATTAAAACATGTAATATCACTTTTAAATTCAAATGTCAGTAATGATTGTGTAACGTCGCTAATTAAAGGTAAACTCTTATTTCTCAAATTACAAGTTACAATTGAGCAATTTTTTGGTTATTTTGTTGAATTAAAAGTTCAATTAAAAGAGTTACTTGTCTTGGAAAAAGGGTTTGTTAGGCTTGATGACAATTGCGTAATTGAGATGACATGGGAACCAAGTCAAACCCTAGGTCTTTTAGTTGCACACAACTCAAAAAAAGAAATGAAAACTCAAGTGGCTCATCTTCCTCTCTTCTCCACCACCTACCCGATAGCCCCTTCTTCCCCATTATCATCTTCATTTTTTTCAGCGTTTTTACCTTCTTCGAATCAAATCGTCGGCCAGCCGTCTTTCTCATCTCCGGTCACTCTTCGACAAGTCGCATCAGTTCAAGCGCGCGATGGAAGTACACGTCCGACGGCGTTTGCAAGTGGTTCGTTGCAGCAGCAGCGAGGGGCTCGTCTCTCCCTCTCGGTTGTTAGCTTTACTAGCTTCAATCATACTATATGTTTTGATGATAAAAAACTTTAATTTACTAATGATGTTAGTGTTTTAAAATGTTCATAATGTAGAGCTCGAAAAGACGATTCCAATGCAACTTGAATCGCTCAAATCGGAGTTCAAACGAAAAAGTTACAAGCAAAAGAAGATTGGAATAAAAAGCCTACGTGGCAGTGACGTGGCGCTTACGTGACATCCAACGTGCATGGCAGCTGATGTGAATCAATTTCCTCCATTTTTCTCTTAATTTTAATCCTAAAATTCTCATTATCTCTTAAATTCAATCCTTTCACATTTCTTTTTAATTCAAAATTTTTCCTCAAATTCATTCTTTTACAACTCATTTTCACATCCAATCTCTTCCAAATTTGATTTCCTTCAAATCCTCATTCAAATATCAAATTCCCTTAACTTCAATATATTCTCAATCTCATTCTTAAATTCAAATCCTTTCCTTTTCTATTAAAATTCAATCTCCACCCTTCATTTTCAATTATATCCAACAGCCAATATTTATCCTCCTCGCCTATAATTTTGACTTGATTTTCACTCTTCATACATACACTCATAGACATCAAAGTCTTAAGCTCTCAAGTCTCCCTACTCTCCACTCTTGTCCAAATTCCTCCCTTGCTCCTAAATTGGCCTATTGTTATTTTGTGAGGTTTTTATTAGAGTGCTCAACCTTGTGTAATTAGCCTTCAAGAGGTATCTTATTTTGTGAGCTTCTTGTCTTCTTTTCTTTATTATTGGAAACTTGTAATAAGGTGTGGGTGCACCTTGGGAATTGAGTGAGTGGTTTAATCCTAAACCGGAAAAAGGATTTGTAGTGGATTGATCCTGAACCCGGTTAAAAGGATTGTAGTGGTTTTGATCTTGAACCCGTTTAAAAAGATCGGTATAGGTTGGATCCTTAACCTGTAAAAGGATCGGTAAAGCCTTACTCTTGAACGTGGAAAAAGATTCGGTTTGGTTCTCACCCGTAAGAGAGTTGTTGCAGTAAAATACCCAAGAAGGAGTCTTGGGGAGTGGAGTAGGAATTTCCGAACCACTATAAAATTTTTCGGTGTTATCTTTTTCTCTCTACTCTTTTAATTTCAGCTATCTTATCTTTATGAGTAGATTGCATGCCTAGAAAAATTGTCAAATATTTCTTGCACATTTTAGAGTGCTTATCAAATTAGTTTAAATTAAATTAAGTCATTTTAATTTAGCAAAAAGAAAAAGTTTTAAATTTTGTTAAGCAACCCTATTCACCCCCCCTCAAGTGTTGCGATACGATCCTACATCGGTTTCCAGTGGGTCTTCTCCTTTCAATCCACAGTGGCTTGAGCAAGCTTGATCCCTCAACGTTGACGTCTCCTCCAGCGGGTTAGTGTGCAGCAAATGGGTCAGTGGCGGGTTTCAGGTGTCAATCAGCAGTGATTTTTTGGTCATTTCCAGCCATCTTTTGTGTTTTCTTGTGAGTTTTTGGAGTGTGGGTAAGTTTCCCTTCAATTTCTAGCAGCTTCAGCTTGTGCAGCACCTCCTCGTCGCAGCGACAATGGAATTCTGGCACCCACGAACAAGCAGACTCGCGGACAACAACATTCTTTTTCGTCTTTCCGATGATTTCGATCAATTCAAGCAGTGGGTAAGTAAGATTTAGTGAATTTCAAGATTATTTAGCCTCTTAATGAAATACCCATTAATGTTTGGGTCTAAACTTTAAGGTACCCATTGGGATTGGAGCTTGAATCGTTGACATTAGGCCAAATTAAGACCCCGAACAGTAAGCGTAGGTTCGATTATGGGGTAAGTTCCCTCACGATTTAGCCTCATTAGTAAGTGGGTGTTATGTGAAATTAATAGTCTAACTTCATCTAACTTAGAAAAGTTTTTTCCCTTTCTTTTGTGTAGTTTGCCTAAGGTTGTGGAATTAAAGAATTTGATAAGATTTATCAAGTTATTAATTGGCCAAGGTAAGTAGCTATTGGACAATTTTCATGCTTTGGACCCATTGCATGACTATTGGAATTGATAAGATTAAGTTCTATGCTTTAGACTAATTTCCTTTGAGAATTTAGTATGCTAGCATGAATTAGTTTTAAGTCTTTCTTTTTGCTTTTGGATTCAAATGAGCACGTCGAGCTTCATTGTGAAGCATGGTGACGACATGAGAAGTTGTTTTGTTAAATGTAGCATGTTGAAACTGCCTTTCACTGGATTAACATCTTTTAGTATGTTTGGAAGCATGTTTTGATCGGATAGTTTGGTTTGCTCTGAATGTCTGTGAAGTTATGGGTGAGTTTTGGATGCGAGATTTGACTCTCTTTGGTTGTAGTAGTTTGGAGTGCCGGGAGTGTTGTGGATGTTTATAGCTGGACAGTTTTGAATATAGAAGTGTTTTATCTTGTTTCTTGGTGACAAAAAAATTTGGGGTTTGCTATATGTATGTCGTTATGCTGCCGAATTTTCGATAGCATTGCAGTGGATAAAAAGACTAAGTTTAGAATTAACCCTTGGATTATGATGTGCTTGATTGTCTGGCTGTTTAGTATAAACCACGGGTTCTCCAATCACATTTTAGTATGACTTATAGAGAACCATATGTATAAGTGAGAATAGGCTCAGTATAGGGACCATATCATGTTTTAGGGTCTCAGGTGTAAACTTAAAGGATCCTTAAGTCTTATGTTAGCTAGGGTTATTTCTTTCCCCATCTCAGGACTGATGGGACCCAGTTTTCAGGCATGGGATCGTGCATTCTATCATTGACTTGGTAGATTCCAGTTTTTAGGCACTAGATCGTGCATTCCATCAGTCGACTGTTAGAGTCCAGTTTTCAAGCACAGGATCGTGCGCTCTATCAGTCTTAGGACAGTGTTGAGCCCAGGCACGAGATCGTGCGCCAAATGGCACTCAGACATGTTTTCATGCACCAGATTGCTCCACCGTACTTTCATGATTTAAGGGTGTTGTGTTGGGATAGGTGTAGTTCTGCTAGAGGTTGTCAGCTAGTCTCTAGTTTACTTACCTTACCCGACTGACCCACACAACACTCTAGTTGGCACAGGTTGGGAATAGATAATCACCTTAGACAGAACATTTCATGAACCCAGTTATGGCCCTAGGGTTAGAAACCTGAATGACTGTTCCAGTTAGGTCCCTATGATTGTAAAGACCCAAATTCAAGTTTCATGTTATTAGATTTCATGTTATCAGATCTCGTGTTATCAGTTTCAGCCCTTAAGTGGGTTACTTACTGTGTATATTCTTATATACTCACCCATGCTACATGACTTTTCTTTTCAGGTGGTACTTGATGACATCAGGCGAGAGGCGAGGACAGTGACTTGGCTACGCTATGAGACACAGTTGCAAATCATGTTTCCTAGAAGTTTAGGATCGAGTTTTCTAGTTTCATGTTTTCATATGCTTTTAATCTTCAATTTAATGAAAATTGTCTATCGTCATTTTTGACTGTTCATTTAATATAAAACGACTTATGCTTTTGGGCCCAGTTTATTAAATAAAAGATTTTTACCTATAGTCTCTTCCACTTTAAAGTTTCAAAAGTTTTACGTGTTCATGTATGTAGTAGCGATCATCAATATGTTTTAACTTCCTTTTAGTCGGGTCATTACAGATTGATTTTAATAAATCAATGAAATATGACACTACAAAAATAAGCAACATAATATTTTCACCAAAAATATGTAGCCCCCCCTAAACATGTGAATCATATAAATATTTGGACAAACGAATAAGAGTTCCCCTAAAAATATATGAGACATGGTAAATATTGCAAATGAGGAACAAACAAACATTAATCAATTTAATCACCACTTGAATTTGTCATACTAAATAAATGTTACAAAAGGATAATTCATAATTACTTCAAAATATCACAAATAATTAGTCTACAATTAAGTCCAAAAAATCTCATTTTTAAAAGACATTTGCTATCCCAAAAAAACTAAGCAAACTCCAATAAAGATATTAAGAAGATTTCATGGAGTTTCATAAATCAACATAAAGAATAATTTAAATTATTCTAATAACCTTTTCAATTGCTCAATTAACCATATTAAAAAGAATAACATTATATAAAGATATTCCAAATAGAGCAAATCACTTTAAAAACACACCAAATATAGAATTCAATTCAAAGTGCTTAATCACACAATCTCAAACATTTAGGCAATATGAGATACCAATAAAGAATACATATAATATTTAAACATTTAAACATTCAAAGAATTTCACACCATATACAAATTTATAGAATCTAATTCATATTATAGGATCAAATCAATATTTATAAAATTAAATTCATAAAATAATTTAGACATAATATCAAATTTATTTAAAGCAAATATATATTAATTAATTTTATGCAAAAGGCATTATACCAAAAATTAACAAGATACTATTATGAGATACATCAATAACAACCATACTCAATGCAATTTTGTTCATAAAAGGAAATAGTTATCAATAAATGAAATATGTAAATAATTATTACAAAGCAAAACAACTTTCAATTAGAGACAAAAAAAAAAAAAAAATCAAATTCAAAACAAATGGGGAACAAATTTCATTTTATTATTATTATTTTTAAAGTGCTCCCCTATTAAAAGGAATTTAACAATTCTTTTCCATAAGGCATAACTTTTAAGAACTAGATCATCAAAACATAATGCTTTAATTAAGGAATAGATATTCAAGCTCATAAAGCATTTAAACAATTCAAAATATTTTCAAGCTAACAACCCTTAATACCAATTGTAAGAGTTGAACTCAAACAATAAAGTATAAAGTGAGATAGTTAAAGTATCAAGCAATAAATAATAATAAAAAAAATCAAACGATTGAGATGTATCAATGGTCCACAATTTTAAACATTAAAAATTGAATCATCCAATATAAACCAACCATCAAGGTAAATGTCAAAAAGAATATTCATAAATAACTCATAGACATTTAATCTAATAATCAATTACGTTCTACAATCAATCCAATTAAAATCAATGTAGAAGGTAAATCAAAATTCAATGTTTTTTTTTAACCGAAATAATGAATTTCATTAATCACAAGAACAACTGAGAGTAACATTTGCAATGAGCATTATTGCTCATAGAAACCAACCATTGTGGAAAATCATTTAACCACAAAATAGATCTTCTAGAGAATAAAGCATCTTTAGCAAGATGATCGGCTCTATTGTTTCTATTTCTAGGCACATAAGAGAAAGTTAAAGACTCAAATCTTCCACATAATTCCCTTATGTTGACAATCCAATGATAAACTTCAGAAGTGATGTCTTGTTCGGCATTGATCATTCGAATGGCATTGATTGAATCAGATAGTACACGAACATTCGTAATCTGCAATCTCTGTATCAAGCGAAGTCCATGTAATATAGCTTGTACTTCTGCCTCTAATGGAGAGTATAAGGTATGATCATATAATTCCATTGCACCCTTCAAATCACCATTCCCATTAACAACAACGACTCCATAACCTGAATGATTAGTGGATAGATTAACCGTCGCGTTCGTAAACAGCATTATATCTTACGCGATATTGGAGGGGAGCACATCTGCAATGTCGTTATCATTTAAACTCTCCCGTCTGTTAAGCCTGAATTCTTCCCAATAACGAAAAATCCACTCACAGCGCTGACTCTAGTTCGGAATAGGCAAGTTGTTATAGAGACTGTTTCGATCATTCCAGATAGACCATAATGCAATACATGGTTTTTCAAAATGATCCTCTTGTAAATGCAATGCCAAAAATGATATGCGATCGGCAAAATTATTTGCGACAAGGATCTTGCTATCGATCCTTGGATAAAAAAAATTGCATATTTGCAAAGCACGTTCACAACCACATAATGCATGATCTACAGTTTCATGTTTAAGCATACATACCTTGCAAATGGAAGATAGATCAACGCCTCGTTTCCGTAAGTTATAATTCGTTGGCAGGTAGTCGTGGTACGCCCTCCAAATAAAAAGTTTTATTTTCAATGGAACTTTAGCTTTCCATAGAATGCGCCACCACCGTGCTTGAGTGTTGACACTAGAAGATTCCACACCCTTCAAGCACATCATTGCTGCTTTATAACCGCTTTTCACAGAATAAGCTCCATTCGAATTATAATGCTAGATCCACGTGTCACTATGGCCACAACTACTAATGGGAAGAGATGCAATAAGTTTAGTGTCATCTGCAGTCACAACTTTTTGGATTTTATTCACGTCCCAACCGAATGAAGGCGTTATGAAATCAGCTACCAACATTGTCTCCTGAATAGCAACCCCATGTTCCTTCAACGGTTTAAAGGAGGATTCCTTGGGAATCCAAGGATCGTTAAAGAAATCAATAGATTTACCATTACCGACTCTTTTCCTCATTCACGATTTGAGAAGATCACGAGCCCACACGAATCCTCTCCAAAAAACTGAACAAGTTACTTTGATCGAAGCCTCTAATAGAGAAGAATTTTGCGCGTATTTGCCTTGAATGATTCTAGAGACCAGAAGATGTGGATTTGTAAATAATCTCCATACCTGTTTGGCTAATAATGCTCTATTCAAATTGCCAAGATCTCTAAAATTTAGCCCACCCACTTCTTTAGGAAGACAAAGAGTCTCCCATTTTTTCAAGTGAATTCTTCTTTTGGTAGATGTTCATCCCCACCAAAATCTTGCCAACATCTTATGAATATCATCACAGAGAGTAACCGGAAGGCGAAAGCAACTCATTATAAAAGTGGGAATCGCTTGAGCCACACTTTTGAGAAGAACTTCCTTCCCACCAATGGAAAAAAGACTTCCCTTCTATCCTTGTAAAGTTTTCCATATCCTCTGTTTAATATCTTTAAAGTCGTCGCTGTGGTTCCTGGTAAAAGTAGATGGTACTCCCAAATATTTCCCAAGCTGATTAACAACAGGCATACTCAGAATATTTGAGAGTGTAGTACGAAAACCTTCCTGAACATTTGGAGAAAAATATAGTGCAAATTTCGCAACATTAACCACTTGACCAGACGCCAACTCATAAGTTTTTAGAATAGATTTCACTGCCCAAACTTGCTTTAATGTTGCTTTACAAAAAAAAAGGTTGTCATCAACAAAGAAAAGATGAGAGATTTCTGGGCAGTGTTTACCAATCTTTATACCAGTAATATTCTTATGAGAGATAGCACCAGAAATCAAAGCAGATAAAGCCTCAGAGCATAATAAGAATAAACAAGAAGAAAGTGGGTCGCCTTGACGCAACCCTCGCTGTGGGAAAAAACTACTAGTTGGGACGCCATTAAGCATGACCGAAAACTTAGTGGTAGATACACAGTCCGTGATCAAATTCACCCAAAGAGGATGAAAACCAATTTTGAGCATAAGTTGCTGCAAAAACCCCCCATTCGACCCTGTCATAAGCTTTGCTCATATCGAGCTTAAGAGCAAACCACCCTGTTCGCCCCTTTCATTATAAAAAATAGAACGACCAGGAACAAAAGCAGATTATTTTCAAAAATTATATCTTGGAGCACCATTTCATTCTGTTCACAAGCACTTTAGCAATGATTTTGTAAGAAACATTACATAAACTGATAGGTCTAAAATCAGATACCTGTTTTGGTTGATGCACTTTAGGGATGAGAGCAATAAAAGTATCGTTCCAATCTCGTACCGACCTCTTCTGATTTATAATATCCATACAGTTGCAGATTGTTGTTTCACCAACTTCTTTCCAATACTTCTGATAAAATAAAGCAGGGAAGCCATCCAAACCCAGAGTCTTGGAAGGATGCATTTGCTTGATTGCTCCAGCAATCTCGTCTCTCGTGAATGGAGCTAGAAGTTGGGCATTCATCCTATCAGTAACCTTCAAAGAAATAGCCTGCAGAGCATTACTAATGACATCGGACGATACCTGTTTTGGTTGATGCACTTTAGGGATGAGAGCAATAAAAGTATCGTTCCAATCTCGTACTGACCTCTTCTGATTTACAATATCCATACAGTTGCAGATTGTTGTTTCACCAACTTCTTTCCAATACTTCTGATAAAATAAAGCAGGGAAGCCATCCAAATCCGGAGTCTTGGAAGGATGCATTTGCTTGATTGCTCCAGCAATCTCGTCTCTCGTGAATGGAGCTAGAAGTTGGGCATTCATCCTATCAGTAACCTTTAAAGAAATATCCTGCAGAGCTTACTATTGACATCGGACGATGGGTTAGCTGAGGCAAATATAGTAGTGAAATAATTTTCAAAAGTTTGTTCCATCTGGTGTCTGTCTGAAATCCAAGCACCAGAAGAATTCGAAATTCCAAGAATTTCATTCCTCTTTTTCCTCATGGATGCATGCTTATGAAACCATTTCGTATTTTTATCGCCCTACTTTAACCAGTTTTCTCGTGATCTCTACTTCCAATAAATCTCCTCATTCTCTAATGCTTGATCTAATTGGTCTTCGATGTTTTTTATTAATCTGAAGTCCCATGGTGGTGGCTGTTTGTATAGATCCTGCAGTTGAGACTGAAACTTGAGAATATTATGACGAAGATTAGCAAAAGTACCTTTACCCCATTTCTACAGCCCGACTCTGCATTGTTGTAAGCATGATTCTAGTTTTGGATAATCTGACTGACTAACGGTCCATCGACCATGATCAATAATGATATTTTTGCATTCAGATTGTTGTGTCCAAATTTCTTCAAAACGAAAAACACGCAATCTCTTAGTCACAGTAGTACCCAAACCAGAGCCAAAAGATTCATAGAGCATGATGGGACAATGATCGGATCTTGCCCAATTTAGATGTTGAACAATAACATTAGGAAACAGTTGCAAAAATGATTCATTGGCAAGAAATCGATCTAAACGTTCGTTAATTTGAGCATTTGCCTCGTCTGTTGGACCACGTGAAAGTGTCTCCCAAGTAGTCTAGATCCTGTAGACCACAATCATCTAGAACAGTTCTAAATCTATTCAATTGGGATTCTCTCGAAAGCTGACCACCTACTTTTTCCTCATAGAGTAAAGTGGCATTGAAATCACCACCAATAATCCAAGATGAGTCATCATGATTATGTAAACAACAAATTAAGTCCCACGTGTGTCGAGCTGATTCATATTGGGATGACCATATATTCCAGAAAAACGCCATAATTTAGAGTTCCATTTTACCGAAACATCATATGAAATAATGAGAAGGAGCGAATAGTCACATCGACATCTTCTTTCCATAGTAGACAAAGACCACCTCTACGACCCGAACAATCCACGATAAAGCAGCCCGAATAATGCAAAGACACTTTGATTTTATTGAGATTGTGAGAGCTCTGTTGCGATGTAGATTGAAGGGAAATATTGAAAATAGAAATTAAAGTTGGATTCAGTCAACCAAGTGCAAGTATACATTATCGCATGTAGTAATAAAATCTCTGGAAGTATTCCAAAGGTATTGATCCCACAGAGACTAAGTTGGAAACACAGATTTGAAGAAGAAATTGCTCTTAAATTGCTTTTGAAAGGTAACCAAAAGAAATAGTTGATGTTGGGTTTTGTAAAACAAATAAACAAACAAGTAAAGAAATGACAATGATAATAAAGCGAGGTATTCAATATAGCTTCAACCCTAAGGCAAATAACTCTAGTAATGGCTTATTTAACCTAATTCTACTTATGCATTGGGTCAGGTTTAACTCCTATTTGGCCTTGCTCCCAAGAACCGTTAGAAGGCTAAGCGAGTACCGTTATGCACATTTCTGTGACTCGACTCCGACATAGATTATTCATGCATGCAACCTATAACCGTATAGTTGTTATAAGGCGACCTTGCCCTATAACACCTAATACACTCTCTCGAGCCCTTTCTCATATATCACCTTTATGAGAACCGATATTGTTTGATCCTTTCAGATTCAAACACACATAGCATGCAAATTCTAAGTGATCAAGTTAAACTCAACAAGATTAGAATGATAATCAATAAAGGATGACATGCAATAAATATAACTTAGGCAAATAAGCACTTTCAAGCTATTTAAACCATAAGGGAATTCACTATACCGAACCCATCAATGGAATTAAGCTACGCATGATGGAATATAATGCAAATGAACAACTTTTCATTGAAATAATGAATAAAGAATACAAAATAATAAAAAGAAACAAGTGCTGGAAAAATATTGTGCAGTAGCTAAAACTAGGGTTTTTTTCACTTTATCCAATCCTTCTAGAGTTCTCACAACACTCTACTCTCCTTTTATAAGGTGGGAATAGAGTGAAATCTCTACAAACACTCAGGTTTGATGTCTAACTAAGGGTTAGAATTTAGTCTTCTAGCAAGGACCTCGGGCATCCCTACTCATGGGCGTCTACTAGGGTTCTATCACCACCTTCTTCTTCCCAGTGAGTTCTGCTTGAATTTGTCTTCGAATCGTGGCCTTTTATAGCATGGAGAGTGGTTGAGGAGTCACGAAAATGGTGCTAGCAGGTGGTCCAGTCAGTTTCAGAGTCAAAACAGCCGGTTAGGTGCGCAAAACACTCGTTCAAAACGACCTACAACAGACTCGGAACGGCCTGCCTCTGCCCAGAAATGCGGCCACATTTCATTTTAGCCTTCCTAGAAATTCAGTCGCATTTCTGGAAATTTTTCCAGATTCCTCTATTTTCTGCAAAACACCAAAACCAAGTCAAATTCACACCAAAATGAGTTCTTTTAAGCACAAATATGCATAATTTGACATACATGACTCTCAACATCCTAACTTATCAACTTCAGCACTTTTTAAGCTCAGGAATAGTGTTTTTGATCTAAAACATACAAGTTTGACAAGAAAATAAGCTAAATATAAGGGCAAAATAGGTATATTTTTGGCCTTTATCAAGCTCGCATTACATTTTGTTTCGAGCAGAAAAAGTAAATAAGGATTATAGTGACGTATACCATCACTTACAGCTCGGAATGTCCTAGGATTCCCCAGACCACAGACATTCCAACAAAGTGTTTTCATGGCTCCCGACGGGGTTGTTCAACAGCCTCCGTCGATGCATCATTATGATCAGTGATAGGGTCATCATCAGTCCGAATTCTCTTCTTCGATCCATTCATCAAACCGGTGCCAGTACGCTTCTTACGATTATCCTCACCACAGCCGCTTCCTTGGCCCGAGAAAGACGCATGGGCACGTCGTTTCCAACTTCTGGGCTGACGAAAATTAGGTGATATGTCGTGGCTATTGAGAGAGATCTTCGCATTCGGTATCGCTCGCTTCATGAGATTCGGTTCAACAGGATGCTTCTCAGCTTTTGGTTTAGGAAAAGCGAGCGGTTTAAATGGACCCATCAGACTTGCCAAATCAGAAAAAGTTGTTGCAGTCAACGGTGGTTTATGAGCATTTCCTTCGCCAGCCATAACCGTAGGTGAGAGGACCGATTGGAAAGAGAATTTGGCAGTTTGTGAAGCTTGGTCCTCGTGTTTCTCCTCTAAGTCTGCATTAAAAACCTACACTTTTTTCGGCTTAGAAACAGAAACAACATCATAATTTATTTTTGGGAAAAATACACTTTTAGTCCTTGAGGTTTGGGTTAGGTTTCATTTTGGTCCCTGAGTTTTCAAACTCAACAACTTAGTCCCTGAGGTTTGGTTTTAGTTTCATTTTGGTCCCTCCATCCAATTTTCCGTCAATAGTTAACGGATTGCTGACGTGGTTTATTATAAAAAACTATTTTTAAATTTTTTAAAATTAAAATATATTAAAAAAATGAAATATTATTACTTTTTCATTTTTTATTTCTTTATCTCTCCTTCTTCTCTTCTTCCTTCTTCTTCAACCTACCTCTCCTTTTTCAACCCACTTGCCGCGTCGATCGGTTGGCGGTGACCACCGCTCGCTGTCGAACTCTCTTTTTTTTCTTCGTATTCGTGTTTCAAATCTGGTTTTCTCTTTCTCTCATCTAAGGTGCTCGATTATCATATCTTTTTTTTCTTCTTCTTCGTTTCAGTCAAAGGAGTGCTTCGTTTCATTTCTCCCTCTCTTCAGTTCTTTGTTTCATCTCATCTCCCTCCGGCGCCGATCTCTGACCAGTACCCACACGATTCCACAGTCGAAGAAGTGTTTCGCGCTCCAGCAAATCGAGCAGTTGAAGAAGGTCGATTCTTCCATACCCACTCAAGACCCATTCCAACAAATCGAGCAGCTCCAGTACCCACTCAAGACCCACACGATTCTTCCAGATCTGGGGTTGAATCAGAGAGCATTTTCCATTGTTCCTCGAATCGAGCAGCTCCAGTACCCACTCACGACCCACACGAACTCAAAAATCGCGTCGACACTGCTCCCGAAACGTCCTCACCGCGGATCAGCTCGTGAACCCAAGATGGTGGTGGCGTTCATTGAGAACCCTCTTTCTCTCTCCCTCTCTCAGATCTGAACTCGATGGGCGTGGGTGGGCAGAGGTTCGTTCGTTCGCCGGCGCCGACAACGACCAGAAACGAGGGAGGGGGCCGTTTTTTTTTAAAAAGAAAAACAGACGAATGATGGAGGAAGAAGAATAGAAGAGAAGAGAAAGAAAAGGAAAAAAGAAGGTTGTCGGGGCGGTCGGCTGCTGGTTGTGGGTGGTGGTGAAGTGAGGAAGAAGAAGAAGGTGGGTGGGGAGAGAGAAAAGAAATAAATTTATTAAAAATAATAATATTTGATAACTTGCAAAAAGCCAGTTATTTGTCCTTTAAACTTAGACGAAAACAGGGCCAAAAGAAACAAAGATGCGTTGATTCAGCGCAAAAAGAATGAAAAATGTGATAATTCTATGCGGCGAGCTATATTCATATATGCAGTGAGAAATTATAAAATATAGGGCGCTAACGCAAACTAATTCAGTTGTTTGTTTTAGTTCCTTCTCAGCGCAGACACACATTCCAAGATGATCAAGAGACAGATAAGATGATGACAAGACAGTGCTAACACAACTTTTGCAACTATCGCAAGTGGATGGAAAAAGGGCTGAAAAGTGAGCCAGTTGCCTAATGATGATTAACCCAAGTTGCTAATAACTTGGAGAAGTCTCCTTCCCTCGCCTATAAATAGAAGCCCCATATTCCAAGAAAGGTAGCATTCGATTGAGGAGGAAAAAGGAGAACGAAGGAGAAAGAGAGAGATCACAGAGAACTGTGATTAGGAGCAACTTGCGTTTGTAATGTTCTATTTCATAATGTCTTGTTTTGCTCGCATGAGCTAAATTCTTCTTCAAGGCTTAGCACAAGCACCTCATGCGGTGATAAGTATATTTTGTAAGCACATATTTTGAGTTAAATGAAACATTATTTGCCTTCTACTTAGTTGCTATAATCTTTTCATTACTAACTCTCGCTTGACCAGCCGGATGCGGTAGCAATATGCTAAATCCCTGACAGGTAATGCATGCGGACATCTCTAAGTAGAACAAGTTAGCGCATGACATGTAGTCTTGGTAGCACGGAAATACTACCGCTAAAAGATAGTGCATGCATGAGCTTTGATTGCGTTGTGACTAACGCAGTCCCTTGTAAGTTTTTAGAGAACTAAGCCTCACACATAAACTAGCCAAATAACCAATTGATATTTTTTATGCCAAACGCAGAAGGAGTACCGGAAGGGAAACTTATGATTTTTTTTCTCACTTAGGCATTAATGGATCAATTAATCAAAGTATCTGCTACAAGGTTCTTATAAACGCATGAGGTTGCAATCGCAACAGCCTTGATACCATTCTCCTTTATATTTTCTTTTCACTCTCGTCGCATGTTTTATTCTACGCAAGTATTTACTTTTCAAATATACCAAATCTCTTGTTTATTCTTTTAAAATAGTATCATACGTTTCAAGTTTAGATTAGTAAATATTGTTGAAGACTTTGTGAATATCCCTTCCCTGTGGACTCGATCCTGGACTTACCAGGTACTACTTGATTTTGTCAATTTATACTTGGATTGACTATTATCTACGACTATATTTCTGAATAGACTAACAAGAAGCAATCAAGTTTTTGGCGCCGTTGTCGGGGAGGGGCAACAAATTTTTAATAATTTTTCAGATCTGACACTCCATTGATATTATTTACTGTGTTTCCTGTCGAGTATTTATTCTCCAAGTAACCAGAGGTTGCATGCGTGCTGCTAGACAAATCGATTTCGAAGTTGATCTTGAAATTGATAGAACATAGCATAAAAGAAGAAGAAATCGAAGAACTTGAAGACAACTAGGAGAAATGGCAGCACCCAACCAACCAAACAGACTGATAAATCCCATCCAAATGACCGATGATAGGGCCAGAGGGATTAGAGGCAATGCAGCCCCTGCAAATTATAATTTTAATTTAGGGATAGTTCAGCCCACTCTAGAAACAGAAAGGTTTGAATTAAAACCTGTCATGTTTCAAATGCTGACAGCTGCAAGACAATTTGGAGGAAGTCCAGCAGAAGACCCACACTCTCATCTCAAGTCATTCTTAGATATTTGTAATAAATTTATTATTCCATGAGTAACGCATGAGTAATTGCAGGTAATCCTATTTCCTTACTCATTAAGGGATGCAGCAAAAGTTTGACTCAATCAGCAGCCAGCAAATTCCATCGCAACATGGAATGATCTGGGCGAGAAATTTCTGGAAAAATACTTTCCGCCTACCGCAAATTCTAGATTGCGGAAGGAGATAATGACTTTTATGCAAATGGGAGATGAAACATTGAGTGAGGCGTGGGAACGTTTCAAGAGTTTACTACAGAGGTGCCCGCATCATGGACTACCCCTATGCATCCAACTGGAAACCTTCTACGTTGGACTTAACAAGAACTCGCAAGTCTTGGTGGACTCATCCACAAATGGTGCACTGCTCAGAAAAATGTACGATGAAGCTCACGCAATCCTAGATAGGATTGCACGCAACAATTACGAGTGGGGCACTGCGGAAGACAGAAGAAGGAGACCCGTTAAAACCAGCTCGGGAAGCTTTGAAGTGGATCCAATAACCTCAGTAAACGCAAAGATTGATGCGTTAACCACGAAAATGGATGCGCTCACCGCTAGCACAGCACCTTTGATCGTGCAACTCAATGCAGTTGGGTGCGGGATCTACGGTGAAGGACACACACATGACCAGTGTCCTTCAAACCCAGAATCAATTTTCTACGTTGGACTGCAAGGAGCTGTGCGCAATAACCCATTTTCAAACACATATAATCCTGGATGGAGAAATGACTCGAACTTTTCATGGAATGGTGGCACAAATAAACAGCCACAACAAGGTAATGTAAATCCTGCGCCCAGATTATATAATTCTAACAATGAACAATCTTCGCAGGGACAGTTTCAACCGAACACAGACAATGGAAATCAAAGACCATCTTCCTCGAATGCATTAGAAACCATGATGAAAGAATTTATGGCGAGTCAGACGGAGTATATGGCAAAAAATGATGCGGTGGTACAAAGTCAGGCCGCATCCTTGCGCAGTCTAGAAATACAGGTAGGACAGCTTGCATCGGAGCTAAAGAATAGACCTACGGGAGCATTGCCCAGCAATATGGAGGATCCAAAGGGAAAAGAACACTGCCATGAGGTAACTCTTCGCAGTGGAAAACAATTGCAGGTAAATGACCCAGCGACAACGCATAACAATTTGCCTAAAAGTGCGCCGCAGAAGATCATAACCGGGCGCAGGGAGAAAAGTAGCTGAGGATGAAGAATCCAAAAAGAAGGAGTGTAACACCCGAGTTAGGAGGGGTACATGAATGAACCGAGATCACATCCAAATGAGAGGGATCCTGAGGATATGAAAGCATGACCAAGATAAGCTTGAAAGAATTGATAGATACTACCTATACCAACAAGGTGCACCTTCCTTTTCGGTGGCCCAATCATAGGAACTTTGAAGTTAAGCGTGCTTGGCTTGGAGAAGTTCTATGTTGGGTGACCTCCTGGGAATTTTCCTAGGAAGCATGTCAGTGAGGACAAAGCATGCTAAAAGGATCCCGTGTTGGTTTGTGGGGATAGTCTTCACTCTTGAAAGTAGTTTAAGACGAGTATGGTAACGTGGCCAGGTCGCAGGGGAATGTCGGGGCCTTAGGTGCCGAATCCGGATTCCGAATCCTGGGCCTGGGGCGTTACAAGGAGGCTCACGCAGACAAGGAGCCTGACGCATACAAGCCCGCAATCCCTTTTCCTCAAAGGTTGCGAAAGAAAAATGACGAAGCCATATTTAAGAAGTTTTTAAGTGTCTTGCGAGAGCTGCATATGAACGTTCCACTTGTAGAGGCATTAGAAAAGATGCCTAGTTATGCAAAGTTCTTGAAAGACATTCTGATGAATAAACGACCATGGAAAGAGTTTGAAACTTTTGCATTAACAAGTGAGTGTAGCGTAATACTTGCCAATAAGCTTCCACCAAAATTGAAAGATCCTGGAAGTTTCACGATTCCTTGTTCGATAGGAGGGATCGATGTTGGCAAGGCATTATGTGACCTAGGCGCAAGCATAAACTTAATGCCATTATCTGTCTACAAACGCTTAGGGATCGGAGAAGCAAGACCGACTACTGTCACACTGCAATTGGCGGATAGATCTGTAGTTCACCCAGAAGGAAAAATTGAAGACGTTTTGGTAAAAGTTGACAAATTTATTTTTCGTGCAGATTTTATCATACTAGATTATGAAGCTGACAGAGAAGTCCCCATTATCTGAGGAAGACCATTTCTTGCCACCGACCAAACACTGATAGACGTGCAAAAAGGAGAACTGACAATGCGTATGAACGATCAGAAAGTAGTTTTTAATATTCTCTCTTCATTAAAATACCCTGACGACAACAAAGAATGCGATATGGTAGCTCGCATAGACGTGTGCTCCCCACAGGAGATACTACAATCAAATGCGTTCAGCTCCATAAGAGAAGAGAACAAGGAAGAACAGGTGGAAGAAAATTGCACTCTAGCACAACATGAAGAAATTATCCATGCGCTGGATCTAAAGGAAAGAGTCCCCACCTTGCCTTCCATAACCAACCCCCTGCGTTAGAACTTAAACCACTCCCATCGCATTTGAAGTACAGGTTTTTAGGAGAAAAAGAATCACTCCTAGTTATCATTTCATCGAAGCTTAATCAATTACAAGAGCACCTTTTGATGCAGGTCCTCGCAAAGCACAAGAAGGCCATTGGGTGGAGTCTAGCAGATATTAGAGGCATTAGCCCCTCATACTGCATGCATAAAATTCGGTTGCTAGATGAATCCACAGAATTTATAGAGCGACAAAGAAGGCTAAATCCGGCAATGATGGAAGTTGTGCGAAAAGAGATTATCAAGTGGCTTGACACAGGTGTAATATATCCCATCGCAGACAGTAGATGGGTGAGCCCAGTGCAATGCGTGCCCAAGAAAGGCAGAATGACAGTGATAACCAACGCAAACAATGAGTTGATTCCATCTCGCACCACTACAGGATGGCGCATATGCATGGATTACCGCAAGTTGAACGCAATTACTAAGAAGGATCATTTCCCTCTTCCATTCATTGATCAGATGCTGCATTTGTTGGGTTTTATGCCCTAAAACTCGTAGATAGTAAATGTACATTTGACGGAACATTAATAAAAGTGATATATTATTCAATGTTTGTATTATATCTTGTCTTATTAACCCTAATCCAATAAACTAAACATCCAAGGCTAATAGAATGAGGCTTGAACTAGTATGTAGGGTCATATGGGGATCAATGTTCAAGTTTTAGCCAAAAGGGTCTCTAGTATAGGGATAAGGCTGGGTACCTTATCCTGGTGACACTATGGATACGGCCCGCTTTGTATATTGATACAAACGTATTGATCCAACGCATTCATGTTGTTGACATGCGAGTGTGGGTATCCTGTGCAATGAGTTTGCACAAAGGCCGGACTGCGAAATAGTTATCCACTAACTGTAACACCATTAGTTAGCTCGGTTTCTATTTCACTAGGATGACCTAGGCAACTTAGCCTTAATCCTGAGTGGATTATGGACTCCTGTCCATGAGGGATTGTCCTTTGATTTGTACGGGTGAGAGTGGCCTGCATGCCGACTCAATAAGCCTACCATTTTGGGGACAATACCGAGTGGGGAGCTGGGAACATAGTTTTACAAGATGGAATTCACTCCTTCCCAGCTTTAGGGTAAGTAGAGGTGTGTTCCCTTAAGTGGTGTCTCCGGGTCTTGAACAATGGGCCCTACCCTCTCTATGGCACGAGAGGGACTTCTATTTGCTGGTTGGACCTCAAACAGGTTATTCATTAGAGCACTGGTACTTAAGGACAAAGAGGTAGCCCAGGGGTAAAACGGTAATTTGACCTAGCTGGGGTACGAACACACGTGAAGGGCTAACTTGTTGTTGATGGTCGATATCCGTGGACATAGAATTATATCTGCAGTGAGAAGAGTGCAGTTGTGGTTCTATAGTGGAGTGAGCCAGAATTAACGAATATTGATTAACTTGGTTAATGAGTTTAGCCAATTAATCTCATATCGTTGGAGCTTCTGATCTGTAGGTCCATCAGGTCCCACCGGTAGCTCTATAAGGGCATTGAGGTAAATTTCTAAGGGTGAATTGAATATTCAAAGGAGTTTGAATATTAAGTTAAATATGAATTTGATTCGTATTAAAAACTATAGGTTATAATTAATGCACATATGATGTACATTAATTCTAAAGTCAATTTGAGAGATATATAATTAAATATATGATATTTAATAGTGATATTAATTAATTGGTGAATTAATTAATATTTTGGTTTTAATTTTTTAACTAAATATGATTTAATTAAATTATATTAAAACTATAGGTTAAATGGAGATTATTTTGTATAAATAGGTTTATACAAATGACATTTAATTAAATTATCAGTTAATTTAATTAAAAGATTAATTAATATTATTTAATATTAATTAAATCTTTTCCCATTAGTTAGGTTAACTGATGGGAACGTGTCCTGCATCATATTCTGAGTATTGCGTGAATGGGAGGGTTTTAAGGAGTAAGTTGGGCATTTTTACAGAGACTCTCACTATTATTCAGTTTTTGCTCTCTCTCTCTGATTAACACAGATCTCTCTCAATCTCTCAATTCCAAGAACGTTCTCTGCAATTCTCACCCAAAAAGGAATACAGAGAACTAAATTCACCAAAAAAATCCCTTAGAGATTGCGCTCCCACAAGCCCCTAACGCACATCCTTCAAGAGAATACTGGTGCAACATAGGTGGTGGTGTTCGTGACGATTTTACAGTGAGATCAAGGTCTTCTTGCTGCTGGTTTTGGGCGAATACTTAGGAGTTTTGGTGAAACTAATCAAGAATTTCTACAAAGGTATAGTTTTTCTTGATCTAGGATCAATAGGATCCAATTTAGATTAGATCTAAAGGTTTTTCCTTTTGATTATAGCATGTTTTATAAACTGTTACAGCATGTTAAATTTTTTTTACTGTTGTGTTTTTTATTCCAATGTATTGGTATTTTAATTCGAATTAAAACTGAGTTAAGGTTCTGAACGTTTCCGCTGCGCAAGGGCTTTTATCCCTTCAATTGGTATCAGAGCCTTCTCTGTATTTTAATTTGTGAATTAAAATTTGCGTTGGTTTTAGGTGGGATTTAATTGCATTATGAATGTTAATTTGCTATGAATTGGAGATTAAATGGCCTTAGATTTATAATTTTTTTGATGCGATCAAATGTAAAGGCCCCTGCGTTTTTGGGCAATTTAAATTGTAAATCGAGTCTTTGTAAGTCCAAGTCTAGTTTAGGCTAAAGAACGATGAAGATCGGGACCAAATTTGGCCAAAAACGGCAGAAAACGGCGAACAAGTGCGACTGGAACAGTGCAGATTTTCCAGAAATTCAAAAAAAAAAAAGAAAAATCAGACGGAAATTCTCGCGTGCAGACGAGGCCTGACGTCAGCATGGAGGAAGCTGACGTCATGAGGCGCGGTCCAGTTCGCGTCAGCCGGTTCTTCGAATAGGTGTGATTCGACGTTTGACTCTCCGGTTCGTTGACTGGTTCGCCGGTTCGTTGACTTTCCAGCTTGGTTCGTTGACTGGGCGGTTTTTTGAAGCTGGTTCAGTTGTTTTCCAGTCCGGTTCGAGCGGTTTTGAGCTGATTCGAGCGGTTTTGGCAATTTTAAAGCGTTTTTGGTCCAGTTCGGGGCTGTAGAAGGCTGTAATAGGATAGAATATTGCTTTATTATTGTAATTTAGCTTTAATTTTATCCTAGGGGCCAATTAATCGGTTCATATGCTATTTTATATGCTTTATGGATGTCATATAAAATTAGAAATCCCACCTTAGGTTATAAAGCATGTTCATGCATTTATATATGTTATAATTTGATTATGATATATGATTGAAATGCATGGTTTGATTTTCATGAGTTTTAATATATAGTTGAGTTATATTAAAATCATGAAAATGGAATAGTATGATGCATGCAATTACATAGTTTTAATATAAGAGTTATATTTAAAATGAATTGTTTGCAGCATGCTACAATTATTTTCCATTTTTGGCAATTATTAATTGTTAATTTATTAAAAATGGAAATCAAGTTGCATTGAGCATGATACATCCATACTTTAATATAAAAGTTATATTAAATTCATGCAATGCTAGTATATAGTTTTAATTTCATTAACTAGACTATGATTGTTAATTGTTTTAAAACTATAGTATGCATGATTATAGGACTAATCATTAAAATTTTGAAATAGTTTAAAATTTATGATTAGAAACCGTCAATCTATAATCAAGATATGCATGCTCACGTAGGATCTTAGGTTAAAATGAATTAATTTTAAATGAGTTAAAATTAATTAGACCTAAGATCATTTTCTAATAGGATTAGAAATTCTTACTTAGTTTTAAAATAGTTTTAATGAACTAAGTAGGACAAACATTCCTGAGATTATAAGAGAACTCTACCAGTGAAGTTCTGTCTAAGGATTGGAGGTATTTAAGTTGACGGTATACGGAACACCTCCTACCTGGGAACTGATCTAGATCACCGGAGTTGAATTAATCATAGGTTAATGTTAGAATAATGTCACTAGGTTAATTAAATATGTTTACTACACCTAGACATTAGGTCTTATTATAATAGTTATAATATGACTAGACTTAGATAAATGACTTAGCCGGATTTATCTAAGTTGATTAAACCCTAAAATACTCGATAGGTTACTTTAGTGGGAGGAAAATTACAAAACTTAATTTAAATTGAGTTTTGCTCCTACGTCCCTGTATGTTCACATCGTGAGATCCATGGATCAATACCAAGGTGAATGGGGAAAGTGACCATAGTAAGTGGGAGCGAGATGCGTGTCAACGTATCCCTCGGTCTCCACCCCTAGGTCACAACGTGAGATTCCTATGATCCGCTTGCGTGTTGCCCTGGAGCAACCATCCCTTCGGAGGGCCTGATCATAGGATTCGGAATACCGTGAACTCCTGAATAGGATAGGATCACTTAGGCTAATTACCAACAGTTGTCTTTCCTAACAGTAGCCTGTTGGTCCGTGCTTTTGAGATCTGAAAGTGGGAGGGTTACACTTACGGGGAGGAGTTAATTGGTTAACAAATCCTTGACCGAACAACGGTGGTTAAAATCTAATGGAATATGAGTTATTCTGGGATTAGAGATTAACTGAGAAGAGTCTCATTTTAGAGGAGGAACAATTGATCACCCTTCGGTGTTAATCAATAGTTTTATTAGGGTTCTTTGATTGATTGTTTGCAAAATTGATTGGATGTTTGCAATTGTATGTATTGCTTGTGTGATGGGTTAAGGCAAAGATAACTAATACGGTCAATTGTTTGTTTTTCAGTAATGTCTTCCTCAATTATTTCCTTGCTTAAGAATGAAAGATTAACTGGTGAGAATTTTCCAAATTGGAAATCGAATCTAAATACCATACTCGTGGTAGAGGATCTTAGGTTCGTCTTAACGGAGGAATGTCCTCCTGTTCCCCATTGCACTGCCACTCAGGCAGTATAGGATGCCCACGAACGCTGGACGAAGGCCAATGAAAAGGTCAAAGTCTATATATTGGTCGGCTTATCTGAAGTCTTGGCCAAGCGTTACGAGAACATGGAAACTGCCAGGGAGATTATGAATTCCCTGCAGGAGATGTTTGGACTCCCGTCCTATCAGCTCCACCACGATGCCTTGAAGAACGTCTTCAACGCCAAGATGCAAGAAGTTCAATCTGTCCGGGAGCATGTCCTGGATATGATAAACCAGTAACTAGTTTAATATTGTTGAGGCAAATGGCGGGGTAGTCTGCGAGCGCAGTCAGGTTGCGTTCATCCTTCACTCGCTTCCTGCAAGCTATATGCCATTCAGGACGAATGCGAGTATGAACAAAATTCAGTTCAACCTGACTACCCTCCTCTCAGAGTTACAGATTTATGAGTCCATGCTAAAAAGTAAGGGCAAAAACGTGATGAAAGGAGAGGCCAATGTGGCCCAATCCAAAAAGAAGTTCCTGAAGGGCTCATCCTCAGGGACTAAATCTGTACCTCAAGCTTCTTCATCGAAGCAAATACAGAAGAGGAAGGGAGACAAGGGGAAGGCTCCTACGCAAGCTGTGCAAGGTAAGGACAAGGCCAAGGTCGTGGCCGACAAAGGCAGATGCTTCCACTGCAATGTGGATGGTCACTGGAAGCGCAACTGTCCCCGTTACCTCGCTGAGAAGAAGAAAGAGAAAGAAGGTAAATTCGATTTACTGGTTTTAGAAACCTGTCTTGTAGAACATGATGAGTTTTCCTGGATATTAGACTCTGGAGCCACTAATCATGTTTGCTCATCTTTTCAGGGAAATGATTTCCAACAGCTGGCAGATGGCGAAATGACTCTCAAGGTTGGAACAGGAGAGGTCGTTTCAGCTTGTGCAGTGGGAGCTGCAAAATTATTTTTTAGAAATAAGTATTTAATTTTGGAGAACTTGTATTTGGTTCCTAGAATTAAAAGGAAACTTATTTTTGTTTCAGCTTTACTTGAACAATGTTATTCAATTTCATTCATGCTTAATGAAGCTTTTATTTCTCGGAATGGAATTTATATTTGTTCAGCTAAGCGTGAAAATAATTTATTTGTGTTAAGACCTACTGATGCTAAGACTATTTTAAGTCATGAAATGTTTAAAACGGCTGAAACTCAAAACAAAAGGCAAAAGATTTCTCCTCTAAGTAACAATACGTATCTTTGGCACCTTCGTCTCGGTCATATTAACATCGATCAGATCGATCGTTTGGTTAAAAATGGACTTCTAACTGATTTAGAAGATACATCTTTACCACCCTGTGAATCGTGTCTCGAGGGTAAAATGACCAAGAGGCCTTTTACTGGAAAAGGTTATAGGGCCAAAGAACCACTTGAACTGATACATTCGGATCTTTGTGGTCCAATGAATGTAAAGGCTCGAGGTGGTTATGAATATTTCATCTCTTTCATAGATGATTATTCTCGATACGGTTACTTATACCTAATGTGCCATAAGTCTGAAGCTCTTGAAAAGTTTAAAGGGTTTAAGACTGAGGTAGAAAACCTGTTAGGTAAAACGATTAAAACACTTCGATCAGATCGAGGTGGAGAGTATTTGGATAAGAGATTCCAAGACTATATGATAGAACATGGAATCCAATCCCAACTCTCAACACCTCGTACACCTCAGCAAAATGGTGTATCAGAAAGGAGAAATAGAACCCTGTTAGACATGGTTCGTTCTATGATGAGCTATGCTCAATTGCCTAGCTCGTTTTGGGGGTATGCAGTTGAGACTGCAGTACATATTCTTAACAATGTTCCCTCAAAAAGTGTTTCTGAAACTCCTTTTGAGCTATGGAGGGGGCGTAAACCTAGTTTGCGTTACTTCCGTATCTGGGGTTGTCCTGCACATGTGCTAGTGACAAATCCTAAGAAATTGGATCCACGTACTAGAATATGCCAATTTGTTGGATACCCGAAAGAAACGAGAGATGGTCTTTTCTACGACCCTCAAGAAAATAAAGTATTTGTATCAAAAAATGCAACTTTCTTGGAGGAAGACCACATTCGAGATCATAAACCACGAAGTAAGTTAGTATTAGGAGAAGCTACAGAAGGATCAACAAGGGTTGTTGATGAACCAGGTCCTTCAACAAGAGTTGTTGGAGAAGCCAGTTCTTCTCGTCAATCTAGTCCTCCTCACGTAGTGGGAGAGCTTCGACGCAGTGGGAGAGTTGTAATCCAACCTAACCGCTACTTGGGTTTAACAGAAACACAAGTAGTCATACCTGATGACGACGTAGAAGATCCATTGTCTTATCGTCAGGAAATGAATGACGTAGATAAAGACGAATGGGCCAAAGCCATGGACCTTGAGATGGAGTCTATGTACTTCAATCAAGGTTGGGAACTTGTAGATCCACCTGAAGGGGTTAAACCCATTGGGTGTAAATGGATCTATAAAAGGAAAAGATATGCTGCTGGGAAAGTACAGACTTTCAAGGCAAGACTTGTAGCAAAGGGTTATACCCAAAGAGAAGGGGTGGAATATGAAGAAACCTTTTCTCCAGTTGCTATGCTTAAGTCCATAAGAATTCTCTTATCCATTGCCACATTTTATGACTATGAAATATGGCAAATGGATGTCAAGACTGCTTTTCTGAATGGCAATCTTGACGAGAGTATTTTTATGTCTCAGCCCGAAGGGTTCATAACCCAAGGTCAGGAACAAAAGGTTTGTAAACTGAATCGATCCATTTATGGGTTGAAACAGACCTCCAGATCTTGGAATATTAGATTTGATACTGCGATCAAGTCTTTTGGCTTTGACCAAAATGTTGATGAACCTTGTGCATACAAGAAAATCAACAAGAATAAAGTAGCTTTCCTTGTACTTTATGTTGACGACATCCTACTCATTGGGAATGATGTAGGATATCTGTCTGGCGTAAAAGAATGGCTAGCGGCCCAATTCCATATGAAAGATTTGGGTGAGGCCCAATATGTTCTTGGCATCCAGATTATTCGGGATCGAAGGAACAAATCGCTAGCCCTGTCTCAAGCAACGTATATCGACAAGATGTTGGCCCGATATTCGATGCAGAACTCCAAGAAGGGCTTGTTGCCTTTCAGGCATGGGGTTCACCTGTCTAAGGAACAGTCTCCTAAGACACCTCAAGAGGTTGAGGATATGAGACGGATTCCCTACGCCTCTGCAGTGGGTAGCTTAATGTATGCTATGCTCTGCACGAGGCATGACATCTGTTATGCTGTAGGGATTGTCAGCAGATATCAGTCAAATCCAGGGTTAGACCACTGGACCGTCGTTAAAGGAATCCTCAAGTATCTTAGGAGAACGAGGGACTACATGCTGGTGTTTGGGGCTAAAGAGTTAGTTCTCACTGGATACACCGACTCTGACTTCCAGACTGACAAGGATTCTAGGAAATCCACGTCAGGGTCAGTGTTCACCCTTAATGGGGGAGCTGTAGTTTGGAGAAGTATAAAGCAAGAATGCATAGCATACTCCACTATGGAGGCTGAGTATGTAGCTGCTTGTGAAGCAGCTAAGGAAGCTGTTTGGCTAAGAAAGTTCTTGACTGATTTGGAAGTTGTTCCAAACATGAACTTGCCCATTACTCTACACTGTGACAACAGTGGGGATGTAGCCAATTCAAAGGAACCTCGCAGCCACAAACGAGGTAAACACATAGAGAGGAAGTATCATCTGATTCGAGAGATTGTGCAAAGAGGAGATGTGGTCGTGACCAAGATCGCTTCGGAGCACAACATTGCTGATCCGTTTACGAAGGCCCTCTCGGCTAAAGTGTTCGAGAGTCATCTAGAAAGTCTAGGTCTGCGAGATATGTATATAGTGTAATCTAGGGAAAGTGGGAGATATGTAATGGGTGTAAGGATGCCCTAGTTTATTGTATTTTGTATATTTACTTTTCATGTAATGTACAACATACATTTACCATTTCCAGCTTTGGACTATTTTGTATATACTTTCCCATTAACTTGAGTTTTAGTTCAAGTGGGAGTTTGTTGGGTTTTATGCCCTAAAACTCGTAGATAGTAAATGTACATTTGACCGAACATTAATAAAAGTGATGTATTATTCAATGTTTGTATTATATCTTGTCTTATTAACCCTAATCCAATAAACTAAACATCCAAGGCTAATAGAATGAGGCTTGAACTAGTATGTAGGGACATATGGGGATCAATGTTCAAGTTTTAGCCTAAAGGGTCTATAGTATAGGGATAAGGCTGGGTACCTTATCTTGGTGACACTATGGATGCGACCCGCTTTGTATATTGATACAAACGTATTGATCCAACGCGTTCATGTAGTCGACATGCAAGTGGGGCTATCTTGTGCAATGAGTTTGCACAAAGGCCGGACCGCGAAATAGATATCCACTAACTGTAACACCGTTATTTAGCTCGGTTTCTATTTCACTAGGATGACCTAGGCAACTTAGCCTTAATCCTGAGTGGATTATGGACTCCTGTCCATGAGGGATTGTCCTTTGATTTGTACGGGTGAGAGTGGCCTGCATGCCGACTCAATAAGCCTACCATTTTGGGGACAATACCGAGTGGGGAGCTGGGAACATAGTTTTACAAGATGGAATTCACTCCTTCCCAACTTTAGGGTAAGTAGAGGTGTGTTCCCTTAAGTGGTGTCTCCGGGTCTTGAACAATGGGCCCTACCCTCTCTATGGCACGAGAGGGACTTCTGTTTGCTGGTTGGACCTCAAACAGGTTGTTCATTAGAGGAGCACTGGTACTTAAGGACAAAGAGGTAGCCATGGGGTAAAACGGTAATTTGACCTAGCTGGGGTACGAACACACGTGAAGGGCTAACTTGTTGCTGATGGTCGATATCCGTGGACACAGAATTATATCTGCAGTGAGAATAGTGCAGTTGTGGTTCTATAGTGGAGTGAACCACAGTTAACGAATATTGATTAACTTGGTTAATGAGTTTAGCCAATTAATCTCATATCGTTGGAGCTTCTGATCTGTAGGTCCATCAGGTCCCACCGGTAGCTCTATAAGGGCATTGAGGTAAATTTCTAAGGCTGAATTGAATATTCAAAGGAGTTTTAATATTAAGTTAAATATGAATTTGATTCGTATTAAAAACTATAGGTTATAATTAATGCACATATGATGTACATTAATTCTAAAGTCAATTTGAGAGATATATAATTAAATATATGATATTTAATAGTGATATTAATTAATTGGTGAATTAATTAATATTTTGGTTTTAATTTTTTAATTAAATATGATTTAATTAAATTATATTAAAACTATAGGTTAAATGGAGATTATTTTGTATAAATAGGTTTATACAAATGACATTTAATTAAATTATCAGTTAATTTAATTAAAAGATTAATTAATATTATTTAATATTAATTAAATCTTTTCCCATCAGTTAGGTTAACTGATGGGAACGTGTCCTCCATCATATTCTGAGTATTGCGTGAATGGGAGGGTTTTAAGGAGTGAGTTGTGCATTTTTACGAAGACTCTCACTATTATTCAGTTTTTGCTCTCTCTCTAAGATTAACGCAGATCTCTCTCAATCTCTCAATTCCAAGAACGTTCTCTGCAATTCTCACCCAAAAAGGAATACAGAGAACTCAATACACCAAAAAAAAACCCTTAGGGGCTGTTTGGGGCGCTGAATTGGTTATAATATCTGGTGGTTATAATAATCTGGAGGTTATAATAGTCTGGGGGTTATAATAGTCTGTGTTTGGGGTGCAGATTATTATAGTCTAGGATAAAATAATCTGTGTTTGGAGTGCAGATTATTTTAGTCTGGGATAAAATAATCTGTGTTTGGGATGCAGAGTATTTTAGTCTGGGATAAAATAGTTTGTGTTTGGAGTGTTGATCTGTTTTAACATGCAGTTCTGAATCAAATGTTCAAACTGACTGTTTTCTTTTTCTAGTTTTTTTTATGATATATTTTTTTTTTACAAAACAAAAAAGTTTAGGATTTGGTATAGAAAAATCATATTAGTTAACTTTTAGTATTGCAAAAATAAAAATTGTAAATGTTTAGTTCAAAAATCATATTAGTTTTTTTTTTAAGTTGGTTAACCTTCAATGTTGTCAACGACTTTTCCAGCAACCTTCGATGTTTTTGTTTTTGTTTTTTTCTTTATTTTCATTTTTTATATTTTTCAAAATGAAAATAAGAAGAAATATGAAAAAAAAATCGGTGGCCGGAAAAGTCGTCGGTGATCGCCGGAAAAGTTGTCGGCGGCCGTCGGTCGTCGGAAAAGTCAAGGAGTCGCATGGAAGAAGAGAGGAGAGAGTTACTGTAGAAAATGGATAGAATAATCGGGTGGGTTGAATGATGGTTACTGTAGAGAATGGATAAAATAATCGGGGGTAAAAATAACCCACCTCACCATTTATTTTTTTTGATGCCCCAAACACTGAATAGGTTATAATAAGGGGGGTTATTATAACCTATTCAGTGCCCCAAACACCCCCTTAGAGATTGCGCTCCCACAAGCCCCTAATGCACATCCTTCAAGAGAATACCGGTGCAACATTGGTGGTGGTGTTCGTGACGATTTTACAGCAAGATCAAGGTCTTCTTGCTGCTGGTTTTGGGAGAATACTTAGGAGTTTTGGTGAAACTAATCAAGAATTTCTACAAAGGTATAGTTTTTCTTGATCTAGGATCAATAAGATCCAATTTAGATTAGATCTAAAGGTTTTTCCTTTTGATTATAGCAAGTTTTATAAACTGTTACAACATGTTAAATTTTGTTTATTGTTGTATTTTTTATTCCAATGTATTGGTATTTTAATTCGAATTAAAACTGAGTTAAGGTTCTGAACGTTTCCGCTGTGCAAGGGCTTTTATCCCTTCAGGATCGACTTGCGAGATAAGCATATTATTGTTTCCTTGATGGATACTCAGGGTACAATCAGATTACCATTGCGCGAGAGGACCAAGAAAAGACTACATTCACCTACCCATATGGCACCTTTGCGTTCAGAAGGATACCTTTTGGGTTGTGTAATGCACCTGGAACATTCCAGAGATGTATGATGGCCATCTTTTCAGACCTACTAGAAAAATCCGTGGAAGTTTTTATGGACGACTTCTCAGTTTATGGGAAGTCCTTCGCAGACTGTCTAACACAGCTAGAACAAGTGTTAGAGAGATGCGAAGAGACTCACCTAGTGCTGAATTGGGAGAAATGTCACTTTATGGTGGAAGAAGGAATTGTCCTAGGTCATCGCATATCCAGCGCAGGAATTGAAGTCGACAAAGCGAAAATTGATGTTATTGAAAAATTGCCACCACCATCCTCTGTAAAGGGAATTCAAAGTTTCTTAGGACACGCAGGATTCTATCGCAGGTTCATCAGAAACTTCTCACATATTACAAAGCCCCTATGCACATTGTTAGAAACAAATAGAAGATTTGAATTCTCAGAGGAATGCGCCAAGGTATTTAAGGATCTGAAGCTTGCGCTAGTCAGTGCACCCATTCTCGCAACTCCTGATTGGAAGGAACCCTTTGTCCTTATGTGCGATGCTAGTGACGTGGCAGTTGGAGCAGTCCTGGCTCAAAAAAGGGAAAAGATTCTGCACCCTATTTATTATGCCAGCAGAACATTGAATGAAGCTCAAACCAACTACACAACAACCGAGAATGAATTGTTGGCGGTTGTGTATGCTTTTGACAAATTTCGTGCTTATTTAATTGGTTCAAAAGTTATTGTCTATACAGATCATGCGGCGATAAAATACCCACTCACAAAGAAAGATGCGAAGCCAAAGTTGATTCGGTGGATTTTATTGCTACAAGAATTTGATCTCGAGATTAAGGACAAAAAGGGGAGTGAGAATTTGGTCGCAGATCATTTGTCACGCTTGGAGAATCCTGAGAAGGTAGATGCGACAGAAATCCCTATCGCAGAGGAATTTCCCGATGAAAAGTTGTTGATGATAGACGAAGAAGAGTCGTGGTTTGCGGACATCGCAAATTATCTTGTCGTGGGGGTCTTACCTGAAGAATATTTAGCGCAACACCGTAAGAAATTCTTTCATGAACTAAAATTTTATTTATGGGATGACCCTTATCTGGACCGCAGAGGACCAGACCAGATTATCAGGAGATGCGTTGGAAGAATAGATGCGATGAGAATTTTGGGAGCTGGCCATAAAGCTCCATATGAGGACACTTTGGAGGCCAACGCACCGCGGCTAAAGTATTACAGAGTGGTTATTGGTGGCCAACCTTGTTCCAGGACGCAAAGAAATATGTGGATAGTTGCGACAAGTGCCAACGCACTGGCAATATTAGCGCAAGGAACAAGATGCCACAAAACTATATAATAGAGATTGAGCCGTTTGACGTCTGGGGCATTGATTTCATGGGACCTTTCCCATCGTCGCAAGGATACCAATATATACTCCTCGAAGCTGACTACGTCACAAAGTGGGTGGAGGCAATCACTTGCGTTAAGAACGATGCGGCGACCGTGGCAAAATTTCTCAAAAAGAATATTTTTACAAGGTTTGGTGTGCCACGCAGACTGATTAGTGATGAAGGGACCTATTTCATAAATAAGGTCATGAATAAGTTGTTGCAAAAGTACAATGTTAAACATCATATCGCAACAACTTATCACCCGCAAAGCAATGGACAGGCTGAAGTATCGAACAGGGAGATTAAAAAATTCTCGAGAAAGTTGTCAGCACAAGCAGGAAAGACTGGGCGCAACACCTAGATGATGCATTATGGGCATACCACACAGCCTTCAAAACACCCATAGGAACATCTCCATATGCGTTGGTGTTTGGCAAGGCATGTCATTTGCCCTTGGAATTAGAGCACAAGCCGCATTGGGCAATGAAACGTCTAAATTTTGATCTAGAGGTGGCAGGACAAGAACGATTGCGTCAGCTATCAGAATTGGAAGAATTCAGAAGATGTGCATATGAAAATGCCAAGATCAGTAAAGAAAAACAGAAGCAATGGCATGATCGAAGAAAATGCAAGAAGGATCTTCGAGAAGGTATGAAAGTATTATTATTCAATTCCCGCTTACGTCTCTTTCCAGGAAAGCTAAAATCGAGGTGGTCAGGCTCATATATTATCCATAAGGTATATCCATATGGGGCAGTGGACCTACATTCTATTGACGGAAAGAGAATTTTCAAGGTCAACGGGCAAAGAGTAAAGCCATACATTGAAGGAACCTTGGACGAGGTAGTTGAAATTATTCTTCTGAAAGATCCACCTTAAAGTAACAAGACAAAAATAGGTCCAGGACAAAAAGTGCTCTCAGCTGCGTCAGGACCTAGCGCAAGGTAAGAGCACAACAGGTTAGAAGTTGTAATTATTTATTTCCTCCCGCATGTTTAGGTTATTGCATTAATATTTTGGTAATCTAGATTTCATCGCATTAGTACCGATAGAATTCTGGTAGAATCATTGCGTTAATAACTTTTGTTGCGATAGAACCTTAGAAGGAAAATCCCATTGCATGTCCCAATCCATCTGTATTTCTCGCGCATTGGAGGCGCAGCCATAATCATTTTTTTTTTACATTTAATGAATAGCACTAATCCCTGTTTTTGCACATTAACCAAGGCAACCGCCCACATTCCCCCATATTAATCATGACTACCCACCCACGTGGGATGCGCAAGGGCAGCAAAACCAAAGCACACCAAGCCTTGCGTTAAGTTATAAAACACTGTGCGTACTCTCCTAAAAGCTTCATCTTCTTCATCCTTGCAAAAAAAAACCCTAAACTCTTGTTTCTCTCTCTAAGCTTCACCAAACCCTTGCAATGTCAGATTCCCAAAACCTTTCAGTTGGTGGCTACGCCGATGATGCCTCACCGTCCTCACCAGAGGTTGAAGGTCCTCTCAGAAGCAAAAGCCCCTCGTCTAGCGCGGAGAATACGAACCAAAACGAAGGGGAGCCACAACAAGACCCCATGGAAACCGAGGAAAACGAGGTTATCAACCTCGAGCAACCACCCATGTCCGCGACCAACCTTCCGGAGGTGCTCGACATTGCACCTCTAGACACCTCGACCTTCGTCATCCAACCCGTCAACCTTCAACCTGCACAAAATCTTCCCACCCCTCGAAACCTAACCCCATTTCTATCTCCATAACCCTCTGTTCCCCTCCTTCTTCCACCCCCATATTCCTCGGCTTCCCTTGCATCATCAAGCAACCCTTCATCTTCCTCCATTTCCCCCACAAAAACTTCTCACCCACCATCCACCTCAGCGCAACCCACTTCGCTGCGGTTTTCTGAGCGGGAAGTGGCCGCATGGGACTCCTTGATGGGAGAACTAGGAGAAGAAGGAGAAGCAATTCATCTACGGGAAGCACAAGAAAAGGCAGCCGCAGAAGAAAATGCGCGCAAAGTCGCCGCCGATGCAAATGCGGCCAAGGAAAAAGAAGGCTCCAGGAAGCAGGCGGAAGATTCGACTGCCGCAGAAATCGTTGCAACCAACTTAGCAATCATTGCGGCAGCCATGGAAGTAGAAATTTCTGATTCCGAGGATGAACTTCCCCTTACTCATCGCCGCAACATCCAATCCACAGGGGTAGTCATCCGAGAGCCTTCGGAAAGACTTGTGGCGGCTCCCAGCAAGAAAAGGAAAGCACCCACCACACCTAAAGACAAAGGCAAAACCAAAGTGGGCGCAACCAAAGAAAAGGAGGGCAGCGACAACTGGGGCAAATTTCAAGAAGAACGTGGATTCAGCTATCCCCTACCGCAAACAATGACAGAGCAAATTTTCCAGCGCAAGTGGGAAACAGTTTGCGAGAATCCCCGCTCATATGCCCTTGTGCTAGTCCATGACTTCTACCGGGCGTAGTGGCACGAAGAAGTTGCTGAAGTCATGGTGCGAGGCCGCGCAGTCGCATTTTCCTCCGTGCACATCAACAACGTCTATGAGCTGCGAGACATCCCAAACGCAGAAGGGAATGAGCTCCTCGACTGTCTTGATGATGACTTTCTAAGCGCAGTCCTTCTTGCGGTGGCCAGACCTCGGGCCAAATGGGATGGGCACGGAGCTGCGAGGACCCTCAAATCCCAGCTGCTAGAGTTTGAAGCAACTTGCTGGATGCATTGGGTAAAAAATCGCATCATGCCCACAACGCATGATGCCACATTGAGCCTGCAGCGGGTAATCCTTGTCTACTGCATCATAAGGGCACCCCAATTGACTTAGGCAGCATCCTCATCGAAACATTGCGCCAGACCGCAGCAAAACCAAAAGGCGCAATGTCTTGTCCTGGCCTTGTCACATCTTTATGTCGCGCATCAAACCTCCTGCCCGCAAAGGATTTCGATGAACAATGGTAGACGCGTGTAATCAGCACTCGCAATAAGCGTCTGCAAGGAAGCACGCAGCAGCCAACAGCCCCGCATCTCAACCCACAAAGCCTTTGCCTGCGCCTGAGGCACAAAAAAGGAAGAGGCGCAAGCAGACTGCAGGCAGAAACCCACCACCAACCGCAAGGACCCATCAATCAACTCCGTCTACGCAGGAAACCACTGTCTGCGCCCAACCTCAGGGTTCCTTGCCACCACCGCAAGAAAAATTACCACCACCTCCACCGACACCGCAACCACCAATTTTCCAGATCCCACCTCCTCCACAGAACAACGAAGAATTGCAACCAGAGGAGATTTGTGAAGACTCATTGTCGAGCCCCACTCGCAATGAAAAAGTTCCTGCGCCGACCCCTACGCCGCAAGCCACAGCTTCTGCGAGCACACATCCCGTTGCGCCTGATCTAACCATAGATGTAGTCGCAGCCCTGCTTTTTTCTCAGATGCGGCAGATAATCCACGAGGTCATTTAGCCCCTACGACAGCTGCAAGAACGATTATGCCAACAACAAGAGTTGCTACGCACACAACAGGACGAGCTGTCGCAGCGAGTAAATGCCTTGCTCCTTTTTCTAATGAGATGGACTGAAGGTTTTGCCCGCTTGCCAGTAGCAACCAACTTATTCGCAAGACCAGCTGCTCCAAGACCACAAGGCGCAGGTCCTTCGCAAGTGCGCGGATCTATGCCTGCGCCTGCGCCAAGGAAGAGAAGACCTCCACCACCACCACCACCGAAGGAGTAATCTACACTTAGATTTCTTTGCTTAGTTCTTTTGTTTTTGTTTTAAATGTATGCGCCCTTGTTCTATACTTTTGTATCGCATTACATTAATGTATCTCGTTGTTTTTCTTATAATAATTTTCTCTCTGCCTTAATAAAATGTCGTTATCTAGCATATTCTCTGTGTCAGCTCCTTTGTTTTCAATCTTCGCATCTGACCTTCTGAATTTTCTTAAACGCATTACTTAATTTGATTTAACTTTTGTCTTCATTTCCTCAGCCCTTACGGAAAATCCCTTCGCATTTTCGACTTGCCGCAACTCAGCCTCGATCTCCGTCGTTCCATACACTCCAGTGTAAGTTTGGGGGACAATGAGGGCCTTGTCCAATTTAAGTTTGGGGGAGTTAGCGCATAATTAAATAAATACATGCGTTCCTCTAGGTATGCTGCGTGTTTGTAGCCAGGGGCATTTATGACACTCATAGTTTGCCACTGCGTGAAGACAAACGCAACGCATGAGCATTGAGGACAGTAAAAAAAAATGTAATGCCCGAAGTTGGATACCTTTCATCACAAATGTGGGTAAGCCAAAACGAAAGCATGCGTTTTAATGTCCATTGTTCTCATTATTTGCCTACTTAAATATATATATATATATATATATATATATATATTATGCGCCCAGGACATGCAGGAGAAGATTGGCTGAGTTAACGCAAGGAAGAATCTAAGCGCAAGGAACTCTCCTTAAGCAATGAAGGAAATTTGGCAAAAGTTGACCTTGTTTTGTAATGCGCGCAAGAAAAAGAGAAAAGAAGATGATAAGATCGCAAGCAATGAAAAGCTTAGTAACTATCACATAGTTGATAATAGGCATTGCTTGAGGACAAGCAATAGTTTAAGTTTGGGGGTTTGATAACTTGCAAAAAGCAAGTTACTTGTCCTTTAAACTTAGACTAAAACAAGGCCAAAAGAAACAAAGATGCGTTGATGCAACGCAAAAAGAATGAAAAATGTGATAATTCTATGCGGCGAGCTATATTCATATATGCGGTGAGAAATTATAAAATATAGGGCGCTAACGCAAACTAATTCAGTTGTTTGTTTTAGTTCCTTCTCAGCGCAGGCACACATTCCAAGATGATCAAGAGACAGATAAGATGATGACAAGACAGAGCTGACACAACTTTTGCAACTATCGAAAGTGGATGGAAAAAGGGCTGAAAAGTGAGCAAGTTGCCTAATGATGATTATCCCAAGTTGCTAATAACTTGGAGAAGTCTCCTTCCCTCGCCTATAAATAGAAGCCCCATATTCCAAGAAAGGTAGCATTCGATTGAGGAGGAAAAAGGAGAACGGAGAAAGAGAGAGATCACAGAGAACTGTGATTAGGAGCAACTTGCGTTTGTAATGTTCTATTTCATAATGTCTTGTTTTGCTCGCATGAGCTAAATTCTTCTTCAAGGCTTAGCGCAAGCACCTCATGCGGTGATAAGTATATTTTGTAAGCACATATTTTGAGTTAAAGCCTTCTACTTAGTTGCTATAATCTTTTCATTACTAACTCCCGCTTGGCCAGCCGGATGCGGTAGCAGTATGCTAAATCCCTGACAGGTAATGCATGCAGACATCTCTAAGTAGAACAAGTTAGCGCATGACATGTAGTCTTGGTAGCACAGAAATACTACCGCTAAAAGATAGTGCATGCATGAGCTTTGATTGCGTTGTGACTAACGCAGTCCCTTGTAAGTTTTTAGAGAACTAAGTCTCACGCATAAACTAGCCAAATAACCAATTGATAGTTTTTATGCCAAATGCAGAAGGAGTATCGGAAGGGAAACTTATGATTTTTTTTCTCACTTAGGCATTAATGGATCAATTAATCAAAGTATGCGCTACAAGGTTCTTATAAACGCATGAGGTTGCAACCGCAATAGCCTTGATACCATTCTCGTTTATATTTTTCTTTTCACTTTCGTCGCATGTTTTGTTCTACGCAAGTATTTACTTTTCAAATATACCAAATCTCTTGTTTATTCTTTTAAAATAGTATCATACGTCTCGAGTTTAGATCAGTAAATATTGTTGGAAACTTTGTGAATATCCCTTCCCTGTGGACTCGACCCTAGACTTACCAGGTACTACTTGATTTTGTCAATTTATACTTGGATTGACTATTATCTACGACTATATTTCTGAATAGACTGACAAGTAAGCAATCAATATTTTTA
Source organism: Luffa aegyptiaca (assembly GCA_017139565.1). Lineage (NCBI taxonomy): Eukaryota > Viridiplantae > Streptophyta > Magnoliopsida > Cucurbitales > Cucurbitaceae > Luffa > Luffa aegyptiaca. Next base: position 28,984,926 of record CM029403.1, read on the forward strand.
TTATTTTTATTTTAAGAAAATAAAAAATAATTTTTTAAATAAAAAAAATAGTGCCACGTCAGCAAACCGTTACTTTTTAACAGAAAATTGGATGGAGGGACCAAAATGAAACTAAAACCAAACCTCAGGGACTAAATTGTTGAGTTTGAAAACTCAGGGACCAAAATGAAACCTAACCAAAACCTCAGGGACTAAAAGTGTATTTTTTCCTTTATTTTTTTTCTTTACCGTGGATGCTTCCCCCGCATTAAAATCCAAGGAATTCGCATTAACTCCGATTAAATGACCCACAGTCGGCTCACCAGCCGTTTCAGGTGGTGCTAGAGAAATATCCATTGGCTTACTGTCGGAATCCGACAACGGGAGCTCGTTCCGGCAGTTGTTAAGTGAAGGTGACCATCTAGTGGAGTTAAAGGATCAGGCATGGAAGAATCTAATACCATCGTATTCTTACTCATTGGGCTGGAGCTTGGAAAGCGATACATTGTTGATGTTCTTCCGGTAAATTGTATCCAAGGGCCATACTGATGTTTTTGGGAAGAAGACCCATCCGCAAGATAGAAAACACTGCAATCTTTGGAAGAATGGCCAATTATACCACAATAAGAGCATAAATCAGGAAGTATTTCATACCTAATTGGAGTCCAGCAACTACCTAAAGGATCATCAAGATTCCCTTTAATGCATCGGCGAAGTGGTTTTGTGATATCCAGAGTGACCCGAACACGAAGACTTTCTTTCCACCCAAATCCTCTATTGCCGGAATTGAAAGCTTCAAATCTTCCGATAGCATTGCCAAGTCTTTCTTCCGTAGAGATGTTATACACATCCATTGGAAGATCACAAAAGTGTACCCAAAACGTGACATATTTGAATTCCATAACAGACAGTTTAACCATTGGGATTGATTTAGATAAAACCAAAAGAAATCGATCGAATAACCATGGACCTTGGTGTAGAACACGAGATTGTTCTTCTTCAGAACTTAAGGAAGATAGGAAAAGGTTTTTCCCCAATTTTTCAACGATAAGGCCACTAGGAATATTCCATGCCACCTTAAAATTCCTCCGCATAACGTCTCCGGCGATAATACGAGGTGCTAGTAGTTTTCCGAACAAGCTAAAGCCCAGGGATTTGCTCATTACTGCTACTGCCTGCTTATCAACATCGATCTCAGTCCCTTCTTCCTCTACCGTAAGATTGAACTTATCCCAATTTTCGAAAACTTCCTCAGAAGCCATTTTCGTAACAAAAACACGGGAGAGAAGATCAGAGATTGCTTTGAAATCCCAGGAATTGAAACAAGGAGGTGGATGTTGGTGAAGATCCACCTGTCAAGGCATCGATTACAAACTCTTCAAGGAATTGATTACAGATCTTGTGTAATCGTGGATGAAATGAATTGAATCTTGTGTAATCATGGATGAAATGGATTGAATCTTGGGGGATTACGCCGAATCAAACACTGTGAAGAAGAAGAAGATAAAATCGCATCCAACAGGCTGGAACGCGAGAATCCGGCAAAAGATCACCGTAAAAGCGCCAGAGAGAAATCTTGGCGAAAAAAAATTCGTAATCAAAATTCAATGATTGCAATATTATTTATAACTTTTCAATTACGCAACAACAATAATAGTATATTTTATCAATAATTCAAGAATATAAAAGTCAAACTCAATGAGCATATTTCAATAAATATATTCAACCATCAATAAAGACATTGGTAAGCAAATCATAATTTCAATTTCAAACAATATCACAATATAGGGATAAAAATTTCCATTAAAAAAATATAATATTCAAATTCAAAGATAATATCATAAAATATCTCAAATTATTTCAAAAGAGCATTAATAAGATAATCATAGATATGTTTCATTTCTACAAAAAAAAATATTAAAACATCCATTCAAACAATCCAAGAATTTCAAATTTAAATTCAAATTCAAAGAAGATATCATAGCAATCTCACATTATCTCACAATTCATTTAAGAGATAGAGTTACCAAAGAAGGATTTATCCTTTAATTGAGGCACCAAAAGAGTTATGAGCTTGCACTTGAATTTTGAATAATTTTCTTTTGGAGCTCATAAAATCTTCAAATTTGAATCTTGGAGCACACCTACAAAACAATTTAGCAAGTAGTCTTTGGTACCCATACTTTTTTGGGTTCATGTAGGTTAGTCTCAACTTTGAGAACCCATTTCTTTTTAATTTCAACATTCATAACATTCATACCATTTGATTTAGACAAATAACATGAATAAGATTTATGACCAAATTTTCCACAAGAGAAACAACAAACATTATGCACAAACTTTTCATTTACGTAATGTTTTTGCATGCTCTTTTTCACATAAGTGTTCCTTTTATTAGTATTTTGAAATTTTGCTTTATAGGAAACATTTCTCTTTATATAACCATTAAGAGAATTTTTCAATTTATTACAATTTGGTCTAATATGACCTTAATTTAATATCACAATAATGACATATAGGCACAAATTTTGATTTTACATCCACATTTTTAGTATTTTCATGATTAGGCACAAATTTAGCATTGTGCATACATTTGAAATTTTCATGGACATGTTTAGGCACAAATTTTGATTTTTCATACATATCTCTAGATTTCTCATGTTTTGACACAAATTTAGATTCCAGAAAATTAGGCACATTAGGTAAAACAACTTTAGTCATACAAGGAGTAGCTTTAATAAAAGTAGTCTTAGAATTAGATGAACTTTCATCCACATAGCCCAATCCCCTTTTGTCATCAAAAGGTTTACCCATATCATTAATTTTATCTAATTTTTGTGCCCCTATTGTCAATTTCTTAATGGATTCTTTGGCACAATTAAGCTCATTTATAAGATTTGATTCTTTTTCTTTAAGAGCTTTAACAAGTTCATGCAATTCAAAGGTATCAAGCTCAAGAAATTTAATCTTATCTAGCATAACACATTTTTCTTCATCACAAGAATTATTACCTTCACATCAAGAAAATCATTAGAAACACAACAATAAATATTCTAACACATTATTAACTTTAATATTTGCCATAAGCTCAAACAATTAAGTTTTCTAGAAGGATAATTTTCAAAATGAATTTTAAGAGAAAAATAATTTTTGAAAATTTTCTTCTGAACACAACACTTTATAAAATAAAAAATCGAGCTACCCGCTCTAATACCAATTGTAGGATCGTATGACAACACCAGAGGGGGTGAATAGGGTTGCTTAATAAAATTTTATACCTTTTTTTTTGTTAAATTAAACTAAATTAATTTAATCTAAACAGATTTAATAAGCACACTAAATATGCAATATGCTAGAAATGTATAATGATTTTCCTACGCATGCAATCTACTCGGATAAATAAAATAGAGGAAATTAAATGAGTAGAGAGAAAGAGATAACACTGGAAAATTTTATAGTGGTTCGAAAATCCCTACTCCACTCCCCAAGACTCCTTCTTGGGTATTTTACTACAACAACTCTCTTACGGGTGAGAACCAAACCGACACCAAACCGACTCTTTTTCCAGGTTCAAGAGTAAACCTCTACTGATCTGTTTACTGGTTCAAGACCCAACCTATACCGATCTTTTTACACAGGTTCAAGATCAAACCACTATGATCCTTTTAATCGGGTTCAGGATCAAACCACTACAAATCCTTTTTTGAGTTCAAGATTAAACCACTCACTCAATTCCCAAGGTGCACCCACACCTTATTACAATTCCTAATAAAGAAAAGAATACAAAAATCACACAACAAGATATACCTCTCGAAGGCAATTTACACAAATAAGAGCACTCACAATTTTCACTCAAAAAATCCCTCACAAAATGCCAGTAGGCCGGTTGAAGAGCAATGGAGGCTTTTGGACAAGAATAATTTGATAACTTGAGTGTGTGTTGGAGGAGAAGAGAATGACTCAATATATAGATGGAGAAATTGAATTTTGGTCATTTGATTATTAAATTCAAAATGGATGGTGGATATTTGATTTAATGAGAAAGGAAAGAATTTTGAATTTAAAAATGAAATTTGAAAGATTGAAATTAGGAGATTTTGAGAATAAAATGGGGATTTGAAGGATATGAAATTTGGAAAGAATTCAAATTAAATATGAGGTGTAATTGATGGAATTTAGGAGAAACTGAAAAATTAAAAATTGGAGGAAATGAGAAAATTGAAGCTAAAAAATTTCGTTGAAATGCTCTCCAAGATGAGTAATATTTTTCAGAATTTTTTTCCATTTTTTTCGAGCCTTAAATAGACCAAAAAGGGCAAAACTAGTCGTTGGCTACCATGTATTGCTCTCTGATTGGCTGCATTAAAATAAAATCAATATTAATAATAAAATAATATTATAATTAAAAATTTGACCCTTGGACTTTTTTTATTATTATTATTAAAATTTGTTGCCACGTGTCACACTATTATTGGTCCACGTTCAACACGTCATCAGCCACGTCAGCAAAGGTGATCATTCGAAGTGCCAAGTCAGTTGCCATGTCATCAAATTTTGACCGTTGTGTGCCATGTCAGCGCCACGTCGAATGCCACGTCATCACGGTGACACGTGTCACTGCCACGTAGGATTTTCCCTTCCAATCTTCTTTTGCTTGTAATTTTCTCGTTTGAACTCTGATTCAAGCGATTCAAGTTGCATTGGAATCTTCTTTCCAACGTCTACATTATGAACACTTTCAAACACTAAAATTATTAGTAAATTAAAGTTTGTTATCATCAAAACATATAGTAATTGAAGCTCGTAAAGCTAACACAATTTCCACAAGTTCAAATTTTTGTATTTCTTGTGCAATGATTTGCTTCTTTGAGTGATTGATTGATTTTTTTTTTTCATTTCTCACAAGAAAAATGTATTCTTTGCCTTGACTTAGCACCAAATTTTTGTAAAATTGACATTTTTCTTTATTTTCACCCTCTAACATTAAAACAATACAAAATATTAAGAATGAATAATTTAAAAATAAATATGGTTATGAAGACGTGAAGGAAAAAGTCAACCAAACTTTATATCTTTATCACCTTTTTCATTTCTTTGGCATACTCAATAATAGTGCATCCTACCAGATATTATGTTGCATCAAAGAGAGTAACTTATGCATCTATGTCTCCATTTGAAACAACAATTTTTAACAAAGATCTTCTCACAAAGAAAGCTTTTGGATTGTTACATTGGAGACATGCAGTTGTATCACTATCCAATGATGAGTAAACTCTTTTGTTACAAGTTTTGCAATTTTCATACCATGGTTGTTCTTTGTTGAGAACTTTGACTATGTTGCTTTGAATGAACAATGCAATTGGCTGACTGATCCTTCAATTATATCTTTCAAATCAACCATTACAACTTTCTTTAGTCTCTTTGATGCAGGTAGAATGTTCAAAATACTTTTTCCACGTAGTGATGATTTACACCTTTTTAAAATATAATATTCATGTGAAATTACAATGAAATAAAATAGTCTTAAATTCTAAATTTTAAATTAATTAAAACTACATAATATACCAGGTATGTAATTCTTCAACTTCATGAATTTTAGGATTTGTTTGGATGAAACTAATCATTGTAGTTGCTAAACTGAATTCATCTACAAACATATTAACAATAGTAATAATAATAATAATAATGATATTATATAAATATTAACCAATTTTATAATACCTTCATACAAGTCCCCCTTTACATTAAGAAAAACTACAATTGGTTTTTTGTCAACTTCATCTTCATGTAATTGTCCTTCATTTTTTGCCAAATCTCCCCATAAACCTATCTTCATAGCTTCCAACCTATTTGAATATTGAAAAACACATTGTATAAATGTTAGAGCGAAAGACTCAATTTAAAGATATGAAACAAACAACAAATTTTTTTTCCCTAAAAAAACACACACACAAGAAAACCAATGAAAGTGTGAAGCTACTGTACATGAATAACACATGTTCGATTGAACAATTTATTAAACGTTTTAAAAACTATTTTTTAGAAATTAATAATATGCTTAAAAATGTTGTAAATATACCTGGTATATATTAGATATTCATATTACTTCATTAGCTTTTTTCAACCCATAATTATAGCTATTCTTCCCCATGACTCTTCCTCTCCCTTAGGAATAGCCATGAGACTCTCCCTCCCTTCTATTTTAAGTATTTTGAAGTTGTAACCTACCCCATTGCATTAGTATAAATAGGGGTTGTATGAAGTATTGAAAACACACACTTGAATGATATAGTTGCATTCATTTCTCTCTTAGTGTTCTTATTGTTTTTCACATTTTTATAACACGTTATCAGCACAAGTCTCTACCATTTTTGTTCAGTTGAAGGTAGGGTTCATTTTACTTTGCATTATTAGTTGCAATTGTCTTCGGTACATTTCACATATACAGTGTATATGTTATATATACCTCATATATACATAGTGTATTGAACATTGACAACATATATTTGAAGGGTTGAAATCCCTTTTGGCAGCGGAAGCAATCAAGAACGATCTCGAATTAAGTTTCAATTTTAGAAAAACCGGTACGTTGGCAATAAAATTCAGAAACAAATTTCTAAATTAAAATCGATTAAGCATGCAATTGAGATCTAAAGTCAATCCTTCACATGTGTTCGTAACACCAGCTGGGTCAAAATACCGTTTTAGCCCTGGGTTACCTCTGGATCCTTAAGTACCACTGATCCCTCTAATGAACAACATGTGTTCGTAACACCAGCTGGGTCAAATTACCGTTTTACCTCTGGTTCCTTAAGTACCACTGATTCCTCTAATGAACAAGTTGTTTAGGGTCCAACCACTAAACAGATATTCCTCTCGGACCAGGAGAGGACAACGCGCTTTTGTTCAAGCCCCGGAATCAGTCCTTAAGGGAACACACATCTACTTGCCCCAATAAGGGAAGGAGTGAATTTCATCTTGTACTGTTATGTTCCCAGCCCCCATTCGGTCTTGCCCCTGAAATGGTAGGATAATTGAGTTGACGAACAAGTCACTCTCACCCATACAAATCTAAGGACAATCCCTCCTGAAAAGGAGTTCATAACAGACTCTAGATTGAGATTGAGTTACCTAGGTCATCCTATTGAAATAGAAACCTAATCTACTTAACGGCGTTACATCTAGTGGTTACTATTTCGCGGTCCGGTCTTATGCAAACTCATTGCATAGGATACCCTCATCCGCATGTCTCCTACATGGATGCTTTGGATCATTGCATCTGTATCGAATACAAGGTGGGTTGTATCACATAGTGTCACCAGGATAAGGTACCCAGCCTTATCCCTATACTATAGACCATTTAGGTTGTTACTTGAAAACTGATCCCCGTATGTCCCTACATACTAGTTCAAGTTTCATTTAAACAACCTTAGATTTTAGTTTATTACATTTAGGGTTTATTAATGCAAACTCAATTATTCAATAACCAAATTATTGAATCACTCAAATAATGACTTTATTGAGATCGATTAATTTGTTTCATTTATTATCTATGAGTTTAGTAAGTATCATGTTTGTTTATGATGATATTAACATCGTGATTCTATATTTGTCAATGATATTTATATTGTCCAAATAATTGAGATATTGAGAGTATGTTATATCTTAATTATTTTTGTAATAATCTAGAATGTATAATGCATATTCAATGAATATGATGCACATATATACCCTATATATGTCACAATTTGAAATCAGTGCATCTTCTAAACTTTCCCAGTTTGCTACTGTAGATTGATCTCGTTAGTTTATGTATTCTTTGTTCAGTATAATTTTCACATGATCATTTGTATACTTTATATCATGTGTATATAATATATATATACAATGTACATATTTGATATACTATCATAGATCCTTTATGTACGGAACATGTTATATATGTTGTAATATATCTTATATAAATATTGCAACATGTTGTTTACCAACAATTTTTTTATTTGGGTTCCATATATATACATTTGAATATTTTTTTTATGTTGATTAATTTTTGAAATTTCAAAGACACATGCATTAGTTCAAATTCTCCCATGGCAAAGTTTGCAAGACTTGTGTTGTAGTTAATTATTCTTTCTAAAGCTAATTTTTACTTGATGCACACGAAGTTGCATAGAAAAATACTCATTTTGATTTAATACACCTGAAGTTGCATAATTTCAAATCAAGAACTGCTCATGATTAAATGCACTTGTAGTTGCACAAGCTTAAATTAAGAAATGCTCAATTTAATTACATGCACTTGTAGTTGCATAATTTTTAATCAATAAGTGATTTTAAACAAGTGAGCATATGTTCATAATAATGTTTATCTTTCTTTTCAATTATAGAATATGTTCCTGTAGTAGGAATATTGAGAAAGAAAGTTTTAAATATTGTGATGAACAAACGTCGTATATTCTTGAGATTAAAGCAATCAAATGAGCATTTGATGAAAAATCATGAATCTCAATGAATTGTTTCAATATTATTCCCTGAAGTGAATATTGTAATATCGAATAACTATGGTCAATGTCGAGATCATGATCAATAATAAAGGTAGAAGCAATTACTCATCTAGTGGTCATCGTGGACCATTTGGAAAACCAAACATATATGGTTTTACTAAAAGAAAATGTTTCATATTTTAGAGCATTAATTTTGTACCTATTGTACGAAAATTGAAATCATGTATGAAAGCAAACTTTGGAAATCTCCTGAAGAGATAATTAATCTTGGAAATATAAAATAGATGTTGCAAATCTCATTAAATCTCTTGAAGAGAAAATGAACATCATTAAACGATCAACAAATGTTATACATCCATTTTTTTTATTTTATGTTTATTTATTAAGTCCGATTTTATATTCAATTTCTTTTTCTGGGGCTCACTATGTGTAATTTTATTTTACTGAAGAAACATGAATATTTCACATATTTTGGTTGACTCCAAGATAAACAATGAAGATTTATGCTTGGCAGATAGCGCAACAACACACACTATCCTTAAACGTAGGAAATATTTTTCAGAATTGACAATGTTAGAAGCAAAAGTCAATACAATATCATGTCCTGCAAACTTGATTAAACGTTTTGGAAAAGCAAACATTATTTGGCCTAGAGGAACAAAATTTACAATTGATAATGTTTTGTTCTCTAGTAAATAAAAAAGAAACCTACTAAGTTTTAAAGATATATGTGGTAATGGTTATCATATAGAGACTGATGAGAAGAATAATATAGAATATCTTTATATTATATCTACTGTCTCACATGAAAAACGTGTATTAGAAAAGTTGCCTGCTTTTTCTTCTAGATTATATTACACACATATTCGTGTTGCTGAAAGATACGGAACAATGAACCTGAAGTTCAATGATCCAGATATATTTTCTGTTTGACATGATCGATTGGGTCACCCTGGATCCATAATGATGAGAAAAATTATTGAAAACTCACATGGACATCCATTGAAGAACCAGAAGATTCTTCAATCTAATGAATTGTCATGTGCTGCTTGCTCTCAAGGAAAATTAATTATTAGACCCTCACCAGCTAAAATTGGGATTGATTCCCCCGCATTTTTAGAACGAATTCATGGTGATATATGCGGACCTATAAATCCACCAAGTGGACCATTTAGATATTTTATGGTTCTAATTGATGCATCCAGTAGATGGTCACATGTGTGTTTATTATCAAGTTGAAACTTGCATTTGCAAGATTACTTGTTCAAATAATTAAGTTAAGAGCACAATTTCCTGATTATGTAACTAAAAAAATTCGTCTTGATAATGCTAGTGAGTTTACATCCCAATCATTTAATAATTATTGTATGTCGATTGGGATAAGTGTTGAAGATCCTATAGCTCATGTTCATACACAAAATGGTCTAGCTGAATCATTTATAAAGCGTCTGCAATTAATTGCTAGACCAATACTTATGAGAGCAAGGCTTCCAATATCTGTATGGGGTCATGCAATTTTACATGTTGCATCGCTTATACGCATTAGGCCAGCAGCCTCTCATAAATACTCTCCAATACAATTAGCTTATGGTCAGCAGCCAAATATATCTCATTTACGAACTTTTAAGAGTGCAGTATATGTTCCAATTGCTCCACCTAAACATACTAAGATGGGTCCTCAAAGGAGGCTAGGAATATATGTTGGATTTGATTCCTCATCAATTATTAGATATCTTGAACCCCTGATGGATGATATATTTACTGCACGATTTGTTGATTTTCATTTTAATGAGACAAATTTTCCAATATTAGGGGGAGAGATTAAGAAGTTGGAAAATGAAATTACATGGAATGCATTGTCATTGTCTCATTTAGATCCCTATACAGATCAATGTGAACTAAAAGTTCAAAAGATAATTCATTTGTAAAATATTGCAAATCAAATGCCAGATGCATTTACAGATGCTAAGAAAGTGACCAAGTTACATATACTAGCTGCAAATACACCATCTAAAATTGATATCCCAACTCAACAAGTTATCATAACTAATGAGTCTGCGACACGCCAGAAAGTAGACCAACGGGTTCCAAAGATAAAAATCTTCGAAAAAGAAAAGTAATCAATAATCAAAATTACTCAATTGATAATGTGGATATTCCAAAAGAAATTCTGAATGTGACTACTCATAAGAATATCGAAGAAGGTCAAATACCTGAGGATAATAATGAAATTTCGATAAAATATGTAATGACTGAAAAAAGATGGAATTGAAACAATATAGTTGTTGATAACATTTTTGCTCATAACGTTGCTTATGACATCATTTCTAAGAATGATGATTATGAACCAAAATCTGTCGAAGAATGTTGACATAAAAAGGATTGGCTTAAGTGGAAAGAAGCAATCCAAACAGAATTAAATTCACTCTCAAAACGTGAGGTTTTTGGACCAGTAGTCCAGACACTAGAAGATGTCAAGTCTGTGGGATACAAATGAGTATTTGTAAGAAAAAGAAATGAAAAGAATGAGGTCACAAGATATAAAGCGAGACTTGTTGCACACGGATTCTCGCAAAGGCCTGGTATTGATTATGAGGAGACATATTCTCTTGCGGTGGATGCAATAACATTGAGATATTTAATTGGCCTGACTGTGTATAAAAAGCTTGACATGCATCTTATGGATGTAGTTACAGCATATTTATATGGATCTCTTGATAATGATATTTATATGAAAATTCCTGAAGGATTAAAAATACCAGAGTCATATAATTCAAATCCTAGAGAATTATATTCGATCAAATTACAGAGATTTTTATATGGATTAAAACAATCAGGACAAATGTGGTATAATCACTTGAATGAATATTTATTGAAAAATGTGTATCAAAATAACCCAATTTGTCCATGTGTTTTTATAAAGAAATCACAATTAGGATTTGTTATCATTACTGTATATGTTGATGATTTGAATATAATTGGAACTCCTAAAGAGCTTCCAAAGACAATAGAATATCTTAAGAAAGAATTTGAGATGAAAGATCTCGAGAAAACAAAGTTTTGCCTTGGCTTAGAAATTGAGCATCTAGTAGATGGAATATTTATTCATCAATCAACTTATACAGAAAAGATCTTAAAGAGATTTTACATGGACAAAGCACATTCATTGAACATTCCAATTGTAGTTCGTTCACTCGATGTAAAGAAAGACATCTTTCGACCTCGAGAAGATAATGAAGAGCTTCTTGGTCCAGAAGTACCATATCTTAGTGCAATTGGTGCACTTATGTATCTTGCTAATAATACACGGCCTGATATAACATTTTTCAGTAAATTTATTAGCTAGATATAGTTCTTCTCCAACAAAAATAAAGGATTGAAATTCCTAATTCCGTTAAAGCGGAAGTGCAATTGGATAGTTCGTAAATTAATTTTGTTCAATCACAAAATACCAAAACATTGAAATTCTTAGGCTAAGCATTTAATTTAGAAGCGTACTCACCGTCGTTGACGTCTCTGAATTCAAGAACACTTTCTTGAACGTTCATCAACCACGAACACCACCATATAGCCATCCCTGCTATATCTTTGAGATTGGGAACGAAGTGGTGGGACTCCGATCTTGAGTTTGGGAAGTAGAAACACAGAGAGGAATGATATGAATTCTACCAATAAAGAATTCAAATAGAGTTGAAGGTGTTGATTTCAATTACTTTATGTGTAGAAGAGCTTCAAGATGGGGTTCATGAAAGCTGCATTTCATGCAAATCAAGCATCAATTAATGGAACTATACTTTAAGCTACATCAAAGGGAAGCTTAATTAATTCATGGAATGTTACACAAAAAATGAAGGTTGACCAAGACTTCAATTCTCGGATTTATGGAGTGCATTATGTAATTTTTCAGTTTTTTGAGTCTTTTCAATGTTACTTAGGTTACTTTTGTTAGTGGCTCTTTAATACACTAAAGTTAGGAAGGTTACACACTTTAAGGTGACCTAGTGGCTGAATTTAGGTTATATTTTGGAGACTATAAAAAGCCATTTTTGATGTAACACAAATCAGATTGGTTTTGATCATGTTTCAATGAAATTGAGTCTTTTGAGCCTAAAGGCCATGAGCAACTTTCTTTGCATATCCTGTGTTTAGATTTGCATGCTAGGATCATTCAAGTAGCTTTGATCGAACTACTTGTGGAGTGATTCGAATCTCGAGTTTAGAAACAAGTTTTCTCTACTCTTGATCTTGATCATCAAGGTAAATCCGTTTCTATCTTCTTCCTTGGGATGAAATCATCTTGGTTTTGGGGTTTTTGATATTGAGTTCTATGGGTCTTGTTTGCTAGCAAGGTTTTTAGATCCAATCATCAAGGGTTTCTTAACAAGGAATTTCCTCAGTGATCTTGGCTTGAGAGAGAATGAGAGAGGGAGAGTTGAGAGAAACTGAGATGCTGCAGAATGAATGAATCAACCACTGACCCCCATTCTTTTTCGTGATATTATTGTGAGGTTGATAACCACTCCCCTAATTGGGGAGTTGGTTATTTAATTAATTAATTATAATATAAAAACATTATAATATAAATTAATTAATCAAACCATTTAATTAATTAACTATATATGTATAATTAAACATCTCATATTTAATTATATATGTGTATTAAATCATATTAAATGGACAACCCTCACATAATATATAGTTTTAATTAAAATTAATTAAATCACATTTAATTAAATTAATTAAACTACACAATTATTTAATTCACAACTAATTAATTTTTTGATCAATTAAACATCACATATTTAATCAATCAAACATTTGAACCATATTCAAATGCACATCTCTCTTATAACCTATAGTTTTAATATGAATTATATTCACATTAAAATAATCTATAGATTTAATTTAATTAAATCACATTTAATTAAATTAATTAAACTACACAATTATTTAATTCACAACTAATTAATTTTTTGATCAATTAAACATCACATATTTAATCAATCAAACATTTGAACTATATTCAAATGCACATCTCTCTTATAACCTATAGTTTAAATATGAATTATATTCACATTAAAATAATCTATAGATTTAATTTAACTAAATCACATTTAATTAAATTTAATAATTAATTAATTCAAAATTAATTAATTTTATAATTAATTAAATATCAACCATATTTAATTAATTACATATTAGAATGTCATTCTAATATTTCTCTCATATACTATAGTTAAATTAAATCAGATTTAATTAGACTAAATTGAATAATTTATTTATTAATTAAATATCACATATTTAATTAATTATATATTTGAACTCCTTCAAATATATTATTCTCTCAGTTTAATAAAGTTTAATCTCACATTAAACTTTATATTATAATGTATCATTATATATTATATTAATTATATCTCATACAATTAAATTGATTGCCAAGATGAATTTGAACTATTCAAGTTCTTTCAAGATAAATTGTTCCCAATTACTCTTTACGAGCTAGCAAGGGGACCTCATGGACCTACAAATCAGAAGCTTCAATGATATGAGGTTAACTGACTAATCTCATTAATGGAGTTAACCAATATTCATTAACTATGGGTCACTCCACTAAAGACCCACAGTTGCACTCTTCTCATTGTAGAATGTTTCCGTGTCCACGGATATTAACCAATATCGGTAAGTCAATCCTTCACAAGTGTTCGTAACTACAGCTGGGTCAAATTACCGTTTTACCCCTGAGTTGTTGGGTTTTATGCCCTAAAACTCGTAGATAATGAATGTAAACAAATTGTATACTTGTTTCAATAAAGTGTTATTGAGTTTCTACAATAAAATGTTATTGTTAAATATTGCACAATTTGACCCAAATCCAATAAACTAAGATCCAAGGTTGTTTGTATGTAACTTGAACTAGTATGTGGGGACATGCGGGGATCGATGTTCAAGTAACAACCTAAAAGGTCTATAGTACAAGGATAAGGTTGGGTACCTTATTCTGGTAACACTATGTGATACAGCCCGCTTTGTATTTGATACAGACGTATTGATCCAAAGCGTCCATGTAGTAGACATGCGAGCGGGGTATCCTATGCAATGAGTTTGCATAAGACTGGACCATGAAATAGTAAACCACTAGATATAACACCGTTAACTAGTTAGGTTACTATTTCAATAGGATGACCTAGGTAACTCAGTCTTAATCCTGAGTGTGTCATGAACTCCTTCTCATGAGAGATTGTCCTTTGATTAGCATGGGTGAGAGTGGCCAATATGCCGACTCAATATGTCTTCCTTTTTGGGGACAAGATCGAGTGAGAGGCTGGGGACATGACAATACAAGAAGGAATTCACTCCTTTCCACTTCTAGGAGAAGTAGATGAGTGTTCCCTTAAGTGGTGACTCCAGGACTTGAACAAAGGGATCCCACCCTCTCACTGGCCCGAGAAGGACTTTCTGTTTAATGGTTGGACCATAAACAAGTTGTTCATTAGAGGAGCGCTGGTACTTAAGGAGACAGATGTAACACAAGGGTAAAACGGTAATTTGACCCAACTGTGATTACGGACACTCGTGAAGGATTGACTTATCAGTATAGGTTTATATCCGTGGACACAGATGTGACGCCCCATGCACTTTTGGGTGTATTTAAATTCTATGTTTTGAGTTGAAAGAAATATAAATTTCTATTTTTGCTTGAACTTAGGGGTTTAATTTTAAACCAAAGTGTTTGGAAATTAAGCGTTATTCAAATAAAATCTCTCCCAAAGGCTCGTTGGATTTGGTCTGTGTTGGTTGAGAAGCTTAAGCGTTGTAATTTAAATTATACGCTGAATATTGGGTTTTTGGCTGAGAAATCCTATACTTGAGGCTCTATCTATGGGCTTGATTTATTCAAAGGAAAGAGGAAAATATCTCAAAAGAAACCCTAGAACTCTCTCATTCTCCATCCCTTTCTCTCCATCGTAAACCTCCTTTATCTCTCTTTCTCTCTTGTGTGTTCTGCCGTGAGGAAGGACCCCCTGCTGCTGTGTAGTTCAGCCACCGCCCAGCCCAACCCTCGCGCCGCCATCGTCTCCAGCCAGTCGCCACCGTCATCGGCCAGCCGTTCATCACGCCGCCCCCTTCGCGCGATTCCTCTCTCTTCTGATGGGTTGCTGTCTGCGATCTCCCTCTCTCTCAGGTCTTCCTGTGGAGGCCACTGATAAGGGTAAAAAATATACCTATTTTACCCTTATATTTAGCTCATTTCTTGGTCAAATATTGAGTGTTTAGGTCAATTTACTGTTCCCGAGCTCAAATTATGCTTCATTTGATAAGTTAGGGTGTTGAGAATTACTTTTGTCAAATCTAACTCATTTGTGCTTAAAAAGACTTGATTTTAAGAGAATTTGACTTAGTTTGCTGTTATGCAGAAAAACAGAGGAAAAGCTGGAATTCCCTAAAAATGTAAGGCAAAATTGAAATGCGACCGCATTTCTGGAAAATCAGAGGCCGTTCCGAGTCGTGCGCGGGTCGTTGTTGACGAGTCTTCTTCGCACCTAACCGGTTGTTTTGACCTCGAAACTGACTGGGCAACCTTCCAGCACCTATTTCGCAGCTCCTCAACCAATTTCTACACTATATAAGCTCGAGATTCGAAGTCAAATCTAAGCAGAACTCACTTGGAAGAAAAGGGTGGTGACAGAACCCTGGCTCGACGCCAATGAGTAGCGATGCCCGAGGTCCTTCTTAGATGACAAAATTCTAACCCGATAGAGAGTTAGACATCAAACCTTGTGGTTTTTAGAGAGTTTCACCCATTCCCACTTGTAAAAGCGAGAGAGTGGAGTGTCTTAGCGAACTCTAGAAGGATTGAGTAAATAGAAAAACCCATAATATTTAGCTATCTCCTTTATTTCCAGCTCTTGAATCTTTTCATTATTTTGTATTCTTTACATTCTTATTCAATGAAAATGTGTTCATTTGCTTTTTATCCCATCATGAGTAGCTAAATCCCGTTGAGGGGTTCAATGTGGTGAATTCCCTTATGATTTAATGGCTTTGCTTAAGTTGTGTTTAATGCATGTCATTCTTTATTGATTATCACTCTAATCTTGTTGAGTTTAATTTGATCACTTAGACTTTGCATGCTATGTGAGTTTGATCTCGAAAGGGACAAACGATATCGGTTCTCATAAAGGTGATATAGGAGAAAAAGCTCGAAAGAGATTGTTCGGCGGTATAGGGCAAGCTGCCTAAGGCACCCTATATCGACTATAGGGTTATAGGTTGCATTCATGAATTATCTATGTCGGAGTCGAGTCACAGAAATGTGCATAACGGTACTCGCTTAGCCTTCTAACGGTTTTTGGAAACAAAGGCCAAATAGAAGTTAAATCTGACCCAATGCATTAAATACACTTAAGTTAGATGTTGCATGAGTATGGTTGTTACCTTAGAGATGAATCCATGTTGAATACCTTGTTTTATCTTATTGTTATTCTTTATTATTTTAATGCTTGTTTTATTTATCTTTTCAAAAACTCAATCAATCAACTTATTTTCTTTGGTTACCTTTTCAAAAGCAATCATTTGAGCAGTTTCTTCATTAAATCTGAATTTCCAGTTTAGTCCTCGTGGGATCGATACCCTTGGAGTACTTCTAAGGTTTTTTTATTACTACGTGCGACAGTGTATACTTGCACTTAAGTGTTAGCTGAATTATTCTTTATTATTTCATTTATCATACTCACATCCATCTATTCAGCTGACCACGCACCAAGTTTTTGGCGCCGTTGCCGGGGACCAAAAGTGAAACTAGATTTGTTTTTGAAATTGCGATCAGATTGCGACCGTATTTCTGTCTTAAAAAGGAATTTGTCTTCGGTTTGCATTTGTTTTTCTTTTGCAGGTTGGAGTTAGTGCATGAGCAAGGGGTATCCACTCCTTGAAATTGATCCAGAGATAGAAAGAACCTTTCGTCGTCGAAGGAAGGAACAGAGACGAAAGAAGAAGGAGCAACAAGAGTTGAACGCACGGGAATTTCTAGAGGAAGCATCTTACATTCAAGACTTTCCAATGGATCCTCTTGGAGTCGATCCTCAAGTTGATCCGCAAGATCGTGGAAGGGAGCAGAATGGCGAGAGAATTCCTCCTGTTCCTCCAGTTCCACCGGTGCCACAACAAGAAAACCCGATCTACATTGCTGAAGATCGCAACCGAGCAATAAGGGATTATGCTTTACCAGTTTTCCAGAAATTGAATCTAGGAATCTTGGAGCCACCGATTGATGCTCCACAATTTGAACTTAAACCAGTGATGTTCCAGATGTTAAATACAATGAGCCAATTCTCAGGACTTACAAATGAAGATCCACACAAGCATATTAAGCTATTCTTGAGAGTTTGCAATTCTTTTAAAGTAACAGAAGTGCCAGAAGATACTTTAAAGCTAAAACTTTTTCCGTTTTCTTTACAGGGAGATGCTGAAGCCTGGTTGGATTCATTTCCTCCTAACTCCATCACCTCGTGGAATGATTTGGCGGAGAAATTCTTGGAGAAGTTCTTTCCCTCCAAAAAAAATGCCAAGTATAGAGCAGAGATTATTGCTTTCAGACAGTCTTACAATGAACCGTTGGATGTAGCTTGGGAGAGATTCCAAAGGCTGGTTCGAAAGTGTCCACACCATGGACTACCTGCTTGCATTATTTTGGAGCATTTTTATAGTGGGTTAGATCAAGCTTCAAAGGCACTAGTAAATGCATCTGCAAACGGATCTTTTCTGAAGAAGTCTGCTAATGAGGCGCACGCTATTCTAGATACCATAACCACCAATAATCGACATTGGGGAGAAAATGAACCAACAACCATTTTGAAAAATCCAGTGAAAGCAGTAGAAACAGAGGCTAACTCTATGATGCAAGCCCGGATCAAGGCTATTCATAGCATGATGATGGGCATGTCCATGAACAATCAAGCCAACATAGCCCCTGCAAACCCTGTTTCTTCTCCCTTTTGTGAGATATGTGGTGAGGAACACATAGCTCATAGTTGTCCACTAAACCCTGCTTCTGTTTTTTATGTAGGTCCACAAGGATATCAGAACCAAAATAGATGGAATCCTTATTCGGCCACGTACAACCTAGGATGGAGACAACATCCGAACTTTTCTTGGGGAGGACAAGCCGGGTCGAGTAATTCCAATAATCATCAGTTCGGAAAGCAACCTACACCACAACAGCCACAGAAAAACTTCCAACAAGTTTTCTTGGGGAGGACAAGTCGGGTCTGTTTGGGTAAGTTACTTCGCTGTCCCTTGTTTGATAGCTTTAAAGTTGTGTTGCCCATTAGTTGTTCTAGCTTTAGGAGCATTTTTAACCGTTACCCATTGCTTATCTAGGCTCTTAGGTGTTTCCCAACCTTTATAAGTCCTAGAACATGTTTATAAATGGGTCATCGTTGTTGTTTTAGTTAAAAATCATGTAGTTCATCAATGCCCATTTAGTCTCGTCACCTATATAGCTTTGCTCGACCCTTATAAGTTCTTAAAGCATGGTTTAATGAGTTTATGTTGTTGTCCATAGCTTAAAAAGCATGCTAAGTCAAGTCTCTTTAATTATCTCGGCCTTAGTTGCATTGCCCAAGCTTTAGAAGTTTGTAGAATGTCATTCTTGAGTTAGTTACTTGTTGTTTTGATTTAAAAATCATTTAGTTTCACTTACCCATTAGCCGTTTAGGCCCTTAAAGCGTTTTCCAACCCTTAGAGGTTCCTAGAATGTGAAAATAAGTGGTTGTTGCTTGCTGTCCAGTGGCTGTATAGCCTTAATTTCAACATCCAACAAATGCCCACTGCCCGTAATGCCTTAGACGTGGTTGCCCATGGTCTAATGGTTTTGGGTTTTTAGTTTGGGGAATTTTGGGTGGCTGTCCAGCAAGAAATTAGGCGTTTTCTCAGTTAGAGTTGGTCTTTCAAGCATGTTGTAGTGTCTTTAGGTTGGTTCTGATTTATCCAAAGTTGTCCTTGTTATTTAGGAGCTTCCAGAACTGCCTTGGGTTGTTGAAGTTGCTTAGGAGCGCTATAGGTAAGTAGTTTCTACTTGCTAGGTTTGTTTGATTGTGTGCAGCATGTTGTTTGTTTGTATGTTTTTTTGTTCTTGTGAAAAGCATGATCTGTTGTAATTATATGTACTGCAATGCTTGAGATGAGCATGTACTGACTATCGCTTGAGATGAGCATAGATTGTTTGGTTTCTTGGGATGAGCATGTTGTGTTTGTTGTTAAAGCATGATGAGGTGTTGCATTCTAGCATGATGGGATGTCGTGTTATGTATGTGGGGTTAGGCTAACATGTTGTCACGGGATGTGTAGCATGAGTCTAGCTGTTGCGTTACATGACGTGTAATTCATGTGTAGGTGTGCAGCGTTGTGCGTAATTCACGCGTTTGGTTTTGCGTAACATGGCGCGTAATGCATGTTTTCTGGTTAGCGTAGCATGTCGCGTAAAACATGTGTTTGTTTAGCGTAGCATGTCGTGTAAAGCATGTGTTTGTAGCATGGCATGACGCGGGAATCATGTGGGCTAGGAGCGCAGCATGGCACGTAATTCACGTGTCGGTTTGCGCAACATGGCGCGTAATTCATGCGTTAGGTGCAGAGCATGACGCGTAAATCATGTGTGGTCTAGTAGGGTGTGGATGCATAGTGTGGAAAGCATATGAATGATGGTTATTTATTGCTTTTGAGCGTATTGATTTATATTGCTTTTGGGAGCATGTTGTTTGCGTGTGAGAAGCATGTTGTTTGATATTGTTTGATGCTTGTGATCTAGCATGTGTGAGCTACTTACCAGTACCGCGGTTGTACTGATACCCCCTTCCCCACCTTCCCCCCAACATTTTAAATGTTGCAGGTATGGAGGATTATCCGGACCTTGGTGGCGAGGAGGGGAACTATGAGAAGGATTCATAGGGTGTTGGGTTTTCCCTGGTTATGGTTTAATTTGTTGCTTTGAGTAGGCTAGATGGAATTTTATCATTGTTGTTCCTGTTTGGTGAGAGATTCACCTGAGGGTTTATGTTTCTGAGCTTAGAACTAATGTTGTTAGCTTTGGAAAATAATTTGTTTTAGCTAGTGAGTTGCTAGTGGAAATAGTTATTCCTGTTAATAAGATGTCTTTATGTTCTGTAGCATGATTCTTGGTTACTGTATGATGCTACGAGATCTTATTCGTATAGAGAAGATAGGTTGTGAATCTGGCTGTAGTTTGGTGGAGTTAAGCTTTATGCATGTTTAGAAGTGTTAAATGATTCTATCAGGTTAAGGAAAAAAGTTGGGATAACAAGTTTTACGTCGTTATGCTGTCGAAATTTTCAGTACATTCGGTTGTAAGTGGTGTGCCTTAGTTGCTTAAGAGTCTAGAGTAAGTAGTAGCGTCGCTAGGCTAGAGGTTGGAAAACTTGGGGCGTTACAACAGAAATGTTTTACAGTGAGAAGAGTTCAACTGTGGGTCTTTAGTGGAATGACCCACAGTTAATGAATATTGGTTAACCTGAATAATGAGTTTAATCAGTTAACCTCATATCATTGGAGCTTCTCATATGTAGGTCCATTAGGTCCCACTGCTAGCTCGTAAAGAGTAATTAGGAACAATTATATCTTGAGAGAATTTGAATAGTTCAAATTCATATTGGGAATTAAGTTAATTGTATGAGGTACAAATTAATATAATGTATAGTGATACATTAAAATGTAAAGTCTAACTTGAAATTAAACTTTATTATTATGAGAGAAATAAATATTTGAAAAGGTTCAAATATTAATATGAATTTGATTCATATTAAATTTATAGGATATAAGAGAATTTGAAGGAGTTCAAATTTTAATATGAATTTGATTCATATTATAGAATTAATTAATTGAAGGCCTGAAATTAAATATATGATATTTAATTGGGTAAATAATTAATTAACTAATAAAAGGTCTGAAATTAAATATATGATATTTAATTGGTGATTACTTAATTAAAGAATTAATTAATTGAAAATTAATCAATTATGGAAATGATTAATCACTTATGGAAGTAATTAATCATTTATGGAAATGATTTTATCACTTATGGAAGTGATCAATCATTTATGAAAAAAATTAATCAATTATGGAATTGATTGGTTATGGAATTCATTAATTATGGAAAAGATTAAATCAGTTATGGAAATAATTGATTTTAAATGAATATTTTATTCATGGTCTTTCTCCTATAAATAGAACACTAAACCTAGGGTTTAGGTAGTACAACAAATGGTCACCATAAGGCCAAAGGTCTAATTATTGTCTCCCTCTCATATTCTCTCAACTTAAGAACTCTAGAGAGAATTTTTCTCTCTAAGAGTTTTTCCCATTCAAGAATAGGTAGTCCCACAACTACGTTCCTAATCTCAGAGTTATAGTGGGGAAGATCAATTAGTGGTGTCCCAATTGTTGACGCTTGGTCCAAAATCAAGAAAGACGTTCTTGATATTTTAGAGACGACAACGACAGTATGTTCGTTTCTCCCTATTAGATTTAGATCTAATATTTTTTTATGTTTAGCCTTAATATAAATCTAGAATAGTTCTAAATTTGTTGCCAATGTATTGGTATTTTAGATTAAACAAAATTAACTACGAATCGGTCACAATTTGCTTTCGCTAACGGAATTAGGGAATTCCAATCCTACAATTGGTATCAGAGCCGATCATAGATCTAATCTTTTTTATGTGAAATTTGCATTGGCTTTTGGTGGATACCTTTATGCATTTGATGAATGAAAGGCTGCTAGTAGATGTTTTGGGTTTTTTAAATTAGATTTTGCAGTTTTGTTGATTTGATCAATGTAAGGGCCCGGTGTTTTGGGTGTTTTGTTGCAAATCGAGTTTGTAAGTCCGTGCCTATCGATTGTGGTTGTTTTGCTGTGAACATCGGTGAAATTTGGAGCCAAATCGAGGAGAATCGCTACTGGAAATCGAAGAAAACTGGAAAAGCCGAGGTGTGGCGTCGAGACGTTGCTCAATGGCGTCTTGACGCTGTCGAATGTTCGCAGAAGGAAAGTTTTGGGCCTTGACGCTGGCGACGGATCATGGCAAGGTGCAGTTTCACGTGCGGATGACGTCAACCCTACATGGACCGGCCTAGTTCGTTCGATTCGTCCGGTTCGAGTGATTAAGTTGCGGTTCAAGAGGTTTTTGACCGGTTCAGTGGAATTTTGACCCGGTTCGTGCGGTCTGGAGCTGATTTAGGCCTGTTCAAGATGATTTGGAGCTGATTTACGACAGGATAGGACTTTTATAGATTAATTAATGTAATTTTTCTATTGTTTTGAGTCCTAGGATGCCAAAACCTGTCTACTTAGCTATTTAATTGCTTTATGGATGTCATATAGCTTAAAATCCCACCATAAGTTAAGCATATTCATGCATATTTATTATTATAAATGTTATAATATATGAAATATGTATGAATTTTATTTTCATGGATGTCTAATATAAAGTGTTATATTAAATGGATGAAAATTGAGAAGCATTGAGCATGAAATTACTTTAGTAAAGAATATAAAGAGTTATATTTATGAAAGTAATTTATATGCTTATTTATTTTCATGAGTAATTAATATAAAGTGTTATGTTAATGTATGAAAATGTGAATGCTTATTTTAATTTTCTTGGGTAATTAATTTAAGAGTTAGATTAATTGAAGAAAATTAATTTGCATTGAGCATGAAATTACTTTAGTTTAAAAATATAAGAGTTATATTTATATTAGTAATTAACATGCTTAATTAATTTTCACGAGCTATTAATATAAATGTTATGTTAATGTATGAAAATGGTAATGATTAATTTTAATTTTCTTGGGTAATTAATTTAAGAGTTAGGTTAATTATAAGGAAATTAAATTGCATTGAGCATGACATTACCTTAGATTAATATAATTGCGTTATATTTTTGTATGTCATGAATGCTAGTATATGGTTTATAAATTAATTCGAATTCGATTGTTAATTTATGTCACCATAGTAGCATGTTATAGGATTAATTCATTAAAATTTTATAAGTGTTATAAAATTAATGAATAGAAACCGTTAACCTATAACAAAGAATTGCATGCAAACATAGGATCTTAGGACAAATGGATTAATTTTAAAATGTTTACAATTAATTAGACCTAAGATCACGTTTTTAATAGGATTAGAATTATTCTTACTTAGAATTAAAAATAGTTTTAATTGACTAAGTATGAAAAACATTACTATGATTATAAGGGAACTTCACCGGTTAAGTTCTGTCTAAGGCTGGGGGTATTTAAGATTACGGTTTACGGAACACCTCCTACCTGGGGACTGACCCGGAATACCGGAGTTGAATTAATCATAGTTAAATGTTAGCACGCAATATCACTAGGTTTGTTAAGAGAGTTTAATACACCTAGATCTTTTTTTTTTTTTTTTTGGAAAGAATACACCTAGATCTTTAGAGTAAAGACTTTACATTACTATGGTTAGAATGGAACTCTCTCGGTGAAGTTCTGTCTAAGGTTGGAGGTATTTAAGATGATGGTTTACGAAACACCTCCTACCTGGAAACTAACCCGAAACTTGAGTTGAATTAACCATAGTCATGTTAGCATGCAATGTTGCTAGATTTATTAAAAGAGTTTAATTCATCTGGAACATTGCAGTAAAATCCTCATCATAAGAGTTATAATAGGATTAGACTTAGATAGATTGACTTAGCCGAATTTATCTAAGCTAAATAACCCTAAAATATGGTAGGACATTTAAGTGGGAGTGAGATGCGTGTCGACGTATCCCTCGATCTTCGCCCTTAGTTCACACCATGAGAGTCCTATGGTCTGCCTACATGTTGCCCTAGAGAAACCATCCCTTTAAAGGGCCCGACCATAGGATTCAGAACACCGTGAACTTGGTGCAGAAGAGGCTGAATGATGGATGTGAGATAAGATGATAGATAATAATAATGATAAATTCAGCCAACCTTAGTGCACGTATACACTATCGCACGTAGTAATAAAAAAACCTTAGAAGTATTTCAAGGGTATTGATCCCACGAGGACTAAATTGGAAACTCAGATTTGAAGAAGAAACTGCTCAAATGATTGCTTAAAATAGGTAACCAAAGAAATAATTGATGATTGGTTTTTTGAAGATAAATAAAACAATTAAATAAAGAAATAACAATGATAAATAAAACGAGGTATTCAATATAGTTTCATCCAAAGGCAAATAACTTTAATCATAGATTATTCAACTTAAGCCTATTCAATGCATTGGGTCAGATTTAACTTCTATTTGGCCTTGCTCCCAAGAACCGTTAAAAGGCTAAGCGAGTACCGTTATGCACATTTTTGTGACTCGACTCCGACATAGATAATTCACGAATGCAATCTATAACCCTATAGTTGATATAGGGTGTCTTAGGCAGCTTGCCCTATACCACCGAACAATCTCTTTCGAACCTTTTCTCCTATATCACCTTTATGAGAACTGATATCGTCTGTCCCTTTCGAGATCAAACTCACATAGCATGCAAAGTCTAAGTGATCAATTTAAACTCAGCAAGATCAGAATGATAATCAATAAAGAATGACATGCATTGAATAGAAACTTAAGCAAATAAATACTTTCAAGCTATTGAACCATAAGGGAATTCACCATATTGAACCCCTCAACGGAATTTAGCTAAGCATGGTGGGATAAAGTGCAAATGAACAACTTTCCATTGAAAATAAAATGTAAAGAATACAAAAGAATGAAAAGTGACAAGTGCTGGAAATAATGGCAGTAGCTAAATACTAGGGTTTTTTCTTTTATCCAATCCTTCTAGAGTTCGCTCGACACCCCACTCTCTCGCTTTTACAAGTGGCAATGGGTGAAAATCCCTACAAACCCTAAGGTTTGATGTCTAACTAAGGTTAGAATTCAGTCTTCTAAGTAGGACCTCGGGCATCCCTACTCATAGGCATCTACTAGGGTTCTGTCACCACCCTCTTCTTCCCAGTGAGTTCTGCTTGGATTTGACTTCGAATCAAGGCCTTATATAGTGTTGGAAGTGGTTGAGGAGCCACGAAATAGGTGCTGGTAGGTAGCCCAGTCATTTTCGAGGTCAAAACGGCCGGTTAGGTGCGCAAAAGCCTCGTTCAAAACGACCAGCGATGGACTTGGAACGGTCACTGTTTTTCCAGAAATGCGGTCGCATTTGATTTTAGCCTTCCCAGAAATGCGGTCACATTTCTGGGTAAATTCCAACTTCCCTCTGTTTTCTTGCACAACACCAAATTGGGTCAAATTCCTATCAAATTGAGTCTTTTTAAGCACAAATAAGCATAATTTGACAAATGTGACTCTCAACTCCCTAATTCATCAACTTTAACATATTTTGAGCTCAGGAATAGTAAAACTGATCTAAACATGAAACTTTTGACAAGGAAATGAGCTAAATATAAGGGTAAAATAGATATATTTTTTACCCTTATCATACCCCAAACTTAACTCATTGCTTGTCCTCAAGCAATAGCAAATCAGAACGTTTAGAGATCAACTTTTTAATTGCCAATCAGAACGTAAGAGCTCAATAATTGCAAACCAAAACCTTATGGGTCATATGTAATTGTCAATCATGGTACTAGCATCAACTTTTAAATTGCAAATCAAGTGACATGGAATCAAGTAAACATGTTTTTCAAGATCGTTTTCTAAAAAGTTTGCCTTTCAGGAGAGGGTTCTACTATAGTGCCAGTTACAACGTCTAAGTTTCCTAGGCATGAAGATTTCTATTGTTCTTTTTCAAAGCAAAACTCTCCCTAGTCCATCCTAACCAATATGTTTAAACTACCTAACTTCTACTCATTGAGCCTAGTGTAGTCCTTTTAGTTAGTTCCTTGAGCATACATGAGTTACTAGACCTTTTTTCTTTCTCCCCCAAACTTATTTGATTGTTGGTGCTCTTTTTGTTCAACTTCTTTTTCTCCCAAGAGTATCCTTGCTGTCATCTTTACCTTCGTTCTAGCTTATCGACACTTTGTGGTGAAGATATCTAGCTACGAGAAAAGTTCACAAGCTTGGAATGATACTCACTTCCCTAAGTAAACCTTTCATGCAGTGGCAAACCATGGGTGTCATGAATGCCCCTGGTTACTCAGTAAACTCTAGGAAGGAGGAGTAACTCTCGGTTTTTCATTTTTTGGATGATGTATACTGAGCACATTTTTCTTTTCTACCAGTTCAAATTTACAAAAAGCATAGCATAAAGCATAAATATTTACAAAGTAAAGCACCCCCCCAAACTTAAGGTTAGACAATGTCCTCATTGGCTTTGTTTTTTAGGCAAGGCTTTGCATAAGGCTTTTTGTTTTTCAAAACTTTAAGGCTAAACTCTCCTAGTATGTTGAAAGGTTAAACACGAGGAAGTTTAGACTTAAGAAAATTCTGTAAAGAAAAAAACTATTAAAAAGCCTATGACTAGAAAACAATTCGGTTGTGACGGTGACACTTTTTGAGATAGAACAAAAAGAGATTCACAGGTTTAGCACAAAAACAGCAAGCAGATTTTTAAGAGAAGATTGAAAAACTCATCAAGGGCTTAAAAGAAAACTCAAATGAAAACATGTTTTTACAAAATATTTTTTATGCAATTATTTTCCTTTAAAGTTGATTTTTTCAAAGAGATTCACAGGTTTAGCACAAAAATAGCAAGCAGATTTTTAAGAGAAGATTGAAAAACCCAAGTTTATTTAATCTAATCTATCAGCAAACTATTTAAAAACTATCCTATGAACATAACTATCGACAAACAAATTATTTAAAGCAATAAAAACAGCAACTAAACAATTAAAAACATAATTTAAACATGCTAAAACTAAAAAAAAACAGCAAACAACTAAACAATATTATTCACAAAAAAAACAGCATGAAAAAGGCGATCAGAAAACTCCCCTAGTCCTCATCCGAGGAACTCTCTCTTTCATCTTCTTCATCTTCATTTTCATCTTCATCAGAATCCTTTTCTTCTTGAGGCAGCAACGATTGAGGGAAATCAGGAAAGACGGGAGCAATACTCGGGGCGATAGAGAGGTATAACTCTCTAATGGCTTCATCTCTCTCCTTGGCATATGCCCAATAAGTCCTCAGGTTGTCCCTGATTTGATCCAGTTGTTGGTAGGCAATTTCTAGGGCTTCAAATGATGGTGAGGGCCCTGAAAAAGGAGTGTGTTGAGATGGAGAAGTCGGATTCAACCCTGATGGTGGAGTGGCTTGAGATGTGGAAGTTTTGTCTTTTCTTTGGATATTATTCTGTTGAAGCTTCCCGATCAAGGATACGCCGATGGTAGGCCTGAAGAAGTGACGCTCCTCATCCTTACCAGGGACTATTTTCACCCTCTGACAAAGCTGGGTGATCAATGACCCAAAGAAAAGCTTCCCTACTTTCTTCCTTCCAAAGGCAAGGATTTCCTCCCTATGTTGATTTCCAAACCCTTCATAATACTGTAGAGGAGCATAACTCTCTCTACGGAGAAAGTGCTGTCATGGGTTGTCGGCATCAACCTGTTCTTCAGAAAGTGAAGCCACACTACCGAGTCTGGCTTGAGATCGCTTGGCACTAATGTCTTCACCTTCATTTGAGACTCTTTCCACTGAACTCCCTTGTTGGCCACTAATTTCAGCGCTTCTTTCATTTGGTTAGCCGAGGGGTTCTTTATGGCATCGTTCCCTCTTGGATGCAAGGGTGTTTTGATTTTGTACACCCGATTGATGTCAACAGAAGAGAAGCTGACCATCTTGCCTCTCACCACTGCCATACTCATACTTTCCTCCCTCAGTCTGGTGTAGAATTCTCGAACTAAAGGCACCACGGCCTCCTGAGGGTGAGCACAGAACTCCTGCCACTTATACTGTGAGATATATAACTCTGGTTATGAACTCTGGCAGTGTTCCCGCTCTGTTAGAAAATCCCTTCTCGTTGAGGAAATCTCTTTTTCTCATGATCTCCATCTGTTCTTGAAAATTAACATCTCTGAAGACTTCTGGGAATGGGTTTTTAGGAGATGAAGCCTTAGCTTGATTTGGCTTTCGGCTTGGCAGGTGAGGTGGTAGGAGGAGCTGCAGGAGAGGCGTCCATGGACCTTGTCCTCGGCCTCTTGGCATAAATCGGATCATTTCTGTTCTTGGTCCTCCTCTCGGCCTTAATCTCTCTTCTTCTCTTTTTTGTCTCAATGCTGCAGAGATAGGAACTTGGTCGTCATCCAATTCCTTAATCTCTGAATCGGATTTTGTTTCAGAGTCACTAGAGGTCTCGACCTCCTTATTTTCAATTTCTTCTTCATCCTTCTTCTCTCCTGAAGAGGTGCTCTCAGCTGCTGGTGGAGGTCCTCTCACATCATACTCAAATAGAGGATCCAATGCCTCATCAGCTAGCTATGCTACATTGGTCGTTTCTTGGCCTTCTTCAGAATGCAATCTATAACCCTATAGTTGATATAGGGTGCCTTAGGCAACTTGCCCTATACCACCGAACAAATTATGTCCTCATGCCTCATCAACTAGCTGCACTACAATGTCCTCATGCCCTAAATGTCTAACTCATTAAGAAGTGTTCCTAATGAATGTGACATTGGACCTTGCTCAACCAAAGAAGGCTTATCCAAAGACAGTAAATTTTATTTACTAGTCTTGGAAGCGTGATTTGTGGAGAATGGCGATTCTGCCTAAATACTTGATTCAGGAGTCACAAATAACGTTTGTTCTTCTTATTAAAAGGAATAAGTTTCTGGCAACAGCTTGATGCTATTGAAACAACTCTCAAAGTTGAAACTAGAGAGGTTGTCTTGGTTGTAGCAATGGGGAACATTAAGTTATTTTTCCCAGTGGGAGGAAATGCATATTATTGGATAATGTGTATGTCCTAAGATTAACAGAAATTTTATTTTTGTATCTTATTTGCTGGAACAATGTTACTCTATACCTTTCTCTGCTAACACAATTTTCATTTATAGAAAGGGAGTTGACATTTGTTCAGCTGGAC
The DNA here is from genome assembly GCA_017139565.1 of Luffa aegyptiaca. NCBI lineage: Eukaryota > Viridiplantae > Streptophyta > Magnoliopsida > Cucurbitales > Cucurbitaceae > Luffa > Luffa aegyptiaca. Next base: position 29,014,465 of record CM029403.1, read on the forward strand.
TTGAAAATAACCTACATGTTTTAAGACTAATCATGAGTAAAGCAGTCAAGAACACCGAGCTGTTTAAGACTGCTACTACTCAATGTGATAAGAGGCAAAGGTTTTCTCCTAAAGGAAAATACCTGTCTTTGGCACTTAAGGTTAGACCATATTAATCTCAATTCGATTGGGAGATTGGTCAAGAGTATACTTCTAAGCAAGTTAGAAGATGACTCTCTGCTACTTTATAGGTTATGCCTTAAGGGCAATATGACTAATAGATTCTTTTGCTTGAAAAGAACTATAGAGCCAAAGAGCCCTTGGAGCTTGTACATTTGGATCCTTGTGGTCCAATATGTTAAAGTAGTGGGAGAGCATGAATAATTCATCTATATCATAGATAATTATTCAAGGTATGAGTATCTCAACCTAATGCAACTTAAGTCTAAAGCTCTTGAGAAATTCAAAGTGGTTTGAGACTAAAGTTGGAAACTTGTTAGGTGAGATGATAAAAACACTTCGATCTGATCGAGGTGTAGAGTATGTGGGACTTGAGATTCCAAGACTATTTAATAGAACATGGAATTACATCCCAACTCTCAACCCCTAGTACACCTCAGTAGAACGGTGTATCAGATAGGAGAAGTTGAACCCTATTAGATATGGTTCGGTCCATGATGAGCGATTTATAAGTTATGCTCATTGCCACCTCATGGAAACGAGAAGTGGATACTTCTTCAATACATAAGAGAATAAAGAATTTGTATCGACAAATGCTACATTCTCAGAAGAAGACCACATGAGAAATAATAAGTAACAAAGTAAATAGTCGTTTTAAGTAAATTAACTGATGAAGCTACAGAAACGTCAACAAGAGTTGTTGATAAGTCAACAAGGGTTGTTGATGATGTTGGACCTTCAACAAGAGTTGTTGATGGGGTCGATACAACTGGTTAGTTACATCTATCTTAAGAGTTGAGAGTGCTTCGATGTAGTGGGAGGGTTGTTCTACAACCTGACCATTATATGGGCTTAACTGAAGCCCAGATCGTCATACCTGATGATGGCATTGAGGATCCATTGTCTTAAAGCAAGGCATTGAGGATCGTCATATCTATCCTAACCAAGATAAGGTACCCAGTCTTATCCCTGTACTATAGACCTTTTAGGTTGTTACTTGAACACTGATCCCTGTATGTCCCCACATACTAGTTCAAGTTACATGTAAACAACCTTGGATCTTAGTTTATTGGATTTGGGTCATATTGTGCAATTTTCGACTTGATACGACAATAACACTTTATTGCTTAAACTTCAATAACATTTTATTGATACAAGTATATAATTTGTTAATATTCACTATCTACGAGTTTTAGGACATAAAACCCAACAAAAAAAGACATTGGAATGGAGTTAAGCATATCCTCCGTTATCTTAGAGGGACAATTGATATGGATTTATTTTATTCTAATAAATCAAACTTTGATCTAGTTGGTTATGCAGATGTAGGTTATTTATCTGACCCACATAAAGCTAGATCTCAAACAGGTTATTTATTTACATATGGAGGAACTACTATATCATGGCGATCTATGAAGCAGACAATAATGGCTACTTCCTCAAACCATGCTGAGATCCTGGCAATTCATGAGGCTAGTCGAGAATGTGTATGACTAAGATCAATGACTCAACACATTTGTGAAACATGCGCATTGTCCTCTAAAAAAAATTGTCCAACAATGTTATATGAAGACAATACAGCATGTATAGCCCAAATCAAAGGAGGATACATTAAAGGAGATAAAACGAAGCACATCTCACCAAAGCTCTTCTACATTCACGATCTTGAAGAAAATGGTGATATCACTGTTCAACAAATTTCTTCAAAAGACAACTTGGCAGACTTATTTACGAAGGCATTATAACCTACTGCAACCTTTGAGAAGTTGGTGCACAACATTGGAACGCGACGACTCAGATATCTCAAATAATATTTCCATGAGGGGGAGTAAAATATATTGCACTCTTTTTCCCTTGACTATGCTTTTTCCCATTGGGTTTTCCTAGCAAGGTTTTTAATGAGGCAGTTGTTAATGTATATAAATATAATGTACTCTTTTTCCTTCGCTAGGGTTTTTCCCATTGGGTTTTTCCTAGTAAGGTTTTAACGAGACATATATTTTATATACAATGGATATCTAAGGGGGAGTGTTGTAAATATACCTGGTATATATTAGATATCCATATTACTCCATTAGCTTTTTTCAACCCATAATTATAGTTATTCCTCCCCCATTACTCTCCCTCTCCCTTAGAAATAGCCATGAGACTCTCCCTCGCTTCTATTTTAAGTATTTTGAAGTTGTAACCTACCCCATTGCATTAGTATAAATAGGGGTTGTATGAAGTATTGAAAACACACACTTGAATGAAAAAACATTTGCTCTCTTTTCTCCCTACTTTGCGCTCTCCATTTCTCTCTTAGTGTTCTTATTGTTCTTCACGTTTTTATAACAAAAAACTTATTTTTCCCTCTTGGATAACATATACCATAAAAAAAATGGTTCATACCTTGAATTGACCAAAATAATATCCCTCTTTTTTATGCTTCGAGCACAATCTCTTTGACTCTTGATATTGATAATTGGCTTCACGACAATCACAATTCCAATGACATCTATAATAACATAAAATATTGAATATTAAATATAAAAACTCTAAAAAGGCTTTAAATGTTATTTAAAAAAAAAAACATATCTATTGTCATCTCTTTATCCAGTGCATTGATAATTTGCTTAAATTCAATGAAATTGTAGACAACATTTTTTGTTGAAACTATTTCATTGTATTCTTGAACTTCTATATTAGTTGATATAGATAATTCAATATATCTTGGATGACATTGAGAAATCTATTATGATCGGTTTCACATTTCCATTGGTAATGAAATATGATTCGTTTTTCTTCTAAGTGTGTTCCAATCTTAAATATTTTCATTATACATGACTGCTTAGATTTGAGTTCCCTATAAAAGTGAAATATCATAACATAACATATCTTATAAAAGAAAAATTGTAACAAAATGTTTAACTGAATATTACTATTATAAAGAAAAGAAAATACATGTTCATTCTATATGGAAAAAAAATTACCCCTTTATCAATCAGAATTAGCTTCTTTTCTCAAAAAAAAAATAAAAAATAAAAAATAAAATCAGAATTAGCTTCAATATTTGGAGTGGACCTTTATGGTTAGTGTATGTCTCCACTGTCCCTTTTCGAATAACCATGACTTTTACACACCATTCTTTTGAAACGGCTCCAAATTTTTTAGCAAGATATAATTTTCTAGAGACATTTTCATATAAGAATAGAAATTGAAAATAGAACAAAGAAAAACCTAATGACAATAGAGAGTCGAGGAGAATGATGAACGCTTATGACTGTGACCTAAAATTATATATATATATATATATATATATATATAGTGATAAGTTGAGAATTTGAAAAGTCCTAGTAGTTGAGTGATTGAGGAAGATGAGAAGGTTAAGGAAGATAAATAGGTTTTAATATAAGTTATTATCAATGTGGAATATTGTTTTCAGTGAGGTGATAATTGTGTGAGTGTTAGATGGAGGAATACAGGAAGTTTAGAAATAATTGGTAAGGGCTAGTGAGAGAGGAGAAACCAATCGTATATTGTAAGGGGGAGAATGAGAGAAATAATGTGGATATTTATGTGGGTTGTGGAATCAATTATGTCATTTATGGGCATTAGTGAGAGAGTGGAAGAGATTGAGAAATAATGTGAATGTGGTGGGAGAGGGAAAAAACAATAGATTGAAGGGAGAGACAGAAAAGTGGATTGCATAGGAGAGTGAAAAAACGTAGATTGAAGGAATAGAGAGAAAGTGGAGTGCATGAGAGAGAGAAATTAAGACTCATAGATTAATTTTGTCCAAAAACACATAATTTAAAACATTGAATTAAAAACAGTAGAGAAAAATTTTTTAAATGCAGTAAAAAAGTGTTCTTGATTTAAATATATATTTATGGCATTTGTGTAGCATTGGAGGAGAGTGAGAAAGAATTTGAAGGACGTAGGAGAGTGCAAAAAAACGTGTGTACGGGGAGAGAGAAATGAAAACTTAATGGAGAGAGTTAAGAGAGATGAAGGACAATTTGGGTATTATTTGAATAATGAAGGGTAATTTTGTCCAAAAAAAGTTTATTCCACATTCGTACTTTTATATATACTAGTTTTTTAACACGTGCTTTGCACGTGGTAAGTTTCATTATTTTATCATATTCCTAGTATATTTTCATTTCATTTTGTTGTATATTAATATTATTTGTTAACAAAAAAAAAAGTTAAGCATATATCTGATCTTCGGTTCATTTATATTTACAATATAATAAATTATTTATAAAATATTTTACACAGTTACGAAGTTTTAAATTATTAAAATTTTGATAAACTTTTAAATTTTCATTATATAATTAAGGAGAACTTCATAAATTTTATACTTTAATTTTATGAATAAATTGACAAAAGTTTTAATATTCTAACTTTTCATGTTCAGTGTATCAAAGAAAAGTAGGAGAGAGGTATTTATATAGTGGTAGAAGTGATTCTCCCCCAAAGCCATTTTTTTAAGATAGTAAGATAAGATAAGATGAGATATGCTTGTTATCGATTTTTCCAATGTTGCATTTCCGAATGAGGCAAATGTAGAAAAAAACTATGTTTGATTATAAATTCAACATATAACTTAGGGAAAGTTTGACATACTATGCAATTAAAAATTAAACATTTTTTTTAAAAAAAAAATTATAACACATTTGAAATTCTATGGTTAGTCAAAGTAAATGTAAAAAAAAAAAAAAAAAAAAAAAAAAAACAAACTATAATTAGTTTCCAGAAATAAAACAACCAAACTTTTCACAACATATTTTCAACCTCCTCATCATTCTAGCTTTTCACATTCTTATTAATTAATGTTATTAAACGATAGAATTAAATGACATGTTTAATAAACATAAAAATAGATCAAATAACATAAATGGTCCAAAAAATATTTTAAAGATTGCAACTTTTTATTTATCAATTTTTCTTAATTCAACTTTTTATTTATCATGAATTATAGAATATAGATTAGGATTAATATAAGAGCTAATCACATCAAATTGATAAGATGATTTTTTTTTTTAATCTAAAAAGTTAAATTAAAATAATCCTAACCATGCATACACATTTAGAATAAAAATGACAACAAATATTAATTATAAAATAAACTTGAAAACATTTATCGGAGGAATTGATACCTATGGATTGCGAGCATTTTCTTGAAGCATCTTTGTCTCTCGTTTATGTACTCTAACACCACGTTGCAATTCATGCAAACTTCGAAATCTTTGATTGAGGGAATAAGAAAAACAAACTAATAAGGTATAGGAGTTGAATGATGTTGTAAAACTTTTGAAATTCCCTTAATAATTATAATTAAATGTAAACTCATTAATTTTATAATTAAATAATAAAAATTTAATGAAGAAAAAATCTTTTACATTCATCTTTCCACCTTCCAACCTTTTACATTCTCATACCTTCAATTAAAAAAAAAAAAATTATTATTTTATATGTAATTTCATAGTATAGAATTTACTTAAATTATAATGTTTTCTTTTAATTAAATCATGCATAATTATAATTAAATGTAAACTCATTAATTTTATAATTAAATAATAAAAATTTAATGAAGAAAAAATCTTTTACATTCATCTTTCCACCTTCCAACCTTTTACATTCTCATACCTTCAATTAAAAAAAAAAAAATTATTATTTTATATGTAATTTCATAGTATAGAATTTACTTAAATTATAATGTTTTCTTTTAATTAAATCATGCATAAAATTTTCATAATATAATTTTATCTTTAATTATTTAAAAAAAGGCAACATAAATTGTTTAGAATAAAAATCTTATTTTGATAGCATTTTATATTTTTTTTTGTTTAAATTTAAATATCATATTGAGACAAAATTTTATTAAATAATTAATAACAAATTCTTAATCAATTAATAATAATATCTATAACCGGTTACAATTTATTATTATTATTTAATGGTGTTTAATCGGTTTCTTCTAAAAAAAATGGTGTTTAACTGGTTAGGATGGATTCTTTTAAAAATCATTTAAAAAATTAGAAAAGATTGTACATATTTAAATTAATTAATTATTAATAATTAATGTAAATGGCATACTTGTAAATTTAAAAATTAAAATAGGGACATTATAGTCCAAAAAAGTTTTTCAAAGATCCTCCCTTTTTAATATAAATATATATATATATATATATATATATATATATATATATATATATATATATATATTATAGATTAACCCTGAACTCTCAAGGGAAATTATCAATTTTAACCTTAAAAAGTTTTTAGGTTTTCAAAATTGACATAATTTTAACCTTATCATATATTAAAAGGCCACACAATCATATATTAAAAGGCCACAATGATTGAAAAAAAAAATTGGACTATATTACCCTTTGTCAAAATTTATCATTACAAACCATACCACCAACAATTAATTACTAATAATTTTGAATATTGCATATTTTGCCTTTTCCTGATTTGAATTCCATTAAAATTGATTAGCTTAAAAAAAATTTGAAGAATTTCAAATCAATTCTATCTTTTAAAATCCAAAAATTCAAAATCATTTCCTTCAACTTCTAAGGGTGTGTTTGGTTTGACTTTTCAAGTGTTTAATTTTGAAAAAAAATCATTTTGAAAGAAATTAGAGTGTTTGGCAACCACTAAAAATGACTTATTAAAAAATGAAATTGATAAATAATACATTTTGAGAGAAACACTTGAAAGCAACTTTTTTAAAAAGAGTTGTTAAGCATATAGTAACTTGGGTATAAAAACACTTATGAACAAGTGTAACCAAACATTTGAGTGTTTAAATTTTAAATCATTTTTATGCAAAATGTTTATAATATAATGCATTATTTAAAAACACTTAAATTAAAAGGTATTCCAAACGCACCCTAAATGTCAAACAAAGCATAAAGTAGCTGAGAATGGGGAAGTTGAACCCTAAAAACTTTGGAGGTTTTATCAATATTAACCTTGAACTCTCAAGAGAAATTGTCAATTTTAACCTTAAAAGGTTTTTAGGTTTTCAAAATTGACATAATTTTAACCTCCTCATCATCATCATCTTTATCTTATCTTATCTTATCTTATCTTATCTTACTATTTTAAAAGTGGTTTACCAAAAGAATAATTTTTGGACAATTTTGTCCAAACACTTACTCTATAATTCTCAATTTTGTCCCTCTCATCTCACCCATTCCCTTCAAATTCCTCCAAGTTTCTTCACCCCTCCAAATTCCTCTTCTCTCTCCCACTAAGATTCTTATTTATGTTTATTAAACTAAATAGATCCCTTCAAATTCCTTTTCTTTCTCCCACTAAGTTTCTTATTCACGTTTTCCTTTCTTTTTGACATAATTATATTTATGTTTAATAAACTAAAAAATAAATTATAAATAGTCATATAAATAACATAATTATAATAAAAAAAATTATATTTATATGTTTACTCATTCACTAGAATGTGAAGGGTTAACACAATTAAATTATAAATAGTTAATTATAATTATAAATGTTTATTAAACTTTTCAAATTCCATAACCAAAAAGTAAATTCTCCATTCTAACATACCTATTTGCATCATTTGAGATGCGATTGATAAACAAAGATTATTGGTTCTAATTTTGACAAATTTAGAATTGATTTATTTTAGAGGTATGTGTCTTTGAAGTTTTAAAATTGTGCAATTTTTTTTTTTTTTTTTTTTTTTTGTCATTCTATTATATTTGTAAGATTATAACTTTAATCTTAAATATTTAATAATTGCATGTGTCATGGAGAATATGTTAGTACGAGATTTGGAATCTTTCAAGACTAATTGGAGTTTGAAAGTAAGTGTTCTTCGTAAAGGTATTATTGAGAAATATCAAACTAAAAAGAGGGAGCGCTTTTAGAGGTATTAAAACTCATTGTCATGGATGAAGAGGTAACTTTAATTTTTTTATTTTAAATTTAATTTAATGTAAATATTCATAATTTTTTTACAATACTTATTAATGTTTATCATATTACAATAATATTATTATATTATATGTTTTATGAATACATACAAAAATTTATATTAGCTTTCATGTATATGTACAAATATTTTTTTCATATAAATTATTATATATTTTAGCTTCCATTGAAATATTCCTTTAAATATTATAGAAATGGTAATGTATTTAATTTAAATGGTAATATTCTTTTCATGGAGCACTTTATGGTAATATTTTTTTTAAATGTGGGCTCAACGGAATACTGCATTTCATTTTTTTTTCTTTTTCGTTTTTATCTATTTTAGTTCAAGTGGATTTTAGGTGTGGCTCAATCAAATTAATTTGGGAAATCCTTGAAAATGGCAAAAATAAAAAGCGAGTTTAGAAAGATAGACAAAAAAAAAAAAACAGGGGAAAAATGGCCATTCGTGCCACTCACGTGCTGAATTTTTTACCCCAAATTGCCGACTTTACCCCAACACAATTTGTGTAATCTCTTGGACCGTATCTAACAAAATCAAATTTATTTCTTTTCCTTGATTTTTTTTAATGGTCAAAAGGATAGCCTTTACCCGAGGGTGTAGCGGTGGCGGCTGATTTAGGGAGGGGTGGGAATACCGTGGCTGCGGGATTCATCAAAAACAGATTTGCAGATTCAAAAGAAGAAAAGAAAAATAGAGAAATTAAGGCTATTTTTTTTTTTTTTTTGCAGATTGTGCATAATGCTCGATTCCTTCTCCATGATGTATGATTGGTTTGGGAAGGGGTAGGAACAGAACTAGTGAAGAATGTTGGTTTTGGCGGTGGATGTGGTGGAGGAAGAGGCGTGGGACGTGGTGGTTCTTCAAGAGGGGACTTCAATAGGCGTTGGCAATTTGGTCCCTTTCGAAAAGAATTTCTACAGTGAGTGTCCTTCTATTCGTGCAATGATAAAGACTAAAGTTATGATTTACAAAGAGAGACGTGATATTAGAGAGAGATGCGTGATATTGGAACTCTACAAAAAGCTCTAAAAATGGAGGTTTCCAGCAAGAAAACTTGCATTCTTGGTGACCAATTCAGGGTAATTGTCTTGCAACATCCCCACAGCTTGTTTCATCGCACTCCTTCAGCTCTTTCTTTGCAGGTCCACACGAGTTCTTCAAATCATTGATCTAAAGCATAGAAGAAACTCCACCAAGTTTCAATTTGAGCTTCTGAATCCCTTTCTCCATAACAAACTAGGTAAATAGCATAGCCCACCCCTCGTGATTTACAAAGAGAGGCATGATATTGGAGTAGAAACTTGCTAATTGTTCTTTATCTCGTTTTTTAGCTTAGGTTTGCAACTCTATTTTTTTTTACCATTCAGATTGTGATAATTTGTTTGATTTTGTTTAAAGAGAAATATAAATATAGGTTGAGTATATGTATTTGTGTGAATTGATGTTAATTTTTTTTTTTTTTTTTTATGAAACGTTTAAGTACAATGTATTTCTATGGCTATATTCAATAGGAATTGAGTAGGCAGTAGCAAATGAAATTCCTTTTCATAGTTTTTAAATACGAGATATTTGTCTAAAATCTAAATTAGATTTTGTTCCTTAAATTTAAATACACTTACATGCATAAATTTACAAGGATTAAATTCATATGTTTTTGTTTATATACCTTTTATATGTTCTCTTCTAGATTTTTTATTTATTATGTAACAGTATTAAATTATTAACCAATTAGAGCTAGATTTTTTTAATTATTTTGTATTTTCATTTTTTTTTTTTGTTACGTAACGTCCCTTAATTTAAGGGGTTTAGGTGAATTGATTTGATTTAATTTGAATTTTAGATTTGATTTAACTAATTCAAGATTTTCGGTTATATTTCTAGTTGAGGGCATTTTCGTAACTTAATATTTTATATTTATTAATTCATAAAATTGATTTGGCCATTTATCTATTTTTTTTAGTACACTTTGGCCATTTATCTAAACAATAGGGTCAATTGCCATTTTTTCAAAATGGACTTTTTATTTTGTTTATTCTTGCTGTTAACCCAATTAATTTCCTCTCAATGTTACCAGTGTCCAAATTTATCCGTCTACTCTTCACACCTTCTCAAATTTAAAGGGTCTTTAATTTTATAAATAAATGTCATGGACGGACAGAAGTTGGAAGAGTTATTTATTTATTTATTTTTAATTATGAAATTCTTTATATTATTTTCATATGTTTATTAATCTTCTCAAATTCCATAACCATAAAATGAATGGTTCATTGTAATATACATTTTGTCTTCCCTGTAAATATGTTCATGCATTTGTGAAGAAGCTCATTGCTAAGCAAGAGAATAATTGTTTTCTTTCCGCGTCAAATTGATTGATTCAAGGTAAATCTCAATTTTTTAATTTTAATTTTTTTTCCTTTATTTTATTTTAAAATTTAAATTGTTGTATTGTGTTGCATTTTTTTCAATTTTTTTTAATTTCTGTTATTGTTCCACCATTTAGATTTATAATAGTTTATTTAAATTTTATTTTAAACTATTTTTTTATAACATTTTAAACTATTCTTGATAATGCATTGTTGTAAAATTGCAGGTATAATGGAAAATATGCTAGTACGTGATATGTTACATTTCCAAAATAATTGGAGTTTCAAATCAAGTGTTATTCATAAAATTTTTGTTCAAAAGTATCAAAATAAGAAATGACAACTTGTGAAGTATCGGAACTCATTATCATGATGAAAAGGTAATTCTAGATTTCTTATTTTTTTTCAATGGTTATAATGCTGCAACATTTGTTTCCTTAAATAAACATATAATTTAATAACAACAGTATTAATAATATTGTAATAACTTAGAGATATGTATGGATTTGATTTTTTTTTTTTTTTTTTTTTTTTGCAAACCCATTAAAACTAATACTATATTATTAAAAAAATATTAATGTTACTTTATATATTTAATATAAATGCAAAACATAGTAAAACAAAAATAAATGTTGGCTTATTCTATATTTGTATATTACATATTTTATCTTAATGTGTTGAGATATTATTATATTTAAAAATTGAATAAATACAAACAATTGCACTCTCTTCAAATTCTACAATAAGTGGAGGAATCCAAAAAGTATGAAGTGAGAGAAAGCAAAGTGTTTGATCTCAATTCACACTCCACCACATATAATTAAATCTATTAAACAAAGTAATGTGTGATTAAATAAAAAATACAAAAAGTTCCAAAAAAAAGAAAAAAAACAAATTCAAGGAATTAAATTTGATTGAAACAACACCCCATTGGAATATAACTAAACAAAAGATATTCATTTACCGTAACATACTTATCAAATATCAATTTAGTGAAAAGAGAAAATATATCTGTGTAGTAATCCATCATTTTGAAACATATTTTTTACTACAAAAATATTTACATTCGAATATATATGTATTCATGAAACTACCATTAAAAGAGAAAAACTATATCAACTTCAAATATATATATATATAAAAGCAAGCAATGGAAAAAAAAAATTAAGAAAAAAAATAATAAATAATAAATTCTTAAAACTAACCAAATCGGAGAGTGAGGTGAGAAGAGATTCAAAGAGAATAAGACCACTTGGTGAGAGAGTGAGACAAGTGATACACTAAGAACAATACAACAACTAAGGAGGAACAACGACTAAAAGTGAAATAAGAAAATGTTAGCGTTTTTTTTATAGTTTTTTTTTTAATAAAAGCTTAAAACAACGATTTACTAAATATTTCTAAAATTGTGTTGGGCTACTCTCCTATCTAATTAAATTTTATTTTTTAAAAATAGAAAGTTAAGTGAGAGAAGGTATGGAAACAGAGATAAATATGCCTAAAATGATGGAGGGTATTGAATATAATGAGTGTGAGAGTGAAGGTGGGAAGAATATGAACCGAGAGGGAGAAAACAATAACTTTAAAAAGGACTTTAATAAAAGAGAAAGAGAAATAAAAGTAATGAAATCCTCTTTTATTTTGCATGAAAACACAATTCCATCTCCCTAATTAATACAACAACGTTTACAAAATAATTTTATAAAAGAAATATGTTATACCAGTTGAGCTATACTTAAGCTTTCTTATTAAAAAAATATATTTCTAAAAATGGTTTTAAAAATAAAACTACAATATAATCTTTGCACGTGCAACGCACGTTAATGTTTTCTAGTATCTATACTATATTAAAAAGTGAGGATGTTGGAAAAACATTTTTGGACATATTTGTCACTTCTTTAACTTTCTAATTTACAAAATATGCCATTGATAATAAATTATACAAATAAAATTAATTAATTAATAATTAATTATCAATAATAAGTATATAGAATCTTAAAGGTTGGAATGTAAAAAGGTTTTCCTACAACTTAAAATATTTTATTTCTTTAATTTAATTAAAATAGAAAATCTAAAAGTTTTAGAATTCACCCACTATAAAAATGAGTTTTCTTTCACCATTTTTTCACCAACACCTAGAGTTTCATTTTTTCTTTATTCTTTATTGGTGTTCCCTCAATGCTCTCAAACGCTCCTCAATCTTCAAAAGATCTCAAGATGTTGGTGTTACATTCAAGAAGCAAGGGAAAGGATGCATGTGTATCTATTCTAGACCCTAGGCTTGCAATATTACAACTCAACTTTGATGAAGTTTGTCTATCACAAGTGAGAAGTCTATTTGAAGAAATCAGTGTATAGCTAAGATGTTGAATTTTTTTTACTGTTTATTCTATTTTTTTTATAATTATAATGAAGATCTTGAATTCTTTTTTACTGTTTATTTTTTTTTATTGTTCTTTTATAAGTAAGTGTATTGTTATTTTTATTTACAATATGTATTGAAAAATAAAAGTTTATTGATTAATTGCAAACTTATGTTTCTTTTAATTTGTTAAGAAATAATCATCTAACCTAATGTCTCAAGAAATTTTTAATTAACTACTATAACAATAATAAATTAATTAAAAAAATGTTTTCACTATCTTATGTAAGAAATGATTTCCATAATTTGTTTTTATTATTATTTTTTTTTTTTTGAGTTCCATAATTTGTTTTTATTTGGAAGCATATAAAAATGAAGAAATAAAATAAAGGAAACCATAACCACAAAACTATTAATAAATTATTCTAATAAATTTTTCACTCACATCTCACATTTCCATAAAATCTCTCCTACTACCTCCATAAAATCTCTCTCCCACTAGCTTAATTACAAATTGTTAATTATTAAAATATTTATTAATAATAAATAAATAATCATCAACCATAATAATTATATACTACTAAAAAATAATAATAAATCTATGGAATCTAAAAGGTTAGAATACACCAAAAAAAAAAAAAAAATCATTTATTTCTCAAAAATTTAATAATTTTGACTAAAAATAATGAATAATAGAATTTCAAAAGTTTGGAATTCTAAAAGATTTGTAACACTTATAACATTTACTACTATAATAATTTTTTTTAAAAAAATTATTCCTTCATTTTTTCAACAATGTTATGAGCTCCATTTTTTTTTTTTTCTTTATTTTTAGTTATCTCTAATTTCCTTCCTCACAGGAGTCTCCTCTAATATTAAAATCAAATATAAAAATACCATATATAAGCTGATGGGATGCATATATCAAATATGCATCCCAATTTGCCATTTGGAACTTGGAAGGTTCTAATTCCAATTTGATGATGTAATATATATATATAAAAAAAAAAAAAAAAAAAAAAAAAACTAGCAAGCAATTTTCAAGAATGTGTATAGAGTGAGGTTTGATTTTTTTTTCTTTTTTTTTTTTAACTATTTTTAATTTTTATTTTATACTTATTATAGTTTTTTTTAATATATTTTTATTATCATATATATATTTTTTATTTAAAATGTTTGTACATGCTTTATTATTATTTTTTTTAGAAAAAATTAAATTATTAATAAAATTATAAATTATATCATATTATATTAGTAATTAATCAATTGTTTGTATCTTACACAAAGTTATTTTATTAATTATAAGAAAAAATATACATAATTTGAAATATAAACGTGCATCACACGTGCTAAAAAACTAGTATATTAAAAGGCCACAATCTTTGAAAAACTTTTTTGGACTATATTACCCTTTGTCAAATTTTATAATTACAAACCATACCACCAACAATTAATTACTAATAATTTTGAATAATACATATTTTTCTTTTCCTGATTTGAATTCCATTAAAATTGGTTAGCTTCCAAAAAAAAATTAAGAATTTCAAATCATTTCTATGATTTAAAATCCAAGAATTCAAAATCATTTCCTTCAAATTCTAAATGCCAAACAAAGCATAACGCAGCTGAGAATGGATAAGTTGAACCCTAAAAACTTTGGAGGTTTTATCAATATTAACCATTGTTGGATCGGTATGACAACCCTAGAGGGGGTGAATAGGGTTTAATGAAATTTTATAAACTTTTTAGTACGGTGGGTCCAATTTAAACAAATAAGCAAACTTTTTACAAATGATTAATTTTAACACAAATTGGTCAACGAATTAGAAATAAGTTTTAAACACCCAAATTAATTCCAATGTAAACGTTGTCCATAAACATTAAAAATAAATTATAGGAATTAATTTCATGCAAATAACGATAAAGAAAATTAATTGCAAAAATTAAATGGTAGAGGGTTAGAGAAAATAACACCGGAAATTTATAGTGGTTCGGCAAACGGCCTACTACACTCCCCAAGCTCCTACTCCACTCCACAAGCTCCTCTTGGGTATTCGATTGAAGAACACGACTCTTTCCACGGCTTAGAGTCCAACCGGTACAATGTTCTTTTTTCGGGAGCAAGAACAAACTCGATCCTTTCCACGGTTTAGGATCAAACCGTTACAACCGCTCTTTTTCGGGCTCAAGAGCAACCCTTATAAAGAATTTGGAATTTAAATACAATATTACAAACTCTCTCAAAGAGTAGATATACAAATTTTCGCTCACAAATTTGTACGAAAAATTCTTACAAATTAATGCCCTCAAATGGCTAAGAAAAATAAAATTGAATAGCTCAAGAATCTCTCAAAATAAAACTCTCACAATAAAATTTAAAGTAACATTGAAGAATTGAAGAGAAGAAACATGTAGAAATTGGAGAGAATTTAGAGAGATGAATTGTTGTATGATTTTGTGAGAGAATGGAAGTACATATAGGAAGGAGATGGAGTTAAAAGAAATTTGAAATTGAACTTAATTTGGACCATTAGATTGGAGTTAAAGAAAAATAAAGGGTGGAGACTAAAAGAAATTAAAAGAAAAAAGAAATTTAAAATTTAAAACATTCAACGGTTACAACTTAAAACATTTTATAATAATAATAATAATAATAATAATAATAATAATAATAATAATAATATATACATCTGTTAGTAACGGAAACAAATTTTGATTTTGATTTTTCCTTTTTTTTCTCAAATAAAGGCTGACGCATGTCAGCAGCTTTTTTTTTTTATTTTTATTTTTTTAATTTCAAAAGAAAGTTACCGTTACTCACATAATATATATATATTAATTTAAATAACCAAAAAGGTCCATGTGTTGCCAAAGCGAGCTTAGCTCAGCGGTAATTGGCATGTATCCTTGACCATGAGGTCAGAGGTTCGAATCCCCCCACCCCCAAATGGTGATGTACTAAAAAAAAAAAAAAAAGGTCCATGTGTTGTTCTCCCATTGATCCACATGTCAGCTTCGGATTGGTTCATCGTTGTTCCGAGCTCTACGCACATTAAAATACTAAAATTTTCACAATTAATTACTAATAATTTTGACACAAATTAAACAAGGATTCCAAGGTTATTGAGGAGAGATTTGTATCCTATTTTGAAAAAATGTTTAAATCCCCAAACCCTACTAAACCAAACATTGAAATAGCTTTATGGAGTGTAAAGAATAGAGTTTCTCAGAACATGAATAACAAATTTACTAAGGCCTATTACTAAAACAGAAGTAGAAAAAGCAGCAAATGACGTGTTTCCAACTAAAGTCTCGGGCCCCAACGGGTTTCCAGCTATTTTTTACAAAAAAAAAAAAAATTGGCACATTGTGGGTAGTAATACAATTATGGAATGTCTTGATATGTTAAACTAGAAGAAGAATATTAAAGAATGGAATAAAACTAACATAGTCTTAATCCCTAAGGTTTCCATCGCTCGAGAAGTTAGTGAATACAAATCGATAAGTCTATGTAATGTTAACTATAAGATAGTGACAAAAACTATTGCAAATCGGTTGAAGGGGGTTTTGAATGATATTATTTATGATTCGCAGTAAGCTTTTATCCAAGGTAGACTTATTACCCATAACATTTTACTCGGACACGAATGTATCAATGCAATTAAAAATCATAGGAACATTAAAAAAGATATGACAACCTTAAAAATCGACCTTAGTAAGGCCTATGATAGAGTTGAATGACCCTATCTTAAAGAGATAATGTTGAGATTAGGCTTTGATGCTTCTTGGGTCAATTTAATTATGGAATGTATTTCTTCGGATAGTTTTTTCAATTTTGATTAATGAGGAACAAAAAAGAAATTTTGTATCTAGTAGAGAACTTCGTCAAGGAGATCCACTGTCCCCCTATTTGTTCCTATTAGTGGCCGAGGGTCTTTCAAATTTAATCCAAGAAGCTAACAGTAATGGGCGTTTATTTGGTATGATATGTTCCAATGGACCTTTAATATCTCATCTTTTATTCGCGGATGACAAGATTGTTTTTTGCAAGGCTAGCGAGCAGGAGTTAAGTTTTCTTAAAAAATATGTTGGGAATTTATGAAATAGCTTCTGGAGAATGTATCAATTACTCTAAGTCAACTATCATGTTTTCTAAAAGAGTTAATAATGATAGAAGACTGTTTTTAAGTAGCATTTTAGGTGTGAACAATGTTGAAGACTTTGGTAGATATCTTGGAGTACCTTCTGTATTTTCTAAAAATAAAAGCAAGGACTTTAGTTATGTGATGGATAGGGTATGAAAAGCAATCCAAGGTTGGAAGGGATCCTTATTTTCGATAGTAGGAAAAGAAGTTCTTATAAAAAGCATTGGTCAAGCCATCCTGTCTTATGCTATGAGTGTATTTAGGTTTCCTAAACGGCTTTGTAATGAGATCACTAGGAGCTTTGCTAGATTTTGGTAGGGTTCTAGTGAGAATAAAAAGAAAATGCATTGGTGTAAGTGGGATAAGCTATGTTTTCCTAAAAGCCTTGGAGGTCTAAATTTTAAAGATGTGGAGGGTTTCAACCAAGCATTATTAGCCAAACAAGTTTGGAGGATTTTGTCTATCACTGACTCATTAGTCTCTAAATTTTTCAAAAGCATTTATTTTAGAAATGGTGACATTTTGAGTGTTGAGTTAGGGAACAATGCAACCTTCTTTTGGAAAAAAAAAACAGAACAAAAAAAAAAAAGAAATAAAAAAAAAAAGAAAAAGAAAAGAAGCTTGAAAAGGGGGAGAGTGGGGAGTGGCGGGAGTCACACCACTTTTCCCCTAGAATCAGTCAAATAGGGGCTTAGCTTAAAAAAAATCCCACGATTTCTTTTTTCCCTGCATCTTCTTCTCCGCTCTCTCTCTTTACGAATTCCCCCTCTTGTTCTCTCGCTCCCTCTCGTCTCTGTCTATGCCGCACGCATCCACCGTTCAGATCCGCTGCGCCGCCACTCTCGTCGTCGATCACCCACGCCGCTTTGAGCCGCCGCACCGATCTGTTGTCGCTGCTGCCGACCAGCTATGAACCCAGCCTCTGTGAGTCGCCGTCCAGCCGAACCGTGAGTTTTGGTTTCGTTTTACACGTTTTGTAATGATATTTTGGTTGTGGATTAAGTCTAACCCTCGAATCTTGGCTCCGTTTCAAATACCCACTCTGTTTTGACATTAGATTTGTGAGATTAGGGCGGTTTGGTGGACTGTCCAGCAAGGTTTTGGGTTGTTCGAGTAAATTCCAGTGGGTATCTTTGTTCCAAAAACCTTGTTCAGACTCAGTTTAAATGTCATGGTTCAAGTTCTAACCTTTGAAATTTCCTTATGCTAGGTTCCAATTGTTCTATTAAGGCCTAAAAGTTGCTTCAAGTGTAAACAACTTAGGTAAACCTCCTAATTGTTTGGGGTCAAATTTATAGCATTGAATGTGGTCCTTAAATATTAATTCTAAGATCTGTTGTAGGTTGGACCAAGGGTTAGGTAGAAAAGAAAGGAACCACCTTGTTAGGGCGGCGTAAAGGTAAGTGGCTCCTCTATTAGCACGTTGGAACTTTATTTGCTAGTTGAAAAATGGTTAGACGCCGTGATTAATTGTGAAATTGTTGGGCGTTGATCTGTTTTAGTTGTGGCGCTTGTGTTGATATTGATTATGTGGAATTTGCTAGAATTTGTATGTTTTGTATCTGGAATGTTAAGCATGTAAATTAGAAATTTTGTATTTGTTGTGGAATGTTATACGAATGAAAAGCGAATTTCCATTTGTTGTATTATCATAAAGCTAGTTGGGGACCTCACATTGCATAAGTGTGACTCATGGTTTGAATGTTCTTAAATATTTTATCACCGAAAACTTAGCAAAATTAAAATAATTTTTCTTGAAAACTTGGTGATATGGTCAAGACATGTTTTTATTAATTTTTCTGGAAACTTGGCGATATGGTCAAGATAATGATTTCAGTACCTATTTTCAAAACTTGGCGATATGGTCACAATGAAGTTTTAGTGGCAATAAGGTCACAATATGGCCAAGATGTAAAGTATTTATAAAGCAAAGTTTAGGTTCCCTCATAAATGTTTGGGTTTGCATAACCAACCCTAGTAGAGGGGTTACTTGCTGAGTATTTTTAATACTCATTCTTTGTTTATTTTAATTTTTTTTTTTTTAGGCAAGGGCGAGAACATGTTAGGCGACTGATCAAGAGCACTTGTTGGTGGTGCCATGGTGGACGGTGTTAGCATATTTTTACTTCTGCATTTTAGTCCTCGTTATTTGAATTTTCCATGTAAATATTCAAAGCCTTATTTATTTTGGTGCATTTTGAGGCGTTCAGACATTTTATGTTTTTACAAGTTTTCTTGGGATCCCAAACAATTGTTTTACTAAAATTATTTACCTATTTTATGCATTCTAAATTTCTAGGAAAAATTTTACTTCGTAGTTCTACTTCGTCATTTATGCATATAGTAACGTCCCTAGGCAGTTTTTTTAGGTTTCAAAAAGTCGGGGCGTTACAACTTATATCGGGTCGTGAACAAGTAAGGGTATAAGATTCAGAATAGGGATTGGAAACTCTACATTCATGTTTAAGGATCCATGGATCCCAAAATAACTTACTTTTTAAACCTATGTGCATAAACAAGGAGGTTTATAATAATAAAGTATCAGATTTCATTGACTCTTCGGGTATTTGGGATTGCAATAAATTAAAAGATTGTGTTACAACAGAAGATTATGAAATTATTAGAAGAATTGCCGTCAGTTTGAGGCTAGAATATAAAATCATTTGGCATTTTGACCGAGTGAAGAGTGACTATAAATTGTTCATAAACTTTAAAATACATGAATCCTCCTCTAGAATAATTTGACGAAGTCAGTATGGAAAAACCTCTGGAAACTTCGTATCCCATCTAAAATCAAACTCTTCTGTTGGAAGGCAATTAATGAAATTCTACCTAACAAAGTCATCCTAAATAACAGAGGTATTGCAACTTCTATGGAATGCCCTATTTGTTCTAACAATGTTGAATCTACAGATCATATTCTATTTAGGTGCATCGGAGCTAGAGAAGTCTGGAAAATTACATGCGACAAGGTGCACCTGGATGAAGATTTCAATAATAGTTTCGGGGACAGGTTTGATGGTCGATCTCGAACTGATAGAAATTACGAGTTGGGCTATCTGGAACGATAGAAACAAAATAGCCCATGGTGAAATTATTCCGCCTAAAAATGTACGAAGGGGTTGGATTTTGAATTACCTGAAGAAATTTTTGGAAGCAAATTCGAGGTCATCCCCATCAAGCTAAGTAGTCTGGTGTCTCACTCTGATGGTGATCGTCGAAATGCATGTTGGCTTCCTTCGCCTGAAAACTTTTGGAAGATAAACATCGATGTTGTGTGGGTGTCTTCCCCTCCATCGACGAGAATCAGAACCATATGCAAGAACTCGAATGGAGAAATCATGGGCGCATCTTCTTCCTTTATTAATATGAATCTTAAAGCCCCTCTAGCAAAATTGAAAGCAATCTTTGAAGGTCTCAATTTGACAAAATCTCTCGGCTGTGGAAAAATAATGGTTGAGTCTGACTGTGTTCAAGCCATAAAATGTGTGTCAAATCGTATGGATACCTAGGGTGAGGTGAAGGCAATTATCGAAGGAATTTGGACCCTAATTCCTTTTTTTCTCTGAGGTGCAATTTTCTTATATAGCTAGGAAGATTAATTTTGTGGCTGATTGCATTGCTAAAAATGCTAGATTATCGGGATTATGTGAAACCTGGATAAGTCCTCTTCCAAGTTGGATTTGTTCGTTGGTCGAATATGACCGATCAATTTTTGCCCATGTGGCGTAATAAAATTTAATTTTCTTCTAAAAAAAACATTACATGACTATATCAAAAATCACATATCAAGATAAAATAACATATCACAACAGAAATTCATACCATCTTCAAGTATTCTAATAATTATCTCGATAAAATAGTTACATAAATTTGATTACATATCAAGATAAAATAAGTGTACAAATCTAAAACATATTTACATTCATAACATACTATTTGAAAGATCAATGACCATATCCCTTACATATCCCATTGCTTCAAAACTTGTACAAATTCCTTCTTGCTTGCTTCTTGCCTCCACAAGTTGTCCATATCTTTTACCCAACATTTTAAAACTGAAATTTTTCCAAAATGGGTTTGGTTAAACAAATACATGTTAAGCACCCAAAAATATGAGATAGAGGGGTTAGGGCACAAACCTTCGTAACAATTAAATACACCCAAAACCTTGCTTGTGAACTCTCCTAAGGATCAAACGTATTTAGATAACATGAGGTTTCACCTCAAAACCAATTGACAATGAGTGAAGTGACTCATCTATCTCATAAATTGTGAGGTCTCTATTTATCTTTTCAATGTGGGATCCTCAACATGCTCCCTCATGATGGTGTCTCTTTTGAGTTCACCATTCTTGGATCGAATCCCAATACGAAAACAGAGGTGTATTATCCTTTACCAGAAGATTTGTTTAAGGATTTTTCCATAACACCCCAAGTTTTTATAAACTACTAACCTAACGACATTACTAACTCATGACAAAACTAATCGAGTGCTTCGAAAATTTCGGTAGCATAACAACATACATAGGACTAATCCAAAATTTTTCAAACACCTACTAGAGCAAGAATAACACTTTTATAACATTTTCAACAATACCACCATACTACAAACACCATACAAGTCAGGTCTCGTATCAACGACTTCCTAACCAGAAAACACAACCTTAATAAAACTTACAACTTTAGTTTATTCGAAACAAACTTAATTATTATTAACTAAATGAGAAGATAGATTTATCAAAAAAAAAAAAAAAAAAAAAAAGTTCATTAACACCAACACAACTAAAGCCTAGAGTTTCAACAAGAATAAATTCATAACTAAAACAAATAGAAAAAACAGCTGTCCAACCAATGTAAGCAACAACTACCCTATCCAAGATGAAAATATAAAGGAAAAATAATGTTATCTAGCTATGGTCCTTCTTCATGCGTCTCCTCTGCATCACCATGGTTAAGACAGTCCTCATAACCTGCATAATCTGGAAGTTGGGGGAAGAGAAGGGAGGGGGTCAGTACAACCATGGTATTGATAAGCAGCCCCTACCTGAAAAAGCCACCAAACAACAACCAAGCAATCAACATGCTTTTCATGCACAAACAACATACTTCTTAATGCGGTAAACAAAACAACATGCTCAAAAGCTAGTAAAATGAATGACTCTCCTAAGTCATAACTCATGCATCTCTCTATGCAAAACATTAACCACTCAAGCTCCACAAGCTCACTCAACACTCATGTTTAGCCCTCACATGGCTCTCCAAGACTGACCCTTCGAGCCGCATTGTCCCCTAACCATTTGTACACAAGGCCACAATGCTCTCTACGGAGCTCGCGTTCGACCCTTGACCATTTGTACCCAAGGCCTCGAACTGTGCATCGCCCCTTGACCATTTGTACCCAAGGCCTCGAATTGTGCATCGCCCCTTGGCCATTTGTACCCAAGGTGCATCGATGACTTAAACGTATTGGCCCTTCCCCAGGCGCCCAATACCTGCTTTCTAGACTCATCACATCGACCCTTGACCATTCGTACCCAAGGCCACGATGCTCCTCTTAAACCAATGGTGACATGCCACCCCTCAACCATTTGTACCCGAGGTGCACTGACATTCACCCATCTTTCCTTTCTTTCACATTTAGGTCCCTGACCTCTTTCTCACAACTATCTAGAATGCAAACGCCCTACAACATGCTTCTAGACTCATGTACTGTGTTCCACTAAGCATATACATACAACATCATGCTCTTGACTCATGCTTAACTCATGAATGTATATGCCCTGCAACATGCTACTAGACTCATGTACTCACAACAAAACCAGCATGCTTTGCAAACAATCATCATAAGCAACAGTTCATACATTTCAGAATTACATATATATAAACATAGAAGCATGAAGCAGTTATAAAGCGAGTAAACATACACCATGCATCATGCAATCAAACAGACTTCATCAGTTCAGAACTACTTACCTATAGCACTCCTAAGCGATCCTAAAAGCCCAACCGAGCTCTTAAACAACAGGATAATCGCTTAAGAGTTAGAACCAAGCCTAAGAACCTACTAAAAACTAAAATACGATTAGGGAAAAGATTTCTTACCAAAACCAACTTGATTCTAAACCAGAAGAGCCGGAAAGAGCCCAAATGATTAGCACTCAAACTGGAACGACCCATCTAAAATGAAACTAAAAACATGCTGATGGCCGTTACTACATGCATGAAAATGTAAAACTTTTCAAACTTTAAAAGTGGAAGAGACCATAGATAAAAATCTTTTATTTAATAAATTGCGCCCAAACCATAAGTCATTTTACAATAATAGAATAGTCAAAACATGATAGGCAATTTTCGCAAAATTGAAAACTAATAACATCTGAAAGCATGAAACTATGAAACTCGATCCTAGACTTCTAGGGACATGATTTACAACTGCATCCCATAGCCTAGCCAAGTCACTGTCATCGCCACTCGTCTGATGTCATCAAGTACCACCTGAAAAGGAAAGTCATGTAGCATGGGTGAGTATATAAGAATATACTCAGTAAGTAGCCCACTTAAGGAACTGAAACTAATAACATGAGATCCAATAACATGAAATCTAATAGCATGAAACTTGATTCTGGGTCTGAACATCATAGGGACCTAACTGAAAATGAACATTCGGGCTTCTAACCCTAGGGCCATAACTAGGAACATAATATGTCCTGTCTAGGGTGATTACCTATCTCCAACATGTGCCAACTAGAGTGTTGTGTGGGTCAGTCGAGTAAGGCAAGTAACTAGAGACTAACTGGCCACCTCTAGCAGAACTACACCTATCCCAACACAACACCCCTGAAAGTAAACATAAAATACGATAGAGCAACTGACGCATGTAAACATGCCTGGTGCCAACTGGCGCACGAACAACGTGCCTGATCATAAGCTCAACACTGTCCTGAACTGAGGGAGCGTGCCTGAAACTGAGCTCTAACAGTCAACTAATAGAACACACGTAAACGTGCCTGACAACTAAGTTCTATCAGTCTTGAGATGGGGAAGGAAGACATGATAGCTATGTAAGACTTAAGGATCTTTTAAGTCTATCTGAGGCCCTAATCGAGTCTAGGGTCCCTACCCTAGGATCAGTCCTAATCAGTCGCGTGGTACTCTAGTACACTAATACCCAAAGGTATTTAAACTTAGTTTTAGGACCATCGCGATTCTACCGAAAATTCGGCAACATAATACCGTAAATATAGGGAACCCAAAATTTTTCTATCACCTGAAAAGCGGATAAAACACTTCTATAATCAACACAATCCAACCACAAACTTCAGGGTACTCCGATCTACCACACCCAAGGCGAGACAGACCTCACATCCCCAACTAACCAGATGTTCAGAGTAACAAATCCATACAATCAAACATGCTTTCAAGAAAAATGAACCAAAAGGTAATAACCCAACTAGAAGTAGTCTTAGATATGCTATAATTAATAAACCACATTCCATGCCCACATCATGCTTCGCAATGCTCTTAAACTAACTCCTTTAAATCCATAAGCAAACACAAGGCTCAAACTTACTCTCACAAGCATGTTAAATTCACAAAGAACAATTAGTTAGAACATGGAACTTGACTTAAACGAATCCAACAATCATATAATGGGTCTAAAGTTCGAGAATTGAGTCCATTAGCTACTTACACCAAAGACAAAACTTAAGCTTAAACCCAAACCACGCTAGTCTTGCCACTTTTCAATCACATGATACAATGCAGAGTTAAATCCAACGACTACTTACGTAAAGGCTAACTTAACATGCTACAACTAACCGTAACATTCTCATACTATTCTCATGCTTATTGGAATCCAAGGGCAAAACTTAGATCTTAAATCCAACTCATGCTTGCACATATAAATACACAATTAAATGGGTTCAAGCATAGAACTTAATCCAATGGCTACTTACCTTTGCTAAATAAACACTTGATAAACCCTTAACAAATTCTTTAACTCCAAGGCTTTAAGCAACTACAAAAAAAGGGGAAAATTCTAGAGAAATCAATAGGAGTTTAAATCGAGCATTCTACTAAGAGCTAATCAACTTAGACACGCTTTTGCGCCCAAAAACTTACCCAAACTGAACCGCCACTTGCTGTTCGGGGTTTCAACTTCGCTCTAGCTCGACCATTTGACCTCCAAATATTGTAGGTACCTTGAAATAGAGAGCTAACATCAATGGGTATTTGAATCAACACTAAAATCAACCCTAATCTTTGATGTAAAACACTTACCTAATGTCGAAGTTGCTCAAAGACGCTGAAACTCGAAGATCCACTACTTGACTCGCCGAAATTTGAAGGAAAAGCTTGCTGAAACAAATAGTGAATGGGTATTTGATTAAACATGAAAATCCACCAAAACAACCTTCAATCCAACTTACCCAAGGTCGAATTCGCTCAAAACCCACTGCAAATGCCCAAAAACGCTCTAAAACGTAGCTGTGGCGCCGCCACTAGCCGGAGAATCCTGCAGTCGTCGAAGAAACGTCAGAAAACGCAGCTGCTCGAGGAGGAAGAAGGGGAATGTAGCGGTTGTCGGGTCCAGCCACGCAAATACGCCACTGCCGCCGCTACTGGGAGCTGTTGTCGCCGGAGGTGGTGAAGAGGAGGACGAAATCAACGGTGCTTAAAGGAAAAAGGAAAAAAACCCACCTGTCGTCGATCCCGCAACCACGAACCACCGCTGCCTCTGCTCTACCCACACTGTTGAACAGCAACCCGCCGGAGGTGAAGAAGAATGTGAACTTGGGCGGCGTTGGAGCTCGTGGAAGAAGAAGAAAAGCCGTTATGGTGCAGCCGACGGGAGAGATTAGGGATGAAGATGAAAACCTAGGTCACAAAATACAAGGGTTGGCTTGGCTCAAACTTTCACTTATTTACAAAACTGCCACCCTCTCTCAAATTAAAACAAAACCATCCAAGACCCATTAAAATTAGTCCCTACTTTCCATCAGTTTAATGGAATTAAACTCGAATTTAGAGAAATTGAGTTTTACCTTTAATTGCCGACGTTATACAAACAACCTCAAATACAAGCTGATTTGTGCTCGAAACGACCCAACAACCAATATTCCAAGTCACGGGTTATGGGTAACCAAATTCAAGGCCTTTCGAGTTGGGGGTATTCACCAAACACCAATTTTAAGCCCAAGTCGCCACTGCACAACAATCAAACAAAGCTTCATTCAGCAATATAAGACTTTTTTTTTTTTATAAAGAACCGAGCTTTCATTGAGAAAAAATGAAAGAATACAAGGGCATCCAAAAAACGAAGCCCCATTGAGGAACCCAACTAAATGAAGGGTTTCCAATCTAACAAAATAAGACCTAGAGGATAATTACAAAACGTCTTGGTAACCGAGGCCCATAAGCAATGTAAGACTATTAGCGAGTGGGTATTCTAAAATTAGTGTTGATTAAGCATGGGTCATGGTCTAGAACGACTTTGAGGACTAAAACTACATGGGTACATGCTGAAATTTGAAGAAAATCGAGTGGGTTGAAGCTAAACTTACCAAAAACACTGCAACACTTCGTTGGAGGGATGGAAATCCGCGAGCCGGAGCCAAACGGAATAAGAACACAATTTGAGAGGCCCTCACGCGAGAAACGAAGGAGAAAATCTCGAGCCGAGCACCTTGCGAACGAGCTGCTTGCGGAAAGAAAAGAAACGACGCGAGTCTGCTGCTGACGGCGACGGCACACGAGAGAGAGAGACTCGAGGGCCGTGGGTCTCTTGGTGGCTGATCGACGAGCACGCAGGAGAGGGAGACGCACGCAGGGAAGATATCGCACGATCTTACTGCTCGAGCCGAACAACAAAGCGAGGGAGAGACTGAGAGAGACGGCACGCAAGAGTTACTGGCGAACGCGAACGGAAAGACGTCGGTGATTGGGTCTGCTATGCGCGCGGGAGAAGAAGAAACTCCGGTGGCTAACGATGCAAGGCTTCAAATCGAGGGGGGGGGGGCTGAGTTGAGAGGAAGGAGAAGAAGATATGATTTTAGGACTTTTTCTTTCTTCCCTTTATTTTCCTTTTCTTTTCTTTTAAATTAAAATAAATGACCTAAACCCCATATTTAAAGACTCCGATAAGGTCCCTTAAAACCAAATCAAATCTCTAAGAATCTACGAGGATCTAAGCCAAATTTTTAAATTTAAATCCCAAAGGGAAAAGAAAATTCTCAACTTAAATAAAAGAACCCACCCCAAGCAACCAACAAAAATAATTACAAAAATTGAAGCCAAACGGGAACTAAAACTCCAAACTCCAAATTAAATTTAACGGAGTTATTCGTACCTGAAAAAAATGCGGGGCATTACATTTTCATTGTGAATGAGAATACATGTGAACAATGTTCATCAGCAGAGGACTCTTGTTGCTCAAATCCTCCTCAAACTATTCGTGCGCAACTCCCTTTTCAGCCCCAACATGGGCTAAAACTCCCACTTCGTTTCATCGTAGTTTGTTGTAGTGCTAAGGTCTGCAAAGTACAGGATGAGAGACCTAACGGTGGACGATTGCTTGTTTTTATGAAAGTTAAAGCATTGTCAGGACATGTAGATACTCATTAGTACCACATCATGTGAAGGAAAATTTACTAATGCAGCGGCTACCTCCAAACCTTTGGATGCAAGTTAAGCCACAATTTTTTCTCTCCTAAATTTGATACTATCGGTCTCCTCGAATAGGGTTCCAGTCTCCCCGCACTGTCCGTTGATCAATCAAACAATCGACTCATGGGAGAGTTTTGTCGTACAAAGAGTACTGTATGACAGTACCATGGTTGATGCCTAGTAGGCAAGGGCGTCCATGGAATTTCAAGTTTACTGGGATTGATGCTCTCGAGTTTTTGATGGTTCGATATTCATTGTATCACCAAAGACCAATCTCCAATCCCCTCTTCTGATGTTTGAATAATCCTTTTCTTTTTCTTGGTAAGAAACCAAGCTTTCATTGAAATGCTTGAATAATCTCTCTAAGGAAAGATTTTGGCGGGGCATCCTTTCGTTCACTTCCATCATCATCAAGAATGAAACATGGCAATTCATGTTTCCCCTTAATCTCTGAAGTCATGCCCTGAAAAAAAAATGAGCCATCGATTTTTCTTCAGTTTCAGCATGAAAGGAATTCTTTGACTCGAATCATGTTTGCATCACCAATAGGTCTTATAAGGTCCTTTGTCTTTTGCAGCCTTCCAGGAAGCTACGCCATAGGCGAGCATCCAGGGGAAAAGGCATGGAGGTAATCACCTTCTCTGCTTCCACAACATGTCCATGTGTAGAAAGCAAGTCAACCACACATTGGTAATGATCCATTTCCGGTTCGACCCCGTATTTCACTTTCATCTTGCTAAACAACTCCATTCCTTCTTTAACAAGCCCACCGTGCTTGCAAGCTGTAAGCACTGCCCCAAAAGCTACCCCATCAGGTTTAAGCCCCGATAGCTCCATTTCTGCAAACCTTTCTAACGCTTCGTAAGCATGGCCATGTAATCCAAGGACGGAGATTAGAACTGTCCATGTGATTAAGTTTCTACCTTTCACTTCGTCAAATATTTTCAAAGCACATACAATGTTTCCACATTTTCCATACATGTCAATTAGCAGATTGCACACAAATGCATCACAACAACCTGAACCAGACTTTATCACAAGGCCATGAACTGAACTGCCCAGAGCAAGATTGCACAGTTTAGTGCAAACACTTAGAAGGGAAACGAATGTATAATTGTCTGGGTAGATTTGGAGCATAAGCATGCATTTGAAAAGAGATAGAACTTTGAGATAATTATCCGTTTTAGCACAGGCTTCAATCAAAATATTCCAAGATATAATGTCAGGTCCCTCAAGTGGACAAAGCAATTTCTGTGTCTCATTGTATAGGCCAACTCTATTATAATATCCAGCAACTATGTTAGAAAACACGACAGAAGGCTGTTTGTTAAAATCAGAGACGTAAGCCAAGAAATCAGATATGAGATCGTGTTTGGCATAAGAAGAAGCAAGAGAGCTCGATACATAATCATTCTCCTCATAGCCCATTCTTATAATCAAACAATGAATCTGAGGTAATTCTGAAGATAATAGTGTCTTCATAATGGCTGAAAATGTAAATTCGTTAGGTCTATAACCAAAATGGAGCATTTCAATCAGTAAATACATAGAGGAAGTGTAGCAATCAGTCGAGTAACCCAAAATCAAAGCGTTCCAAGAAACCAAATTCTTCTCAGCGATCTCATCAAAGCAATAACGGGCTTCCTCCAACATTTTGAACTTGGCGTAAAAGTCAATCAGAGCAGTACCCACAAATACATCAGACTCCAAAGCATAACGAATTGTTTTTAAGTGAAAATATTGTCCATAAATTGAACTTCCCAGACAACTACAAGAGTTGACAGCATTTACAAATGATGCCTGTGTAGGAATAAGTCCATTTGCTGCCATACTATAAAAGAGTTCTAATGCCGTTTCAGGTCTATTGACTTTTGCCCCTGAGCCAATAATTGAATTATATGTCACAACATCCCGTACAGGCACCTCTTCAAACAGTTTCTCAGCTAAGAAAAAGCCTCCGCATTGTAAATACATGTTCATCAAAGAATTTACAACCAAAACTTCATAATAAAACCCAATTTTAATCACAAGACCATGTAACTGTTGCCCAAATTTCAAGTCATCTTCACGTGATAAACAAGACAAAACACCCACAAAAGAGAACTTAGACAGTTCTATCCCTCCACACATAAGCTCACAAAACAGAAACTTACAGTCATCCACGAGTTGGTTACGACCAAGTAACGACAGTATCGAATTCCATGTCACCAAACTTTTCCAACACATATCTTCAAAAACCCGTAGAGCTTCCTCAAAGCATCCATCCCTGCCGTACAGCCCCATCAAGGCCGTTCCCACAATAGCACCAGCATCAAACAGTCCGTTTTTAACCGATAACCCCTGCAACTGAGCACCCTGCCAAACATCCAACAAGTCCGCCGACAATAACCCACCAAATGTGAATTGGGTTGGTACAAAACCACAATCTCTCATCTCCGTAAACAAATCCCACGCTTCCTTCACAGACCCACGTCGGCTATAAGCACTAATTATCGTGTTATAAGACACGACATTTCGGTGGGGCATTTCGTCGAACAGATTACGTGCCACCAATAACATCCCAAGAGAAGAATATTGGAACAAGAGATTATTATGCACAAAAATGTCCTGGTTCGGAACAGGACCCATTGTAATTGTGAGAGCATGAAGGGGTCCTGTGGTTTTGAGGGAAGGAGCCTTGGAGCATGCTTGAAGCAGTTGGAGGAGAAGGGTATGACGCTTAATGATATCGCCATTGAAGCTCATGCAGTTCTGTAAGGAACTTGCGTCGGCCCGAATGTGGAAGGTATGTATGTTTTTCTTACTGGTAATTGTAGAATTTTAAGACGAACTTCAATATGCCAAACGCAAATTTCCAGCAGCGAAATAAATCAATCAAAAAAGAGAAAGTTTAACCTTTCGGTGTATATCCACACTGAAAACCAGCTTATGAGAGTTTTATTAATCAGCATCAAGTCAACAATACAGATTACAACATTCGCACAAATCACACGGTGAAATACCTCAAACCGTAATCGATTTTAACTTCAAGCGAAATACCCACGACTCGGTTACAGCCTCCAAACCGAGACTCACTGCTGCAACTTTGAGGCTCACTCCGGTGAACAAAACCGCCCCTGAAACCGAGACCCAAAAACAGTGCCAAATCGCGTCTGCAATGCTGCACCGATACCCACAGCCCCGGCGATTAAGAACACCATGCCGGCAAGAAGAACCAAGACCCACGCTGTTAACTCCGGTGAGAAACCGATCTGAAACCGAAACGGAAAACCCACGCTGAACCGAGACCCAGACCCGAAAGACGGCAATAGACGGCCTCTAAACCGAGTGTGAAACAACCTGAACCGATACCCACACGAAAACGGCGAGAAAAGAGACCGGCGGCGGCGTTTTCTTCTTCCCCTCTGTTCTGCGTGTATTCTCTCTCCCTCACTGTGTATTCAATTAAACTACAAGTATACCCCTCTGTATCCGAGATATTACAAAAATGCCCCTTAAGATACCTTGTATTTTTTTTCACAAATCTCCCTCGTGACAAGAATATGGGAAAATGATCAAAACTAACCTAAAAAGTTTTTTAATTTTCAAAATCGACCTTTTTTTAACATGTTTTTCTAACCTAATTTTCATCATTTTGGTTATTTTTTTTAGTGGGACCCACATTGTAAAATACAATTTTGTCCTTCTTCATTAATAAAATAAAGGGAAAAATACACTTTTGGTCCCTGAGGTTTGGGTCAGGTTTCATTTTGGTCTCTGAGTTTTCAAACTCAACAATTTAGTCCTTGAGGTTTGGTTTTAGTTTCATTTTGGTCCCTCCATCCATTTTTCCGTTAAATACTAATGGATTGCTGACGTGACATCTCTTTTTTATTTAGAAAAATATATTTTTTATTTCTTCTCTCTCCTCCCATCATCATCTTCTTTTGTTATCTTCTTCAACCTTTTTATGTCCGATGCTTCATCCTTTTTACGTCCAGCCATGCCGACGACCACCTCCGCCGGACACCGCTCCCACCGACCGCCGCTCCTGCAATTTTTTCTTCTTCATCTTCTTTTCTTCGTTTCTTTTCTTTCTTCTCGTTTCCCTTCTTTTTCTGTTCTTTTTTTTTTCCAAAAAACCGCTCGACACCGCTCCAATTTTTCGAGCTTCTCGACCCGCCGGAGAACGCGTTTGTGGGTCAACCGTCTTCAGAACTGGCAGTAGCAAGCTTTAGACGAGTTTGAGTTTGTGCTCGAAGACCCACGACTGCCGAAATTTGAAGACCCAACGCGTTTGTCTTCAAATCTGGTAGTTTCAGAAAGAAAACCCATACATGGAAGACCCTCGCGCGTCTATGTGTGCTCCGAAGACCCACGTTTCCAGCTTGAAACGCCTCTACCAGATCTGGGTACAAAACGCCTCCACGCCTTCGTTTCAGATATGGATTGAAACTAGGGGTGTTCATATTCAGACCGAAAACCGACACAACCGACCGAAACCGTCCGAACCGACGGTGGTCGGTCGGTGTCGGTTCCAAGATCTTGGAAAATCGACCGACATTCATATAGGTAAAATTAAAAAAAAAAATTAATACCTTCAGCCCTTCAGCAGCCCACTATCCAGTGTCCAGCCCAGCAAATATTCGAAGCCCAGCGAACTTTTTTTTAGGTAAAATTAAAAAACCCTAGGTCCCCTTTCCCTTTGTCCCTTTCGTTCGAAACCCACTACGACACTACCCACAGCCATTTTCTCCCTTTCGTTCGAAATCCACAGCCGCAGCAGCCAACAACCAGCAACTCGCCATCGTCGTCGACTTCGAGAGCTGAAGATTCTCGCCGTCGACTACCGTTCTCGCCGTTCTCGCCGCAATATTCTCGTCGTCGACTTCATTTCTCGCCATTGAACGGAATCCCAACAGCAACTCCCAATTCTCGCCGTCGACTTTGAGACCTCGAGAGTTCGTGAGTTCAATAGTCAACACTCCTACAGGCTGTGTTCGTTCATCTCCTTTGCCGAGCCCGAGACTTCCCTTCATCTCCTTCGCCGAGATTCCGTTCATCTCCCTCACCGTCTCTCGCCTATTTTACAGAGCAGCAACTTCATTATTATTTTATTTCAGTACTAAGAGTAAGTGCCATTTTCGGTAGCAGCAGCTTCGTTATTATTAGATTCTCACAACTCAGACAAGTAGTTTGTAGTTGCTTTGCTGTATGTGCCTATTTTACAGAGTTTAATGTATTGGTTAAAAATGGAGAGTGGAATCTAGTTGTTAGATTGGAGGATTCAAAATTTAGTTGTGAGATTGGTTAAAAAATTAGTTCATGACCTAACGACATGTCTTTTATTCAGTTTTAGCAACATCGTCGCCGGCACACCGTCTTTCTCGAATCACAAGCCGGACTCCTCAGAAGAGTAAGATTTCAAAACACCATTTTTGAAAAATTAGAATTGATAGCTTTAGTTTTTAGATTTCATAAAAGTGTTTGTTAAATATTAATTTCATTCAATGTTTATTTTCACAGAGTTAGCATGGATACTATCCCGGAAGAAAGTTCAGTCCATGTTGTGGATGTGGAGAAATCAAGTGGAGCTAAGAAAAGTAAAGTGGGTCATTCGAGTCCAACCAAAAAGCGTAAGAATACTAAAATCTCTGTTGTTTGGGATCATTTTGAGAAAATTAAAGATTGTGATCCTAATGATCCCTATGCTAAATGTAAATATTGTGGGGCTAAGTATGCATGTCATTCCAAGCGTAATGGTACCGGTAGTTTGAAGCACCATTTAGAGAACTGTAAGAAATGCCCTTATCAAAGAATGAAAGATCCAGGACAAAAACAATTGGTTTTCAAGCCTAAAGAAGTGATTGATAATTCTGAATCAAAACTTAGTTGTGATACTTTTAGTCTGGAAAGTTGTAGAAGAGCTCTTGCTGAGATGATTATTCTAGATGAATTGCCTTTTAGGTTTGTGGAGAACATAGGTTTTCGAAGATTCATCAACAAATCAATAGCCTTGTTTTTAAAACCATGTTTGGGTACGAATGAAACTGACGGTCTCTGATGTGGAATTTTCTTACCGCAAGCGCACGGGTCAAGTTATAATAAAGTGATTGAAAAATCGAGTGTCGTCCTCTGGATTGGATTTTTAAGTTAAATCAATTACAATGAATAATCTTACTCAATTTTATTTAGGACCGAAAAGTAGTGATTGATAGAAAACAAGATCAATGCAAATAAACTATGGAGATTCAATTGAAAGAACACTTAGGGAATTGATTTCGCCGATTTAGTCAAGGATTAATTTTAGGGAATGAGTTATAACGCACAATGGATTTATGAGCCTAAGAACTTTTAATCACAACTACCTCTCCCGAGCATAATTGATTCTCATGCAAATTAACCAACTTGATATCCCTATCTAAGTTTATTAACATGCATGGCATTTAGTTCTTTTTGACCAATTCTAAAGTTACTCTAAAATCTATCACGAGCTTAGAACATAAACTTTAGTCATGCAATCTTAATAAAGTCTACGCTAAATCTCCTCTCCCGAGCAAGACTCACCACTTAGATCATTCAACTAGTGGCCAATTAATTGAAAGCATTAAATTAAGATTGCATACATAAAAACCATTGCACAAATCATCCCATAAATCAATCCATAAGCTAAAAAGACTACATCAATCCCTAAGTAACAAGCTTAGCTACTCATACATGGCGTTACAAGATCAACTAAGCATGAAAAAGCCATTAAATCTAACTAAAGAAAAGGGAAAGGAAAGGAAACACTCAAAGTCGTCGAAACCGGCACGTCCCCGTTACGATCTCCACACCTCCAAGTTAGATTCCCACTCCTTGTCCTTGCTTCAGCTCCCACAGAAGGTCTCTAGTCGAAATTAGGGCTAAAATCTCTCAAATTGGACTCCCCTTGGTCGTAGCATGAAAAGATGATTAAATAGGAAATCTGTCGATAGCGTCGCGACGCTATGGACCTAGCGTCGCGACGCTATGCCCTGCAGCCAAATTTAGAAAAGGAAAGGCAGCGTCGAGACGCTCCAAGAGCAGCGTCCCGATGCTGGTCTGCGGATGGCTCTCTTTTGGCTTCTTCTAACTTGAATCTTTTCGGTTCTTTGGCATCTTTTCACATCCCGAACACCCGGTTAACTCCAATTTCACGCTTTAGCTCTAATCAACAATTTCCTACAAAATAAACATTTAATTGCAATAAAATGACCAATAAATCATAAAAGACTAGCTAAATTAATTAGGGAAAACTAACTAGCTATGCTCGCTATCAGTCTCCACGCTCCTTCAAATCTGGGTTTTTAAAACCATGTTTAAAAAAAAAAAAAAAGAGAAAGAAAGGTTGGAGAAAAAGGGAAAAATAAGAAGAAAAGAAGAGAATGAAAAAAAAAAAAGTTCGCCGGCCGTCAGCCACCGCCCATCTACAAAAGAAGGAAGAAGAAGAAGGGGAGGGGAAGGAGAGAAAAGAAATAATAAAAAATAATAGTATTTTTATTAATTTAATATAATTTTATTTAAAAAAAATAATAATATATATTTGTTTAAATAAAAAAGAGGTGCCACGTCAGCAATCTGTTAGTATTTAACGGAAAAATGGATGGAGGGACTAAAATGAAACTAAAACCAAACCTCAGGGACTAAATTGTTGAGTTTAAAAACTCAGGGACCAAAATGAAACCTAATCCAAACCTTAGGGACCAAAAGTGTATTTTTCCCTAAAATAAATTTAATTGCCCACCAATTTTTATCATCATCCATTTTTAATTATTCAATGGGAAAGAAAATTAAAAGTAGAAGGAAATGAATATTAAGGTCCCGTTTGATAACCATTTCAGTTTTTGGTTTTTCTATTTTTAGTCTTTTGTTTTTGGTTTTTGGTTTTCTGTTTTTTAAGAACAAAAATCATATATGTTTGATAACTATTTTTGGTTTTCAATTTTTAAAAAATTAGAGAGATGAAAAGATGTTTTAGAGAGAGAAAGATGTATAGGGACATTAAAACAAAAATTTAGAGACACAAATATAAATATTTTCGAGAGAAAAGTTAAACATAGAAAAGTTAGAGACGTGAAAGAAAATGTTAGAGAGAGAATATTAGTTAGACTTCATAAAAGATATTAGTTATAGAAAAAAGAAAAAAAGTTAGGGTAGAAGAGATAAATTTTAGATAGAAAAATTAAATAAAAAGAGAAATTTTAGAGAGATAGCAAGGTTAAGAGTAAAAGGTATGCTAGAAAAAATAACGATAAATTAGAAAAATAAAGAAAAGGTGTAGCGAGAGAAAATGTAACGCCCCGCGTTTCAGAATTAAGCCTTTTTGGAGTAACCGAGTCTATTCACTCAAGTTCTAATTTGGAAAATTAGACAAGTTCATTTAGTTCCAAAATCGATGAGTTAAATCTCGATAATTTAGGAATTTAGTTCTTTGTTGTATCTCTAATTTTCTCTAGAAATCCAAATCGCAATTTTAATTTAGGATTTACCCAATTATTCAAAGTTTTAATTGGGTTTAAAATTGGGACAAGAAATTTAATGTGGAATTCAAATTAAGGCTTTTTTTTTTTATTTTTATTTTTGGCTATTCATTCTTAGAAGAAAAGGAAAAGATGGTTTAAAAAAAAAGAGAAAAGAAAATAGTGGCAACCCTAAAATCTGATCTCCTTCCCTCATCTCCTTCTATCCACGTCGCCACCCCCCTCGAGTTCTCCTTCAGCCGTTGACAGCCCCCCTTCCCTCTCTCATTCTCTCGTGTTCTGCCTCCACAGGGACCGCTCGCAGCCGCTGCCTCCTCCATCCTTCCGTTCTTCCTCTGGCGAGCACCCACGCACGCGAGCAGCAAGTTTGACAAAGGTCTATCTCGCTCTCTTGCGTTTCTCCCTCTTCAAGCAGCAAACTGACGACACACCCACGCTAGCGACGCGATTCCTCCCCTCTTCCTTGTAGTTTTCTTCTCCCTCACGCGTTCTGTTCTTTATGGGTAGCAAGACCCACGCATGGAACCGTGAGCCTCTCGTTTCCAACAGCCTTATACTCACGGCCAATGACGATTGCACGTGGTTGGTGCGATTTCTAGCTCTCCTTCAACGTCGATTGGTATTCTTGGTAAGTTTAGCTTCGACCCACTTGATATTCTTCAAGTTTCATCATGTACCCATGTAGTTTTAGTCCTTAAAGTCGTTCTAGACCATGGCCCATGCTTAATCGACACTAATTTTAGATTACCCACTCACTCATAGTCTTATATTACTGGATGAAGCTTTGTTTGATTGCTGTGCAGTGGCGACTTGGGCTTAAAATTGGTGTTCGGTGAATACCCACAACTCGAAAGGCCTTGAATTTGGTTACCCATAAACCGGTGACTTGGAATCTTGGTTGTTGGGTCATTCGAGCACAAACCAGCTTGTGTTTGAGGCTATTTGAGTGCTAATCGGTAAGTTTCCATGCTTTTGAACTTCTATAATTTTATTAGGTTGGCTTTAGAATAGCCTTTGACCCTTGGGTGTCTTGTTAGTTTCAGTTTTAAACCAATTCGAACCTCGAACAACACGTATTCAAGGAGCTCTAGTGTTGTTCGACAAATTCCAGTAAGCATTGCACCTTGTTAGTGGTGTTTGGAGTTTATCTGAATCTTTGGAGCCGTTTAAGGAGTTCTTTAGGAGCGTTTTAGCAATTTGTAAGTGGATTTCTACCTGTTGAGTCTGGTTGTTGTGTGCTAGCATGTTGTATGTATTGACCATGTTATATTTTCACGACCTATATTTATATATATATCGCTTATGGAATTATGTGTTATGTGAGATGTTGGCTAGATGTCTGTTGCGATATATTGGACTGTTGAGATCATTTGATTGAGTTGGTTGATTAGCTTGTCGTTTTGTTATGATTGTCGAAATGAGCATATTATTTATGTTGTGAGTGTGCTGCATCATTGTCATTGACATAAAGCATGGTTTAGAAGCATGATGAGTAAGATTCATGCATTCTAGTGAGATTGTGAGGTCGAGGACCTTGTGTGTTGAAAAGGAAAGTTAGGTGAATACCAGGTGCCTCGGGTAAAAATGGTCGAGGGGTGGTATGTCGCCAATGGATTAAGAGGAGCATCAGGTGCCTTGGGTAATATGGCCAAGGGGAAATGTGATGAGTCTATATATTGTGAAAGTCATCGGGTGCCTTGGGTAATAAGGCCAAGGGGCGATGCACAGTTTGAGGCCTTGGGTAATATGGTCAAGGGTCGAACGCTGAGCGTCGTAGAGAAACGTCGAGGCCCTGGGTAATATGGTCAGGGGTCGGCATGACTCGAAGGAGTTAGTCTTAGAGAGCTTTGTGAGGACCATGAGTGTTGAGCGAGCTCGTGGAGCTTGAGAGAAAATTGAGTATGCATGGCATGATGCAAAATTCATGTATTTTTAGTATGCATGGCATGGTGCGGAATTCATATGTTTTGAGTGTGCATTGCATGGTGCAGAATTCATGTGTTAGGTGCATGGTTGTTGCACGATTGTATTAGTTGAGTATGTTCTATGTGTTGATTGCTCACCTTGTATATAAGGCATGTTATTGTGATTCAAAAGCATGATGTTTGCCTTGTATGTTGTTTGTTGTTTGATGGCTCTTCAGGTGTGAGCCACTTACTCAGTATCGTTGTTTTGTACTGATCCACCACCAGATTTTGCAGGTGATGAGGAATACTACAAGCTTGGTGATGCTGAGGAGGAAGCTTGAGAAAGAATATAACACTAGATAAATTAATACCTTGTAGTGGGGATTTACCTTCTTATGGCATTGTGTTTATTCCATTGATCATTCGTTTTTAGGCTTAAACTTGAGTTGAATTGTGTTCTAGTTGTCGTTTTCATTTGGGATGTAAATGAACAGAGGTTAGTGATAACTGAATTTAGTGTTGGTTGAAAGTTGTGAATTTGTTCTTAGGATTTCTACTTTTACTTGGTAGTTGTTAAAGTTTGTAAATTGAGAGTTTGCGGATGTGAAGTTGTGTCTGATATGTAATGTAGCTGCTGGTTGGTTATTTAGAATTATAGAAGTGTGTAAATCTCATTTTCAGGTAGTAAATAAATTTTGGGTTAGTTAAAGTTACGTCGTTATGCTGCCGAAATTTTCAGAGCATGAGGTTGACATTAGGAAAACGTTAAGTAATGTTTCCTTAGTTTAGGTCAAACTTTGGGGGCGTTACAGAAAATTTTGGGAGATTTTTTTTCAAAAGAAAATGCAGAATATATTTATTAGGAAGAAAAAAAGTTATATATGGATAAATTTTTAGAAATAGATGAGTTATAGAGGAAAAAAAATTTGAGAGAGAAAATTTTAGAGAGAGAAAAAGAAATTTTATAGAGAGAAAAATGTTTTAAAGAGAGAAAACAATATAAAAAAGAATTTGTCAGAAAGAGATAGGTAAAAGGAAAAAACACAAGCATTTGAAGAAAAATGAGTTTTTGAAAAACAGAAATCTGTTTTTAAAAACTACTTCTTTTTTGTTTTTGAAATTTGCTTATAATTTCAAAAAAAAATTTAAAAAACAAAAAACCAATAAGAGAAATGATTATCAAACAACCCTGTTTTTTAAAAAATGATAAACAAAAATAGAAAACAAAAAACGAAATAGTTATCAAACGACCCGGCCATAATTTAATTTTAGGAATATAAATATGGATTATATAATTTTGTTATCAAATATTTAATGTTTTTTTTTTGTTCTATCAAATATTTAAGGCTAGTTGTGTGTATTTTCTTGAAGTATACAATACTTTCATGTTAATATAGATAATATAATTGAAATTCTAATTCTGATATATATTAAAAAGTGCATAACACAA
Organism: Luffa aegyptiaca; assembly: GCA_017139565.1. Lineage (NCBI taxonomy): Eukaryota > Viridiplantae > Streptophyta > Magnoliopsida > Cucurbitales > Cucurbitaceae > Luffa > Luffa aegyptiaca. The sequence goes on from CM029403.1 coordinate 29,053,955, forward strand.
CTAAAAAATAATATATATAAAACATTGTTTGATAAGTATTGGGTTTTTCATTTTTGAAAATCATGTTTGTTTTCTCCCAATTTTCTTAATTCACATGGTTTTCGTCTTTGTTAAGACGAAAACCAACTAATTCTGATATATATTAAAGTGCATAACACAACTAAAAAGATAATATATATAAAACACTGTTTGATAACTATTTGGTTTTTCATTTTTGAAAATCATGTTTGTTTTCTCCCAATTTTCTTAATTCACATGGTTTTCGTCTTTGTTAAGACGAAAACCAACTAATTCTGATATATATTAAAGTGCATAACACAACTAAAAAATAATATATATAAAACCCTGTTTGATAACTATTTGGTTTTTCATTTTTGAAAATCATGTTTGTTTTCTCCTAATTTTCTTAATTCACATGGTTTTCGTCTTCGTTAATGATACATTTGAATCCTTAGCCAACTTCCCAAAAAAAAATAAATGGAAACTACTAATTTAGGTCGCATTTGATAACCATTTCTGTAACGCCCCGACTTTTAAAAACCTAAATACTGATTCAAAGACTATGAGGTTAAATTTTTCCTAGAAGTCTAGAATGCATAAAATAGGTAAATAATTTTAATAAAACATTTGTTTGGGATCCCAAGAAAACTTGTAAAACATAAGAAATGTATGAACGCCTCAAAATGTAACAAAATAAATGAGTTCTTGAATATTTACATAGAAACTCCATATAACAAAAAAAAAAAACTAATGAGTGGAAGTAAATTATGCTGACACAGTCCACCATGGCACCACCAGCAAGTGCCCTTGATCAGTCGCCTAACACGTTCTCGCCCTTGCCTAAAATTTTTTTTAAATAAACAAAGAATGAGTATTAAAAATACTCAGTAAGTAACCCCTCTACCAGGGTTGATTATGCAAGCACAAACATTTACGAGGGGACCTAATTTTTGCTCTATACTAACTTTATTCCTTGGCCATAACGCCAAAGGTGACCCTATCGCCACGAAAAACTATTATGTGACCTTATCGCCACTAAAAACATTATTGTGACCATATCGCCACTAAAAACTTTATTGTGACCATATCGCCACCTATTGTCATGGCCATATCACCAAGTTTTAGAAATAAATGCTAAAAAACATTTCCTTGACCATATCGTCAGGTTTTAGGAAAATTATAAAGAGAAAAAAAAAACGTCTTGACCTTATTGCCAAGTTTTAATTAAACTCTTGGCCATATCGCCAAGCTTTTCAATGGCAGAACTTTCAGGATTGTACGTCACTGTGAGTCATACATATGCACGTGAGGTCCCTTGTCTAACTTTATGATAATGCCACGCAACATAATTTCATTTCATTCCAATAACGTCATCATAACGAAACAACACGTCCTAATTTGCATGCTCATTACTCAACATACAAGAATATATCATAGTAAATTTCACACATTAACATCCCAATACATGCTCCACCATCAAAACACATTAGTAGCCAATATAATGCTTTTGCAAATATCCAGACAAACAACAAATACATTTAAACAACAGTAAATTTTCCAACATGCTAATAGGGGAGTCACTTACACAATGCTGCCCAATAATTTACTCAAAAATTCTTACTCCAATGATTCTCTTAATCGCTAGCCAAAATGCCCACAACTACGCACAAAAAGGGGTTTCCAAGATTAGAATTCTGGTCCAATAATATACTTAAAACTCAAACATGCTTAAAGGGTCTTTACTCTTGAAAACTCACCCGAGATGGCCTAAAAAGCTGCTGGACAGCACCTATAACCGCTGAATTTTTGCAATCCCAAGCCGGAAATGAGTGGGTAACGCTGAAACGGGTCCAATAAAGAATGATTCAACCCCGATTGACAAAATTATCTCAATTGGAAATTAAATTGATAAGAAAACTCACCCAACCGGACAATCCCTTTGCTGGACAGCAGATGAAGGAGCCAAATAATCGAATTTAAACACTGGAGACAAGCTATGAGGTCTGTAATTGGTTTGGAACTAAATGGGTAAATTTCTATTTTTTAAAAATCTACAAAAAAAAAAAAAAACAGAAGAAACTTAAATTGGGCAAGGAACTCACCAAATCGTCACAAACGCAAGACCTTTGCAGCGGCTGAGGCGGCGACGTGCGGCTGACCGAATGAACGTGGCGGCGGCGGAGCGGCAGTTCGGTTCGCGATGGTGACCGAAGAAGAAAAACAGCGGCGGGCGGTCTTGCGGTGAGAGGCGGCAGCAATTTCAGTATAGAGAGAGAGAGCAGACGAGAGGGGGTGAGGGCACGAGAGAGAATGAGTCAGAACGAGAGGGAGAGAACCATCGGGGAAGAAGAAAAAAAATATCTTAGAATTTTTTTTATAAAAACGGTCCTTTGACCTAATTTTTGGGGGAAACTTTCCCCCCTTTTCTCCCTTTGACCGGGTCATTAAAAGGCCCACACTTTCTTCTTCTTCTTTTTTTTTTGGGCTATTACATCATACTAACCTTAAAAGAACTTTCGTCCTCGAAAGTTGCCTCTTGACACTAATGCTAAAGCTCTCTTGATTTGCAACCTATGGTTAGAAATCGCTCAAGCCACTTATACATTATCACCGTTATTGCCAAGGTCCACAGAAGATCCAGCATTAACATTCGATAAGCTTCCACCACTTTTTTTTTTCTTCAATAGATTCAATCCAACATGCATACACGAAGGCAATAACTAAAACTAGCTTCACTAGAATAAGAAAGTGATACAAGTGAAGGAGTAGGGGATAGGGGAAGGTTCTGTCCATAAAACAAACTAGCATTTTTTTCCTAAGTAGTAGAGTTTCTTCCTCCCGTGTTCTTCTGGGGGCAATTTGATGTCATATGACCCTCCTGGCCACATCGAAAACACACACGAGCTCCCAACAAGCAACGCCCCCAGTGGCGCTTTCCACAAATATTGCACACCGATTTCTTGCGGACAGTATTCTGTTGGTTAGCTTGTTGTCCCTGTGCTTGGGCTTGAGGTGGATTCACGACTATGTCCTGGGATGGTTGTACGATATCCGATGTTTGATCGAATCTCATCTTCTGACTTGAGGAGGGTCTTTGTTCCGAGGTCGCTCGAGGCGCAGTTGCTGGACGACAATCTATTAACTCAGCACTTTGACTACCGTGGTGTAGTCCGGTGGTTGATGGGCAGCTGTGCTACCCTGTATGTCATCTCTTAAACCCGTGATAAACCGTTCCACTTTGTCGGACTCTATAGCCACCATGGTAGGGGCAAACCGAGATAGTCTAGCAAACTTCGTCTCATATTCTTCCACAGTTCGGCTGCCTTGATTGAGAGCTATGAACTCCGCTTGCTTCTTGAAACATGCATTTGCAGGGTAATATTTCCTCAAGAACGCTTCCCTGAACTGGAGCCATGTCATAGGTCCATTACTAACATCTATGGTCCTTTCGGCTGACTGCCACCAAATCAAAGCATTGTCTTGCAACAGAAAAATGTCACAATAAACCTTCTGGTCTTCCGGACAATTCATGTGACGAAAGACGGTTTCAATGGAAGACAACCACAACTCCGCCACTGTGGGGTCCTTTGATGTTCCATCGAATGGACGAGGGTCCCACTTCCTAAAGTCCCTTAAACATCTTGCCTCTTCCGACAGTGCCTCATTATTTTGAGGCGCTTGGGCCTGCTGCCTCGCAATCACGCTTGCAACTGCCGCTTGCACCGCAGACTGCACTACCCCGACCACCGCTGACTGCACAATTGCCTGAATAGCATCCACCGTGACAGGTTTCGCTGCAGGTGCCGACTGCTCTACTTGTGGGTCCCCTGTCGGATTGTTTTCTTGTCCCACTAGCGGCACAACTGCCTCAGGGGCCGTGCGACCTCTTCCACGACCCCTTCCATGAGCTCTTCCACTAGGAGGCATGATTCTGATATTCGACCAAAACTCGACTAAGTCTAATTCGCTACTAACCTTTACTTCAACCTTATCTACTATTATTATTATTATTTAATAGAGAATAGTAGGAATAATAATAATAATAGCAGTTAATAACAATAACAATAACCATTATACTAACTTTCACACCAGCCATGTGATCATGCTTCACCAAAATAAAATATAAACATTTAAAATAGGCAAATAAATAAGCGAACAACATTTTGATTTAAGGCAATTGTGTACCTGGCGATGACAAGGTGCTTGCTGGTAGGCTATGGGAACACCTAAGGTTTACGATGTAAACCAGTCTACAAAATCCTTAACCTAGAGCTCTGATACCAACTGTAATGCCCCGACTTTTAAAAACCTAAATACTGACTAGGGACGTTACTACATGCATGAATGATTCAAAGAACTATGAGGTTAAATTTTTCCAAGAAGTCTAGAATGCATAAACTAGGTATATAATTTTAATAAAACATTTGTTTGGGATCCCAAGAAAACTTGTAAAACATAAAAAATGTATGAATGCCTAAAAAAGCAACAAAATAAATGAGTTCTTGAATATTTACATAGAAACTCCAGATAACAAAAAAAACTAATGAGCGGAAGTAAATTATGCTGACACTGTCCACCATGGCACCACCAGCAAGTGTCCTTGATCAGTCGCCTAACACGTTCTCGCCCTTGCCTATTTTTTTTAAATAAACAAAAAATGAGTATTAAAAATGTTCAGTAAGTAACCCCTCTACCAGGGTTGGTTATGCAAGCACAAACATTTACAAGGGGACCTAATTTTTGTTCTATACTAACTTTATTCCTTGGCCATAACGCCAAAGGTGACCCTATCGCCACGAAAAACTATTCTGTGACCTTATCGCCACTAAAAACGTTATTGTGACCATATCGCCACTAAAAACTTTATTGTGACCATATCGCCACTAAAAACTTTATTGTGACCATATCGCCACCTATCGTCATGGCCATATCGCCAAGTTTTAGAAATAAATGCTAAAAATCATTTCCTTGACCATATCGTCAGGTTTTAGGAAAATTATAAAGAGAAAAAAAAAACGTCTTGACCTTATTGCCAAGTTTTAATTAAACTCATGGCCATATCGCTAAGCTTTTCAATGGCAAAACTTTTAGGATTGTACGTCACTGTGAGTCATACATATGCACGTGAGGTCCCTTGTCTAACTTTATGATAATGCCACACAACATAATTTCATTTCATTCCAATAACGTCATCATAACGAAACAACAAGTCCTAATTTGCATGCTCATTACTCAACATACAAGAATATATCATAGTAAATTTCACACATTAACATCCCAATACATGCTCCACCATCAAAACACATTAGTACCCAATATAATGATTTTGCAAATATCCAGACAAACAACAAATACATTTGAACAGTAAATTTTCCAACATGCTGATAGGGGAGTCACTTACACAATGCTGCACAATAATTTACTCAAAAATTCTTACTCCAATGATTTTCTTAATCGCTAGCCAAAATGCCCACAACAACGCACAAAAAGGGGTTTCCAAGATTAGAATTCCGGTCCAATAATATACTTAAAATTCAAACATGCTTAAAGGGTTTTTACTCTTGAAAACTCACCCGAGATGGCCTAGAAAGCTGTTGGACAGCACCTAAAACCGCTGAATTTTTGCAATCCCAAGCCGGAAAAGAGTGGGTAACGCTGAAACGAGTTTAATAAAGAATGGGTCAATCCCGATTGACAAAATTATCTCAATTGGAAATTAAATTGATAAGAAAACTCACCCAACCCGAAAACCCCTTTGCTGGACAGCAGATGAAGGAGCCGAATAATCAAATTTAAACACTGGAGACAACCTATGAGGTCTTAAATTGGTTTGGAACTAAATGGGTAAATTTCTATTTTTAAGAAATCTACAAAAAAAAAAAAAAAACAGAAGAAACTTAAATTGGGCAAGGAACTCACCAAATCGTCACCAACATAAGACCTTTGCAGCGTTGAGGCGGCGATGTGCGGCTGACCGAATGAATGCGGCTGCGGCGGTCCCTGGTGCATGAAGGCGGCTTGCACGATGCGGCAGCGGCGGTCCCTGGTGCACGGCGTGGCGGCAGAGCGGCAGTTTGATTCGCGATGGTGATCGGAGAAGAGAAGCGGCGGCGGGCGGTCTTGCGGTGAGAGGCGGCGGCAATTTCAATATAGAGAGAAAGAGAGAGCATACGAGAGTGGGTGAGGGCAGGAGAGAGAGGGAGTTAGAACGAGAGGGAAGAGCCATAGGGGAAGAAGAAAAAAATATCTTAGATTTTTTTTTAAAACCGGTCCTTTGACCGAATTTTTGGGGGGAACTTTCCCCCCTTTTCTCCCTTTGATCGGGTCATTAAAACGCCACACTTTCTTCTTTTTTTTTTTGGGCTATTACAATTTCAGTTTTGGGTTTTTGGTTTTTCAAGCCCCGTTTGATAACCATTTGGTTTTTTGTTTTTAGTTTTTGAAAATTAACCTTGTTTTCTCCCAAATTTCTTACCATTGTTTTCATCTTTGTTAAAAGCACATTTGAATTCCTAACCAAATTCAAAAAACAAAAACAAGTTTTTGGAAACTACTTTTTTTAGTTTTCAAAACTTGAGTTGATTTTTGAAAACATGAGAAGAAGGTAGAGAACAAAAGAAGGAAACTTATTAGTGGAAATAGTGTTTATAGGCTAAATTTTCAAAAACCAAAAACCAAAAACAAAATGGTTATCAAACGGGCCGCAGTTTTTGGTTTTCTTAAAAAAAACAAAAACAAAAACCATATATGTTTGATAATTGTTTTTGGTTTTCAGTTTTTTAAAAAATTAGAGAGATGAAAAGATGTTTTAGAGAGAGAAAAATGTGTAGAGACATTGAAAAAAATTTAAAGACACAAATATGAATGTTTTTTTAGAGAAAAGTTAAACATAGAAAATTGAGAGACGTGAAAGAAAATGTTTAGAGGGAGAATATTAGTTAGACTCCATAAAAGATATTAGTTAGAGAAAAAAAAAAAGAAAAAAAATTAGAGTAGAAGTGATAAATTTTAGATGAAAAAAAAAGTTAAATAAAAAGAGAAATTTTATAGAGATAGTAAGGTTAAGAGTAAAAGATATGCTAAAGAAATAACGACAGATTAGAAAAATAAAGAAAAGTTGTAGGGAGAGAAAATTTTGGGAGATTTTTTTTTCTAAATAAAAGTTAGAATATGTTTATTAGAGAGAAAAATTATGGATAATTTTTTAGAATTAGATAAGTTATGGAGGAAAAAAGTTTTGAGAAAGAAAATTTTAGAGATAGAAAAATGTTTTAGAGAAAATATAAAAATGAATTTATTGGAGGGAGATGGGTAAAAGAGAGAAAAAAACACTAGAAGAAAAATGAGTTTTTGAAAGACATAAATACGTTTTTAAAAACGACTGTTGGCATAGAAATTTTCCAACCAATTAGAAATTGCCACGTCATTATTTAATTTTGGGGTGTCGCAAATTAATACATATCTCAAAATTAATTATGGTAATATAAGAAAGGTCACGTGTCCTCTTTGTGGTCGTCTAATTGCGTTAATGGTCTTGATCGAATCCAACAATGATTAGACTCAAGATCGAATGATCATTTAGCCTAAAAATTCAATTTAGCCTAAAGTTCATGAAATTAAATTAGTATGTTAAGTTCATAAAGTTAGATTAAATTGTGTTCAATTTAAACCCAAGATTATTAAGGTAATTAGGCCTGAAGCACAAAATTCATCCGAGCCCATGGATGGGCCCAAGCCCATTTAAGTCCAAGCCCACGAAGACCTTTGGAAAACTCTATAAATAGGAGGCCTTGACTCATTTGAAAAGGAGCAAGAAAGGGAGAAAAGAAAGACAGAAGCTCTAAAAAAGCTCTGAAGATTGAAGCTCTGATCCTTCTACAAGACTTGAAGATTGAAGCTCCAATCCTCCTACAAGAACTCTGAAGATTGGAGTCTAGATCCTGCTGCAAGACTCCGAAGATCGAAGCCTCTACAAAATTCAGAAGATTGAAGCTTCTTGCAGGACTCTAAAGATCGAAGCCTCTCTAAGATTCAAAAGATTGAAGCTTCTGCAAGATCCTGAAGATTAAAGCTCTCTGTAAGATCCTGAAGATTGAAGCTCCAATCCTCCTACAAGACTTTGAAGATCGAAACCTAGATTTTCCTGCAAACTTGAATATTGAAGTGAAGTCATCTAAAGATTAGAAGACTGAAGACCTGAAGTCTGAAGTCTACTTCAATCACCCAGGAGAATCCTTTAAAGACGAACAAACCTTCAAGACTCTGAAGATCAAAGCTTCTTGAAAACTCTGTAGATCAAAGCTACCTTGAGTTTATGAGAGAAAGCATCAAAGGATTGTAACTAAAGATTGTAATCCACTACACTTACATAAGACATCAATACATACTAGAAGTCGTTTCACGAATCAAATTTCTCTCCAACATCTCGTGTGAACAGTTTGGCACGCCCAGTGGGACCTCTCTACCTTTCATCTCTTTCTCTCATCCAAGATCTACGAAAAAGAAGTTCTAAAGAAGCGATGGCATCCAAGGAAGCTGCTTCCAAGACTTCAAGCGACTCGTACGTGGGACCAATTACTCGTGGATGCTCCAAGGAAATTCAAAAATCAGAAGAAGAACAAGCCTCTGTCATTGCAAATATGATATGGACCCAAATGGCAGAGCCAAATCAAGGCGGGATGGTCATCCAAGAAAATCCTTTATTTGGCTATTCTACTTCATCTTCTGAGTAGACAAAGGGACATCAGATCCTGATGTGATGTCTGTAATGATGGCCGACATAGGTACTGGCGAAGAAAGAATGACTGAACTGGAAAGGAAGGTTAGCATGCTGATGAAGGTGGTTGAAGAGAGAGATTGTGAAATTGCCTCTCTAAATAATCACATTGAAAGTTGTGATGCCGCTGAATCAAGCCAAACACCCATTGTGAAGAATAATGACAAAGGGAAGGTTGTCATGCAAGAAAACCAACCTCAGCATTCTACTTCGATTGCTTCGCTGTCCGTTCAACAACTCTAAGATATGATTATGAGCTCCATTAGAGCTCAATATGGTGGACCTACTCAAAATTCTTTTTTGATTCCAGCATAGTGTTCACAAATTCCAGCCCTTGATTTCTTCGATTTTTCATCGATTTTGGCCAAATTAGGTCCCAATCTTCATCCATTTTCAATCCTATTGAAGCCTAATCTAAGACACGGACTTATAGAGACTCGATTTATTGAATTAAAAGCCCAAAAACGCAGGGGCCTTTACAATTTGATCAAATCAAATGCAGTAAATCTAAGGCCAAATACCTAAACAGTTTATCAGCAAAATGCCCATTCAAAATGCGGAATTAATCCCACCAAAAACCAACGCAATTTTCATAAAATTGAAATTAAATAACGAGATGGCTCTCATACCATTTGAAGGGTTGAAATCCTTTTGGCAACGGAAACAATCAAGACCATTCTCGAATTCAATTTCAATTTAGAAAAAACCAATACGTTGGCAACATAAAACAGAAGCAATTTTCTATCCTATTTCAGGTTAAGCATGCGATGATTCAGATCTAAAACTATTTTAGATACAGAAAACTTACGTGAATTGAAGACCGAAATCAGCACGATGCTCCAAAACTTGTTTTTTGATCTCCCAACGGACACCACCACTCAAGAATCACCCACTATCCTCTTGGATTGTTGAAATCTTGGCTTGTGGGAACCAAAAGATGTCTTGAAAGGGAAAACTACAGCAAGGAGGATTGCTGTATTTTTTGGTTGAGAGAGAGAGAGTTTAGAGAGAGTTCTCTGTATCGTTATCTTTTGTGAGGAACTGAATGAGATCAGTCAGGGAACTCCCTCCCAACTTTACTATAAGTGGGAATGATATTGTCAACCAACTTACTTATGTCGTCCCCTAGGTAATTGTCATACTTTTCAAACCACCAACTTCGATAACGTGAGGTGACATGGTCCTGAGGATTCAATGTACGAGCTGGATGAAATATTTGAAACTCCGCATTAGTTCGCAGGCAAACCTCCCAGTGGTGTAAAATGTTTTCCAAGGTGACTAGGGGCAAAGCTTCTCCTAAGTCATTAGGTATGTCTTGATAAAAGCCGAACTGGCGGCCGAATCGGTGGGGGTTGTAGGGTTCGATAACTAATGAATCTTTACATCGCGCTGACAGATAGCATGAGCGAAGGCTCGAAAAATAGGAAAAAGGTATGAATTTCGCACTCTTTTCATACTTCATGGTCTCGTTTTTGTTCCTACTGAGGTTCGTGTGCCATGATATGGATGCACCCCCATGGATCAGTTCGCGAGCCTCGAGCTCATCAAAATATATAGCTCCACCTTCGTCGGAAAAGTCAACCATGCTAGGACCTCGAACTTTTGCTGGAGTCTTATAATTGGTACCAAAATAATGGGCGAGCCAACCAAAAATGTAATGCACGGGGAGAGAAGCATCTATGCGTCCAGCTGAAACAGGAGCATTGGAAACTTTGCCTAGCCCGTGGTAGATGTTGGCAAGGACAGGGACTGCAAGACTGAAAGTTTTCCCCTCAGCCATTAAGCTGGCAGCCTTGAAAACGCTAGGACGAATGTGGTTAGCATTCCCTTGGGGAAACACAAAGGCGCAAAGCCAGCAAGATAAAAAAGCTGCCAAGTATGTCTGGTCTCTATGTCTCATGTCAATCTTTAACTCGTGAAAAAAGTTGTTTTCCTCACCTGACCACTCGTGACGCTTGATATTTGTGCCGTCTGGGTTATGAGTCGTGCTAGGGCGAGAGGTCTTCTTGGGTCTCCGTTGAGGAGGCTTTGCGTATCTCTGTTCACCTTTGAACCAAAAGGAAGTCCAGGAGCTGATTGGAACGTGGGAATGGTCAGCTCTTGAAGCGCTAAGCAAGTAGAATGCATGGAAAAGGTGTTCGCAACTTTTTGGAAGATGTTTTGCTTGGTTGTGGGACCCAGTTAACTCTTTAAAGCTAGGGATAACTTCCTCATAAAATCTACCTCTGATGGGCAGACCCCCAAATGTCCAAAGGTCCTATAAGGAAATTGAGAGTTCTCCCGCACGAGTGTGAAATGTATTGGTTGCAGGACACCAAGCTTCACAAAAAGCCCGGACTATGTCGTTGTTTCGATCGTAAGTGTAAAGGGAAGCCACCACTGCATCCAATAAATGAGCAGTCTGAAGCACCTCTTCACTCCGACCAACGACAAATTCTAACCACTTCCAATAGCGAGGAATGAAAAGAAATTCGCTTGAAATTTCCAAGGCGGATTCCCAACAAACTAATCCGTCAATTATTCGGCGCCCTAACGTCACCTCTGGATGTCGATTAGGATTTTTTGTATGGATTGAAGATTCTAGAAACCAAGCCTTAGAATCTTGGTCTAGAGGTCTTTCTACGGACCAATCAGAAGTGGTATGCAAATTTAGTGGTGGGGGCCATGGGGCTGCAAGACGTCCAGTCTTAGGCTCTTCTACTAAGAAGCTGAGTCCGCTTCTAATGGGTTGATTGTTGTCTTTCAGGAGAACGAGGTACGTCTTTTCAGAATCAATATGTTCTGCAAAGCACACCATGACTCTACAAAATTTAAAGAGTTGAGAGTTAAAATAAGTCAAAAGAATAAGATATTTACGAAGATAGGTTAAAAATGATAATAATAATAATGCATCAAGGAAAATTTCCTAAGACTAATGTTGCGAAACGTCATAACAACAAGAGTTCAAAGACGTCAATTGTCCTTGTACTCATGCTGAGAGACATGGCAGCGGCAAAAGTCTAAGGAACATGTCCCTGCACTCTTGCTGAAAGGCGTGGCGACGGCACAAGCCAAGGAACATGTTCCTGCACTCGTGTTGAAAGGCGTGGCGGCGGCACAAGTCCGAGGGACGTTGTCCCTGCACTTATGCTGCACTCGTGCTAAAAGGCGTGGCGGTGGCACAAGTCCAAGGAACATGTCCCTGCACTCGTGCTGAAAGGCGTGGCGGCGGCACAAGTCCTGGGAACATGTCCCTGTACCCGTGCTGAATGACGTGGCGGCGACACAAGTCCAAGGAACATGTCCCTGCACTCGTGCTGAAAGGTGTGGCGGCGGCACAAGTTCTAGGAACATGTCCCTATACTCATGCTGAAAGGCGTGGCGGCGACACAAGTCCAAGGAACATGTCCCTGTACTCGTGTTGAAAGGCGTGGCGGCGGCACAAGTCCAAGGAACATGTCCCTGTACTCGTGCTGAATAACGTGGCGGCGACACAAGTCCAAGGAACATGTCCCTGTACTCGTGCTGAATGACGTGGCGGCGACACAAGTCCAAGGAACATGTCCCTATACTCATGCTGAATGACGTGGCGGCGACACAAGTCCAAGGAACATGTCTCTACACTCGTGCTGAATGACGTGGCGGCGGCACAAGTCCTAGGAACATGTCCCTGTACTCGTGTTGAATGACGTGGCGGCGGCACAAGTCCAAGGAACATGTCCCTGCCACTCGTGCTGAAAGGCGTGGCGGTGGCACAAGTCCAAGGAACATGTCCCTGCACTCGTGCTGGAAGGCGTGGCGGCGGCACAAGTCCAAGGAACATGTCTCTGTACTCATGCTGAATGACGTGGCGGCGACACAAGTCCAAGGAACATGTCCCTGCACTCATGCTGCACTCGTGCTGAAAGGCGTGGCGACGGCACAAGTCCAAGGAAACATGTCCCTGCACTCGTGCTGAAAGGTGTGGCAGCGGCACAAGTCCAAGGAACATGTCCTTGTACTCATGCTGAAGGACGTTGTACCTGCAAATAAAAAAAACAACACTACAAAAAAAATAAAAACAGCGTTCACCTAATTTACCTTTTGGTGAATGGAAATTTGGTTCTAAGGAGAATATTGGCAATATGGTGTTAGTTCAGAAAAGTAAATGTTAAGAGAAAAAAAAAACAACAAAAGAAAAAGAAAAAAATTTACTTAGAAATTTGTATCTCGAATGGAAGGCAAAGGACGGTCAAAGTATGTATATATTCTCCAAGTCTCCAAGTCAAGCTTCTTTCCTTCAAAGAAAAAAAAGGCAAAGAAAAAAAGGCATTAAATCAAATTAAATAAAGGATGTTGGAAGCTTATGGAAAATTGAAAATAGTCAATATCAGGTTATTTTGAAAACTTACCTGTATGGACTATAAGCAAGGCTTATGAAAATTGTTTCTACAAAAGAAAAGAGGAAAAAATATTGAGATTATATACATATGTACAAAGCATAAGTTAAATTTGCATATGTATATATATAAAAGAGCCCATTAAAAAAAGTAAAAAAAAGAGATGGTGGCAACAAAGCAAGTAAAAAAATGTTAAGAAACATCAAGTTTTTTAAAAAATAATGTGCAAAAAAAAAGGGCATGTAACAAAAAAATGGATAAAAATGGAACAAAAAAATCAATGCGGAATAAAAGAATGCAAAGGAAAAGACAACAAAAAAAAAAAAAAAAAAAGAAGTTAAAGGAGCATTGGCCAAGCATGGAACTTGTTGTTGGCGGCAAAAGAACTTTAGCAAAAAAAAAAAAAAGTTGAAACCATGTGGCCGATTATTGGAAATAAACAAAAGGGTTGAAAGTGCACCCTATTTATAGAAGGTGAATTTGGAGGATCTTATTTAGTTTGGTTTCAAATTCTATCTTCGATTGCAATCTTTTATGATATTTTGATCTAAATGGAATTGAAAACTAAATTTCATTTGAATCAAATGTTTTCCGAAGATAAATGTCGTGATTTGAATTTAAGATTAAGTGATTAAGTTACTGCTCAATTGGATTTTGACTAATTGTGATATTGGATTTAAGTCAATTGGAGGCCAAATTTGAGTTATAATCCATTTAAAATCAAACCAAAATTGGATGAAATTTAAATTTCTTCAATTGGGATTTAATCTAAATTTTACCCCAATTCAAATTCAAGTCCATGTCTGAGCATTTATTCGAAAAGTGAAAAAAAAGTTATGATTTGATTCGTGGTTGGCTGCTGCGGCACGAGATGTATACACATGAAGAAAAAAATTGTAAACTTGCTAAAGGTTATGTGTAAACGGCAAAGTTTTTTTTTTTAAGGAAAAAAAAATCAAAATCAATTCATGTGTGAGTGCACAATAGTTGGCGGCTGGGATTGAAAATAAAAAAAAAAAAAGAAAAAAAAAACCTAGTGTGTGAAAGCGTCATGGAGTAGCGTTGACGAAAAAAAAAAAAAAAGGTTCACTTGTGAATTTTCACGACAGTGGTGGTAATTGAAAAAAAATACATATACACAAATACATATTCTTCCTAGCTTGAAGTGTGCAGTGATTAATTAGAAAAAAAAAATCATAATTATCTCAGCACATACATGAAGGCGGCAACACCAATACATGAAGAAATCTATGTATACTATAATTCGTGGGTTAAAGCTATGTAAGTTTAGTAAATTTGTGGCGGCAGTAACTTGTAAAAAAAATCAATGTTGTGTTGGGTTTTATGCCCTAAAACTCGTAGATAGTGAATGTAAACAAATTGTATACTTGTTTCAATAAAGTGTTATTGAGTTTCTACAATAAAGTGTTACTGTTAAATATTGCACAATTTGACCCAAATCCAATAAACTAAGATCCAAGGTTGCTTACATGTGACTTGAACTAGTATGTGGGGACATACGAGGATCGGTGTTCAAGTAACAACCTAAAAGGTCTATAGTATAGGGATAAGGATGGGTACCTTATCCTGATAACACTAGGTGATACGGCCCGCTTTGTATTCGATACAGACGTATTGATCCAAGGCATCCATGTAGTTGACATGCGAGCGGGGGTATCCTATGCAATGAGTTTGCATAAGACCGGACCACGAAATAGTCAACCATTAGTCATGACACCGTTAACTAGTTAGGTTACTGTTTCAATAGGATGACCTAGGTAACTCAGTCTTAATCCTGAGTGTGTCATGAACTCCTTCTCATGAGGGATTGTCCTTTGATTAGCATGGGTGAGAGTGGACAATACGCCGACTCAATATGCCTTCCTTTTTGGGGACAAGACCGAGTGGGAGGCTGGGGACATGACAAGACAAGAAGGAATTCACTCCTTCCCACTTCTAGGAGAAGTAGATGAGTGTTCCCTTAAGTGGTAACTTTGGGACTTGAACAAAGGGATCCTGCCCTCTCACTGGCCCGAGAGGGACTTTCTGTTTAATGGTTGGACCATAAACAGGTTGTTCATTAGAGGAGCGCTGGTACTTAAGGAGACAGATGTAACACAGGGGTAAAACGGTAATTTGACCCAACCGTGATTACGAACACTCGTGAATGATTGACTTACCGGTATAGGTCTATATCCGTGGACACAGAAATGTTCTACAGTGAGAAGAGTTCAACTGTGGGTCTTTAGTGGAATGACCCACAGTTAATGAATATTGGTTAACCTGATTAATGAGTTTAATCGGTTAACCTCATATCATTGGAGCTTCTGATCTGTAGGTCCATTAGGTCCCCCTGCTAGCTCGTAAAGAGTAATTAGGAACAATTATATCTTGAGAGAATTTGAATAATTCAAATTCATATTGGGAATTAAGTTAATTGTATGAGATACAAATTAATATAATGTATAATGATACATTAAAATATAAAGTCTAATTTGAAATTAAACTTTATTATTATGAGAGAAATAAATATTTGAAGAAGTTCAAATATCAATATGAATTTGATTCATATTAAATTTATAGGATATAAGAGAATTGGAAGGAGTTCCAATTTTAATATGAATTTGATTCATATTATAGAATTAATTAATTGAAGGCCTGAAATTAAATATATGATATTTAATTGGGTAATTAATTGATTAACTAATAGAAGGTTTGAAATTAAATATATGATATTTAATTGGTGATTAATTAATTTAAAGAATTAATTAATTGGAAATTAATCAATTATGAAAATTATTAATTACTTATGGAAGTAATTAATCATTTATGGGAATGATTTAATCACATATGGAAGTGATCAATCATTTATGGAAAAGATTAATCAATTATGGAATTGATTGGTTATGGAATTGATTAATTATGGAAAAGATTAAATCAATTATGGAAATAATTGATTTTAAATGAATATTTTATTCATGGCCTTTCTCCTATAAATAGAACACTAACCCTAGGGTTTATGTGCGACAACATATGGCCACCATAGCCTCTCATATTCTCTCAACTCAAGAACTCTCGGGAGAATTTTCTCTCTAGAGTTTTTTTTTTTTTTTCCCATTCAAGATTAGGTAGTCCCACAACTATGTTCCTAATCTCAGAGTTATAGCGGGGAAGATCAAATGGTGGTGTTCTTCGTTGGTGTAGAGCAATCAAGAATCATTCTTGAAGTATTCAGAGTCGTCAACGGAGGTATGTTTTTCACCGCTTAACCTTTTGCCAATGCATTGGTATTTTGTAGAACGAAATTAATTTACGAACGGTCCAATTGCTTCCGCTGTAACGGAATTGGGAATTCCAATCCTTCATGTTGATCTTGACTTACCGGCGGCGCAAGGAAGAAGTACGAAGGGAGATTTTTGCTGGAAATCAAAGCCTACACAAAGAAGAAAATACATGAGCATTTGAAGTCAAATGAAAGAAAGAAAAGGGAAATTGAAGAGAAGAGTTTTTTTTTCTCAATACCTAGACTTCTTTGCTTGGTGGCCTTGTGACCTATGCAATCTCTTCTATTTATAAAGAAAGGGATTAGGTTAAACCCATAAGGAAAAGGTATTATGAGATTTGATTTTAAATTGAATTTTATCTCTAATTAGATCCTTATCAAATTAGGAGTGCCAATTCAAATCCTAATCCAAGTGGGAAATTTGATTTAAATCAATTTTGAATAAAAATTCGAATTGGTCCAATTTTAAAGTAAGATAAATTGGATAAATTTCGAATTTGATTCAATTTAAATTAAATTAAAATCGGTATAGCTAAATTTTTGGCTAAATCCAAATCAAAGGGGCATATTTTTAGAATTCTATTCCTCAAACCAAATTTTGGATAGAATTTAACATAACTCCAACTAAAATTTTTCAAGCCTTATTTGAAATTCAAGGTATTTAAGGTTGGGTTTATCTTGAGAAAATTTGGACCTAGCCATAATTCAGCTCCGAGTTAAACTCGAGTCAAATTCAAAATAGAGAGAAATTACTCCGAATTCAAAGTTACATAGTATTTGGACACGACTAAAATTCAATATGGAATTAAAATCTAATTGAGGTTCAAATTGTAATTTGTTGCATCAAGCGGAGTAAAAAAAAATTGATTCCAAATAATTTCTTTTCGAGATTCATCCACACATAATTTGTGCCTAAATCTCGAAAAGGGGGCATTTGTTGAAGGAGAAATTTTGACCAATCACAAATTGCCACGTCATTACACGAAATTAATGACAAAATTATAATTAGTTAAATTTGGGACCAATTATAAATTGACATGTGTCCCAAATTTAATTTGAAGACAAAGTTGGCCAATTAATTTGATCAATTAATTAAAATTAAATTGTTTTGATCAAATTAATTAATTTGACCAATTAATTAAAAAAAATAATTATTAATTGGATCAAATTTGGGTCTTTTAAATATTTGGGTCATAAGGTTTTGGGTCAAATATGAACCAGACCCAAGACTAAATGATTGAGCCGAAGACCAATAAAGCCCAAGCCCAAGTTGTTGGCCCAAAAGTTATCAGGGCCCATCCAGCGAGAACTCTATAAATAGAGGAGTTCTCCACCATTTCAAGGGTTCAGATTTTTGGAGCTCTCAACCAGACTTAGAGAATTCAGAGAAATTCGCCCAAAACGGAAGACTGAAGACTCTCTGAAATCTATAAGTTTCCAAGCACTGAACACTTCTTGAAGACTGAAGACTCTTTCAAACTTAGAGGACTTCAAGCTCCAAGAATCCATCGAAGCTTCAGACTCGAGATCAAGCGTTCCAGCCCTCGAGTGAAACACATTCACACACAAGAGAGAGAATCAGAGGATTATGTACTAGAGATTGTATACTCACACGCATACAACATTAATACAAATCAAAGTTTATTCCACGTGTCTCATTCATTTGAATTTACGTGTGAACACATATATCAAAATAAAATATCAAACAAAACAACAAATCTCATAATTTATGAAAAAAAAATAATGGATATTTCATAAAAATCTCACAATTTACTAAAAAAATTAAAAAATCAATTAATACATATATCAAACAAAAAAAAAATCATAGTTTATGAAAAAAAATTAAAAATTGATATTTCAAATAAATCTCACTATTTAATAAAAAAAATAGAAAAAAAAATCAATTAATACACGATATTTCAAATTAAAATATCATTATTTATTTATTAAAAAGACATGTTTTTTTCTTTTTTTCAATTTTTAGTGATTTTACATTACTCTTTATTAAAATTAAGGGAAAAATACACTTTTGGTCCCTGAGGTTTGGTTTAGGTTTCGTTTTGGTCCCTGAGTTTTCAAATTCAACATTTTAGTCCCTGAGATTTGCATTTAGTAGCATTTTGGTCCCTCCATCCATTTTTCCGTTAAAATTTAACAGATAGCTGACGTGGCACCAATTATTTTTATTAAAAAATTATATATATATTTTTTATTTTTAAAATAAAATAATACTAAATTAATTAAAATATATATTTTTTATTATTATTTCATTTCTCTTCCACTTCTCCTTCTTCTTCCTCACCACCCTTCTCCTTCTTTAACTCCAGCCGCCGCTGCCGTCACTGTTGCCGGCTGCCGTCGCCGGAGCCGAAGTTTTTTTTTCCCTCCACATTTCAGATTTCTCTCCCAGCCACCCCTTTTCTTCTTCGTTTTTTTCTTCCCAACTACCCCATCGTCCGTTCCGTCGAGTCGTCACTGCCGCCGCCTACCTCCTTGCACCATCTTCGTCCGTTCCATCCTCGCGCCACTGCCTCCTTGGACCATCTTTGTCTCTTTCTCTCAGAATCGAAATGGATCCCTTCTATTCGGTCAGATCTGGAATGAAATCCAGATCTGGAACTTCGTTTCAATTCCAGATCTGAAACGAAGAGGTAGCAGCGTTTCGTTTTAGTTCCAGATCTGGGAGAGAAAAATGGAGGCACGGAACGAAGAGGCAGCAGCGGGAAAGAGGCAGACTTCATTCGCAAAAGCTCCCATTCGATTTCGAGAGAAAGATGCGCGGAACGAAGCGGCGGCGACTAGGCGAAATGGGCGGCGAAGGGTCTACGAGGACTTCGAGATCGACGAGGCTCATGGACATTTTTTTTCGAGGAAGTTCGAGGTTGACTTCATTCGTGAAAAGCTCCATTAACGGAGGAAGTTCAAGGAAGTGAGATGAGAGAGTGAAGTGAGATGAGAGAAAGAGGAGAGAGAAAAGGAAGAGAAAAAAAAAGGGAGAAGAAACGAAATTTTTTTGGTTGCCGGCGATGGTCAGCCGGCCACCGGGGAGCGACGGTCATCGGCGACCGAGGGCTACCAGCGGTAGTTTTGGTGGTGGTGTTGGAAGAAGGGGGTGAGGAAGAAGAAGGAGAAGGGGAGAAAAGAAATAATAATAAAAAAATATATTTTTTTAATTAAATTAGTATTATTTTATTTAAAAAAATAAAAAAAAATAATTTTTAAATAAAAATAATTGGTGCCACGTCATTGATCTGTTAAATTTGGACGGAAAAATGGATGGAAGGACCAAAATGCTACTAAATGCAAACCTCAGGGACTAAAATGTTGAGTTTGAAAACTCAGGGACCAAAACGAAACCTAAACCAAACCTCAGGGACCAAAAGTGTATTTTTCCCTACAATTAATCAATACATAATATAATAGATTATGATATATTCTCATTAGGTCATACAATATATAGTTGTCTCTCCCACAATTGAATTATTCCATACAGACTTATTTCAATATTTCCATTAACATCTCTTGAAACCATGGCTTTTGAAGTGATTCTAATTAATCCTCCTCTATTTTGTTAGAGAGAATGACCAATGATAAATTGTAATTAATATTATCTTCCACTACTGAAGTTGTAACACCCGAAGATAGGAGGGGTACATGAATGAACCGAGATCACATCTGAATGAGAGAGATCCTGAAGACATGAAAAAATGGTCAAGATTAGCTTAAAATAATTGATAGATACTACCTATACCAACAAGGTGCACATTTCTTTTTGGTCTCTCAATCATAGGAACTTTGAAGTTAAGCGTGTTTGGCTTGGAGAAGTTCTATGTTGGGTGACCTCCTAGGAATTTTTCTAGGACCCTGTGTTGGTTTGTGGGGAAAGTCTTCACTCTTAGAAGCAATTTCAGACAAGTGTGGTGACGTTGTCAGGCCATAGGGGATGTAGGAGAATGCCGAGGTCGTCAGGTGTCAAATCTGGATTCCGAATCCTGGACCTGGGGCATTACAGAAGTTACTGAAATCGAATAATCAATTTCTATTATGTCAATGATTCTGTGTGAATTTGAAGAAAAGGAAACGTCGGGTAACGTTTCTTACATTTTTTTTTGTATAGATAGATGACATGGAATTAATATTATTTTTCTTATTCTTAATTATTTATTAATATTATTTTTTGTTTTATCATTACCTTTCTTATCCTTAATTATTTGTTAATACTATTTTTTGTTTTATCATATACAGACTTGATTGATATGGTTATTTCAGTAAAATCTACTTTGCAAATCAAACAAATGCAATCAACCAAGTTTTTTCAGATTGAAGATCATTCTAATGGATAATAGGTATGTTTTACATAATTAGTATTTGTGAATAAACAAGTTTTTCCCTATTCTTATATATATATTTATACTATATAAAAATGGTTATATGGAGACACTTTATCTCCCCATTTTGCACTCCAAATTTTAAATATATGCCCATTTTACCTTTTTTTTAAGTATGTATTAGAATCGAAAAAAAAAAAATGTTGGGAAAGAGAACCACTAAGTTGGTTTAAGATAGTGAACCACTAAGTTGCTTTTCAATTTTCAATTTACTGTATGTTATTAATGAATGTACTTCTCTATTTTTATTAAAAAGAAATATATGAGTTCTTCTCATTCCAGGTACTAGTGATGAGGGAATGTCAAAAGACAACTATTTTATTTTTTTATTCTTACTTTTGTAGTTTAAATTAGAATTATAATTTTTTTATGTGCATCGCACGTGTTCTTTACTAGTATATATTTCTATACTGTATATAAAAGGGGCTAAGAGGGACGGAGTTGTCGAGGCTCCTGTTGGTCAAATAAAATTTATAATCCACGACACTACTATTATTTTGTAGAAATAGTGGCCAGGGTCGAACACAGGGAAGGGGACCTAGCAGTTGTAGAATTTCGTGCTTATAAAGATGGGGGGATTTTTGGAATGAAGAACAAGCGAAAGTAAATAAATAATTAAATGCTGAATTTTAAAAGATAGAAAACTAAGCATGCAAAACAGAAATAAGACGGGATCAATAACATAAAAAGGGATCGTTGGATTGGGATTTATTATGTTTGATTCTAATTCGTTGGCTTCCTAGTCTTCTCTAATAATTGTTCTAAGTTGATTTCATTAGTCCGGTCGGCTTCTGGGTTACTCGGAGGACCCCCGTACACTAACATGTGCTAATTAAATTGCTAACCGTGAATTCTGCAATTAACAAGATTAATTAATATAGACTCTATCGCTCGCCACCCCTTATACATAATTTAGCAACCATCCGAGACCTCTGCAACGGTTACTAATTATATCTAACTAGTTCTTAACAAGCAATTTCACAACTACCTATTAAAACTAGCCGCTTTGGGATCTTGGGTCCGAAATCGTAAGAACTAAATTCAAATGCAATTTAAATCTAATTCCTACAACCTTTAACATGCATCATAGGCCTATCAAGGGTCGTCTCGCGTAGAGAGTGGCTTGCCTCAACCTAGTGGCTATCTAAAAATAGCTGATAGAATAAACAAGCGGTAATCGCATAGGGCGTCAATCCTAATAGACTAGCCTCATGTATTGGTTTAAACGGGATAACATACAAAACTTAATAAAAATACAGCAAGAATAGCAAGTAAAACTCAGAAAACTCAGCCAATCTTATTAATAATCAAGCCATAAACCCAATCCAATGATCTAAACGAGATTAGCTATGCATAGATGAAAAAAAATCAACAATAAACATGAAAGAATCCATAAAATATGACCAAGAATGGTCTACAACAGTGTTGAAATGTAAAAGAGGCAGAAGAAATCGTAAAGAGACCAAAATTCAAACCTAACGGCGGACTAAACCGAGGCTACATATATATAGGAAATACGACGACGTCGAGACGCCAAGGGAAGCGTCTCGACGTTGCGAACTTTTCACTCCGGCCAATTTTCGCGCCGTTGTCGAGACGCCAAGGCACAACGTCTCGACGCCAGCCTCAAATCTCGACTTGCTGCTTTAATTCTCGGCTTTGTCTCGCTTCTTCTCGGTACAGAGCTTCAATCTTCGGCTTTGGTGTCATACTTTAGGCTCGCTTCAACGCAATTGGGTCTTTTCACCTCCTCGTCGTCCAAGACACCGAGATGGCTCCAAAACTCCGTAATTGGCCCGAATTAACACCAATTAGCGTGATCAGCTCCCGACATAGCCTAAGCTCAATTAACCTGTAAATAAGACAAGTAAAGCATAAAATGACTCTAACAAGCTTAGATTAGAGGCGATAAAATAGGACTATTTAAGTCCTATCACTTCTATTATTTGCATGCTATTTAATTCATTCCGGCAATTTTCCTTTCTTGTCTTGTATTTTAAATTGTTTCGGTTTGTGACAGACCAAAAACCTCTCTTTTATACCAAAACCCCCCTGTTTAGCAAAATCCCAAAAGTTATTAAAGATCTCCCTTTCCTTGTGGACGACCCGACTACTACCTACTGCAAAGTAGCATAGAGCCAGAGTTATAAAATTTATTTGACAACGAGCCCCGACAGCTCGCTCCCGTCAAATTGGCTTCATTGCTAGGGAAAGGCATTAGTTTTCTATTTGATTTTTGGGTTTTTGCATTTTTTCTCCTCTGCTTTTTCTTTTGTATGATCACTTGTTCCATGTAGAAAGATGCCATCGTTTAGCAGAATTTGAAGATATAGCCATGGGCGAGTGCGTGGTGCAAGATCTAGCAGCTCCTGACCCAAGTCATCTCCCATCTCTCGGAGACTTTGAAGTCACCAGAGAACTCATTTACATCACCCAAGCGTATGAAGAGGATTTTCACAAGTATTGGGATCACTTCAATGGGTTATGTGCGCTTCCTCATCACCCATTTGAAGGGATAAAAGCCCCACGCAGCGGAAGAATTTAACAGGACCTACTCAGAGTCTTAGATTCTAATTAAAATATCAATACAATTTGAAAAATATTACAGCAATAAATCTATATTTAATGGGTTGTATGTAGGCTGTAAACATGCTGAATGATCAACTAGATTAATCCTAGTGATCAAGGATTTCATAGAAAACTTACTTTTGTAGAAAGCCTTGATCAATTCGCCTTTTCTTGCCAATAAGATTGAAAACGCAGCAACCCTCTTGTGCGAACACCAGCAATCGGCTACACCGGTATATCTCTAAGACTTCTTGAAGCAAGAGACTTGTGGGAGTCTTTTGGGAGAGATCTCTGAGAGAAGGAGAGACAATGGGATGTCTTTCACCCCACCCAAGGGGTCCTATATATAGTAAAGGCCAAGACCTTTTTCCTAATAGGAAAAGGTCTCTAATTTTAATAAATAATTAATTAATTCCATAATTAATTAATTACCCAATTAAATATCATATATTTAATCTTAGGGATTTTATTAAAATTAAAATTAATAAGAATCCAATTCATATTAAATTTATTTGAACTCTTTCAAATATTTTCTCTCAAGAATTAATTTTTGAAATTAATTCAAAAAATTTTATTATAAAGTTTCATAAACTTTATATTATAATGCATCAATATACATTATATGATTCCCCAAATAAATTGAACACTTTCAATTTACAATTTATATTTATTTGCTTCAAGTCTCTTTACGAGCTACCAGTGGGACCTAATGGACCTACAGATCAGAAGCTCCAACAATACGAGACTAATCAGCTTAAACTCATTAACCAAGTTAGTCTCCATTCGTTAACTATGTGTCACTCCACTAAAGACCCACAACTGCACTCTTCTCACTGCAAAATATTTCTGTGTCCAGGGATATCGACCAATAACAGCAAGTTAGTCTTTCACGAGTGTTCGTAACTCCAGCTGGGTCAAATTACCGTTTTACCCCTGAGTTACCTCTACCTCCTTAAGTACCAGTGCTCCTCTAATGAACAACCTGTTTGTGGTCCAACCATCAAACAGAAACCCCTCTCGGGCCAGTGAGAGGGTAGGGCCCTTTGTTCAAGACCCGGAGACACCACTTAAGGGAACACTCATCTACTTCCTCAAAAGTCAGGAAGGAGTGAATTCCATCTTGTGTGATTATGTTCCCAGCTCCCCACTCGGTCTTGTCCCCAAAATGGTAGGCTTATTGAGTCGGCGTACTGGCCACTCTCACCCATACAAATCAAAGGACAATCCCTCGTGAACAGGAGTCCATAATCCACTCAGGATTCAGGCTAAGTTGCCTAGGTCATCCTAGTGAAATAGAAACCTAACTAGTTAACGGTGTTATAGCTAGCGGTTACTATTTCGCGGTCCAGTCTTATGCAAACTCATTGCATAGGATACCCCCACTCGCATGTCTACTACATGGATGCTTTGGATCAATACGTCTGTATCAAATACAAAGCGGGTCGTATCACATAGTGTTACCAGGATAAGGTACCCAGCCTTATCCTTGTACTATAGACCTTTTAGGTTGTTACTTGAACATCGATCCCTGTATGTCCCCACATACTAGTTCAAGTTACATACAAACAACCTTGGATCTTAGTTTATTGGATTTGGGTCAAATAGTGCAATATTTAACAATAACTTTATTAAACACAAGTATAAAATTTGTTTACATTCACTATCTACGAGTTTTAGGGCATAAACCCCAACACCATTGTCTGAGGAGTTCTTGTTGTTGCACTTCATTGAAGGATTAGTACCCGACAATAGAAGGATGTTGGATATAGCGAGTGGTGGTGATACGCTAGACAAAACACCCAGTGAGGCTAAAAAGATAATTTCGAGCTTGGCAGCGTATGTTGGACTCATCATATGGCAAGCACGAGAGGTAAATTCTTCCCATTCCTCGAATAGCCAAGATTTTGAGCAACAGCAGGAAGGTAAGCATGACGAGGTTAGTAAGCTTGAACTTGAACCTTCCTTAGATTCTGAATCTGATTCATGTAATTCTTCATGCTTAATAGAAAAATTAGAGAAAGGTGATGAGTTAGCTTCGGTCCATTCTTTACCAATTTGTATTTCCCCTGACCTTATTACTCCTGAATTGCATGAGTTAGATTTTGTAATCCCAATAGCTGACCAGTATGTTGTTAAATATAAAGGTGTTTTGATTAATGTGTTGGGGATGATGATGGATTATCGATTTGAATTCCTTTATGCTTTGCACTCTGTGTGTAAGTTTAATTTGTTTGTGTAGGAGCTGAACAAAAAGAAGAAAAACAAAAACGATGTAATGAAAATCAAAGAGATCGATTTCGGATGAAAAGCGAGGAGAATCTGGTTGAGCAAACTGTTGGGTTTTATGCCCTAAAACTCGTAGATAATAAATGTAACATTTGACCGAATTAATAAAATGATGCATTGTTCATTTATCTTGTTTGTATTGAGTAATCTTGTCCTATTAACCCTAATCCAATACACTAAACATCCTAGGTTGTTAGTATGAGGCTTGAACTAGTATGTAGGGACATAAGGGGATCAATGTTCAAGATATAGCCTAAAGGGTCTATAGTATAGGGAAAAGGTTGGGTACCTTATGCTGGTGACACTATGGATACGACCCACTTTGTATTGTGATACAAACGCAATGATCCAACGCGTTCATGTAGTGGACATGCAAGTGGGGGTATCCTGTGCAATGAGTTTGCATAAGACCGGACTGCGAAATAGTTAACCACTAGCTGTAACACTGTTAGCTAGCTAGGTTGCTATTTCACTAGGATGACCTAGGCAACTTGGTCTCAATCCTGTGTGGGTTATGGACTCCTGTTCACGAGGGATTGTCATTTGATTTGTATGGGTGAAAGTGGCCTGTTCGCCGACTCAATAAGCCTACCATTTTGGGGACAAGACCAAGTGGGGAGCTGGGAACATAATCACACAAGATGGAATTCACTTCTTCCCGACTCTAGGGTAAGTAGAGGTGTGTTCCCTTAAGTGGTGTCTTCGGGTTTTGAACAATGGGCCATGCCCTCTCTATGGCACGAGAGGAATTTTTGTTTGTTGGTTGGACCTCAAACAGGTTGTTCATTAGAGGAGCACTGGGGACTTAAGGACAAAGATGTAAACCAGGGGTAAAACGGTAATTTGACCCAGCTGGGATACGAACACACGTGAAGGACAGCTTGATGCTATTGAGATAACTCTAAAAAATTTTGAACTAGAGAGGTTGTCTTGGCTGTAGCAATGGGGAACGTTAAGTTATTTTTTCCAGAAGGAGCAAATACATATTATTAGATAATGTGTATATAATTCCCAAGATCAGAAGAAATTTGATTTCTGTACCTTATTGGCTGGAAAATGTTACTATTTACCTTTCCCTGCTAACGCATTTCATGTCAAGAAAGGAAGTTAACTTTTGTTCAGCTGAACTAAAAAATAACATAAATGTTTTAAGACTAATCAAGAGTAAAGCAGTCATGAACACTGAGTTGCTTGAGGCTGCTACTACTCAAAGAAATGAAAGGCAAAGGTTTTCTCCTAAAGGAAAATACTCTTCTTTGGCACTTAAGTTTAGGACATGTTTACCTCAATATGATTGGAAGATTGGTCAAGAGTATACTTCTAAGCAAGTTAGAAGATGACTCTCTGCTACCTTATAGGTCATGCCTTAAGGGCAATATGACTAATAGATTCTTTTGCTTGAAAAGAACTATAGAGCCAAAGAGCCCTTGAAGCTTATACATTTGGATCCTTATGGTTCAATATGTTAAAGCAGTAGGAGGACATGAATAATCCATCTATATTATAGATAATTATTCAAGGTATGAGTATCTCAACCTAATGCAACTTAAGTCTAAAGCTCTTGAGAAATTCAAAGTGGTTTGAGACTGAAGTTGAAAACTTGTTAGGTGAGATGATAAAAACACTTCGATCTGATCGAGATGTAGAGTATTGAATCCCAACTCTCAAACCCCTGAATCACCTTAGGAAAACGGTGTATCAGATAGGAGAAATAGAACCCTACTGGATATGGTTCGATTCACTATGAGTTATGCTCATTTGCCTTACTCGTTTTGGGGTCATGCAGTGTTGACTGCAGTACATATTTCAAACAATGTTCCATCAAAAGTGTTTCTGAAACATCTTCTGAATTGTGGATAAGGCGTAAAAGTAGTTTATGTTATTTTTTTTTTTCTGAAACATCTTTTGAATTGTCAGTAAGTATCAATCTAATCAAAGATTTGATCACTGGAAAATCGTTAAGATCTGATAAGCCATGGACATACCTAAGGTTTACGAAGGAGCTATAGTGTGACATAATTACAGTCTTAACCATATAGGCCGAAAATATAGCTGCTTGTGAAACAGCGATAGAGACTGTAAGGCTTAGAAAGTTCTTAACTGATTTGAAATGTGTTCCAAATGTGAACTTGCCCATCACACTTTATAGTGATACAGTGGTGTTGTGGCAAATTCAAAAGAACCTTGCAACCCAAGACAAGCAAGCACATTGAATTAAATGGAATGATGTTGATTTATTCACGAAGGCTCTCTCGGCTAAAGGGTATGAGGGTCATCTAGAAGGTCTAGGTCTACGAGTTATGTACAAAGATGAAATCTAGGGCAAATGGGAGAAATGTAATGGGTATAGTGATACCACTATGTAATGGGTATAGTGATGCCCTAATTTATTGTATTTGTACATTGTATATATTTTATACATGTATTTATACACCCACTGCTGAACAGATCATTGTACATCCCACTAAACTAGAGTTTTAGTTCAAGTGGGAGTTTGTTGAGTTTTATGCCCTAAAACTTGTAGATAGTGAATGTAAACAAATTGTATACTTGTTTTAATAAAGTGTTATTGAGTTTCTGCAATAAAATGTTATTGTTAAATATTGCACAATTTGACCCAAATCAAATAAACTAAGATCCAAGGTTGTTTGTATGTAACTTGAACTAGTATGTGGGGACATACAGGGATCGATGTTCAAGTAACAACCCAAAAGGTCTATAGTACAAGGATAAGACTGGTACCTTATCCTGGTAACACTATGTGATACGGCTTGCTTTGTATTTGATACAGAGGTATTGATCCAAAGCGTCCATGTAGTAGACATGCGAGTGGGGGTATCCTATGCAATGAGTTTGCATAAGATCGGACGAAATAGTAACCGCTAGTTGTAACACCGTTAACTAGTTAGGTTTCTATTTCACTAGGATGACCTAGGCAACTTAGTTTGAATCCTGAGTGGATTATGGACTCCTGTTCACGAGGGATTGTCCTTTGATTTGTATGGGTGAGAGCTGGGAACATAATCACACAAGATGAAATTCACTCCTTCCCGACTTTTGAGGAAGTAGATGAGTGTTCCCTTAAGTGATGTCTCGGTCGGGTCTTGAACAAAAGGCCCTATCCTCTCACTGGCTCGAGAGGGGTTTTCTATTTGATGGTTGGACCACAAACAGGTTGTTCATTAGAGGAGCACTGGTACTTAAGGATGTAGAGGAAACTCAGGGGTAAAACGGTAATTTGACCCAACTGGAGTTACGAACACTCGTGAAGGACTAACTTGCTGTTATTGGTCGGTATCCGTGGACACAGAAATATTCTGCAGTGAGAAGAGTGCAGCTGTGGGTCACTCCCCATAGTTAACAAATGTTGACTAACTTGGTTAATGAGTTTAGCCAATTAGTCTCGTATCGTTGGAGCTTCTGATCTGTAGGTCCATTAGGTCCCACTGGTAGCTCGTAAAGAGACTTGAGGCAATTAAGTATAAATTGTAAATTGAAAGTGTTGAATTTTTTAGGGGAATCATATAATGTATATTAATACATTATAATATAAAGTTTATGAAACTTTATAATATAATTTTGAATTAATTTCAAAATTAATTCTTGAGAGAAAATATTTGAAAGAGTTCAAATAATTAATATGAATTGGATTCATATTAATATAAATAATTTAATAAAATCCCTAAGATTAAATATGTGATATTTAATTGGATAATTAATTAATTATTTATTAAATTAGATATGAATAAGATAATAGATTTGATCTTATTCATGACCTTTTCCTATAATGAAAAGGTCTTGACCTTTACCTATAAATAGGACCCCTGGGGTGGGGAGAAAGACATCCCATTCATTCTACTTCTCTCAGAGATCTCTCCTAAAAGACTCCCACCAGTCTCCTGCCTCCAGTAGTCTCAGAGATATACCGGTGTAACCAAATGGTGGTGTTCTTCGTTGTTGCAAAGCAATCAAGAATCATTCTTGATTTTCAGAGACGTCAATGGAGGTTTGCTTATCTTTTCTTTATTATAGATTTAGATCTAATTTTTGTATGCTAAGTCTTAAGTTTCTATAGAATTTGTTCTATGATTTTTGCCAATGTAATGGTATTTTTGGATAAACAAAATTAACTACGAATCGGTCCCAATTACGCTTCCGCTTTAATAGAATTAGGGAATTCCAAATCCTTCAGAGAATGCCTCGACGTAATGGGAGGGTTGTATTACAACCTGATCGCTACTTGGGTTTAATTGAAACTCAGGTTGTCATACCTAATGATGGCATTGAGGATCCATTTTCCTATCGACAGGCAATGAATGACGAAGATAAGGATGAATGGGTCAAGGCCATGGACTTCGAAATGGAATCAATGTACTCCAATTCTGTATGGGAACTTGTAGATCTACTAGATGGGGTAAAATTCATAGGGTGCAAATTGATCTATAAGAGAAAAAGAGATGTAGCTGGGAAGGTATAGACCTTCAAAGCTAGACTAGTGTCAAAGGGTTATACCCAAATGGAAGGGGTTGACTATGAGGAAACCTTTTCTCCTGTAGTCATGTTAAAGTCCATAAGAATTCTCTTGTCCATAGCCACATATTATGACTATGAAATATGACGAATGGACGTCAAGACTACCTTTCTGAATGGTAATCTTGAAGAGAATATCTTCATGTCTCAACCCGAAGGGTTCGTAGCCCAAGTTCAGGAACAAAAGGTTTGTAAGCTAAATCGATCCATTTATGGATTGAAACAAACGTCCAGATCTTGGAACATTAGATTTGATACTACAATCAAATCTTTTGGTTTTGACCAAAACATTGATGAACCTTGTGTGTACAAGAAAATGAACAAAAAGAAAGTAGCTTTTCTAGTACTTTATGTAGACGATATCCTACTCATTGGGAATGATGTAGGATA
Source organism: Luffa aegyptiaca (assembly GCA_017139565.1). Classification (NCBI taxonomy): domain Eukaryota; kingdom Viridiplantae; phylum Streptophyta; class Magnoliopsida; order Cucurbitales; family Cucurbitaceae; genus Luffa; species Luffa aegyptiaca. Next base: position 29,084,534 of record CM029403.1, read on the forward strand.
CCTCACTGACATTAAGAAATGGCTAGAAACCCAATTCCAAATGAAAGATCTGGGAGAGGCTCAATATGTTCTTGGAGTTCAAATTATTAGGGATCGTAAGAACAAAACGCTAGCACTATCTCAAGCAACGTATATTGACAAAATGTTGTCCCGATATTCAATGCAAAACTCCAAGAAGGGATTGTTACTCTTCAAACATGGGGTACACCTGTCTAAGGAACAGTCTCCTAAGACAGCTCAAGAAATTGAGAACATGAGACACATTCCCTACGCCTCAGCTGTGGGCAGTTTAATGTATGTTATGCTATGCACTGGGCCTGACATATGTTATGCAGTTGGAGTAATCAGTAGGTATCAGTCTAATCCAGGGTTGGACCACTGGGGAGCGGTTAAGAATATCCTCAAGTATCTTCGGAGAACGAGGGACTACATGCTTGTGTATGGAGCTAAGGATTTGATTCTTACTGGATACACTGACTCTGACTTTCAAGCTGATAAGGATTCAAGGAAATCCACATCAAGGTCAGTATTCACCCTCAATGGAGGAGCAGTAGTTTGGAGAAGCATCAAACAAGGATGCATAGCAGACTCAACCATGGAGGCTGAGTATGTAGCAGCTTGCGAAGCAGCTAAGGAAGCTGTCTGGCTTAGAAAGTTCTTGACTGATTTGGAAGTTGTTCCAAATATGAACTTGCCCATAACACTATACTGTGACAATAGTGGGGTTGTAGCCAACTCAAAAGAACCTCGAAGCCACAAACGAGGTAAACACATCGAGAGGAAGTATCACCTGATACGACAGATTGTGCAACGAAAAGATGTGATCATCACTAAGATCGCTTCAGAGCACAACATCGCTGATCCATTTACGAAGGTTCTCACGGCTAAAGTGTTTGAGGGTCATCTAGAGGGTCTAGGTCTATGAGATATGTATGTCGTCTAATCTAGGGCAAGTGGGAGAAATGTATAATGGGTATAAGGATGCCTTTGTTCATTGTATTATTTTAGTATATTTACTTTATGTAATATACAATACACATGACATTTCCAGCTTTAGATTATTGCATTTACATCCCACTAACTAGTGTTTTTAGTTCAAGAGTGAGTTTGTTGGGTTTTATGTTCTAAAACTCGTAGATAGTGAATGTAACCGTTGACCGAATATTAATGAAATAATATTGATGTATTTTTCCATTAAGTGTTATTAGTTATTTTATGTTTTTCTTTGCCTAAAATAACCCTAATCCAATAAACTAGACATCCTAGGTTGTAATATGAGTCTTGAACTACATGTAGCGACATATGAGGATCATTATTCAAGAAACAGCCTAAAGGGTCTATAGTATAGGGATAAGACTGGGTGCCTTATCCTAGTGACACTATGGATACGACCCACTTTGTATTTGATACAAACACTATGATCCAACGTATTCGTGTAGGAGACATGCGAGTGAGGGTATCCTGTGCAATGAGTTTGCATAAGACCGGATCGCGAAATAGTAACCACTAGTTATAACACCGTTAACTAGTTAGGTTTCTATTTCACTAGGACGACCTAGACAACTTAGTCTTAATCCTGAGTTGATTATGGACTCCTGCTCATGAGGGATTGTCTTTTGATTTGCATCGGTGAGAGTGGCCAATACGCCGACTCAATAAGCCTACCATTTTGGGGACAAGACCGAGTGGGGAGCTGGGAACATAATCGTACAAGATGGAATTCACTCCTTCCTGACTTTAGGGAAGCAGATGAGTGTTCCCTTAAGTGGTGACTCCGAGTCTTGAACAAAGGGCCCTACCCTCTCAATGGCACGAGAGGGTTTTCTGTTTGATGGATGGACGACAAACAGGTTGTTCATTAGAGGAGAACCGATACTTAAGGAAATAGAAGTAACCCAGGGGTAAAATGGTAATTTGACCCAGCTGGTGTTACGGACACTCGTGAAGGACTAACTAGTTGTTATTGGTCTATATCCGTGGACACATAAAATATGTCTGCAGTGAGAAGAGTGCAACTCTGAGTCTATAGTGGAATGTACACACAGTTAACGAATATTGATTAATTTAGTTAATGAGTTTGACCTATTAATCTCACATCGTTGGAGCTTCTAATCTGTAGGTCCATTAGGTCCCACTAGTAGCTCATAAAGTAATTTGAGGCAACTAAATAATAAATGTAAATTGAAAGTGTTCAATTTACTAAGGGAAACAATATAATATATATTGATATATTATTATGAGAGAAATAAATATTTGAAGAAATTTCAAATATAAATGTGAATTTGATTCATATTAAATTTATAGGAATTTGAGTTCAAATATGAATTAAGTAACTTAAGGCCTAAAATTAATTTGGGCAATTAATTAATTCAAGGCTGAAAATTAAATATGTGATATTTAATTGGTGACTAATTAATTAAAGAGTTAATTAATTTAAAATTAATCAATTATGAAAATAATTAATCTCTGATGGAAGTGATTAATCATTTATAGAAATGATCTAATCACTTATGAAAGTAATTAGTCATTTGTGGAAAAGATTAATCAATTATGGAATTGATTGATCATGGATTGATTAAATAAGGAATAGATTAAATCATTTATGGAAATAATTGATTTAATGTGAATATTTTATTCATGGCCTTTCTCCTATAAATAGAACACTAGATCTCATGGTTTGGTAGCCCTCTTGCTCTTAGACTCTCAAGACAAGACCCTAGAATTGTCTCTAGTCTCCCTTTTAGAGAAAGACTCCCACAAGTCTTTTGCCTCCTAGACTTAGAGACATACCGGTGTAACCTCTTTGGAGATTGTGTTCTTGAGAAGAAATTTCCAGCGAAGAAATCAAAAGGGGGCTGCTGCGTTTTTGTTCGTTGAAGCGTCGTTGGCGAATCGGTCAAGTCTACAACGAAGGTTTGTAGCGGTTCTTTCCCGTTTCTTTAGAAAAGCATGAAAATAAAATTAGTTTTATTTTCTAGTTGTTTTTAGCATGTTTATAGCATTTTGCAGCGGCTTTAAAACATGTTTAAAGTTTCGTTTTGCCTTTTCGTAACGGTAATTTGATATTAATTAATATACAGCGCAAGGTCCTATCGATGAGCTTCCGCTGCGCCGGGGCTTTCATCCCCTTCAGTGTGAAAGCTGGTGCCCCGCCTTAAAAGAATGCAAAAGTGAGGAGCTCCTAAATTTCAGGCGCCTAAGTAGAAATTAGCAGTCTAATTTGTCCCATTTTTCTCTCTTTAGCGAGTCCTTAGTGCCAGTGTAGGGGGAAGATAGAATGAGAGCTTGATAAACCAATCTCGGGTTAGTAGAATCCGTTCTAGGTGAGTTAGAAGTCTCTGGTGCAAGATGTTCTCTGAAAAATTTTGATTTGTCTCTCAGTTAGGTCTCACGTGCATGTCTCTTGATTGCATTCTTATTGATTTTTTAGCTTTGAGGATTAAGTCATGAAAAATTCATCTGTTTGCATCCATATTCATGTCTTTTTAGCCTTGCTTGAGGACTAGCAAGATTCAAGTTGGGGGTATTTGATAGCACCCAAAATGTGCTATCTTATCACTTCTAATTTGATCTTGTTATTGGGCATTTGATGGTTTAAGTGTCTATTTTACAGGGATTCGAGTACAATAGGGCAAATAGGCTTATATTCCATTTTGGCGCTAACTCGGAGTTTTTACGGTGTTTTCGAGCTATTTTGGAGTCCCTGAGATGACGTGAGGCTACAGGCATCGACCGAAATGCTTGGACATCAATTTCGGAGCCAAAAGAACCAAACAAGAAATTGCTTATTTGGAGCAACCCGAGAACAAGCGTCTCAAAGCCATGACGTCGCCCCGAATCTCAGCCCACTAACGGAAGCCATGACGTCGCCCCGAATCTCAGCCCACTAACGGAAGGGCCGACGTTGAGACACTGACCTTGGCATCTCGACACCGGCGTTATTTATAAATACGATCTCTTCGTCTTTTTTAGTCGCTAGGTCATATTTTCAGCCGTTTTGAACGATTCTTCTTTGTACTTTTTCGTTCTTTTGAGTTCATAACCGTTTTCTATCCAGGTTTTTCATAATTTTGCTATGTTTTATTGTTTCTTCATTGGATTTGCTTGTAGCATGAGGGGCTAAACCCCTTAGGATTGTTGGATTGGTGTAATCTTTAGATGCTTTGATTTCTTTAGTTGAGTTTGCTGAACCTTAACTTTCTGTTTTGTGGATTTGAATGAATTGCATCTTAGTTTCTCGTTTACACCATAACGTTTGTATATCGGTTTGAGTCTTGACGTCCCTTAAGTCGAATATGAGTGTGGTCTATTAGTTATTTTTAGATAGCCACTAGGTTGAGGCGGATCCATCGCTAGTTTGAAGGTAGCATAGCGTAGACTTTCGATAGGCCTAAGAATCTAAGAGAAGTTAGGTTAATTTGATTAGAGAAATCTAAATCCTAATTTAATTAACTAATTTCGGGCCTTGTACGATCATGCAATTAACTGATTAGCAATTTAGAGGATTTATCGGGTTGTTAATTTGGTTAATTAGATTTAGGTTGAGAATTTATCGGTCTAAGTATGAGAGGCGGCGGGCGCAATTCGCAATAATTAATTAATTAAGTTATTTCGTGGGGTTATCTTGTAATTTAATTAATTAAACACAGACTGAGTAGGTGTGGTTTATCCGAAAAGTCAAGAAGCACTCCGGGCAATTTAATTCAATCCATAAATTATTATTAGAGCAAACTATGAAACTAAATTGATCAAAGTGATCTAAAGAGTAACCAATCCGACAGTCCCGTCTTTTATCTGATTTCTGTCAATTTTCGCTTCGCTTTTATTATTTGCATGCTATTTAATTCATTCCGACAATTTTCCTTTCTTGTCTTGTATTTTAAATTATTTCGGTCAGTGACAGACCAAAAACCCCCCTTTTTTACCAAAACCCCGCTGTTTAGCGAAATCCCAAAAGTTATTAAATATCTCCCTTTCTCTGTGGATGACCCGGCCACTACCTACTGCAAAGTAGCATAGAACCGAAGTTATAAATTTTATTTGACAATGAGCCCCAATAGCTCGCTCCCGTCACCTTCACCTTATCCTCAAGGGCGGCAATTTTGGCGTTAGCTTTTTCTCCTTAGCCTCGGCTCCCTGGCCTGTTCGACTCGGTGACCTCTGCGTGTCATCATCTTCTCGTGATTTATGTGGATGACAGTTATTTTTTGACGTTTTTGTGTTTGGATTCTGGTTTCCCTTTTCCATCTTCTTACTCATTAAATGATCGATGCGTAGATTAAACTAGCAAGCTTTCTTCCCCACAGACGGCATCAACTATTGATGCCAAAATCTAGACAGGCATAACTCACCTGACCTTCATGTGCCACCAACAGTGAATTTGTTTGAGAGGGGGGAAGACATGGCCTGTAAGACAGAAAAACTTGCACACTGGTGTGGTGGTTGCCACACCGCCTCCGTTGCTTAAGTCAGCAAGGAGAAAGATAGGATGCAAGAAAGCAAGAGTAAGTGGAGAGTTAGAAAATGAGTTTCGGGGTCTCCTCTTCAATGGCGAAGAAGGGTTTATATACTTGTTCCTGTCTTAGGGTTTTTAGGTATTCGGAGGCGATCCAAGGCTGACTCAAGTCAAACTGGTCTGATCCACGACATCAGAAACCGAGCGAGGGGGGAAAGGACTCGGCCCGCACAAGCGGACCGACCATGGGCCTCAGCCTCGACCTTGGCCCAATCCTTCGGGGTCCATTTCCTGACTGTCTCCTTGGGCTAGTATTGTGTTGTCCTCGTCCACTCCTTGCATATCGGAGTAGTCCAAAATGACCTATAACAATTAGCTTTAATTTCTACCCTAGAAAAATGAATCCCCATTTAAGTTTAAAGATATATGACTTGGATGATCCATCAAATATCAAAATATAGGTCATTTGCAATAGAGATATGATTGATAAATTAAATTTCAAATTCATAGATACATCCTTTCAAAATTTACAGACACAACTTTTCACAAAAATACATCCTTTCAAATTATACAAACACATCTTTTCACAAAATAAATACAACTAATTCTATTTTTAAATGGTTGGTAAATTAAATTTAAAATTCATACAGACACATCCTTTCATAAATTAAATACAAATCATTTTGTTTTTCTTTTGGCCAAAGTTTCCTTTCAAAATGTCAAATGTGAAGAAGATGGTTTCTTTTATAAGAGGGTTTAAAGCCTTTCAAAGAGAATGGAAGTTAAAAATTTTCATTCTTCGTAATGGAAACATTGAATCATGTTAGAATGACACCTTGAGAATACAGAAGTTTATTTTCGTCAATGAAGAGGTGGCATTTTGATCTTCAAATGTTAGTATATTTATCCATTGATTGTTATTCAAATTTAGATATTGAAATTCCTAGCAATACAAATCATGGATGTTGGTATTTTCTTCTTGGTTTTAAATAATGTTCCACTTTACATGTTTCTACAATTCCACTGTTTCCTGGATTATGATGAGTTGATTTTTCCTGATAATCATACGAGTTTAGTGTGAGAGAAAGAGAAAGTGAGGGTTTTTTTTTTTTTTGTTAAATCTTTATGGTCTGGAGATTAATTTGATTAACAATCTTAACTAATATTTTAGGAGTGAAATACAGTGGAAATCAAATTCAAATACTCTAATTTTAAATTTCTACAATTTTTCATGTGTTTACAGGGATAAAAAATTCAAGCAGTTATGTTCAACTATAGAAACCATTGGAAATGATATTCTAAGGAATAATTTTATTTTATTAAAAATGGAAATGTGAAAACTCTGAATTGTAAATATGCATATGTAAATGAAGAAATTGAAATGACTCCGTCTTCATCGAAGATGATCGGAGAAATTGAAGAACCTTTTCCTCTTCATAATTTGAAGTATAATTTCATCCAATTTTCTAAGATGGAATCATTTGTGATGACAAGAAAAATGATACGAAACAATTTTTTTCCAAAAAAAGTTATAGTAAATTTAAATATTGTACAATATATATTTCTTCATGTTAATTCTCTACTTATTTGTGCAGATTTTATTGAAATTGTGTTCTATGTGAGATCCATGGTTGAAATGAAAATTAAAAATTCAAGCAATAAAAAAATAATAAAGAGAGAGATATTTTTGATAGAATAAAGGTTAACAATTGTTTCGATGTATGTTTTCTTTACAAAAGTTAATTATTTAATAGTTGTTTTATGTTAACAAGTTGTAATTTATTTAATGGTTGATTTAATAGTATAATTTTAATCCAAACTTTTTTTTATAAAAAAAAATTGGTGAATATTTAATAGTAAAATGAACATTTAACCACATGCACCGCACATGTGTTTCTACTAACACTATCTAAATGGGGCTTAAGAGGAGAAACTTTTGATTTCCTCTTTTGCCCCTTTTTAATCTTCAAATTCCTCCTTTGTCCTTTTTATTTAATTATTAAATTATTAATTATATTGATTTGAGGTTTCGAGCGTTAAAGATTGAACATTTTGAGGTTTCAAGCATTAAAATTGAACATTTTTTTGGATCAGATTCGCAGGTTGACGATTTGCGGGTGATAGCGCACATAGCGAGCTGTTTTCCCAGTTAATTATAGTTGGTCTTTAAGTATTATTTGGTCAAATTATGCACTTTAATGTTTATTTTGTAGGAAATTGAGTTCTGAAGATAAATTAGAGAAATTGGAGTTGATCGGGTGATCGGTGAAGGATTGGAATTCCGTAATTTCGTAAAGCGGAAGAGTAATTGGGACCGATTCGTAGTTAATTTTGTTTAATCTAAAATACTAATACATTGACAATAAACTTAGAACTATTCTAGATTTATATTAAGGCTAAACATACAAAAATATTAGATCTAAATCTAATAGAGAGAAACATACATATCGTCGTTGTCATCTCTGAAATATCAAGAATGTCTTTCTTGATTTCATAAGAACCAAACGTCAACAATTGGGACACCACCAATTGATCTTCCCTGCTATGACTCTGAGATTAGGAACGTAGTTGTGGGACTACCTAATCTTGCATGGAAAAACTCTTAGAGAGAAAAATTCTCTCTAGAGTTCTTGAGTTGAGAGAATGTGAGAGGGAGGCAAGAATGAGACCTTTGTCCTTATGGTGGCCATTAGTTGCAGTCCCTAAACCCTAGGTTTAGTGTTCTATTTATAGGAGAAAGACCATGAATAAAATATTCATTTAAAATCAATTATTTCCATAACTGATTTAATCTTTACCATAATTAATCAATTTCATAACCAATCAATTCCATAATTGATTAATCTTTTCCATAAATGATTGATCACTTCCATAAGTGATTAAATCATTTCCATAAATGATTAATTACTTCCATAAGTGATTAATCATTTTCATAATTGATTAATTTCCAATTAATTAATTCTTTAAGTAATTAATCACCAATTAAATATCATATATTTAATTTCAGACCTTCTATTAGTTAATTAATTACCCAATTAAATATCATATATTTAATTTCAGGCCTTCTATTAATTAATTCTATAATATGAATCAAATTCATATTAAAATTTGAACTCCTTCAAATTCTCTTATATCTTATAAATTTAATATGAATCAAATTCATATTAATATTTGAACTTCTTCAAATATTTATTTCTCTCATAATAATAAAGTTTAATTTCAAATTAGACTTTATATTTTAATGTATCACTATACATTATATTAATTTGTATCTCATACAATTAACTTAATTCCCAATATAAATTAGAACTATTCAAATTCTCTCACGATATAATTGTTCCTAATTACTCTTTACGAGCTAGTAGGGGGACCTAATGGACTTACAGATCAAAAGCTCCAATGATATGAGGTTAACTGATTAAACTCATTAATCAGGTTAACCAATATTCATTAACTGTGCTTCATTCCACTAAAGACCCACAGCTGAACTCTTCTCACTGTAGAACATTTCTGTGTACAAGGATATAGACCTATACCAGTAAGTCAATCCTTCACGAGTGTCTGTAATCACAGCTGGGTCAAATTACCGCCCATGTGTTACATATGTCTCCTTAAGAACCAGTGCTCCTCTAATGAACAACCTGTTTATGGTCCAACCAAAAAACAGAAAGTCCCTCTCGGGCCAGTGAGAGGGTGGGATCCCTTTGTTCAAGTCCCGGAGTCACCACTTAAGGAAACACTCATCTACTTCTCCTAGAAGTGGGAAGGAGTGAATTTCTTCTTGTGTTGTCATGTCCCCAACCTCCCACTCGGTCTTGTCCCCAAAAAGGAAGGCATATTGAGTCGGCATATTGGCCACTCTCGCCCATGCTAATCAAAGGACAATCCCTCATGAGAAGGAGTTCATGACACACTCAGGATTAAGACTGAGTTACCTAGGTCATCCTATTGAAACAGTAACCAATCTAGCTAACGGTGTTATATCTAGTGGTTTACTATTTCATGGTCTGGTCTTATGCAAACTCATTGCATAGGATACCCCCGCTTGCATGTCTACTACATGGACGCTTTGGATCAATACGTATGTATCAAATTGTAAACCCGAGACTTCGTTTTGATTATTTGCTCTTGTCACATATTGTGGGAAGTTGGATTAAAGTTGTTGTTGTTCATTGTTGAAGAAAAATTGCAAAGCTTTGTGGTTTCATTGTGGTTTCATTGTTGGATTAAAGTTGATGGAATTTACTAATTTAAAAAATAAATAAAACAACAACAACAAAGAAAATGAAAGGGAAGCTGAAGGAAAAAGGAAAAAAAAAAAGAAAATGAAAGGAAATGGAAAGCACTTTCGGTGCATAGTGGTTAAACAAATACTCCACCACCGCCTAAAGTATTTCAGTCCACTTTATCCAACATTTCTCATCAAAATTTCAGGAACTTTCGAGGGAGAGAGTGAAGGAAGAAGCAGAAGGAGCTTGCTAGGGTTTTGAGGTTGAAGAAGAGAGGGGAAAGCTCATGCAAGTGCAACCATGGCAGAATCTGGGTTCAACCTGTCTATCTCTGGTTTTTAATTCGGTTTGAGCTACACAAGAACTAAGAGGTGAGGCCTGACTTTCTTGAAAGTTAATTCATTTTCTAACAAATTTCATGGAGGAAACTTGAGCTAAATCTGATGTTAAGTTAATGGTTTTTGAAGAGGAAAACAGAGCACAAAACTTTCGGGCAAATCAGAAGGATCTTTGGTTTTCTCTGGTTTTTCGAACATTCTGTGGTGTACAGGTTGAATTAGAAGCTCAATTTGGTATGGTTAGAAAGATTATTTAATTTTCTATAACTTTCATGAAGAATTCGTGAGCCTAAAATGACTAGAAGTAGGTTTAATTTCAGGAGAAAAGTAGAGGGTAGCAGAGAAGCACGAATCTGGGTTTTTTGAGTTCGGGGGATTTCTGGGCAAATCCGTTGGGAATGCCGTTTTTCTTCCTTCAGGTAAGTTGTAGAGGGTTTCAAAATGAAGAGTTTGATATAAAGTACATTACTTTTGGTCAAGTATTGAGAAAGTTATGAGTGTTTGAAGTTAGGGTATTGAATCTGGAAAATTCTGGGAAAAACGTGAAATGTGATTTTATTTCTCGAGCTTTGAATTCATGAGCATGGAAAGACAAGACTATTGTAGTTCTAATGCTCGATTGTGGTTGTTTGACAGGCCAAGGGGAAATAGGCCGAGTCTACAGACTAGGGAACTAGCCAAGACTGTGAGTGGCAAAACAAATTTCAAAAATGATTTCTAAACTGTGTTTATGATTAGATGTTTTACATGATTTCTATGAATGATTTCAAGCATAAGTTTTGAGCTTAGATTTTCTAATGAGATTTACATACGAGCACGTGATTATTGACTTTCTGAAAAGTAATTGAAATGATATCATTTTAAGCAAAGTATGTTTTAGCGAGTATTGTTTAAGATTTTCAGTTTTCCACGAGCAAGCTGAGTAAGCTTGAGTTTTACGAAAGATAAAGATAAGCAGACATGTTTTAATGTTTTCATGTGATTTTCTGAGATTTCTATTGACTACATGACTGAGATATTGAGCCCGAGGCTATATGGTACCGTGTGCACACAAACTATATTCCGTTGTTTATGTTGAGTGTACTCCGTGACAACGATACTGTCGTGAGTGCTGGGCGAGCCCCACTACGACAAAGACGATGGGAGTGTTGGGCGGGCCCCACTACATTGTAGAGCTAGTAAACGTTGGTTGTACTGGGCGTGCCCTACACAACGTTGATTTGTCATGTTAGTTAAAATGTTTTATATACTTGATATGCCTTGCTAGATTTATTGACGTACTTGCGGAATATTTGAGAAAGCTTTTATCGTTACACATTTATGTTTAACGCTTTGATTGAACAGATTTATACGTTTAAAGGTTTTTCACGTGTTCTGATTTACGGATTTACAATTTTAAATTTAGTCACTCATTGGGCTTCGTAGCTCACTCTTTCAAAATGTTTTCCCACTTTCCAGGTAGACATCGAGCTCCTGGTGCCTGATAAACTGCCATAGTCTGCTAAAAGCTCCCAAATCGAGTTCCAGTATGTGGGTGGAGTTGTAAATCGAGTCTGTTTATATTGTAAATGCCTTTGTAAGAATTGGATAGTTTTAGGTTGTGTAAGCACTAGATGTCGTGGTTGTGTAAACCCTAGTTGGATATGTTTTTGGTTGTGATGTCTCTATCAGGTTATTTCCCAAACTGAGTTATGCCAGGGCTGCACTTCATGTATGTCTAAAGGTTTTCAAGGATTCCTCTGTGTTGTGTTACATGTAAAGTATTTCATATCTAAGATTAGCATGTTTATCAGGTTCAACGATTCAACATGGTCAACAGGTATCGTTAAAGGAGGATAATGTATGTTGGTTTCACGTCATCTTCCGGACTAGGCTAGTAGGTAGTTCGGGAGGGGGTGTGACACAAATACAAAGTAAACCGTATCACATAGTGTTACCAAGATATGGTACCCAGCCTTATCCCTGTACTATAGACCTTTTAGGTTGTTACTTGAACATCGATCCCTATATGCCCCCACATACTAGTTCAAGTTACATACAAACAACCTTGGATCTAAGTTTATTGGATTTGGGTCATATTGTGTAATACTTAACAATAACACTTTATTGTAGAAACTCAATAACACTTTATTGAATCAAGTATACAATTTGTTTACATTCACTATCTACGAGTTTTAGAGCATAAAACCCAACAAACTCCCACTTGTACTAAAACTCTAGTTTAGTGGGATGTACAATAATCTATACAGCAGTGGGTGTATAAATACATGTATAAAACATATACAATGTACAAATACAATAAACTAGGGCATCATTATACCCATTACATAATGGTATCACTATACCCATTACATTTCTCCCACTTGCCCTAGATTACATCTTTGTACATATCTCGTAGACCTAGACCATCTAGATGACCCTCATTCACTTTAGCCGAGAGAGCCTTCGTGAATGAATCAGCAATATTCCATTCAATTCAATGTGCCTGCTTGTCTTGAGCTGCGAGGTTCTTTTGAATTTTCCACAGCACCACGGTATCACTATAAAGTGTGACGGGCAAGTTCACATTTGGAACACATTCCAAATCAGTCAAGAACTTCCTGACCAAACAGTCTCTATCGCTGCTTCACAAGCAGCTACATTTTCAGCCTTTATGGTCGAGACTGCAGCTATGTCATACTATAGCTCCTCTGTTAAGAGTGTACACAAATACTGATGTAGATTTCCTCAAATCCTTATCACTCTGAAAATCTGTGTGAGTGTATCCTGTAAAGATCAAATCCTTAGCATTATACACGAACCCTCGTTCTCCTAAGATACTTGATGATATACTTAACAGCTTTCCAGTGATCAAATCCTTGACTGGATTGATTCTTACTGATAAGCCCTACTACATAGGGCACTTGTCTTAAGTCCTCAACTTCTAGAGGTGACTAAGGAAACAGTTTCTTAGACTAAAGAATTCCATGTTTGAAAGGTAGTGAACCCTTCTTGGAATTCTGTATCTTATATCTAACTAACATCTTGTAGACATAAGACACTTGAGACAAGGCTAGCTTTTTGTTCTTACGGTTCCTAACAATTTGGATCCCAAGAACAAACTCGGCTTCTCCCAAATCTTCATTTGGAAATGAGCTGCTGGTACCTTTTACTAATCAGTAAGATAACCTACATCACTCCCAATGACTAGGATATCAATCATATACAACACTAAGTAAGCTACTAAACTATTGACGATCTTCTTGTAGACACAAGACTCATCAATGCTTTGATTAAAACCCAAAAGATTTGATCGTAGTATCAAATCTTCTATTCCAAGATCGAAATGCTTCAATCAATCCATGTATGGATCGATTAAGCTCACAAGGCTTTTGCTCTTGATCTTGTTGTATGAATTCTTCTGGTTGAGACATGTAGATACTCTCCTCAAGATTACCATTCATAAAGGGTAGTCTTGACATCCATTCAAAATGGACAAGAGTTCTAATAGACTTCAGCATGGCAACAGAAGAAAAGGTTTCCTTACAGTCCCTTCTCTTTGGGTGTAACCCTTTGCCATGAGCCTAACCATAAGGTTACGTCTCGTTTCTTCTTGTAGATTCATTTGCAATCCATAGGTGTGACCCCATTAGATAGATCTACAAGATCCCAGATGGAATTGAAATCACAGACTTTAATTTCAGGTCCATTACTTTAATCCATTGGTCCTTGTTAACATCATTCATTGTCTTGCTTTAAGACAATGGATCCTTAATTATCTATAATATAGATGAATTATTTATACCCTCCCACTGCTTTAACATATTGGACCACAAGGATCCAAATATACAAGCTCTAAGGGCTCTTTGGCTTTATAGTTCTTTTCAAGCAAAAGAACCAATTAGTCATATTGCCCTTAAGACATGACCTACAAGGTAGTAGAGAGTCATCTTCCAACTCGCTTAGAAGTCCACTTTTGACCAAGCTCCCAATCATATTGAGGTAAATATGGCCTAACCTTAAGCACCAAAGAAAATGTATTTTCCTTTAGGAGAAATCCTTTGCCTCTCATTTCTACGAGTAGTGGCAGCCTCAAACAACTTAGTGTTTATGACTGCTTTACTCTTGATTAGTCTTAAAATATTTATGTTATTTTTAAGTTTAGCTGAACAAAAGTTAACTCCCTTTCTTGAAATGAACTGCATTAGCAGGGAAAGGTACAGAGTAACATTGTTCCAGCCAATAAGATTTAGAAATCACATTTCTTTTGATCTTAGGAATTACATACACATTATCTAATAATATGTATTTGCTCCCACTGGGAAAATTAACTTAATGTTCCTCATTGCTACAGCCAAGAAAACCTCTCTAGTTCCAACTTTGAGAGTTGTTTCAATAGCATCAAGTTGTTGCTAGGAATTCATTCATTTTAATAAGAAGAATAAACGTGATTTGTGACCATGAATCAAGTATTTAGGTAGAATCACCATTTGATAGACAACTTGTCGAGGGTCGTATCAAATAAATTTATAATTATGCGGCACTACAACTATTTTTTTAGAAATAGTGGTCAGGGTCGGATGCAGGGAGCAATCGAATTAATTATCTTGACTTAAGATTTTTCAATTAGTAACTAGAGGGGGGGTTTGGCATGGAAGAATTTGAAGATGAAACAAATAAAAATGCTAGAAAATAAATTACAAAATTTTAAATAACTAGAAAGTAGAAGAATGGACTCACTAATCTTACCTCGGGATTGTGCAGTTGGTTGTCCGAATTCAGTTTGACAATTTCAAATCATAGACTCTCTTATTTATCAAATTATTGGTTAATTGTCTAACTACCCACTGGAAAAGCCATCGGGAATAATGATCCCAATTATTTCTAACCCGACCAATGCATCGAGGCCAGAACCTAATTTAAAAATCTAACCAATGACGTCTCACTAATTAGAATTTAATCGCATTAAGAATGATGGAACGTTAGATAGAATGCATAAACTAGGAAAAGCCTAAATTCATACGATTCTAAGCCTTAACTCCTACTATCATGCAATTTTGACCAATTTGGATAAAACGCCCATTAATCAAGATTAGCAATAGATTTACTCGCTACCAATTCTAGAAAAGCAATTGATTCAAACACAATAGGTTGTCAATCCAAAGATTCAAATCAATTGTAATATAAATTGGAATTAAGAACACAACTAAACAATAATACACTGAAATCTTAGATACAAGATCTCAAAGGAATGCCAAACTTACATTCGGAGTCCCCAACTACGATGATCTACACTTAGCCGGACATTGCAACGCTCCAACTAAGCGTCAGGGGTTGATTAGTCATTCCTATATCTAAAAACTAATGTAGTCTAATGAAAATACACTGAAAATTGGAAAATACAGAGAGAGACGAGGTACTGTGGCGAGAATCGGAGGAAAAACGGACATGAGTGACCTAAAATGCGAAAAGGTTCCTTTTATAAAACGTGACAGCGTCGAGACGCCGTGGCTAGCGTCGAGACGCTGACACTATTTGGGCGCGCCTCTAGTTCCGTAGCGTTGAAACGCTATATTTGCCGCGTCTCGACGCTAGCTCTCGGGAAAAATGGATGAATTTGTGTTCATGTTGACCTTTTGGTTGACTTTTAATTACCAAAATGCCCTTCTTGATCCCAAGAACACCAAATTGACCTATACATCAATAAGACTCAAAATTAGTCAATTTTCACAAATAATAGCATTAGGATAAGCAAAATTTACGGAAATAATTAGCACCAATAGAAGGGCATTTTGGTAAGCGAAAGTCAACCAAAAGGTCAACATGAACACAAATTCATCCATTTTTCCCGAGAGCTAGCGTCGAGACGCTGCAAATATAGCGACTCGACTCTACGGAACTAGAGGCGTGCCCCAATAGCGTCAGCGTCTCGACGCTGGCCACGGAGTCTCAACGTTGTCACGTTTTATAAAAGGAACCAAAAAGTCAACAAGGAGAAAAAAATTCACGCCATATTCCAGAGAGGTAGCGTCGAGACGCTTCTCGTCGAGACGCTACCTCACGGCGTCTCGACGCCATGGATTCGATGTGCGGGCCAAAACAGCGTCAACGTCGAGACGTTGGCCACGGTGTCTCGACGCCGCCACGGGTTATAAATAAGACCTTTTCGATTTTAGGTCATCCATCTTTCATTCTTTAGCCGTTTTCCCCTCTTTCCCTCTGATTCTCTCTGTATTTTTCATATTGCTTAGGTTTTAGAATAGTTTTTCTTAGTTTTCATGGTGGATCAAGCCTGAGAGCGAGGTTCGACATTCCAAATGACGGGCTAAGCTCATCATTCATGTAATTGGGAACTCGGTTGTAAGTCTGGTTTAGAATTCTTATGAGATTTTGAGCTTTTCATTTGTGAGTTTACTGTTTTATGTGTGATTGAATTCTATTCCATAAGAATTAGTTTTGATTGGTGGGATTGACAACCTCAATTGTCGTCTTTCTAATTTTATTAGCTATTGGTAGCAATAAGTTAAGCATGCGGCTCTATTTAGGCTCGTTATACCTGAATTTGTAGCGATTTGCATGTTAGCCTAGGTTTTGACACTTAGTTAATTTATAATTTAGGCTTTTCCTAGTTATAAAATTAGCCACCTAACTATCCTAATCGTAATGCAATTGTAGCTAGTTAATTTAGTCGGGTTAATTAGTAATCAATTAGATTAACTTCGATGCATTGGTCGGGTTAATCAAATAGAGATGTTGACGGTCAAATTTCGCTCAGGAATTTACCCCTCGCTTCACGTGACAGTCAACAGTGAATTTGTAGATGAGCGGGAAAAACGTGACCTGCAAGACGAGCAAACGCTGCACACCGGTGTGGTGTAGACCACACACACTCCGTTGCTTAAGTTAGCCTTGGCCGGAAAACACGTAGAATGTATTTAGGGTGTAGTTTTTGGCATACCTAAATGCGTGTGCGGTCTCCCTTTTTATAGATTTCCCCTTAGGGTTTTCGTCGATGCCGGACTTCAAATGATCTCCGGGCCTTTGGCCCTGGTCAGCCTCGGAAAGGGGTCGAGGCCGACCTCATCCTCCTAGGTTTTTAAGAATCCGGAGGTGTTTCGGGACGAACCAGACGAAACCGGGGCGGTCATAAACATCAGGGACTGAAGGGAGGTGGCCAAGCCCGGCCCATGCCAGCGGGCCGAATGGTCGGCCTCGGTTATATGCCGAGGCCGACCATATGGGTCGGGCCAAATTGGCCCGACCCTTTGGTCTGGTCTTCCTCTGGGTCGGCCTTTTGGTCCCACCTCTGCCCAACGGTCCTCGTCAGCTCCTTGTACGTTAGTGTGGTCCAAAATTACCTATAACATTAAGCCCCCACTCTTGAATTGGGATTCAGGTGCGACTTAATGTTATAGGCTGAGCTCCTTAAGCTCGGTTTAAAAGTACGATTCTTGTCTCGTGCTGACCCATGTGCGACTTCCTTGTTATCAAAAGTGGCTGGAGGGCCTCTCTGGTCGGCCTCGGAGTGCTTCATTCCAGATCCAGAGCTTATCCATAATTAAAAATAGGGAAAACAGAAGACTTCACAATCCTGCATTGAAAAAGTTAATTTCTACAAAAGAAAAATGAGGGAGGAGGCTAGGATCGGGCTTGGCCTCAAGCCCCTGTTAGCTCAACACTTAGCCCCCTGCATTCATATGTTAGTCCTTACTGAAAAATAATGGGAGAGTTGCATGATGATTACAACAAAGGAATGGAATGGTCTTAACCTATCCTTATTCCCAGCCCCCACTCAACATGTGCATTTATTACTTCAAAAGTTGCATTTTTCGAGTAAGAAGGACTGATTTCATACCTGGCCTTTTGAAGGTCGACGGTCGGCCTCGACCTTGGCATGAGGCTGACCGGCTCTTCAGTGCTGTTTGCTTGCTCGCTCCACCTTAATTATCTCCCTGCGGCTTTGGGCGCTTCGGCTATGCTAAAAAGTGAAGTGACTGAGAACTCGAACCAGTCACGTTGCTCTGAATGCGTGCCTGAGGGTTGGCTTCGGAGCTGGGATGCTCGGCCTCGGCCTTGGCACGAGACCGAGCATTTCTTCTGCTTTGCTTTCTAATTTGCTCTGTTGTATCCATCCCGATGGTGCGTACACTCAGTCGGGGGAAACTTGGGGAGGCTAAGGAAATTCTTGAGCCTCTCTTTCCTGACCTTGATCATTCTATCACACGGGGCGAGATTTGATCCACGGTTGCTGACCCCAGCTCTTATCCAGCTTCAGAGAGCTCCTCGAGTGGTCGTGAGGACATGGACTTCTCGGGGGACGACCGCAATTAAACAACCCAGATGCTTTATTGCTTTTGCTGACTTTATGCTTTCTCAATTCTGCTTTCATAAATTACGTTTTCTACCATGTATCCTGTACTTTTCCCTTTCATGAATGAAGAAGTATGCATTTTATGCCCCAATTGCCTCTTTATCACATTTCATGCAATTTTAATGGCATATAAAGTTATGGCGTGATTACAAGGAAAAATCAGAAACTCGAAGTTTGAAAATGACCCCTTCTAACTCAAGCAAGCAAAGAAGACAAGTCACAAGCGTCACCCTTTACTTCAATAATCAATGCTACTTCCAGCCCCACTCAAAAACATGTATTCAATAATTTTGACATGCGTTTTTTTGAGTAAGGATAAATTAAATTTGTACCTGGGCTTTGGTGGGTGGATTTTTGAACTTAGCCTCCAGGTAGTTCACCTTGGCCTTGGCATGAGGCGGACCATCTGTCTTCGTTACCTGCTTGCTTGCTCCGTCGTTGGGTTTATGTGCAGACTTACTCCCTACTTGAGCACTTCCTCACCGCTTTGACCGTTTGAGCTACGCTGAAAGAGTGAATTGATTAACAGACTTCGAACCGATCGAGCTTTGCTAAATGATCAGCCTCGACCTTGGCATGAGGCCGAGCATTTCGCTTGCATTGCCTGCCGATCCGTCTTGCCGTGCTCTCGTCAGGGGTGCATACACTCTTCTGGGGCAAGCTTGGGGAGGCTGAGGAAATTCCCAGGCCTCTCTTCAATCGTCTTGGAGTCATCCCAGGGGTGCGTACACTCTTCTGGGGAAGCTTGGGGAGGCTGAGGAAATTCTCAGGCCTCTCTTCAAGCGTCTTAGAGTCATCCCAGGGGTGCGTACACTCTTCTGGGGAAAGCTTGGGGAGGCTGAGGAAATTCCCAGGCCTCTCTTCAAGCGTCTTGGAATCATCCCAGGGGTGCGTACACTCTTCTGGGGCAAGCTTGGGGAGGCCGAGGAAATTCCCAAGCCTCTCTTCAAGCGTCTTGGAGTCATCCCAGGGGTGCGTACACTCTTCTGGGGAAAGCTTGGGGAGGCTGAGAAAATTCCCAAGCCTCTCTTCAAGCGTCTTGGAGTCATCCCAGGGGTGCGTACACTCTTCTGGGGAAAGCTTGGGGAGGCTGAGGAAATTCCCAGGCCTCTCTTCAAGCGTCTTGGAATCATCCCAGGGGTGCGTACACTCTTCTGGGGCAAGCTTGGGGAGGCCGAGGAAATTCCCAAGCCTCTCTTCAAGCGTCTTGGAGTCATCCCAGGGGTGCGTACACTCTTCTGGGGAAAGCTTGGGGAGGCTGAGAAAATTCCCAAGCCTCTCTTCAAGCGTCTTGGAGTCATCCCAGGGGTGCGTACACTCTTCTAGGGAAAGCTTGGGGAGGCTGAGGAAATTCCCAGGCCTCTCTTCAAGCGTCTTGGAATCATCCCAAGGGTGCGTACACTCTTCTAGGGCAAGCTTGGGGAGGCTGAGGAAATTCCCAGGCCTCTCTTCAAGCGTCTTGGAATCATCCCAGGGGTGCGTACACGCTTCTAGGGCAAGCTTAGTGAGGCTGAAGAAATTCCCAGGCCTCTCTTCAAGCGTCTTGGAATCATCCCAGGGGTGCGTACACTCTTCTAGGGCAAGCTTGGGGAGGCTGAGGAAATTCCTAAGCCTCTCTTCAAGTGTGAACTGCTTTAAATGAAATCCAAGTCATTTTATTGCGAATAAGTCTGATTACATTTCGCTAACTTGCTGTTAAAAATAAAAGAAACTTAAACAAAGCTTTAACAAATTCCTGACAGGATGCATCGCGGGGGGGGGGGGGGGGGGGAAGTCAGTGCTCCATTGGGTGATCCAACCCCTCAAAAGTTCGGCCTCGGCCATTTCCCGAGGTGGGCGCTGCCTTGGCCTTTTTGTCTATATTCTTGAGCGCCATGAAATAACACTCTCTTGATGTCCTCTGCTCCCCTCGTACCTCTCCTACGCCTTCTTCGGTTGGGAACTTCAGGACTTGATGGTAGGTTGAGGCTACTGCTTTGAGCCCATGTAGGGTTGGCCGCCCCAGGATTGCGTTGTATGCTGGGACACAGTCCACTACTAGGAAGCTTATCATTCTAGTAACTGTCTGCGGCCCTTCACCAAATGTCACCAGCAGCTCGATGCTTCCCCTTGGGCTTACTCTTTCTCCGCCAAAGCCTACCAGCGGTGTGAGGCTCGGCCTTAGGTTGTCGCTTCCCAGCTTCATGGCATTGGACGCGGTGGCTGAGAGAACATCAGCTGAACTCCCCCCATCAATTAATATTCGATGTACCTTGACGTTAGCCACTGTTAGGGTCACCACCAGTGCACCATTGTGTGGGTGATGTATGTCTGCTGCCTCTTTCTCTGAAAACTCCAGGTTTGGTGAGTTTCTACCAAGTAAGAGCGAGTACATACCTTGCTCTCTAGGCTCCATATGTGCTTCTCGAATCGCGGCTTTTCGCTTCCTGCTCGATTCTCCCCCGGTGGGTCCCCCAAGAATGGTTCGTATCTCCAACGATGGGTTGTTGCCCCCCTTGCCTGGCTCTGTCTGCGTTGGCCTCTTCCCCCATCATGTCCCACGAACTCCTTGAGGTAACCCTCTCGAATTAGGGTTTCTATTTCATCCCTTAGTTGTATGCACTCCCGAGTTGTGTGACCGTGGTCTCCATGGAACATGCAATACTTGTTCTGGTTTCTCCTGTATGGGTCCGACCTCAGCCTTTCTGGACGTTTTAACAGGTTCGTATCCTGTATCGCAGCCAAAACCTGTTCAAGTGAAGCCGTTAGTGGGGTATACCTGTCGAACTTGGCTTTCGGCTCTGCACGGCCCCGCAGATCCTTGGCTTCTGCTCGGCCTCGGCCATTGACCGAGGACTGCTCATGTTGACCTCGGCTTCTATCATCGGCCTGGCGCCCCTTTGCCCGATCTTCTCGATGCCAGTTGGATAAAGAAACTCCTCGACTCTCTCTTTCTTCCTGCTTGGACTTGAGCAACTCCTCGACACTGATGTACCTTTGTGCTCGGGTCGTGAACTCCACATACGTTCGTCGTTGGCTTTCGCCAATCGAGTTGAGAAACCTCTCATCCTGCAAACCCGAGATCACTGCAGTCAAGGCGACTCCGTCGTCATAACCTATTACCTGCAAAACCTCGTTGCTGAATCGGTTAATGTAATCCTTCAAACTTTCCCGCAACCCCTGTTTTACTGTCAGTAGGTTGATCTGGGGCTTCTGCCTGCTCCAGGCGCCTAAAAATTGCGTAACGAACGCTCGTGCCAATTCTTTGAACGAGCCGATTGATTTCCGCGGTATTTTGCTGAACCATTGTCTTGCCAAATCAGTAAGCGTTAGTGCGAACGCTCGACATCTTGTTGCTTCATTCGCCCCATGGAAGTCCATCCACGTTAAATATGCGTCTAGATGCTGCTTTGGGTCCTTCTTTCCATCATATTGTGGGAAGTTTGGCACCTTAAATTTATGTGGCACCTCCTCTCCCATTATCTCGTCAGTGAAGGGCGGCTCCATCTACCAGATCAACCCTTCTATGTCTTCGTTCTCTGTTCTTCTTTGGGAGTCCCGATGGCTGTCCTCCTCTTTCAGCCACCTGGACAGCTCCCGCTCTCGCCCCCTCTGGTCCTGCTCTGCCCTGGGACCTGTCCGAGCCTCCGACTTTCTTCTGTCATTGTATTCCACATGCTTACCTGACCCTGGTTTCTATGGAGAACTCCTGGGAATCCTTTTGCAACTGGGTCCAGCCTCTTTTCGGGTTTCACCATCCTCTGGACGGTGTACTCAGCTAGTTACACTTTCTGAGTCCCCTACTTCTTCGTCCGCTATCCCTTTACCCTTCTTGGGGTCTCTTCGCACGTGCTCTTCCTCGCGCCTTACCGACTCGGGCCTCCTTAATAGACTAAGGATCTCCGTCAAGTTCTGCTCCATCTCGTTCATCCTTCCCTTGATCGCGGCAATCTCGGTTTCTTGGGCTTGGAGCCGAACTGAGGGGCTCGCTTCGTCGGTCGCTGGCTGGTCTTGATGCTCCATTGCACACAACGTTTGCTAGTCAGCGTCTTCCCCACAGACGGCACAAACGCTTGACGGTCAAATTTCGCTCAGGAATTTACCCCTCGCTTCACGTGACAGTCAACAGTGAATTTGTAGATGAGCGGGAAAAATGTGACCTGCAAGACGAGCAAACGCTGCACACCGGTGTGGTGTAGACCACACACACTCCGTTGCTTAAGTTAGCCTTGGCCGGAAAACACGTAGAATGTATTTAGGGTGTAGTTTTTGGCATACCTAAATGCGTGTGCAGTCTCCCTTTTTATAGATTTCCCCTTAGGGTTTTCATCGATGCCGGACTTCAAATGATCTCGGGGCCTTTGGCCCTGGTCAGCTGTTGGGTTCCTAGAGTGAGTAAAAATACGGTATAAAAATGCTCTAGAACTCTGTGCAAGTATACACAGTCCGCATCAAGTAATAAGTATTATCAATCCAAGGCCTGAACTAGCTTCCACTTTATCTATTTTGTATAACTTTTTAATGGTTTCAAATATGGTAAAAATGATTTGTTTTTATAAGAATAATGCTGAAGCAAAATAAATGACATAACAAAAAATAAACAAATAGGCAGACAGATTAGGAACAGGCGCTGGTCAGGCTTCAGTAATTGTTTTAAAAGATGCTCTAGCAATATTATTGATCATGCAAACTCTCGCAGTATTATTAGCGGATTCCTCCCAGAACTCCGGATCTTTTGGAATGTGTTTCAACCCCAATGAAGTACGACCGATCAAGCACTAGGCAACTGGCTATCCCTAGCTCAGTCACTGGCGTTCACCAATACACAATGATCGTAGTGTGATTAATCGCCACACACTCTCTAAATCATCCCTGAAACTAGAGAGAGGTATTCATACCGGCTGGCCAAGCGGGCATAAAATAGAAATGAACACAACAATTAATCAAGATGCAATAATCAATATTTATTACTAGAATTAAGTACGACAATCACATTGTGTCATAACCAACGCCTAAGCTACTTAGTTCATAATATGCATGGAAACACGCGTTACAATCTGAGTAGGCACGTCCATAATTACAAGATAATAAAAGGAAATACTATTATCCTTGATCAGCTTGCAATGATGGTCTTCTAGATGGTCTCCAATCTCTCTTCTCTATTCGGCTCCCAAAGGTGGAAGGAACTTCCCAAGAATGGAATGTTTTCTCCCAAAAGTGGAATGATCTTGACTTGGGCGGCTACTTCCTTTTATAGAAGGATAGGAGGCTTGAATTAGGTCAACATGGACACGTGTAAGGCTCTCCTTGCTCCTTTATCCCGAAAATAATTCAACAGAAGTCGGTTCATGAAGTTGGCTAACGAGCTATGACGTGGCAGTTCTGCTCCCAGTTTTGCTGCAGCACAGAATTTGCTCCCTTAAGTCGTCCAGCAACAGATTCTGCACAAAATGATTTCCAAAGCTTCCATTCTTCCAAATGGGTTAAAACATATAATATATATCTAAAATCAACCCCATTAAGCACAAAAGACACACAAATCAATATAGAAATGAGGCCTAAATAACTACCTTTTGGGCAGTTATCACACCCCCAAACTTGAACTATTGCGCATCCCGAGCAATACTAACCAACCTCCCCTTAAGAATTCAAAACATTAGACAAAGAATAGCTTAATCAAACCAGACAATCCAACACTACCTTCAACCTTTACCTGAGCACTCTGCAAAACCAAGCTCTGCTGCAGCAAATTAATTCCTCTGGCATGGACAAATAATCACCACTTTTAACTTAATTCTAAGAACTTACCACAGCTTAGCTCTATTATCAGACATATCAAAACATATTTTCAAGGGGTTTATATTTTTGTTTTTCAGACTTAAAGCAGCCCTACAGTCATAAGCTCTTAAGCATGGGATGACCCACTTTATGGTGCAGTATACCCATGCCTCAAATTCATCACCAATTAGGCTAAATACTCTTTATAAAGCTCAAAAATCCTTAGTTATTCCATCTCTTGCCCCTCAGAATGGCAACATTTTATGATGAACCTCACCTAAGTTCTGGGAGACAGAAAAATAGCTGGACTATCATTCATCCTTCAAAACTTTTGCTCCATGAATTTTCTTAGCAAAATTTTCAACAACCACTTTTTTCAGCAAATAATTTTTCATCATTTTTCTAGGTTACCTTTTGACGCGAAGACAAACTGTGGGTATCAAAAATGTCCCCGGTTACTCAATAACCTAACAAATTATTTAATGAAGGAGAGGAATGCTCGAGCAAAACAATTGGAGTAGCAAAAAGTCCCCCAAACTTGAATTATTCATTGTCCCCAATGAATCATTAAAATTTTAAATGACACCCCCAAACTTAAATTTTTCTATCTGAATTTCAAAACTAAGCGCGGGATTAGACCTAAGCTTAAAGTGGATCATATAAGTCAACACTACCTCCAGAATTTTCTTTGCCGCAGCAACAACCAGGCCAGAGAAAATGCTCAAGCAAAAGGTTTCTGGAGATCAGAATACCTTGATCTAATTAAGCTTAGTCAGTCCAAGCTTCAAAAATTCAGAAGAAAATTAGTTAAGTCAGAGTTACTCAGTGCTCATAGAACAGAAACATCTAGGAAATTTCATTAAAAACATGAAAAGAAATTACATAAGCAGAGATATATTTTTCCTTCTTTTTTTTTCAAAACAAAAAGAAACAAGCAAACAGAACAGTAAACAGGGTCAAACATGCGCGAGCAAACAAAAAGATAGGAACAAAAGAAATGCTCGCTGAAGATCATCTCATCCATCAATCTTCCTGACCCTGCTCTTCATCATCTTCCTCTCTCTCAACAGGTGGGGGCGGGATCCAGGGGTTCAGTAGGTCGTCAGGGAATACGGGTAAAGCCGGATATGGCTTGGAAAAATTCGACTGCAAGGCTACCCTCAACGCAGCATCCCTCCTTTTCACATAGCTCCAGAAAGTTTGCAATTGCCTTTCAACAAATTTCATCCTACTGGAATGCAGCTGCAATTGCTCCTGCATTTGGTGGATGCCGCACACCAGACCTCCTTGGCGTGCTTCCTGCGTCCTCTGAAGCCTAGCCAGATTTGGTGTGTCAATTATCCCCTTGTCTATTAATGGCACATCATCCTCATCCTCTGGCACCCCTGCCCTTCGGCATAGCATTGTGATAGTGTTGGGGAAAAACAGCTTCCCCACCTTTTTCCGCCAGCAATCAAGAATCTCAGAAGAAATTATCTTACGCACATCAATACTCATGGAACGAAGAATAGCAAATGCAAGCAAAACCCAGTCTCGAGACACCGTTGAGTCGTGAGTTGTCGGCAGTAAGCGCAGCTTGATGAAACCCATCCATGTATTGGCCTCGCTCTTCAAATAAGCAGCCTGAAATGTGCGCTTTTCCGTCTTCGACAGTCTCCACTGGGCCCCCTCAATGCCAACCTCTCGGACAGCCGCATTTAGTTGGTCGTTAGATGGTGCGACCACCATCTCATTAAAGCCTGCGTGTGGAAAGTCCTGGAGGTTGAACAAAGCATTGATGGCTCCTGGGCTCCAGTCAACGGGCACTCCTCGAACGATAACCTGAAATTCCTCCTGATCATCAATATTTGCGTAAAATTCCCGAACAATGTTGGAATTAAAAGGTTCCGGCTTCGCACAAAATTGACTCCAGCCGAGGTTCACTATTCCAGTCCTCAAGAACCGTGGCAGATCATCGCCAAATCCTCGTTCAAACAGGAAGTCCCTTCTCAGCATCTCAACATACTTTGCCCAACCAAGGTTATTGATGAAGCGATTGTACGGAAATCTCGATTCCTCAATCTCGTCAGGTTCTTCCAATGCTTCAGCCACACTTTTGCCCTTTTCCGCCCTTCGCTTGAGCAAAATCTCCTCTTCCGCTTTCTTTGCTTCTTCTTCTCTTGCCTTGTCCTCAGCTTCCTTCTTTTCCCGTTCCTCTCTTCTTGCATTTTCTCTTTCAGAATCAGTGGTCGGAGGCGAAGGAGTATCAGTTTGGATAGCCCTAGCGCGGCCTGCTTTCCTCTTAACGCGGCGACGTTTTGGTACCTCTGGCATGATCACCTCCACTTGAGCCTCCTGCACTGGCTCATTATCCGTTACCTGAACATCTTCTGCCTGTTGCATTTGTACATCCTCGGCCTGCTTTTCTTGAACTTCCTCTGTAATTTCTTCTCGAACTTCCTCGGTTCGCTCCTCTTGAACTTCTTCTGTTCGATCCTCTTCTTCTGTATCCGCGACCCTCTGCTCGGTATTTTCCTCTGGTTGTTTCAGGCTTTCTTCTTCTACTGTGGCAATAACAGTCGCAACCTTTGTTGCCTTTTCTTGTTCCTCAGCCCTCTGTTGTCGTCTTCGTCTTTTGGCTTCTTTCTCCTCCGGGGTCCTTTTCTTCTTCGCCTTAACTTTCTGCACTTCAGGGGTAACAGGTACCTCTTCCTCCTCATTCTCCCTTTCTTTTCTCGCTCTCGTTTTCGCCATGGAAGACTCAAGGGGTTTACAGAGAATGAAAACTAAAAAGAAAGCAAAAGATCGAAGCAAGAAGATGAAGTAAGAAAAACGTACCGAGGGTTGCCAATAAATAAGGCTTCAGCTCAAGAAAATCCTAACAGAAAGATTTTGCTCCATTAATTAACATTACCGTTTGAAATCGCATGCAGCTAAGCGGAATTAAAACCATCAAACGGTAAAATCAGAATTCCAATCAGCCCATGGTAAATAATTATATGTTGTCTAATGATTAAGCCCTTGGATTGCCCCTGCGTGGCACGTGGCAGCATCATAATTCCTCATTCAATTTCCTGCACACGGAAATTTAAAATTCAAACGGTAAAAAGAAATTAATCTTCAACAAAAACCCTTCCTATTCGGACGAAAGATTTGCTTTAGCCCTAACTTTGCCGCAACAATCTTCTGAACACAAGATTATTTTCCAGAAAAATCTCAGATACAAAATCAAATCAGGAAATTCAAATTTAACCGCTCAAATCAAATCTTATCTTTTTTATTTGAAGCCGAATAAATCAAGAAAATCTTTATTAAATCTAAACCTAAACAGAAATTCAAATAACTGAAAATAAATACAGAATTCAAAATTTAATCTAATCAGAAAAATAAAACTAAACCAACTCGAATCTAAACTAATCAAATCAAATAAAATATCTAGCGAAAATAAAATAAAATCTACGGAATTAAAAATAACTACAAACTTAAAATAAATATCATGCAAAATTTAAACAACCTAAATCTACAATAATTCAAATTAAAATTAAACCAAATCAGCGAGAAATAAAAACAAACGCTGGGAGCTCAAAATATTGCTCTGCGAAATGCTCCCGCAAAAATCTTGCTCTTTCAATCATCAACTAACTTCAGGGAAGGATATTTTGTCTGGAAATCCTCTCCCCAATAATGTTTGACACGCTGTCCATTAACTTTGAACATCCTCCCATCCTTTTTGTCTTGCAAAGTAACTGTTCCATGGGGGAAAACCTCAATCACCTCAAACGGACCTGACCATTTGGATTTTAGTTTCCCAGGAAACAATTTTAATCTAGAATTATAAAGCAAAACTTTTTGACCTTTGACAAACTCTTTAGGCTTAATTTTCTTGTCATGCCACAACTTAGTCTTTTCTTTATATATTTTCGCATTCTCATAAGAAAATTGGCGAAATTCTTCCAATTCGTTAAGTTGTAGCATTCTCATTGCTCCTGCACGACTCAGATCAAAATTTAATTTTTTCAAAGCCCAAAACGTTTTATGCTCTAGCTCTAATGGTAAATGACAAGTTTTCCCATATACTAACCGATAGGGAGACATACCTAGAGGAGTCTTATAGGTTGTCCTATAAGCCCAAAGAGCCTCATCCAACCTAAAAGACCAATCCTTTCTAGATGGATGGACTACTTTTTCTAGAATTGATTTAATTTCCCTATTACTTATCTCAGCTTGACCATTAGCCTGTGGGTGATAGGGGGTAGCTATCCTATGCTTGATTCCATACTTAGCTAAAAGCTTAGTTAAGATATTATTAACAAAATGTGTACCCTCATCACTTATTAGAGCTCTAGGTGTCCCGAACCGCGCAAAGATGTGCGATTGGAGAAACCTTGAAACCGTCTTATCATCACTCTGATGGCATGCAATGGCCTCCACCCACTTGGACATGTAATCTACTGCCAATAAGATAAAAACATTGCCATTAGAAGGGGGAAATGACCCCATAAAATCAATACCCCATACATCGAATAATTCAACTTCTAAAATGTAAGTAAGAGGCATTTCATCTCTAGGCCCCAAGTTTCCTCTCCTTTGGCAAGCATCACATTGCTTGTAGAACCAATGGGCATCCTTAAACAAGGTAGGCCAGAAGAATCCACAATGCAAAATCCTCATAGCTGTCCTCTGACCGCTGAAATGGCCTCCATACGGCGAAGAGTGACATTGCTCCAGGATTTCCTTTGCTTCATCACCTGAAACACACCTACGAATAATACCATCAGAGCATTGCTTATACATAAATGGCTCATCCCAATAAAAAAAATTTGCATCATGCTTAAACTTTTTCTTCTGCCTCCAATCCATGTCAATAGGAGTGACTCCCTTCACCAAAAAGTTAGCAATATCAGCATACCAAGGGACTTCCCTGACTACCTTTACCTGAACAGCGAAAAGCTGTTCATCTGGAAAAGAATCAGAAATGGCAGATTGCTCCAGCAAAGATGATGATGGATCAAGACGAGACAAATGATCTGCAATGACATTCTCTGATCCCTTCTTATCCTTTATCTCCAAGTCGAACTCCTGCAATAATAAAACCCAACGAATTAGTCTAGGCTTTGCATCTTTCTTAGCCCTTAGATACCTTATTGCTGCATGATCCGTGAACACGGTGACTTTGGATCCAACCAAATATGGCCGGAATTTCTCAAAGGCAAACACCACAGCTAACAACTCCTTTTCAGTAGTTGTGTAGTTGACTTGTGCCTCATTTAAAATCCTGCTTGCATAATATATAGGATGGATAAATTTGCCCTGCTTTTGCCCCAGCATAGCACCTACTGCAGCATCACTCGCATCGCACATTACCTCAAATGGTAAATTCCAATTAGGTGCACAAAGAATGGGTGCTGAGATTACAGCAGCCTTCAATGTCTCAAAAGCCTTCCTACAATCTGTGTTAAAGTCAAAAACATGATCAGTGCACAATAAGTTACAAAGAGGTTTACTGATTTTGGAAAAATCCTTTATGAACCTTCTATAAAATCCCGCATGACCTAAAAAACTCTAAATCCCCTTCACTGAATTCGGTGGTTCTAATCTTTCAATAACCTCAACTTTCGCTCTATCAACTTCTAGACCATTCTTAGAAATCCTATGACCTAACACTATGCCCTCCTTCACCATGAAGTGACATTTCTCCCAATTAAGAACTAGATGGGTATCCTCACATCTTTTTAACATCTGACCTAAATTATCTAAACAACTCTGAAAAGACCCTCAGAAAACTGAAAAATCGTCCATAAATACCTCAACAGTGGACTCAATCATATCAGAAAAAATTGCCAACATACACCGCTGAAATGTTGCTGGAGCATTGCAAAGGCCAAAAGGCATTCGCCTGAAAGCAAACGTCCCATACGGGCAGGTGAAAGTGGTCTTTTCCTGATCCTCAGAAGCAATAGTAATCTGGTTATACCCAGAATAACCATCCAAGAAACAGTAGTAGACCTGACCAGCCAATCTATCCAACATCTGGTCAATAAATGGCAGAGGGAAGTGGTCCTTACGGGTGGCTTTATTAAGCCTCCTGTAATCCATGCAAACCCTCCAACCAGTTACTGTCCTAGTTGGGATCAATTCATTGTCTTTATTGCTCACCACAGTGACACCTCCTTTCTTAGGAACACATTGGACAGGGCTTACCCAATTGCTGTCTTCAATTGGATAAATTATGCCAGCATCCAACCATTTAATCACCTCCTTTTTAACCACTTCTTTCATAGCAGGGTTAAGCCTTCTTTGTTGCTCAATACTCCTAAAGGATCCCTCCTCTAGAGTGATTTTGTGCATACAAAAAGATGGGCTAATCCCCTGAATGTCAGCCAATGTCCAACCAATAGCCTTGCGATATTGCTGCAGCAATTTTATTAAGGCCCCTTCATGCTCCGGCATTAAATCTGATGCAACAATAATAGGCAACGTCTCACCCTCCCCAAGATACACATACTTTAGATGATCCGGCAAGGGCTTCAAATCTAAAGTAGGTGCCTCAATCAGGGATGGCTTAATCGGGGGAGCCTTTCTTTGATCTAAATCTAAAGGCTCAAAAACATCCTCACACCTAAACAATTCTTTTTCATTTTTTCTTTCTAAAGGACAAACCTCTAAATCTTCTACACTAACCTCTCCATGATCTTCCAAATGCTTATTTGCCGAATCCTATATTGCTCTCTCAACAATTGTGCTCTCCAGAATCCTAATGAAAGAGCAATCTTCCATCTCGTCTGGATACTTCATGGCTTTAAACACATTGAATTTTACTTCCTCATTACAGACTCTCATTGTTAATTCCCCTTTTTGAACATCTATTAACCCCTACCAGTAGCCAAAAATGGACATCCTAGAATAATTGGGACATCTTTGTCAGCCTCATAGTCTAAAATAATGAAATCAACAGGAAATATGAATTTATCCACTTTCACTAAGACATCCTCAATTTTACCCTCTGGATATGTGATAGACCTATCAGCTAATTGAAGCGTGACTGTGGTAGGTCTAGCTTCACCAATACCTAGCTTCCGATAGACCGAAAGAGGCATAAGGTTAATGCTTGCACCTAAATCACAGAGTGCTCTACCTAACTCTTTTCCACCTATAGACACAGGTATAGTAAATGATCCTGGATCCTTAGCCTTGGTTGGTAGCCCATTCTTAAGAATAGCACTACATTCCTCAGTAAGAGATACAGTTTCAAACTCACCTAACCTCTTCTTTTTAGTTAAAATATCCTTAAGAAATTTAGCATAATTAGGCATTTGCTCTATAGCTTCTACTAAAGGGATATTTATATGCAATTGCTTAAGAATCTCTAAAAACTTTTTAAATTGACCATCCTGATTCTTAGGCTTTTGCCTTTGTGGAAAAGGTAGAGGTGGTACATAAGGTGGGGGTGGCACATAAGGTGGTTCCACATTTGGAACAGAACCAGATGCTCCAGCATCTTTATTGCTGCCTCCAGCACCCTGACCAGACTCCAACTCTTTCTCAACAACATTTCTATCACAATTATTATCTGTATCCTGGGTTTTACTAGGCTCTTTTCTTTCTTCTAGGGGTTTACCACTCCTAAGAGTCACTGCCTTTACCTGCTCCTTACCTTCCCTTCTAGGGTGTTCAGTATCTGATGGAAGTTTCCCTTGAGGCCTTGCCTTCAGCTCATTGGCTAGCTGACCCACCTGCAATTCCAGGGCTCTCATTGAAGCTTGATTACTTTGAATTGCGGTGTCTGTACGAGCCATAAATTCTTTCATCATTGCCTCGAGAGAATTCCCCGAATTTTGCTGGGGCAATACCTGCGCTTTAGCAAATCCCGGCTGGTTCACCTTTTGCTGTGTTTGCACATTACTCCCTTGTCCTCCCCACGCGAAGTTGGGGTGGTTGCGCCAACCTGGATTATAAAAGTTAGAATAAGGGTTATTCCTCTGATTACCTACAAAAAACACAGAAGCTGGATTGCTGGGGCAAAACTCGTAGTTGTGATTTTCACCACAATAGACATAAGCTTCCTCTGCAACTTGGTTCACCACTGCAGCAGGCTCCACAGCCGGCGGCTGCTGATGACTAATCACTGTCACATTCTTAAGAGCGTTAGCAATCATTGCAAGATCAGCCCTAATGGTGGACACACCATCAACCTCTAATACACTCTTAACCTTTTTATTTGTGCCTCTAACATCCGAACACTGACAACTATTAGTAGATATTCTTTCTAAAATTTCATAGGCTTCGTTAAAAGTTTTTGCCAAAAGGGCCCCTCTAGTCGAAGCATCAACCATACCTTGAGTTACCGCGTTCAATCCATTGTAAAATGTTTCCATTTGGATACAATGTGGTAGGCCATGGTGGGGACACTTTCGCAAAAGCTCCTTAAACCTCTCCCAAGCCTCACTAAAAGTCTCATCTTCAAGTTACCTAAACCCTACTATTTCACTCCTTAATTTAGCATTTCTATTAGGTGGGAAATATTTACTCAAAAAATTTTCAGCTAACTCATCCTATGTCCTAATTGATCCTGGAGCAAAAGAATTTAACCACGCCTTCGCTCCATCCCTAAGAGAATACGGGAACAAAGTTAATCTAAGAGCATCTCTAGGCACTCCTTGAATTACAAAAGAATCACTAACTCCTAGAAAAGACTTAAGATGTAAATGAGGGTCTTCAGAGGACAAACCATGGAATTGACCTACGGTTTGCAACATCTGAAACATTACCGGTTTCATTTCAAAATTTGCCGCTTGAATTTGAGGACGTGCAATCCCTGGATTCAACTCATCAAACATTGGAAAAGCATATGCTCGAATGGCTCTGGACCTATCGTTCGCTACCAAGATAGGATTCTCAGCCTGATTATTTTGCTGCTCATTTTGCTCCAGCGGCGGGTTTTGCTGCAGCACACGATTCTGCTGGGGGTTCGCTGGATCTTCAGGACCCTGCGGTAGATGCGACACGTCAGCCATTTGATTTTGCTGTCTACGCTGCTCTCTCCTTCTTATCCTGAATGTCCTCTCGATTTCTGAATCAAGCTCGAACCTCACCCCAAGCGGATCGCTCATGCACCAAACTCACGCCTGCAAAAACAAAAGAAACAATCAAAAAGTTCTAGCACCAAACCACTAAAACACAAAACAGATCAGATAGAAACTTATTCAGTCCCCGGCAACGGCGCCAAAAACTTGTTGGGTTCCTAGAATGAGTAAAAATATGGTATAAAAATGCTCTAGAACTCTGTGCAAGTATACACAGTCTGCAGCAAGTAATAAGTATTATCAATCCAAGGCCTGAACTAGCTTCCACTTTATCTATTTTGTATAACTTTTTAATGGTTTCAAAGATGGTAAAAATGATTGGTTTTTATAAGAATAATGCTGAAGCAAAATAAATGACATAACAAAGAATAAACAAATAGGCAGACAGATTAGGAACAGGCGTTGGTCAGGCTTCAGAAATTGTTTTAAAAGATGCTCTAGCAATATTATTGATCATGCAAACTCTCGCAGTATTATTAGCGGATTCCTCCCGGAACTCCGGATCTTTTGGAATGTGTTTCAACCCCAATGAAGTACGACCGATCAAGCACTAGGCAACTGGCTATCCCTAGCTCAGTCACTGGCGTTCACCAATACACAATGATCGTAGTGTGATTAATCGCCACACACTCTCTAAATCATCCCTGAAACTAGAGAGAGGTATTCATACCGGCTAGCCAAGCAGGCATAAAATAGAAATGAACACAACAATTAATCAAGATGCAATAATCAATATTTATTACTAGAATTAAGTACGGCAATCACATTGTGTCCTAACCAACGCCTAAGCTACTTAGTTCATAATATGCATGGAAACACGCGTTACAATCTGAGTAGGCACGTCCATAATTACAAGATAATAAAAGGAAATACTAATATCCTTGATCAGCTTGCAATGATGGTCTTCTAGATGGTCTCCAATCTCTCTTCTCTATTCGGCTCCCAAAGGTGGAAGGAACTTCCCAAGAATGGAATGTTTTCTCCCAAAAGTGGAATGATCTTGACTTGGGCGACTACTTCCTTTTATAGAAGGATAGGAGGCTTGAATTAGGTCAACATGGACACGTGTAAGGCTCTCCTTGCTCCTTTATCCCGAAAATAATTCAACAGAAGTCGGTTCATGAAGTTGGCTAACGAGCTATGACGTGGCAGTTCTGCTCCCAGTTTTGTTGCAGCACAGAATTTGCTCCCTCAAGTTGCCCAGCAACAGATTCTGCACAAAATGATTTCCAAAGCTTCCATTCTTCCAAATGGGTTAAAACATATAATATATATCTAAAACCAACCTCATTAAGCACAAAAGACACACAAATCAATATAGAAATGAGGCCTAAATAAATACCTTTTGGGCAGTTATCATCAGCCTCGGCCGGAAAGGGGCCGAGGCCGACCTCATCCTCCTAGGGTTTTTAAGAATCTAGAGGTGTTTCGAGACGAACCAGGCGAAACCGGGGCGGCCATAGACATCAGGGACCAAAGGGAGGTGGCCAAGCCCGGCCCGTGCCAGCGGGCCGAATGGTCGGCCTCGGCTATATGCTGAGGCCGACCATATGGGTCAGGCCAATTTGGCCCGACCCTTTGGTCCGGTCTTCCTCTGGGTCGGCCTTTTGGTCCCACCTCTGCCCAACGGACCTCGTCAGCTCCTTGTACGTTAGTGTGGTCCAAAATTACCTATAACAAGAGATATTATGGCTCTCTGGCTTTTCCAGGAGCACGTTAGGCTTAAAACGTAAATTTCATCATTAGACAATCTATGATTAAGATCCATCCAAACGAACACCGAATGTACCGATTACATGAATCTGAGGTTCGATCAACCACTCCCTTTTTACTTTTTCATTATTTAATTTCTGCAATTTATTTTCTGTCACTTAAATTCTCGGTATTTAATATCTCCTCGCATTTGGATCTCTCGCATTTCAAACCCCCTTCAGTTCGGTCATCACAATAAATCTAAGTTAAGCAAATTATAAACGCGCTCCCTGTGTTCGACCCCGACCACTACTGCTGCAAAGTAGTTTAGTGTACGGTGATTATAAATTTACTTGGCACGGACGTTGGAGAATTCGACACCCTCCGAAATCGTCTCGTCAGCCACTGAAGGGTGGTCAGCTCTTCCTCCTCTAAATTGAGACAATCTCAACCAAACCCTAACACCAAAATAACTCATATTTCGTTAGTGTTTAGTTATTGTTGTTTGGTCAAGGATTCGTTAACACATTTAACTCATCCCCGTAAGTGTAACCCTCCCACTTTCAGATCTCAGAGGCACGCACCAACAGGCTATCAAAGGGTAAGACAACTATTGGTAATTAACCTAAGAGTCCCTATCCATTTCTGGAGTTCGCGGTGTTCTGAAACCTATGATCGGCCATCTGAAGGGATGGTCGCTCCAGGACAACACACATACAGATCATAAGAATCTCACGGTGCAACCTTAGGGTTGGAGATCTTAGGATACGTTGAAACACGTCCTGCTCCCACTTACTATAGACATTTTCCCCATTCATCTTGGTATTGACCCATGCAAACACTTTCCGAAGGGAGACCGTGCCAAAGGCAACACGAAGCCGAGCATGGACCTCACTGTGTGAACTCGAGGGAACGTGAGAGTAAAATTCGATCTTGTTATTTATATTTATCCTCTCACTTTCAGAATTCAAAGGCACGCACCAATAGGCTACCGAAGGGAAAGGCAACTGTTGGTGATTAACCTAAGAGTCTTTATCCTTTTTCAGTGGTTCACGGTGTTCCGAATCCTATGGTCGGTCCCTCCGAAGGGATGGTTGCTCCAGGGCAACACGTAGGCGGACCATAGGACTCTCACGGAGTGAACTAAGGGCGGAGATCGAGGGATACACGAATCTCACTCCCACTTAAATGTCCTACCATATTTTAGGGTTATTTAACTTAGATAAATTCGACTAAGTCAATCTATCTAAGTCTAATCCTATTATAACTCTTATGATGAGGATTTTACTGCAATGTTCCAGGTGAATTAAACTCTTTTAATAAATCTAGCAACATTGCATGCTAACATGACTATGGTTAATTCAACTCAAGTTTCCGGTTAGTTCCCAGGTAAGAGGTGTTTCGTAAACTGTCATCTTAAATACGTCCAGCCTTAGACAGAACTTCACCGAGAGAGTTCCCTTATTACCATAGTAATGTAAAGTCTTTACTCTAAAGATCTACGTGTATTAAACTCTTTTAACAAACCTAGTGACATTGAATGCTAACATTTAACTATGATTAATTCAACTCCGGTATTCCGGGTCAGTTTCCAGGTAGGAGGTGTTTCGTAAACCGTCATCTTAAGTACACCCCCAGCCTTAGACAGAACTTAACCAGTGGAGTTCCCTTATAATCATAGTAATGTTTTTCCTACTTAGTCAACTAAAACTATTTTTAAATTCTAATCCTATTAGAAAATGATCTAGGTCTAATCAATTTTAAACAGTTTAAAATTAATTCATTTACCCTACGATCCTATGTTTGCATGCAATTCTTTGTTATAGGTTAATGGTTTCTATTCATTAATTTTATAACACTTATAAATTTTAATGAATTAACCCTATAACATGCTACTATGGTGGCATAAATTAATAATCGAATTCTAATTAATTTATAAACCATACACTAGCATACATGACATACAATAATATAACAATTATATTAATCTAAGGTAATGTCATGCTCAATGCATTTTAATTTTCATTTAATTAATCTAACTCTTATTAATTATACAATAAAATTAAAACATGCATTCCCATTTTCATACATTAATATAACTCTTTATATTAATTGCTAATGAAAATTAATTAAGCATATAAATTAATTTCATCAATATGTAACTCTTATATTTTTTAACAAAAGTAATTACATGCTCAATGCATTTTAATTTTCATTTAATTAATCTAACCCTTAAATTAATTACCCAAGAAAATTTAAAAAAAAATATGCATTATATTGCACATTTTCATACATTAACATAACACTTATATTAATTGCTCATGAAAATAAATAAGCACATGAATTACGTTCATAAATATATAACTCGTATATTTTTAAGTAAAGTAATTACATGCTCAATGCTTCTCAATTTTCATCCATTTAATATAACACTTTATATTAAACATCCATGAAAATAAAATTCATACACAATTTAAACATTATAACAATTATAATAATAAATATGCATGAATATGCTTAACCTATGGTGGGATTTTAAGCTATATGACATCCATAAAGCAAAATAAATAGCTAAGTAGACGGGTTTTGGCATCCTAGGATAAAATACAATAGAAAAATTACACTAATTAATCTAAATATGCCCTATCTTAAACATCTACTAGCAAACCTTTCAAACATACATTATGCAAAAAAAAAATCTCACCATTCAACCAATGCATATTTTAGAGAAACAAAATTAGATCTACGATTGGCTCTGATACCAATTGAGGGATTGGAATTCCGTAATTCCGTAAAGTGGAAGCGTAATTGGGACTGATTCGTAGTTAATTTTGTTTAATCTAAAATACCAAAACATTGGCAATAAACTTAAAACTATTCTAGATTTATAGTAAGGCTAAGCATACAAAAATATTAGATCTAAATCTAATACGGGGAAACATACATACGGTCGTTGTCGTCTCTGAAATATTAAGAACGCTATTGTTGGGTTTTATGCCCTAAAACTCGTAGATAGTGAATGTAAACAAATTGTATACTTGTTTTAATAAAGTGTTATTAAGTTTCTGCAATAAAATGTTATTGTTGAATATTGCACAATTTGACCCAAATCCAATAAACTAAGATCCAAGGTTGTTTGTATGTAACTTGAACTAGTATGTGGGGACATATGGGGATCGATGTTCAAATAACAACCTAAAAGGTCTATAGTACAAGGATAAGACTGGGTACCTTATCCTGGTAACACTATGTGATACGGCCCGATTTGTATTTGATACAGACGTATTGATCCAAAGCGTCCATGTAGTAGACATGCGAGTGGGGGTATCCTATGCAATGAGTTTGCATAAGACCGACCGTGAAATAGTAACCGCTAACGGTAACACCGTTAACTAGACTAGTTAGGTTTCTATTTCACTAGGATGACCTAGGCAACTTAGTCTGAAACCTGAGTGAATTATGGACTCCTGTTCACGAGGGATTGTCCTTTGATTTGTATGGGTGAGAGTGGCCAGTACGCCGACTCAATAAGCCTACCATTTTGGGGACAAAACCGAGTGGGGAGCTGGGAACATAATCACACAAGATGGAATTCACTCCTTCCCGACTTTTGAGGAAGTAGATGAGTGTTCCCTTAAGTGGTGTCTCCGGGTCTTGAACAAAGGGCCCTACCCTCTCACTGGCCCAAGAGGGATTTTTGTTTGATGGTTGGACCACAAACAGGTTGTTCAATAGAGGAGCACTGGTACTTAAGGAACTAGAGGTAACTCAGGGGTAAAACGGTAATTTGACCCAGCTGGAGTTACGAACACTCGTGAAGGACTAACTTGCCGTTATTGGTCGATATCCGTGGACACAGAAATATTCTGCAGTGAGAAGAGTGCAGTTGTGGGTCTTTAGTGGAGTGACCCACAATTAACGAATGTTGACTAACTTGGTTAATGAGTTTAGCCAATTAGTCTCGTATCGTTGGAGCTTCTGATCTGTAGGTCCATTAGGTCCCACTGGTAGCTCGTAAAGAGACTTGAGGCAATGAAGTATAAATTGAAAGTGTTCAATTTATTTAGGGGAAGCATATAATGTATATCGATACATTATAATATAAAGTTTATGAAACTTTATAATATAATTTTTGAATTAAATTCAAAATTAATTCTTAAGAGAAAATATTTGAAAGAGTTCAAATAATTAATATGAATTGGATTCATATTAATATAAATAATTTAATAAAATCCCTAAGATTAAATATATGATATTTAATTGGGTAATTAATTAATTATTTATTAAATTAAATATGAATAAGATAATAGATTTGATCTTATTCATGACCTTTTCCTATTAGAAAAAGGTCTTGGCCTTTACCTATAAATAGGCCCCTAGGGTGGGGTGAAAGGCATCTCATTCATTCTACTTCTCTTAGAGATCTCTCCTAAAAGACTCCCACCAGTCTCCTGCCTCCAGTAGTCTCAGAGATATACCGGTGTAACCAAATGGTGGTGTTCTTCATTGTTGCAAAGCAATCAAGAATCATTCTTGATTTTCAGAGACATCAACGAAGGTTTGCTTCTCTTTTCTTTATTATAGATTTAGATCTAATCTTTGTATGTTTAGCCTTAAGTTTCTATAGAATTTGTTCAATGATTTTTGCCAATGTAATGGTATTTTTTTATAAACAAAATTAACTATGAATCGGTCCCAATTACGCTTCCACTTTAACGGAATTAGGGAATTCCAAATCCTTTAATTGGTATCAGAGCCAACTCAGTTGTTCTTGATTTTAAATTGAAATTTGCAATTTGTTCATGGTGGGATTTATGCATTATGAATGTTATGATTTGCATATAAATGGTTTCGATTAATTTGGCCATAGATTTACGTTTTCTTGAATGGTTCAATGTAAGGGCCCCTACGTTTTTGGGCATATTTTGTAAATCTATTATCCTCTGTAAGTCCGGGTCTAGAATAGGGTGTTAGATGATGAAGATAGTTGAAAATCACGTCCAAAATCGAGGCCAAACGCGAAAAACAGCCGCTGGAATGCCCAAATTCTGCCTCCAGACGCAGAAGCGTCGCGACCCTGTTCATCGGGCGTCGCGACGCTATTGCGATTTTGCGAAGCGGAGATCTGCGATTGCATAAGCGTCGCGACGCTAACGTGATTTCATGCAGCGTGCGACTAGGGTTTCATGAGGCCGCTGAAGGTAGTTTAGCGGTCCGGTTCGATTGTTCGGGCTGGTCTGGGGTCGATTTGGCCCGGTCCAGCCCAATTCAAGCTTGGTTTGGCATTTTGGAGTCCGGTTTGAAGTGGTTCGGGTCGGTTCGTACGGTCTAGCCTGGTTCTGAAACTGCAGAAGGATATTTTTAGGATAAAATAGCTTAAATTATTGTTCTGTGCTTTATTTTATCCTAGGGGCCAATTAATCGGTTTATACGCTATTTAAATGCTTTATGGATGTCATTTAGATTTAAAATCCCACCTTAGGCTATAAAGCATGCTCATGCATTTTATATTTATTATAATTAGTTATAATGTATGGATTGAAATGCATGGTTTATTTTCATGAATTGTTCAATATATAGTTGAGCTATATTAAAATCATGAAAAATGGAATAGTATGATGCATGAAATTACTTAATTAAATATAAAGAGTTATATTTGATAGGTTGTTTGCAGCTTGCTACTTTGATTTACCTTCATTGGCAATATTATAATTGTTATAATTATTTAATAAGGAAATCATAGTTGCATTGAGCATGAAACATCCATAGCTTAATATAATTGTTATATTAAATTCATGCAATGCAATCCAGTATATATACAGTTTTATTATATTAACTTGAATATGATTGTTAATCATTTTAAAACTATAATATGCATGATTATAGGGCTAATCATTAAAATTTATAAGAGTTATAATAGTAATGATTAGAAACCGTCAACCTATAATAAAGATTGCATGCAAACATAGGATCATAGGTAAATGAATTAATTTTAAAATGTTTAAAATTAATTAGACCTAAGACCGCGTTAATTCTAATGGATTAGAATTAAGTCTTGCTTAGTTTTAAAATTGTTTTAATATGACTAAGTAGGACAAACATAACTATCAGTTATAAGGGAACTCTACCGGTGAAGTTTTGTCTAAGGCTGGAGGTACTTAAGATGACGGTTTACGGAACACCTCCTACCTGGGAACTGACCCAGAACTTGAGTTGAATTAACCACAGTTATGTAAGCATTCAATGTCGCTAGGTTAATTAAAAGAGTTTAATACACCTAGATCTTTAGAGTAAAGACTTTACATTACTATGGTTAAAAGGGAACTCTCTCGGTTAAGTTCTGTCTAAGGCTAGAGGTATTTAAGCTGACGGTTTACGGAACACCTGCTACATGGGAACAGACCCGGAACCTGAGTTGAAATAACCATAGTCATGTTAGCATACGATGTTGCTAGGTTTGTTAAAAGAGTTTAATTCACCTAGAACATTTCAGTAAAATTCTCATTATAATAGTTATAATAGGATTAGACTTAGATAAATTGTATTAGCCGGATTTATCTAAGTTAATAAACCCTAAAATATATGGTAGGTCACTTTAGTGGGAGGTAAAATCAAAACTTGATTTGAATCGAGTTTTACTCCTACGTACCTATATTCAGAACGTGAGATCCATGCTCGACTTTGTGTCGTTTTTGTGCGGCCTCCCTTCAGAAAGTGTTTGCATGGGTCAATAACAAGGTGAATGGGGAAAGTGCCCATAGTAAGTGGGAGCGGGACACGTGTCAACGTATCCCTCGGTCTCCACCCATAGGTCACACCGTGAGAGCCTTATGATCCGCCTGCGTGTTGTCTTGGAGCAACCATCCCTTCAAAGGGCCTGATCATAGGATTCGTAACACCGTGAACTCCTGAAAAGGATAGAGTCACTTAGGCTAATTACCAACAGTTGTCTTTCCCTTCGGTAGCCTGTGGGGGTGTGCCTCTGAGATCTGAAAGTGGGAGGGTTACACTTACGAGGATGAGTTAAAGTGTGTTAACAAATCCTTGACCGAATAATGGTGGCTAATGTCTATAGGAATGTGAGTTATTCCGGAATTAGAATTAGCTGAGAAGTGTCTCATTTCAAAGGAGGAGTAGCGATCACCCTTCGATGGCTGTTGCTCTAAACCTCTGAAACATCGTTGCAAAACTAAATCAATAGTCTTAGGGTTCTATGATTGCTTGTTTTTGCTAAACTGATTGGATTGTATGCAATTGTTTGTTTTTCTCTTGTAATGGGTTAGTGCGATAAATAATCAAGTAATTTGTTATTTCAGCAATTCAATGATTAAATATGTGCATAGTCTTACGCCTATTTAATAAATAACGATGATTATACAACAAACTTAAACGATTAATTTGTGGCGAATAATTTAAGATTAGTCTAAACAGAGAAATGTTCTCATGCCCCAAATGTTTAATTCATTAAGAAGTGTTATTAATGAATGTGACATTGAGTCTTGCACAGCCAAAGAAGACTTGTCCAAAGACAGTAAATTCGATTTACTAGTCTTGGAAGCGTAATTTGTGAAGAATGGTGATTCTACCCGAATACTTGATTCATAATCACAAATCACGTTTGTTCTTCTTATTAAAAGGAATGAGTTCCTGGCAACAGCTTGATGCTATGGAGATAACTCTCAAAATTTTGAACGAGAGAGGTTGTCTTGGCTGTAGCAATGGGGAACTTTAAGTTATTTTTCCCAATGGGAGCAAATACATATTATTAGATAATGTGTATATAATTCCTAAGATCAAAAGAAATTTGACTTTTGTATCTTATTAGCTGAAACAATGTTACTTTTTACCGTTCCTTGCTAACGCAGTTCATTTCAAGAAAGGGAGTTAACTTTTGTTCAGCTGAACTGAAAAATAACATAAATGTTTTTAAGACTAATCAAGATAAAGCAGTCATAAACACTGAGTTGCTTGAGGCTGCTACTACTCAAAGAAATGAAAGGCAAAGGTTTTCTCCTAAAAGAAAATACTCTTCTTTGGAACTTAAGGTTATGACATGTTTACCTCAATATGATTGGGAGATTGGTCAAGAGTATACTTCTAAGCAAGTTAGAAGATGACTCTCTACTACCTTATAGGTCATGCCTTAAGGGCAATATGACTACTAGATTCTTTTGCTTGAAAAGAACTATAGAGCCAAAGAGCCCTTGGAGCTTGTACATTTGGATCCTTGTGGTCCAATATGTTAAAGCATTGGGAGGGCATGAATAATT
Source organism: Luffa aegyptiaca (assembly GCA_017139565.1). Classification (NCBI taxonomy): domain Eukaryota; kingdom Viridiplantae; phylum Streptophyta; class Magnoliopsida; order Cucurbitales; family Cucurbitaceae; genus Luffa; species Luffa aegyptiaca. The sequence goes on from CM029403.1 coordinate 29,127,687, forward strand.
CATCTATATTATAGATAATTATTCAAGGTATGGGTATCTCAACCTAATGCAACTTAAGTCTAAAGCTTTTGAGAAATTCAACGTGGTTTGAGACTAAAGTTGGAAACTTGTTAGGTGAGATGATAAAAAAACACTTCGATCTAATCAAGGTGTAAAGTATATGAGACTTGAGATTCCAAGACTATTTGATAGGACATGGAATTACATCCCAACTCTCAAACCCCTGAAATACCTTAGGAAAACGGTGTATCAAATAGGAGAAATAGAACCCTATTGGATATGGTTTTGCCTGACTCGTTTTGGGGTCATGCAGTGTTGACTGCAGTACATATTTCAAACAATGTTCCATCAAAAGTGTTTCTGAAACATCTTTTGAATTGTGGATAAGGCGTAAAAGTAGTTTACGTTATTTTTTTTTTTTTTTTGGAGTCCAACACACATGCTTGTGGCTAACCCAAAAGAAAATGGAATACTATTCAACAGTATACCTATTCGTAGGCTACCCCATGAAAACGAGAGATGTGGATACTTCTTCAATCCGCAAGAGAATAAAGAATTTGTACCGACAAATGCTACATTCTCAAAAGAAGACCGCATGAGAAATAATAAGTCACAAGGTAAGATCGTTTTAAGTAAATTAACTGATGAAGCTACAGAAATATCAACAAGAGTTGTTGATAAGTCAACAAGGGTTGTTGATGATGCTGGACCTTTAACAAGAGTTGTTGATAGGGCCAATACAACTGGTTAGTTACATATATCTCAAGAGTTGAGAGAGTGCCTCAATGTAGTGGGAGAGTTGTTCTACAATCTGATCGTTACATGGGCTTAATTGAAGCCCAGATCGTCATACCTGATGATGGCATTGAGGATTCATTGTCTTAGAGCAAAGCAATGAATGATGTTAACAAAAACCAAATGGATTAAAGCAATGAACCCGAAATTAAAATATGTGATTTCAATTCCATCTAGGATTTTGTAGATCTATCTAATGGGGTAACACCTATGGATTACAAGTAAATCTACAAGAAGAAACGAGACATAATCATATGGTTAGACTTATGGCAAAGGGTTATACCTAGAGACAAGGGACTGTAAGAAATTCTTATCTCATGTCGTCATGCTGAAGTCTGTTAGAACTCTTGTCCATTTTGAATGGATGTCAAGACTACCCTTTTGAATGGTAATCTTGAGAAGAGTATCTATATGTCTCAACTAGAAAGGTTCATTTAGCAAGATCAGAAGCAAAAGGGTTTGCAAGCTTAGGTGATCCATTCATGGAATGACCTAAGCAATTCGATCTTGGAATATAAGATTTGATACTGTGATTAAATCTTTTGGCTTTGATCAGAACATTGATGAATCTTGTCTTAACAAGAAGATCGTCAATAGTTCAGTAGCTTTATTAGTGTTGTATGTGATTGATATCCTAGTCATTGGGAATGATGTAGGTTATCTTACTGACTAGTAAAATAAGCTAGCAGCTCATTTCCAAATGAAAATTTGGGAGAAGCTAAGTTCGTTCTTCGGATCCAAATTGTTAGAAACTGTAAGAACAAAAAGCTAGTCTTGCCTCAAGTGTCTTACATCTACAAGATGTTAGTTAGATATAAAATGTAGAATTCCAAGAAGGGTTCACTACCGTTCAGGCGTGGAATTCATTTTGTCTAAGAAACTGTTTCCTAAGACACCTCAAGAAGTTGAGGACATCAGACGAATGCCCTATGCAATAGGGATTGTCAGTAAGTATCAATCTAATCCAAGATTTGATCACTGGAAACTCGTTAAAAATATCCTCAAGCATCTGAGGAGAAAGAGGAACTATATGCTCGTGTATGGGACTAAGGATTTGATCCTTACAGGATACACTGACATGGATTTTAATACTGATACGGATTTGAGAAAATCTACATCAGTATCCATGATCAAACTTTACGAATGAGCTATAGTGTGGCATAATTACAATCTTGACCATATAGGCCGAAAATATATCTGCTTGTGAAGCAGTGATAGAGACTGTAAGGCTTAGAAAGTTCTTGACTGATTTGGAATGTGTTCCAAATATGAACTTGTCCATCACACTTTATAGTGATACAGTGGTGCTGTGGACAATTCAAAAGAACTTTGCAGCCCAAGACAAGCAAGCACATTGAATTAAATGGAATATTCACGAAGGCTCTCTGGGCTAAAGGGTATGAGGGTCATCTAGAAGGTCTAAGTCTACGAGTTATGTACAAAGATGAAATCTAGGGCAAGTGGGAGAAATGTAAAGGGTATAGTGATACCATTATGTAATGGGTATAGTGATGCCCTAGTTTATTGTATTTGTACATTGTATATGTTTTATACATGTATTTATGCACCCACTGCTGAATAGATTATTGTACATCCCACTAAACTAGAGTTTTTAGTTCAAGTGGGAGTTTGTTGGGTTTTATGCCCTAAAACTCGTAGATAATGAATGTAAACAAATTGTATACTTGTTTTAATAAAGTGTTATTAAGTTTCTGCAATAAAATGTTATTGTTGAATATTGCACAATTTGACCCAAATCCAATAAACTAAGATCCAAGGTTGTTTGTATGTAACTTGAACTAGTATGTAGGGACATATGGGGATCGATGTTCAAATAACAACCTAAAAGGTCTATAGTACAAGGATAAGACTGGGTACCTTATCTTGGTAACACTATGTGATACGACTCGCTTTGTATTTGATACAGACGTATTGATCCAAAGCATTCATGTAGTAGACATGCGAGTGGGGGTATCCTATGCAATGAGTTTGCATAAGACCGGACTGCGAAATAGTAACCGCTAGCTGTAACACCGTTAACTAGTTAGGTTTCTATTTCACTAGGATGACCTAGGTAACTTAGTCTAAATCCTGAGTGGATTATAGACTCCTGTTCGCGAGAGATTGTCCTTTAATTTGTATTGGTGAGAATGGCCAGTACACCGACTCAATAAGACTACCATTTAGGGGACAAGAACGAGTGGGAAGCTGGGAACATAATCACACAAGATGGAATTCACTCCTTCCCGACTTTTGAGGAAGTAGATGAGTGTTCCCTTAAGTGGTGTCTCCGGGTCTTAAACAAAGGGCCCTACCCTCTCACTGGCCCGAGAGGGGTTTCTGTTTGATGGTTGGACCACAAACAGGTTGTTCATTAGAGGAGCACTGGTACTTAAGGAACTAGAGGTAACTCAGGGGTAAAACGGTAATTTGACCCAACTGGAGTTACGAACACTCGTGAAGGACTAACTTGCCGTTATTGGTTGATATCCGTGGGCACAAAAATATTATGCAGTGAGAAGAGTGCAGCTGTGGGTCTTTAGTGGAGTGACCCACAGTTAACGAATGTTGACTAACTTGGTTAATGAGTTTAGCTAATTAGTCTCGTATCGTTGGAGATTCTGATCTGTAGGTCCATTAGGTCCCACTGGTAGCTCATAAAGAGACTTGAGACAATTAAGTATAAATTTTAAATTGAAAGTGTTCAATTTATTTAGGGGAATCATATAATGTATATTGATACATTATAATATAAAGTTTATGAAACTTTATAATATAATTTTTGAATTAAATTCAAAATTAATTCTTGAGAGAAAAATATTTGAAAGAGTTCAAATAATTAATATGAATTGGATTCATATTAATATAAATAATTTAATAAAATCCCTAAGATTAAATATATGATATTTAATTGGGTAATTAATTAATTATGGAATTAATTAATTATTTATTAAATTAAATATGAATAAGATAATAGATTTGATCTTATTCATGACCTTTTCCTATTAGGAAAAGGTCTTGGCCTTTACCTATAAATAGGACCCCTAGGGTGGGGTGAAAGACATCCCATTCATTCTACTTCTCTCAGAGATCTCTCCTAAAAGACTCCCACCAGTCTCTTGTCTCCAGTAGTCTCAGAGATATACCAGTGTAACCAAATAGTGGTGTTCTTCGTTGTTGCAAAACAATCAAGAATCATTCTTGATTTTCAGAGACGCCAACGGAGGTTTGCTTCTCTTTTCTTTATTATAGATTTAGATCTAATCTTTGTATGCTTAGCCTTAAGTTTCTATAGAATTTGTTCTATGATTTTTGTCAATGTAATGGTATTTTTGGATAAACAAAATTAACTACGAATCGGTCCCAATTACGCTTCCACTTTAACGGAATTAGGGAATTCCAAATCATTCAGCTATGACTCTGAGATTAGGAACGTAGTTGTGAAACTACCTAATCTTGAATGTGAAAAACTCTTAGAGAGAAAAATTCTCTTCAGAGTTCTTGAGTTGAGAGAATGTGAGAGGGAGATAAGAATGAGACCTTTGGTCTTATGGTGGCTATTAGTTGCAGTCCCTAAACCCTAGGTTTAGTGTTCTATTTATAGGAGAAATGTCATGAATAAAATATTCATTTAAAATCAATTATTTCCATAATTGATTTAAGGGAAAAATACATTTTTGGTCCCTAAGGTTTGGGTTAAGTTACACTTTGGTCCCTGAGTTTTCAAACTCGACAATTTAGTCCCTAAGGTTTGGATTTTGTTTCGTTTTAAGTCCCTCCATCTATTTTTCCGTTAAAAACTAACGTTGGGCTGACGTGTCACTATTTTTTAATTAAAAAAAATATTTTTAAACTTTTTAAAATTTTTAAAATAAAAATATTATTATTATTAATAAATTTATTTATTTCTCTCCCCATCATCATCTTCTTCTTCCTCACTATCACCCCCAACCAACCACACCCACTGTTAAAGCTGCCGGTAGGGGTGGGCAGAAACCGACCCAAACCGACGGACCGGACCGAACCGAACCGAACCGACTGGTTCGGTCCGGTTTTTCTTCTTGTTTTTTATTTCTCGGTTCATGCTTTTGAAAAACCGAATATTTCGGTTCGGTTTTCAGTTCAGCTCTAAAAAAAATCATATAAAACCGAACCGAACCGAATTCTTTAAACTATTAAAAATTTAACCCAAACCAAATAAAGCCCACCATCCACCAAGCCCAAAAGCCCAAAAGCCCAACCCAATCTTGTCTTATCTTTTCCCAAAAACCCTAACTTTGTCACTCTCCATCAAACCCTCACTCTCTTTGCCGCCGTTCCCTCCCTCTTTCCACCTCCATTTCTTCTTCTCCTCTTTCGATCTCCATTATTCTCTCCACCTCCACTCTTTTCATCTCTCCACCTCCATTATTCTTCCTCTTTCATTCATGCATGGTATCTACTGTTTCATTTTCATCTTCTTGCCGTCATTTACTGTGTCGATTGGTCGCCGTTGATCTTCCTCTCTCCATGGTCATTCATCATCGCCTTCCACCGCTGGCGCTTTTTCCTTCCCTTCTTTCATCGTCTCTCCGTCTCACTGATCTGTGCGAAAGCTTCTCCTTCCCTCACGTCTCCGTAAGCAAAAAAAAAAGGAAAAGGCAGATCTGGATTTTTTTTTCTTCATCTTCTTTTGATTCATCTTCTGAAAAAATGATCTAACCAAGAGAAGAAAGAAAATCGGTTTAAAACCGAACCGAACCGTTTGAGAACCGAAACCGCTTGGTTCGGTTTTAAACCAAAACCGACAAAAATTCGGTTTGTTCGGTTTGCAACTCCTCAGAATCGAAGGGTTCGGTTCGGTTATTGGTTTCGGTCAAAACCGGACCGAACCGAACCGTGACCACCCCTAGCTGCCGGCCGCCAGTGACAGCTGATCGCCGTTGGCCACAACTTTTTTTTTTTCCTCTTATTTTCTTTAACTTCTCTTTTCTTCCTTCTCCTTATTTTCTTTCTTTTTTTCCTTAAAAAATCGGAGACCCTCATCCAACAAACCCACAACAGTGCAGATCTAAGTCAATAGATCCACGACAACGAAGACAAACCCACACGCGAATAGACCCACTATCATACAACAAACAACCTAGACGACACCACGCAAACAAACCCACGACAGACCGCAAATAAATCCGACAGATTCGAAAGACCCACAAAGAGACGTGCTTTCAGATCGCAAACAGATCTGGTAGATTCGAGTTTCCAACAAGTGGCGGCGAACGGACTGCGAACTACGGGCGAACAGGCTGCAAACGCGCGAGCGAACAAACTGCAAACGGCGGGCGAACAGACTTCGGACGGCGGGCGAACAGGCTGCGAACGGCCGGTGAAAGGTGGGTGAACGGGCTGCGAACGGCCGATGAACTTTAGTTTACGGTAGTAGAGAGAGTGAAGTGAGATGAGAGAGAAAGAGGAGGGAGGGAAGACTCCTCTTTTAAAAAAAAAATTGTTGTCGGCGAAGACGGCCACCCGGCCATCGGTGGCCGCCGACGAGCGACGGGGGGCGGTAGGTTATGGAAATAGAAAGGATATGAAGAAGATGAAGAGATATGGAGAGGAAGAAGAAAGGTTACGTTCGAGAAGAAGAAGGAAGAAGGACAAAAGGGAGAGAGAAAGAAATAAAAAAAATTAATAATAATATTTTTATTATTTTAATATATTTTTATTTAAAAAATTAAAAATGATTTTTTTTATTTAAAAAATTAAAAATGATTTTTTTTATTTAAAAAATTAAAAATGATTTTTTTTATTTAAAAAATTAAAAATGATTTTTTTTATTAAAATAATAGTGCCAGTTAGGATTTAACGACAAAATGGATGGTAGGGACCAAATTGCTCCTTATCTCAAACCTCAGGGGTATATTTGTTGAGTTTGAAAACTCAAGGACCAAAGTATAACTTAACTCAAACCTCAAGGACCAAAAGTGTATTTTTTCCTTGATTTAATCTTTTCCATAATTAATCAATTCCATAACCAATCAATTCCATAATTGATTAATCTTTTCCATAAATGATTGATCACTTCCATAAGTGATTAAATCATTTCCATAAATTATTAATTATTTCCATAAGTGATTAATCATTTTCATAATTGATTAATTTCTAATTAATTAATTCTTTAATTAATTAATCACCAATTAAATATCATATATTTAATTTCAAACCTTCTATTAGTTAATTAATTACCCAATTAAATACATATATTTAATTTAAGGTCTTCTATTAATTAATTCTATAATATGAATCAAATTCATATTAAAATTTGAACTCCTTCAAATTCTCTTATATCCTATAAATTTAATGTGAATCAAATTCATATTAATATTTGAACTTCTTCAAATATTTATTTCTCTCATAATAATAAAGTTTAATTTTAAATTAGACTTTATATTTTAATGTTTCACTATACATTATATTAATTTGTATCTCATAAAATTAACTTAATTCCCAATATGAATTTGAACTATTCAAATTCTCTCAAGATATAATTGTTCCTAATTACTCTTTACGAGCTAGCAGGGGGACCTAATGGACCTACAGATCAGAAGCTCCAATGATATAAGGTTAACTAATTAAACTCATTAATTAGGTTAACCAATATTCATTAACTGTGGGTCATTCCACTAAAGACCCACAAAGACCCACAGCTGAACTCTTCTCACTGTAGAACATTTCTGTGTCCACGGATATAGACCTATACCGGTAAGTCAATCCTTCACGAGTGTTCGTAATCACAGCTAGGTCAAATTACCGTTTTACCCATGTGTTACATTTGTCTCCTTAAGAACCAGTGCTCCTCTAATGAACAACTTGTTTATGGTCCAACCAATAAACTGAAAGTATCTGTCGGGCCAGTGAGAGGGTGGAATCCCTTTGTTCAAGTCCCGGAGTCACCACTTAAGGGAACACTCATCTACTTCTCTAGAAGTGGGAAGGAGTGAATTCATTCTTGTGTTGTCATGTCCCCAGCCTCTCACTCGGTGTTGTCCCCAAAAAGGAAGGCATATTGAGTCGGCGTATTGGCCACTCTCACCCATGCTAATCAAAGGACAATCCCTCATGAGAAGGAGTTCATGACACACTCAGGATTAAGACTGAGTTACCTAGGTCATCCTATTGAAACAGTAACCAGTCTAGCTAATGGTGTTATATCTAGTGGTTTACTATTTCATGGTTCGGTCTTATGCAAACTCATTACATAGAATACCCCCGCTTGCATGTCTACTACATGGACGTTTTGGATCAATACGTCTGTATCAAATATAAAGCGGAGCGTATCACATAGTGTTACCAGGATATGGTACCCAGCCTTATCCCTGTACTATAGACCTTTTAGGTTGTTACTTGAACATTGATCCCTGTATGTCCCCACATACTAGTTCAAGTTACATACAAACAACCTTGGATCTTAGTTTATTGGATTTGGGTCATATTATGCAATACTGAACAATAACAATTTATTGTAGAAACTCAATAACACTTTATTGAATCAAGTATACAATTTGTTTACATTCACTATCTATGAGTTTTAGGGCATAAAACCCAACAATCGAGACCTAAAGAAAAGCAAAAGAAGCAAAAAGACTCAAATTAGAAGCTTATCAAAAGTGGCAAACCCGAGAGGTAGCGTCGAGACGCTGCCTTCTTAGCGTCTCGACGCTAAAAAAAATCCATATCTAATTTGGGTGGTAATTAGGACAGCGTCGAGACGCTGTCGACAGATTTTCTATAAATACATCTTATTCTAGCACGACCAAGGGGAGTTCAATTTGGGAGTTTTTAGACCTAAAATCAACAAGAGACCTTCTGTGGAAGCTGAAGCAAAGCTAATGAGCGTGAATCACTCAATAACGTGTGGAGATCGTGACTGGGATGTGTGGTTTTCGACGAAATTGAGTTTTCCCTTATCTTTCCCTTATCTAAGTTAGTTTTTATATGGCTTTTTCATGTTTAGCTTATATTGTAACACAATGTATGAGTAGTGCTAGACATGTTTCTTAGGGATTGATGTAGTCTTTTAAGAATATGGATTGATTATTGGGATGTTTTATGCATTTATTTTATTCATGTGATTATGGTTAAATGCTTTCAATTAATTGACCACTAGTTGAATGATTTAAGTGTTGAATCTTGCTCGGGAGAGTTAGATTTTACTAATTGCATGACTAAGGTAGAATTCTAAGATCGGGAGATTTAGAATAACTTTAGAAGTTGTTAAAAGAACTAAACTCAAAGCCTTGCATGTTAATGAATTTAGATAGGGATAACAAGTTTATTGTATGTATGATAATCAACTATGCTCGGGAGAGATAGTTTTGATTTACTGTTCTTAGACTTATATAATAATTGCACGTTAACAATTCATTCCCTTTAATTAATCCTAATCTAAATTGATGAAATCAAATCCATAAGAATTCTTCCAATTGAATTTCTATCCTAATCTGCATTACCTTTTGATCATAGTTTTTATCCTAGTGTGATCTCTAAATAAAATTGAGCAAAAGTTTTCATGGTAATTAGTTTAACTAGAAAACCAATCCAGAGGACGACATTCGATTTTCATATCACTATATTATTACTTGACCTGTACGCTTGCGGTAGTAAAATTGTGCATTAGCGGGTAGAGGAATTTAGAATTGATCTAATTGATTCTGAATATATATATATATATATATATATATATATAAACCAACTTGAGTATGATGCTCTTAATACTCAAGTTCTTCAAGAAGTGGAACAAATTGAGCAAGAACTGGAACAAATTGAGCAACAAGTCAATAGTGCTAAGGTATGGTATTTAATTTATTTTCTGTATGCTACATGATATGGACTGGTAGTAATCTGCTCTGCATGTATTAGGGAAAACAAAAAATGAATGAAGGCTTCAGTACGTTATCCGAATATGATGGTACAACCATATATATTGATGCGGTAACATGCTAGCTAAAAATTTCATTTTGCAATTTGTATTCTAGTGTGTATGGACTGAATTTATTACAGGATGTTGTTATAACTTAAATCTCTTTATGTTTATGTAGCTTAAAGGTAAAGGACCTTTTGAAGATGGACCTAAGAAGTCTGACTTAGGAGGGAGGCGGAGGGAAAGACGAGATGTTCTACCATCAAAGTACGATAGGTCTCCTTATGCTTCAAAGTTTGGATTGGCTGAGGAGAAAAAGAAATCAGAAAATATTATCAACACCCAATACTTCAATGGCTCAACCTTCAAGATTATGTCACAATTATAGGTTTAGAAAGTATGTTTTAGTTTGATTTTTATAGGCATTTAGTTTCTGATTCTTGGATCGACTTAGTATGTTTCATTTGATCTTCATAGACAATTAGATACCTAAACTTATGTGAAAGATGTATGTGGTATTGTTTTTGGATTGATAAATTTTGATGAATGTTTCTGATTTTTGAATGACAATCTGGTTCTAAATGTTTCTACTTGGATGATTATTATGATATTGAATGAAATCAAGTGTATGAAGGGATTTAAACAATTACACACGGGTATATGTTGTTCCTTTTTATACCACATATAGACAGGTATGAAAATTAAAATGCTATTTAAAAAGGTTGTTGTTAATGAGCATCAATGGCATGAGCAGGTGTTTAAAAATGGTTACATGCCACAGTTACTATGGAAAAAGCATTTTATAAAACTCTTGCTGCACCATGTCGGTTTGTTCCAAGCTAAATATGGAGATTTGTAGAGGTTGCTTCTTACTCTTGATCATTATGATATTGAATGAAATCAGGTGTATGAAGGGATTTAAACACTTACACACGGGTATATGTTGTTCCTTTTAATACCACATATAGACAGATATGAAATTTGATATGTTATTTAAAAAGACTATTGTTAATGAGCATCAAAGGCATGAGCATGTGTTTACGAATGGTTACCATGACACAGTTACTATGTAAATAGCATTTTATAAAACTCTTGCTGCACCATGTTTATATGTGGCCAAGATAATTATGGAGATTGAAGGGGTTGCTTCTTACTCTTGATCCATTTGTAATGGTGCAATAAAGAGAGTGGAGTTAGCTTTGCATCAAGTTTAGTTATTTTGAGCACTCCACTAAACTTGATTAAAGAAAGTGGAGTGAGCTTTGCATCAAGTTTTGTTTGGTTACGAGACTTATATGGTTTGGGTAGCAAATTGTGGGTATATTATCACCCTATATTCAAGTATATGAAGTGAATTAAACACACTTATAAACCTGTACATGTTGTTCATTTATATACCATATGAAAGCAGGTATGAAAAACATGGTACTGATATATACCATACATAAACAGATATGAAACTTGAATTTCTATAAAATATAATCGAGTCTTAAAAAGAAAAACAATAGCAATAGTCAACTAAGTTCATAACCTTCATGCTAACAATGGAGTTGAAAATAAAAAGCATAATGGAAACAACCTAAAATTGAAAAACAAACTATTGGGTAAGGGCGAATTTGCATGTCTTCCTGTTATGACCAACTCGTCCGCAACGACCACATTTGACTCTCCTCTTAAATTCCATTGTTGACGGGATCCTTACTTTCTTTGGCCTTCCAATTGCACGCTTGACATTTGGAGGGAATATTTTCACGGTCTTCAAATTTTCTGGAATAACCCAAGAAGCTTCATTGCCAATTGGATGAACAATTCCACTATATATTGATCGTAGCGATTCATTAGAATAATAGGCCGATACATAATCCTTTGTTGATAGATGCTTTCGAGACAATACCGCACAAGCATGCGGACATGAAATTTCTAGTTGGTCCCAAATTCGACAAGAACAAGTTCGGTTGATGAGGTCAACGTCGAGCTGATCTGAACCACTAACGACTTGATACAAATGGTTATTAACTGGATTTACTTGAAAACAAAAAAAAAAGAATCACAATATATACTTAATATGAAATAATAATATATTGCAACATAAGGTGCGTGGTTGACAGAATACCTACATTTGACAACCTTCCTCTATTAACTCACGTAATTTTAACTGAGCTGATTTGGTCAAATAAGTAACTTGGTAGTCTGCATCATTTTTTTCGTTCATAAAACCACCTCTGCAAAAGCATTCTTATCATTTCTAACATAGAAGTTATCGGCAACTCTCTAGCTTCTAAGACAACAGAGTTAAAACTTTCAGATATATTAGTGGTCATAACTATATATCTTCGACGAGGACAAAATGCACGAGACCATTTCGCAAAACCTATCTTATTTAAACTATCACGAATACCTGGGGCTCCACTTTCTAACTCTTGCATGTTATGTTCGAAATCAACAACATTGAAAGTCTTTGCTGTTGAATAGTATAATGCATCAACGATATCACCTTTGTAGGTCTGCTTCAGGTTCTGTAGTAAATGGTATATACATATGTCATGGAATGCATTAGGAAATACCTTTGGAACGACTTTTAATATACTCCTGTGTCTGTCTGAAACGATAAGGAGGTCATTTCGATCTCCAATGGCAGACTTCAATTGAAGGAAAAACCATTGCCACGATGAATCGTTCTCAGAATCAACAACTGCACAACCTAAAGGGAATATTTGGTTGTTGGCATCCAAAGTACAAGCTGCCAATAAAGTACCAGAATATTTGTTCTTCAAATGAGTACCATCTACAGATATGATTGGCCGACAATATTTCCATCCAGCAATAGAAGCAGAAAGGGACATGAAAAAATACAGGAAACGACCATCACCATCTACCTTGTATGCTGTGTAAGTACCTACATATATATAAAATACCATGTATTTAAAATATGTTGCTGTTTGAGAATAAAATATAATGCATTCATAAGTTATGTACCTGGGTTTTTTAACTTCAACATGTAAGAAAATGCTGGGATTGAAGAGAATGAGTCTGCAGGTGAGCCTCGGATTTCATTTAGAGTCGTTTCTCTAGCACGCCATGCTTTTTGATAACTTATGTGGATGCCATGTTCAGAACGAATGAAGGAAACAATATCTTTAGGTGTTTTCAATTCGCTTCCAGTAATGCTCATCTTCCTCTTAATACACTCTTTAATGACGTACGAGGTTGCTTGTTTATGATCATTCGATACAACATCAAGAGAGCACGAATGATCACTAATGATCTTCTTCACAATCCATGTTTCGCTTTTAAAATCGCCATATCGACTAGCACGAATAGAACAATTGCAATCCTCAACGACACATTTAACTATCCACAGCTCATTGTTGGATTTCATAGTCCTATACTGAAAATTGTCTCTCAAGGCAATAGCACGCAAAACATTCTATAAATTAATCTTGTCACTAAACATGTCACACAATCCAATGTGAAAATCATCCTTAACTTTTGACACATCAATGTTATGAAAGAATCTACCAGGAGTAATCAATTTATTCGGGGTGGAAGATCCAACAATCATATTGTCCAGTATAACTGAAAGGCTATTACTGCAATCAACTACTAGTGAACAACTATTTGATGAAACACTAGAAATAGTGTTCATAAACCAACTAACATCCTGGTCGTCTGTTAATTTCATACCCCTCCTTATATAATATTGGGGACCTATGCAAGAAAAAATTTCTAGATTATCAAAATTACCTATTATTCCTAGCCGGGACATTATAGCCTCAACCAACAATTGAAACGTAAATGCTTGAGGCAACATTATCTCGGAAACTTGGAATTCAACGTAATTGTCACTATCGTCTCATTTACCCCCATGAAGCATGTAGACGAGAATTAAGTTTGAACCTAACAAATTGTTAGAACAATTTATATGTTATAGAATGAAAAATATAATATTGCTAAGAATATTGGGTTAATGGAATTAATGATAAATGAAGTTGATATTGAAAAGAAACCGAAACATTAAAAGAATTAAAAACATTTGGTTGAAAATGGTAGCAAACAAAAGTAAATCTGGCAAAATGCATTCAAAGGAAAAAAAAATGAAGAAGAACATACCCATATTGGATGATGCGGCCAGAAGAAAAAAATGAAGAATGCAAAAGAAATCCGGCAAAATGGTGCAGACGTTATTCGACAATTACAAAGGAAATCGAAATACACAAATTTTTGGTCGAAAATGGTAGCAGACGGCAAAATAAGAAACATTATTTAGAAGGAAAATGATGAAAATCGAATTTTTAAGAATCTAAAGCGGACGACAAAAACAAAAAAAGAAATTTAAGAATACCAAAGCAAACGTGGGACTAAAATTGAAAAGAAATCATCATGATTTGCTACATAAAAGGAATAAATTGAGATTGATATTTATAAAATATCTATAATTAAATTTTAAAAAAAAAAGTTACCATCTTGGGTAGTCGGCTGTCATATGAAAAAAATATATTTATTATAATTAGATAATGAAATAAGGGCATTGAAATAAAGGCATGAAATCCTACAAATGAGAAAATCAAAAGATTATGACAAATTTGTAATTAATAGGTTAAATGAACTCATCCGCTATAATTTCTGTAGAAATAGTGTTTATAAACTTAATTTTCAAAATCCAAAAATAAAAAACCAAATAGTTATCAAACGAGGCCTAAAATATTATAATAATGTCTATAAAAAAATAAAAGTGAAAAGATCTTTATACTTATTCATCAATTAGAACTAATTTCAATATATTTTTATTGGATCCTAATGATTGTATATGTTTCTATGGAAAAATACACTTTTGGTCCCTGAGGTTTGGGTTAAGTTACACTTTGGTCCTTGAGTTTTCAAACTCAACAAAAATACCCATGAAATTTGAGATAAGGAGCAATTTAGTCCCTGCCGTCCATTTTGCCGTTAAACCCTAACGGAGTGCTGACATGGCACCATTATTTTAATAAAAAAAATATTTTTTTTATTTTTCTAAATAAAAATATAATAAATATTATTATTTTATTTTATTTTTAATTATTTATCTCTCTCTCTTCTTCTCCCTATTCTTCTTCTCCCTATTCTTCTTCTCATCCTCTTCCTTCTTCTTATTCATCTCTCTGGTGGCCACCGATCGTCGCCGCCGCCGGCGACTGTGTTTTTTTTTTTCCTCCCTTCTCAATCTCTTTCTCCCTCTTCTTCTTTGTCCTCCGCGCGTCAACCTGTTAAAAAAAAAAAAGAAGATGAAGGGGGTTTCCCCCTTCGAAACCCAACTGGAACGAAAGGGAAAACCCCTTCGTCCTAGATTTGGAACGAGCCCATGCCTTTATTTCAAAATCTGGGCTCGTTCCAGCTGGGTTTCGAAGGGGGAAACCCCCTTCATCTTTTTTTTTTTAACAGGTTGACGCGCGGAGGACAAAGAAGAAGAGAGAGAGAGATTGAGAAGGGAGGAAAAAAAAACACAGTCGCCGGCGGCGGCTGCGAGCAGTGGCCGCCGGCCGCCGGAGAGATGAATAAGAAGAAGGAAGAGGATGAGAAGAAGAATAAGGAGAAGAAGAATATGGAGAAGAAGAGAGAGAAAGATAAATAATCAAAAATAAAATAAAATAATAATATTTATTATATTTTAATATATTTTTATTTAGAAAATTAAAAAAAATTATTAAAATAATGGTGCCACGTCAGCACTCCGTTAAGGTTTAACGGCAAAATGGACGATAGGGACTAAATTGCTCCTTATCTCAAACCTTAGGGGTATTTTTGTTGAGTTTGAAAACTCAGGGACCAAAGTGTAACTTAACCCAAACCTCAGGAACCAAAAGTGTATTTTTCCCATGTTTCTATTATTCCTAATCAAACTACCATAATTAAAAAAAAAGTTCAAAGAGGGTTGGTTTATTTCTCGATTGTTAAAGAGATATTCCTAATGTAGTGATGAAGTATAGAATACTTATTATTCAATACTTCATCTATATGCAATAAATGATGATTTTTTTTTTTTTTCACAACATGATGAATTCAATTTTTACTCAATTAAACTTGTTAAAAATATACTTATCTCAATTAAAAATAGTAATTTTTACTCAATTATATATATGAATATGGGAAAAAAAATAAATTTGGTTATATTGATTATTAATATATAACCAAATTAATGCAACAAGTTTATTAATTGATGCAACAATGTTTATTAATTAATATGATATAAAATTTTAAAAATAATAATTAATATATGTATTTTAATTTTGAAATAAAATGTCAAAGTTTTATCAAATTATAGATTTAGTTGTCAAAAAAAAAAAATCAAACTATACATTTAAAATATAACAAACATAATTTAACTAAAAATAGAATAGGTAAAGTTTAAGTATGCACAAACATTCAAACACACAAAAAATAATAGTCATGTGGTAAAAAAATTTAAAAATAACAATGATGGAAGTGAAAAATCATGATCTATGTATCGCATAACTTTTTCTAGAAAAACTTTACCTGCTAAAATGAGCCGTGGTAATTGACATGCATCATCGACCAAGAGATTTGAAGTTCATATTTGAAGATTGCTAAACAATATTGTTTTTTTATTTTTTATCAAACAAATTATAGATTATAGATGATCTTTCTAGAAATAATGAAAATAAACATTTTGTTGATATTTTATATTTTAAAAAAATTAACACATCGAGATTTTTTTTTTTTTAATTTTTTTGAGATCAACATTTCAAATCTTGCTTCCAATATGGTAAGTTAAAAAAGTCTGTTTGAGAATAATAAAAAAAAAAACGGATAATTGTCAAGTAAGATTTAAGGATGTCCATTTGTCCCACGGAGATGGGTCCCATGGGGATCCGCCCCTAATGGGGCACGAAATCCCTGTTTAAGCTGGGAATGGGAGAGGCAGGGGATGAAAAAATTTCCTCCGAGCCAAACGAGGATGGGAAATGTATTTCCCATTCCATTCCCTGCTCCTCGCCTAGTTTACTTTTTTTTTTTTTAA
Source organism: Luffa aegyptiaca (assembly GCA_017139565.1). NCBI lineage: Eukaryota > Viridiplantae > Streptophyta > Magnoliopsida > Cucurbitales > Cucurbitaceae > Luffa > Luffa aegyptiaca. Next base: position 29,144,396 of record CM029403.1, read on the forward strand.
ATTATTATTATTATTATTATTATTATTATTATTATTATTATTTCTCTCTATACATAAATTTAAAGTTTTATTATTAATGATTGAAAAAATTGGATATGTTTGAATTATATGGTTTAAACATTTGAATTATATGTATAGATAATTAGATAGTTTGATATGAAATATTATTTTGTTTCTAATGGGAGATTTAAGAATTTTTTCTTAACTATTTAAATGAATAATTTATGTGAATAATTAACTATCTAATTAAAAATTAATGAATATTTTTCATGCAAAGTTAACTATTTGAAATTTTATCAAAATAAATATTTTAAATGAAGAAAAAAAAATAAATGAGGAATAATTCCTTGTGGGGAACTCAATCCCCACAAATTCCCCGCGGGAATCCACACCCCATTCCTTGCGAAATTTAATGGGAATTTGGTATGTGGATTGAAATTGGAGGCAAGGACGGGGACGGGGAAGCCATTCCTGTCCCCTCCCTGCTCCGTGGACATCTATTATTAGGGAAAAATACGCTTTTGGTCCCTGAGGTTTGGGTTAGGTTTCATTTTGGTCTATGAGTTTTCAAACTTGACAATTTAGTCCTTGATGTTTGGATTTTGTGGTCCCTTCATCCAATTTTCCATTAATAACTAACGGAATGCTGACGTGACATTAATTTTTTTATTAAAAAATGTTATTTTTTAATTTTGTAAAATAAAAATATCATTATTTTTTAATATCTTCTTCTTCGACGTTGGAAAAAGAAAATGAAGAGAGAGGAGAAGAAAGGAAGGAGAAGAAAAAAATGAACGAAGGGGAAGAAAAGAAAAAAAAAAAATTGTTGCGCTAGTGAGCGGCCATCGTTGGCAACCATGGCTTCCGACGGGTGGTGGTGAAGAAGAAGGGAGGGAGAGAAAAAAAATAAAGATATTAAAAAATAATAATATTTTTATTATTTTAATATATTTTTATTTTTAAAAATACAAAAAATAATGTTTTTAATAAAAAAATTAATGTCACACCAACAATCCAACACAAGGACCAAAATGAAATGAAATCCAAAAGAGGGAGTTTGAAAACTAAACATAATCGTACCCAAACGGACCAACAATGCATTTTTCCCTTAACATAAGTGATATTAAAATTTCTGAGATTTGAAAGTGGGATCTTCATGTCATTTTCTTTTACCTTTTTTATTCAAAAAAAAAAAAAAAAAATTTATGTCATTTTTTTTTTTTTTTTTAGAAATGGATCTTCATATCATTATTTCTTAGTCTGTAGGCAATATATATACCGTCTCTGCATTTGATAAAGGAAAAGACCAGTCCTTTGATCTCTTCTTCCCCTTCCAAATTCTCAACTCTAATGGCGACCTCAAAACCCCAAAGGTCACCTGAGGAGGTCGAAGACATTATCCTTCGCAAGGTCTTCCTCGTCTCTCTCACCGATTCTTCCGATTCCGATTCCAGAACCGTCTATCTCGAGCAAACCGCCGCCGAACTCCTTAGCGAGGGCAAACAATTGAGGATTTCAAGAGATGTAATGGAGCGCATCATTATCGATCGTCTATCCGGCAATTTCTCCTCTGCCGAGCCCCCTTTTCAGTACCTAATCGGCTGCTACCGTCGAGCTCACGACGAGAGTAAGAAAATCGCTTCTATGAAGGATAGGAATTTGCGCTCTGAGATTGAAATTGCGCTCAAGCAAGCCAAGAAGTTGACCGTTTCTTATTGTAGGATTCATTTGGGCAATCCTGACTTGTTTTCGGGTGGGGATTTGGGTACTAAGTCCAACACTTCGCCTTTGCTCCCTTTTATTTTCTCTGAGGTTGGGACCTCGATGGACGGATTTGGGGCTGGTAGCAGCGTTGGTGGAGCCTTTCAGTGCCCTCCGGGTTTCTTGGAGGAGTTTCTCCGGGATTCGGATTTTGATACATTAGACCCCATATTGAAGGGGCTGTATGAGGATTTAAGGGGTAGTGTCCTTAAAGTTTCGGCTCTTGGGAACTTCCAGCAGCCGTTAAGGGCGCTTAGGTTTCTCGTCAGTTTCCCCGTTGGGGCTAAATCTCTTGTGAATCACCCATGGTGGATTCCCACTGGTAAATATTCCAATGGGCGTGTCATTGAAATGACTAGCATTTTGGGACCTTTCTTCCATGTCAGTGCTCTGCCTGACCATGCCATTTTTAAGAGCCAACCTGATGTTGGGTGAGTGTTAATTTATGTGTTTTGAGGTTTTTTCTTGTATATACATTGGCTCTGTTTTGACTAGTGAATGTGTTGAGAACTTCAGGCAGCAGTGCTTTTCAGAAGCATCAACTCGTAGACCAGCTGATTTATTGTCTTCATTCACTACAATTAAAACTGTTATGAATAACTTATATGATGGCCTTGCGGAAGTTCTTCTGTCCCTTCTTAAGAACACAGAGACCCGTGAAAATGTTCTCGAGTATCTTGCAGAGGTGATAAATAGAAACTCGTCAAGGGCTCACATACAGGTACTTTTATATGGTTATAGTGGTGTTAACTGTACAGCATGAGTTTGATTATTATCAACTTTTAACCATTTTCGATATTTTAATTTCAAAACAGTGATTCGATTTCAAGTTCAAAGGTTTATTTCTGATTTTTATCTGTCTTTTTGGTGACTGTAGAGGAATGTTGATGAATGGTACAACCTCTTTTCTACTTTAACAGTCTATGCAACCTACTTTCTTTTCGTAGGTTGATCCTCTCTCCTGTGCAAGTTCAGGCATGTTTGTTAATCTCAGTGCCATCATGCTACGTCTCTGTGAGCCATTTCTAGATGCAAACTTGACCAAAAGGGATAAAATTGATCCAAAATATGTATGTTATGGTAATCGCTTGGAGTTAAGGTGAGAGCCTTTTGTTTTCTTGCTGATCTTGTTATTGATAATTGGCCTTGTACGACTGTTCCTAAATGTGGTTATGTAAATGTCAGAGGACTAACTGCTCTACATGCGTCATCGGAAGAAGTTACTGAGTGGATTAATAATGGTGCTCAGTTGAAAACTGATAACTCTGGGCAGTTCAGCGACAGTGAAAGTCGCTTGCTGCAATCACAAGAAGCTTCCAGTTCTGGCAGTAATGTTACTACCGGATCTTCTACTGCAAAGGCAAGATCGGGTAGTGATAAAACTAGGTACCCTTTCATATGTGAGTGCTTCTTTATGACTGCAAGGGTGCTGAATTTGGGCTTGTTAAAAGCATTTTCAGACTTCAAGCATTTAGTACAGGTAGCTATAAATCATGCATTGGTGGATAAACGAAATGCCAAGTACCATTCTCTGAATTCTTTGGTTAAGAATTTATGTGTTCTTTTTTTTGTCTTCCATTTATTCTGTTTGATGGACCTTTTTAAATCAAGTAAATTTTTGTTCAGGATATATCTAGGTGTGAAGATACATTGTCCACGCTCAAAGCCATGCAGGGACAGGGGCCTGCTCCACAGCTTGAAATGGATATAGCTCGCCTTGAGAAGGAAATAGAGTTGTACTCACAGGAAAAGCTTTGTTATGAAGCTCAAATACTGAGGGTATATTTCTGACTCACCCTTTTCTTTGAATTGTGTTATTGTATGTTGGGTTATCAAATTTGGAAAATAAAAATTCATATTCACCCTATCCTTGGCTAAGTGAATCAATTTTAACTTTAAAATTTTTAATTTGATCAGATTGAACTTTAAACTTGAATTAGTGGTGAAATTGATAGTGAACACTTATATGAGCTATATGAGCATTTGCGTTGGATGCTTTTTAGCTAGGTTTCGTCATTTTATTGCTAAGTTTCGGAGGTTCTTACGTACTTGGTCTTGTAACTTGGTTGAAGAAAATAGTCTCATCAAATTACAAGAATGCTTATAGATAGTCATAAATTGTCTAAAATAACAAAAACTTGAGTAGTTGAACATATTTACTGCACTACGCATTTGAGTATAGGGTTCAATTTGATGAAATTAAGGGTAAAGTGGGTCTTAAAAAAAGGTTCTGACTCATTGGTAAAAGAATGAAAATTTCCCTAAACTTTTCTCACCTAGCAAGTCTTTGGAAGTTCACTTTTAGGTAGGGTGATGTGGTATTAGAACCTTAATGATCGATTGCTTGCTATAATGATATGAACTTGGCTAGCCAATTTAAACCATTTCTTTTACTCCGAATTTGTTGAAGTTTGAAGCCTCTCATGGGCAGTAAGAGACCAACAATAATTACTAGTGTTGACTCATCTTGTTTTAGCTTGGAAGGTTTCATTCTATTAATTTTTTTTTATATAATTTATGATTTATGGTTTTTGAGATTTTGAGATTTTCATTCATAATTGTTCTTGATATAATGAATTTGATTGCAATTAGTGAATTGAATTGAATCAATTCAATTGATGACATAAGAACTACAAGTTCATCCTTTGTCTATTTGATCCATACACTCAACCTTCCTTTTCTACTTGAGGCTCTCATTGTGCAAATTCCTTCACCATCTTTATTTGAAATTTTGAAGATAGTATTTACACCAAAAATTATGATTTTTGTTCATGCTGTAAAACATTTGATGCCAGTTGAGATCATTCTTGATCTTGAATTGAATTCAAAACTCAAGAGCTATGCTTTATCCTTTATGAACTTCATTGTGGTTGATTTTTGGCTATATCAATTGAACCTTATGACTGTTACCAACAATGGTGGTTATTTTTGTCCTCTTTATAGGATGGGACACTAATCCAGCAAGCTCTTACTTTCTATCGATTAATGGTTGTCTGGTTAGTTGGTTTGGTTGGTGGATTTAAAATGCCTCTTCCCTCAACTTGCCCAATGGAATTTGCATCCATGCCAGAACATTTTGTGGAGGATGCAATGGAATTGCTTATATTTGCTTCTCGGATTCCAAAAGCTTTGGATGGTATCAATTTGGTAACTCTAACTGATCCTAACTAATTCTTGTATGTCTTTAAATGCTGAGCATCTCTGTTGCTGTGCGGAAAATTTTGATATTTTGTTTTCATTTTGACAGGATGATTTTATGAACTTCATTATTATGTTTATGGCAAGTCCAGAATATATCAGAAATCCTTACTTAAGAGCAAAGATGGTTGAAGTTCTGAACTGCTGGATTCCTCGTAGAAGGTGATTTTAAATACTTTGATATGTATGGACATTGATCATTTGATATTCTTTCCGTACTCATTTTGAAGTTGACTATTTGGTCCTTGTTTTCGTGCAGTGGTTCATCTGTAACAGCAACGTTATTTGAAGGCCACCAACTATCACTCGAGTATCTTGTTAGGAATCTTTTAAAGCTCTATGTGGACATCGAGTTCACTGGTTCTCATACACAGGTATAGCGCAGTGAACTGCTGACTAAATGTAGAAGGTGAAGGCAATTGTTTGGTTTACAGAGAGAGCTCAGCTCCTTTTAAACCCTATTAACCTTGCAACAATTATTCTATGAATGCTTGTGATATGCTTTTATTAAGTTCAAAGCTGATTTTACAGGATATTAGAATGGATAGTGGATACGATGCAAAAACAAAACCGACAGACATTCAAAAAGAACAAAATAAACTGCCCCTCTTGTTCAAGATCTTAAAATTATTCTAGGAAACGTGTTGACATTTTGAGTTATGGTTACCTTTGTTCCAATTTCGAGGAGTTGACAACTTTCAACGTCACTTGTTGACTGGTCTTCTTTGCTCTGGTGCAGTTTTATGACAAGTTCAACATCCGTCATAATATTGCCGAACTTCTCGAATACCTTTGGCAGGTTCCTAGTCATCGCAATGCTTGGAGAATGGTATAATTTTCTTCCTGTTCCTCCATGCTATTTTTTAGTTGATCGCATAATGGCTTTATTTGTTACATGTTATTTTCTCTTAATTTGCCATTCCAGATTGCCAAGGAAGAGGAGAAGGGTGTTTACTTGAATTTCTTGAACTTCTTAATCAATGATAGCATATATCTTCTTGACGAAAGCCTTAATAAGATTCTCGAACTTAAAGAACTTGAAGCTGAAATGTCAAATACTGCAGAATGGGAGCGGCGGCCTGCTCAAGAGAGGCAGGAGAGAACTCGGCTGTTTCACTCTCAAGAAAATGTTGGTTTGATAACCCTTCTATGAATGCACGACTGTTTTTTTTTAATTAATTATTTATTTATAATTTCAATAAGAAAAATTCACTCTCAAAGCCTTGATACTGACCTTGAATTTTGAGTATCTTGTTGATCCAACATTATTCACTATTCTCAGATCATCCGAATTGATATGAAATTAGCAAATGAGGATGTGAGTATGCTGGCATTTACATCAGAGCAAATTACGGCTCCTTTCCTACTCCCAGAGATGGTACTCTCAAAGCATACTTTCAATATGTTTTCATTACATTTTCCTTTTCAATTTAGTGCATTTGGTAATTTTCCATTCCAATTTTTCCTTACAGGTCGAAAGGGTGGCCAGCATGCTTAATTATTTCCTCCTGCAACTTGTTGGTCCTCAACGAAAATCTCTTAGCTTGAAAGACCCTGAAAAGTACGAATTCCGTCCAAAAGAGTTGCTTAAGCAGGCAAGTCAGATTCTAATTTCTACTGTACCCTTTTATTAATAGGTAGAAATTATTCCATTTTCTAATAGATTTGAATGTTTTGCCTTGTAATTTGTATATGTACTTGTGGAAGAAGTAGCATGGTAGGTTTATGCGAGGTTTCCTCACTAATACTATTGATATTCAGAGAGTCCTTCAAAGAAACACAAAATCTCCCGGCCAATTCGAGAGGGTCGGTAACCTCTCATCTCTCTCCAAGCTGCTAAGGCTATTCACAAAAAACATGAAAAAGAACATTCCCTAGACAAGGACAATATATACTACCCACAGATGGTCCCCCCAGTCCATAACTAACTGGCAGAGTTGAACTTCCCTTTTTATCATTCCTCGCGTATTGAGTTGTGATTGATGGCCTAACAGATTAATTTATTTTATTGTCACTGCGAAGATTTGCCATTGTCATGTTTCACCAAAGTGGGCATATAAGGTCATGTAACTACCTTCTCCACATTCACTCTCTCTTGATAATTAAGCCAAATGCAGCGTTTGATGTATGAGAAATAGAGACTCAATGTCCAATGATTTATATTATAAGTTTGAAGCATTGTGTGAGAGTACTAGTTAGGATATATGGGGATAATAGTAGAGGTATATGGGAATAATAGTAGAATAGTAACAAAGGCATTGTGGTAATTAGTTATGGGAATCTTGATTATAAATACGGGAAAAATATGGGCCCGTTTGGTAACGTTCTCGTTTCTTGTTTCTTGTTTCTAATTTTATTAAGAAATCTAAACATTTAATAACTATGTATGTTTCTTGTTTCTCATTTTTTAGAAACACTCCCAAAATTTGTATAGAACTTTTGGGAACAACTAAAACTAGTTTCTCCTTTTTTGTTCTTGTTTCCAATTTTTTCCAAACATAAATAAGAATATAGGTTTATTATTATTGAATGTATAGGTGTTAGGATCATGAAATTCTATTTTTCTTTATTAAAAATGAAGAAACGGAAACAAGAAACGAGAACGTTACCAAACGGGCCCTATACTTTTGGTTCCTGAGGTTTGGGTTAGGTTTCATTTTGGTCCCTAAGTTCGAAAACTCGACATTTTGGTCCTTGAGGTTTGGATTTCGTTTCATTTTGGTCCCTCCATCAAATTTTCCGTTAATTACTAATGGATTGTTGATATGACACTATTTTTTTTTTATTAAAAAATTATATATTTTTATATTTTTAAAATAAAATAATATTAAAATAATAAAAATATTATTATTTTTCATCTAAGAAGCTCGGATACGGGACACGAATACGACACGACATAGACACAGTGACACATCATTTTTTTAAAATCTAGGACACGGACATGACTCGAACATGTTTAGAAAAATATACATTTTTTAAAGTATATATCGTTTTTATACAAGAAGGAAATTCAAAATCAATAAGTTTATGCATTTGTATGCTTGAAAAAATGAATTTAATGTATTTTACTCTTAAAATTTATTGTTTTTTTTTCATTTGAGCATTGCGTCTATTTAGTATACTTAACAAGGGTTCGAAATGAACCTACAATTAGTGTTTGTCGCATATCAATTGTACTAACAATTGTCTAATAGGTGTCCAACAAGTGTCAGAGTGTCCAACTGTCCGACACGTGTCAGACATGGACAGCTAGCCAAACTAAAGTGTCCGTGCTTCTTAGTTTTTCATCATTCTCTCTCTACTCTTCTTCACCATCACCACTCGTGGCTGCCACCGGAATCGCGCCACCATCGGAGCTGTCGTTGTCGCCAGAGACACCGTGGCTGGAACGAAGGGAGACAGTTGGATTCGGAGGGGAAACCTTTTTTTTTTTTAAATAGTGAAAGAAAGGGAGGAAGAGAAAGGAAAAGAGAAGAAAAAGGGGAGGAGAGGGAAGAAGAAGAAAAAAGGAGGAAAAAGAGAGGAAAAAAAGGGAATGGAAGAGGCCACAGACAGTGGCGACTTTGACGACGACGGTGGTTCCGATGGCGACGGGTGGTGGTGGTGGTGGTGGTGGTGAAGAAGAAGAAGAAGAAGAAGAAGAAGAAGAAGAAGATGAGGAGGAGGAGAGAGAGAGAGAATGATGAAAAAAAATAATATTTTTATTATTTTAATATATTTGTTTTTTAAAATTAAAAAATAACTATTTAATGAAAAAATAGTGCCACGTCAGCATGGAGAAAATTGGACGAAGGGACCAAAATGAAACCTAACTAAAACCTTAGGGACCAAAAGTGTATTTTTCCCTTATAAGTAGGGGAGTGGGGAGCCCTAGAGGGTGGGATGATTTTGGGTATTGTCTCGTGGTAGAACTTTGGGAGAGAGGTAGTCTTTCGCCTTCTCGAAAGGCTATCAGTTATATTTATATTATAATTTTGTTTCATTGTTGCAATAAATTAGTATTTGGTGTTTTCTTAGTTTGGATACCTTACAAATTGGCATCAGTCACGTTCGTCTTGGAGCAAACATTGATTGCAATGGAGTTTGATCGTAGGATGGAGCTACGTTGGAAGCAATACTATAAGAGATCAAGGAAATGCAACAAATCTCGGAAAGAATGCAAAAACGGTCTGAGGAATACAATCGTCAAAAGATGGAGAGAGAAGAAAAGCGTAAAGAAGAGAAACAAAGAGAACAGAAACGAAGAACTATGAAGCATTTGAGTTCTTGGAGGAGGAGAAAAGTTAGAGGAAGTCGATGAAAAAAGGTAAGAGTCGTATAGTTGCGGGAAGATGTCGGTCGATACCTCTAAAACGCGAGGGACAACTGTTCAAGATATTCCAAAAGTGTTCTTGAGCATGAAATCCTTAGGTGCATACAAGCATTACCGACTAGAAACTAGGTGGTTAAAAGGGAGAGAAGGAGGGCAATAACAGCGTGGACAATGTCGAGGTTGTAAGAAGAAGCTAGAGGGACAATCGAAAATGAAAGAGGTTGGAGGAAAACGTCCTGTACCTTGTTGGAGTTCGAAGACTGTGCACAAGTGGGTTGAAAAGAGACTTGGCAAAACCAGAGCTACCTTTGCGAGAAGAAAATGATCGTTGAAGATTCCATGGGAAGAAGTGAAGTCGTGGAGGGGGAAACTCTTAGAGAATGATGGAGCTTGAGAGAAGAACAGTCACGAAGAAAATGGAGAAAAGAAGACACGAATGATAGCAGGAAGCCATGGCCGACGACGAGGACTGGAATGGTTAGAGTTGAAAACATGGTGGAAACCGCGATTGAAGGATGATGAATAGATGGAAGGGGAGATGCAGGCCATTACTGGCGACAAAAAAGTGTTTGGCTGGGAGGAAGAACCGAAGATGGTGTCAAGGCAACATTTGTGAAGAAGCAATCGAGTGGGCCAATCAAGAGAGAAGAAAAGAATCATAAGAAAGAGAAACTAACCCTAATCACGTGGGACATCAGCTTGGAGAAGAATCTAGAAGAAAGAGGGAGGGTAGGTTGCTTAATTGGCTGGATTCAAATAAAAGAAGTGAAAACCAGTTGCCTCCAAAGAAGAGAAGGGGCTGTTAAACAAAATTGAGCTTTGGGCTGGACTTTCCTTTATTTTATACCCAAGATCCAACCGGTTTGTCTTCATCTTCACGTGAAAAGAACAAACCCTAGCTATTGTTGTTTTCTTCTATGCTGCCACCATCTTCATTGAGCAAGCTCACGCCACCAACCATCTCGACCATTCGTCCTTGACCATCGCTGCTGGCCGCCACCTACCACCACCATTAGTCGGGGTCAGCCACCTCTGCAGCTTTATGGCATCGATGTTTCGTGAGTCGCCACCAACTGCCGTTTCTCACTGCCATCCGCAACCGCTCATGGTCGTCGAAGTCGGCTGGCTGGGTTTTGGTTTAAAGAATGCGTATTTTTCTTTTTTGAAAGAGCGTTAGTTCTATGTTTCCATTTTCGGACGAAGTGTCTTTGGAGGACAGAGTATTGTGAGAGTACTAGTTAGGGATATATTGGGATAATAGTAGACCTATATGGGGATAATAGTAGAATAGTAGTAAGGGCATTGTGGTAATTATGAGAATCTTTATTATAAATAGGAGAATGGGGAGCCTTAGAGGGTGGGATGATTTTGGGTATTGTCTCATAGTGGGACTTTGGTAGAGAGTTAGCTCTCTCGAAAAGCTATCGGTTTACATTGTAATTTCGTTTCATTATTGTAATATATTAGTATGTGGTGTTTTCTTAGTTTGGATACCTTACCCTCGTTTAAGTTCAATGTGTCAATTTCAATTTCTAAGCCAAGTTTTATTTCTTTCCTTTTTGTTTTCTATGCTATCTCTGCTGTGATGAAATGATGTGATGTGCTTTTTTCTAATAGTGCTATGTATTTAGGGGACTTGGATAGAAAATTTAGGCAGTTATTGACTTTATTTGGGTCGTACGTGCTGTTTCTGACTTGTTTATTTTTGGTTTTAAAGATTGTTCAAATATATGTTCATTTGGCAAGAGGTGATATGGAGAAAATTTTCCCAGCTGCCATTTCAAAGGATGGTCGATCATACAACGAGCAGGTAATTTATCTACACTAGCTTTGTGATAGATCCTTGAGAAGATAATTCTATTGAACTAAAAGGAAAAGAAAAAACCTGCTAGTATATGTAAACTCGAAATATATTTTATCATTGTGGATGTACTTGTTTGCATCTTTTTTCTGCCTGAATTTTGGAGCTTTCTCCAGTTGTTCAATGCTGCAGCAGTTGTACTTAAACGAATTGGAGAAGATGGAAGGATAATACAGGAATTTATTGATCTTGGTAACAAAGCGAAGGATGCAGCTTCTGAGGCCATGGATGCTGAAGCTACTCTAGGAGATATTCCGGATGAATTCCTTGACCCGATCCAAGTACGTTTAGCTCCAATTATTGTATGTTTAAGTTGATGGGTTTCAATCACTCTTTCGGATAGCCGAGTTATTGATTTCATTATGCATGATCGCTGTGCAAAAGAAGCTTTTCAACTGTGCCTCAAGAATGGAATGGTTTTGATTAGACAGAGATATTTAAAGCTTAAAAAAAGAAAATCAACGGATACTATGTTGGGACTAAACCAATTAAAACTTATCTTTCTTATGCAGTACACTCTAATGAAGGACCCTGTGATCTTACCTTCTTCAAGGATCACGGTCGACAGACCCGTCATTCAAAGACATCTCCTCAGCGATAGTGTAAGACTTGCCTTTCCTTTGAGTTGCATTTCTCTATCAAAACAAAGTGTTTGATTTTCTCTGCTAAACTCTACACGATTTGCAGACCGACCCTTTCAACCGATCTCATTTGACTTCGGACATGCTGATACCAAACGTAGAATTGAAAGCAAGAATTGAAGAATTTATCAGGTCACAAGAATTGAAGAGGCAACCCGACGGAGGGGTTGCGATGCAGAGCAGCAAGGCAACCATCCAACCCACAAGCGGAGAAATGTTGATTGATTAAAGTCGAGATGTAACTTAATCGCTCGTTATTTTATTGCTTTGGATACGAAATATTTTCGGAAGATATTTATATTTGATACAATGTTGTAAACTATAAAGACAGTGAAGATTATTTCTTTGGGCACTATTTAGTGCTTAGGCTGCCTAACCTTGTAATATTTGAAAATAAAGATCTTTAACTTATCAGGAAAGCAAAATTTGAGAGATTTAAATGGCTTCTTTTCTAGTTGGTAGGTAATGTTGAATGTCTCCAAAAAATGAGAATAAAGAAATTCCGATATGGGAATGAGATATTAAGTAGGGGTGAAAGGAACCGAACCGGGTCGGGTCGGGTCGGTTGTACCCTTTAAATCTGATCGAATCGAACCGAGGTCGGTTCGGTTCCTCACTTAGTCGCCCCTTGTCTGTCCGAAGCTGAACACGAACCGTTAATAGAAAAAAAACCTGTATTGTTCGATTTAGGGTTTCAGCACGTTGCTTCGTCTTCCTCTGTTCGATTTAAGGTTTCAGCAGATGGGCGTACGCCTCACGCCGCTTCGTCTTCCTTTGTTCCAGCAAGATTTCCGAGATGAACCCAGAAAAGATCCTGCCGGTGAAGTTGAAAATGCTGACGAGAGAGATGAAGGCGTTGATAGCTTTAGATGGGTAGCCTTGGGACTCGTCGATCTGGTCGAGATTGTCGATGGCAGTCAAGCTGGCGCCGACGTCGATCAGCATCGTCATGAACAAGATGAGCATGTCGACGCTGAAGATTGCTTGGGGAATCATGTAGTCTTCGCCTCTTTCGGGCTTGTTGAAAACGTTTGCGAAACAGGAACTGCTCTGGTTTTGCCGTTTTGGTTTGGTTGGTGGTCTCACCTTTCTTTTTTTTTTTTTTTACAATAAAGCTGGACGTTTCTTGCCCAGAATACTAAAGGAAAATATAAATAAAAACTGACCCGACCCGACCTGATTCGAGTCAATAATAAATCGGGTCAGGTCGGGTTGTCCGTACAACCGACCCGACTCGAAAAATTTACACCCCTAATATTAAGAATAGGGAATAAAGTTTTTGCAGGATATCCCAATCTTTAGAAAATGGCGACGAAAATATTGATGAAATATAAGATGTTTGATATTTTTGAAAAAAGTATAAAAATAAAAGTTCATTTAAATTAATAAATAGGCAGTATACTGTTTTTAAATATTTTTTTGTAATTATAACCACCTCTAAACTACAAGGTTTTTTTTTTTATTTTTATTTTTATTTTTTTATTTTTATTTTATTTTTTTTAAGTTAAACTAGAAGGTTTGTTATAATTGCACTTTTGAACTTTTAATTTGATCCATCAACCCCGTATGTTAAATTATCATTTAATCGAGATGACTACCAAGGAAGTTTTTCCTCACGATAGATGAAGGGAAGGAATTGCTTGAACAACTCCATGGAGAAATTGGCTTTACGTGAAGAAATTTCTGAATTGCAAAGAGATAGAAACGTTAAAGAAAAAGTTGTGTTGATGAAGAAAAAACCCACGAAGGTTTCTCCAAACTTCTTTTGTACACAGGTTTGTATTTTTATTCAAACTCTAATATTCTCTGTTTGTATATATATTTTTTAAGTAATTGTAAAATCTATTTTTTAACCATCATCATACCCCAAAACCTTATATTCTTCGAATTAAAGTTAAAAGGGTTTCTTGCCTTCTTTGTATACAATTTTTTTGCTGCAAACTTTCTCCTTTGTGCAAATATATACATAAATGTTATGTACTCAAGTTTCATCAATTGAAATATACATTTTTCTCAATTTCTTGTATTACATTTTATTTCATTCTTTGCATTGCCAAATTATTATACATTTTGGCATTGTTTGATGAGAACAAGTAGTTGAGAAATTTTATACAAAGGCTCAAAAGTATTTTCCTTTACATGGAAGTCTGAATTTTTTTCATTAAAAACTTTTAATTGGATCAATGTTTTTTACGCATGACTAATTTTGTGTTTTATCGTATGTGTTGTGTTGATGTTAGTATATTAATCTTGTTTAGTATGTTAATTCTACCTTATGTTGGTCTTGGGGTTTTCCTCTTTTGGTTAGTATTATTTCTCTTTCTGTTATTCGGTTTCCTATCATGTAATGACACGTGGTGTCTCTTTTCCTATTAATTCAGTGTCTGTGCTCAGCATTCCTCAGGCTGAGATTTATCATTTGTTCTGTCCAATATTTACTGTTACATGGTATTAGAGCTTTGGCTCTATTTTCTCTGAATTTTTTTTTTCTATATGGTGTCTTCCTCCAGCTCTTCTTCATCGGACAATAACCAGCCGCTACCAGCTATATCCTCCACCACTACAAACCCTGTTGTCACCCCTCTTTCGTCTCAACACACATACCCTAATTCATCCTTACAAATTTCAAATTTCAAATCACTCGTTTCCTATTGTTAAAAGGATCCTTACAAATTTCAAATTTCCTTTCAAGTCTTCTTCTGAACAATTTTGTACAGCTTGTCAAATGGCTAAAATCCACAAGCTCCCTTTTGAAAAGTCTGTGTCTAGGTCCTCTACTCCCTTTTCCTTGGTTTATTCGAATGTTTGGGGTCCTTCCCCAGTTTCCTCTATTAATGGAGCTCGATATTTCTTGTTGTTTGTTGATGATTGTACGAAATACACATGGCTTTACCTTTTGCGATCGAAACATGATGTGTTATCTATTTTTTGTACTTTTAAAGCCATGATTGAAACTCAATTTGAAACCAAAATCAAGGCTTTACAAATTGATGGTGGTTCTGAATTTCGAGTTTTATCTCCTATCCTTGCTTCCAGTGGCATCATTCATCGAATCTCCTGTCCATACACACCACAACAAAATGGTAGTGTTGAGCGGAAAAATCGCCATGTCGTAGAGGTTGGGTTATCTATTCTTGCTCACTCCTTTGTACCTCAAAAGTTTTGATCCTATGCGTTTCAAACTGCGGTATTTCTCAAATAGATTACCCACCCCTGTGTTGGATTTTTTTTCACCATACTATGCCTTGTTCAACCATCATCCTGACTATAAGTTGCTTAAATGTTTTGACTGTTCTTGTTTTCCTCTCTTAAGACCTTATAATGATCATAAGTTGCAGTTTCGATCTCGTGAGTGTGTTTTTCTTGGGTATAGTATGTCTTATAAGGGTTACCTCTGTCTTGATTTGTCCTCGAGTCGTTTATATGTATCAAGACATGTTATTTTTAATGAATCATCTTTTCCCTTTCAAACTTCCAGCTCTGTTGGTGTCTCATCAGTCAAGTCTTACTATCCAGATTGCTTTTATCCTCTTGGCTCTCTCTTTTCGTCTGTGTCAGCGTCAGTACCCTTGTCCTCTTCACAACCTGTTCTGTCTCTTCCTCCGACTGCGCTTCCAGTCACACCTGCTCACTCACCACTTCCTACATCTCCATCACCTGCTACTCCAACCCCATCCATCCCTTGTTCTCTCCCTGTTTGTACTCCTTCAGCCTCATCTTCAGCCTCCTCCTCTGATTCCTCGGATTCTCCCTCTTCAGCTTCATCTTCGGATTCCTCTTCCCCCTCTTTGCCATCTTCACCTCTTTCTCCTATTCCTTCTTCTCTTCTTCCTTCTGTGAATATTCATCCGATGATCACTCGTTCAAAGGATGTTATTTTCAAACCGAAGGCTTGGTTGGCTTCCTCTCAGGTTGTGACTATGGAACCTAAGAATTATAAGGTTGCCTTGGAGGATCCCAATTGGAAAGATGCTATGCAAGCTGAGTTTGATGCCCTTCTTCGAAATAATACGTGGTCTTTGGTTCCTTTGCCTGCTGATCGAAAGGTTATAGGCTGTAAATGGGTATTTCGCCTTAAGCTCAAACCAAATGGTGAAATCGACCGGTACAAAGCACGCCTAGTGGCTCAAGGGTATAATCAAGCCTATGGTATAGATTATTTTGAGACCTTTAGCCCGGTAGTCAAGCCAGCAACAATTCGTATTGTTTTATCTCTAGTTGTTTCTCTTGGTTGGTCTATTCGGCAACAGGATGTGCATAATGCTTTTCTACATGGTGATCTCAAAGAAGAGGTGTTTATGAGACAGCCGGCTGGTTTTGTAGATTCTGTTTGTCCTGGTCATGTGTTGAGGCTTCACAAGGCGTTATATGGATTAAAGCAAAGCCCTCACGCATGGTTCTCGAAACTTAGCTCATGTCTATTGTCTTGGGGTTTTGTTGCATCCAAAGCCGATACCTCCATGTTTGTTTACAGCAATGGTTTCAAGAAAGTGATTTTCCTTGTGTATGTCGACAATATCTTAGTTACCGGTAATGATGTGTCTTTGATTCAGTGCTACATTTCTAATTTGAATGTTCGTTTTGCTCTTAAGGATATGGGAGATTATCATATTCTCTAGGAATCCAAGTTGTTCACCATCGGACTGGTCTGCAATTTTCACAACAGAAGTATGTTTCTGATATTGTTGCTCGAGCTCACTTGGATTCTTGTAAATCTGCCTCTTCTCCCATGGCCCATGGTACACCTCTCTCTCTTCGTGATGGTGAGTTACTGGACAATCCTTCTGAATATAGGAGTTTAGTTGGTGCCCTCCAATATTGTACAATTACTCGTCCGAACATCAGCTATACAGTAAATAAACTCTGTCAGTTTCTCCATGCCCCAACCACATTGCATATGAAGGTTGTTAAACGTCTGATTTGGTATCTCAAGGGTACCTCTTGATAAGGGTAAAAAATATATCTATTTTACCCTTATATTTAGCTCATTTCTTGGTTAAAAGTTGTATGTTGTGATCAATTTACTGTTCCCGAGCTCAAATTATGCTTCATTTGATAAGTTAGGGTGTTGAGAATTACTTTTGTCAAATTTAACTCATTTGTGCTTAAAAAGACTTGATTTTAAGAGAATTTGACTTAGTTTGTTGCTGTGTAGAAAAACAGAGGAAAAGCTGAAATTCCCCAGAAATGCGACCGCATTTTTGGGAAGGCAAAAGTGAAATGCGACTGCATTTCTAGGAAGGCAAAAGTGAAATGCGACCGCATTTCTGGAAAACAGAGACCGTTCTGAGTCGTCCGTGGGTCGTTGTTGATGAGTCTTCTTCGCACCTAACTGGCTGTTTTGACCCCGAAACTGACTGGGCAACCTTCCAGCACCTATTTCGCAGCTCCTCAACCATTTTTTACACTATATAATCTCGAGATTCGAAGTCAAATCCAAGAAGAACTCACTTGGAAGAAAAAGGTGGTGACAGAACCCTGGCTCGACGCCAATGAGTAGGGTTGCTCGAGGTCCTTCTTAGATGACCAAATTCTAACCCGAGAGAGGGTTAGACATCAAACCTTGTGGTTTGTAGAGAGTTTCACCCATTCCCACTTGTAAAAGCGAGAGAGTGGAGGGTCTTAGCGAACTCTAGAAGGATTAAGTAAATAGAAAAACCCATAATATTTAGCTATCTCCTTTATTTCCAGCTCTTGAATCTTTTCATTATTCTGTATTCTCTACATTCTTATTTCAATGAAAATGTGTTCATTTGCTTTTTATCCCATCATGAGTAGTTAAATCCCGTTGAGGGGTTCAATGTGGTGAATTCCCTTATGGTTTAATGGCTTGAAAGTGTTTTATTTGCTTAAGTTGTGTTTAATGCATGTCATTCTTTATTGATTATCACTACAATCTTGTTGAGTTTAATTTGATCACTTAGACTTTGCATGCTATGTGAGTTTGATCTCGAAAGGGACAAACGATATCGGTTCTCATAAAGGTGATATAGGAGAAAAAGCTCGAAAGAGGTTGTTCGACGGTATAGGGCAAGCTGCCTAAGGCACCCTATATCGACTATAGGGTTATAGGTTGCATTCGTGAATTATCTATGTCGGAGTCGAGTCACAGAAATGTGCATAATGGTACTCGCTTAGCCTTCTAACGGTTTTTGGAAACAAGGGCCAAATAGAAGTTAAATCTGACCCAATGCATTAAATACACTTAAGTTAGATATTGCATAAGTATGGTTGTTACCTTAGGCATTAATCCATGTTGAATACCTCGTTTTATCTTATTGTTATTCTTTATTATTTTATTGCTTGTTTTGTTTATCTTTTTAAAAACCCAATCAATCAACTTATTTTCTTTGGTTACCTTTTTCAAAAGCAATCATTTGAGCAGTTTCTTCATCAAATCTGAATTTCCAGTTTAGTCCTCGTGGGATCGATACCCTTGGAATACTTTTGAGGTTTTTTTTATTACTACGTGCGACAGTGTATACTTGCACTTAAGTGTTAGTTGAATTATTCTTTATTATTTCATTTATCATCTTAACTCACATCCATCTATTCAACTGACGACGCACCACCTCTCACCTTGGTCTTTCGTTTAGTCCTTCTTCCTTCTCAATTATAGGTTATACCGATGCTGATTGGGCAAGTTTTTCGGATGATCGTCGGAGTACCAGCGACTTTCGTGTATTTCTTGGCTCGAATCTCGTTTCTTGGAACTCGTCCAAACAAAAGGTTGTATCATGGTCTAGTGTAGAGTCTAAATTGTTGGGTTTTATGCCATAAAACTCGTAGATAGTGAATGTAAACAAATTGTATACTTGTTTCAATAAAGTGTTATTGAGCTTCTACAATAAAGAGTTATTGTTAAATATTGCACAATTTGACCCAAATCCAATAAACTAAGATCCAAGGTTGTTTGTATGTAACTTGAACTAGTATGTGGGAACATACGGGGATTGATGTTCAAGTAACAACCTAAAAGGTCTATAGTACAAGGATAAGGCTGGGTACCTTATCCTGGTAACAATATGTGATACGACCCGGCTTTGTATTTGATCCAAAGCGTCCATGTAGTAGACATGCAAGCGGGGGTATTCTATGCAATGAGTTTGCATAAGACCGGACCATGAAATAGTAAACCACTAGATATAACACCGTTAACTAGTTAGGTTACTGTTTCAATAGGATGACTTAGGTAACTCAGTCTTAATCCTGAGTGTGTCATGAGCTCCTTCTCATGAGGGATTTTCCTTTGATTAGCATGGGTGAGAGTGGCCAATATGCCGGGGACAAGATCGAGTGGGAGGCTAGGGACATGACAACACAAGAAGGAATTCACTTCTTCCCACTTCTAGGAGAAGTAGATGAATGCTCCCTTAAGTGGTGACTCTAGGACTTGAACAAAGGGATCCCGCCCTCTCACTGGCTCGAGAGGGACTTTCTGTTTATTGGTTGGACCATAAACAAGTTGTTCATTAGAGGAGTGCTGGTACTTAAGGAGAGATGTAACACAAGGGTAAAACGGTAATTTGACCCAGCTATGATTACGAACACTCGTGAAGGATTGACTTACCGGTATAGGTCTCTATCCGTGGATACAGAAATATTCTATAGTGAAAAGAGTTCAGCTGTGGGTCTTTAGTGAAATGACCCATAGTTAATGAATATTGGTTAACTTGATTAATGAGTTTAATCAGTTAACCTCATATCATTGGAGCTTCTGATCTGTAGGTCCATTAGGTCCCCCTGCTAGCTCGTAAAGAGTAATTAGGAACAATTATATCTTGAGAGAATTTGAATAAGTTCAAATTCATATTGAGAATTAAGTAAATTGTATGAGATACAATTAATATAATGTATAGTGATGCATTAAAATATAAAGTCTAATTCGAGATTAAACTTTATTATATTGAGAGAATGATATTTTTGAAAGAGTTCAAATATATGTCTAATTAAGTATATGATATTTAATTAGAAGATATATTAATTAATTATTCAATTTAGTTTAAATTAAATATGATTTAATTAAACTATTGTATATGAGAGGATTATTAGAATATGATTCTAATATGTAATTAATTGAATATGGAAGATATTTAATTAGTTGTAAAATTAAATAATTATTGGAATTAATTAATTGATTAGTTTAATTGAATTAATTAAATGTGATTTAATTAAATTTATTTATTTTTTGACAATTTTAATTAAATTTAATTAAACTATATATTATGTGAGGGAATTACATTTAAATAAGATTTAAATGTGCATGAGATTAATTAATTGATTTTGATCTAACGGTCAAGATCGTTTTCTAACCTCATATTAGGGTTTCCTTGCTTATAAAAGGAAAGGTTATGACAACCCTAACCCTATGGCCACCATAAGGCCTGAGGTCTCATTCTAGTCTCCCTCTCATATTTTCTCAACTCAAGAACTCTAGGGAGAATTTTCTCTCTAGAGTTTTTCCCATTCAAGATTAGGTAGTCCCACAACTATGTTCCTAATCTCAGAGTCATAGCGGGGAAGATCAATTGGTGGTGTCCCAATTGTTGACGCTTGGTCCGACGACAACGACGGTATGTTTGCTTCTCCCCTTTAGATTAGTTCTAAGGTTGTATGCTTAGCTTTAATAAATTGATTTAGAATAGTTTTCTAAATATTTGCCAATGTATTAGTATTTTGGTGGAAGCAAAATTAACTCCGAATGGTCCCAATTCGCTTCCGCTAACGGAATTAGGGTATTCCAATCCTACATGAATATCGTGGAATGTCCAATGCCACTACTGAGATTGCTTGGATTCAGTCACTCCTGGGTGAGATTGGTATTGTTTCTTCCGTTCCGCTGCTCCTTTGTGATAATATCAGCGCCACGTACCTTGCTGCCAATCCAATAATGCACAATAGGACCAAACACATCGAGTTGGATCATCACTTCATCAAGGAAAGAGTGGCTCGTAAGTTACTTGTGGTTCGATTTGTTCCCTCTGAAGATCAGTTGGCTGACATAATGACAAAGGGCCTTCATTCTCCTCGGTTTATCAGTTTAAGAACCAAGCTCACTATGGTTTCTAAACCTTGTTCTCTTGGGGGATGTTAGTATATTAATCTTGTTTAGTATGTTAATTCTGCTTTATGTTGGTCTTGGGGTTTTCCTCTTTTGGTTAGTATTATTTCTCTTTCTGTTATTCGGTTTCCTATCATGTAATGACACGTGGTGTCTCTTTTCCTATTAATTCAGTGCCTGTGCTCAGCATTCCTCAAGCTGAGATTTATCATTTATTTTGTCCAATATTTATTGTTACAGTTGAGAGGAGTTCAAGTTGAAAATGTGGATGAAAATTGTTATTTAGTAGTTTTTGTTTTTATTATTCATGTGTTTCAAAACATTGTAAGGTTTGGTTGTTTACAACTTACAACTTCTTTTCAAAATATGTTAGATTTCATAACGAAAGTCAGACTGAATATAGATTATTTATAAAAATAAATATAATTTTTTTTTTTTTTTTTTTAAATAGTCTTACGCCTTAAGTTACCTTCGGCCTAAGCAGATAATATAACCTTAATATTCTTTTTTTTTTTTTTGGGTTCTTAATTGGAGGACATTTTTCTTTCAATCTTGATTTGGTCCTAGGAACGATTCTTAATATTACACACCTTTCAATAATTAAAGAAAATCACTGTGAAAATAACATCTTCCAATTCATGTACTCAAAATACATAAATTTGGGGCCGTTCATAATGTTAAACCAAAGACTAGAGTAGTTTTTAGATGCATAACCATGTACATCTTACCAATAAACACAAAACCCACCAAAATAACCCATACAAAATATTTAAAAAACAAGCACATGAAACATTTCAAAAAAAAAAAAAAAAAAAATTCTCATTTGTTTACATATGCAAATAATCTAAGCTCCTAAATTTCTTTTCTTCTGCTCCTAACCTGCATTATAAGCAAGCAAAATAGTAAATGAAGGGTGATAACACTCTAAATGTGCTACTTTAATACCGTTAATTAGAGCTAGATCCTAACCTCCATTATAAGCAAGCAAAATAGTAAATGAAGGGTGATAACACTCTAAATGTGCTACTTTAATACCGTTAATTAGAGCTAGATCCTAACCTCCATTATAAGCAAGCAAAATAGTAAATGGAGGGTGATAATACTCTAAATGTGCTATTTTAATACCGTTAATTAGAGCTAGATCCTTCTTAATTTATGTGTAATTTGTTGATTTGTAAGTGTTTCGAGCATAGAGGTCGTTTGGAGGAAATCAACTAAAAAGAGGTCAAAAGGAGTGAAAACCAATTCATACTTGGCCAATTTGAGGACCATTTGGAGGTCAAGGCAACAAATACCCAAGAGCTAGACGTCAAGACGCTGAAAAGAGCGTCAAAACGCTCCAAATATTGAAGATTCTACCTTCCAACTCAAGGCCTCAGTGTCTCGACGTTGAGCAGTGATCCACAACATTGACCTCAGCGTCTCGATGTTGCCAATGCATGCGCGTGTTTTTTAGTTGCTTCGTCTGAAGCATTGAGACGCTAAGGATAGCGTCTCAACACCGTTGCTTGGGAGTATAAAAGCCTTTCTTTCTCTCTTAGCCGAATTAGGTTATATTTTTAAATTTAGTTTCTTTTCATTTTAGTTCTTTACTTTTTCTAGCTTATTTAGTTTAGTTTCTTAGTCTTAGATTAGTTAATGCCTTCAAAGCATCTCGACGTTGAGCAAATTGAAGCAGCGTCAAGTGGAGCGTCTCGATGCCATGCTCAATGCTGGTTTGATAGGCACATCGTTGAGATATTGCCATCTTAGTGTCTCGATGCTATCCAATGGTGGAGCGTGAAACAAGAAACTGCAATGTGAACGTGTGTCGTGTGGTCCGGTTCGAGTGGTTTTGGCCTAGTTCGAGTAGTTTTGGTCCGGTTCGAGCGGTTTTGGCCTGGTTCCAGGCGGTTCGGGACGATTCTCGACGGCTTAGGACTAGTTATGTGAAATTATCGTAATTTTGCAATTTATTTTTCTCCTAGGATGCCAAAAACCGGTCTAGTTAGCTATTTTATTTATTATATACATTATGAATGTCATATAAATTAAAATCCCACCATAGGTTAAGCATGAATCATGCATAATGTATGTTATAAATGTTATAATGTATGATTAACATGATTTAATTTTTCATGAGTATTAATGTAATTGTTATGTTAATGGATGAAAAATGGTAATGCATGATTTTATTTTCATGGATAATCAATATAAAAGTTATGTTAATTAAATGAAAATTGAATTGCATTGAGCATAACATTACCTTAGTTAAATATAATAGTTATATTTATGAATATCCTGAAATGCATGAAAATGGTGTAAATATAATTAGAATATGATTGTTAGATTTTCTCAAACACCATTAGATGCATGATTATAAGTTTAATTTGATTGATTTATAAGAGTTATAAAATTAATGGATAGAAATTAAAAACATATAACAAAGAGTTGCATGCAAATATAGGGTCTTAATTGAATTAATTTTAAATGGTTTAAAATTGATTAGACCTATGTTAGAATTTTTAATATGATTAGGAATTAGTCTTAGATCGTATTTTAAATAGGTTCAAAATATGATAGGATAAGACTTAAATATAAGACTTTGGTTATAAGGGAACTTTCTCGGTGAAGTTCTATCTAAGGTTGGGGGTACTTAAGTTGACCGTTTTGGGAACACCTCCTACCTCGGAACTGACTCAAAACCTAAGTTGAATTAACCATTGTTTTATTAAGCATGCAATAATGTCAGAAGGTTGCTAAACAGTTTAATGAACCTAGACATTAATGTAAAACAATCCAGTATAAGAGTTATATTGGGCAAACTTAGATAAATTTAATTAGCCGGAATTTACCTAAGAAATAAACCCTAGTTTACAAAATACTTAGTGGGAGGAAAAAGGTATATATGATATATCATTTTTCTCTCACGTTCTCTGAAATAGTTCACACCGTGAGATCCATGCTCGACCTCACGCCACCCTGGAAGGGGCCTCCCTTCGAAAGGTGTTTGCATGGTTCAATACCAAGGTGAATGGAGAAAGTATTTATAATAAGTGGAAGAAGGACTTGTGTCTGTTGGGTTTTATGCCCTAAAACTCGTAGATAGTAAATGTAACAATTGACCGAACATTAATAAAATGATATTGATGTATTATTCAATAAAGTATTATTGTTTGTATTATGTTTGTTTTGCCTAAATAACCCTAATCCAATAAACTAACATCCTAGGCTGTTGTATGAGTCTTGAACTGTATGTGGGAACATACGGAGATCACTGTTCAAGATACAGCCTAAAGGGTCTATAGTATAGGGATAAGACTAGATACCTTATCCTGGTGACACTATGGATACGACCCGCTTTGTATTTGATACAAATGCAATGATTCAACGCGTTCGTGTAGGGGACATGCGAGTGGGGGTATCCTATGCAATGAGTTTGCATAGGACTGAACCACGAAATAGTAACCACTAGCTGTAACACCGTTGACTAGTTAGGTTTCTATTTCACTAGGATGTCCTAGACAACTTAGTCTCAATAATCTTGAGTGGGTTATGGATGAGTTCACGAGGGATTGTCCTTTGATTTGTATGGGTGAGAGTGGCCTGCACGCCGATTCAATAAGCCTACCATTTTGGGGACAAAACCGAGTTCGTAGTTGGAAACATAATCACACAAGATGAAATTCAATCCTTCCCGACTTTAGGATAAGTAGATGAGTGTTCCCTTTAGTGGTGTCTCCGGGTCTTGAACAAAGGGCCATACCCTCTCAATGGCACGAGAGAGATTTCTATTTGATAGTCGGACCTCAAACAGGTTATTCATTAGAGAAGCACTGATACTTAAGGATGTAGAGGTAACCTAGGGGTAAAACAGTAATTTGACCCAGTTGGTGTTACGAACACTCGTGAAGGACTAACTTGCTGCTAGTGGTCAATATCCGTGGACACAGAAATATATCTGCAGTGAGAAGAGTGCAACTGTGGTTCTATAGTGGAGTGAACCCACAGTTAACGAACATTGATTAACTTGGTTAATGAGTTTAGCCAGTTAATCTCATATCGTTGGAGCTTCTGATCTGTAGGCCCATTAGGTCCCACCAGTAGCTCATAAAGGGTATTGAGGTAAATTTACTAAGGAAAATAATATAATGTATAGAGATACATTATAATATAAAGTTTATATTTTTATTAAACTTTATAATATAAATTTATTTTGAATATTGATTCAAAATTGATTTATGGGAGAACTAAATTTAATATGAATTGGATTTTTTTCAAAAAAAAAAAAAAAAAAATTTAATTCATATTAAAACTATAGGTTAAAATTAATCCGCATTAGATGCACATTAAACTATAGGTTATATGAGAGAAGTATAATTGAATATGATTTAATTGTAAGTTAAATTAATATTTCAAAAAAAATAAAATTTTAAGTTAAATTAAATATATGATATTTGATTTAATGATTAATTACTTAGTGAATTAATTAATTATTCAATTTAATTCAATTTAATTAAATTTGATTTAATTAAAATAATTGAATTATAACTATAGGTTATGTGGGAAATACTCATTTAATATAATTTAAATGAGATGGTTAATTAAATAATGATTTAATTAATTATTTGTTTATTTAATTAATTAACGATTTGATTTTTAATTAATTAAATAAAGTTTAATTTAATTTATTTAAATTAAACCAATCGACCAATTTAAAGAAACTAATAGGACACGTGTTTGATACGTGTTGGTCTTCCCCTTCCTAACCGAATGGTTATATTGTTGGGTTTTATGCCCTAAAACTCGTAGATAGTGAATGTAAACAAGTATACTTGTTTCAATAAAGTGTTATCGAGTTTCTACAATAAAGTGTTATCGTTAAATATTGCACAATTTGACCCAAATCCAATAAACTAAGATCCAAGATTGTTTGTATGTAACTTGAACTAGTATGTGGGGACATACAGGGATCGATGTTCAAGTAACAACTGAAAAGGTCTATAGTACAAGGATAATGTTGGGTACCTTATCCTGATAACACTATGTGATACGACCCGCTTTGTATTTGATACAGACGTATTGATCCAAAGCGTCCATGTAGTAGACATGCGAGTGGGGGTATCCTATCCAATGAGTTTGCATAAGACCGGATCATGAAATAGTAAACCACTAGATATAACACTGTTAACTAGTTAGGTTACTATTTCAGTAGGAGTCACTAGGTAACTCAGTCTTAATCCTGAGTGTGTCATGAACTCCTTCTCATGAAGGATTATCCTTTGATTAGCATGGGTGAGAGTGACCAATACGCCAACTCAATATTCCTTCCTTTTTGGGGACAAGACTGAGTGGGAGGCTGGGGACATGACAACACAAGAAGGAATTCACTCCTTCCCACTTCTAGGAGAAGTAGATGAGTGTTCCCTTAAATGGTGACTCCAGGACTTGAACAAAGGGATCCCACCCTCTCACTGGTCCGAGAGGGACTTTCTGTTTAATGGTTGGACCATAAACAGATTGTTCATTAGAGGAACACTGGTACTTAAGGAGACAGATGTAACACAGGGGTAAAACGGTAATTTGACCCAGCTGTGATTACGGACACTCGTGAAGGATTGACTTACCGGTATAGGTCTATATCCGTGGACACATAAATGTTCTACAGTGAGAAAAGTTCAGCATTAGGTCTTTAGTGGAATGACCCACAGTTAATGAATATTGGTTAACCTGATTAATGAGTTTAATGGTCTTACCTAACAAGTTCTCAACTTCATAGGACTCGATTTTACATAAAATACCCGAAACACCGGGCCCTTACATGATCAAATCACATAAAAACAGTAAAATCTATGACCATAAAATGAACCTAAATAGTTCAATGCAAACCATACATACATTATGCATTAATCAATCCCACCAATAGCCAATGCAAATTTTAGAGAAACAAAATTAGATCTACGATCGGCTCTGATACCAATTGAATGATTGGAATTCCGTAATTCCGTAAAGCGGAAGCGTGATTGGGACCGATTCGTAATTAATTTTGTTTAATCTAAAATACCAATACATTGGCAATAATATTAGAACTATTCCAAATATATATTAAGGCTAAACATACAAAAATATTAGATCTAAATATAATTTATAAAGTAACAAATTACTTACTCTCGTTGACAACTCATATTAAATTCACCAACTTCTTATGAATTAATCACGAACTAGTGTGAACACCACCACTATGGCTACATCGGTATGACTCTGAGACTTCTAGAGGCAGGAGACTGGTGGGAGTCTAGAGGAAGCCTTGAAGGGAATTCTCTGAGAGTAAGAGAATGAATGAGATGTCTTTCACCCCACCCCAGGGGTCTATATATAGTAAAGGTCAAGACCTTTTTCCTAATAGGAAAAGGTCTCTAATTTTAATAAATAAATAATTAATTCCATAATTAATTAATTTCCCAATTAAATATCATATATTTAATCTTAGGGATTTTATTAAAATTAAAATTAACATGAATCCAATTCATATTAAATTTATTTGAACTCTTTCAAATATTTTCTTTCTTAATAGGAATAGGTCTCTAATTTTAATAAATAAATAATTAATTCCATAATTAATTAATTACCCAATTAAATATCATATATTTAATCTTAGGGATTTTATTAAAATTAATATGAACCCAATTCATATTAAATTTATTTGAACTCTTTCAAATATTTTCTCTATAGAATTAATTTTTGAAATTAATTCAAAAATTATATTATAAAGTTTCATAAACTTTATATTATAACGCATCAATATACATTATACGATTCCCCAAATAAATTGAACACTTTCAATTTATAATTTATACTTAATTGCCTCAAGTCTCTTTACGAGCTACCAGTGAGACCTAATGGACCTACAGATCAGAAGCTCCAACGATACGAGACTAATCGGCTTAAACTCATTAACCAAGTTAGTCTCCATTCGTTAACTGTGGGTCATTCCACTAAAGACCCTTAGCTGCACTCTTCTCACTGCAGAATATTTCTGTGTCCACGAATATCGACCAATGCAGTAAGTCAATCCTTCACGTGTGTTCGTAACACCAGCTGGGTCAAATTACCGTTTTATCCCTGGTTTACCTCTGGTTCCTTAAGTACCGCTGATTCCTCTAATGAACAAGTTGTTTAGGGTCCAACCACTAAACAAGAGTTCCTCTCGAGCCATGAGTGGACGGCGCGCCTTTGTTCAAGCCCCGGAATCAACCCTTAAGGGAACACACATCTACTTACCCCAATAGGGGAAGGAGTGAATTCCATCTTGTACTGTTATGTTCCCAGCCCCCATTCGGTCTTGCCCCTGAAATGGTAGGATTATTGAGTCGGTGAACTGGCCACTCTCACCCATACAAATCTAAGGACAATCCCTCTTGAAAGGGGTTCATAACAGACTCAGGATTGAGATTGAGTTACCTAGGTCATCCTATTGAAATAGAAACCTAAACTAGTTAACAACGTTACATCTAGTGGTTACTATTTCGCGGTCCGGTCTTATGCAAACTCATTGCATAGGATACCCCCACCCGCATGTCTCCTACATGGATGTTTTAGATCATTGCATCTGTATCGAATACAAGGTGGGCCATATCACATAGTGTCACCAGGATAAGGTACCCAACCTTATCCCTATACTATAGACCTTTTAGGTTGTTACTTGGACACTGATCCCCGTATGTCCCCACATACTAGTCCAAGTTTCATTTAAACAACCTTGGATCTTAGTTTATTGAATTTAGGGTTTATATAGCAAACTCGATTATTCAATAACCAAATTACTGAATTACTCAAATAACACTTTATTGAGATCAATTAATTTGTTTCATTTACTATCTACGAGTTTTAGGGCATAAAACCCAACAACTCCCACTTGAACTAAAACTCTAGTGGGTAATGTACATCAACAATCAAAATTGAATGAATAATCATTGAAGTATGAATAGTAGTTTGTATTAATACAGTATAATACATGAAAAGTACAAATACAGATAAATACAATAAACTAGGGCATTCACAATACCCATTCACTACAACAATTTTGACCTTTCATGACACCATAGTCAATCCAAATAAAGGGGAGGGAGAGAAAAAAACGTCATAAATGATTGGGGCGCGTTTTTGGCGGGAAAAGACGGAAGTTTTCGGATTTTCGATATTCTATGACCTTTTTTCAATGTCATAGATTTATGACTTTAATTAAATGTCATTAATCAGAAAAAAATTAAAAAAAAAAACCAAAAACCCTCACGGTCTCTCCCTCTTTCGATTTTCCCTCTCCCTCTTTCGATTTTCCCATTTTCCCTCTCCCTCTCTCTAACCTCTCATTTCATCCCCACGCCTTCATCACTCTCTCTCTAACCTCTCTAAACTCTCATTCCATTCCCTCGCGCCGTCGTCACCTCCCTCATGCCGCTATCTCAGATCAGATTTCTGCCCAACGAGCGTCGTCGTCGCCTCTCTCCGTCAGACTCTATGATCTCTCTTCTGCACCTTCTCCAGTCGTTGTGGCGACTGTTGACGCCACAGCTCCTCCAGCCACCGGCGCACGCAACGACAATAGTTGGGGTCTCCTCCTTCGGCGTGTATGTGTGAGTTCTGGTAAGGCACTGGTGGCGATCTCTTTTTCTTCGAGTTTTGAGAGAAGTATCGAGGTGGGTCTTTTTCAATCGTTTCGGCTAGGCAGCAGCGATTCGACATGATTCCGACAACTCCTCTTCGTGGACAGCAGCTCTCCTTCAAGTTGCAATGATTTTGAGTTGTGGGTAAGCGAGATTAAAACATTTTACGATTGATTATAGCGTTTAAATGTATACCCACTAAAGTTTGGCCCCAATTTTTAGGTATCCATTGAGATTGGAGCTCGAGTCGTTGAATTTGGATCGAATTAGAACCACACCAGCAAGAAAGGTTCTATTTTGGTGAGGTTCTTTCCCGAATTTGCCTCATTAGCTATTGTGTGCTAAGGGGAAATTAATTGAATGTTAGGTCTTTGGAGAGCAGCCTTTTCCATTGGTTAAATTACCATATGTGCATTATGTATGTTCTGATATTCTATTTTAGTAATAATTAATGGAATGAAGACAAGCCTGCGTTGGATATAGGTTTTCACTCGATGTGCTAGTCTATCATTTTTACTTAATGGATGGATGTATTTCTACCAATGAACCGATTTCTGATATCTTCAAATAAACAATTAGATTTGTGAAACTTGATTGCAACAACAATTTTTCCATAACTTGTCTAAATCTATTGAAGTCTCTAGTCAAAATCATCTAGTTGAAAGAATGAATACTCTGAACATGTTGTCTTTTCCTTTCTATCCTTCTTCAGATGACATTAAACTTGAAAATCCTGTTGAAAAACCAAAAGAACACAGCATGTTGGCTGGTCTTAATAAGCAAAAGTTGGCGAGTACATTTAATTCTTTTAAAGGTCAGTGTTCTTCTAACTTCTAAACAAATAATCTTTTCTTGATTCATTTTTTTAGTTTCTGGTTATTTGAACTATTTTAACATGCAAGAAACAAAGATTAGTGTAGAGTTGTATTGTACTAGTCTTGGGTCCATATACTTTGGTTGAAAATGCAGGTTTGAACCTAGTCACAATAATTACAGAACTGAGGAATCATTATGCACAGGGTGAGATCGTTATTGGATAAAAGTAAGGCAGGGGCAGATCACAAAAATCTTAGAGGAAAAGGTAGTCCAACTGCTGCTTGTAAGTATAAGTGCTATCACTCTAGCAACAAAATGATTACGAATGATTTTAAAAGTTGATGACATTGTCATAGTGAGGTAAAGTGTGGGCTCTAATTGAAAGAAAATTGTTGGCTTTGTTGTTTTCTTTATTTGTGTTTGCTAGTAGAAACTAGTGTTCTGTTTTGGTATATGATTAAAATAATTTTACATGTGTTTTTTCTAGATGTTATTATTTTTCTATAGTTTATTGGTATGGCTAAAAGAGTTTTAATGTTTCTTTCTTAATATTATTATTTGTCTATAGTTTATTGGTATGACATTTGTTCTTTGAGAGATTTTACGTGTAGTCATCAAATATCATAAATTATTTGAGTTGTCATGTGACACTACTTTTTTTTGGATATCACATTTTGGGATTCTCTAAATACCTCTTTATGCTTGTGTAGTTTGTTTAATAATGGTTTCTTTTGGGATTTCCCATATTTTATCTCTAAAATTTATTTTCATTTTACAACGATCATTGTATTCTTGAGCAAGTGTATGTAGAAAACTTGTCGTTGTTAATATTGTAGCTACAACGATTCTTGGGTAGAATTGGTAGGCATTTCCATCTCATTATTGGAGCTTGTCATTCTCGTCATTTTTTTGAACTATTCATGAAGTAGAATTCTCCCTCGTCAACAAGACGTAATGTAGGATTTAGTTTCTATATTATCCTTTTTTGTCTCAATTTGATTTGATCTCATGGACTTGTATAACACATGCTGCTAGAGTAATTTTGTGTTGCTTAGATTGAACTATATGAAGGTCCAACACAAATTTTGGCTGAGTTTAATTTCATCTAAGAAGATTGAACTTCTCATTCGTCGTGCGTGAATAAATACACTGCTTTTCCATATTTTTTTGTAGCACAAACAAAATTGAAAGGTCCTCCCAAATAACATAAGAGAGCTGAGACAAAGGGAGTTTGCTGCTAACAACAAAGAAAAAGACAAATCAACCTTGAGTTTGGAAAATAAAAAAAGTTGCTATTTTAGAGAGGTATTTCTGTTGTACACTTGCTGTAATTGTCAAAGAGTGAAATTATTGCCTTGAGTTCATTTCCATTTTGATCCGTTGTAGTGGTTGAGATTCCAATATCCATGGTAGATGCAACATTTTAATATCTATGGTAGATGCAACATTGTGTAGGTTCTAATTTCTTTTAGAAGCTTCATATACCACTACTACAAAAATGGCTTTTAATGATGGACGGAAAAAAATTCACAGACCTTTTAATGTCGGACGAAAAACGCGTGGCCTTTTAATGTCGGACTTTTAATTTGCCCGACATTAAAGGTTGCCTTTAATATCGGTTTTTAGGGATTTTTTAATAAACCATTTATGTTTTCCCTCTCCCCAAAAAACTTGAAAACTCTCATGATTTTCCCTTCTCTCGATACTCTTTCCTCTTCTCCATCAGCTGTCATCTTTCCCCTCATTCTTCGATCACCATCTCTGGCGACTGCAACCCTGAGGCCCCGATTGACCACGTAGCAGCGACGGCGTGTTCTCGCGAATAGAACTAGCTCAGTCATCGATATAGTTGGGGTGTTTCTCGACATTTTTTTTTCTAACTTTTATCTTGTTTTGTGGATAACTTCTTTGTAAGACGAACCCGATACTTAAGCTTGCTATTTGGTCATAACAGAAGTTGAAACATGAAGCTCTGTACCAGTGGTCTTCAAACAACTGCTCTGCTGTTTGGGCAAAAAATGGAGATGCTGGAAGGGTTTTCTGCTGTTCCATCCTTTGAGATCCCTAATTCCAGTGACGTAATTTGTAAATCATTTATCCATAATACTTTCTGGATTGCATACTGTTTTGTTGAATTGCCTTTCTGACTTTGATTATTTTCTCCATATTTCAATTTGATGGCTTTTCAGAAAGAAGTCATTCAGATGGTGAAAAGCCAGCGAAATGAACCACGACACTTTCATTTTTAAGGAAGGAGTCATGGTTGTTGATTCATGTGCCGGGGGGGCTATATATGTATGTTTACTTTATTTCATGTGTTCTTAAAAAAAATTTAAGATTTAAGATTCACGTGCCAGCAAAAGGAACCAAAAGATGTTTGTTTGTTTTATTTTGTTCAGTCTCAATTCCAAAATGTTGTTGGAATGTGAAATTTTGAAGAGTAATTAGTAATATTGGTATTTTCTTTATGCTCATGGTGATTTAATGGTTATTCTTGCAAGTTGGTTTATCACTGATGTGCATTTGTGATAACTTCATGTTTAGTACTCTGTTCTAGATTGAGTTTGGTGGTTTTGGCTATTGGTTATTTCAACAATTCTTCTTTTATTTGACATTATGGATATTCTCTTTGCAATTCTTCGTAATTGATTATTCATCTTTATATTGTAATTTTAGCATTATCAATTTACCAAATATCTAGTTAACATATATGAGCTTTTCTTTGCATCTTTATATTAGTGGAGACATATTCTGAAGGTTCAAGAACTTCGATTATTGTAGTTTTGACTTTCAATGGTAATATTTTGAAGATTTAAGAAATATAAACCAAATTCCTTAGAATTATGAAACCAAAAGAAAATATGCATTCTTTTGGTTATCGAGCCAGTGCCTTGGTCCAACTTCTGCCGTCACTATTCTTGCAATTATGTGCGCCATGGCCTTCTTCTCCGATAACTTCAACTCTCCCTCTCCCACGACCAATGTTTAGGTTGAGCATTTTTGTTGAGGTTTTTATGGATGTTTTCTTGAATGTGAACGAAAAATTAGGAGCACTGGAGAAAGAGTTCTGTTGGAAGATGTTTTTAGATATTCTTTTATGTTCTGGGTGTTTGTTTTTGAGTTGACTGAATCTAAGGCGTTTGTTTTTTTTTCCCTAAATTAATGAAGGAAAAATGCGATCATTTACAATTTGAAGCTCAAAAATGTTCCTGAAGAGGCAGCCTGTAAGTTACTTGATTATTGTCATTTGTTTGTCTGCTTTGTGCCACCTTGTGCAGTTATGGTTGTATTGACTTTTTTAATCCTCCTTTTCTATGCTTCAGATTTGTCTGTCGAGGCTGTGCTGACTGTGGTAGGCTTATTCTTTTGGGGAACAGTATTAAGCTTTTTTCAAAGCGATATCCTTGTATAAAAGAAGATTTCGTAGCGGTGTGTCTGTTATATCTGTCTCTAAAGGATTTATTTGTAGATTTTCTTTTTCGTTTTTGTTGCAATCTATGGATGAGATTGTGAAGTTTGACTGTTTATTTTGTTGTTTGATGTGACATTAAGTTGTGCCCGTGATTATGCGTGTTATTTGTCTAGTTGGTTTTGAAAATGATACAGTGTCTCAGCTTTTGTCAACAAAACCCCATCTGTGGCTCCTTATCTAGCTTTGATAGCGAGCATAGCTAGCTATCTTTACTTATTTAAATTAGCTAGTCTTTGATGATTATTGGCCATTTTATTGCACTTTATTGTTTATTTTGTAGGAAAGCGTTGATTAGAGCTAAAACGTGGAATTGGAGTTAATCTGGTGTTCGGAACGTGAAAATATGCCAAAGAACCGGAAAGTTCATGCAACAAGGAGCCAAGAGAGGGCATTCTGCCCATTAGCGTCGAGACGCCACTCGTGGAGGGTCTCGACGCTGGTTTTTCTTAATTAGAAGAGGCGGCAACGTTACAGCGTCGAGACGCTGTGACAATAGCGTCTCGACGCTACCGTTATTTCCATTCCAGACGCGCGTGTTTTAGAGGCAGCGTCGAGACGCTACGACGAAAAATCAGAATAAAAGCTTCCTTTCGGCTAGGTTTTAAGGGGATTGGAAATTGGGACCTTTTAGAGCCGTAAAACAGAGGAGAAAACAGAGGATGAAGGCTGAAGCAAAGGGAGAAAAGCGGAAATCAACCCATCGTTCGTGGGGATCGTAACGGGGACGTTCGGTCTCGGCCTACATTTGGTTTTTTTTCCCTTTCCTTTTCTCTAGCTAGATTTATGGCTTCATTATGTTTAGGTGAGCTTGTAATTCCATTCATGAGTAGCTAAACTCATAGCTTAGGGATTGATGTAGTTGATTTTGTTTATGGATTGATTTATGGTTTAAGTTGTGCAATGTTGATTATGTTTGTAATCTTGATTTAATGCTTTCAATTAATTGGCCATTAGTTGAATGATTTAAGTTTTGAATCTAGCTCGGGAGAGGGGGTTTAATATAGACTTACTCAAGATTGCATGACTAAAGTTTACTTTCTAATTCGTGACGGTTTTAGATTGACTTTAGAATTGGTCAAAAGATCTCATTGCCTTGCATGTTAACCAACTTAGATAGGGATATCAAGTAGATTAATTTGCATGAGAATCAATTATACTCAGGAGAGGTAGTTGTGATAAAAGGGTCTTGGGCTCATAATTTCATTGTGCATAATAACTTGCTCCTTAAAATCAATCCTAGATTAAATCGGCGAAATCAATTCCCTAAGTATTTCTCCCAATTGAATTTCCACACTTTTTACTTGTTTTGATTTAATTTTGATACCATCCATTCATCACTTTTTTTGATCCCTAAATAAAATTGAGCAAGATAATTCACAATACTTGATTTGCTTAAAAATCCAATCCAGAGGACGACATTCGAATTACATTCACTATATTATTACTTGACCCGTACGCTTGCGGTTAGCAATTTGCCTATCAAGCTTCTATTGATGTTCTTGTTCAAAACTCCCAGGTACTATAACTGTTTAAGATATTTTCGAATTTGCACAAGAAACTATGAGAGAATATTTGTTTATGTTCCTGCTAGTTTGATTTGCTCGTCTTTCCTTGACTAGATGCTAAATAATAGGAGTGCTTTTATGCAGTTGTGTTTTCAGGTATGTCAACTTGCTTTTATTTTGAAGGTCCTTGAAACTTTCATGTACAAATTAAATTTACTTAGTTCAATTGGAGACAATTATTTTTGTGTTGTGAAATGTGAATTTTTGGTTTGTTTAGTTGGAAGACAAGTACGCATTTTTCACCTTTCATCTTTTGTCTAGTTTGTATGCGGTAGAGTCATTGATTTATGTCTCTCTTATGGTTTTTACCCCTTGTATCTTTAATAAAGGTGCTTGTGATTCCAAGGTTAGGCCACTAGGGTATTAGCTTTGAATTGATTAAAAAAGAAATTGTGGGTAGTTTCTAAAGTGTTGTTAACTCTTCACATAGATCTTTTTAACACTGTACAACATATTTCGATACTGTTCTCTAGGACGAGTAGGAAAGTATGTGAATTCATTGCTAAGATTTAACATTTTCATCTGTCGTAATTGCTACTAGAATACTATTTTAGTTATTTTGTTGTTCATTTACCCTCTTTTTGAAAAAACTTATTCAAAAACTAGGTCTCTGTTGTTGTTTAAAATATGCTTGTTATCTAGTTTGGTGCAAAATGTTTAATAATTGTGTGATGATTCGTTTCCTTTCTACCTCTTAATTGTCCTTTTATGATGTTCCTTCTCTGTTTCTTCTTGAGGTTTGGCTACAATAGCAATTTCTCTGTTTATTTTTAGTTCTACTATGGTTAATTTGTTGAGAAGAAGTTTTTGCATCTTTTGTAAAACCTCAAGTTTCTGCATCTCCGTGATTCATTTATTGTGAAATATGGAGTGATAACATGTCAACTCTATACTCTTCCTTGGCAGGGACGATTCAAAGCATGAACTAAGAAACAGAAGATTAGTGAAAAGAAAGTTTCCACTTCTATAGAGGTTAGTTATTTCCTAGGTATTGTTGTGATGTGTGTGTTGTGTTATTGTTATATACATTTAATTATTAACTTGTATGACGGTTTAAAAGTTATTATAGTCGTAATTGGGTTTAGAAAGGTGTTACCTCTAACGTCATAGTTACTTGGTTGTATGGATATCCTGCAGTTACGATAGCCATACAAATCGATAAGTTTGTATGATTTGAAGTGTGTTTGGATGAATTTATGGGATGTGGACTGAGTGAGTGAATTAGGCACATTTTTTGGCTTCTAATGAGTGAATTAGTTACGTTGGCATGTGTTCCACTTTTAAGGGTCAATTTAGGTGAGATTGTAAGGTTTGAAGTATGTTTGGGTGGGATTTGGAGTAAGTTAGACACATTTGTTTTGGCTTTTAAAGGTTTGTTTGGTGAGTTTGTAGGATGTGGAGTAAGTTTGAGTGAGTTATGATGTGTTTGTTTGCTTTTTAGTAGTTTGGATGAGTTTGTGATATTTGAAGTGTGTTTTGGTGAGTTTTAGACAAAGTTTTTAACGTTCAAGTAGTTTGAGAGTAAGTTTGTAAGATTTGAAGTGTGTTATAGTATTGAATGATATATCTTGTTTATTTTCTTTTGATTTAGCCTCTAGTAATATGTCAACAAAAGCCCAACATTTTCCTTCCTTCAAGGAAAATGAACCTTCGGTACAAAATTATGTTCGTAACCAAGTAGAAAGAAAAACACCCTAGACTAAGTGAAAGGCAACTGAAGCAACTATCTTTTTGGCTCCGCTTTGAACTTTCTCCAGTGAACACAGACTGTCATGTCAACTAATGTTAGATTGAATGCATTTGGCCATGCACAACAAGTATGCTACTAAAAAGCTGTAAAATTTGTGTTTTTGCTCTTATGCTTGAAAGTGAAAAAATCTATCATCCCTAGCTATCACCACCTGCAAAAGTAAGTACATCTGCTAGATATGCTTCTTAACTTGTCACATTTGCTTATTTTGTGTTAGAATACGCTCAGTGCAGTAACCATTTTCTGCGATTTTTTTTCGTTATGCAATGGTTCTCAAGTTCTTGCATTTTGTTACATAAGTTCAAGAAGGAAGGCTTAAGCTCCGTAACTTTCAATGTTGGCATTAATTTCTTCTTTACAATAGCTAACACTTATTTGTATTTAAACTATCAGGAGTAGATAGCTATACGCTTAGTGGACTCATCTCTGAGGACATCTGAATATCGAACCATCAGTGTATTTCAGAAAGCCAACATATGACACAAGAGGCTTAAGGAGATAGCTATAGCAAACACGCCTTTCACCATCCCTCCAGTTCACTTGGTTGGTCTTTAGTTCAAAGTTGAAATATTTTAGAGCGTTGTGTATTTATTTTGTTTAGCAATTTTACTTTTTCTTTGTAAATTGGATCATGGATGTGATTTGTGGATGGATGGAAAGTTTCATGTATATACACTATTATATTTTATTAATTAAATCTATGTTCGTTAAGTTAGTTGTGTAAAAATACTTTTGAGATTTTATTGTGTATAGGTTGATAAAGGGAGAAATAAATAAATAGTGATATATCACTGTAGAATTGTCGGGAGAAAAATTGACATGACAATTTAAAAATGTCGTTATAAATTTTTTATTGATAGTAGTGAACTATCATTAATATATATATCTTGACAGTAAATTAGTTTTTATTAGGTTTATAATGATATTGTAAAATTGTCAGGAAAAAAATTGACGTGACAATTTAAAAATGTCATTATAAATTTTTTATTGATAGTACTGAACTGTCATTAATATATATATCTTGACAGTAAATTAGTTTTTATTAGGTTTTTAATGATATTGTAAAACTGTCAAGAAAAAACTTGACGTGACAATTTAAAAATGTAATTATAAATTTTTTATTGATAGTAGTGAACTGTCATTAATATATATATCTTGACAGTAAATTAGTTTTTATTAGGTTTTTAATGATATTGTAAAATTGTCATTAAACAAATTACCATGACGTTAAAATTATGTCAAGAAAAATTTGTGATTTGATAGTTTTTAACTGTCATAATTAATATATTTGTGACAGTTTTTTCTAAATCATCATGTATTGAGCTTTCTTGAGGGTCGATTCAATGACTACAAAAAAATGTCAAGAAATACGTTTTTGACATTTTTTCAATGTCATAAAAAGTCATATTTGTAGTAGTGATTACACTTCTCCCATTTGCCCTAGATTATTCTATGTACATATGTCGCAGACCTAGACCCTCTAGATGACCTTCAAACACTTTAGCCGTGAGAGCCTTCGTAAATGGATCAGCAATATTGTGCTTAGAGGCTACCTTCGTGACGATCACGTCCCCTCGTTGCACGATCTCTCTGATGAGATGATATTTGCGCTCTATGTGCTTGCCTCTTTTGTGACTGCGAGGTTCTTTAGAATTTGCCACTGCACCACTATTATCACAGTAAAGGGTGATTGACAAGTTCATATTTGGAACAACTTCCAAATCCATCAAGAACTTCCGTAGCCATACAACCTCTTTAGGTGCTTCACAAGCAGCGACATAGTCGGCCTCCATGGTGGAGTCTGCAATGCATCCTTGCTTGATGCTACGCCAGACTACAGCTCCCCCGTTGAGGGTAAATGCTGATCCTGATGTAGATTTCCTAGAATCCTTATCAGTCTGAAAGTCAGAGTCTGTGTATCCTGTAAGGATCAAATCCTTAGAGCCATACACAAGCTGATAGTCCCTCGTTCTTCGAAGATACTTGAGGATGTTTTTAACTGCAGTCCAGTGGTCTAACCCTGGATTGGACTGGTACCTGCTGACTATCCCAACTGCATAGCAAATGTCAGGCCTAGTACACAACATCGCATACATAAGACTGCCTACAGCTGAAGCATAAGGGATGCGTCTCATATCCTCAATTTCTTGAGGTGTCTTAGGACACTGTTCCTTAGACAAATGAACTCCATGCCTGAAGGGTAGTAAACCCCTCTTGGAATTCTGCATCTTATATCTAGACAACATCTTGTCTATATATGATGCTTGAGACAGGGCTAACGTTCTGTTCTTACGATTCCTGATAATTTGAATCCCTAGAACATACTAAACTTCACCCAAATCTTTCATTTTGAACTCAGTCGATAGCCATTTTTTTAATGTCAGCTAGATATTCTACATCATTTCCAATGAGAAGAATATCATCTACATACAACACCAGAAAAGCTACAGAACTATTGATAATCCTTTTGTAAACACAAAGCTCATCAACGTTCTGGTCAAAGGCATAAGATTTGACAGCAGTGTCAAACTTTATATTCCAAGATCTGGAAGCTTGCTTCAACCCATAAATGGATCGTCTAAGCTTGCAAACTTTTTGCTCCTGACCTTGAGCAACGAACCCCTCTTGTTGAGACATAAAGATGTTCTCATCAAGATTGCCATTCAGAAAGGCAGTCTTGACATCCATTTGCCAAATCTCATAATCATAAAAGGTAGCAATGGACAAGAGAATTCTTATCGACTTTAACATGGCAAATGGAGAGAAGGTTTCCTGATAGTCCACCCCCTCCTTTTGGGTATAACCCTTTGCCACAAGTCGAGCTTTGAAAGTCTGTACTTTCCCAGCTGCGTCTCGTTTTCTCTTGTAGATCCATTTGCACCCTATGGGTTTAACCCCTTCAGGTGGGTCTACAAGATCCCAGACTTGATTGAAGTACATAGACTCCATCTCTAGGTCCATAGCTTTGACCCACTGGTCATGGTCCACATCATTCATTGCCTGTCTACAGGTCAATGGATCCTCAACCCCATCATCAGGTATGACAGTTGGAGTTTCTGCTAAACCCAGATAGCGTTCAAGTTGAATAACAACCCTCCCACTACGTCGAGACATTCTCAACTCTTGAGAAGGATGGGCTTGACCAGATGTACTGGGCTCATCAACAACTCTTGTTGAAGGTCCAGCCTTTGAACTGGGCTCATCAACAACTCTTGTTGAGGGTCCAGCCTCATCAACAACTCTTTTTGATTCATTTGTAGCTTTACCAAAAAGTTCACTTAACACAATTTTACTGCGTGGTATGTGTTCTTTAACGTGGTCTTCTTCCAAGAAAGTAGCATTTGTTGATACAAACACTTTATTTTCTTTTGGATCGAAGAAGTATCCACCTCTTGTTTCTTTTGGGTAGCCCACGAATAGGCATAATTTTGAACGTGAATCCAATTTCTTTGGGTTTGCTACTAACACATGTGTAGGGCAGCCCCAAATTCTGAAATGACGTAAACTAGCTTTACGCCCTTTCCA
Source organism: Luffa aegyptiaca (assembly GCA_017139565.1). Classification (NCBI taxonomy): domain Eukaryota; kingdom Viridiplantae; phylum Streptophyta; class Magnoliopsida; order Cucurbitales; family Cucurbitaceae; genus Luffa; species Luffa aegyptiaca. The sequence continues at coordinate 29,185,000 of CM029403.1, forward strand.
GAGCTCAAATGGTGTTTCAGAAACACTCTTTGAGGGAACAACATTCAAAATATAAACTGCAGTCTCTACTGCATAACCCCAAAAAGAACTAGGCAACTGAGCATAGCTCATCATAGATCGAACCATGTCTAACAAGATTCTGTTTCTCATTTCAGATACACCATTCTGCTGAGGTGTACCTGGTGCTGAGAGTTGGGACGAGATTCCATGTTATATCAAATAGTTTTGAAATTGTAAGTCCAAATATTCTCCACCTCGATCAGATCGAAGTGTTTTAATGGTCTTACCTAACAAGTTCTCAACTTCAGTCCTGTACTCCTTGAACTTTTCAAGGGCTTCAGACTTATGACTCATTAGGTATAAATAACCATACCTTGAATAATCATCTATAAAATGTTGGATCGATATAGCAACCTTAGAGGGGGGGTGAATAGGGTTTAATTAAAACTTTTTCCTAAATTAACCCAAATAAACTAATTAATACACTTTTTATAAACAATAAGAGAAATTCAAATTTCACAAACAAATAAGAACAAAGTAAAGCATGCAATAAATTGCTTAAATTAATTGCAAAAATAAAAAAGAAAGAGTTAGAGAAGAAGACACCGTAATTTTTATAGTGGTTCAGTCAAACTCGACCTACTCCACTCCCCAAGCGCCTCTTGGGAATTTGAATAAAAACCTTTCCGACTCTTTCCATGGATTAGAGCCCAACCGTTACACCACCGCTCCTTTTATGGGTTCAAGAGCAAACCCAATCTTTTCCACGGGTTAGGATCAAACCGTTACAAATGTTGGAATTTTTGAAGAATACAATACAACTCTCAATAGAGTGGATTTACAAATTTGAGCACTTAACAAATGTATCCTCACAATACAATACCACTCTCTCAAGAATAAGATGGAAGGAAAAAATTTGAGAGCTTGGAGAGAGAGAACCAATGGAAACTTTTGAGCTTGGAGGATTGTAAAATGTAAAATGTGTTGGTAAAAATTTTGGGGAGGAAGATGAGTTTAAAAAGAGAGGGAAATGGGGTGAAAAGTGAATTTAAATTTGGACCATTGGATTTGAAGATAAAGAAAAAATAAAGGGTGGAGATTAAAAGAAATTAAAAGTAAAAAGAAATTTAAAATAATAATATAATATATAAATATATAATAATAATAATAAAATAAATAAGTTTTTTCTTTTTGAAAACCAACGGTAAAGAATTTAAAAATATTTAATAATAATAATAATAATAATTATATATATATATATATATATATATATATATATAAAAGTGAGTAAACGGTAAAAAGATTTAATTATTTTTTATACTGTACTCCCAACGGACAGAAGCATTAAGTGCTTTCTGTATTTTTTTTTTTAATTCAAAGAAACGTTACTCACAAATTTTTTAATAAAATAATATATATATATATATATTCAAATAACCAAAAAATGTCCATGTGTTGCTCTCTAATTGGTCCACATGTCAGCTTCGGATTGGTCCATTGATGCTGACTTGGCCGCCACGTCATCGCTACCGGTATTTTTCGTTAAAGCTTGTTTCGGCTATAATTTCTTCATTTTAGCTCCGAATTGAGTGATTCAAGAGGCGTTGGAATCGTTCTTCCGAGCTCTACGCTATGGGCACATTGAAACACTAAAATTTTCAGTAATTAAAAATTGGATTTGTTATCATCAAAACATTGATTAATTAATTAATTAAAATTAATTAACTTGAGATTAAGGGCCAAAAGGCCAACATAAAAGAGATGAAGTATTCATACCCTCCTCGAGCTCTTACATTCATGGGACCACAGAGATCCGTATGTACGAGTTCTAAGGGCTCCTTGGCACGATAACCTTTTCCAGTAAAAGGTCGTTTGGTAATCTTACCTTCGAGACATGACTCACATGGAGGTAAAGTACCATCTTCTAACTGGCTTAGAAGTCCGTTCTTAACCAATCTCCCAATCCTATTGAGATTTATGTGGCCAAGTCTCAAGTGCCAAAGATAGGTACTTTGAGAAAATTTTTGCCTTTTTGGTTGAGTCTCAGCTGTTTTAAACATTTCATTGTTCAAAATAGCCCTAGACTCTATTGGTCTTAAGACATACAAATTGTTCTCCATTTTTGCAGAACATATATCAGCACCGCTTTTAGTAATGAAAGCTTCATTCACAGAAAAGGACACTGAATACCTTTGTTCTAGCAAACAAGAAATAGAAATCAAATTTCTTTTTATTTTGGGAACTATATATACGTTATCTAATAACATATACAGTTCCCTGGAGAAGAACATTTTAATATCTCCCACTGCTTTAGCTGAAATGAGCTCCCCAGTCCCAACTCTGAGAGTCATTTCCCCAGCATCTAACTGTTGGCAGGAGCTCATTCCCTCAAAGGAAGAGCATACGTGATGAGTGGCACCTGAATCAAGGATCCATACTGTATCATCATTTTCCACTATACACGTTTCAATGATCAATAAATCAAATTTATTTTCATTGAGATGTGCTAAGCAGTCTATGTCATATTCATCATGAACAATTTCGGATAAATTAGACATATGGGCTTGAGGACCGTCCTCAGTTAAGACCAATTCCACGCATTTAGTGTTTAAGTTCATTTTCTTAGTTGTATTAGAAATACCAGTTTTGTAATTGGCGTTATTAAAGGCATACAAAGAACGTTTCATTGCTGATAGAACAAACAAATTAACTTAATAAGTATTGTTGCATTAACCCATTACACAAAATAATATTATTATTTTAATCCAATCAATTTAGCAAAAGTAATGATCAACCCATAGAATAAACATTCATTTTGCAACGATACTTCAGAGGTTTAGAACAACAACTACCGTAGGGTAGTCAGCTACTCCTCCTCTGAATTGAGACAATCTCAGCCAATCCCTATTCCCGAAATAACTCATATTCCAATAGTTCTTAGCTACCGTTTTTTCGGTCAGGAAATTATTAACACCTTAACAATTTCCCGTAAGTGTGACCCTCCATTTTTCAGATTTCAGAGGTCGGCACCAACAATGCTACCGTAAGGAAAGTCAAAGTTGGAAATGGACCTAAGAAAACCTATCAATTTCTGGAGTTTGCGTTGTTCCGACTCCCATGATCAAGCCCTCCGTAGGGTGATCGCTCCCAGGGCGACTCGCAGGCAGATCATGGGGATCTCACGGTGCAACCTAATGGAGGAGACCGTAGGATACGTTGACACGTGTCCTGCTCCCACTTACTATAAAATACTCCCTCATTCACCTTGATATTAATCCATGCAAACACCATCTGTAGGGGGTCACTCCCAGGGTGACTCGAGGCCAAGCATGAACCTCACGTTGTGAACTTTTGAGGACGTGAGAGCAAAACTTGATTTATGAAAATCTTCTTTTGATATATTTCCTCCCACTAATTATTTTTATAATTATAGGGTCTATTACTTAGGTAAATTCCGGCTAAGTGAATCTATCTAAGTCTATGCCTGCATATAACTTTTATATATATAGGTATTTTCTCTGATGTCTAGGTGAATTAAACACTTTTAATTATCTAGAGACATTGCATGCTAATATAACTATGGTTAATTCAACTCAAGTTCTGGCTCAGTTCCCAGGTAGCAGGTGTTCCGTAAACCGTCATCTTAAGAACCTCCAGCCTTAGACAGAACTTTACCGCTAGAGTTCCCTTATAACCAATAGTTATGATAAATCTTTGCTCTAAAGATCTAGGTGAATTAAACTCTTTTAATTGACCTAGTGATATTGCATGCTAACATAACTATGGTTAATTCAACTCAAGTTCCGAGTCAGTTCCCAGGTAGCAGGTGTTACGTAAACCGTCATCTAAGTACCTCCAGCCTTAGACAGAACTTTATCGGGAGAGTTCCCTTATAACCATAGTAATGTAAACTCTTTACTCTAAAGATCTAGGTGAATTAAACTCTTTACTCTAAAGATCTAGGTGAATTAAACTCTTTTAATAAACCTAGTGACATTGCATGCTAACATTTAACTATGATTAATTCAACTCCGGTATTCCGGGTTAGTTCCCAAGTAGGAGGTGTTCCGTAAACCGTCATCTTAAGTACCTCCAGCCTTAGCACTACTACAAATTTGAGTTTTTATGACATTGAAAAATTGTCACAACCACATTTCATGACATTTTTTTTGCGTCCTAGAAGCCCCCATCAAGGAAAGTGTATACATGACGTTATTAAAAAAACTGTCATAATTATTTTTTTCATGACACTTAACAACTGTAAAAAAAAATATATTAATGACATTTACTAATTGTCATAGTAAAGTTATTTATGACAATTGAACATTGTCAATAAATATCTCCTGAAAATCATGTTTCTGTCAAGATATATATAATAATGACACTTAATTACTATCAACAAAACGTTATTGATGACAACGTATCAATGTCACAAAAATTTCAACAATGACATAATTTTATTGTCAAACAAAACGTTTCATTGACAATTTTTTGTTGTCAACAAAAAAAATGTCATGACAGTTATAAAACTGTCAAAAAAATTGTTACAATGATGCTAAATAATTGTCACCCAAATAATTTCTATGACTTTGATGAATCGTCATAAGTAGTGATACATCACTATTTATTTATTTATATTGGTTCATCAAAACCATAGAAATTATTTTGTCTAATACCTGTGAATAAACATATGATTCCAAAATAAAACACTCAAATCTTGACACAAAATAAATATATACATAAATAACAACTTTTATATATCATTGAACACAAATTGGTCAAATTTTGTCATACATGTATATACAAACTAAGTGTAATAGATTTTGTACATCACAACAATTTCTACACTAGATTTCAACCATGAGGGAATATACTATATGTTTTTTTTGTCACTAACCCAACAAAAAAAGTCATACATCAATTGTCTTCGTTGAGTTCCTGCAAGACATAATCAACCAAACAATATTCATTTTAGAGTTGAATGCAATATTTTTTACAACAAGAAAGAACAATAATAATCATTTTAACAATATGTATGAGTTATACCTTTAAAATAGTGACAATATTCCCAACTCAATACATTCGATCTTGCGTGAATCTTCTTCTTGCTCAAAACATTGATCCCACAAACTAAACACAAAAAAAGAATACAAAAAAAAACTTAATGCAAAATAAACAGTTGATAAAATAATTATAGCCACAAATTGAGAGTATAAAAGCTTTGGTGTTACGACAAAGAGTTGCGATATAGTATTGTTATTATGCGGAGACCTAACTCTAAGTTACTTACACTTTATTAGCAATAAAACAAAGGCATTTTGGAGCGTTTTTTAGTGAATCAATGTAACGCCCCAGGTTTTTATAACCTATTAACCTAGCGACATTACTAAAACTAACCGAGTGCTCCGAAAATTTCGATAGCATAACAACATACATAGGACTAACCCAAAATTTTTCTAGACCTGCTAGAACAAAAACATAACATTTTCAACAACACCACTGTTATGACGAAAACAGTAGCAACGTAACAAGAATGAAAGGGCGAAGAGAAACAACACACAGATATACGTGGTTCACTAACGGTGTGTTAGCTACATCCACGGGCAGAGGGAGAGAACGTCTTATTATGAGAGAGGAGTATTCAGATTACAGAGATTAGGGCGAAAATAGGTTAAGAGGGTTTATATATGGCACCACTCTTAACCCTACTTGGTCGTTCGGAGCGCTTCATATCAGATTCAAGGCATATTAACAACCACCATGCTACAACACAGCAGAACTCCAGAGAACAAGCGAATCAGGCCTCGCAATATCATTAATCAATTAAAAGGAGTATTCACAACTAAAACTCAACTAAGCACAACAAACTTCAGTGAAAACTTAAGTTTTACTTTCTATATTGTGTCTAACTAATGTATATAGTCCCAATCATCACTGGGCTCTTACCTTAAAACTTGAAAGAAAATCTCAATGAAAACTTAGAAAGTGTTTAAGTTGAACCTAAAACATATAACTTTCTACAACTCACTCCAAATCTAATAAACTCATCCAAACACACTCTCAAATCCCACAAAACACACCGAAACAACAAATGAGCAATTTAGGGATCTAACCCAACAAACAAGAAAAATAATCATAAATCAAACAAACCAAATATAAATCTAAGCTATGGCTAAGTATCCAACTATCCACTCAGAATATTAAAAGATGAGAACATTTTTTCTACCAATAAGAGAAGAAAAGGCATATCCACATTTTCTAAGAGGCACACACTTTGCAAAAGGTTTTAGAATGAGTAATCTAGCATTGTTTACTAAGCACTTGAATGAAGCTTCAAATGGTTGAATTGGAAACATAAATAGATAGGAAGAAGATGGAGGTTCTCACCTATGCTGAAAATTTTGTGCAACAAATGAAAGATTAGGTGAACCCTCAACAATATCCTTGGGAGTTAGATATCTTTTACAAAAGAAAAAAAAAAAAGTGTTGACACCAAAAGAAAGATGACCACAAGATATTGGAGCTACCCAAGCAAGATAATGAAAATAGTAACTAAAGAGGCTAAGAACAATGTTTGTAATTGTGGTCAAAAGTAAGCTAGGGAAAATTAAACATATGAAATGACCAAAATTTTAAGCATATACAACAAACAAAAACATGTCTATTACCAGAAACACCCAAGCAGATCGTCAACACCTTTTTGTTTGTCTCACACATTCATCTAACTGTTATAAATCAAAACAAGAAGAATATTTATGACAACTTCCACCTAAGCAGTGATCTACAGCCTCTCAAAATTTTCCATCAAAGACATGTCTATTACCAAGTTTTTTTTTTTTATTTGAAGCTTGTATTTATCACTAGTCGATGACATCAAATAAATTTATACTTTTATATATCCTATTTCTTATACTTGTTTTTTTTTTTTACCATCTAAAGAAAACACAAATGTCCTATATGAAGAATTGGTTATAAAACAGTGAAAAATAAGTTGAAGAAGATCCTTTCAATATCAAAAGCCACTTTCATCAGATGAGATTCACAACATTAACACCAAAACTTGAATCAACAACACAGATTCAGAGCATTAACACCTTTCTCTTGCCTTCATGCATAATAAAACAAGGTCACAACTTGCACCCAACACAATTGCAATACTAGGTATAGGTACTATATGAGTAAGCCAACAATCAAAGTATAAGGCAAAGCACACAACAAATAAATATATTTATTGCTAGCGCCTAAGCTCAAACACAACCCATAGAAGTTCAAGAAACACAAAATGAAAACCAATGATTAAAATTATTTAATGGACAAGTACAAAATATCATAATAAACAAAAGTAAATAGAGAACAAACATTCAGTATATGAACTCGTCAAGCAAAGAGCTAATCTTTGCAAATTTTCTTTAAAATTTAGAAGGATTTTCAAACACATTTTGCCATAGGTGACATTTGGAGCAACTGTGGTAGAAAAATGAAAAATCTTTGCAAGTTTGTTTTATAGAAAGTGTCGAGTGAGCTGGTGCATCTCAAATTTCATGAAGCTGGAAAGGTTGAGCTTAAGAGGGAGAATGGTTGGAGCTTCTTGCTCAACTTTACATTTCAGATGCAAAAGTATATTTATTCTCTTTCGTGCCAATGACAATCTTGTAAAAGTGGAAGAGTTGTCAAAGATTGAAGAATAAACCAACATATATAGAATGAGCAAAATTAACTCATGCCTCCAAAAACAACCAAATCATTGACTCTTCAACTACCCATCTAAACAAATAGGGACATTAAGGTCAACTTGCCATGAGAAACATTGAAATAATTAACTACAACTGGAAGGAAAAAGTTGAAAGTCCATTCTATCAATAGCAAATTATAAGAAAATAGAGTGTCAAACACTTCAACAAAATCAAGCAAATTCTTAACTTAAACTAGCGACTCCCAAACACCCAATAAATCACGAGTGTCTGTCCAACAGCTCTCCTTTAGCACAATCAACTAAAAGACCTTAATAAATCGATAAATGTTCAACTTCCTCCTCGAGATCATTTTTCAATCGCATAACTTAGATATCTCTCATTCAATTGAATCAACTATGAGACCTTGAATCAATAACAAAAGAAGATTAGAGGAATATTGAAACTCAAGGAAAAAAAGAAGCTTGAACAACCAAATATTAGAAAAAAAATTAATATATGCAACTTCATTCAAACTCACTGTATAATATTATTGTATCACCGGATGTAATATGCAATGTGAGATTTCTTTTGTCATTTCCTCAAAGGTATACTATAAATTCCTTAATGCCCCTTGCACATCTATCTAATAATAGCTATCATAAGCTTGTCTTATGAACTTATTGTTCCCTAAATAGTTCTTGAATATTAATTTGTTGCTGGCATTTTTCTTATAATGGTATGCGCTTATTTCTTAAAAGAATATAAAAGAAAATTGAAAATGAAAACTTACTCGAGGGTGGTACACCTCCAACAATTTGCATGTTCTTTTCCTTTCTAACTCTGCCTCCTCTGCTTTCTTTAGATTTCATTGAAACGTCAAGTTGGATGACAAATGCTCCAGTAGGCTAGATGAAAAAAAAAAAAACCTTTTGTTTCTCAAAATCTCCAAAGGCCATTAACTAAATGTTAATAATTCAACACTAAGATGGAAAATATATTCAACATGGAGGCAAGTGTATTGTGAAGCTTGAACCAAACTTGATTCATAACAGAGAAGAAAAGCAACTTGTTAGTTGGTTGGATCAGTTATCCAAACAACCAAAAACAGAATAACAAAAGACTGTCACATCAACTTCATAAGTTTCTACTCAAAATATGTAATCATGTTCAGGTCTTTTTAGCTCTTGCTAAGATTAATGAAAGAAATAACTCTCACTGCTACTTAAAGTGGATGTAGGGCATAAATTGCTGAACCACTTTAATTCTTTGTGTTGTTGAGCTTTCTTCTTCATTATTCTCCTTTATGTGGTCTTTCCTTTCCTCTTTCGTTTTTCTTGTTTTCTTCTTGCAGGAGTCATGTTGATCTATATTAGATAATAGTTAGAGAGTTGAGAAGGAATTGACAGTTCGCACTCGTGAAATTGTAAACTAGTTCTCTTTGCCAGCACATATTTCTATTAACATGTACAATCTTAAAATTCCAGTTATATTCAAATTTAGAAAAAATAATTACAAAGATACATTTTATAGCTAATTGCAAGAAGAGGAGACTGAGGTTGTATATCAGAACTTTTACATCCTAATTATAAGCAAAGAAGACAACTAAAAAGAGGACAAAGTCTTGTACAATTCGTATACCAAATTGTTCATTTTGAGAAGAATACAAACTTTACACCTATTCAAAGTTAACATCATCAGTTAGAGTATTAAAATTTTCTCCACTTCTCTAAAAATGAATACAAATGAAAAAAGAAAACATACTTTGTGTTTTTTTGTTCTATACGACTTATTTTGATGCAGTAATCACATTTGAGATAATAATATTGAAGAGCACAAGGGAAATACATGAAAAGTTACTACAAGCACAAAACTTCTTATCACTTACATATATTTCCAAGTAGTTGCCTGCTATCATTTTACTTTCCCTTTCCATGAAGAGCTATAAGAGAGTAAAAGAAAACATTTTAAAGAATATCCATTGACTCACAGTCGATCTGTTGAAAAAATTGAACATATCATGCCCTAGAATTTATTTATCTCACAAGAATGGGTTTGATCTTGTTAAGGATTCGCATAAGGGTGTTAGGTTTCTTAAAAGTCTTACTATAGTTCCAATAGAGGCCAACTAGTTTTGGTAAGGATTCGCATGCTCGAATTACAATACATTTAAAAAATCCAAAAGCAAAATTGTTGTAGTAAGGATTTTTATAAGTTCTATTAGCCTACCTATAATAAAACAACAAAATTTGTTACCTTCTCTAACAACTCCTCCAACTGGATGTTCTTATGTGTTTGCAATATAGTGTTGTTCCATGACCTTCAAGGCTGTAGCTATACAAAAACTGAATTACTGAACTCTACACAATAAATGACCTTTTGTATTAATTAAATCAAAACACCAAAATCAAAAACTAAATAAATAAAGGGGAAAAAAAAGAAGCAAGGCTTAGAGTTTTGTCATCAACCTTCTGCACGTTCAAAGACAAAGAAATAGATGAAAAACAAGGGAATGAAATGAAACTCAAAATCAAAAGAACTTGGAGTATTAGATCACTTATATTTAAGAGAATTAAAAGCCAAGCATTAAATAAGTACCTAACATCTAGAGGCAACCCAAACTTTGTTACAGTTTCCCTATCTAAATTCAGTCTTCACCATCCCCAATAAGTTTCTACATAATTCAGGTTTGTAAGATCAATATGGAAAAATATAGTCCATAAGCGGCCCATTCATCACATACATTAGATCACCCAAAATACAAAACTTACGAGTCCTATCTTTCAAGCTTCAGAATCCAATCTAGTGCCATAGAACTTGCCTTCATTTCCTTGGTTTCTCGTTGTCAAGCCTCTAACATATAACTTCTAAACACATAAAAGTTAATAATTCAACGTAAGGCACAATATCAACATACAACCAAACACATAAATCCAATAACCATTCACAAGTACACCTTGCCTGTATTCCTTCTTATTCTCTCCCTTCCCGACAAACTTCTATGTTCAGGCAATCTAACTAACAATCGTTCACAAGTACACCTTCAAACTCCTCAACTAACTCATTAACTCATTAACAAACTTTGAATTGAGTTAAATAGAAAACCATTATTAGAACAAGAAAATCAATTTTGTCTCAATAAAATAATAAAGAAATCCCTAGTTAAGACAAAACAACTAACTATTTCAGTGTTGCAATTGAAATAAAACTTTTTCCTAATTTACTTTGTTTATGATTCTGATTCTGATCCTTTGCCAAAAAATTTCTCTCGGTTAAGAATGACTCTCAATTAAAACTAGAATGGAAGTTGTTATAATTATCATTTGCCATGTAATCTGACACCATGGCCAAACAAAAACACATTTAAAATCACAAACTCTTACAAACTTACTCTCAAATGGACTAAACGTTAAAAACTTTGTCTAAAACTCACCAAAACACACTCCAAATATCACAAACTCATCCAAACTACTTAAAAGCAAACAAATACATCTTAACTCACTCAAACTCAATCCACATCCCACAAACTTAGCGACATTATTAAGCCTCTATCTTAACTTCAAATGTAGTTACTAAAAAATGGTAAAACTACATTACCTTGGCTTCTCAAAAGTAAACATCAGTGTGGCAAAGAGCAGTAAAGAGGATCTTCACACGAAGAGAAACTTGAGATGGAGAAACACATTCCTATGTGCAGAAAAAGAGAAAAGAAACTTTGTCGGGGTAGGGGGAGAAATTTTAATAAGGCCAGTTCTAATGAATAACATGAAATTCAAGTAGCTAATATGAAATTCCATGTGCATAATGAAACAATGTTAGAAAGAATAAAACTAAGAAGTTGTAAATACAGATTTAATTAAAGAATCAAACAATGATCTTTTACACTTCAACTATATCTAAAGCACACTACAATTGTAAGAATGAAGTGTCTTGATGTCAGTTTATACACGACTCTATCATGGATTGAATAATTCAAGCATGAAACTAAACTTGTAAATCTATCAGTTCTAGCATCATACTTCAAGGAAAAGGTGTAGTTGGATCATTTCTAGAATCAATAGAACTTAATCCATGGCTACTTACCTTATCCAAACAAATGCTTGCTAAATCTTATCAAATTCTTAACTCCACGACTTTAGGCAAGCTACATAAAAGAAAGGAAAAACTACCTAAGTTAGATGAAATTAAACAATTAATTTCACATAACACTCACTTACTAATGAGGCTAAGCCGTGAAGGAAATTACCCCAAATTTGAACTTACACTTGCTGTCCGAGGCCCCATTTCACTCCAATTCAATGATTCAACCATGGGTACCTTGAAATCTGTAAGGGACAAGGACACGACACAAATCTCCACAATGGTATGATATTGTCCACTTTGGGCATAAGCCCTCATGGCTTTGCTTTTGGTTCACCCCAAAAGGCCTCATACCAATGGAGATACTAGTGCTCCCTTATATACCCATGATCATCCCCTTATCTAGCCGATGTGGGACTTTGGGCGCACTCCCAACAATCCTCCCCTCGAACAAAGTACCACCGAGCCTCCCCTCAAATAGTCATCTATCCGTTGCTCTTATCCAGGACGACTCCTCTTCTCCGGAGTATACCCGCCTGCCCAGAGCTCAACCACGGATCTCCCCATGACTACTTCAAGGCTCACAACTTCTTTGTTCGGCACCCGAGGATTCCACCCGACACGGCTACACCCGGGGCATGGCTCTGATACCACTTGTTAAGGGACTACCGGACACACACATATCTCCACAATGGTATGATATGAAAGGATTTGGAATTCCCCAATTCCGTTAAAGCGGAAGCGTAATTGGGACCGATTCGTAGTTAATTTTGTTTATCCAAAAATACTATTGCATTGGTTAAAAGATAGAACAAATTCTATAGAAACTTAAGGCTAAGCATACAAAATTTAGATCTAAATCTATAACAAAGAAAAGAGAAGCAAACCTCCGTTGACGACTCTGAATACTTCAACGGATGATTCTTGATTGTTCTGCAACAACGAAGAACACCACCATTTGATCTTCCCCGCTATAACTCTGAGATTAGGAACGTAGTTGTGGGACTACCTAATCTTGAATGGAAAAAACTCTAGAGAGAAAATTCTCCCTAAAGTTCCTGAGTTGAGAGAATATGAGAGGGAGGCTAGAGAGAATGCAAGAGTGCATTCTTGTGGCCTTATGTTGTTGTACTTAAACCCTAGGTTTAGTGTTCTATTTATAGGAGAAAGGCCATGAATAAAATATTCATTTAAAATCAATTATTTCCATAATTGATTTAATCTTTTCCATAATTAATCAATTCCATAACCAACCAATTCCATGACCAATCAATTCCATAATTGATTAATCTTTTCCATAAATGATTGATCACTTCCATAAGTGATTAAATCATTTCCATAAATGATTAATTACTTCCATAAGTGATTAATCATTTTCATAATTGATTAATTTCCAATTAATTAATTCTTTAATTAATTAATCACCAATTAAATATCATATATTTAATTTCAGACCTTCTATTAGTTAATTAATTAATTACCCAATTAAATATCATATATTTAATTTGAGACCTTCAATTAATTAATTCTATAATATGAATCAAATTCATATTAAAATTTGAACTCCTTCAAATTCTCTTATATCCTATAAATTTAATATGAATCAAATTCATATTAATATTTGAACTTCTTCAAATATTTATTTCTCTCATAGACTATAGTTTAATTAAATCTCATTTAATTTAAACTAAATTGAATAATTAATTAATTCATAATTAATTAATTTATCTTCTAATTAAATACCATATATTTAATTAGACATATATTTGAACTCTTTCAAATATATCAATCTCTTAATATAATAAAGTTTAATCTAAAATTAAACTTTATATTTTAATGCATCACTATACATTATATTAATTTGTATCTCGTACAATTAACTTAATTCCCAATATGAATTTGAACTATTCAAATTCTCTCAAGATATATTTGTTCCTAATTACTCTTTACGAGCTAGCAGGGGGACCTAATGGACCTACAGATCAGAAGCTCCAATGATATGAGGTTAATAGATTAAACTCATTAATCAGGTTAACCAATATTCATTAACTGTGGGTCATTCCACTAAAGACCCACAGCTGAACTCTTCTCACTGTAGAACATTTCTGTGTCCATGGATGTAGACCTATGCCGGTAAGTCAATCCTCCACGAGTGTTCGTAATCACGGCTGGGTCAAATTACCGTTTTACCCTTGTGTTACATCTGTCTCCTTAAGTACCAGTGCTCCTATAATGAACAACCTGTTTATGGTCCAACCATTAAACAGAAAGTCCCTCTCGGGCCAGTGAGAGGGCGGGATCCCTTTGTTCAAGTCCCGGAGTCACCACTTAAGGGAACACTCATCTACTTCTCCTAGATGTGGGAAGGAGTGAATTTCTTCTTGTGTTGTCATGTCCCCAGCCTCCCACTCGGTCTTGTCCCCAAAAAGGAAGGCATATTGAGTCGGCGTATTGGCCACTCTCACCCATGCTAATCAAAGGACAATCCCTCATGAGAAGGAGTTCATGACACACTCAGGATTAAGACTGAGTTACCTAGGTCATCGTATTGAAACAGTAAACTAACTAGTTAACGGTGTTACATCTAGTGGTTTACTATTTCGTGGTCCGGTCTTATGCAAACTCATTGCATAGGATACCCCCGCTCGCATGTCTCCTACATGGACGCCTTGGATTAATACGTCTATATCGAATACAAAGCGGGCCGTATCACATAGTGTTACCAGGATAAGGTACCCAACATTATCCTTGTACTATAGACCTTTTAGGTTGTTACTTGAACACCAATCCCCGTATGTCCCCACATACTAGTTCAAGTCACATGTAAACAACCTTGGATCTTAGTTTATTGGATTTGGGTCAAATTGTGCAATATTTAACAATAACACTTTATTGTAGAAACTCAATAACACTTTATTGAAACAAGTATACAATTTGTTTACATTCACTATCTACGAGTTTTAGGGCATAAAACCCAACAAACTCCCACTTGAACTAAAACTCTAGTTTAGTGGGATGTACAATAATCTATACAGCAGCAGGTGTATAAATACATGTATAAAACATATACAATGTACAAATACAATAAACTAGGGCATCACTATATCCATTACATAATGGTATCACTATACCAATTACATTTCTCCCACTTGCCCTAGATTTCATTTTTGTACATAACTCGTAGACCTAGACCTTCTAGATGACCCTCAAACACTTTAGCCGAGAGAGCCTTCGTGAATTAATCAGCAAAATCTCAAACACTATACCCATGATCATCCCCTTATCTAGCCGATGTGGGACTTTGGGCGCACTCCCAACAATCCTCCCCTCGAACAAAGTACCACCGAGCCTCCCCTCAAATAGTCATCTATCCGTTGCTCTTATCCAGGACGACTCCTCTTCTCCGGAGTATACCCGCCTGCCCAGAGCTCAACCACGGATCTCCCCATGACTACTTCAAGGCTCACAACTTCTTTGTTCGGCACCCGAGGATTCCACCCGACACGGCTACACCCGAGGCATGGCTCTGATACCACTTGTAAGGGACAAGGACACGACACAAATCTCCACAATGGTATGATATTGTCCACTTTGGGCATAAGCCCTCATGGCTTTGCTTTTGGTTCACCCCAAAAGGCCTCATACCAATGGAGATACTAGTCCTCCCTTATATACCCATGATCTTCCCCTTATCTAGCCGATGTGGGACTTTGGGCGCACTCCCAACAAAATCAATAGCCAAAATCAATGGGTATTTGTCCAAATTGCATTAATCAACCAAAAACATTGCTTACTTCTCTTACCCACAAACGAAATCGCACGAAATTGCTGGAAATTAAAGACCCACCTACTGAACCGCTGAGCAACGTGAAGGGAAGGGTGCTGGCCGCGAATCCACATGCCGAAAAATCAAAGGAGAGTAAAAACCCATTGCTTGAAACCATTAGAAGATGCAAATGGACTGCTGAATCGCCAAAAACTTGCAGATCCGCCGCTGCAACTGCCCACTGCCGTCCAAGATGTCGACCAAGAGTTGTTGCACGCCGCCGGTTGGTCGGAATCACAAAGGAGATGAGTTTGTGAGAAGAAACCGACCGAAAACGAAGAGAAACAGAAAACCCAAGAGAAAGAACCCATACCCGTCGCACTGAGGTCTGATCTCGAACAGCAAGGAGTCGTCGTTCTGCTCGTGTGGTCGCCGAAGCTGCTCGCCGCAAGGAAGGGTGACGGGAGATGGGCTGTTCGACGGCTATCGTGAAAGAGAGGGAGGTGAAGATCGACTATGGTGCTAGAGGAAAGAAAATCGTGAAGGAGAAGAATATGGCAAGGCGCGAGAGGGAGAGAGAGGTTGAGAGACGAAAAGGCACGGGTTAGAATATTTTTTTCTCTTTTTCCCTTTTCTTTAAAATAAAAATATATTTTTTTATTAATGACAAAAAAAACAAAGTCATAAATTTATGACAATGAAAAAATGTCATAAAATTTTCGAAAATACGAAAACCTCCGCTTTTTCCCGCCAAAAACGCGCCCCCAGCCATTTATGACATTTTTTTTCATCCCTTCCCTTTATTTTGTTTGACTATGGCGTCATAGAAAGTGAAAATTGTAGTAGTGTAGATAGAACTTAACCGGTGGAGTTCCCTTATAATCATAATAATGTTTTCCCTACTTAGTCAATTAAAATATTTTTAATTCTAAGTAAGAAAATAATTCTAATCCTATTAGAATTATAATGAGCTTAGGTCTAATTAATTTTAAACATTTTAAAATTAATTCATTTTAACCTAAGGTCCTATGTTTGCCTGCAACTCTTTGTTAGTTGACGGTTTCTAATCAATTTTATAACTTATTATAAAATTTTAATGATTAGCCCTATAACATGCTTCTATGGTGTTGGAAAAATAACAATCATATTCTAATTATTAAATACCATATTATTCTGACGTCGATAACGATAATATAACGATTATATTAATCTAAAGTGGTGTCATACTTCATGCACTTTCAATTTCATTTAATTAATATCGATTATATTAATTAAACATCCATGAAATTAAATTACATGAAATTTGACATTAATATAATATAACTCTTATATTAATCTAATTAATGTCACGCTCAATGCTATTCCATTTTCATTTAATTAATATAACATTTTATATTAAATCATACATGAAAACAAGCATTGATTTATATTTATTATTTTCATTCATATAACTAATTATATTAATTCTCATGAAAATAATGCTAAGCATGCATGCTACATTAATTAAATATAACAATTTTATTTAGCTAAATTAATGTCATGCATCATGCTTCACAAATTTCATATATTTAATATAACAATTATACTAAATAACTCATGAAATTAAATTCATGCATAATTACCATACATTATAACAATTATAACATAAATATGCATGAAAACATGCTTAACCTATGGTGGGAATTTAAGCTATAAGACATCCATAAAGCAAATAAATAGCAATTGAACCGGTTAATTTTGGCCCCTAGGATAAAATAAATCATAAATTACAATAATTATAGCTAAATTCTATCCTAAAAGTCCTTTTGCAGTTCCAAATACTGGTCTAGACCGCCTGAACCGACCCGAACCACTTCGAACCAGCTACGAAAACCACTAACCGAGCCAAATTCCAGCTGAATCGGACCAAATCGGTCCCAGCCCAGCCAGACAGCGTGAACCGGACCGCCCAACAGCCTTGAACCGTCCTGTTGCGAATTTCTAACGCGTGCTGTAATCGTGACAGCGTTGCAATTTCTCTGATTTTTATCTCATAAAAACCTATTCTAGACCCGGACTTACATAGGACTCGATTTTACATAAAATACCCGAAACACCAGTCCCTTACATGATCAAATCACATAAAAACAGTAAAATCTATGGCCATAAAATTAACCTAAATAGTTCAATGCAAACCATACATACATTATGCATTAATCAATCCCACCAATAGCCAATGAAAATTTTAGAGAAACAAAATTAGATCTACGATCGGCTCTGATACCAATTGAAGGATTGGAATTTCGTAATTCCGTAAAGCGGAAGCGTGATTGGGACCGATTCGTAATTAATTTTGTTTAATCTAAAATACCAATACATTGGCAATAATATTTGAACTATTCTAAATATATATTAAGGCCAAGCATACAAAAATATTAGATCTAAATCTAATTTATAAAGTAACAAATTACTTACTCTCGTTGACGACTCAGATTAAATTCACCAACTGCTTGTGAATTAATCACGAACTAGTGTGAATACCACCACTATGGCTACACCGGTATGACTTGGCTACACCGGTATGACTCTGAGACTTCTAGAGGCAGGAGACTGGTGGGAGTCTAGAGGAAGCCTTGAGGGGAATTCTCTGAGAGTAGGAGAATGAATGAGATGCCTTTCACCCCACCCCAGGGGTCCTATATATAGTAAAGGCCAAGACCTTTTTCCTAATAGGAAAAGATCTCTAATTTTAATAAATAATTAATTAATTCCTTAATTAATTAATTTCCTAATTAAATATCATATATTTAATCTTAGGGATTTTATTAAAATTAAAATTAATATGAATCCAATTCATATTAAATTTATTTGAACTCTTTCAAATATTTTCTTTCCTAATAGGAAAAGGTCTCTAATTTTAATAAATAATTAATTAATTCCATAATTAATTAATTACCCAATTAAATATCATATATTTAATCTTAGGGATTTTATTAATATGAATCTAATTCATATTAAATTTATTTGAACTCTTTCAAATATTTTCTCTCAAGAATTAATTTTTGAAATTAATTAAAAAATTATATTATAAAGTTTCATAAACTTTATATTATAATGCATCAATATACATTATACGATTCCCCAAATAAATTGAACACTTTCAATTTACAATTTATACTTAATTGCCTCAAGTCTCTTTACGAGCTACCAGTGGGACCTAACGGACCTACAGATCAGAAGCTCCAACGATACGAGACTAATTGGCCAAACTCATTAACCAAGTTAGTCAACATTCGTTAACTGTGGGTCACTCCACTAAAGACCCACAACTGCACTCTTCTCACTGTAGAATATTTCTGTGTCCACGGATATCGACCAATGCAGTAAGTCAATCCTTCACGTGTGTTCGTAACACCAGCTGGGTCAAATTACCGTTTTACCCCTGGTTTACCTCTGGTTCCTTAAGTACCGCTGATTCCTCTAATGAACAAGTTGTTTAGGGTCCAACCACTAAACAAGAGTTCCTCTCGGGCCATGAGAGGACGACGCGCCTTTGTTCAAGCCCCGAAATCAACCCTTAAGGGAACACACATCTACTTACCCCAATATGGGAAGGAGTGAATTCCATCTTGTACTGTTATGTTCCCAGCCCCCATTCGGTTTTGCCCCTGAAATGGTAGGATTATTGAGTCGGTGAACTGGCCACTCTCACCCATACAAATCTAAGGACAATCCCTCCTGAAAGGGGTTCATAACAGACTCAGGATTGAGATTGAGTTACCTAGGTCATCCTATTGAAATAGAAACCTAAACTAGTTAACGACGTTACATCTAATGGTTACTATTTCGCGGTCCGGTCTTATGCAAACTCATTGCATAGGATACCCCCACCCGCATGTCTCCTACATGGATGCTTTAGATCATTGCATCTGTATCGAATACAAGGTGGGCCGTATCACATAGTGTCACCAGGATAAGGTACCCAGCCTTATCCCTATACTATAGACCTTTTAGGTTGTTACTTGGACACTGATCCCGGTATGTCCCCACATACTAGTCCAAGTTTCATTTAAACAACCTTGGATCTTAGTTTATTGGATTTAGGCTTTATTAATGCAAACTCGATTATTCAATAACCAAATTACTGAATTACTCAAATAACACTTTATTGAGATCAATTAATTTGTTTCATTTACTATCTACGAGTTTTAGGGCATAAAACCCAACAGGGTGAAAGGGACCAATACGCCGACTCAATATTCCTTCATTTTTGGGGACAAGACCGAGTGGGAGGCTGGGGACATGACAACACAAGAAAGAATTCACTCCTTCCCACTTCTAGGAGAAGTAGATGAGTGTTCCCTTAAATGGTGACTCCAGGACTTGAACAAAGGGATCCCGCCCTCTCACTGGTCCGAGAGGGACTTTCTGTTTAATGGTTGGACCATAAACAGATTGTTCACTAGAGGAACACTGGTACTTAAGGAGACAGATGTAACACAGGGGTAAAAAGGTAATTTGACCCAGCTGTGATTACGGACACTCGTGAAGGATTGACTTACCGGTATAGGTCTATATCCATGGACACATAAATGTTCTACAGTGAGAAGAGTTCAGCATTAGGTCTTTAGTGGAATGACCCACAGTTAATGAATATTGGTTAACCTGATTAATGAGTTTAATCAGTTAACCTCATATCATTGGAGCTTCTGATCTGTAGATCCATTAGGTCCCACTGCTAGCTCATAAAGAATAATTAGGAACAATTATATCTTGAGAGAATTTGAATAGTTTAAATTCATATTGGGAATTAAGTTAATTGTATGTGATACAAATTAATATAATGCATAGTGATACATTAAAATATAAAGTCTAATTTGAAATTAAACTTTATTATTATGAGAGAAATAAATATTTGAAGAAGTTCAAATATTAATATGAATTTGATTCATATTAGATTTATAGGATATAAGATAATTTGAAGGAGTTCAAATTTTAATATGAATTTGATTCATATTATAGAATTAATTAATTGAAAGCCTGAAATTAAATATATGATATTTAATTGGACAATTAATTAATTACCTAATAGAAGGTCTGAAATTAATATATGATATTTAATTGGTGATTAATTAATTAATTATAAATTAATCAATTATGTTAATGATTAATCACTTATGGAAGTAATTAATCATTTATGGAAATGATTTAATCACTTATGGAAGTGATCAATCATTTATGGAAAAGATTAATCAATTATGGAATTGATTGGTTACGGAATTGATTAATTATGGAAAAGATTAAATTAGTTATGGAAATAATTGATTTTAAATGAATATTTTATTCATGGCCTTTCTCCTATAAATAGAACACTAAACCTAGGGTTTAGGTGATACAACATATGACCACCATAAGGTCATTCTTGCCTCCCTCTCATATTCTCTCAACCCAAGAACTCTAGGGAGAATTTTCTCTCTAGAGTTTTTCTCATTCAAGATTAGGTAGTCCCACAACTACGTTCCTAAACTCAGAGTCATACCGGGGAAGATCAATTGGTGGTGTCCCAATTGTTGACGCTTGGTCCCTATGAAATCAAGAAAGACGTTCTTGATATTTCAGAGACGACAACGACCGTATGTTTGCTTCTCCCCTTTAGAATTAGTTCTAAGGTTGTATGCTTAGCCTTAATAATTGATTTAGAATAGTTTTCTAAATTTTGTCAATGTATTGGTATTTTGGTGGAAACAAAATTAACTACGAACGTTCCCAATTACGCTTCCACTTTATCGGAATTAGGGAATTCCAAATCCTTCGTATATGTCTGGAGCAGTTACTGGGCTTCTCATCATCAGGCGTGGAATTCAATTTGCAGATGAATCAATCTCTCATTCGGTGTTTTTGCTGTTGAAAATTTCTCTCAAGCAAAAGTACCTTCTTTTTTCCCAAGAATTCCCTCAGAGATTTGGTGCCCACTCCCATAGCGTCACAAATCCTAGAGTCATACCGGTTGGATTTCTTGTGGTGGTGTTCTAGTTCAAGTGGTTGCTGAATTTTGTAGAGATGTCAAATTTTTGGGGCGGCTGTAATTCTACAGAGAAGATTCCAAGGTGTTGGCGAAATTTTCCTCTGAGTCTATAACGTATGTATGGAGATTTCTTTCTTCTCTATAGTTTGTAAATTTAAGATGTAGGATCTTAAAAATCTCTGTACAACATGTTTATACCTTTAAATTACAGCAAATAAATTGTTTTAGTATGCTGTGATTTTGATTGCCAACATATTGGTATTTAGATCGTTATTAAATACAATGTATGGGGGTTATTATCCCTGCAGTGTCAACACACCCTACAGTCTCCTCCATTTGTTTGCATCGTGAGACTTTCATGCTCTGCCTGCGTGTTGCCATTGTGTGACCATCTCTTCGGAGGGCCAGAGCATGGAGTCAATATCAGGTCAAACTTTAGAAATGGATAGGGTTCCTTAGGCTTTACTCCAACATTGTCTTTCCCTTTGGTAGCTTGTTGAGGCGGACCTCTGGGGTCTGAAAATGACGGGTCACACTTACGAGAAGTTGTTAAGATAGTTAATAATTTTTTGACCAAAGAACGGTAACTAATCATTATAAGAATAAGAGTTATTCTGGTGTTAGTGCTTGGTTGAGAATGTCTCAATTCAAGGGAGGAGTAACTGTCTACCCTACTGTGGCTGTTGCTCTAAACCTCTGAAGTATTGTTGCAAAAGAATTTTGATTCATTAAGGTGATTTATTACTTTTGCTAAAATTGATTGGATTAGATGTAATGAGTTTGTGCAATTCACTAATACAAGTATTTTTTTTTTAGCAATATGATTAGTTCTGTGTGTGCTTTGTTTAACGCCGAAAATTTTAACAGTAAAGAATATACAACTAGGAAAATGAACTTAAGCACTGAAATTGTGGCTAATGATTCGAGATTAGTCTTAACTGAGGAATCTCCTCAGTTCCCGGTGTCTAATGCAACACGAATTGTTCATGATGCATGTGACAATAGTTCCAAGGTCATATCTACAAACAAAGGAAAATGTTTCCAATGTAACGTAGATGGACGTTGGAAAAGAAATTGCTTAGCCAAAAAGAAGAAGACTAAAAGACTATAAATATGATTTACTTGTCTTGGAAATGTGTTTAAGAATGATGATTCTACCTAGATACTTGATTCAGGGGCCACTAATTACGTTTGTTCTTCTTTTAAGGGAATGGGTTCCTAGCAAGAGCTAGATGCTGGTGAGATGACTCTCAAAGTGGGAACATGAGAGGTTGTCTCGACTGTGGCAGTGGGGAACATAAAGTTATTTTTCAACAAGAACAAATACAAATTATTAGATAATGTGTATGAAGTTCCAAAGATTAAAAGCAAAGTAATTTCTCCATGAGGAAAAACTTCAATCATAATAAACGGTCCAGACCATTTAGATTTTAATTTTCCAGGAAACAATTTCAATCTGGAGTTGTAAAGCAAGACTCTCTGACCCTTAACAACTTCTTTAGGTTTTATCTTCTTATCATGCCACTGCTTAGTCTTCTCTTTATATATTTTCGCATTTTCATAAGAAAACTGATAAAACTCTTCTAACTCATTAAGCTGCAACATTTTTATTGCCCCTGCACGACTTAAATCAAAATTCAATTTCTTTAAAGCCCAAAATGTTTTATGCTCAAGCTCTAATGGTAAATGGAAAGCCTTTCCATACACTAATCTATAGGGAGACATACCTAGAGGAGTCTTATAAGTTGTCCTATAAGCCCAAAGAGCCTCATCTAATCGAAAAGACCAATCTTTCCTAGATGGATGGACTACTTTCTGTAATATAGATTTGATTTCCCTATTACTGACTTCAGCTTGACCATTTGCTTGCGGGTGATAAGGGGTAGCTATCCTGCTTAATTCCATATTTAGCTAAAAGGTAAGTTAAAACATTATTCACATAGTGTGTACCCTCATCACTCACTAGAGCTCTAGGTGTCCCAAACCGCGCAAAAATGTGTGATTGAAGAAACCTTGATACTGTTTTAGCATCATTCTGATGGCTTGCAATGGCCTCCACCCACTTGGACACGTAGTCAACTACCAATAAGATAAAAACATTGCCGTTAGAAGGGGGAAATGACCCCATAAAATCAATACCCCATACATTGAATAATTCTAATTTCAAGATATAAGTAAGAAACATTTCATCTCTAGGTCCTAAATTTCCTCTCCTTTGGCAAGCATCACACTGCTTGTAGAACCAATAGGCATCCTTAAATAAGGAAGGCCAGAAGAATCCACATTGCAAAATCCTCAAAGCTGTCCTATGACCGCTGAAATGTCCTCCATACGGTGAAGAGTGACATTGCTCCAGGATTTCCTTTGCTTCATCACCTGAAACACATCTTCGAATAATACCATAAGAGCACTGTTTATACATAAATGGCTCATCCCAATAAAAAGAATTTTGCAACATGCTTAAACCTTTGCACCTGCCTCCAATTCATATCAATAGGAGTGACTCCTTTTACCAAAAAGTTGGCTATATCAGCATACCAAGGAGTATCATTCACTACCTTTACCTCAACAGCAAAAAGCTGCTCATCTGGAAATGAATCTGAAATGACAGATTGCTCTAGCAAAGATGATGTTGGATCAAGACGAGACAAATGATCTGCAATAACATTCTCTGATCCCTTCTTGTCCTTTATCTCCAAGTCGAATTCATGCAATAACAAAACCCAACGAATCAATCTAGGCTTCACATCTTTTTTAGACATTAAGTACCTTATTGCTGTATGATCTGTGGGTTACCTCTACATTCTTAAGTACCAGTGCTTCTCTAATGAACAACCTGTTTATGGTCCAACCATTAAATAGAAACCTCTCTCGGGGCAGTGAAAGGGTAGGGCCCTTTATTCAAGACCTGGAGACACCACTTAAGGGAACACTGATCTACTTACCCTAAATTTGGGAATGAGTGAATTCCATCTTGTGTGATTATGTTCACAGCTTCCCACTCAGTCTTGTCCCCAAAATGGTTGGTTTATTGAGTCAGCATATTGGCCACTCTCACACATGAAAATCAAAGGACAGTCCCTCGTGTGTTGGGTTTTATGTCCTAAAACTCGTGGATAGTAAATGTAACAAAGTTAATCAATAAAGTGTTATTGAGGTTATTCAATAAATGGTTATGAATGTTTGTTTAATTATACATTAATTAACCAAAATCCAATAAACTAGAACCCATGGCTATATAATGAACACTTGAACTTTATGTGTAGACATAAAAACGGATCAAGTTTAAGTTATAGCCAAAACGGTCTATAGTATAGGGCTAGAGGTTGGGTACCTTATCTTGGGGACACTATGTGACGCGACCCACTTTGTATTTAATACAAACGATGTGATCCTGAATCGTTCATGTCAAGACATGCGAGCGGGGGCGTCCTATGCAATGAGTTTGCATAAGACTGGACCGAGAAACAAGTCACTTTCACTTTATAATGTCGTTTACTGTGAAAGTGACTATTTCATGCGATGACCTAGGTAATTTGATCTTAATCCTGAGCTAACTATGAACTCCTGTTTATTCAAGATTATCCTTTGATTTGCATGAGTGAGAGTGGCCCATCATCGCCGACTCAATAAGCCTACCATTTTGGGGATAAAGATTGGGTAGATAGCTGGGGACATAGTCTTGCGAGATGGAATTCACTCCTACCTGCCTGTAGGGATAGTATAGGTTGTTCCCTTAAGTGCTAACTCCGAGTCTTGAGCAAAGGCACGCCGTCTCTCTTGGCCCGAGAGGAATTTCTGTTTAATGGTTGGACCATAAACAAATTGTTCATTAGAAGATTAGTGGAACTTAAGGAACAAGATGTAACTTCAGGGGTAAAATGGACTTTTGACCTGCTGTAGTTACGAACAACCTGTGAAGGTTCAACTTACTGATTATGGTTGTATCAGGTGGACAGAAATATATCTACAGTGAGGGGAGTGCAGCTACGGGCTATAGTGGAGTGTCTTCGTTAGTTAAATGAATGTTGGTTAACTAGGTTAATGAGTTTAACCGGTTAATCTCGGATCGTTAGAGCCCATGATCTGTAGGTCCATTAGGTCCCCCTACTAGCTCATACGGATTAACCTTAGAACAAAGTGATGAAAGAGTTTGAAACGTTCAAATTCAAAATAGGCAATTAAACATCAATTATATGCGATATCAATAACGTAATAAAGTTTAATTATGAATTAAACTATATATCGAGAGAATTGAAAATATTTAAATGAGATTTAAATATTGATTAAAATATGTACGATGCATATTTCGGTTGAATGTATGAATAGAGATTCATATTGGAGTGATCAGTTTTGAGAGGAGTTGGGATTAGTGGAATAATTTAATTTAGTATTTGATATTGAACTAAATAATTATAATTAATTAAAAATATTTAATTAATTATTTAAAGTTAATTTTATTGTAAAATTAAATTAAAGAAATTAGAAATTGATTTTGATTTCAATTTCAATTTCTTTGTTCAAAGTGGGAAAATATAGGTGTTTGACACCTTAGGACATGACTAACCCTCTCATATTTTGGTTGTCTTCTTGATTGTCTTACACCTTAGGAAGTTTTACATCTTAATACAAGAGGTGGAGGTTTCTCGAGTGGACAGTATATGAAAAAAAAAAAAGGAAAAAGCTCCAAAAAAAATCTCTCACACATGCTTGCATTTCCTTATATTTTTCTTCCCAAATTCATCACAATTTAGCTCCCACAAGCTTGTTCTATGGCCGGAGAATAGCGGGGAATATCTCGATGGTAGTCCATGAAGTGTTCATGTTGAGAATTATCCAAGGAAACACAAGAATTCGAGCTTCAAAGGTAAGCTCTCGTGTACTCTGTTTTTTCGAGCAATTTTACAGCATGCTTTGTCTTAGAAATTAATGTAATTAAACGCCCAAGATCATCAAACGCTTCCGCTCGAGTGATTTACACTCCTTCAATTGGTATCAGAGCGTGGTTTAAGCGTTTAATTTGCATTAATTTCAGTGTATGGTGGGTAATTTCATATGATGAATGTGTTGTGGGGCTAAAGTGGATAATTTTAGTTTTTGGCATCAATTTATCTTTCAATTGTTGATTTAAATTGTAATTGCCTACATGTATATGGACATTAATGTGTTGGCTAGAGTCTATATAAATTTGAGAGTCAATAGAGTCCGCATTAGGCTGTAATTGATCGAAGAAGAAAAAGCATGCAAGCTGCCAAAGAACAGGGGATGAAGAACTGCTACTGTCTGTATGCACAACGTCTCGATGCTGGTGCATTTTCAAACCAAATCCTAGCGCGCAGTTTTCTTTCAAGCGGTGGTTTGGCCCAGACCGGTCCGATTCATGCAGGTTAGACCGGTTCAGCCCTAATTCCAACATATTTGGTCCGGTTCTTCAAATTCTGAGGCGGTTTGGAGCGGTTCGAAGCGTTTAGGAGCGGTCCAACCTCTATTCTAATTATTATTGTAACAATTTAGTTAGTTTAATTGTTTGGATGCCAAAACCAATCAACTTTAGTGTGTTTTAATTTATTATGCATTTGTGAATGTATGTTTAAATTAAATGGAAATTAGATATGCATATAGTATGTCATATAGATTTAAAATCCCACCATAGGAAAGCATGTTTCATGCATTAGTAATATATTATAAGAGTTATAATAAAAAGGATGCATGAGTTAAGGTTTCAGGTTAGATGCATGTTGTATGTTTAATTTTTCGATAATGTATGTTCAATATAAGCGTTATGTTAATAATAAAAAACGAACAAGCATGCAGCATGAAACCACTTTAGTGTTATATAAGCGTTATATAGATGTATGTTATAGGTTTTCTATGTTATAAAACGAGATAGTCGCTAAAACCTATAACAAAGATAAATGCATGCTCACTTAGGATTAACGAACCACAATTTCGATCAAAACATTTCATAGAATAGGTCGATATCTTGTAAAGCTAAGATTACAAGAGAACTCACCTGGCAAGATGTTGTCTAAGGCTGGAGGTATTTAAATTGAAGGTTTACGAAACACCTCCTACCTGGGCATCGAGCGGTACTTGAGTTATGTTAACCCGGTTTTATGAGAATACATGAGCGATGTAAGGTTTAAATAATTTATCACCTAGACATCGTAGCGTAATTGTTATGCCTTGGGAAATCACCTAGACATAGGTTATTTCAAAAAGTTTATGCTTTCTAATGGTATATAAATATATAATTAGAATTTGATTGTTATATGCTTTCATCACCATTAGAAGCATGTGATAGGGATAATTCATTAAAAGTTATAATAGTTATAAGGGTTAATGAATAGAAACCATCAATCCTATAACAAAGAGTTGCATGTGATGCGATGTAGACTGAAGATGGATGTTGGTAAAGATGGAAAATAGAAATTAAAGATGAATTCAGCCAACTAAGTGCAAGTATACACTATCGCATGTAGTAATAAAAACTCTGGAAGTATTCCAAAGGTATCGATCCCACAGAGACTAAGTTTGAACACAGATTTGAAAAAGAAATTGATCTTAAATTGCAATGTAAGTAACCAAGTAAAAATAGTTGATGATGGGGTTTTTGAAAATAATAAAGCAAACAATGAAAAGAAATAACAACAATAATAGAAGCGAGGTGTTCAGTAAAGTTTCATCCCTAAGGCAAATTAACTCTAGTAATGGCTTAGTCTAAATATGCATTGGGTCAGGTTTAACTCCTATTTGGCCTTGCTCCCAAGAACCGTTAGAAGACTAAGCGAGTACCGTTATGCACATTTCTGTAACTCGACTCCGACATAGATTATTCATGCATGCAACCTATAACACTATAGTTGTTATAAGCGACCATCCCTACTGAATACACTCTTTCGAGCCTTTTCTCCTATATCACCTTTATGAGAACCGATATTGTTTGACCCTTTCAGTACCAAACTCACATAGCATGCAAAGTCTAAGTGATCAAGTTAAACTCAACAAGATTAGAATGATAATCAATAAAGGATGACATGCAATAAATAGAACTTAGGCAAATAAACAACTTTCAAACTATTTAATCCATAAGGGAATTCACTATACCGAACCCCTCAACGGAATTTAGCTGTAACACCCCAGGATTTTAAAACTAATCCTAGCGACATTACTAACTCTTAAACCAAATTAACCGAATGCACCGAAAATTTCAGCAGCATAACAACATACATAGGACTAAACCAACATTTTTTAAACACCTGTTAGAACAAAACAATACTTCTATAACATGTTCAACAACACCAACATACTACAACACAACAGAACTCCAGAGAACAAGCGAGTCTAGTCTCGCATAATAATAGACAACTAAATAAGCATCCACAACTAAAGGTTCAACTAAATACAACTAGCAACTTAATTATCATTAACAAAAGAAGAGATAGAGTTCTTTAGAACAAACACAACTAAACCTAGAATTCAACAAGAATAATTCAGAAATTAAACCTATCAGGACAACAGCCGTCCAACCATAATAAGCAACAAACTATCCTAACCAACATGAAAATAAAAGAGGAAGCAACACGAACTAGCTATGGTCCTTCCTCAAGCACCTCCTCTGCATCACCAGGTTCATAACCGTCTCTATCACCTGCATCAACTAAAAATGTTGGGGGGAGAAAGGGGAGGGGGTCAGTACAACAACGGTACTGGTAAGCAGCCCCTACCTAAGAAGCCATCATACAACAATTAGCAAACAACATGCTTTTCATGCGCAAAGAACATACTTCTCAAAACTATAAACACAACATACTTAGAAAACGGGTAAGAATGAATGACTCTCCTAAGCCATAACTCATGCATCTCTCCATGCAACTCACTAGCTACTCATGCTCCACGAGTTCACTCAACGCTCATATTTAGCTCTCACATGGCTCTCCACACATGATTTCCTCGTCACGCTCCGCAAAGCTCTCCAAGACTGGCCCTTCGAGTTGTATCGACCCCTGACCATTTATACCCAGGACCTTGACATTTCTCTACAGAGCTCGGCGTTTGACCCTTGACCATTTATACCCAAGGCCTCGAACTGTGCATCGACCCTTGACCATTTACACTCAAGGCCTCGATGACTAAGCAACGTATTGACCCTTGACCATTTATACCCAAGGCCTCAATACTTGCCTCAAGACTCATCACACCAACCCTTGACCATTTATACCCAAGCCTCGATGCTCAACTCATCTAACATTGGCATGTCGACCCTCGACCATTTATACCCGAGGCCTCGACATCCAATTGTGATATATCAGCCCTCGACCATTTATACCCGAGACACTGATAACCACTTAACTTTCTTCGAAACAATATCAGCCCTCGACCATTTATACCCGAGGCCCTGATATCTCAACCACAAAGCTAGTCCTCTTTAAACCAATGGGGACGTGTCACCCCTCGACCATTTGTACCCGAGGTGCACTGACATTCACCCATCTTGCCTTTCTTTCACATTTAGGTCCCTGACCTCTTTCTCACAACCATCTAGAATGCATATGCCCTGCAACATGCTTCTAGACTCATGTACTATGCCCACCAAGCATAAACATACGATACCATGCTTACTCCATGCATAACTCAAGAACTCACGACAGAACTAGCATGCTTACATCCAAACATCACAACCAACGCTCATATATTTCAGATTCACATGTATATATATAACATATAAACAACATAACAAGTATAAAGCATATATAAAGCGAGTAAACAAACAGCGTGCATCATGCAATCAAACAGACTCAACAGATAGAAACTACTTACCTATAGCTTACGAGCGCTCTGAAGAACAATTCAAAATCCCCTAAAACTCGAAAAGCTCCTAAATATATAGATTAAAGCTTAAGGGTTAGAATCAAGCTCAACAACTTAATTCAGACTAAGGAATGCTTAAAGAATTTCTCACCAAAACCAACTTAGATCCAAGCTCGACGGCAAGATCGACAACTTGGAACAAGTTCGAACCCTAACCCAACAACACTCGAACATTAAGAAATAAACTAAGGTACTTAATCATGCTTGAAAGAACCTAAAGACCACTTTTACCTTTAAAGCTCCATCAAACAGGATGAGTCCTTGCTGGAAAATAACTCGAGTATGCTCTAATTGATCCCAAGCTACAAGTAACAACTTCCAACATCAGGGACTAATTAGTGAAGCCTAACAAGAGTTCTAACAAGGCTAAACAGGTGAAGATGCTTACCGAACCACGCTAAACGAGTCCAAAAGCTTGATGGAACTGATTGACCAGCACCAAACTCCTTTGAACACGCGCTGCCCGAGGTCCGCATTGGGTTCAAACGAAACTAGCGGAACACCCATAGGTTATAGGCTATTCTAAAGCCAACCAAATTGAATTACAAAGGTTTAAGGGTGAGAAAACTTACCGATCGACACCTAAACGACCTTTGAAACTTGCTGCCTAGTGACCGAATGAGTTTGAAATCACTAATCCGAACTTCTTAGCTTATGGGCATTCAGTCCCAAGGCTGTTCGGGTTATGGGTATTCGTCGAACACCAACATCAACCCAAGACGCCGCTGGACTACAATCAAACCAAGCTCTATTCTTCAATATACGACTATTAGCGAGTGTGTATTCTTAAATTAGAGTCAATTAAGCAAGGGATAGTGTCGAAAACTTACCGACAGAGTCCACACACGCTGGAATGGATGAGAGATGCTGGAATTCACAGCTGCTAGAATAAGATCGCACAAAGGACTCGCGAAGATCTTGCTGACGACGAAAATTTGAGGGAGACGGAGAGAAACAAACCTCTTCACGAGACCTAACCAACATTAGCGAAAGAGAGAGATTCACTCCATGGGTCTTGGCTGAGAACGAGAGAAAGAGAGAGCTTGAGAGAGTTGGTGGCTTACGCGCAGATAGCTCTCGAAGGAGGGAGGAATAGCGGCTGACGCACACGCGGGAGAGAGGGACTGACAACCTCAAACCGTCGCTGGCTGTGGGTTCTCACCGGAGAAGAGAAAACGGGAGAGAAAGAGAGACGGGATGGCAGCAGCTTCGTGAGTGTTGGCCGGCGGGAAGAAAACGCAGCAAGGGGGGCGGCACACGAGATTGAGAGGGAGAGAGAAGGGTTAGGGTTTTCTTTTCTTAAATCCATTAATCCCTTTTTATTTAAACCCCAAACAAGAATAGCTCAATTTAAATAAATGAGGGAAGAGTTTGGATTATCTAAAATAAAACAACTTAAATCTTTTATCCAGCTTTGAACCCGAACTTAACTCCTAAAAGATTTGGGAAAGAAAATAACCCAATTGTTTAAGGATTTAGGTCTTTTGATATTTAAAATAAATATCGAATATTAAACCTCCAAACTTTAGAAAATTAAAGATTTAATTAAAAATCTCATTTCCCTAAATTATAGAAATTTAATTTAACGACCCAAGGCTAAGCTTAAATTCTAATTTTTCAAATTAGAATAAAAATGCCCAATTAATTCCAAAATGGCTCAATTTTGAAACATGGGGCGTTACATTAGCCATGCATGATGGATAATAATGCAAACAAACAACTTTCCATTGAATATATGTATGATAAATACAAGAAATAGTAGAAAGAAATAGGTTCTGGAAAAGTATTGTGCAGTAGCTAAAACTAGGGTTTTTCAATTTATCCAATCCCTCTAAAGTTCTCACGACACTCTACTCTCCTTATACAAGGTAGAAATAGGGTGAAATCTCTACAAACACTAAGGTTTGATGTCTAACTAAGGTTAGAATTTCGTCTTCTAGCAAGGACCTCGGGCATCCCTACTCATGGGTGTCTACTAGGGTTCTGTCACCACCTTCTTCTTCCTAGTGAGTTCTGCTTGAATTTGCCTTCGAATCATGGCCTTCTATAGCGTGGGGAGTGGTTGAGGAGTCACGAAAATGATGCTTGCAGGTAGCCTAGTTAGTTTCGGAGTCAAATTAGCCGGTTAGGTGCATAAAACACTCGTTCAAAATGAACCGCGACGGACTCGAAATTGTCTGCTTTTGCCCAGAAATGCGGTCGCATTTCATTTGGCCTTGTGATAACTGCCCAAAAGGTAGTTATTTAGGCCTCATTTCTATATTGACTTGTGTGTCTTTTGTGCTTAATAGGGTTGGTTTTAGATATATATTACATGTTTTAACCCATTTGGAAGAATGGAAGCTTTGGAAATCATTTTGTGCAGAATCTGTTGATGGGCGACTTGAGGGAGCGAATTTTATGCTGGAGCAAACCCGGAAGCAAAACTGCCACGTCACAACTCGTTATCCAATTTAGTAAACCGACTTCTGTTGCGTTATTTTCGGGATAAAGGAGCAAGGAGAGCCCTACACGTGTCCATGTTGACCTAATTCAAGCCTCCTACCACCTCTATAAAAGGAAGTAGCCGCCCAAGTCAAAGGGGATTCCAACTTCTCTTGGAAGCCGAGTAGTATAGAGAGATTGGAGATTACCAAGAACACCATCATTCACAAGCTGATTAAGGAGATTATTATTTTCTTTATTATCTTGTGATTATGGACATGCCTACTCAGATTGTAATTCGTATTTCCATGCCTATTATGAACTAAGTAGCTTAGGTGTTGGTTAGGAATAATGTGATTGACGTGTTTCATCTCTAGTAATATATTGACTATCGCATTTTGGTTAATGGTTGTGCTTATTTCCATTTTATGCCCGCCTGGCCAGCCAGTGTGAATAGCTCTCTCTAGTTTCAGGGATGATTTAGGGAGTGTGTGGCAATTATCCACACTACGATCATTGTGTATTGGTGAACGCCAGTGACTGAGCTAGGGATAGCCAGTTGCCTAGTGCTTGATCGGTCGTACTTCATTGGGGTTGAAACACATCCCAAAAGATCCGGAGTTTCGGGAGGAATCCGCTAATAATACTGCGAGAAATGCATGATTAATAATATTGCTAGAGCATCTTTTAGAACAATCACTAAATCCTAACCAGCGCCTGTCTTTAATCTATCTATCTATTTGCTTACTAGTTGTTCTATCATTTACTTTGCTTCAGCATAATTCTTATAAAACCAAATCATTTTACCATCTTTGAAACCATTAGAAAGTTACACAAAATAGGTAGAGTGGAAACTAATTCAGAACTCGGATTGATAATATTACTTGCTGCAGACTGTGTATACTTGCACAGGAATTCTAGAGTCTTTTATATCATATTTTTACTCACTCTAGGAACCCAACAAGTTTTTGGCGCCGTTGCCGGGGACCTTGAATAAGTTTTTATCCGATCTGTTTTGTGTATGTGTTTTGGTGGTTTGGTGCTAGAACTTTTTGATTGTTTCTTTTGTTTTTGCAGGTGTGAGTTTGGTGCATGAGCGATCCGCCTGGGGTAAGGTTCGAGCTTGATCCAGAAATCGAGAGAACATTCAGGATAAGAAGGAGAGAGCAGCGTAGACAGCAAAATTAAATGGCTGAC
The DNA here is from genome assembly GCA_017139565.1 of Luffa aegyptiaca. Taxonomy (NCBI): domain Eukaryota; kingdom Viridiplantae; phylum Streptophyta; class Magnoliopsida; order Cucurbitales; family Cucurbitaceae; genus Luffa; species Luffa aegyptiaca. Next base: position 29,219,012 of record CM029403.1, read on the forward strand.
GTACCGCATCTACCGCAGGGTCCTGAAGGTCTAGCGAACCCCCAGCAGAATCGTGTGCTGCAGCAAAACCCGCCGCTGGAGCAAAATGAGCAGCAGAATAATCAGGCTTAGAATCCTATCTTGGTAGCGAACGATAGGACCAGAGCCATTCGAGCTTATGCTTTTCCGATGTTTGATGAGTTGAATCCAGGGATTGCACGTCCTCAAATTCAAGCGGCAAATTTTGAAATGAAACCGGTAATGTTTCAGATGTTGCAAACCGTGGGGCAGTTCCATGGTTTGTCATCTGAAGACCCTCATTTACATCTTAGGTCTTTTCTAGGAGTTAGTGATTCTTTTGTAATTCAAGGAGTGCCTAGAGATGCTCTTAGATTAACTTTGTTCCCGTATTCTCTTAGGGATAGAGCGAAGGCGTGGTTAAATTCTTTTGCTCCAGGGTCAATTAGGACATGGGATGAGTTAGCTGAAAAATTTTTGAGTAAATATTTCCCACCTAATAGAAATGCTAAATTAAGGAGTGAAATAGTAGGGTTTAGGCAGCTTGAAGATGAGACTTTTAGTGAGGCTTGGGAGAGGTTTAAGGAGCTTTTGCGAAAGTGTCCCCACCATGGCGTACCACATTGTATCCAAATGGAAACGTTTTACAATCGATTGAATGCGGTAACTCAAGGTATGGTTGATGCTTCGGCTGGAGGGGCCCTTTTGGCAAAAACTTTTAACGAAGCCTATGAAATTTTAGAAAGAATTTCTACTAATAGTTGTCAGTGGTCGGATGTTAGAGGCACAAATAAAAAGGTTAAGAGTGTGTTAGAGGTTGATGGTGTGTCCACCATTAGGGCTGATCTCGCTATGATTGCTAACGCTCTTAAGAATGTGACAATGATTAGTCATCAGCAGCCGCCGGTTGTGGAGCCTGCTGCAGTGGTGAACCAAGTTGTAGAGGAAGCATGTGTCTATTGTGGCGAAAATCACAACTACGAGTTTTGCCCCAGCAATCCAGCTTCTGTGTTTTTTGTAGGTAATCAGAGGAACAACCCGTATTCTAATTTTTATAATCCAAGTTGGCGTAACCACCCCAACTTCGCGTGGGGAAGACAAGGGAGTAATGTGCAAGCACAACAGAAGGTGAACCAGCCGGGATTTGCTAAAACACAGGTATTGCCCCAGCAAAATAAGCAGGCTTTGCCCCAGTAAAATTCGGGGAATTCTCTCGAGGAAATGATGAAAGAATTTATGGCTCGTACAGACGCTGCAATTCAAAGTAATCAAGCTTCAATGAGAGCCCTGGAATTGCAAGTGGGTCAGCTAGCTAATGAGCTGAAGGCAAGGCCTCAAGGGAAACTTCCATCAGATACTGAACACCCTAAAAGGGAAGGTAAGGAGCAGGTACAGGCAGTGACTCTGAGGAGTGGTAAGCCACTAGAAGAAAGAAAAGAGCCTAGTAAAACCCATGATATAGATAATAACTGTGATAGGAATGTTGTTGTTGAAAAAGAGTTGGAGTCTGGTCAGGGTGCTGGAGGCAGCAATAAAGATGCTGGAGCATCTGGTTCTGTTCCAGATGTGGAACCACCTTATGTGCCGCCCCCGCCTTATGTACCACCTCTACCTTTTCCACAAAGGCAAAAGCCTAGGAATCAGGATGGTCAGTTTAAAAAGTTTTTAGAGATTCTTAAGCAATTGCATATAAATATCCCTTTAGTAGAAGCTATAGAGCAAATGCCTAATTATGCTAAATTTCTTAAGGATATTTTAACTAAAAAGAAGAGGTTAGGTGAATTTGAGACTGTATCACTTACTGAAGAATGTAGTGCTATTCTTAAAAATGGGCTACCAACCAAGGCTAAGGATCCAGGATCATTTACTATACCTGTATCTATAGGTGGAAAAGAGTTAGGTAGAGCACTCTGTGATTTAGGTGCAAGCATTAACCTTATGCCTCTTTCGGTCTATCGAAAGCTAGGTATTGGTGAAGCTAGACCTACCACAGTTACACTCCAACTAGCTGATAGGTCTATCACATATCCAGAGGGTAAGATTGAGGATGTCTTAGTGAAAGTGGATAAATTCATATTTCCTGTTGATTTCATTATTTTAGACTATGAGGCGGATAAAGATGTCCCAATTATTCTAGGACGTCCATTTTTGGCTACTGGTAGGGCGTTAATAGATGTTCAAAAAGGGGAATTAACAATGAGAGTCTGTAATGAGGAAGTAAAATTTAATGTGTTTAAAGCCATGAAGTATCCAGACGAGATGGAAGATTGCTCTTTCATTAGGATTCTGGAGAACACAATTGTTGAGACAGCAATTCAGGATTCGGCTAATAAGCATTTGGAAAATCATGGAAAGGTTAGTGTAGAGGATTTAGAAGTTTGTTCTTTAGAAAGAAAAAATGAAAAAGAATTATTTAGGTGTGAGGATGTTTTTGAGTCTTTAGATTTAGATCAAAGGAAGGCTCCTCCAATTAAGTCATCCCTGATTGAGGCACCTACTTTAGATTTGAAGCCCTTGACGGATCATCTGAAGTATGTGTATCTTGGGGAAGGTGAGACGTTGCCCATTATTGTTGCATCAGATTTAATGCCGGAGCATGAAGAGGCCCTAATAAAATTGCTGCAGCAATACCGCAAGGCTATTGGTTGGACATTGGCTGACATTCAGGGGATTAGCCCATCTTTTTGTATGCATAAAATCACTCTAGAGGAGGGATCCTTTAGGAGTATTGAGCAACAAAGAAGGCATAACCCTACAATGAAAGAAGTGGTTAAAAAGAAGGTGATTAAATGGTTGGATGCTGGCATCATTTATCCAATTGCAGACAGCAATTGGGTGAGCCCTGTCCAATGTGTTCCTAAGAAAGGAGGTGTCACTGTGGTAAGCAATAAAGACAATGAGTTGATCCCAACTAGGACAGTAACTGGTTGGAGGGTTTGCATGGATTACAGGAGGCTTAACAAAGCCACCCGTAAGGACCACTTCCCTCTGCCATTTATTGACCAGATGTTGGATCGATTGGCTGGTCAGGCCTACTACTGTTTATTGGATGGTTATTCTGGGTATAACCAGATTACTATTGCTCCTGAGGATCAGGAAAAAACCACTTTCAGCTGCCCTTATGGGACGTTTGCTTTCAGGCGAATGCCTTTTGGCCTTTGCAATGCTCCAGCAACATTTCAGCGGTGTATGTTGGCAATTTTTTCTGATATGATTGAGTCCACTGTTGAGGTCTTTATGGACGATTTTTCAGTTTTTGGAGGGTCTTTTCAGAGTTGTTTAGATAATTTAGGTCAGGTGTTAAAAAGATGTGAGGATACCCATCTAGTTCTTAATTGGGAGAAATGCCACTTCATGGTGAAGGAGGGCATAGTGTTAGGCCATAGGTTTTCTAAGAATGGTCTAGAAGTTGATAGAGCAAAAGTTGAGGTTATTGAGAGATTAGAACCACCGAATTCAGTGAAGGGGATTCGAAGTTTTTTAGGACATGCTGGATTTTATAGAAGGTTCATAAAGAATTTTTCGAAAATCAGTAAACCTCTTTGTAACTTATTATGCACTGATCATGTTTTTGACTTTAATGCAGATTGTAGGAAGGCTTTTGAGACATTGAAGGCTGCTTTAATCTCAGCACCCATTCTTTGTGCACCTAATTGGAATTTACCATTTGAGGTAATGTGCGATGCGAGTGATGCTGCAGTAGGTGCAATGCTGGGGCAAAAGCAGGGCAAATTTATCCATCCTATATATTATGCAAGCAGGATTTTAAATGAGGCACAAGTCAACTACACAACTACTGAAAAGGAGTTGTTAGCTGTTGTGTTTGCCTTTGAGAAATTCCGGCCATATTTGGTTGGATCCAAAGTCACGGTGTTCACGGATCATGCAGCAATAAGGTATTTAATGTCAAAGAAAGATGCAAAGCCTAGACTAATTCGTTGGGTTTTATTACTGCAGGAGTTCGACTTGGAGATAAAGGACAAGAAGGGATCAGAGAATGTCATTGCAGATCACTTGTCTCGTCTTGATCCATCATCATCTTTGCTGGAGCAATCTGCCATTTCCGATTCTTTTCCAGATGAACAACTTTTTGCTGTTCAGGTAAAGGTAGTCGGGGATGTCCCTTGGTATGCTGATATTGCCAACTTTTTAGTGAAGGGAGTCACCCCTATTTATATGGATTGGAGGCAGAAGAAAAAGTTTAAGCATGATGCAAAATTTTTTTATTGGGATGAGCCATTTATGTATAAGCAATGCTCTGACGATATCATTCGTAGGTGTGTTTCAGGTGATGAAGCAAAGGAAATCCTGGAGCAATGTCACTCTTCGCCGTATGGAGGCCATTTCAGCGGTCAGAGGACAGCTATGAGGATTTTGCATTGCGGATTCTTTTGGCCTACCTTGTTTAAGGATGCCCACTGGTTCTACAAGCAATGTGACGCTTGTCAAAGGAGAGGAAATTTGGGGCCTAGAGATGAAATGCCTCTTACTTACATTTTAGAAGTCGAATTATTCGATGTATGGGGTATTGATTTCATGGGGACATTTCCCCCTTCTAATGGCAATGTTTTTATCTTATTGGCAGTAGATTACGTGTCCAAGTGGGTGGAGGCCATTGCATGCCATCAGAGTGATGCCAAGACGGTTTCAAGGTTTCTCCAATCGCACATTTTTGCGCAGTTTGGGACACCTAGAGCTCTAATAAGTGATGAGGGTACACATTTTGTTAATAATATCTTAACTAAGCTTTTAGCTAAGTATGGAATCAAGCACAGGATAGCTACCCCCTATCACCCACAGGCTAATGGTCAAGCTGAGATAAGTAATAGGGAAATTAAATCAATTCTAGAAAAAGTAGTCCATCCATCTAGAAAGGATTGGTCTTTTAGGTTGGATGAGGCTCTTTGGGCTTATAGGACAGCCTATAAGACTCCTCTAGGTATGTCTCCCTATCGGTTAGTGTATGGGAAAGCTTGCCATTTACCATTAGAGCTGGAGCATAAAACGTTTTGGGCTTTGAAAAAGTTAAATTTTGATCTGAGTAGTGCCGGAGCAATGAGAATGCTGCAGCTTAACGAATTGGAAGAATTTCGCCAATTTTCTTATGAGAATGCGAAAATTTATAAAGAAAAGACTAAGTTGTGGCATGACAAGAAAATTCGGCCTAGAGAATTTGTCAAAGGTCAAAAAGTTTTGCTTTATAATTCTAGATTAAAATTGTTTCCTGGGAAACTTAAATCCAAATGGTCAAGTCCGTTTGTGGTGATTGAGGTTTTCCCCCATGGAGCAGTTACTTTACAAGATGAAAAAGATGGGAGAGTATTCAAGGTGAATGGTCAGCGTGTCAAGCATTATTGGGGAGAGGAGTTTCAGTCAAAATATCCTTCCCTAAGGTTAGTTGATGATTGAGAGAGCAGGATTTGTGCGGGAGCATTTCACAGAGCAAAATTTTGAGCTCCCAGTGTCTGTTTTTATTTTTTTTCGCTAATTTGTTTTTTAAATTCGATAAGGATATATTTAGTTTGATTAAATTTTTGCATGGTTGATTTTAATTTCGTTGATGTTTATAGTTTTGTAGAATTTATTTTTGCAGATTTGATTTCGTTTTATTTGATTTGTTTATTTAAATTTGAATTATCTTTTAGATTAGGTTTTTGGTTATTTAAATTCCTGTTTAGATTCGATTTGAATAAAATTTCTCCTTATTTAATTCGGTTTTTGAATAAAAAGGTTTGATTTGATCGGCTAAAGTTACAATTGAATTGACTGATTTGATTTTTTCTGTTTTGAAATCTGCATTCTGTATCTAAGATTCTTCAGGTAATCTTTTGTTCAGACGGTTGGTGCAGCAGCGTTATGGCTGAAGCAAATCGTCCGAATAAGAAGGGATTGGTTAAATAATTAATTGTTTTTACCGTTTGAATTTTGAAATTTCCGTGTGCAGGAAATTGAATATGGAATTATGATACCGCCACGTGTCGCACAGGGATAATCCAACGGTTTAGCCGTTGACAGCACACAATTATTTACCATGGGCGATTGTAATTCCAGATTTTACCGTTGGAAGGTTTAATTCTATTAGTTGCATGCGATTGCAAACGGTAATGATGATTAATGCAGCAAGATCTTTCTGTTAGGATTCTATTTTTCTCAAGCCTTATTTATTGGCAACCCACGTTTTCCATGGCGAAAACGAGAGCGAGGAAAGAAAGAGAAAGTGAGGAGGAAGAGATACCCGTTACCCCCGAAGTTCGGAAAGTAAAAACCAAGAAGAAAAGAACGTCGGACGAAAAAGAAGCTAAGAGAAGGAGACGGCAACAGAGGGCTGAGGAACGAGAAAATGTCTAGAAAGCAGCGGAAGAAGTGGTTGAAGAAGATCCACAAGAACCTGTCGTACAGAACCCCGAGCAGGATGAGCCAAGAGTCGCGGATACAGAGGAAGTCCAAGAAACGGGACACACTGAGGAAAGTCAAGAGCAACAGAATAAGGATATGCAGGCAGAGGGTGCGACTGAAGAGGAGCCAGTTCAAGAGGCTCGTGTTGAGGTTATCATGCCCGAACCGCCAAAACGTCGCCGCATAAAGCGAAAGGCCGGCCGTATTCCGGTGAATCGAACTAATACCCCATCACCGCCATCATCGGATTCTGAGAAAGAGAAGGCAGAGCGAGAGGAAAGAGAGAAAAAAGAAGCTGAGGAAAAAGTGCGAGAAGAAGCAAAAAAGGCTGAGGAAGAGATTTTGCGCAAGCGAAGAGAAGACAAGGGCAAAGGTATTGGCGAGGCATCAGGTGCGACTGACGAGGTTGAAGCACAAGGGTTACCTTTTATTCGCTTCGTCAACAACCTTGCTCGAGCAAAATACCAGGAGATGCTGAAACGGGACTTTCTGTTCGAACGAGGATTTGGCAATGAGTTGCCACGGTTCTTGAGGACGGGAATAGAGAACCTCGGCTGGAGCCAATTTTGTGCGAAACCAGAGCTTGTAAATTCCAACTTTGTTCGGGAATTTTACGCAAATCTTGACGATAAGGAAGAATTTCAGGTTATAGTTCGAGGAGTCCCAGTGGATTGGAGCCCAGAAGCTGTTAATGAGTTGTTTGATCTCCAGGATTTTCCGCATGCAGCCTTCAATGAGATGGTGGTTGCCCCATCTAACGATCAGTTAAGTGCGGTTGTTCGAGAGGTTGGCATTGAGGGGGCCCAATGGAGGTTGTCGCAGACGCGGAAGCGCACATTTCAGGCAGCTTATTTGAAAAGCGAGGCCAACACCTGGATGGGTTTTATTAAGTTGCGCTTACTACCGACTACGCATGACTCCACAGTATCTCGGGACAGGGTATTGCTTGCCTTTGCTATTCTTCGCTCAATGAGTATTGATGTGGGAAAAATAATTTCGTCTGAGATTCTTGACTGCTGGCGGAAAAAGGTGGGGAAGCTGTTTTTCCCCAACACTATCACGATGCTATGCCGAAGGGCAGGGGTGCCAGAGAGTGAGGATGATATGATATTACCAGATAAGGGAATAATTGATACGCCAAATTTGGCTAGGCTTCAGAGAACACAGGAAGCACGCCAAGGGGGTTTGGTGTGCGGCATCCAACAAATTCAGGAGCTGTTGCAATTGCATTCCAGCAGAATGGAATTCGCTGAAAGGCAATTTTAGACTTTCTGGGACTATACAAAGAAAAGGGATGCCGCCTTAAGGGTGGCCTTGCAATTAAATTTTTCTGAACCATACCCGGCTTTACCCGTATTCCCTGATGACCTACTGAACCCCTGGATTCCGCCCCTACCAATGGAAGGAGGAGAAGAGGAAGATGAAAATGAACCGGGCCAAGAGGACTGAAGGATGAAGTGGCCCTGAGCGAGCATGATTTTTGTTCTAACTTTTTGTTTGCTCGCGCATTTTCTACTTTCCTTTTCTGTTGGTGTTCTGTTTGTTTCTTTTTAATATTTTTGCTTCTAAAAAAATATATCTGCTGATGTACTTTCTTTTTCTATATTTTTAATGAAATTTCCAGATGTTTTGTTCTATAGCACTGCGCATTCTAACTTAACTACTTTTCTTCTGAATTTTTGAAGCTTGGACTGGCTAAGCTTAATTAGATCAAGGTATTCTGATCTCCAGAAACCTTTTGCTTGAGCATTTTCTCTGACCTGGTCGTTGCTGCGACAAAGAAAAATTCTGGAGGTAGTGTTGACTTATATAATCCACTTTAAGCTTAGTTCTAGTCCCACGCTTAGGTTAAAAATTCAGATAGAAAAATTTAAGTTCGTGGGTATCATTTAGAATTTTGATGATTCATTGGGGACAATGAATAATTCAAGTTTGGGGGACTTTTTGCTACTCCACTTATTTTGCTCGAGCATTCCTCTCCTTCATTAAATAATTTGTTAGGTTATTAAGTAACCGGGGACATTTGTGATACCCACAGTTTGTCTTCGCGTCAAAAGGTGACCTAGGAAATATGAAAAATTATGAAAAATTATTATTTGCTGAAAAAATTATTTGTTGAAAATTTTGCTGAGAAAATTCATGGAGCAAAAGTTTTGAAGGATGAATGATGATCCAGCAGTTTTTCTGTCTCCCAGAACTTAGGTGAGCTTCATCATAAAATGTTGCCATTCTGAGGGGCAAGAGATGGAATAACTAAGGATTTTTTAGCTTTATAAAGAGTATTTAGCCTAATTGGTGATGAGTTTGAGGCATGGGTATACTGCACCATAAAGTGGGTCATCCCGTGCTTAAGAGCTTATGACTGTAGGGCTGCTTTAAGTCTGAAAAACAAAAATTTAAACCCCTTGAAAATGTGTTTTGATATGTCTGATAATAGAGCTAAGCTGTGGCAAGTTCTTAGAATTGAGTTAAAAGTGGTGATTATTTGTCCATGCCGGAAGAATTATTTTGCTGCAGCAGAGCTTGGTTTTGCAGAGTGCTCAGGTAAAGGTTAAAGGTAGTATTGGATTGTCTGGTTTGATTAAGCTAATCTTTGTCCAATGTTTTGAATTCTTGAAGGGAAGGTTGGTTAGTATTGCTCGGGACGCGCAATAGTTCAAGTTTGGGGGTATGATAACTGCCCAAAAGGTAGTTATTTAGGCCTCATTTCTATATTGACTTGTGTGTCTTTTGTGCTTAATAGGGTTGGTTTTAGATATATATTACATGTTTTAACCCATTTGGAAGAATGGAAGCTTTGGAAATCATTTTGTGCAGAATCTGTTGATGGGCGACTTGAGGGAGCGAATTTTATGCTGGAGCAAACCCGGAAGCAAAACTGCCACGTCACAACTCGTTATCCAATTTAGTAAACCGACTTCTGTTGAGTTATTTTCGGGATAAAGGAGCAAGGAGAGCCCTACACGTGTCCATGTTGACCTAATTCAAGCCTCCTACCACCTCTATAAAAGGAAGTAGCCGCCCAAGTCAAAGGGGATTCCAACTTCTCTTGGAAGCCGAGTAGTATAGAGAGATTGGAGATTACCAAGAACACCATCATTCGCAAGCTGATTAAGGAGATTATTATTTTCTTTATTATCTTGTGATTATGGACATGCCTATTCAGATTGTAATTCGTATTTCCATGCCTATTATGAACTAAGTAGCTTAGGTGTTGGTTAGGAATAATGTGATTGACGTGTTTCATCTCTAGTAATATATTGACTATCGCATTTTGGTTAATTGTTGTGCTTATTTCCATTTTATGCTCGCCTGGCCAGCCGGTGTGAATAGCTCTTTCTAGTTTCAGGGATGATTTAGGGAGTGTGTGGCAATTATCCACACTACGATCATTGTGTATTGGTGAACGCCAGTGACTGAGCTAGGGATAGCCAGTTGCCTAGTGCTTGATCGGTCGTACTTCATTGGGGTTGAAACACATCCCAAAAGATCCGGAGTTCCGGGAGGAATCCGCTAATAATACTGCGAGAAATGCATGATTAATAATATTGCTAGAGCATCTTTTAGAACAATCACTAAATCCTAACCAGCGCCTGTCTTTAATCTATCTATCTATTTGCTTACTAGTTGTTCTATCATTTACTTTGCTTCAGCATAATTCTTATTAAACCAAATCATTTTACCATCTTTGAAACCATTAGAAAGTTACACAAAATAGGTAGAGTGGAAACTAATTCAGGACTCGGATTGATAATATTACTTGCTGCAGACTGTGTATACTTGCACAGGAATTCTAGAGTCTTTTATATCATATTTTTACTCACTCTAGGAACCCAACACCTTGGCAGAAATGCGACGCATTTCTGGAAAATTTTCGTGTTTTCTCTGTTTTCTGCAAACACCAAAACTAAGTCAGATTCACCCCAAAATGAGTTCTTTTCAGCACAATTATGTATAATTTGACAATGACTCTCAAAGTCTGAACTCATCAACTTTAACTCTTTTTAAACTCGGGGCTAGTGATTTTGATCTAAAACATACAAGTTTCACAATAAAATGAGCTAAATATAAGTGCAAAATAGGTATATTTTAAAACGATTTAAAATCAATTAGACTTAAGATCACCATTTCTAATAGGAGTAGAAAAATATCTTACTTAGTATGTTAATAGATTTAAAATATGGTTAAGTAGGCCATAAGACTTTGGTTATAAGGGAACTCTCCCGATAATCCAATACCTGAGTTGAATTAACCACGATCTTATTAGCATGCAATGTCACTAGGAAATTAAAAGAGTTTAATTCACCTAGATATTAGAGTAAAGACCTTATTTTAAGAGTTATATAAGGCAAAGACTTAGATAGATTCATTTAGTCAGAATTTACCTAAGTAAATCACCCTAAAATATCAATAGGACACTTCAGTGGGAGGAAAAGTATAGAAACTTGATGCTTCTATCAAAGTTTTACTCTCACGTCCCCTTGTGTTCACACCGTGAGATCCATGCTCGGCTTTGTGTTGCCCTGGGCGCGGCCTCCTGTTTGGAGAGTGTTTGCATGGGTCAATACCAAGGTGAATGGGGAAAGTGTTCATAGTAAGTGGGAGAAGGACGCGTGTCAGCTCATCCTACGGTCTCCACCCCTAGGTCGCACCGTGAGATTCTTATGATCCGTCTGCGTGTCGTTCTAGAGCGACCATCCCGTATGGAGGGCTTGATCATAGGTTTCGGAACACCGCGAACTCCAGAGATGGATAGGGTTTCTTTAGGTAATCACCAACAGTTGTCTTTCCTATCGGTAGCCTGTTGGTGCGTCTCCTTGGGATCTGAAAGTGGGAGGGTTACACTTACAGGGACAAGTTAAATTGTTAACGAAATCCTTGACCAAACAAACGATAACTAGAACTAACGGAATATGAGTTATTTTGGTGTTAGTATTTGGTTGAGAACGTCACAATTCAAAAGAGAAGTAGCCGATCACCCGTTTGGTGACTGTTGCTCTAAACCTCTGAAGTATCGTTGCAAAAGAATTGTGATTCATAGGGTGCTTAATTACTTTTGCTAAATTTGATTGGATTAAATTTTTGTAATGGGTTAAGTTCATAAACAACTAATTCAAATTAATTTGTTATTTCAGCATGTATAGTTCTATAGGCCTCGTCTATATGCCAAATTCGTTATTGGTATAAAACATACGACGAAGAAAACAAACTTAAACGCTAAACTCGTGGTATGTATTTTCGAAACGGTTTTACACTGAGGAATATCCTCAAGATTTTATCTCGAAATGTTCGTGATAAATACGATGTAGAAAACTGCCTAGCCAAAAAGAACATGAGCCAATACTCTAAATAAGATTTATTTTGGAAACGTGTTTAGTGGAGAATAACAAATCTACCTGGATATTCGTTTTAGGGCCCACTAATCACGTGTGTTCGTTCCTGGCAGCAGTTGTGAGCTAGTAAGATGACTCTTAGAGTTGGAATAGAAGAGTTCATCTCGGTTATGGCAGTGGGAGACATAAAGTTATTCTTCTCCGAGGAACGTTACAAATTATTTGATGTACATATTTCCTAAGATTAAAAGAAGTTTAATTTCTATATCTCGTTTGCTAGAACAAGGTTGTCCTGTTACCTTTTAATGTATGAACCGTTCATTTAAAAAAGGATGCCAATATTTGTTCTGCAAAATGAAGAATAACATATATGTTTTAAGACCGATAGAGTGTAGAGCGATTACTAAATCATGAGATGTTTAAAACTGTTGAGACTCAACCAAAAGGCAACGTGTTTCTCAAAAGTACCTATCTTTTTCACGTGAGGTTATGGCATAATGATCTCGATAGGATTGAGTGATTGGTCTAGAATGAACTTCTAAACAGGTTAGAAGACAACTCATTTACCTCCTAGTAAATCATGCCTTGAGAGCAAGATGACTAAACCGCCTTTTCTGGAAAAGGTTATCGTGCCAAGGAACCCTTAGAGCTAATGCATTTTGGTCTCTGAAATCAATGAATGACAAAAACTCAAACAGGGTATGAATAATTCATTAGTTTTATTAATGACTATTCAAGGTACACCATCTTCACCTAATACATCGTAAGTCTGAAGCCCTTGAAAAGTTCAAGGAGTGTGAGGTTTAAGAACAATTAGGTATGACGATAAACACACTTCGGTTCGATCGTAGTAAAGAGTATAAGGACTCAAAATTCCAGGAATATTTTGAAAGAACATGGAACTACGTCCTAAACTCTCAACTACAGATACGCCTCATAAAATAAAGTATCGGAAAGGAGAAACAGAACCTTGTTCGACATGGTTTATTAGATATTAAGCTATGCTCAGTTGCCTAACTCGTTTTGGGATTATTCAGTAACGACTGTAGTTGATATTCTGAATTTGGTTCCCTCAAAGAGTTGTTTCTAAAACACTGTTTGAGTCCTGGAGAAGGCGTAAAACGAGTTTACGTCATCTCAGAGTTTAGGGAATGTCTTGCATTCGTGCTATAGACAAAACGAGAGGTGGATACTTCTTCAATCTAAAAGAAAATAAAATATTTGTATCGACATATGAAATTTTCTTAGAAAAAGACCACGTTTGAGATCACAAACCACGCAGTAAGATAGTGTTAAGTAAGTTATCTAGTGAAGCTACAAATGAATCAACAAGAGTTGTTGATCAGCCTAGTCCTTCAACAAACAGTTATTGATCGAGCTGACACATTAAGTCAGTCTCGTCCTTCTGAACTGTTGAGAGAGCGTCGACGTAGTGGGAGGGTTGTTATTGATGAAGGATAATATCGTGGAAGGGAAATTGTCTTTAGGCTGTGAGTTTAGTTTAGTTTGCTTTTATATCTAGGGTTTTATTTGAGTGGGCTTTGGGTCTTTTAAAGTAAGTTGAGTTTTGGGCTTCTCTTATATAAGGGTGTACAATTTTAGTTCTGCAGATTTCATAATAAGACATTTCTTCCATATTGAGTTGCATTAAGTGGTATCAGAGCAATAGTTCTTAGAGAAAAGAATGGCTGGTCAAAGAGATAATCTCAATCCAAACACAGTTCGGAGTGGGAACGGGGAGAATGCCGCAGTGCATGGTCCTCGAGCACAAGTTGTGTTAACACCTGAAATCCTTACTTCAAGAATTATCGAACTTGAAGGGACAACAGGTGAGTTACAAAATTCTTTGGGGCGAGTACAAATCTTGGTACAAACCTTGACGCAAAGAATTAATCTAATGGAGCTTGAACAAGGAAGAGAACCTATACCCATTAATAGACGGATGCAAGAAAGAATAGTGGATTTTGAATTTCCAAGGCAACATCAAGAACGTGGATATCTCCCACCTATTAATATCCAAGGTGCTATCCAACAATCCTTGCTCCCAAATCGAACTCGAGGACGAGTTTCTTGGAGGAGGAAATCTGATGAAGGATGATATCATGGAAGGGAAATTGTCTTTAGGCTGTGAGTTTAGTTTAGTTTGCTTTTATATCTAGGGTTTTACTTAAGTGGGCTTTGGGCCTTTTAAAGTAAGTTGAGTTTTGGGCTTCTCTTATATAAGGGTGTACAATTTTAATTCTGCAGATTTCATAATAAGACATTTCTTCCACATTGAGTTGCATTAGTTATTCAACCTAATGAATACTATTTGAGTATTAGTAGAAACGCTTGTTGTCATACTTGATGACAGGCATCGAGGATCCATTGACCTTTAAAAACAGGCAATAAATGACGTGGACAAGGACAAATGGATTGAAGATATGGACCTGCAAAAGGAATCCATGTACTTTGAGGATCCATTGACCTTTAAAAACAGGCAATAAATGACGTGGACAAGGACAAATGGATTGAAGTTGTGGACCTGCAAAAGGAATCCATGTACTTTGAGGATCCATTGACCTTTAAAAACAGGCAATAAATGACGTGGACAAGGACAAATGGATTGAACTTATGGACCTGCAAAAGGAATCCATGTACATTAATTCAGTCTGGGGTCTTGTAGATCAACCTAAAGGGGTATAACCCATAGGGTGTACGTAAATTTACAAGAGGAAACGTGATGTAGCTGGAAATGTACAGACATTTAAAGCTAGACTTATGGCAAAGGGTTTTACCTAGTGGGGGGATTGACTATGAAGAAACCTTTTCCCCTATTTCCATGCTCAAGTCAATTAGGATACTCTCATACATTTGCCACATTTTATGATTATGAAATATGGAAAATAGATATCGAAACTGCCTTTCTGAATGGAAATCTTGAAGAGAGTTCCTACATGCCTCAACCAGAAGGGTTCATTGCTCAGGATCAGGAGCAAAATGTTTGCAAGCTTAAAACGATCCATTTATGGGTCGAAATAGGTGTCCAGATCCTGGAATATAAGAATTGATACTTCAATCAAGTCTTATGGCTTTGAACAAAACGGTGATGAGCCTTGTGTCTACAAGAAGATCATCAACAACTCAGTAGCTTTCTTAGTCTTGTATATGGATGATATCCTACTCATCGAGAATGGTGTAGGTTATCTAGCTGATAATAAAAGGTAGCTAGCAACCAAGTTCCAAATCAAAGATTTGGAAAATGGCCCATATGTTCTTAAAATCCAAATCGTTCGGAATCATAAAGAACAAAATGCTAGCCCTGTCTCAAGCTTCTTATATCGACAAACTGTTTGTTTGATATAAGATGCAGAATTCCAAGAAAGGTTTTGTTGCCTTTTAGGTGCAGGAATTTAATTGTCTAAGGAACTATCTCCTAAAGACCCCTCAAGAAATTGAGGACATGAGAAATATTCCCTATGCCTCGACAATAGGCAACCAGGCCTGACATATGGTATGTAGTAGGGATTGTCAGTTGATACCAATTTAGTCAAAATTTAGATTACTGGACTGCAGTGAAAATTTCCTCAAGTATCTTTGGAGAGCAAGAGATTATACGCTCGTGTATGACACTAAGGATCTGATCCTTATAGGATACACTGATTCTGATTTGCACACTGTTGGGTTTCAAGAGTGAGTAAAAATAAGATATAAAAATGCTGTAGAACTCTGTGCAAGTATACACAGTCCGCAACAAGTAATAAGTATTTATCGAATCCAAGGTCTGAATTAGCTTTCACTTTATCTATTTTGTTTAGTTTTTCAATGGTTTCAAGAATGGTTAAAATGATTGGTTTTTATAGAATGCTGAAGCAAAAGAAATGACAGAACATAAAATAAACAAATAGGCAGACAGATTAGAAACATGCGCTGGTTAGGATTTAGTAATTGTTTTAAAAGATGCTCTAGCAATATTATTGATCATGCAAAACTCTCGCAGTCTTATTAGCGTATTCCTCCCGAAACTCCGGATTTTTTAAAATATGTTTCAACTCCAATGAAGCTCTACCGATCAAGCACTAGGCAACTGGCTATCCCTAGCTCAGTCACTGGCGTTCACCAATACACAATGATCTAGTGTGATTAACCGCCACACACTCCCTAAATCATCCCTAAAACTAGAGAGAGGTATTCATACCGGCTGGCCAGACGGGCACAAAATAGAAATGAACACAACAATTAACCAAGATGCATCAAATAAATATTTATTACTAGAAATTTAGCACGACAATTACATGTTCCTAACCAACGCCTAAAGCTACTTAGTTCATAAAATGCATGGAAACACACGTTACAATCTGAGTAAGCATATCCATATTCACAAAATAATTCAAGAAAATATTAATTCCCTTGATCAGCTTGCAAATGATGGTTTTCTTGATGGTCTCCAATCTCTCCTCTATTCGGCTCCCAAAGGTGGAAGTAACCTTTCAAAGAATGGAATGTTTCTCCCAAAGATGGAACGAATTTGACTTGGGTGGCTATCTCCTTTTATAGAGTTGAGGAAAGCTTGAATTAGGTTGACCTAGACACGTGGATGGCTTTCCTTGCTCCTTTATCCCGAGATTAGCTTAACAGAATTTAGTTTGTTAAATTGGCTAACGAGCTGTGACGTGGCAGTTTTGCTCCCAGCTTTGCTGCAGCACAGAATTTGCTCCCTGAAGTCGCCTAGCAACATATTCTGCACAAAATAATTTCCAAAGCTTCCATTCTTCCAAATGGGTTAAAACATATAATATTCATATAAAAAAAACCCTATTAAGCACAAAAGACACACAAATCACAATAGAAATGAGGTCTAAATAACTCCCTTTTGGAGAGTTATCACACCCCCAAACTTGAACTATTGCGCGTCCCAAGCAATACTAACCAACCTTCCCTTAAGAATTCAAAATGTTAGACAAAGCATAGCTTAATCAAAACAGATAATCCAACACTACCTTCAACCTTTACCTGAGCATTCTGCAAAACCAAGCTCTGCTGCAGCAAAATAATTCTTCCGACATGGACAAATAATCACCACTTTTAACTCAATTCTAAGAACTTGCCACAACTTATCTCTATTATCAGACATATTAAAACACATTTTCAAGGGGTTTATATTTTTGGTTTTTCAGACTTAAAGCAGCCCTACAGTCATAAGCTCTTAAGCATGGGATGACTCACTTTATGGTGCAGTATACCCTTGCCTCAAACTCATCACCAACTAGGCTAAATACTCTTTGTAAAGCTAAAAAATCCTTAGTTATTCTACCTCTTGCCCCTCAGAATGGCAACATTTTATGATCAAGCTCACCTAAGTTCTGGGAGACAGAAAAACTGCTGGATCATCATTCATCCTTCAAAACCTTTGCTCCATGAATTTTCTCAGCAAAATTTTCAACAATCACTTTTTTCAGCAAATAATTTTTCATCATTTTTCACATTTCCTAGGTCATATTTTGATGCAAAGACCAACTGTGGGTATCACAAATGTCCCTGGTTACTCAACAACCTAGCAAATTATTTAACGAAGGAGAGGAATGCTCGAGCAAAACTATTTGAGTAGCAAAAAGTCCCCCAAACTTGAATTATTCATTGTCCCCAATGAATCATTAATTTTGTGAAGTATACCCCCAAACTTAAATTTTTCTATCTAAATTTTCAACCTAAGCGTGGGACTAGAATTAAGCTTTAAGTGGATCATAGAAATCGACACTACCTCAGAATCTTCTTTGCCACAGCAATCGACCAGGCTAGAAGAAATGCTCAAGCAAAAGGTTTCTGGAGATCAGAATACCTTGACCTAATTAAACTTAACCAGTCCAAGCTTCAAAAATTCAAAAGAAATTAGTTAAGTTAGAGTTACTCAATGCTTATAGAACAGAAACAACTTGGAAATTTCATTAAAAACATAAAAAGAAATTACAAAAGCAGATATATTTTTTTTCAGTAGTAGAAAAATTCAAAAGAAACAAACAAAATATCAACAGAAAAGGAGGTTAGAAAATGCGCGAGCAAACAAAAATTCCAGAACAAAAATTATTCTCGCGCAAGGCCACTTCATCCGTCAGTCCTCTTGGCCCTGCTCATTTTCATCATCCCCTTCTCCTCTTTCCATCGGTGGGGGCGGAATCCAGGGGTTCAATAAATCTTCAGGGAATGCTAGAAGGGTTGGATACGGCTTGGAAAAATTCTCCTGCAGCGCCTTCTTCAGACTGGCATCACGACTCCTAACATAGTTCCAGAAGGTTAAAGCTTGCCTCTCGGCAAACTCTTGCCTACTGGCCGACAGTGCCAGTTGTTCTAAAATCGTGTTGATGCCATAGACAAGCCCACCCTGACGTGCCTCTTGCGTACGCTGAAGCCGTGCCAAGTTAGGCATGTCGATGATTCCCTTGTCAAATAAAATAACATGTCCTTCATTCTCTGGAACCCCTGCTCGCTTGCAAAGCATGGTAATGGTATTCGAGAAAAACAGCTTCCCCACTTTCTTCTTCCAACAACCAGATATCTCATTAACAATAATCTTCCCTACATCAATGCTGAGAGACCACAAAATCGCGAAAGCCAGAAGAACCCGTTCCCTAGAGACCGTCGAGTCATGAGTTGTTGGAAGCATCCTCTGTCTGATAAACCCCATCCATGTGTTTGCTTCCCTCTTTAGATAAGCTGACTGAAACGTCATTTTCTCTGTTTTTGACAGTTGCCATTGTGCCCCTTCAATACCCACTTCCCGCACAGCATTGCTCAGCTGCTCATTAGATGGCGCCACAGCCATCTCATTATACGCTGCGTGGGGGAAATTCTGATGGTTATACAGTGCGTTAATAGCACTAGGACTCCAATCGACTTCGACTCCCCGAACAATCACTTGGAAACCATCTTCCTTGTCAATATTAGAATAAAATTCGTGCACCACCTGTGCGTTTACAGACTCAGGCTTTGCACAAAACAACTCCCAGCCGTGGTCTGCAATGTCGGTCCTCAGAAAATGCGGAAGATCACCGCTAAATCCTCTCTCAAACAGGAAATCTCTTTTCAGCAGCTCGGCATATTTTACTCTGGCAGAATTGTTGACGAAGCGATCATACGACAATTGTGGCTCTTCTATCTCATCATGTTCTTCCGATGCTTCAGCAACACTTTTGCCCTTTTCTGCCCTTCGCTTGAGCAACCGCTCTTCCTCAGCTTTTTTCTCTGCTTCTTCTCTTACTTTTTCCTCGGCCTCCTTCTTCTCACGCTCTTCTTTCTCTGCATTCTCTCTTTCAGAGTCAGTAGTTGGAGGCGAGGGGGTATCAGTTCGGACTACCTTGATGCGGCCCGCTTTTCTCTTAATGCAGCGACGTTTGGGTACCTCCGGCATGATCACCTCCACTCGAGCCTCCTGTTCTTGCTCATTACCTTCTTCAGGTGCAACCTCTGCATGATGTTCCTGCACCTTCTCAGCCTGTTTTTCTTGAATCTCCTCAGTATTCTTTTCTTGAACTCTTTCTGTATCCGCCACTATCGGTTCGACCTCCTATGGGTTCTGCACTTCAGGTTCTTTCGGATTTCCTTCTTCCACTATAGTAGTAACATCTTCTGTCGCCTTCTGGACAGCTTCTTGCTCCTCAGCCCGTTGTTGCCTTCTCCTTCTTTTGGCTTCTTTTTCCTCCGGTGTCTTCTTCTTCTTCGCTTTTACTTTCTGTACCTCATGGGTAACAGATACCTCTTCCTCCTAATTCTCCCTCTCTTTTCTTGCTCTTGTTTTCGCCATTGGAGACTTAAAGGACTTACATAAAATTGAAACAAAGAAAGAAGAATGCACACGACAAAGGTTGAAACAAGAAAATGGAGTGAGAAGCACTTACCGAAGGGTTTGGAATAAATAGAGCTTTAGCAAATCAAATCATAACCGAAACATTTTGTCCTCATTAATTGATTTTACCGTTCAAAAACCGCATGCAATTTGAACAATTAAACCACCAACGGTAAAATCTTGGATAACATTCGCCCATGGTAAATTATTATGCGCTGTCCAACGGCTAAACCCTTCGATTATCCCTGTTTGACACGTGGCTCCATCAGATGACTCCTGCAACTTTACCTGCCCACAGAAAATTCAAAAATTCAAACGGTAAAAAGTAATTATCTCTCAACAAAACCCTTCCTATTCGGATGATTTGCTTCAGCCATAAAATTGCCGCAACAACCTTCCGAACAAAAGATTACCTGAAGAATCTTGGATACGGAATTCAAAATTAAAATAGAAAAATCAAATCCGAAAATTCAAATATAAATTAACCGCTCAAATCAAATCTTATTTT
Source organism: Luffa aegyptiaca (assembly GCA_017139565.1). NCBI lineage: Eukaryota > Viridiplantae > Streptophyta > Magnoliopsida > Cucurbitales > Cucurbitaceae > Luffa > Luffa aegyptiaca. The sequence continues at coordinate 29,239,065 of CM029403.1, forward strand.
TTATTTTTATTAGAAGCCGAATAAATTATGAAAAATCTTTATTAAACCTCTAAATTTAAACAGAAATTTAAATCACCGAAAATAAAATCTAAATATAATTGAACTAAATCTAATCGGACTAAATAAAAACTAACTTACCAAAAATAATAAAAATACTCGAAAATAAAATCTACTGAATTAAAAATATCAACGAACTTAAAATAAATATCATGCAAAATTTAAACAACCTAAATCTACAATAATTCAAATTAAAATCAAATCATATCAGGGAGAAAAATAAAAACAAACACTGGGAGCTCAAAATATTGCTCTGCGAAATGCTCCCGCAAAAATCTTGCTCTCTCAATCATCAACTAGCTTTAGGGAAGGATATTTCGTCTGGAACTCCTCTCCCCAATAATGTTTCACACGGTGTCCATTCACTTTGAACACTCTCCCATCTTTTTCATCCTGCAAAGTAATTGCTCCATGGGGAAAAACCTCAATCACAATAAATGGCCCTGACCATTTAGATTTTAGTTTCCCAGGAAACAATTTTAATCTAGAATTGTAAAGCAAAACTCTTTGACCCTTGACAAACTCTTTTTGTTTAATTTTCCTATCATGCCACAACTTAGTCTTTTCTTAATACATTCTCGAATTTTCATAAGAAAATTGTCGAAATTCCTCTAATTCATTAAGCTGCAGCATTCTTATTGCTCCTGCACGACGCATATCAAAATTTAACTTTTTCAAAGCCCAAAACGTTTTATGCTGAAGCTCTAATGGTAAATGACAAGCTTTCCCATATACTAACCTATAGGGAGACATACCTAGAGGAGTCTTATAGGCTGTCTTATAAGCCCAAAGAGCCTCATCCAACCTAAAAGACCAATCCTTCCTAGATGGATGGACTACTTTCTCTAGAATAGATTTTATTTCCCTATTACTAATCTCAGCTTGACCATTTGCTTGTGGGTGATAAGAGGTAGCTATCCTATGCTTAATCCCATACTTAGCTAAAAGCTTAGTTAAGATATTATTAACAAAATGTGTACCATCATCACTCACTAAAGCTCTAGGTGTCCCAAACCGCGCAAAGATGTGCGATTGAAGAAACCTTGCTACTGTCTTGGCATCATTATGATGGCATGCAATGGCCTCCACCCACTTGGACACATAATCAATTGCCAATAAGATAAAAACATTACCATTAGAAGGGGGAAATGACCCCATAAAATCAATACCCCATACATCGAATAATTCAACTTCCAAGATGTAAGTAAGAGGCATTTCATCTCTAGGCCCTAAGTTTCCTCTCCTTTGGCAGGCATCACATTGCTTGTAGAACCAATGGGCATCCTTGAACAAGGAAGGCCAGAAGAATCCACAATGCAAAATCCTCATAGCTGTCCTCTGACCGCTGAAATGGCCTCCATAAGGCGAAGAGTGACATTGCTCCAGGATTTCCTTTGCTTCATCACTTGAAACACATCCACGAATAATACCATCAGAGCATTGCTTATACATAAATGGCTCATCCCAATAAAAATATTTCGCATCATGCTTAAACTTCTTCATCTGCCTCCAATCCATATCAATAGGAGTGACTCCCTTTACCAAAAAGTTAGCAATATCAGCATACCAAGGGACATCCTTGACTACCTTTACCTCAACAGCAAAAAGTTGTTCATCTGAAAAAGAATCTGAAATGGCAGATTGCTTCAGCAAAGATGATGATGAATCAAGACGGGACAAATGATCTGCAATGACATTTTCTGATCCCTTCTTGTCCTTTATCTCCAAGTCGAATTCCTGCAATAATAAAACCCAACGAATTAGTCTAGGCTTTGCATCTTTCTTAGACATTAAATACCTTATTGCTGCATGATCCGTGAACACTGTTACTTTGGATCCAACCAAATATGGTCGGAATTTCTCAAAGGCAAACACAACAGCTAACAACTCCTTTTCAGTAGTTGTATAGTTGACTTGTGCCTCATTTAAAATCCTGCTTGCATAATATAGAGGATGGATAAATTTGCCCTGCTTTTGCCCCAGCATAGCACTTTCTGCAGCATCACTCGCATCACACATTACCTCAAATGGTAAATTCCAGTTAGGTGCACAAAGAATGGATGCTGAGATTAAAGCAGCCTTTAAAGTTTCAAAAGCCTTCCTACAATCTGCATTAAAGTCAAAAACTTGATCAGTGCACAATAAGTTACAAAGAGGTTTACTGATTTTTGAGAAATCCTTTATGAACCTTCTATAAAATCCAGCATGACCTAAAAAGCTCCGAATCTCTTTCACTGAATTCGGTGGTTCTAGTATCTCAATAACCTCAATTTTTGCTCTATCAACTTCTAGGCCATTCTTAGAAATCCTATGACCTAACATAATGCCCTCCTTCACCATGAAGTGGCATTTCTCCCAATTAAGAACTAGATGGGTATCCTCACATCTCTTTAACACCTTACCTAAATTATCCAAACAATTTTGAAAAAACCCTCCAAAAACTGAAAAATCGTCCATAAATACCTCTACAGTGGACTCAATCATATCAGAAAAAATTGCTAACATACACCACTGAAATGTTGTTGGAGCATTGCAAAGGCCAAAAGGCATTCGCCTAAAAGCAAACGTCCCATAAGGGCAGGTGAAAGTGGTTTTTTCCTAATCCTCAGGAGCAATGGTAATCTGGTTATACCCAGAATAACCATCTAAGAAACAGTAGTAGGCCTGACCAGCCAATCTATCAAACATCTGGTCAATAAATGGTAGAGGGAAATGGTCCTTACGGGTGGCTTTATTAAGCCTCCTGTAATCCATGCAAACCCTCCATCCAGTTACTGTCCTGGTTGGGATCAACTCATTATCTTTATTGCTCACCACAGTGACACCTCCTTTCTTAGGAACACATTGGACAGGGCTTACCCAATTGCTATCTGCAATTGGATAAATAATGCCAGCATCCAACCATTTTATCACCTCCTTTTTAACCTCTTTCATTGCTCAATACTCCTAAAGGATCCCTCCTCTAGAGTGATTTTGTGCATACAAAAAGATGGGCTAATTCCCTGAATGTCAGCCAATGTCCAACCTATTGCCTTGCGATATTGCTGCAGCAATTTTATTAAGGCCTCCTCATGCTCCAGCATTAAATCTGATGCAACAATAATGGGCAACGTCTCACCCTCCCCAAGATACACATACTTTAGATGATCCGGCAAGGGCTTCAAATCTAAAGTGGGTGCCTCAATCAGGGATGGCTTAATAGGAGGAGCCCTCCTTTGATCTAAATCTAAAGACTCAAAAACATCCTCACACCTAAACACTTCTTTTTCATTTTTTCTTTGTAAAGAACAAACTTCTAAATCATCTACACTAACCTCTCCATGATCTTCCAAATGTTTGTCAGCCGAATCCTGCATTGCTGTCTCAACAATTGTGTTCTCCAGAATCCTAATGAAAGAGCAATCTTCCATTTCGTCTGGATACTTCATGGCCTTAAACACATTAAATTTTACTTCCTCGTTGTAAACCCTCATTGTTAATTCCCCTTTTTGAACATCTATCAACACCCTACCAGTAGCCAAAAATGGACGACCTAAAATAATTGGGACATCTTTATCAGCCTCATCGTCTAAGATAATAAAATCAACAGGAAATATGAATTTATCCACTTTTAGTAAGACATCCTCAATTTTACCCTCTGGATATGTGATAGACCTATCAGCTAATTGGAGTGTAACTGTGGTAGGCCTAGCTTCACCAATACCTAGCTTTCGATAGACCGAAAGAGGCATAAGGTTAATGCTTGCACCTAAATCACAAAGTGCTCAACCTAGCTCTTTTCCACCTATTGACACAAGTATAGTAAATGACCCTGGATCCTTAGCCTTGGTTGGTAGCCCATTCTTAAGAATAGCACTACATTCCTTAGTAAGAGATACAGTTTCAAACTCACCTAACCTCTTCTTTTTAGTTAAAATATCCTTAAGGAATTTAGCATAATTAGGCATTTGCTCAATAGCTTCTACTAAAGGAATATTTATATGTAATTGCTTAAGAATCTCTAAAAACTTCTTAAATTGACCATCTTGATTCTTAGGCCTTTGCCTTTGTGGAAAAGGTAGAGGTGGTACATAAGGTGGGGGCGGCACATAAGGTAGTTCCACATCTGGTACAGAACCAGATGCTCCAGCATCATTATTGTTGCCTCCAACACCTTGACCAGACTCCAACTCTTTCTCAACAACAACATTTTGTCACAATTATTTTCTAAATTCTGGGGTTTACTAGGCTCCTTTCTTTCTTCTAGTGGCTTACCACTCCTAAGGGTTACTGCCTTTACCTGCTCCTTACCTTCCCTTTTAGGGTGTTCAGTATCTGAAGGAAGTTTCCCTTGAGGCCTTGCCTTCAGCTCATTAGCTAGCTGGCCCATTTGCAATTTCAGGGTTCTCATTGAAGCTTGATTACTTTGAATAGCGGCATCTGTACGAGCCATATATTCTTTCATCATTGCCTCAAGAGAACTCTCCGAACTTTGTTGGGGCAAAGCCTGCTTATTTTGCTGGGGCAATACCCGCGCTTTAGCAAATCCCGATTGGTTCACCTTTGGCTGTGCTTGCACACTGCTTCCTTGTCCTCCCCATGAGAAATTGGGGTGGTTGCGCCAACCTGGATTATAAAAGTTAGAATAAGGGTTGTTCCTCTGATTACCTACAAAAAACACAGAAGCTGGATTGCTGGGGCAAAACTCGTAGTTGTGATCTTCACCACAATAGACACATGCTTCATCTGCAACTTGGTTCACCACTACAGCAGGCTCCACAGCTGGCGGCTGCTGATGACTAACCACTGTCATATTTTTAAGAGCGTTAACTAACATTGCAATATCAGCCCTAATGGTGGACACACCATCTAGCTCTAACACACTCTTAACCTTTTTATTTGTGCCTCTAACATCTGACCACTGGCAACTATTAGTTGATATTCTTTCTAAAATTTCATGGGTTTCATTAAAAGTTTTTGCCAAAAGAGCCCCTCCAGCTGAAGCATCAACCATACCTTGGGTTATTCCATTTAACCCATTGTAAAATGTTTCCATTTGGATACAATGTGGTAAACCATGGTGGGGACACTTTCGCAAAAGCTCCTTAAACCTCTCCCAAGCCTCACTAAAAGTCTCATCCTCAAGTTGCCTAAACCCTACTATTTCATTCCTCAATTTAGCATTCCTATTAGGTGGGAAATATTTACTCAAAAACTTTTCTGCTAACTCATTCCATGTCCTAATTGATCCTGGAGCAAAAGAGTTTAACCATGCCTTTGCTCCATCTCTAAGAGAATACGGGAACAAAGTGAATCTAAGGGCATCTCTTGGCACTCCTTGAATTACAAAAGAATTACTAACTCCTAAAAAAGACTTAAGATGTAAATGGGGGTCTTTATGTTGGGTTTTATGCCCTAAAACTCGTAGATAGTGAATGTAAACAAATTGTATACTTGTTTCAATAAAGTGTTATTGAGTTTTTACAATAAAGTGTTATTGTTAAATATTGCACAATTTGACCCAAATCCAATAAACTAAGATCCAAGGTTGTTTATATGTAACTTGAACTAGTATGTGGGGACATACGGGGATCGGTGTTCAAGTAACAACCTAAAAGGTCTATAGTATAGGGATAAGGCTGGGTACCTTATCCTGATAACACTATGTGATACGGCCCACTTTGTATTCGATACAGACGTATTGATCCAAGGCGTCCATGTAGGAGACATGCGAGCGGGGGTATCCTATGCAATGAGTTTGCATAAGACCGGACCACGAAATAGTCAACCATTAGTTATAACACCATTAACTAGTTAGGTTACTGTTTCAATAGGATGACCTAGGTAACTCAGTCTTAATCCTGAGTGTGTCATGAACTCCTTCTCATGAGGGATTGTCCTTTGATTAGCATTGGTGAGAGTGGCCAATACGCCGACTCAATATGCCTTCCTTTTTGGGGACAAGACCGAGTGGGAGGCTGGGGACATGACAACACAAGAAGGAATTCACTCCTTCCCGCTTCTAGGAGAAGTAGATGAGTGTTCCCTTAAGTGGTGACTCCGGGACTTGAACAAAGGGATCCCGCCATCTCACTGGCCCGAGAGGGACTTTCTATTTAATGGTTGGACCATAAACAGGTTGTTCATTAGAGGAGCACTGGTACTTAACGAGACAGATGTAACACAGGGGTGAAACGGTAATTTGACCCAGCTGTGATTACGGACACTCGTGAAGGATTGACTTACCGGTATAGGTCTATATTCGTGGACACAGAAATGTTCTACAGTGAGAAGAGTTCAGCTGTGCGTCTTTAGTGGAATGACCCACAGTTAATGAATATTGGTTAACTTGATTAATGAGTTTAATCGGTTAACCTCATATCATTGGAGCTTCTGATCTGTAGGTCCATTAGGTCCCCCTGCTAGCTCGTAAAGAGTAATTAGGAACAAATATATCTTGAGAGAATTTGAATAGTTCAAATTCATATTGGGAATTAAGTTAATTGTATGAGATACAAATTAATATAATGTATAGTGATGCATTAAAATATAAAGTCTAATTTGAGAATAAACTTTATTATATTGAGAGATTGATATATTTGAAAAAGTTCAAATATATGTCTAATTAAATATATGGTATTTAATTAGAAGATGAATTAATTAATTATGAATTAATTAATTATTCAATTTAGTTTAAATTAAATGAGATTTAATTAAACTATAGTCTATGAGAGAAATAAATATTTGAAGGAGTTCAAATATTAATATGAATTTGATTCATATTAAATTTATAGGATATAAGGGAATTTGAAGGAGTTCAAATTTTAATATGAATTTGATTCATATTATGGAATTAATTAATTGAAGGCCTGAAATTAAATATATGATATTTAATTGGGTAATTAATTAATTAACTAATAGAAGGTCTAAAATTAAATATATGATATTTAATTGGTGATTAATTAATTAAAGAATTAATTAATTGGAAATTAATCAATTATGGAAATGATTTAATCACTTATGGAAGTGATCAATCATTTATGGAAAAGATTAATCAATTGTGGAATTGATTGGTCATGGAATTGATTAATTATGGAAAAGATTAAATCAGTTATGGAAATAATTGATTTTAAATGAATATTTTATTCATGGCCTTTCTCCTATAAATAGAACACTAAACCTAGGGTTTAGGCACCACAACATATGGCCACCATAAGGTCCTCTCATATTCTCTCAACTCAAGAACTCTAGGGAGAATTTTCTCTCTAGAGTTTTTCCCATTCAAGATTAGGTAGTCCCACAACTACGTTCCTAATCTCAGAGTTATAGCGGGGAAGATCAAATGGTGGTGTTCTTCGTTGTTGCAGAGCAATCAAGAATTTGAAGTATTCAGAGTCGTCAACGAAGGTATGTTTCTCACCGCTTAACCTTTTGCCAATGCATTGGTATTTTAGTAGAAACAAAATTAACTACGAACGGTCCAATTGCTTCCGCTGTAACGGAATTGGGAATTCCAATCCTTCACTTTAGATGAAAAACCATGGAACTGACCCACGGTTTGCAACATCTGAAACATTACCGGTTTCATTTCAAAATTTGCTGCCTCAATGTGAGGACGTGCAATCCCTGGATTTAACTCATCAAACATTGGAATAGCATACGCTCGAATGGCTCTAGCACACGATTCTGCTGGGGGTTCGTTGGGTCTTTAGGACCTTGCGAGAGACGCGACACATCAGCAATTGAATTCTGGTCTCTACGCTGCTCTCTCCTTCTTCTCCTGAATGTCCTCTCGATTTCTGGATCAAGCTCGAACCTTACCCCAGGCGGATTGCTCATGCACCAAACTCACACCTGCAAAAACAAAAGAAACAATAAAAAAGTTCTAGCACCAAACCACTAAAACACCTACACAAAACAGATCAGATAAAAACTTATTCAAGTCCCCGGCAACGGTGCCAAAAACTTGTTGGGTTTCGAGAGTGAGTAAAAATAAGATATAAAAATGCTCTAGAACTCTGTGCAAGTATACACAGTCCGCAGCAAGTAATAAGTATTTATCGAATCCAAGGTCTGAATTAACTTTCACTTTATCTATTTTGTTTAGTTTTTCAATGGTTTCAAGAATGGTTAAAATGATTGGTTTTTATAGAATGCTGAAGCAAAAGAAATGACAGAACAGAAAATAAACAAATAGGCAGACAGATTAGAAACTGGCGTTGGTCAGGATTTAGTAATTGTTTTAAAAGATGCTCTAGCAATATTATTGATCATGCAAAACTCTCGCAGTCTTATTAGCGGATTCCTCCTGGAACTCTGGATTTTTTAGAATATGTTTCAACTCCAATGAAGCTCTACCGATCAAGCACTAGGCAACTGGCTATCCCTAGCTCAGTCACTGGCATTCACCAATACACAATGATCTAGTGTGATTAACCGCCACACACTCCCTAAATCATCCCTGAAACTAGAGAGAGGTATTCATACCGGCTGGCCAGGCGGGCACAAAATAGAAATGAACACAACAATTAACTAAGATGCATCAAATCAATATTTATTACTAGAAATTTAGCACGGCAATTACATGTTCCTAACCAACGCCTAAAGCTACTTAGTCCATAAAATGCATGAAAACACACGTTACAATCTGAGTAAGCATATCCATATTCACAAAATAATACAAGAAAATATTAATTCCCTTGATTAGCTTGCAAATGATGGTTTTCTTGATGGTCTCCAATCTCTCCTCTATTCGGCTCCCAAAGCTGGAAGTAACCTTTCCAATAATGGGATGTTTCTCCCAAAGATGGAATGAATTTGACTTGGGCGACTATCTCCTTTTATAGAATTGAGGAAAGCTTGAATTAGGTTGACCTAGACACATGGATGGCTTTCCTTGCTCCTTTATCCCAAGATTAGCTTAACAGAATTCAGTTTGTTAAATTGGCTAACGAGCTGTGACGTGGAAGTTTTACTCCCAACTTTGCTGCAGCACAGAATTTGCTCCCTGAAGTCGCCCAACAACATATTCTGCACAAAATTATTTCCAAAGCTTCCATTCTTCCAAATGGGTTAAAACATATAATATTCATAGAAAAACAACCTTATTAAGCACAAAAGACACACAAATCACTATAGAAATGAGGTCTAAATAACTCCCTTTAGGAGAGTTATCACACACCAATAAAGATTCGAGGAAATCCATATCGGGATCAAGATTCACCCTTACAAGGGGAGCTAATGGTATGGTTGACGGACGACTTGTCGAGGGTCGTGTCAAATAAATTTATATAATCCACAATTCCTAAAGCTAACTTGTAGCAGTAGTGGTTGGGGTTGATCACAGGGAACAATCGGTTTATTTCTAAATTCTTTTGTGTTTTTTAGGTAACCAAAAGGGGGGGTTTATGGATGAAAAGGTTAAGACATAAAGTAAAGGCGGGAAAATAAATATGGAAAATTAAATGCAAGGAAAGTAAAAGGCGGGGTTAGTTGATCTTACCATGAAGATTGTGTAATCGGTTCTCAGGATGTAAGTTTGGTAATTCAATCATTGACACTCTTAATTAATCGAATTATTTAACAAATTGTCTAACCGTCACTGGAACCAGTGATTAAAGACCCCTAATATTTCCAACCCGACCAATGCATCGAAGCTGAAGCCTAATTAGATTGCTAACCAATGACGTCTCATTAATAAGAATATAATTGCATTAAGTAAAAGTGGATCGTTAGATGGACTCGTATAAACTAGGAACAACCTAGGTTTATACAATTCTAAGTCTAAATTTCTAGATTGAGGTAATTGGGATAACACGCCTTTCAACACAATTAACACAATAAACTATTACTAACCAATTTAGCATAACAATTAAACCAAGTCAAGCAAATAGGTTGTCAATCTATTTGATGCGATGTGTGGACTGAAGGTGGATGTTGGAAAAGATGGAAAATAGTAATTAAAGATGAATTCAGTCAGTTAAGTGCAAGTATACACTATCGCATGTAGTAATAAAAACTCTGGAAGTATTCCAAAGGTATCGATCCCACAGAGACTAAGTTTGAACACGATTTGAAGAAGAAACTGCTCTTAAATTGCTTAAAAAGGAAACCAAAGAAAATAATTGATGTTGGGGTTTTGGAAAATAAATAGTAAACACTAAAAAGAAATAACAAACAATAATAAAAGTGAGGTGTCCAGTAATTAAGGCTTCAACCCTATGGCAAATAACTCTAGTAATGGCTTATTCAACCTAAGTCTACATATGCATTGGGTCAGGTTTAACTCCTATTTGGCCTTGCTCCCTAAGTCTAATTAAGGGTCTATTACTTAGGTAAATTTCAGCTAAGTGAATCTATCTAAGTCTATGCCTTTATATAAACCCTTTTATATATACGTCTTTACTCTTATGTCTAGGTGAATTAAACCTTTTTAATTACCTAGTGACATTGCATGCTAACATTAGACTATGATTAATTCAACTCAGGTTCCGGGTCTGTTCCCAAGTAGGAGGTGTTCTGTTAACCGTCAACTTAAATACCCCCAGCCTAAACAGAACTTTACTGGGAGAGTTCCCTTATAACCATAGTAATGTTTTTCCTACTTAGTTCATTAAAACTATTTTAATTCTAAGTAAGAAAATAATTCTAATCCTATTAGAATTAAAGTGAGCTTAGGACTAATTAATTTTAAACATTTTAAAATTAACTCAATTTAATCTAAGATCCTATGTTTGCATGCAACTCTTTGTTACAGGTTGACGGTTCCTATGGTGTTTCCTAATAACAATCTAATTTCAAGTTATTCAAACACCATAATTTCATGACATCCAATTAATACAATTATTAATCTAAGGAAATGTCATGCTTCATGCAAATTAATTTCCATCTAATTAATATCGATTACACTAATTAAACATCCACGAAATTAAATTACATGATCGTTGACATTAATATAATATAACTCTTATATTAATCTACATTAATGTCATGCTCAATGCTTTTCCATTTTCATCTAATTAATATAACACTTTATATTAAAATCATACATGAAAACAAGCATTGATATTATTTCCATCCATAACATAACAATTAATTTATTACTCATGGAAATAATACCAAGCATACATATGACATTAATTAAATATAACTCTTATATTTACTAAAGTAATGACATACTGAATGCTTTTCCAATTTCATATATTTAATATAACAATTACATTAAATAACTCATGAAATTGATAATCATACATAAATACCATACATTATAACTCTTATAATATACTATTATGCATGATTCATGCTTAACCTATGGTGGGATTTTAATCTATATGACATTCATAAAATATTAAATAGGTAAATAGACCGGTATTTTGGCACCCTATGGCATAAAATTGAAAAATTACATTAATTTATCAAAAAACTAGCCCTAAAACACCATGAACTGCCTCCAAACCGGACTGAAAACGTCCCGAATCACACCCAAAAAACCTCCAATCGGGCCAACGTTTCACAAACCGAACCAAAACTGCATGAACCGGACCAAACCGAGCCAAAACCAGACCAAAAACACAAAACCAGACCGAACTGCATAATCTATCTGGATCCTGGTCTGAATCTCGTCCGAGATCTTGGTCTAAATCTCGGCCAGGATCTTGGTCTGAATCCTGGTCGAGATCTCGGTCTGAATCCTGGCCGGGAAAAGACCAGAAACTCCGATTCCTCTATTCTGCTCTGTTTTTCTGGGTTTTCTGCTACTATGTTCGTCGTTTCAGCACCATAAACACCAAATTTCATCCCGATTGAAGCATCAATCCACAAAATTGATACAAATTCACTAGACCCAGACTTACATGACTTGATTTACAACAATTTGCCCCAAAAACATGGGCCCTTATGATAAGGGTAAAAAATATACCTATTTTGCCCTTATATTTAGCTCATTTCTTTGTCAAATATTGCATGTTTAGATCGATTTTACTGTTCTCGAGCTCAAAATATGTTAAAGTTGATAAGTTAGGGTGTTGAGATTCACTTTTGTCAAATTATGCTCATTTGTGCTTAAAAAGACTTAATTTTAAGAGAATTTGACTAAGTTTATTGTTGTGCAGGAAAACAAAGGAAAAGCTGGAATCTGCCCAAAAATGCGATCGCATTTCTGGGAAGGAAAAATGAAATGCGACCGCATTTCTGGAAAAATTGAGACAGTTCTGAGTCGTCCGCGGGTCGTTGTTGACGAGTCTTCTTCGCACCTAACCGGCTGTTTTGACCCCGAAACTAGCTGGGCTACCTTCCAGCACCTATTTCGCAGCTCCTCAACCATTTTCTACACTATATAAGCTCAAGATTCGAAGTCAAATTCAAGCAGAACTCATTTGGAAGAAGAGGGTGGTGACAGAACCCTATTTGACGCCTATGAGTAGGGATGTCCGAGGTCCTTCTTAGATGACTGAATTCTAACCTTAGTTAGACATCAAACCTTAGGGTTTGTAGGGATTTTCACCCATTCCCACTTGTAAAAGCGAGAGAGTGGAGTGTCTTAGCAAACTCTAGAAGGATTGAGTAAATAGAAAAACCCATAATATTTAGCTATCTCCTTTATTTCCAGCTTTTGATACGTTTCATTATTTTGTATTCTTTACATTCTTATTTCAATGAAAATGTGTTCATTTGCACTTTATCTCACAATGAGTAGCTAAATTTCGTTGAGGGGTTCAATATGGTGAATTCCCTTATGGTTCAATAGCTTGAAAGTGTTTTATTTGCTTAAGTTTTGTTCAATGCATGTCAATCTTTATTGATTATCACTCTAATCTTACTGAGTTTAACTTGATCACTTAGACTTTGCATGCTATGTGAGTTTGATCTCGAAATGGACAAACGATATCGGTTCTCATAATGGTGATATAGGAGAAAAAGCTCGAAAAAGATTGTTCGGCGGTATAGGGCAAGCTGCATAAGGCACCCTATATCGACTATAGGGTTATAGGTTGCATTCGTGAATTATCTATGTCGGAGTCGAGTCACAGAAATGTGCATAACGATACTTGTTTAGCCTTCTAACGGTTCTTGGGAGCAAGGCCAAATAGAAGTTAAATCTGACCCAATCATTAAATAGGCTTAAGTTAAATATTGCATGATTATGGTTATTGCCTTTGGGATGAATCCATGTTGAATACCTCGTTTATTTCTTATTGTTATTCTTTTGTTTATTTGCTTGTTTTATTTTCTAAAAACCCAATCAATCAATCTTATTTTCTTTGGTTACCTATTTATAAGCAATCAAGTTGAACAGTTTCTTCTTCAAATCTAAATTTCCAGTTTAGTTCTCGTGGGACCGATACCCTTGGAATACTTCTAAGGTTTTTTTATTACTACGTGCGACAGTGTATACTTGCACTAGGCTATGTTGAATTTATCTTCATTAACATTTATCATCTTATCTCACATCCATGCATTCACCTCTGTCGCACCAAGTTTTTGGCGCCGTTGCTGGGGACCAAAAGTGAAACCAAATTCTTTTTTTGAAATTGCGATCAGATTGCGATCGCATTTCTGTCTCAAATGGAATTTAACTTTGATTTGCATTTGTTTTGCTTTTGCAGGTTGGAGTTATTGCATGAACAAGGGGTATGCACACCTTGACATTGATCCGGAGATAGAAAGAACCTTTCGTCGTCGAAGGAAAGAACAAAGACGAAAGAAAAAGAAACAACAAGAGTTGAGCCCACGGGAATTTCTAGAAGAAGCCTCTTACATACAAGAGTTTCCAATGGAACCTCCTGGAGTCGAGCCTCAAGTTGATCCACAGAATCGTGGAAGGGAGCAAAATGGTGGGAGAATTCCTCTTGTTCCTCCAGTTCCACCGGTGCCACAACAAGAAAATCCAATCTACATTGCTAAAGATCGCAATAGAGCAATAAGGGACTACGCTTTACCAGTTTTTCAGACATTGAATCCAGGAATTTTGGAGCCACCGATTGTTGTTCCACAGTTTGAACTTAAACCAGTGTTGTTCTAGATGTTGAATACAATGGGCCAATTATCTGGACTTCCAAATGAAGATCCACACAAACATATTAAGCTATTTTTGAGAGTTTGCAATTCTTTTAAAGTTACAAGAGTGCTGAAGCTTGGTTGGATTCATTTCCTCCAAACTCCATCACTTCTTGGAATGATTTGGCTGAGAAATTCTTATAGAAGTTCTTTCCCTCCAATAAAAATGCCAAGTACAGAGCTGAAATTATTGCTTTCAGACAATCTTACAATGAACCTCTGGATGCAGCTTGGGAAAGATTTCAAAGGCTGGTTCGGAAGTGTCCACACCACGGATTGCCTGCCTGCATCATCTTGGAGCATTTTTATAGTGGATTAGATCAAGCTTCAAAGGCACTAGTAAACGCATCTACAAACGAATCTTTCTTGAAGAAGTTTGCTAATGAGGCGCATGCTATTTTGGACACCATAGCCACCAACAATCGCCATTGGGGAGAGACTGAGCCAACTACGATCTTAAAGAATCCAGTAAAAGTAGTGGAAACAGAGGCTAATTCTACGATGCAAGCCCAAATCAAGGCTATCCATAGCATGATGATGGGCATGACCATGAACAATCAAGCCAACATAGTCCCTGCCAATGCTATCTCTTCTCCTTGTTGTGAAATATGTGGTGAGGAACACATCGCTGATAATTGCCCACTGAACCCTGCATCTGTCTTTTATGTAGATCCACAGGGAAACCAGAACCAAAGTAGATGGAATCCTTATTCTCCCACGTACAACCCAGGTTGGAGACAACATCCAAACTTCTCTTGGGGAGGACAAGCTGGTTCGAGTAATTCCAATCAATTTGGGAAACCTCCTACACAACAACAGCCGCAGAAAAACTTCCAACAAATTCCAGTGCAGAGTCAAGAGTCAAATCTAGAGACTCTCATGAAGGAATATATGGGTAGAAACGATGTTGCAGTAAGGAATTTGGAAATTCAGCTTGGACAAATTTCTCAGGAGATTAAGAATAGACCACAAGTAACGTTGCCTACCAAAACCGAGATCCCTCACAGAGAAGGAAAGGAGCAATGCAAGGCAGTGACCTTAAGAAGCTGATTAGAATACGATGGCCCAAAGTATCCAGTAAGTCAAGAAGCAGAAATCCCAGAAGAAGCTCGAGAAAAGATTTTTGAAAAGAAGTCAGACATTACCTCAGATACTCTACAGAATAAAGAAGATAAAGGAGAAAAGACCAAGGAGCATGAAGCCTTGGTAGAAAAAGAAGAGAAATCAAGGTTAGAGAAAAGACAGGGGAGTTCGACCGCAAAGCCCCAAAAATTTGTAATCGATCCAGAATACAGACCACCTCCTCCATACCCTTAGAGATTCAAACATGTCTCGCAAGATGTACAGTTCAATAAGTTTTTAGATGTATTAAAGCAATTACACATCAATATCCCATTGGTAGAAGCACTTGAACAAATGTCTACCTATGTGAAGTTCCTGAAAGATATTCTATCAAAAAAGAGAAGGTTGGGAGAATACGAAACGGTTGCACTCACGGAATGTTCCAGTGCACTTGTGAAGAATGAGATCCCTCTCAAGCTCAAAGACCCAGGAAGTTTCACCATTTCATGCTCCATCGGAGGCAGGGATGTAGGCAGAGCTTTGTGGGACTTAGGAGCAAGCATCGACTTAATGTCGTACTGAGTTTTTAAACGGTCAGGGATAGGTGAAGCACGACCAACAACTGTAACCTTACAGTTGACAGACAGATCACTTACACATCCTATTGGAAAGATTGAAGACGTATTGGTCAAGGTTGACAAGTTTGTTTTCCCTGCAAATTTTATCATTTTAGATTGTGAAGCTGACAAGGACGTGCCAATCATCTTAGGACGACTGTTCCTAGCCACTTGCAGAACCTTAATAGATGTGCAGAAAGGAAAATTGACCATGAGGGTCAACGATCAGCAAGTCACGTTTAATGTGATGAATGCAATGAAGTATCCTGGAGATTTCGAGGAATGTTCTATGATTGATGAAATTGATGAACTCTCCTGGTCTACTTTTCAGGAAATGATGAAAAGAGAAACATTGGAGGATATACTTGGAAATGAAGAACCAGTAAAAAAAGGTGAGAAAAAGATTGAAGTTGAAGAAATCAATCAACTCATGAAGCGACAAGGGATCAAACCTTATTGGGGGAAGGGCTTCGAGGATGAGGAAGCACATGTCTCCATGATTGACCTGGTATGACTTCTAAACTTTGAGAATTTATTTTGTATATTATCTGGATCTATAATAAAATAATAATATAGACAGGGGCTCTCTAAAAAAACCATCTGGACAAGAGTAAAAACTTTGTCTAGGAAAATCCTGTCTAGGAAAAGGTACTTAAGATGACCATTGGGAACACCTTTTCCTGGGGATTTACCTGGGAGTTTTGAAAAGTCCATATTATTTTATACCCTATCTTTTGTTAAAATAAAAGAGAAAAAAAAAAAGGAAGAGAATATATATATAGGAAATTTGTAAGTTTAGAATAAAAGATTTTTTGATCAAGAGGGAACTTTGTCTAAGGAAAGTCCTGACTAGGCTGAGGTATTTAAGATGACCGTAGGGAACACCTCTACCTGGGGACTTACCTGAAAGTTGAATTGATCAAAGCTTTTCCTTAATTCCTCTTAGTAAAAATAAATAAATCATGATTAAGCATGTGAACTTTCTAACATGTTTATGAGTGTTTTAGAAAAGAGGAGAAAGCAAAGGAAAAATAAAAAGTCAGAAATAAATAGTGAAGGCAGAAAAACAGGGTGAAATGCGACCGCATTTCTTCCCAGTGTATTTGGAAATGCGACCTCATTTTCAAGAATAACACATGACCTAATTGGAAAAGTATAAATAGCTGACTTAAGCTCTTTCCCTCTTCACCAACCACTCAACTCTTTTGTATTCAAGTCAAACCCTCAACTCTCCATATTCTCTCATCTTGAAACCGAAAACCCATATTCAAGAAGATGAAGAACACGCAAAAACCCTTATCATCACACAAGATCACTCGATCTCAGAGTGCTCAAACTGGCCACGAAGCTGAAGCAAGTGACCGACGGCAAGAGGAGCAACCCGAAAGACCCATGCACGGCACGAGAAGAACGAGACCCACGGGATTCTCATCGGTGGTTGTGAACCAAGAACCCAACGCTCAAACTCCATCTTCTTCGACAATGCTGGCCACGTCGAGGGAGAATCCGAGTTTGTCTTCAACGAGAAGGCCCACGCTCGCCAATGTCGTCCGCCAAACCCAAAAACCCGCCACTCAATAGTTTAGAAAACACTCGCGGGAGTGGTTTGAGATGATCCGGAAGATAAGAGCTCAGAGGCGTGCTGCCCTTGAAGAAGAAGGAAATAGGCGAGATGAAGAAGAAGCCACCAAGGCAGCTGGAAGCTCTCGGCAAGAAGGAACTTCAATGGGTAAGAATTATGAACCTTCAACTAACCCCTCTTCATCTTGCAGGACCAAGCTAGTCGTTACCTACAGTGCAAGAAAGAGGAGCCCGAAGAAGGTTGTGCCTGAAAAGCCGCTTGTAATTGAGTCCCTCAAAACTGCGAGAATGCCTCCAGATGTGTTTGAAGATATAATCTGCCAAACAGTGGCAAAGGCTCTCGTGATTGCTGAAGGGTACAAGGCTGAACAAGAGGCTTTGGAGGATATTGAGGCTGAGAGAGAGATGGAAAATCAACACATGATGGAGGAAGATGATTTTGCGAAGAGAAGAGATGAGGAAAAGAGGGAAGAAAAGAGAAAGAGAGAAGAAGAGCAGGAGGTCGAGAGGGCCAAGTTAGCTGAGGAAGAAGAAAGAAAATTAGGTGAAAGCCTCAGGAGGGCAGCCATTGACTTGCAACTCCTTGAGGAAGAGAAAAAGAGAAGAGAAGAATTGAAAGAAGACGAAAAAAGAAGAAATGAAGTGGAAGACTTCCTTGCAGCTTTTGAGAAACTCCACAAGGCTCAAAGTGAAGCTGAATTGCTGCAAGGGAGGGTAGAAGAAGAGGCCCAACCGGGGCCAAGAGAAGAAAATTTAGAAAAAGAAAGAGAAGTAGAAGATGAAGGCCAGAATGCGACCGCATCTAGGCCGCATTCTAACGAAGGCCTAGCCGAGGCCACAATTGATCAGCCAGCTGAAGAAGTTTTTGAACCTTTATTCACGATGACCCACCAGCAACTGATAGCACCTCTTCGGGAGAGAAGAGGGACGAAGAAGAGAAATAAGACAAGGAGGCCAAAACCTCCACTGACTCAGAGACAGAATCCGACTCAGAGATCAAGGAGTTGGACAACGACCAAGTTCCTATCTCTACAGCGTTGAGGCAAAAGAGAAAGAGAGAGATAAAGGCTGAAAGGAAGACAAAGAACAAAAATGACCCAATTTTTGCCAAGAGGCCGAGGACTAGGTCCATGGACGCCTCTCCTGCAGTTCTTCCTACCATCTCACCCGCCAAGCCGAAGGGCAAATCACCTAAGGCTGCATCTCCTAAAAATCCATTCCCAGAGGTATTCAAAGATGTTAATTTTCAGGAACGGATGGAGATCATGAGAAAGAGAGATTTCCTCAATGAGAAGGGATTCTCTAACAGAGCAGGAGCACTGCCAGAGTTCGTAACAAGAGTTATCTCCCAATACAAGTGGTAGGAGTTTTATGCTCACCCTCAAGAGGCTGTAGTGCCTTTAGTTCGAGAGTTTTACGCGGCCTGAGGGAGGAGAGCATTAGTATGGCAGTGGTGAGAGGGAAGATGGTCAGTTTCTCCTCAATCAACATTAATAGGGTGTACAGGGTTAAGGCACCCCTACATCCGAAAGGGAATGATGTGATAAGGAACCCTTCGGCCAAAAAAATGAAGGAAACTCTGAAACTTGTGGCCAATAAGGGGGTCCAATGGAAAGAATCTCAGACAAAGGTGAAGTCTCTAGTGCCAAGCGACTTAAAGCCAGAATCGGCAGTTTGGCTTCACTTCATTAAAAACCGTTTGATGCCAACCACCCACGACAGTACCATCTCAGTAGAGAGAGTTATGCTCCTCTACTGCATTATGAAGGGGTTGGAAATCAACGTGGAGAGCATAATAAGGGAGGCGATCCTAGCCTGTGGAAGAAAAAGAGCAGGTAAGCTTTTCTTTGGATCACTCATCACCCAGCTTTGTCAGAGGGTGAAGATCGTTCCAGGCAAGAACGAGGAGCGTCATTTGTTCAAGCCAACCATTGACCTGTCCTTGATTGGGAAGCTCCAGCAGAATAGCATCTAGAGGAAAGACAAAGCCTCCACATCTCAGGCTACTCCTCAATCAGGGTCGAATGTAGCCTCTCCATCCCAACACACTCCTTTCACAGGGCCTTCACCATCTTCTAAGGCCCTAGCCATTGCCTACCGCCAACTTAATCAAATTAAGGAAAACCTAAGGACATATTGGGCATACGCAAAGGAAAGGGATGAGGCCATTAGAGAGTTCTATCTCTCTATCGCCCCAAGCATTGCTCCGGTCTTTCCAGATTTCCCTCGATCACTGCTGCCTCAAGAAGACAAGGATTCTGATGAGGAGGAGGATGAAAATGATGATGAAGAGAAAGAGAGTTCCTCGGACGAGGATTAGGGGAGTTTTCTGACCCCTTTACTTGTTGTTTTTTGTATATAATATTGTTTTGTTGCTTGCAGTTTTTTTAGTTTTAGCATGAGTTTATATTCTGTTTTTAGTTGTTTAGTTGTTGTTTTGATTGTTTCAATTGTTTAGTTTGTTAATAGTTATGCTCATAGGGTAGTTTAGATAGCTTGTTGATAGTTAGACTAGATAAACTTGAGTTTTTAAATCTTTTCTTGGAAAAAATCTGCTCGCTATTTTTTAGCTTTACCTATGAACTTTTTGAAAGAAAAAATCAACTTTAAGAAAAAATTGCTTGATAAAATATTTTGGAAGAAAAAGCATGTTTTCAAAGGAATTTTCTTTTAAGCCCTTGATGATGATAACTAGAGCTTTGTTCTATCTCAAAAGTGCCACCGTCTCAACTGAATTGTTTTCTAATCATAGACTTTCCATTAGTCTTTTTCTTTACAGAGTTTTCTTAAGTCTAAACTTCCTCGTGTTTAACATTTCTAACACTCTAGGAGAGTTTAGCCTTGATGTTTTGAAAACAAAAAGTCTCATGTTAAGCTCATGCCCCAAAAACAAAGCCAATGTGGACATTGTCTAACTTTAAGTTTGGGGGGGTACTGTATGCTTTACTATGTAAATATTTTTGTAAATTTGTACTGCTGGAAAAAGAATGTTCTCAATATCTAATTTAAAAAAAAACAAAAAAAAACCGAGAGTTACTCCTCCTTCCTAGGGTTTACTGAGTAACCAGGGGCATTCATGACACCCATGGTTTGCCACTGCATGAAAGGTTTACCTAGGGAAGTGAGTATCTGATAGCGGACAGAAATGTCGCTATTTTAGTCATAAATTATTAAGGGCCCGTTTGATAACCATTTCGTTTTCTGTTTTCTGTTTTTGTTTTTCATTTTTAAAAAACAGGAGTGTTTGATAACCATTTCTGTTTTCTGTTTTCTGTTTTCTGTTTTTTAAAAACGTTTTTGAAATTATAAGTAAATTTCAAAAACCAAAAAAAGTAGTTTTTAAAAACAGATTTCTGTTTTTCAAAAACTCATTTTTCTTCTAATGCTTACTTTTCTCCTCTTTTACCTCTCTCTCCAACAAATTTCTTTCTCTATTTTTTTTATCTCTCTAAAATTTATTTTTCTCTCTCTAAAATTCTCTCTCAAAACTTTTTCTTCTCTCTCTAAAATTCTCTCTCAAAACTTTTTTTTTTCTCTATAACTTGTCTATTTCTAAAAACTTGTCAATATCTTTTCTCTCCTCAATAAACATGTTCTAATTTTTCTTTTGAAAAAAAAAAGTCACCAAGATTTTCTATCGCTACAACTTTTCTTTATTTTTCTAATTTATCGTTAGTTCTTTAGCATATCTTTTACTCTTAACTTTACTATCTCTCTAAATTTTATTTTTTCATTTAATTTTTTTTAATCTAAAATTTATCGCTTTTACTCTAACTTGTTTTCTATTTTTTCTCTAACTAATATCTTTTCTCGAGTCTAACTAATATTCTTTCTCTAAACATTTTTTTTCATCTCTCTAAATTTTCTATGTTTAACTTTTCTCTCATCTTTTCAAAAAAAAAAATTCTATTGAAAACATTTATATTTGTGTCTCTAAATTTTTGTTTCAACGTCTTTACACATTTTTCTCTCTCTAAAATATCTTTTCATCTTTCTAATTTTTAAAAAACTGAAAACCAAAAACAGTTATCAAACAAGGTTGGTTTTCTGTTTTTTAAAAACAAAAAACAAAAAAAAGTTATCAAACATATGTGGTTTTTGTTTTTAAAAAACAGGAAACCAAAAACCAAAAACCAAAAACAGAAAAACCAAAAACCAAAAACTGAAATGGTTATCAAACGGGCCCAGCTTTTGAGAGCTTTAATTGTGTTTTTATTGAAGAAATCTAAAATAATTTACTATTTTTTCTTTAGGAGCATTTTATGGATTTTTGGTGGAAAAATACCAAAAAATAAGCAATCCAAGCCAATTATCCAACCATGGGTCAAAGGGGGAGTCCAAGAGTTAACCATGAAAAGAAGATTAAAAAAGAATTGAAGTTGGCCCAAGTTTCAAGCCCAAATTCGCGCCTGCTAGGTCTGGAAACCGCACAGGGTCGAGACGCTGTGGGGACAGCGTCGGCGGACAAGTTGGATGACGTCACAGCGTCACAACGCTGTCCCTATTCCGGGCCTATATAAGGCCCCCCTTGGTGCCCATTTTTCTCATCAATCAATTCTCCATCCTTTCCTTCCTTTCCTTCCTTAGCTCTTTTGAGCATTCTCTCAAGGCTTTTTAGCCTTTTTGAGAGTTAGAAGTGGGAAAATTTTGGGAGCTTTTGGGAGCACTTTAGGAGGCTCGGGGGGTGCTCGGAGGGACTCTAAGCGCTAGCGACGGGGGCTTCGACGGTCATTTCATTTTCTCTTATTTTGCTCCAATTTAGGTCTTGAAATGAAAATACATAGTTAAATGTTATTATAATTGCCTATCTCTTGCCCTTTTTACTAATTATTTGTATGGATGCTCGTAATGTTGTATGCGATTTGGCCAATGTATATTGATCTGATTCTTAATGGAAAATCGACGGAGAGAAATTAGGATAGATCATAATCCATGCAACTAGTTTAATTGCCCGTAGTAACAACGGGATTAGTTGATTAAACTTAGATTCCAATAATGAATCAGAGCGTAGTAATTAACAAATTTTAATGGCGCTAAGGACACTTAGGTTATTAAAATGAGTTAGTTATAATTAGGGGAAACCGACAGGAGAACCTATGTGATTAACGGAGATTCTAGGATTATAATTAGTTCGGCAATGAGATAGGATAATTGTAATAATTAGTTAACTATTAATTGATTTTCAAGACCCCGCTTCTCACTAAAAAATCTTTCTCCATATTTTTTTTTATTTCCTTGATTGATCAATTTTTAATCTTTAATTGCTTTAATTTTTCAAATTCACTTTAGTTTCATGATTTGGTCCCTAAATATTATTTCTCCCAAGTACCATTAATGTTCAAGGATTTATTGCTTTGCTTAATTATCGCTTCACCTCCCTGTGGATTCGATACTCGGAATATTTCCGTTTTATATTACTTGCAGCCCATGCACTTGCAATATTGGCCCATAACAAGTTTTTGGCGCCGTTGCCGGGGAGGTTTGATTTTTAAGCAAAATAATTTCTTCTTGACATTAAAAAGAACGGGATAAATATTAATTTAGGCGGTAAATTTTTTTTTTTCTGCGAATATTTTTATTTTTGTTTTTTTACTCTTGATTAATTTGGGGGTAGTGCATGCGAAGAGATAAGGTGGTTAAATTGTTTCAGCTAGATCTTGAAATTGACAGGACGATTAGAGCCCTTCGTAGAGAGAAAAGATTAACGGAAGCAATGGCCCACCAACAAGATGAAGGGTTAAAATCCCTTTGGCAGCGGAAACAATCAAGACCAATTCGTTTCACAATTTTGTTTACGAAAAACCAATACATTTGCAATATCAAATAAGAAACTAATTTCTAAAAAAAACCAGATTAAGCATGCTGGAAATTTAGATCTAAAACTATTTTAGAAACCAAAAACTTACATGTTTTGACGATCAAAACTGCACTATGCTCCTACGATCAAGACACGACCACAAGTGAACACAGGCTATTCTCTTGGGTTTTGAGGAAAGGATTGTGGGATCCTAAATGTCGTCTTGAAGGAAAATCACAGCAAGGAGAATGCTGTATTTTGAGAGAAAACTAGAGAGCAAAAAGAGAAAAACCAACCCTTTGTGTTTTGCGTGATTTTTTGAATGAGAGAGGTTGATAGTGATTCATGGGTAACCCCTCTCCACTTAACGATAAGTGGGGAGGGAGTTAAAACCCTACACAATCTAGATCGTTGGATCAAATCCAAACGATCTTGGCCGTTAATTAATTAAATAATTATTATCATTTAATTAATTAATCAATTATAATTAGTTTAATCAAAACAATATTAATTAAATCAATTATAACATAAGGTATTTAATTCAATTTGAATCATATTCAATTGAATTAAATTGGCTATTCAATTAATTCTCAATTAATTGTTCCCACATTAATCAAATATCAAATATTTAATTAATTTCACATTTGAATCATATTCAAATTAAATCTCTCTCATTTTAACATATAGTTTTAATGTGCATCAAATGAACATTAATTATACACAATAGTTTTAATTTCGATTAAATCATATTTAACCAAATTAAATTAATTAATTCTCCAATTAATTAATTCTCCAATTAATTAATTCTTCAATTAATTAAATATCAAATATCTAATTAATTTCATTTTCTCTCTTATACTATAGTTTTAATATGAATCCCTATTCATATTAATTTTAACCTATAGTTTAATATTTAATATTTGAACTCCTTCAAATATTTAATTCTCTCAATAATTAATTTTGAATCATATCCAAAATTAATTTATAATATTATAAAGTTTAATTCATCAATTAAACTTATGCTATAATGTATCTACATACATTATCTTAATTGTATCAAATACAATATAATTCCCTTAACGAATTTGAACACATTTCAAATTCTATTCAAGACTATTTAACCTCAGAACCCTTTACGAGCTAGCAGGTGGACCTAATGGACCTACAGATCAGAAGCTCCAACGATATGAGACTAATTGGCTAAACTCATTAACCAAATTAGTCAACATTCGTTAACTGTGGGTCACTCAACTAAAGACCCACAGCTGCACTCTTCTCACTGTAGAATATTTTTGTGTCCACGGATATCGACCAATGCAGTAAGTCAATCTCCTTCACGTATGTTCGTAACACAACCTAGGTCAAATTACCGTTTTACCCCTAGGTTACCTCTGGATCCTTAAGTACCACTGATCCCTCTAATGAACAAGTTGTTTAGGGTCCAACCTCTAAACAAGAGTTCCTCTCGGGCCAAGAGAGGACGGCGTGCCTTTGTTCAAGCCCCGAAATCAGCCCTTAAGGGAACACACATCTACTTGCCCCAATAGGGGAAGGAGTGAATTCCATCTTGTATTGTCATGTCCCCAACCCCCCACTCGGTCTTGTCCCCAAGAAGGTAGGCTTATTGAGTTGTCGTGTTCCATCTTGTATTGTCATGTCCCCATCCCCCCACCCGGTCTTGTCCCCATCCCCCCACCCGGTCTTGTCCCCAAGAAGGTAGGCTTATTGAGTCGGCGTGTAGGCCACTCTCACCCGTACTATTCAAAGGACAATCCCTCGTGAGAAGGAGTTCATGACACACCTAGGTCATCCTATTGAAACAGTAACCTAACTAGTTAACGGTGTTACATCTAGTGGTTTACTATTTCGTGGTCCGGCCTTATACAAACTCATTGCATAGGATACCCCCGCTCGCATGTCTCCTACATGGAAGCCTTGGACCAATACGTCTGTATCGAATACAAAGCGGGTCGTATCACATAGTGTTACCAATAGAGGTGCAAGCGGGTCGGTTCGGCTCGGTTAGTGTACAAAACCAAAGCCGAACCGCTTATTTAATTAAGAAAATTTAAAAACCGACACCGAATCGGTTACAGTTTAAAACCACGCTGAACCGATCACTGAAACGACGGTTCGGTTCGGTTATATATTCGGCGAACCGCACTTGCCTTGGACTGGGCCTCGGGTAGAGTTGCGGGTCGGATCAGGTCACACATGCATTCACGCACTCGCAAGCTCCGTAATTTTTTACTTGAGATTTATGGGCTGGCTCCTTGGCTTTTATAGTTTTGAGATTTGCTCCAACACTTGGTCTTAGCGATGTGGGAATTGGGATGAGATAGTCTTCTTTATTCTGTTACCTTTTTTTTTTTTTTTTTTTGAGAAAGTATTCTGTTACTTTCATGACAACCAAACAACGAGTTTTAACTTAAGAGTCCTTGTTGGGTTTTGAAATGGGGTTTTTGTATTTATTATATTATGCATTTAAAACAATGGACCCCAAATGGGATTTGATTCTAATGGCTTTCTTATACATTTAAATAAAATCTATTATATAATTTTTATTCAAACATTTACTAAATTATCTTTTTCAAAATAAATAATAGAGAGAACTTGTTGATTTTTCCCACATCGATCAGAAAGGAGAAAAAATCAGTGTAAAAATTAACCCTTCCAAATGTTAAATGTGTAACTGTGGGCTTCGAAGGCTATTTGTGGGCCAGCAAATTTGGGTTAGGATGTGATTGGTTGTAATTGGAATTTGGAAGAATTGAAAATTTTGATTTCGAATTGAAAAGGGAAAAAAAATTGAAAATCAAAATTTAAAATTATTAACAAAATCTTGAAACATAAATGAGGCACAACCTAGTTTTGAATTAAAAAACCAAAATCCTCTCCACGATTTCAGAGACGGAAGTCACGGACTCACGCACGCCGCACGGAACGAATTCAATAATCGGTCGGTTCGTTTAAAATTCAGATTGCAAGAAGTATCAACCGACGTCGACCGCTTATCTTCGATTTCTCCAATATTCAAACCGCTTCCGACCACCTGGACCGAATCGAAACCCGTTGGTTTGACCGGTTTTTTCGGTTGGTTCTTGCACCCTCTTTATCAATCCCCGTATGTCCCCACATACTAGTTCAAGTTACATGTAAACAACCTTGGATCTTAGTTTATTGGATTTGGGTCATATTGTGCAATTCTAGACTTAATATGACAACAACACTTTATTGCATAAACCTCAATAACACTTTATTGATACAAGTGTATAATTCGTTAATCATTCACTATCTACGAGTTTTAGGACATAAAACCCAACACAAGAAGACGCTCCCAAAGCAATCAGAGACTTGTATAATTCGTTAATCATTCACTATCTACGAGTTTTAGAACATAAAACCCAACACAAGAAGACGCTCCCAAAGCAATCAGAGACTTTTTGCCGCCAGTTCTCCCAACCGAGAATTCAGGCATCGTTTACGCCCCGATTCAAGCAAATAATTTTGAATTAAAGACGGGACTGATCCAGATGGCGCGAGACAATTCTTTTAAGGGACATCCTTCGGAGGATCCACATTCGCATCTGCGCTCATTCTTGGAGATATGCGGGACAGTAAAGATGAATGGAGTGTTGGGTTTTATGCCCTAAAACTCGTAGATAGTGAATGTAACCGTTGATCGGATATTAATGAAATAATATTGATATATTTTTCCATTAAATGTTATTAGTTATTTTATATTTGTCTTTGCCTAAAATAACCCTAATCCAATAAACTAGACATCCTAGGCTGTAATATGAGTCTTGAACTATATGTAACGACATATGGGGATCACTGTTCAAGAAACAGCCTAAAGGGTCTATAGTATAGGGATAAGACTGGGTGCCTTAACCTAGTGACACTATGGATACGACCCACTTTGTATTTGATACAAACACTATGATCCAACGCGTTCGTGTAGGAGACATGCGAGTGGGGGTATCCTATGCAATGAGTTTGCATAAGACCGGACCTCGAAAGAGTAACCACTTGTTATAACACCGTTAACTGGTTGGTATCTATTTCACTGGGACGACCTAAACAACTTGGTTTTAATCCTGAGTTAATTATGGACTCCTGCTCATGAGGGATTGTCCTTTGATTTGTATGGGTGAGAGTGGCCAATACGCCGACTCAATAAGCCAACCATTTTGGGGACAAGACCGAGTGGGGAGCTGGAAACATAATCGTACAAGATGGAATTCACTCCTTCCCGACTTTAGGGAAGTAGATGAGTGTTCCCTTAAGTGGTGACTCCGAGTCTTGAACAAAGGGTCTTACCCTCTCAATGGCACGAGAGGGTTTTCTGTTTGATGGTTGGACCACAAACAGGTTGTTCATTAGAGGAGAACTAGTACTTAAGGAAATAGAAGTAACCCAGGGGTAAAACGGTAATTTGACCCAGCTGGTGTTACGGACACTCGTGAAGGACTAACTAGTCGATATTGGTTTATATCTGTGGACACAGAAAATATGTCTGCAGTGAGAAGAGTGCAACTGTGAGTCTATAGTGGAATGTACACACAGTTAACGAATATTGATTAATTTGGTTAATGAGTTTGACCAATTAATCTCACATTATTGGAGCTTTTGATCTGCAGGTCCATTAGGTCCCACTGGTAGCTCATAAAATAATTTGAGGCAACTAAGTAATAAATGTAAATTGAAAGTGTTCAATTTACTAAGGGAAACAATATAATATATATTGATATATTATTATGAGAGAAATTAATATTTGAAGAAATTCAAATATTAATATAAATTTGAGTCACATTAAATTTATGGAAGTTTGAAAGAGTTCAAATAATGAATTAATTAATTTTAAGGCCTAAAATCTATTTGGGCAAATTAATTAATTCAAGGTCGGAAATTAAATATGTGATATTTAATTGGTGGTTAATTAATTAAAGAATTAATTAATCGGGAATTAATCAATTATGGAAATAATTAATCACTTAAGGAAGTGATTAATCATTTATGGAAATGATCTAATCACTTATGGAAGTAATTAGTCATTTGTGGAAAAGATTAATTAATTATGGAATTGATTGATCTTGGATTGATTAAATAAGGAAAAAGATTGAATCAATTTTGGAAAATATTGATTTAATTGAATATTTTATTCATGGTCACTCTTCTATAAATAGAACACTAGACCTAATTAGTTCAGTAGCCCTCTTGCTCTTAGACTCACAAGACAAGACTCTAGAATTCTCTCTAGCCTCCCTTTTAGAGAAAGACTCCCACAAGTCTTTTGCCTCCTAGACTTAGAGACATACCGGTGTAACCTCTGTGGTTATTGTGTCTTTGAAGAAGAAATTTCCAGCGAAGAAACTACAAGAAGGCTGCTGCGTTTTTGTTCGTTGAAGCGTCGTTGGCAAAGAACGGTCAAGTCTACAACGAAGGTTTGTAACGGTTCTTTCCCGTTTCTTTAGAAAAGCATGAAAATAAATTTAGATTTAATTTTCAAGCATGATTATAGCAATTTCCAGCAACTTTAAAGTATGTTTAAAGTTTATTTTTCCTTTTCGTAACGGTATTTTAATATTAATTAATATACGGCGTAAGGTTCAATCGATGCACTTCCGCTGCGTGGGGACTTTCATTCCCTTCATGGAGTTCCGGCCGACGCGATAAGATTAAGGTTATTTCCATTCTCTTCAAGATAAGGCAAAAGATTGTCTCGAATCAGTCGAGACGTGTAGTATCAGCACATAAGGCAAAACATATGTTTACTTGATTCCATGTCACTTGGTTTGAAATTCAAAGTTGACACTAGTACAATGATTGATTACTACACATGAACCTTAACATTTTGATTTCCAATTAGAAAGTTGATCTCTAACATTTTGATTGGCCATTGCTTGAGGACAAGCAATGAGTTAAGTTTGGGGGTGTCATAAGGGTAAAAAAAAAATACCTATTTTGCCCTTATATTTAGCTCATTTCTTTGTCAAATATTACATGTTTAGATCGATTTTACTGTTCCCGAGCTCAAATATGTTAAAGTTGATAAGTTAGGGTGTTGAGATTCACTTTTGTCAAACTATGCTCATTTGTGCTTAAAAAGACTTAATTTTAAGAGAATTTGACTAAGTTTATTGTTGTGCAGGAAAACAGAGGAAAAGTTGGACTCTGCCCAGAAATGCGACCGCATTTTTGGCAAGGCAAAATGAAATGCGACAGCATTTCTGAAAAAATTGAGACAGTTTCGAGTCGTCCGCGGGTCGTTGTTGACGAGTCTTCTTCGCACCTAACCGACTGTTTTGACCCCGAAACCGACTGGGCTACCTTCCAGCACCTATTTCGCAGCTCCTCAACCATTTTCTACACTATATGAGCTCGAGATTCGAAGTCAAATTCAAGCAGAACTCATTTGGAAGAAGAGGGTGGTGACAGAACCCTATTTGACGCCTATGAGTAGGGATGTCCGAGGTCCTTCTTAGATGACTGAATTCTAACCTTAGTTAGACATCAAACCTTAGGGTTTGTAGGGATTTTCACCCATTCCCACTTGTAAAAGCGAGAGAGTGGAGTGTCTTAGCGAACTCTAGAATGATTGAGTAAATAGAAAAACCCATAATATTTAGCTATCTCCTTTATTTCCAGCTTTTGATACCTTTCATTATTCTGTATTCTTTACATTCTTATTTCAATGAAAATGTGTTCATTTGCACTTTATCTCACCATGAGTAGCTAAATTCCGTTGAGGGGTTCAATATGGTGAATTCTCTTATGGTTCAATAGCTTGGAAGTGTTTTATTTGCTTAAGTTTTGTTCAATGCATGTCATTCTTTAGTGATTATCACTCTAATCTTGCTGAGTTTAACTTGATCACTTAGGCTTTGCATGCTATGTGAGTTTGATCTCGAAAGGGACAAACGATATCGGTTCTCAAAAAGGTGATATAGGAGAAAAAGCTCGAAAGAGATTGTTCGGCGGTATAGGGCAAGCTGCCTAAGGCACCCTATATCGACTATAGGGTTATAGGTTGCATTCGTGAATTATCTATGTCGGAGTCGAGTCACAAAAATGTGCATAACGGTACTCGCTTAGCCTTCTAACGATTCTTGGGAGCAAGGCCAAATAGAAGTTAAATCTGACCCAATGCATTGAATAGGCTTAAGTTAAATATTGCATGATTATGGTTATTGCCTTTGGGATGAATCCATGTTGAATACCTCGTTTATTTCTTATTGTTATTCTTTTGTTTATTTGCTTGTTTTATTTTCTAAAAACCCAATCAATCAATCTTATTTTCTTTGGTTACCTATTTTTAAGCAATCAAGTTGTACAGTTTCTTCTTCAAATCTAAATTTCCAGTTTAGTTCTCGTGGGATCGATACCCTTGGAATACTTCTAAGGTTTTTTTATTACTACGTGCAACAGTGTATACTTGCACTAGTGTTAGCTGAATTTATCTTCATTAACATTTATCATCTTATCTCACATCCATCCATTCAGCCTCTGCCGCACCACCTTACATTGATCTAATCAAAGAATTTGTAAATCTATGGCCAAAATACCTAAACAGTTTATCAGCAAACCTTTTACATCCATTATGCAAAATTACCCACCAAAAACCACAATGCAAATTCTAGAATTGAAATTGAGTTTACGAAATGACTCTGATACCATTTGAAGGAATTGAATCCCAAGCGGAAGCGATTTTCATCATTTGTAAACCAACTTCAATATCACAGAATACCAGTACATTGGGCCAACAATTTAGAAACGATTTCTACAGATCTAATCTTACACATTAAGCATGTTTTTCAGTATTCTAAACTATTTAGAATTCAAGGAAACTTACGTGTTTGACGTGGCCAGCACGATGCTCCTAAACACGTACAATTCATGTACTGTAATCTCTTCCTCGAAGGACACCACCACAAGTAGAACACCCGCTATGACTCTTGGGTTGTTTGAGATCTCGATGGTGGAACCGATGTCTTGGAGATGGATTATTTTACAGTAAGGAGTTGCTGTATTTTCTTCTTCTTCAAAGATGAAAGAAAGAGAGATTTTCTTTTCTGCAAAACTGCAGAGTGTGAGAGAGAGAGAACAAGTGATAGGTTATGGGGGAGTTATACGTAGTAACTCCCCACCATCCATCAACTCCCAGCAACTGCTAGGAGTTTTAATTAAAATTAATTTTAATTAACTAAAATTAAAATTAAATTTAATTAATTACTATAATTAATTAAATTATTAATTAAATCATATTTAATTATTTATTTCACATAACCTATAGTATTAATTTAACTTAATTAAATCATATTAAATTAAATTAAATTAATCAATTAATTAATTCATAATTAATTAATCATTAAATTAAATAAAATATCTCATATTTATCTTCAAAAAAAGTATCTCATATTTAAATATGTTCATATTTGAATCATATTTAGAATGCATTCTCTCATATACTATAGTCTTAATATGAATCCCTATTCATATTAATTTTAACCTATAGTTCAATATGAATCTAATTCATATTTAATATTTGAACACGAACACCTTCAAATATTTAAATCTCTCATTAATTAATTTTTTAATCATATCCAAAATTAATTTAATTTTATTATAAAGTTTAATTCTCTAATTAAACTTATACTATAATGTATCTCCATACAATATATTAATTCCCTTAATGTTCAAGACTTATTAATCCCTTTACGATCTAGCAAGTGGACCTAATGGACCTACAAATCAGAAGCTCCAACGATACGAGATTAACTGGCTAAACTCATTAACAAAGTTAACCAAAATTCGTTAACTATGGGTCACTCCACTAAAGACCCACAGCTGCACTCTTCTCACTGTAGAATATTTTTGTGTCCACAGATATCGACCAGTACAGTAAGTCAATCCTTCATGAGTGTTCGTAACGCCAACTGTGTCAAATTTCCGTTTTACCCCTGGGTTACCTCTGGATCCTGAAGTACCACTGATTCCTCTAATGAACAAATTGTTTAGGGTCCAACCACTAAACAGGAGTTCCTCTCAGGCCAGGAGAGATGACACGCTTTGTTCAATCCCCGGAATCAACCCTTAAGGGAACACACGTCTACTTACTCCAATAGGAGAAGGAGTGAATTTCATCTTGTACTGTTATGTTCCCAACCCCCACTCGATCTTGCCCCTTAAATGGTAGGATTATTGAGTCGGCAAACTGGCCACTCTCACCCATACAAATCTAAGGAAAATCCCTCCTGAAAAGGGGTTCATAACAGACTCAGGATTGAGATTGAGTTACCTAGGTCATCCTATTGAAATAGAAACTTGATCTAGTCAACTGCGTTACATCTAGTGGTTACTATTTCGCGGTCCGGTCTTATGCAAACTCATTGCTTAGGATACCCCCACTCGCATGTCTTCTACATGGATGTTTTGGATCAATGCATCTGTATCGAATACAAGGTGGGCCTATCACATAGTGCCACCGGGATAAGGTACCCAACCTTATCCCTATACTATAGACCATTTAGGTTGTTACTTGAACACCGATCCCCGTATGTTCCCACATACTAGCCCAAGTTTCATTTAAACAACCTTGGATCTTAGTTTATTGGATTTAGGGTTAATTAATGCAAACTCGATTATTCAATAACAAATTACTGAATCACTCAAATAACGCTTTATTGAGATCGATTAATTTGTTTCATTTACTATCTACGAGTTTTAGGGCATAAAACCCAACAAGTACAAAACTCTTGCCACTTGTATTGAGTAATGACCTTGGTCACGAAGTCAGGCAAGGTACCAACTCGGTTCGAGAATCCCTTCTCATTCAAGAAGTCCCGCTTCCTCATGATCTTCATTCTTTCTTGAAAATTCACATCTTTGAAAACCTTGGGGAATGGATTCTTTGGCGGTGTAACTTTTGGCTTGGTGGGTGTGGTGGTGGGAGGTACAGGAGAGGCATCCATAGACCTAGTCCTCGGCCTCTTCGCAAATATAGGATCATTTTTGTTCTTGGTCCTCCTCTCAGCTTGAATTTCTCTTCTTCTCTTTTTCCTCAATGTTGAAGAAATTGGAATTTGGTCATCATCTAATTCCTTCACTTCGGAGTCCGTTTCTGTCTCACTTTCATTGGAGGTCTCAGCCTCCCTTTCTTCATTCTTTTTTTCATCTTCTCTTTCTTCCAAAGAAGAGCTTCCAGCAGCTGATGGAGTTCCCCTGGTATCGTATTCAAATAATGGATCGAGGGAGTCATCACCTTGCTGGTCATCTACAGCCTCAACCTGGCCTTCCTCAGAATGCTGCCCAAATGCGATTGCATTCTGCACCCTTGTGTCTTCTTCTTCTTCTGGTTCTTCATCAATCAGCCTTTCAGGGTCTTTCAGAGGCCTTTTCTTCTTCTTCTTGCAACTCTTCTCCTTCCCTTTAAGCATTGTGTAAGGGCTCAAAGGCTACAAGGAATTCTTCGACCTCATTCCTTCGGTTTTCTTCCTCCCTAAGGGCTTTTCGTCTTGCTTTTTCTTGTTCAAGGAGTTGGAGTTCAGCAGCCAATCTCCTCATCTCTTCATCTTCTTTTCTGGCCCTTTTGACTTCAGTCCTCTCATCTTTCTCTCTTTTGGCCCTCTCGGCCTCTTCACTTTTCATTCTTTTGCCTTCTTCTCTCATGGCCCTTTTGGTCTCTTGCCTTTCTTCCTCTTCTCTTCTTTTTCTCTCAATTTCTCTCTTTTTATTTTCATCCTCCTCATCTCTCTTCTTACTCAAGTCTTCCTCATTTTTCATGCACCGAATTTCCCTAAGTTCCACTTCCTTCTCAGCCCTCAGCTCACTCAATGCATCTTGTTCAGCCCGGTATCCTTCAGCAATCACAAGGGCTTGTGCTACAGCTAGCCGAACCATGTTCTCAAAAACATCTATTGGCATCATTGCCTTCATAAGTGGTTGAATTTCCAGGGCCTTTTCAGTCTCAA
This sequence comes from Luffa aegyptiaca, assembly GCA_017139565.1. Classification (NCBI taxonomy): domain Eukaryota; kingdom Viridiplantae; phylum Streptophyta; class Magnoliopsida; order Cucurbitales; family Cucurbitaceae; genus Luffa; species Luffa aegyptiaca. The sequence continues at coordinate 29,273,186 of CM029403.1, forward strand.
TTTTGCTAGCCGACCTCTTAGCACTTTTCTTCTTCGAATGGTAGGTCATGACTGGCTTTTCCCTACACATAGTAGAATAAGTTGAGAACTCGAATATTTACCCGTTGAAGATCCTCCTTGCCATGAGCTTTGATGCGCAATTTGCTAACCGCAAGTGTACGGGTCAAGTAATAATATAGTGTTTTCGTGATTAAACGAGTGTCGTCCTCTGGATTGGTTTTCTAGCAAATTAAGTACCGTGAATAATCTTGTCCAATTTTATTTAGGGAGCAAAACTCAATGATAAAAGATAAATCTAAAGACAAAAAGCATAAAATAAAGGTGGAGACTCAAATGGAAAGACTCTTAGAGAATTGATTTCATTGTTGAGATTGAGGATAAATTAATGGGATGAATTTAGCATGCAATTATTCAACCAAGTCTAGGAACCTTTTATCACAACTATCTCGCCCGAGCATAATTGATTCTCATGCATGCAACCAACTTGATATCCCTATCTAAGTTCATTCACATGCAAGGCTTTGAGTTTAGTTCTTCAAGCAACTTCTAAAGTTATTCCAAATCCCGTCACAAACTTAGAATTTCTACTTTAGTCATGCAATTAAATAAAGTAAGTCTTAGGCCAAATCCCCTCTCCCGAGCAAGATTCAACACTCAAATCATTCAACTAGTGATCAAGTAATTGAAAGCATTTAACCATAATTGCATAGGTAAAATAAATGCATATTCATACCACAAATCAATCCAACAACCTAAAACAACTACATCAATCCCTAAGACAAACAACTAGCAATTCATAGTCTTTAAACCACAAACACTAATTGCAAGAAAAGCCATAAAAACTACAAGAATTAAGGGAAAGAGAAAGGAAAACTCGAATCCGCCGACACCGCACGTCCCCGTCACGATCTCCACGTCTTCTCGCTTGATTCCCACTCCTTGGCCTTGCCTTTAGCTCCCACAAAAGGTCTCTAGTCGAAATTAGGGCTAAAATCTCACCAATTGGACTCCCCTAATCCGTAGCTGAAAAGAGGAATTTATAGAAAATCTGTTGATAGCGTCGCGACGCTATGAATTTTTTTTTTTTTTTTTTTTTTTTTTTTTAGGATTGAACTCCATTTGACTCCAATTGCTGAATTAAGCTTCAAACACATACTTCCTACAAATAAAACATAAAAACACATAAATTTGGGCAAATAATTGTAAAAGACTAACTTAATTAATCAGAGAAAAATAGCTAGCTATGCTCGCTATCAAGCTTTCGCCCGCAACAGGAAATAACTTTTCAACTTCACGCAACCTTGATTCCTCTTCTATGGCCACACGTCCCTTGGCTCCCATATCTTTAATCATTGCGAACCATTCCTTCGATTGTTTCTTCATGGGTCTCTCCATTGGTTGTTGCGTGTGGTGGAGGCTATCAATGGGTTTGGTCTTCTTTTGCCTTGAAGCACCCAGATTCTCACTTATGGAGGTTGACATTCACGCGGATGAAGGAGTTTGGGCTGCAGGTCTTCGTTCTACGGCTGTTCTTGAAGAACCCGTGGGTCTCTCGGTTCTTCCTTCGTGCATGCACGGATTGGGGCCTTCTTCTTGACGTTGATTGGGTTGTTCAGTATGTAGTAATCTTGCGAGGAATCGAAGATTGTGGTGTGTTCTTCATAGATTCTTGTTCGTGGGTCTTCTCGGCTTCAAGAGAATATGGATGGTGGGTAGTTTGACTTGAATGCAAGAGAAGTCCAAGTGATTGTGAAGAAGAAAACATAAGTCAGGCTATTTATAGGTTTCCAAAAATTAGGTCACGTGACTGTCATTTAAATGACATCACTGCCCTCTGCTTTTAGGAAAATGCGGTCCAATTCCTCCAATTCACTGCCTTTTATTTTTTTTTTTCGCTTCTTCTGATTTTCTTTCTTTCCCTTTTACGGCTGAAACAATAACAACTTGTTAAAATGTTCACACACTGAAACATGATTATTCTTGAGAAAAAGTCAAAATAACTTAGGCATTACAACTCCCAGGTAAATCCCCAGGAAAAGGTGTTCCCTACGGTCATCTTAAATACCTTTTCCTAGACAGGATTTTCCTAGACAGAGTTTACTCTTGCCTATATATTTTGTTTTATTATTTTTCTCTTTTTTTTTCAATACAATTCATATTAATCCACATAGTAAACAAAAGTTCATAGAAATAGAAATCATATCAGATCTATCACTGACACAGGGGCTTCTTCAACCCGAAAACTCTTTCCCCAATATGGTTTAATCCTTTGACCATTTACTTTGAAATGCATACCCTGGTGATCCATCAATTCTACAATTCCATAATAAAAAAAATTCTCACAATCTTAATGGGTCCTGACCATCTCAATTTTAACTTCCTTGGAAACAACTTCAGTCTTGAATTGAAAAGCAACACTTGCTGGCCTTTATGAAATTCCTTTGGATTTATCCTCCGATCATGTCATCTCTTGACTTTCTCCTTATATAACTTTGCATTTTCATAGGAGAAATGGCGGAGTTCTTCCAATTCATTCAGCTACAATTTCCTTTTAACTCCAACTTTATCTATATTGAAATTGAATTTCTTCAACACCTAATATGCTTTGTGTTCCAGTTCTAGAGGTAGATGACAAGCCTTTCCAAATATAATCCGATACGGAGACATTCCCAAGGGTGCCTTATATGCTGTTCTATGCCCCCATAGTGCCTCATCAAGACATAGAGACCAATCCTTCCGAGAAGGATCCACTGTTTTCTCCAAAATTGCTTTTATCTCTCGGTTAGAGAGCTCTGCTTGCCCATTCGTCTAGGGATGGTAAGCAGTTGCAACTCTATGCCTGATGTTATATTTGGAAAACAGATTTGCTATCATCTTATTTAAAAAATGCGTACCTTCATCACTTATGATAAAACAAGGAGTCCCGAATCTTGTAAAAATATTCTTCATAAAGAATTTCTTCACTACCTTCGATCATTGGATGTTGTGGCTATGGCTTCGATCAATTTTGATACATAATCAACTGCAAGCAAAATATAGATATTTCCATCAGACGGAGGGAATGGGCCCAGGAAATCTATGCCCCATACGTCAAAGATTTCTACTTCGAGTATGAAGTTAAGTGGCATTTCACTCCTAGCTGTCAAATTCCCTGTTCTCTGGCACTGGTCGCAGTTCTTCGTAAATAGATGTGCATCCTTGAAAAGACTCGGCCAAAAGTACGCAGATTGGAGGATCTTAGCTGCAGTTTTTAGACCTGCAAAGTGCCCTCCATATGGAGTTGAGTGACAGGCTTCCAAAATGAACGGTACTTCCTCCTCTGTTACACATCGTCTGAGTATTTTATCTGGTCAAAGCTTGTATAGATACAGTTCATCCCAATAATATTCCTTCACATCTTTTAGAAACTTTTTTAGTTGTTGAGCTGTGGCTTCCGGAGGTTTTAGTCCACTAACTAGGTAGTTCACATAGTCTACAAACCATGGAATCTCAATTGTCCTTACTGCCAATATCTATTCATCTGCAAACGACTCTCGAATATCCAGCCTCTTCTCCACCTGCGCCTCTTCCCCAAGCCTTGACAGGTGATCTGCAACTTGATTTTCGGTCCATTTTCTGTCATGGATTTCGATATCAAATTCCTGCAAGAGTAAAATCCAATGATGAGACGGGGTTTAGCATCTTTCTTGGATAACAAGTGTTTAAGGGTTGAATGATCAGTATGAACTATAACTTTAGTTCCTACTAAGTAGGATCTAAACTTGTCAAACGCATAAACGACTGCAAGTAGTTCTTTTTCTGTTACTGTATAGTTTAGCTGAGCTTCGTTAAGTGTCTTGCTTGCATAATAGATTAGTTGTACAATCTTCCCTCTTTTCTGTCCTAACACAACTCCTACTGCAAAGTCACTAGTGTCGCACATTAGTTCAAACGGTTGAGTCCAGTCTGGTTCAATCATGACCGGTGATGAACTAAGTGCACTCTCCAAAGTTTCAAAAACTTGCTCGCAATGTTCATCAAATTTAAAAGGTCTGTCAACCTCTAACAACCTGCACAAAGGTTTAGAAATTTTAGAAAAGTCTTTAATAAATCTTCGGTAAAAGCTTGCATGACGTAGAAAACTTCTGATATCTCGTACTGTCTTGGGAAAAGGAAACTTGGATATAAGCTCAATCTTCACCTTGTCTACCTCAATTCCATTTCTGGAAATCTTGTGTCCAATGACTATACCTTCTCGTACCATAAAATGACAATTTTCCCAATTTAACACCAGGTTCGTTTCTTCGCATCTTTCTGGTACACGGTCAAGGTTCTGTAAACAATTTGCAAAAGTTTCTTCAAAGATGGAGAAGTCATCCATAAAAACTTCCAACGTTCGCTCCACCATATCTGAAAATATCGCCATCATGCACCTTTGGAAGGTGGCTGACGCGTTATAGAGTCCAAATGACATTCTTCGAAAAGCGAACATCCCGTATGGACATGTGAATGTGGTCTTCTCTTGATCTTCTAGGGCTATGGTAATTTGGTTGTATCCTGAATAGCCATTAAGGAAACAGTAATAATCTTTCCCTGCCAATCTGTCCAACATCTAATTGATAAACGCCAATGGCAAATGGTCATTTCTGGTTACTTTGTTGAGTCAGCGGTAGTCAATACAGACTCGCCATCCCGTAACCGTTCTTGTTGGAATCAATTCATTCTTCTCATTTTTTTTACTACATTCACCACACCTTTCTTGGGGACGCATTACACTGGGCTGACCCAACTACTATCTAATATGGGATATATAACTCCTGCGTCCAACCATTTGAGAATTTCCTTTCTGACGACCTCTTTCATTATAGGGTTCAGCCTTCGTTGACTTTCAATGGAATTTTTATCACCTTCTTCTAGATTGATTCTATGCATGCAAAACGACGAACTGATTCCCTGTATATCTGCGATTGTCCAACCTATCGCCTTTTTGTGGTTAGTTAAGACCTACAACAAAGAAAATTCATCTTCTTCAGTGAGGTAAGCTGAGATAATAACTGGTAGGGTTTTATTTTCTTTAAGGTAACTGTATTTCAAGTGTTCGGGTAACAGTTTAAGTTCTAATTCTGGAGGATTAATCATGGACGGCTGTAGCAGCTTGATTTCTTCCTAGCTTGACTCCAAGGAATCTCTCAATGCTTCTATTTGTGCTACTGCAAAGCCAATCTTGGTTGGTTCTTCTATTTCTTCAATCTTTTTCCCACCTACCTCCTCTTGGTTGTCATCTTCAAGCAATTCTTCAAACGTTTCTCCTTTTAGTAATTCCTACAAAGTAGATAAGGAAAGCTCATCAATCTGATCAACTATTGAACACTCCTCAAAATCACCTAGATATTTGAGCGCATTCATGACGTTGAATGTGACTTGTTGATCATTGACCCTCATGGTCAATTCTTCCTTCTGTACATCGATCAAGGTCCTACCCGTCGCTAAGAAAGGTCGACCTAGGATAATTGGCACTTCCTTGTCTACTTCACAGTCCAATATAATAAAGTCTGCTGGAAATACGAACTTGTCCACTTTGACTAGTACATCTTCTATTTTGCCAATAGGATGTGTTAATGATCTATCTGCTAGTTGCAAAGTGACAATCGTCAGTCTGGCTTCTCCTATTCCTAATTGTTTAAAGACTGAATACGACATCAAATTGATATTGGCTCCAAGATCGCATAGTGCTCTGCCGACATTCCGTCCTCCTATGGAGCAAGGGATAGTAAAACTTCCGGGATCATTTAATTTCGGGGGAACCTTGCTTTTAACCAGCGCACTGGAGCATTCTGTTAATGCAACTGTTTTGTATTCTCCCAATCGTCTCTTTTTGGACAAGATGTCTTTCAAAAATTTCACGTAGTTCGGCATTTGCTCAAGCGCTTCCACCAACGGGATGTTGATGTGGAGTTGCTTTAAAATGTCTAAGAACTTCTTGAACTGTGTATCTTGTGATGCATATTTGAATCGTTGAGGATAAGGTGGTGGTGGTCTATAATCTGGATCTATGATAATTTTTTTTTTGGTTTTACGGTCACATTTTCATGTTTTTTACCTGTACTTGAACTTTCAATCATTTAGTGGGTAAGAAAGACTCAATAGGATTTGGACCTTTAAATTCGTTTTTCAAACCTTTAATGGAATACCCATTAACGTTGGATCTTAATCTAAGGTATCCGTAGTAAGTTAAATTTGAAAACTAGGCAGCAAGCATTAGTTTCGTTTGGGTGAGTTTTTGACCCTCTCAAGTCTTGTGTCTTTAGGAAAATTATTGAGATTGGAATGCCTCTGATGTGAGAACCTTGTGTGTGTGTTATTAGATTCCTTTTTCGCAGAACGTGGTTGGCGCTATATCAAATTGTTTGGTGTTTTCAATCAAGATTTAGTTACCTCAAGGTAAGATAAGTTGCTGAATTATTATGTAATTATACGCTTTGGTATGACAATTGTGCTTTTGGCATATGTAATTGCTATGTATGAGTTGAGACTGAATGACCTGAGGAAAATATGAACGTTGTTGTTTACAAGAGTATGGCTGCAGTAATATTTTTGTGTTATGAAATGGATGTGAATGCATGTTTTTGGTATATTGTAGTTGGTTGGCATTGTAAGTAGACGACGGGAAGTTTGTGGTTTCTCCGTTTAGAAGTGTTGTTTGTCGTTCTTGTTTCTGTAATTGACTGAGTTGGGATGGTGCATATCGATTTAGCCTGTCAGTAATATCTGAAAAAGAAAAGAATTTTATTGATTAGATTGCCGTTAGAATTAGCCCACATGCTAAGAGGCCTTAAAAGGAAAAAGAGTAAGAAAGGGAAAAGAATAGGCTAGTTACTCTAGTAGGGGGGTCGTGTCAATTAATCACCTAGGATTGAGATGTATTAGCACTACTACAAAAATCGCTTTTAATGACAGACATTGCCCGTCATTAAAGACCTTTAATGACGAGCGTTGTACGTCGTCTATACGAGTGTCATGGTAACTTTTCATGACGGGCGACTTTTAATGACGGGCAATGCCCGTCATTAAAAGGTCGTCCGTCATGAAAAGTCCGTCATAGTAAGTGCAATTTCCAACCAAATGTCCGTCATTAAAGGTGTCCGTCATGAAATGTCCGTCATTAAATGTCCGTCATTAAAAGTCCGTCATTAAAAGTCCGTCATTAAATGTCAGTCGTTAAATGTCGGTTTTTAAATGTCCGTCATTAAATGTCTTTTTTAATGACAGGCATTGCCCGTCATTATTTTGTTCATAATTTAATAAAAAAAATTGTTGGTTGCCCGGTGGCAAACCAACAATATTTTCTTCATTTGTCAACCTGTAAAGAAAGTAATCTTAATTGTGAAATATGAAAAGCTTTCAAATGATCCAAGTATGTTTTAAATCACACTTTGAACACACATTGACTTGGAAACACATTTTCACATAACAAGCTTTAAGTCAACGTTTAACTACATAAAAAACCTTCAAATCATATAAATATGCTTGGAATCACACTTTGGACACACATGTAATAGAATTGGAATCACACTTTGAAAATTTCGGCATGACGTCTATTACACAATCCAAAACTAACCTGAAATAATACAACATATAATCACTTCTATAGCATATACATCATGCATATGGAACCACCCGTCCTTCCATAAACAACATCCAGCAGAAGTTTACACAACATACAATGGGACCACCCCGTCCCTCCACAGGTCATCAAAAATAATCCTACACAAATGGTTTCTTGGCATCAAAAATAGCTCTAAGTGTGAAACATCGTCCTTCATTTACATCATAACATTCAACTCCATCAATCCAAAGTTTTTTCAAGTCATCAACTAATGGAGCCAAATAAATATCTATGTCATTTCCTGGTTGTTTAGGGCCAGATATTAATGCGGTTAACATCAAATATTTTCGCTTCATGCACAACCAAGGGGGTAGGTTGTATGTCACCAACATAACTGGCCAACAACTGTATCGACTACTAAGATCACCATGCGGGTTGACTCCATCTGTTGACAGAGCAAGACGAAGATTTCTAGGTTCTGATCCGAATTCTGGCCACTGATCATCTACTTGTTTCCACGATAGTGTGTCTCCAGGGTGTCGTAAGTATCCATCATTTCGTCGTTTTTTGGCATGCCAAGTCAACAAACTCGATGTTTCTTTACTTCGGAACATTCGTTGAAATCTTGGTATAGGAGAGAAGTACCACATCAATTTCGCTGGAATATTTTTCATCACATCCTTTGAATTCTTACGAAGTTTCCATCTTGATGTTCCACAAATTGGGCATACTTCTACATCTGAGAGGTCTTTTCTAAACAAACAACAATCGTTGCTACATGCATGAATCTTTTCTACAGACATTCCAAGAGTACACAAAACCTTTTTTGGTTGATACGTAGAAGTCGGAATTTCATTTGGACTTGGTAAGATATCTTTGACTATTGTCAACAATTCAGTAAAACTTACATTGCTCCATCCAAATTTTGCTTTCAAATTATATAACTTTACCAATGCAGATATTTTGGAAAAGTTTTTACAATTTGAGTACAATGGTTTCTTGGCATCATCCAGTACTTCCTAAAAAACGTGGGATTCATCGTTAACGTAATCATGTGCAGCGTTAAACATTCCTATTACGTCATCAATATCTTCATCTTCATCCTCTCCTTTTCCACTAGAAGAGACGTTTGCATTATTTCTCTTAACCGGTAGTGATTCACCATGCCAAATCCATGTTTTATAACTCTCATCAATACCATAAATGAATAAGTGATCTCTTACTGTATTTGCATCTTGAGACTTTGCATTCACACACCGCAAACATGGACAACAAATGACATTTGACCTACTTGAATGTCGTAGTGCATTTTCAATGAACATCTCAACCCCTAGACCATATTCTGATGACATTCGATTCTTTGTCATCCACGACTTATCCATTACTATAAAATTGTTTGCTTGAAATTTCAATCTACAAAGAAAAATAATTATTCCATAAAAATCTGTGCTTATTATATCCTTAAGGAAAAGTTATAACAATCAAATACTCAATTGTTAATTCAATTTCACCCAAATTCATGATGTTGAGACAAAACTCAACATCGTGAAATTTTGACATGTAAATTCATGTCCAATCATGTCATTTCTCAACTTCCACCTAAACTCAACTAAAGACATAAACTAAACAACCAAATTTAAAAGCATTTCTCAACCCCTCTTCCACTAAACTCAAACAAAATAACGAACTATAACTCCCACAAAAACAAACTCAAACAAACCATTTCAAAACAAGACTTAAGTATTTATATCAAGTTCTTTCCAATAAATCAAACCAAAAACATAATCCCACAAGTACATTTCCCAACCCCCCCACCCCCCCCCCCCCAAACTCAACTAAACTTATAAAACAACACAAACAAACCATTTCAAAACATAACTAAGTATTTCTCAACCCACAACTCAACTATACTTATAAACTAACACCAACCATTTCAAAACTTAATTCAAGTATTTCTCAACTTCCACCTAAACTCAACTAAAAACATAAACTAAACAACCAAATTTAAAAGCATTTCTCAACCCCTCTCCCACTAAACTCAAACAAAATAACGAACTATAACTCATGATTTCAAGATAACTTAAGTATCCATCAACTTCCCACAAAAACAAACTCAAACAAACCATTTCAAAACAAGACTTAAGTATTTATATCAACTTCTTTCCAATAAATCAAACCAAAAACATAAACCCACAAGTACATTTCCCAACCCCCCCCCCACCCTATTCTTATTTTTGAAAGAAATTCAACCAACCTTTTGTGTGTTTATCTTAACAGTGGACAAAAAATTATTGCATGATGTTGGATGTAGCATCGAAAAATCTATGTGCTCCTAATAACCATGGATACAATTTACATATTTGAAAAATGTACAACAACCATTCATCTTTTCCCTTTTAATATTAAAAAATTAGAGTGTTTTTTTAATACATTTTAGAGTGTAATTCAACCATTCTTGTGGCCTGCATCTTTTTCCCTTTTATAATTCAATAGATACTTAACATGTCTAAAATAGAAACCTAAATCCTAAAGCATACGGTAACTTAACAATATGTGTAAAATGGACCCTATATGTTCAGTATAATCGATTTGTTGTATGAAGCTTAAGCCCCAAAAGTATAAATGAAAAATAAAAGTCATAGACAAGTACTTGACTGGCACTACAAGTGCAACCTTACATTAATCTACTTTCTTATGAAAGCTGAAAAGGATAAAAAAAAAACTGAGGAGTCCAAATCAAGAATCGAATACGAGTATGAAATTTTACTTCAATTTTTCATAATTTAATCTTTTAGAACTATAGGAACCAAATTTAAACAAAACCTAAAACATAAAACTAAATTAAAACTTAGATCAAATTAAAACAAAACCAAAACTATAAGAACCCAATTTTTCATGTATAAAGAGTAAGGTTCGTTGTGTAAAGAAAGCAACAAATGTGACCTTTAAAAAGATGGATTCAAAAGTACCCACTGTTGTAAACACAACCTTTTGCCCCCAACCTCAACAACAGAGATATTGGTTGTTGATGCCATAATAACTTCTGGTGCTTCTTGTCAAAGTTAGCCCAGAATTTTTTATTTGTTGCTACATCCAAACATTGTTTAATGCTCTACACTGGATTAGTAATTTAGCAAATAGAAAATGACCATCCTTTTATTACTCTACCCGAATTGTTGATACCCCAGAATCCAAATGTGTGTATTGTGTGACCTTTTAGGAGCGAACATACATTGTCTTCTCAATTAGTTGCTTTTTGGTGTTGTACAGAATGAGATGCTTCTTTCTTGGAGATCTATTGACCGTGTGTTTTGGTGAGGTAGGCTGTCTCCCATTTTATAACATCCTAAATTTAATTGGGGAGGATGACGCTACTTTTAAGCTATTAGGTGCTTATAAACAATCTCAAACATCAGTTAGTTTTCATCACAAGCCACCTCTCCGCCACCCTCCACCTCGCCCACCTCCTACTCCACCGCAACCACCGCCTCTCCGTCACCCTCTTCCTCATCCCACCGTCGTGGGAACCCATTACAGTAAAACACATAGGCTAGATCCACGATTTTCTTCTTGAAAATAGAGGGATTTATTTTTTTTTAAATTTTAACTATGAAACCGCTGGATATGGAAGATTGACTAACCTTTTAGAATGCGAGAAAGAAGTCGACGAGGTGAAACCCACGCTGTCCAGTCGCTGTCGGTCGAAACGCACGGGAGAAACAGCTGTCCAGTTCGGCGGCCGAATGTTTGCAAAATCTGTCCAGTTCGAAACAGCTATCCAGTTCGAAACGCACGCGAGGATGAAAGCTTATTTGCAAAATCTTCACCGGCGGCCGAATGTTGAAGAACAGACCACGACCGAAGTGGAGAACAACAGCTGCGGCGGCCGGCGAGCGAATGATGAAGAACGGACGATGAAAGCTGTGCGCCAAAGGTTGAAGAAGGGAGCTGCGACGGCTGAAGGTAGAAGAAGCTAGGGTTTAGGATGTGGGCCTTCGGGGAGAGAGAAAGTGATTTTTCTTTTTACCGTTTTAAAAAATAAAAAAAAAATCAAAACGGGCTTTTAACGGCGGGCAATGCCCGCCATTAAAGGCACTTTTAATGACGGGCAATGCCCGTCATTAAAAGTTAGTTTTTCCGAAAAAAACGCACGTCCGTCATTAAAGGTCCCGCGCGTTTTCCGTCCGTCATTAAAGGTCCCGCCCTTTTTTTTCTGTCCGTCATTAAAGGCTATTTTTGTAGTAGTGTAGACTGAAATGAGGAGCTAAATGGGCGGAACTTGGATTCGTAGACTAGGTGCCATTTACTAACTGTGGAAGTTAAATTCCGACTTAAAACCCGTGGGCGCCCTGAAGGGAATAAAAGTCCCCACGCAGCGGAAGCGCATCTATTGGGCCTTACGCCGTATATTAATTAACATTAAAATACCGTTACGAAAAGGCAAAATAAACTTTAAACATGCTTTAAAGTTGCTGGAAATTGCTATAAACATGCTGAAAATTAAATCTAAATTTATTTTCATGCTTTTCTAAAGAAACGGGAAAGAACCGTTACAAACCTTCGATGTAGACTTGATCGTTCTTCGCCAACGACGCTTCAACGAACAAAAACGCAGCAGCCCTCTTGTCTTTTATTCGCTGGAAATTTCTTCTTGAAGGACACAATAACCACAGAGGTTACACCGGTATGTCTCTAAGTCTAGGAGGCAAAAGACTTGTGGGAGTCTTTCTCTAAGAGGGAGGCTAGAGAGAATTCTAGGGTCTAGTCTTGTGAGTCTAAGAGCAAGAGAAGAATACTGAACCAATTAGGTCTAGTGTTCTATTTATAGAAGAGAGGCCATGAATAAAATATTCTATTAAATCAATCTTTTCCAAAATTGATTCAATCTTATTCCTTATTTAATCAATTCAAGATCAATCAATTCCATAATTGATTAATCTTTTCCACAAATGACTAATTACTTCGATAAGTGTTTAGATCATTTCCATAAATGATTAATCACTTCCTTAAGTGATTAATTATTTCCATAATTGATTAATTCCCGGTTAATGAATTCTTTAATTAATTAACCACCAATTAAATATCACATATTTAACTTCCTACCTTGAATTAATTAATTTGCCCAAATAGATTTTAGGCCTTAAATTAATTAATTCATTATTTGAACTCTTTCAAACTTCCATAAATTTAATGTGACACAAATTTATTTTAATATTTGAATTTCTTCAAATATTAATTTCTCTCATAATAATATATCAATATATATTATATTGTTTCCCTTAGTAAATTGAACATTTTCAATTTACATTTATTACTTAGTTGCCTCAAATTACTTTATGAGCTACCAGTGGGACCTAATGGACCTGCAGATCAGAAGCTCCAACGATGTGAGATTAATTGGTCAAACTCATTCACCAAATTAATCAATATTCGTTAACTGTGTGTACATTCCACTATAGACTCACAGTTGCACATTTCTCACTGCAGACATATTTTCTGTGTCCACGGATATAGACCAATATCGACTAGTTAGTCCTTCACGAGTGTCCGTAACACCAGCTGGGTCAGATTACCGTTTTACCCCTGGGTTACTTCTATTTTCTTAAGTACCAATTCTCCTCTAATGAACAACCTGTTTGTGGTCCAACCATCAAACAGAAAACCCTCTCGTGCCATTGAGAGGGTAGGGCCCTTTGTTCAAGACTCGGAGTCACCACTTAAGGGAACACTCATCTTCTTTCCTAAAGCCGGAAAGGAGTGAATTCCATCTTGTACGATTATGTTCTCAGCTCCCCATTCAGTCTTGTCCCCAAAATGGTAGGCTTATTGAGTCGGCGTATTGGTCACTCGAACCCATACAAATCAAAGGACAAACCCTCATGAGCAGGAGTCCATAATCAACTCAGGATTAAGACTAAGTTGTCTAGGTTGTCCTAGTGAAATAGAAAACCAACTAGTTAACGGTGTTATAACCAGTGGTTACTATTTCGCGGTCCGGTCTTATGCAAACTCATTACATAGGATACCCCCACTTGCATGTCTCCTACACGAACACGTTGGATCATAGCGTTTGTATCAAATACAAAGTGGGTCGTATCCATAGTGTCACCAGGATAAGGCACCAAGTCTTATCCCTATACTATAGACCCTTTAGGCTGTTTCTTGAACAATGACCCCCATATGTCGCTACATATAGTTAAAGACTCATATTACAGCCTAGGATGTCTAGTTTATTGGATTAGGGTTATTATAGGCAAAGACAAATATAAAATAACTAATAACATTTAATGGAAAAATATATCAATGTTATTTCATTAATATTCGGTCAACGGTTACATTCACTATCTACGAGTTTTAGGGCATAAAATCCAACAAACTCCCACTTGAACTAAAACACTAGTTAGTGGGATGTAAATGCAATAATCTAAAGCTGGAAATGTCATGTATACCAAAATAGTACAATGAACTAGGGCATCCTTATACCCATTATACATTTCTTCCACTTGCCCTAGATTAGTGGGCAAACATATCTCATAGACCTAGACTCTCTAGATGACCCTCAAACACTTTAGCTGTGAGAGCCTTCGTAAATGGATCAGCGATGTTGTGCTCTGAAGCGATCTTAGTGACGATCACATCTCCTCGTTGCACAATCTCCCGTATCAGGTGATACTTCCTTTCGATGTGTTTACCTCGTTTATGGCTTCGAGGTTCTTTTGAGTTGGCTACAGCCCCACTGTTGTCACAATATAGTGTTATGGGCACGTTCATATTCGGAACAACTTCCAAATCAGTCAAGAACTTTCTAAGCCAGACTCCCTCCTTAGCTGCTACATACTCAGCCTCCATGGTTGAGTCTGCTTGCATCCTTGTTTGATGCTTCTCCAAACTACTGCTCCTCCAAACTACTGCTCCTCCATTGAGGGTGAATACTAACCCTCATGTGGATTTCCTTGAATCCTTATCAGCTTGAAAGTCAGAGTCAGTGTATCCAATAAGAATCAAATCCTTAGCTCCATACACAAGCATGTCGTCCCTCGTTCTTCAAAGATACTTGAGGATATTCTTAACCGCTCCCCAGTGGTCCAACCCTGGATTAGACTGATACCTACTGACTACTCCCACTACATAACATATGTCAGGCCTAGTGCAGAGCATAGCATACATTAAGCTGCCCACAGTTGAGGCGTAGGGAATGTGTCTCATGTTCTCAATTTCTTGAGGTGTCTTAGGAGACTGTTCCTTAGACAGGTGTACCCCATGTCTGAAGGGTAATAGTCCCTTCTTGGAGTTTTGCATCGAATATCGAGACAACATTTTGTCAATATACGTTGCTTGAGACAGTGCTAGCGTTTTGTTCTTACGATCCCTAATGATTTGGATTCCCAGAACATATTGAGCCTCTCCCAGATCTTTCATTTGGAATTGGGCTGCTAGCCATTTCTTAATGTCAGTGAGGTATCCTACATCATTCCCAATGAGTAGGATATCGTCTACATAAAGTATTAGAAAAGCTACTTTCCTTTTGTTAACTTTCTTGTACACACAAGGCTCATCAACGTTTTGGTCAAAACCAAAAGATTTGATCGCAGTATCAAATCTAATGTTCTATGATCTGGACGCTTGTTTCAATCCATAAATGGATCGATTGAGCTTACAAACCTTTTGTTCCTGACCTTGGGCTATGAACCCTTCGGGTTGAGACATGAAGATATTCTCTTCAAGATTACCATTCAGAAAGGCAGTCTTGACGTCCATTTGCCATATTTCATAGTCATAATATGTGGCTATGGACAAGAGAATTCTTATGGACTTTAACATGGCAACAGGAGAAAAGGTTTCCTCATAGTCAACCCCTTCCTTTTGGGTATAACACTTTGCCACTAGTCTAGCTTTGAAGGTCTGTACCTTCCCAGCTCCATCTCTTTTTCTCTTATAGATCCATTTGCACCCTATGGGTTTTACCCCATCTGGTAGATCTGTGAGTTCCCATACAGAATTGGAGTGCATTGACTCCATTTCCAGGTTCATGGCTTTGACCCATTCATCCTTATCTTCGTCATTCATTGTCTGTCGATAGGACAATGGATCCTCAATGCCATCATTAGGTATGACAACCGGAGTTTCAGTTAAACCCAAGTAACAATCAGGTTGTAATACAACCCTCCCACTGCGTCGAGGCATTCTTAATGTTTGAGAAGGACGGGATGCATCTGAAGAACTAGTTCCTTCATCAACCCTTGTTGAAGGTCCAGCTTCGTCAACAACTTTTGGTGATTCTTCAGTAGCTTCTCCTAATATCATTTTGCTACGTGGTTTATGATCCCTCATGTGGTCTTCCTCCAAGAAGGTGGCGTTTGTCGATACAATCACCTTATTTTTTTGTGGGTCGTAGAAATAACCACCTCTCGTTTCTTTAGGGTAACCAACAAATTGGCACAGTTTGAACGAGGTTCCAGTTTCTTAGGATTTGTCACAAGCACGTGTGCTGGACAACCCCAGATGCGAAAGTGTTGCAAACTAGGTTTACGCCCCTTCCATAATTCGAAAGGCGTTTCAGAAACACTTTTCGAGGGAACATTGTTCAAGATGTGTACTGCAGTCTCTACTACATACCCCCAGAACGAGTTAGGCAATTGAGCATAGCTCATCATTGATCGAACCATGTCTAACAAGGTTCTATTTCTCCTTTCTGATACACCATTTTGCTGAGGTGTACCAGGGGCTGAGAGTTGAGATTGGATTCCATGTTCTATCATATAATCCTAGAATCATTGATCCATATACTCCCCTCCTCGATCAGATCGAAGTACTTTAATAGATTTACCTAATAGGTTTTCAACTTCAGCCTTAAACTCCTTAAACTTTTCAAGGGCTTCAAACTTATTTCCCATTAGGTACAAGTAACCATATCTTGAATAATCATCTATAAATGAGATGAAATATTCATACCCTCCTCGAGCTTTTACATTCATTGGACCACATAGATCCGAATGTATTAACTCTAAGGGTTCTTTGGCTCTGTAACATTTTCTAGTAAAGGGTCTTTTGGTCATTTTTCCCTCGAGACAAGATTCACAAGGTGGTAGTGAATCATCTTCTAACTTGCTTAGAAGTCCATTCTTTACCAAACGACCGATTCTATCGACGTTAATATGACCAAGTCTAAGATGTCAAAGATGAGTATTGTTACTTGTTGGAGAAATCTTTTGCCTTTTTGAGTTTCAGCAGTTTTAAATAATTCGTGATTTAAAAGTGCTTTGTTTTCGGTTGGTCTTAATACATACAAGTTATTTTCTAATTTGGCTGAACAAATAAGTACACCATTCTTATAAATGAACGCTTCATTCATATAAAAAATAATTGTATACGACTGTTCAATCAAACATGAAATAGAAATTAAGTTCCTCTTAATCTTGGGAACAATTAACAAACTTTCTAAAAGTAAGAATCGATTTCTAAAAAATAAATTCGCAGCTCCCACTGCTTTAGCTGAAATGACTTCTCCAGTTCCGACCCTGAGTGTCATTTCCCCATCATTCAACTGTCGAGAAGAGCAAACATGATTAGTTGCTCCTGAATCAAGTATCCAGGTAAACTCATCTTGTTCTACTAGGCATGTTTCTAAAACTAGTAAATCAAATTTACCTTCATTTTCCTTCTTTTTCTCAGCAAGGTACTTTGGGTAGTTTCTCTTCCAGTGTCCATCTACATTGCAGTGGAAACACTTGCCCTTGTCTGCCACAACTTTGGCTTTTCTCTTGCTTTTAGCAGTAGTAGCGGGAGCTTTCCCCTTGTTTCCTTTCTTCTTTTGAGTCTTCTTTGAAGAAGTGGCTACAGATTTAGTTCCAGAGGATGAACCCTTCTCAAACTTTCTTTTAGAGTGAACAACATTTGCCTCTCCTTCTACCTGTCCCTTGTTCTTAAGAAGAGACTGATAGAGTTGTAGCTCATTCAGGAGGCTAGTCAAGTTGAATACTATTTTATTCATCATTGTATTGCTTCGAAACTGTAGAAAACTCTTCGGAAGAGATTCTAAGATGAATGCAACCTGACTACACTCATCTATGACCGCCCCGTTTGCTTCTGCCACGTTGAATTGGACCATCATATCCAGGACATGCTCCCGAACAGACGTGCCCTCTTTCATGCGGCAGCTATAAACGTATTTGAGAGCGTCATGGTGGAGTTGGTAGGACGGTTGTCCAAACATCTCCTGGAGGGAGTTCATAATCTCCCTCGCTGTGACCATGCCCTCATGCCTTTTAGCCAAAACTTCAGATAAGCTGACTAGGATATAGACTCGAGCCTTATCATTGGCCTTTGTCCAACAGTCATAAGCATCCTTAATTTCTTGGGATGCATTACGAGCAGGGGCTGGAGGACAATCCTCCGTTAAGACGAACCGCGGATCATCGACAACAAGAATCGTGTTCAGGTTCGACTTCCACGTAGCGTAATTTTCGCCAGTAAATTTCTCATTTTTAAGTAGAGAGACTATTGAGGAAGACATTGCTGAAATTTAAACAAACAATGACCGTATTAGTTATCTTTGCCTTAACCCATCATACAAGCAAACAATTGCACACAATCCAATCAATTTAGTAAAACAAATAATCACAGAACCCTAAAACTATTGATTTAGTTTTACAACGATGTTTCAGAGGTTTAGAATATTAGCCACCGAAGGGTGATCAAGTACTCCTCCTCTGAAATGAGACATTTCTCAACTAATTCTAATTCCAGAATAACTCATATTCCTATAGACATTAGCCACCGTTGTTCGGTCAAGGATTTGTTAACACTTTTAACTCATCCTCGTAAGTGTAACCCTCCCACTTTCAGATCTCAGAGGCACGCACCAACAGGCTACCGAAGGGAAAGACAACTGTTGGTAATTAGCCTAAGAGTTCCTATCCTATTCAGGAGTCCACGATGTTCCGAATCCTATGATCAAGCCCTCTGAAGGGATGGTTGTGCCAGGACAACCTGCAGGCGGATCATAGGCTCTCACGGTGTGAACTAGGGGCGGAGACCGAGGGATACGTTGACACGTGTCCCGCTCCCACTTACTCTAGACATTTTTCCCATTCACCTTGTTATTGAATCATGCAAACACTTTCCGAAGGGAGGCCGCTCCTAGGGCGACTCGAAGCCGAGCATGAACCTCACGTTGTGAATATAGGGACGTAGGAGCAAAACTTGATTTAAATCTCGTTTTGAAATTTTCATCCCACGGAAAATGTCCTAAGGTTAATTTAGGGTTGTTTAACTTAGATAAAATTCGGCTAAGTCAATCTATCTAAGTCTGATCCTATTATAACAATTATGGAAAGGATTCAACCGCAATGTTTTAGGTGAATTAAACTTCTTTTAATAAACCCAACATTGCAAGTCAACATTACTATGGTTAATTCAACTCAAGGTTTGGGTCAGTTCCCAGGTAGGAGGTGTTCCGTAAACCATCAACTTAAATACCCCCAACCTTAGACAGAACTTTACCGAGAGAGTTCCCTTATAACCACAGCAATGTACGGTCTTTACTCTAAAGATCTAGGTGCATTAAACACTCTTTAACAAACCTAGTGACATTGCATGCTAACATTTAACTATGATTAATTCAACTCCGGTATTCCGGGTCAGTTCCCAGGTAGGAGATGTTCCGTAAACCGTCAACTTAAATACCCCCAGCCTTAGACAGAATATTACCGGTGGAGTTCCCTTATAATCATAGCAATGTTTTTCCTACTTAGTCAATTAAAACTATTTTTAATTCTAAGTAAGAAATAATTCTAATCCTACTAGAAACTGATCTAGGTCTAATTAATTTTAAACAATTTAAAATTAATAAAATTTATCCTATGATCTTATGTTTGCATGCAATTCTTGATTATAGATTGACGGTTTCTAATCATTAATATCAAAGAACTATTTCAAATTTTAATGATTAATCCTATAACCAAGAATCTAGGGTTTAATTCATTCAACAATCTCATTCAAATTAAATAATTAAATCATACTAATTGCATGAATAATATAACAATTATATTATTAACTATGGATGTTTCATGCTTCATGCAATATTGATTTTCTTTTAATATAACAATTATAAGCCAATTAAGAAAATCAATCAAGCATGCTTCATTCATCACATTAAACATAACTATTTATATTTAATTTAAGTAATGACATGCTTCATGCTTTCCAATTTTTCATATAATTAATATACACTTATATTAAAATATGAAAACAATTTCATGCTTTTAAAACATACATTATAACAACTTATAATATATAAATAAATGCATGAGCATGTTTATAACCTAAGGTGGGATTAATAATTCTATATGACATCCATAAAGCATATAAATAGCAATTGAACCGGTTAATTTTGGCCCCTAGGATAAAATAAAACATTACATTACATTAATTTTAGTTAAATTCTATCCTAAAATCCTGCTGCAGCTCCAAAAATTGGTCTAGACAGAACGAACCGCCCCGAATAACCTCGAACCGATCTCCAAAATCACGAACCAAGCTGAAATTCAGCTGAACCGGACCGAATTGGTCCCAACCCAACCGAACCGGATGAACCGGACTGCCCTCCCTTTGAACCGCGCCTGTTGAAGCCCTAGTTCGCGCCGTCATCGTGCTAGCGTCGAGACGCTTGCATCGCAGCGTCCCGACGCTGTGCACTTTCCTTACCTGAGCGCCTGCAGTATCGAGACAGCGTCAAGACGCTTTTGGAGTAGCGTCCTGACACTATTGCGTCTGGAGGCAGAATCTGGGCAGAAACAGCACGATTTCTTCAGTTTTGGCCTCGATTTCAGTGGCAATTTCTCCAATTTTCATCTCATAAAAACCTATTCTAGACCCGGACTTACATAGGACTCGATTTTATATAAAATACCGGAAACACCGGGCCTTACATGATCAAAATCACATAAAAATAAAATCTATGGCCATAAAATTAACCTAAACAGTTCAACGCAAACCGAACATACATTATGCATAAATCCCACCTATTAGAGCCTATCGCAAATTTTAATATTAATTAATAGGGACAACGATGGCTCTGATGCCGATTGAAGGGAATAAAAGTCCCCACGCAGCAGAAGCGCATCTATTGGGCCTTACGCTGTATATTAATTAACATTAAAATACCGTTACAAAAGGCAAAATAAACTTTAAACATGCTTTAAAGTTGCTGGAAATTGCTATAAACATGCTGAAAATTAAATCTAAATTTATTTTCATGCTTTTCTAAAGAAACGGGAAAGAACCGTTACAAACCTTCGATGTAGACTTGATCGTTCTTTGCCAACGACGCTTCAACGAACAAAAATGCAACATGCCCCACCAGTGAAATGGTAGTTAGAGCGCTATGCGCACATTAGTGCCTTGATGGGTGAGACTTGGCTCCACTGACTGGGTGCCTTCTACTATCAGTAGGAGTAGAGATCTCCCAAAATACCCACCTGTGCACCTTCACTGAGTTGGCAAACTTATGTAGGTAAATTAATTGACCACGAGACCCATACTACAGGATGAATGAAATGAAATGAAATGGAACGAGATGACATAACCTTTAGGCCCTTAGCCCAAATAATCTCTTGAAACCTTGGTTGTTACAAGTTTAGCAGTATTGTTACTTACTGAGTATTTTGAAATACTCATTCTTTTCCCTAACATGTAAATGCAGGTAAAGACAAGGGCGTACAGAATGCGTGACGGAACGGTGCTGGATGAGCCATGGAATCTCGTAGGATAGACTTCCGCTCTTTTTTCATGTATTCAAAACTTGTTCTTATTTTCACCTTGTTATGTTTTGTTTTTAGTACTAGTTCCGCTTTGAGGTTTTTCATTGAAATTGTTAAAAATTTTGGTTGTTTCTGTTTTAATTGGGATCCCAGGCTAAAAAGTCTCACTGATTTTCTAAGCATGTTTTACTCTAAACGTTGTTTCACCGTATTCATTAAAAGGAAAATGAAATGCATGTGGTAATGGCCCTAGGATCTAGACTTGAAATGTAGGGTCGTTACAAAATTCTTAAAAATTGTTTGATATGCTTATGTGGATCTTCACTCGGAAGTCCTGAAAACTGGCCCATGGTGTTGAGCATTTGAAACATCACAGGTTTCAACTCAAACTTTGGTGCTTCTATCGGGGGCTCAAGTATTCTTGGATTCAGAGTCTGGAAAACTAGTAAGGCATAATCCCTTATTTCTCTATTTCAACCTTCTGCAATATAGATCGGATTTTCATTTTTTGGCACCGGTGGAATTGGTGGTGCTGGAGGTATTCTCCCACCATTCTAATCCATTCCACGATTATGTCGGTCAACAGGAGGATCGACTCCGGGTTGGTCCATTCACTACAAGAAAAATTGTTTTTGCCGACGCTTTTTCTCTCGACGCCGTTAACTGCGTCGGGAGAAGAACCTTCTGCCGACGCGCAAACCATCTCAGCCGACGTCGTTAAGACTGCGTCGGTAGAGGCCTTTTCTCTCGACGCCGTTTATATTTGCGTCGAGAGAAGCAAGACTTCTGCCGACGCTGTGTTAATCGGCGTCGGCAGAGAGTCATTTAAAATTTCGATCGTAAATTTATTTTTGTTGGAGGATGTGTGGTAAGAGATGTAGAAAAGTAAGAATTCATTTTCATGATGAGTAAATGAGTAAATCAAATTTGGAGGCTTAGGTGATTTTGAGTCTATTCATTTTCATGATTATTATTATATTTTATTTATGAGTCTATTCTATGTTTAAAGTTGCATTTGAAGCTTGTTTGTATGATTGGAGTTAGTTTAATTGTGACATTTATAGGTTTTGATATGAGTAAATTTAGTTGTTATGTTTTAAAATTTTCATAACTTAGTTAATTAGTTGTGATGATGTTATATTAATTAGTTTTAGCATGAGTTTGATAATGAGTGATTGTTTGAGTATAGAGGTGAATGAGAAATTCTTTGTTATGTTCTTAAGTTTTGAAAATTTGATAATTGGGTTATGTTTTCATATTATGTTCATTAAGTTGAAAATTTATTAGCTTTGTTATAGTTTGACGAGTTTATTATTTGTTTCCTTAGTAAAGTTAGATTAATTTAGTTGTTTTGATTGTTTTAGTTCATTATGGTTCGAGGAGTTTAATATTTATTTACTTAGTAAATCAGATTAATGTTTGTTGCTTTGAGCATTTTAGTTCATAAAGTTCATATGGATTGTGTAACTTTGGAAGTTAGTTTAAAATTTTGATTGTTTTTGTTTTTGTTTTTGTTTTTGTTTTTGTTTTTTTGTTTTTTGTTATTTTTTATTTTTTTTATTAGGTTTCAATGAGTTTAATTGTGAATATGATATAACTTGTAAGTTTAAGGTTGTATTGTTTTAGTTCTTTATAATTTGTTATAAGTTAGATGATTTAGTTCGTATATATACTTAATTAGTATTAGATGTCTATAAGTTAAATTTTTGGTAAATGAACATGTTTGTGTTTTACTTAATAAAGTTAGATCAACTTGGTTGTTTTTCTTAAATTTGTTGTTTTGTTTTTATAGTTTTGTAATTTCATTAGTTAAGATTTGGATTACTGTGTTATGCGAGATCCGACTCGCTTGTATTTGGAGATTGTGGTGTTGCCCATGTGTTATGAGGGCTGTAGTTGGGTGTTTCTAGCTATATTGAAGTGCATTTTTCTTGTTTAGCAGGTCTAAAAATATATGGGTTAGTCTTATCTATGCCGTTATGCTGCCGAATTTTTCGGAGCATCTAGTTAATAATTTAGACTTAGTTTCAAGAGTTGGGTTTAATATTAGTGTAAAACTTAGTTTCAAGTTGAATTTAGTATATTAAGCATTGAGTGTATGCTCAAAAGATTAACATAATCATTCCTTTTTAACTTAAGACTTTTGTTTCTAGCTTCTTGGATAGTTTAAATTTCAACGAGTGTAAATTGATTTTCTTCCTTTGATTTTTTGTAGATGATTCAACTCAACCCTGATATGGAAGGACACATTTGCATTATATCGTTTGGAGGTCTCCACGAACTTGTTAGATGCTTTTTCTGTAACTAAAGACTTTTGCTTCTTACTTTTTATTAGAATTATGTGTACCGAACAATATTTTTAATTTCGTGTATTTTTTTTTATACTTTTAGTTTTATGTACTTCAATTTATAATGCAGGATTTTATATCTCTCGACTTTTATGTATATGTGTAATATCTTGAATTTAATTGAATTCATTTTGATTTTATGTATATATGTAATATCTTGAATGTATTTCTTTTAGACTTTCAAAACAAAAAAAATAGCAAAACGAAAAAAAAAAAAAAGATAAATAAAGGCTCTGCCGACGCGTAAGTCAACGTGTCGGCAGTGGGTAGTTCTGTCGACGCGCAAGTCAACGCGTCGGCAGAAATTGCCCCGCAAAACTTTCTGTCAACGCGTTGACTTCCGCGTCGGTAGAGGCCATTTCTCTCGATGCACGGTCAACGCGTAGGCAGAAAATCAAGTCCATCGCTTTCTGCCGGCAGAAAGCACCCATAATTGCTCCCCACCTTACGCGTCGGCAGATACAGTCTCTGCCGACGCATGAAAAATACGCGTCGGCAGAGGCTCTACCGACTCGTTTTTTCCGACAATTCTCCCGACGTCTGAATACGCGTCGGGAGAACCTTTGTCGACGCGTATTCCGATCTTTCCCGACGCATATGCGCGTCGCGAAAGACCTTAATTGTTGTAGTGATTGGAAGTTCTTGAATATAAGAAGCTTCTTCAAGATGCTCCCGTGCGCTCAACTTCTATCGTTCCCTTTTCTTTCGCCTTTGCTCTTTACGACAACGACGAAAGGTTCTTTTTATCTCAAGATCTAGCTCGAAGAGTTGATACCCTTTGCTCATGCACCAACCCCTGCAAAAGAAATTGCCAATCAAAGTTAGATTCTTAAGATAGAAATGTGGTCGCAATCAAATCGCAATTTCAACAAACAAAAACTAGTTTCACTTTTAGTCCTCGGCAACGGCACCAAAAACTTGATGCGATGTGTGGACTGAAGATGGTTATTGGGAGATATTGAAAATAGAAATTAAAGATGAATTCAGCCAACTAAGTGCAAGTATACACTATCGCATGTAGTGATAAAAACTCTGGAAATATTCCAAAGGTATCAATCCCAAAGAGACTAAGTTTGAACATAGATTTGAAGAAGAAACTGCTTTTAAATTGCTTAAAAAGGTAACCAAGGGAAATAATTGATGTTGGGTTTTGGAAAATAAATAAGCGAACAAGTAAAAGAAATAACCACAATAATACAAGTGAGGTGTTCAGTAAGGCAACCCTAAGACAAATAACTCTAGTAATGGCTTATTCAACCTAAGTCTACATATGCATTGGGTCAAGTTTAACTCATATTTGGCCTTGCTCCCAAGAACCGTTAGAAGACTAAACGAGTACCGTTATGCACATTTTTGTGACTC
Organism: Luffa aegyptiaca; assembly: GCA_017139565.1. Taxonomy (NCBI): domain Eukaryota; kingdom Viridiplantae; phylum Streptophyta; class Magnoliopsida; order Cucurbitales; family Cucurbitaceae; genus Luffa; species Luffa aegyptiaca. The sequence goes on from CM029403.1 coordinate 29,298,241, forward strand.
GTCTCCGACATAGATTATTCATGCATGCAACCTATAACCCTATAGAGGATTATTAAAGACCCCAACAACCTTCTAGCTAAAACTCTTAAAGGGAGATACTTTAGAGATAAACCGTTTCTTGAAGCTCACCTCAGAAATAACCTTTCCCTTACTTGGAGAAGTATCGTATGGGGAAGAGAGTTATTTGCTAAAGGATATAGATGGAGGGTGGGAAATACATACATTGATTTAGCTAGTGATCTGTGGCTAAATAGAGCTAATGGTCGTATACCTCTTGATAGCACCAAATTGGTGCTAATTATTTCCATAAATTTTACTTATCCTAATGTTGTTATTTATGATATTTGACTAATTTTGAGTATTATTGATGCATAGGTCAATTTGGTGTTCTCGGGATCAAGGAAGGGCATTTTGGCAATTAAAAGTAAGGCAAATTTGCCAAAGAAGCAAAAGTCAACCAAAAAGCTAACCAGAGCAAAGAATTCACCAATTTTCCCGAGACGCTACCTCATGGCGTCTCGACGCTACTGAAGTTGAAGGTGGGCCAAAATAGCGTCAGCGTCGAGACACTGGCCACGGCGTCTCGACGCTGTCGCTTTTTTATAAAAGGGGCCTTTTCGCATTTTAGGTCATTCACGCCCGTTTTTCCTCTGATTCTCAGTGCAACACCTCGCTTCTCTCTGTATTTTTATAGTTTCCATTGTATTTGCATTAGATTAGATTAGTTTTTAGATATAGGAATGACTAATCGAGCCCCAACGCTTAGTTGGAAGATTGCAATGTTCGGCTAAGTGTAGATCGTCGTAATTGGGGACTCCGAATGTAAGTTTGGCATTCCTTTGAGACCTTGTATATTTCATATTTCATAGAATTATAGTCTAATTGTGTTCTTAATTCCAATTTATATTACAATTGATTTGAATCTTTGGATTGACAACCTATTGTGTTTGAATCGATTGCTTTGCTAGAATTGGTAGCGAATAAATCTATTGTTAATCTTGATTAAAAGGCGTTTTATCCCAATTGATCAAAATTGCATAATAGATTTAGGAGTTAAGGCTTAGAATTGTATGAATTTAGGCTTTTCCTAGTTTATGCATTCTATCTAACAATCCATTGTTCTTAATGCGATTAAAATCTAATTAGTGAGACGTCGTTAGTTAGATTTATAATTAGGTTCTGGCCTCGATGCATTGGTCGGGTTAGAAATAATTGGGATCATTAGTCTTGCTGGCTTTTCCAGTGGGAGGTTAGACAATTAGCTAGTAATTCATTAATAAAGAGAGTCTATGATTTGGAATTGTCAAACTGAATTCGGATAACCAATTGCACGATCCCGAGGTAAGATTAGTCAGTTCATCCTATTATTTTCCTGTTCTTTTAATTTTGGTAATTTAATTTCTTGTATTTTAATTTTTCATCCTCAAATATTCTTCCATGCCAACCCCCCCCCCCCCTCCGGTTACTAATTGAAAAATCTTAGGTTAATTTAATTAATTCGGTTGCTCCCTGTGTTCGACCCCAGCCACTATTTCTATAAAAATAGTTGTAGTGCCATGGAATTATAAATTTATTTGATTCGAGGACTCGACAAACTCGTTGGATCACCTCTTCCCATCAAAAAAGGCATTGAGGGTCTCAATGTAAACTGCCTCATGGATGATAACAACAGGTGGATGGAAAAAAAGAAAAGAGAATTCTTCAACCACGCCGACGCGAATGACATCCTCAACATCTCTCTTGGCGGTTCTAGCTCTAAAGACGAAATTGTGTGGCATCCGGATAAGAAAGGGAAGTTCTCTGTTAAAAGTGCTTATCATTTGGCTCTTTCAAGTTCATCCTACAATGAAGCTTCAACCTCGGATGCAAGCAAGATCAAGGCCAGTTGGAGGAGTCTTTGGAAGATAAAAGCAATTCCCAGGGCAAAAATTTGTGTTTGGAAAATTCTCAATGATATTATTCCTAATTCCCCTAACTTGCAAAAAATGGCATTGATTCCTAATCCTATGTGTTTATTTTGTAGGAGGCAAAGGGAATCAACCAAGCATACATTCTGGGAGTGCAAAACTGTCGTAGAACTATGGAAGTTATTTATTCCTCGCTCTAATGGATTGTTTGTGCAATGTAGGAGTCGGTGGGCAATCCTGGATTATTGGGACTAGTTGGCGAAAAATCTGAAGGAGGAGGAGCTTGAGATCGCGGTCATCCTAATGTGGAGAATTTGGAACTATAGAAACCAAAATGTTTTCAAGCCCAACCACACAGCAGACAGGGACCAGATTATAAATCTAATTAGCAGAAGCATCCAAGATAATCAAAGGAAAGATTGCGTGTACCAAGCGAATTCGAGATCTTCAAGGAGGGAGAACCACTCGAATCAAGCAGCGTGGTCGCCGCCAGCTCCTTCTTGCAGGAAATTAAATTCCGATGATGATAGAGGTGGGTTGGGGTGGATAGTGCATGACTCCGGAGGGTCTCCCGTTTGCGTTGGAATTATGGAAATTAAAGATCATTGGCCTCTGAAGATCCTTGAAGCTAAAGCTCTCTGGGAAGGGTTAAAGAGTCTGAAGAACATACCTGGAAATCCCCTGGATATCGAAGCGGAATCAGATTGCTTGGAGCTCATCAATTGTGTGAACAAGGTTGATGACGACCTGTCGTAAGTGAAGAGCATTGTAGAAGCCATCCTCGAAATGGCTAAATCCCTTGGGCCGATTAAATCCAATCATTGCCCAAGGACACAAAACGGCGTAGCGCATGCGTTAGCTCGCGTAGGTGTTGGTTTGGATCGCCGGCATGATTTTTTTAGGTCGGAGCAGAGGCACCCTTCTATGCTGGAAGGATTCGGTTGTTTTTGGCCCTCTGACTTCCTGCCCTTTCTTTCCTCCATTGTTAAAGAGGATTTTTGTTCTGAACAGCTTTTCTTGCATGGTTAATGAAGTTCTTTATTTTTTTTAAAAAAGGAAAAATACACTTTTAGTCCCTGAGGTTTACGAGTTAGTTTTCATTTTGGTCCCTGAGTTTTCAAACTCGACAATTTAGTCCCTGAGGTTTGGATTTTGCTTCATTTTGGTCCCTCCATCCATTTTTCTGTTAAATGTTAACAGAATGCTGACGTGGCATTATATTTTTAATTAAAAAAATTGTTTTTTTAGTTTTTTAAAATAAAATAATATTAAAATAATAAAAATATATTATTATTATTTTCTTTTTTCATTTCTATTTTTTTTTCTTTTTTTCATTTCTCTTTCCCTTTCTTCTTCTTCTTCTTCTTCTTCTTCTTCATTTTCAACAATCAAACCCCTTCTTCTCCAGACCTCCGGCAACCACCTATGCTAGAGTCGCCGTTTGTCAGACCACCGTTCGCTGGAGCCGTTGTTCGTCGGAGCCGACCATTATTTATTTTTTTTCATTTTCTTTCTTTCCCTTCATCTTTCTCTTCTTCTTCCTCATTTCTATCTTCTCCCAACACTCTCGGCTCCTTCTCCAGCGATGAAAGCCATTTTTCGGGCGTTGTTCTTACATTAGGAGCCAGATCTTGAAACCCACGCGATGAAAAACGAAAATGAAAACCCACGCGAACCAACACGAAAATCGCACACGAATCTCCCCCTGTTATTCTTCTCCTTCTCCAGTGATGACATGCAAAAATGTCATCATTTACCTATTAATTTTAGCTAGTTTTTTGCATGAATTGTGAGCTTTAATGTATTTTTATGTTAATTTTGTAGAAAACCGAGTTCGAGAAGCAAAACCAAGAATTTTACCAATTTTGGGCATAAAAAGAAGACTTTGGGCCATAAAAGAAGAAAAGAAAAGAGAACATTTGAAGTGGAAGCCCAAAAGCCCAAAAGAAATGAAGAAAAGAGGCCAAAATCCGTGAAGAAAGCTTCTAGAAGGTTTAGCGTCGAGACGCTAGGACTAGAGCGTCTCGACCCTAGGTGATTAGCGAGGAAAAATCCAGAATCGCGACAGCGTCGCGACGCTGCAACAAACTTCGGCGCTAAGAAAACTGACGTCACAGCATCGCGACGCTGGCGACTTGTTCAGCAAGAAATGTCCAGCCCTTGCTCCTATAAATAGCCCCCTCTCACAAGGTTCAAATCATCCATTTTGGGGAGCTCTCCCCTAGCTCAATAGAGAGAAAAAGTGAGAAGAATTGTGAGGAAAAAGGAGGAATTGAGCGAGATTCCAAGGCTCGGGATTCGAGATGCTCATGACGGGAGCTTGGGATCGACTTATCGGTTATTTCTTCCTTACTTCTTTGTAATTTCTTATTTTAATTTGAGTTAGGCCTATGGATCAAGATCATTTTGGCAACACTATTTCCAATTGTGAGTAGATCTTGAGACCTAGGGTCGTTATTCTTGTTAATTGGATATTGTAGCGCAATTACTTGGATTATGTAATGAATTTCTTCATATTTCATCTATGCAATTTTATGCTTAATGCCTTTAATCTCTTGATCACGGATTAATTGATTTGTTTGTCTGAATTGATACTCGACAGAGAGAATTTAGATTAGATCCAAATTGCATGGCTAATAATTGGTTGGAACATGAGAGTGAAAAAGAATTGTTAGAAATTGATAATGAAGTTGCTTAATGTCATACTATGATTAACTAAGGAGATGGACACATAAATTAGTTATGTTAGTATGAGACGTGGAGGAACTTGAAAGAGAAATCCGCTTATAATTACTTCTAGATTTATGAAATTGAAGATTATTAATTACATATATCCATGTAATTGAGCTACAAATCCAAGAAAGCTAGTTAACACCCTAGGTCAAACCCCCCTTTGATAGGAAAATTCCCTTTTACTTGCATGTTTTTTTTTATTAGTTTCTTTAATTTTCGCTCTATCATTCGAGATTGGACTTCTAAATAAAATTGAACATGATGGTTTTTGGTACTTAATGGATATAATTCAAATTCCTTGAGGATTCGATACTCGGAATACTTTTCGTTTTATATTACTTGCGGCCCATGCACTTTGCAGTCATCATCCAGTGACAAGCACAAAACCCACGCGATCGTTCGTTTTTTAAAAAAAAAAAACAGCTCGACTGGAACAAAGGGGGGTTTCCCCTTCGTGATTTCTTTTTTTTTCCTCAAAAAAGTGAAAGAAGAGGGAAGGGAGGAAGAGGGAAGGAAGAAGAAGAAGAAAAAGAGGAGGAGAGGAAGGAACCGTCGGAAAACTCGCACTATTACAGATTTGGAGAAACCGCCGGAAAACTCTCCTCCCTCCCTCTTTCACTTTTTTTTTAAAGAAAAAATAGAAACTTTGGAGAAGGAAAAAAAGAAAAGAAGAAAAGAAAAGAAGAAGGAAAAAAAGAGAAGAAGAAAAGAAAAGAAGAAGAAGAAGAAAAAAAAAACCAGTCGCCGACGGCGACTTGCTGAAGAAGAAGCTTGAAGAAGAGGGTGATGAAAAGAAAAAAAAGAATAATAAGGGAGAGAGAGAAAGAATTAAAAAATAATAATATATTTTTATTATTTTAATATTATTTTATTTTAAAAAACTAAAAACAATTTTTTTAATTAAAAAATAATACCACACCAGCATTCCGTTAACATTTAACAGAAAAATTGATGGAGGGACCAAAATGAAGCAAAATCCAAACCTCAGGAACTAAATTGTCGAGCTTGAAAACTCAGGGACCAAAATGAAACTTAACCCAAACCTCAAGGACTAAAAGTGTATTTTTCCCAAAAAAAAGTTGTTTTAAACGACCATCCCCTATAACACCGAATACACTCTCTCGAGCCCTTTCTCCTATATCACCTTTATGAGAACCGATATTGTTTGACCCTTTCAATACCAAACTCACATACATGCGAAGGGAAAAGGGCTTTGTGTGGCCCGGTCAAAAGGGAAGAGTGGGGGGAAATTTTCCCCCCACATTCTCGGTCAAACTGACCGATTAAAAAAAAAATTCAGTTTTCCTTCTTCTTCCCCGACTCTCTCTCTCTCTCCCTCACCATTCTCTCTCTCTTCATCTCAGCTCTCTCTTCATCTCAGCTCTCTCTTCCTCGCTGCAACACGCCGCCGCCTACGCAGCCTCTCGCCGTCGTTCATCGCCGCAAGTCGCAGCTCGCCGTCGCGCCGCCACCGCCGGTAAGTAATTTCTATGTCTCTCGTTTTTGGCTCTCTCTCTCTCTCTCTCTCTCACTCGCAGTTCTCTCACTCTCTCGGTTCTCTCTCTCCCTCGCAGTTCTCTCACTCTCTCGGTTCTCTCTCTCCCTCTCTACAACCCGCCGCCGATCTCTCACCGCTGCCTTCTTCATTTTAGACCGCCGCACGTCGTCGCCGTGTCTTTAGTAAGTCGTAGCTCTCTTTCTCTCTCTCGTCTTTTTCTCTCTCAGCTCTCTCTCAGCTCTCCCTCTCTATTCTGTAACAGGTTGCGCCGCCCCGTCGTCCGCGCTCGTCACAGCCGCACGTCGCTGCCGTCTTCAACCGAATAGTTGTACGTCGCCTCGAGTCGCTTTAGATCTTGAGCGTTCGACGATTTGATTAATCAAACAGTTGGTAAGAAGGGCGTAAGTTTCAGATCTAAGTAGTCTTTTATCCTTTAATGGAATACCCAGTAATGTTGAGGCTTAATCCAAGGTGTTCATAGTGAGTGGTGGCCGAATTCGTAAAGGCGGAGCGAAATTGGAAATTGGACAGCGAGCAGTAGTTTCACTTGGGTGAGTTTTCGACCCTCTCAAGTCTTGTGTTTTAGGAAATTATTGAGATTGATATGGCTCTGATGTGTGAATATATTTTAGGTGTTAATAGACTATTATTTCGCATCACGTGGTTGGCGTTGCATCAAGTTGTTTGAGTGATTTCAATCAAGCGTAGTTACCACAAAGTAAGTAACTTGCTGCATTGGAATGAAATGTTTTTGCATTGAAATGACTGTTAACTTCTGGCATGAGCATGTGTATAAGTTGTTCGGATTGAGACTGAGGTGATATGTTGCGTTAATTTCAAGATCATGGCTACTGCATATATATATCTGAGTTGTGTGATAGAAGCGAGTGTATGACTATTGTATATTTTTAAAGCTGACTGACATTGTTTGTGGGCAACGAGAAGTTGTGTTTGTCTCTGTTTAGGAGTGTCGGTTGTCGCCTCCATTTCTTATTCTTGTGATATGACTGAGTTGGGAGGGTGCATATCAGTTAGCCTGTCAGTAATCTAGGAAAAGAAATCGATTGTATTAAATAGGTTGCGGTTAAAGATTAGTAAGTGTTAAGGGGTCCTAAAGGGAAAAGGATTAAGAAAGGGAAAGGAATAGGCTAGCGCCTTACAAGAGGGTCGTGTCAATTAAACACCTAGGACTGAGATGTATTAGACTGAGATGAGGGGCCTAATGGGCGGGACTTGGCTTCGCAGACTAGGTGCCATTTACTAACTGTGGAAGTTAATTTCTGACTTAAACCCATGAACGCACCACCAGTGAAATGGTAGTTTAGAGCGCTACGCGCCCAGTAGTGCCTTGAGGGATGAGACTTAGCTCCACTGACTGGGTGCCATCTACCATCAGTAGGAGTAGAGACCTCCCAAAACTCCCACTTGTGCACTATCAGTGAGTTGGCAAACTTATATATATAGGTGAACTAATTGAACACGAGACCCGAACTGCAGATAAATGAAATGAAATGAATGAGAATGAGATGACCTAACCCTTAGGCCCTTAACTCGAATAAATGTTAAAACCTTGATTGCTGCAAGTGTCTAGGAGTATTGTTACTTACTGAGTATTTTCTTAAATACTCATTCTTTTCCCTTACATACAACTGCAGGTAGAGGTAAAGGTGTACAGGACGCGTGACGGAGAGTTGCTGGGCCATGGATCTCCTTTAGGATAGTATTCCGCATTTTGTGTTTTGAAATTCTTATTTTGAACTTGTATTGTGAATGATTTAAGGTTTTTTCCGCTTTAAGTTTTGTTTGAATAACTAAAGGTTTCGTTTGTTCTGTTTTAACTGGGATCCCAGGTTGAAAAGTTTCGCAAAATTCCTAAGTATGTTTTCTTTAAATGATATTTCTTCGCTGTTCTTAGAAGTAGAATGAAATGCATGTAGTAACGGCCCTAGGAAGTAGTAATGAGAAGTGGGGCTGTTACAGTTGGTATCAGAGCTCTAGGTCATAGGTTCTGTAGACTGGTTTACATCGTAAACCTTAGGTATATCCATGGCTTATCAGCAAGCACCCGGTCACGCCAGGTACACCTTTGTTTATTTTGTAGCCTGCAAATGTTATAAGTATTCGAAAAGTCTCATGTTGTGGAAAAGTATGAATGATGTTTGATATCGATGAATGGTTTAAAGGAATCGAGCTTGTTTAGTAAGATGATAAAAGATTTTTGTGTGATAGATCATGCCTCCCCGAGCACGAGGTCGTGGAAGAGGTCGTGGTAGGGGTCGTACAGCCCCTGAGCAAGTCGTGCCACCTGTGGAGCAAGAAGGAGATCTACCAGGAAACCCACAAGTGGAACAGTCGGGGCCTGCGGTAGGACCTGTCACGGTGGATATTCAGGCAATAGTTCAGACCGTAGTTCAGGCTGCAGTTGCGGGCATGCTTGCAGGGCGACAGGCCCAAGCGCCTCAGAACAACGAAGCCGCCCTATCACGGGAGGCTAGGTGCTTAAGAGATTTTAGGAAGTGGGACCCCTGTCCGTTCGATGGAGCCTCAAGGGACCCCACGGTAGCAGAGTTGTGGCTGTCCTCCATCGAGACTGTTTTTCGCCACATGAACTGCCTAGAGGACCAGAAAGTGTACTGCGCCGTGTTCCTGTTACGAGATAACGCCCTGATTTGGTGGCAATCGATCGGAAGGACTATAGATGTCAGCAACGGACCTGTCACATGGACTCAGTTCAGGGGGGAGTTCTTTAGGAAGTATTACCTTGCAGCCTCCCGATTCAAGAAGCAAGCAGAGTTCGTGGCTCTTACGCAGGGAAACCGAACCGTAGAGGAGTACGAGACAGAGTTTGCTAGACTGTCTCGGTTTGCCCCTGCCCTGGTAGCTGTAGAGGCTGATAAGGTAGAACGTTTCATCACAGGCTTAAAGGAAGAGATTCAGGGCAGTGTGGCAGCCCATGAACCCCAAGACTATGCCACGGCAGTTAGGGTGGCATAGCTGATTGATCGACGACCGTCAGCTGTCTCTTCAGAACCTTCCTCAGGTCATAAGTGAAGGTACGATCAGATGAGCTCGAACACACAGCGGGGCCACCGTTACCCTAGACGAGGTCTGCCCCAGGACCGTCGACAGAAAGCACCGAATCAGCCAGGGCCTAATCAGGATAGGCCATTATGTCAGACGTGTAGGAAGTACCACTGGGGTCGCTGCTTGGCAGGGACCCGAGTTTGTTTCAAGTGTGGCCGGGAAGGGCATATTGCGCCGAATTGTAATCAGAAGAAAACTAATTATGCTGACCAGCCGTCCAATTCAAATCAGGCATCCGGGGTAAGACCAGCACAACATCAGGGCAAGATATTTGCCACTACCCGACAAGAGGCCGAGGACCTTAATGCAGTAGTGATAGGTACCATCCCTATCCTCGGCCATTATGCTTTTGTGTTGTTTGATTCGGGTTCAACGCATTCTTTTATTTCTGCATCGTTTGTAAGTCAAGCCAACCTAGAGCTAGAGCCGTTAGGCTATGTTTTTTCAGTCTCAACCCTTGCGGGGGTAACGTTACTAGCTAGTGAAGCGGTGAAAGCCTGCCAAATGTTAGTGTCTGATCGATCGATGGACGTGACATTGATCGCCCTTGATATGAGTGATTTTGATGTTATCTTGGGAATGGAATGGTTGGTTTCTAATTATGCCAACATAGATTGTTATCGTAAGGAGGTTATCTTTAACCCTCCGTCAGAGGCAAGCTTCAAGTTTAAAGGATCGATGATGAAAGGTGCTCCTAAGGTAGTCTCTGCGATGAAAGCGAGGAAATTAATTAACAAAGGAGCTTGGGGCTTACTGGCTAGTGTGGTTGACACAAGGAAAATCGAGGCATCGATGGCCTCAATACCGGTAGTGAGGGAATTCTTAGATGTATTTCCCGAGGATCTGACAGGACTACCGCCGGCACGAGAGGTTGACTTCTGCATTGAGCTTGAGCCAGGGACTAACCCGATTTCTAAAGCTCCATATAGGATGGCTCCAGCGGAATTGAAAGAGCTTAAGGTGCAGATTCAGGAGCTGTTGGACAAAGGTTATATACGCCCCAGCGTCTCGCCGTGGGGTGCTCCAGTTTTATTTGTGAAAAAGAAGGATGAGACAATGCGTTTGTGCATCGACTACCGGGATCTGAACAAAGTGACAATAAAGAACAAATACCCTCTGCCCAGGATTGATGACCTCTTTGATCAGCTTCAAGGTGCAGCAGTGTTTTCTAAAATAGATCTACGGTCAGGTTATCATCAGTTGAGGATTAGAGAGGACGATATACCCAAGACAGCTTTCTGAACCAGGTATGGGCATTACGAATTTACTGTGATGTCCTTTGGGCTTACTAATGCTCCCGCAGTTTTCATGGACTTGATGAACAGGGTATTCAAGGAATTCCTGGATTCATTTGTAATTGTTTTTATCGACGACATTCTTATCTACTCCAAGACAAAAGAGGAACATGAGGATCATCTTAGGAGAGTTCTAATCACCTTAAGAATGAACAAGTTGTATGCCAAATTCTCTAAATGTGAGTTTTGGTTACAACGAGTTTCCTTCTTAGGGCACGTGGTGTCAAAGGAGGGTGTCACAGTAGATCCAGCCAAAATAGAGGCAGTGACCAATTGGTCTCGACCCACTTCAGTCAGCGAGATTCGGAGTTTCTTGGGGTTAGCAGGATATTACCGTCGTTTTGTGCAAGGCTTTTCCAGCATTGTCGCACCCCTAACTCAGTTGACCCGAAAAGGGTACTCCGTTTTTGTGGAACGAAGCTTGTGAGGCAAGCTTCCAAGAGCTTAAGCAAAGACTAGTTTCAGCACCAGTACTTACAATACCTGATGGCTCAGGAGAATTTGTTATTTACAGTGATGCTTCAAAGAAAGGACTGGGTTGTGTGTTAATGCAGCACGGTAAGGTCATTGCTTATGCGTCTCGTCAGCTGAAAGATTATGAGAAGAACTACCCGACCCATGACTTGGAGTTAGCAGCAGTGGTCTTTGCCTTGAAGATTTGGAGACACTATTTATACGGAGAGAAAATCCAAATCTTCACGGACCACAAAAGTCTGAAATACCTCTTCACCCAGAAAGAGTTGAATATGAGGCAACGGAGATGGTTAGAGTTAGTGAAAGATTATGATTGTGACATCCAGTACCACCCGGGCAAGGCAAATGTGGTCGCAGATGCCCTCAGTAGGAAGACTGCTCATGTGTCCGCTTTGATTACTACTCAGGCTCGTATATTGGATGACTTGGAACGTGCAGAGATTATGGTTGCAGTGGGCAAGGTTACAGCACGCCTAACTCAGTTGACAGTTAAGTCGAGCTTGAGACAGAGGATTGTAGATGCTCAACCAAACGACCCTGACCTTGTTGTTAAACGCAGTCAAGTAGAGGCGGGGCAGGTGAACGAGTTCTCCTTATCTTCAGACCTCGGCTTGTGTTACCAGGGTCGCTTATGCGTACCTGGGAATGCCGATCTCAAACAAGAATTATTAGCAGAGGCACATAGTTCACCTTTTGCAATCCATCCAGGAAGTACCAAGATGTACCATGATTTGAAACAGTATTACTGGTGGCAGGGCATGAAAAGAGAGATAGCGGATTTTGTCAGTAAATGTCTTGTTTGCCAACAGGTGAAAGCCCCGAGACAGAAACCAGCAGACTTGTTGCAGCCGCTGAGTGTCCCAGAATGGAAGTGGGAGCATATATTTATGGACTTCATCACAGGATTGCCTAGAACGGCCAAGGGTTACACCGTGATTTGGGTCATTATCGACAGACTCACCAAGTCAGCGCACTTTCTCCCTGGAAAGCCTACTTACACTGTTGAAAAGTGGGCACAGTTATACATGACAGAGATAGTCAAGCTCCATGGTGTGCCGGTATCAATCGTGTCAGATAGAGACCCTCGGTTCACTTCTAACTTCTGGAGGAGTCTGCAAAGAGCCTTGGGTACTCAGTTGCGTCTCAGTACTGCATTTCACCCTCAGACAGATGGTCAAACTGAGCGGTTGAACCAAACCTTAGAGGATATGTTGCGAGCATGCGTTCTGGAATTTTCAGGTAGCTGGGATGCGCACCTGCACTTAATGGAATTTGCTTATAACAATAGTTATCAAGCAACCATCGGTATGTCACCGTTTGAGGCCCTCTATGGGAAGAGATGCAGGTCCCATGTTTATTGGGATGAGGTCGGAGAACGTCAGTTGTTGGGACCTGAATTGATTCAAGCCTCCAGTAAGGCTATTCGTACGATCAGATCGAGGATGTTAACAGCCCAAAGCCGACAGAAGAGCTATGCTGATACAAGGAGAAGAGATTTAGAGTTTGACGTGGGTGATCATGTTTTCTTGAAGGTGGCTCCAATGAAAGGAGTATTGAGGTTTGGAAGGAAAGGCAAGCTCAGTCCACATTTCATTGGTCCGTTTGAAATTCTAGAACGGATTGGTCCGGTAGCTTATCGTCTAGCGTTGCCGCCTTCTCTTTCAGCGGTACACAACGTTTTCCATGTCTCCATGCTGCGGAAGTATTTGACAAATCCAACCCACAGAGTGGACTATGAACCCTTGCAACTTTGCGAGAACTTGACTTATGAGGAGAAACCTGTACTAATTCTTGACAGAGAGGTGAAGGCCCTTCGCAATCGCGAGATAGCTCTCGTGAAGGTCCTTTGGCGAAACCATTTGTCTGAGGAGGCAACGTGGGAGAGAGAAGACGAAATGATGACCAAGTATCCAGAGTTCCAGTACTAGCAACTTTCGAGGACGAAAGTCCTTTTAAGGTTAGTATGATGTAGCAGTCGGTGGTTTAAAAAAAAAAAAGAGGGAAAAGGGCTTTGTGTGGCCCGGTCAAAAAGGAAGAGTGGGGGGAAATTTTCCCCCCACATTCTCGATCAAACTGACCGATTAAAAAAAAAATTCAGTTTTCCTTCTTCTTCCCCGACTCTCTCTCTCTCTCCCTCACCATTCTCTCTCTTCATCTCAGCTCTCTCTTCCTCGCTGCAACATGCCGCCGCCTACGCCGCCTCTCGCCGTCGTTCATCGCCGCAAGTCGCCGCTCGCCGTCGCGCCGCCACCGCCGGTAAGTAATTTCTATCTCTCTCGTTTTCGGCTCTCTCTCTCTCTCTCTCTCTCACTCGCAGTTCTCTCACTCTCTCGGTTCTCTCTCTCCCTCGCAGTTCTCTCACTCTCTCGGTTCTCCCTCTCCCTCTCTACAACCCGCCGCCGATCTCTCACCGCTGCCTTCTTCATTTTAGACCGCCGCATGTCGTCGCCGTGTCTTTAGTAAGTCGTAGCTCTCTTTCTCTCTCTCGTCTCTTTCTCTCTCGGCTCTCTCTCAGCTCTCCCTCTCTATTCTGTAACAGGTTGCGCCGCCCCGTCGTCCGCGCTCGTCACAGCCTCACGCCGCTGCCGTCTTCAGCCGAATAGTTGTACGCCGCCTCGAGTCGCTTTAGATCTTGAGCGTTCGACGATTTGATTAATCAAACAGTTGGTAAGAAGGGCGTAAGTTTCAGATCTAAAGAGTATTTTATCCTTTAATGGAATACCCAGTAATGTTGAGGCTTAATCCAAGGTGTTCGTAGTGAGTGTGGCCGAAATTGGAAATTGGACAGCGAGCAGTAGTTTCACTTGGGTGAGTTTTCGACCCTCTCAAGTCTTGTGTTTTAGGAAATTATTGAGATTGATATGCCTCTGATGTGTGAATATATTTTAGGTGTTAATAGACTATTATTTCGCATCACGTGGTTGGCGTTGCATCAAGTTGTTTGAGTGATTTCAATCAAGCGTAGTTACCACAAAGTAAGTAACTTGCTGCATTGGAATGAAATGTTTTTGCATTGAAATGACTGTTAACTTCTGGCATGAGCATGTGTATAAGTTGTTCGGATTGAGACTGAGGTGATATGTTGAGTTAATTTCAAGATCATGGCTACTGCATATATATATCTGAGTTGTGTGATAGAAGCGAGTGTATGACTATTGTATATTTTTAAAGCCGACTGACATTGTTTGTGGGCAACGAGAAGTTGTGTTTGTCTCTGTTTAGGAGTGTCGGTTGTCGCCTCCATTTCTTATTCTTGTGGTATGACTGAGTTGGGAGGGTGCATATCAGTTAGCCTGTCAGTAATCTAGGAAAAGAAATCGATTGTATTAAATAGGTTGCGGTTAAAGATTAGTAAGTGTTAAGGGGTCCTAAAGGGAAAAGGATTAAGAAAGGGAAAGGAATAGGCTAGCGCCTTACAAGAGGGCTGTGTCAATTAAACACCTAGGACTGAGATGTATTAGACTGAGATGAGGGGCCTAATGGGCGGGACTTGGCTTCGCAGACTAGGTGCCATTTACTAACTGTGGAAGTTAATTTCTGACTTAAACCCATGAACGCCCCACTAGTGAAATGGTAGTTTAGAGCGTTACGCGCCCAGTAGTGCCTTGAGGGATGAGACTTAGCTCCACTGACTGGGTGCCATCTACCATCAGTAGGAGTAGAGACCTCCCAAAACTCCCACTTGTGCACTATCAGTGAGTTGGCAAACTTATATATATAGGTGAACTAATTGAACACGAGACCCGAACTGCAGATAAATGAAATGAAATGAATGAGAATGAGATGACCTAACCTTTAGGCCCTTAACTCGAATAAATGTTAAAACCTTGATTGCTGCAAGTGTCTAGGAGTATTGTTACTTACTGAGTATTTTCTTAAATACTCATTCTTTTCCCTTACATACAACTGCAGGTAGAGGTAAAGGTGTACAGGACGCGTGACGGAGAGTTGCTGGGCCATGGATCTCCTTTAGGATAGTATTCCGCATTTTGTGTTTTGAAATTCTTATTTTGAACTTGTATTGTGAATGATTTAAGGTTTTTTCCGCTTTAAGTTTTGTTTGAATACCTAAAGGTTTCGTTTGTTCTGTTTTAACTGGGATCCCAGGTTGAAAAGTTTCGCAAAATTCCTAAGTATGTTTTCTTTAAATGATATTTCCTCGCTGTTCTTAGAAGTAGAATGAAATGCATGT
The DNA here is from genome assembly GCA_017139565.1 of Luffa aegyptiaca. Classification (NCBI taxonomy): domain Eukaryota; kingdom Viridiplantae; phylum Streptophyta; class Magnoliopsida; order Cucurbitales; family Cucurbitaceae; genus Luffa; species Luffa aegyptiaca. The sequence goes on from CM029403.1 coordinate 29,313,424, forward strand.
AGTAACGGCCCTAGGAAGTAGTAATGAGAAGTGGGGCTGTTACAGTCTAAGTGATCAAGTTAAACTCAGCAAGATTAGAGTAATAATCAATAAAGATGACATGCAATACATAGAATTTAGGCAAATGAACAACTTTCAAGCCATTTAAACCATAAAGGGAATTCATTATATCGAACCCCTCAATAGAATTTAGCTATGCATGATGGAATATAATGCAAACAAATAACTCTCCATTGAAATAATGAATAAGAAATACAAAACAATGAAAAGGAACAAGTGTTGGAAAATTAAAGTGCAGTAGCTAAAACTAGGATTTTTCAATTTATCCAATCCTTCTAGAGTTCTCACGACACTCTACTCTCATTTTAGAAGGTGGAAATAGGGTGAAATCTCTACAAACACTAAGGTTTGATGTCTAACTAAGGTTAGAATTTAGTCATTTAGCAAGGACCTCGGGCATCCCTACTCATGGGCGTCTACTAGGGTTCTGTCACTACCCTCTTCTTTCCAGTGAGTTCTGCTTGTGTTTGCCTTCGAATCGTGGCCTTTTATAGCGTGGGGAGTGGTTGAGGAGTCACAAAAATGATGCTTGCAGGTGGCCCAGTCAGTTTCGGAGTCAAAATAGCCGGTTAGGTGCGTAAAACGCTTGTTCAAAACGACCTGTGACAGACTCGGAACTGTCTGCATTTGCCCAGAAATGCGGTCGCATTTCTCTTTGGCCTTGGCAGAAATGCATCGCATTTCTGGAGATTTTCCTGTTTACCTCTGTTTTCTGCAAAACACAAAAACTAGGTCAATTTCACACCATAATGAGTTCTTTTAAGTCCAAATATGTATAATTCGACACACATGACTCTCAAAGTCTTAAGTCATCAACTTTAACACTTTCTAAGCTCAGGAATAGTGATTTAGATCTAAAACATACAAGTTTCACAAGAAAATGAGCTAAATGTAAGGGCAAAATAGGTATATTTTTTACACTTATCAATAGCCTATTCATGCGCAAGAGTGGCTGTCAGTTAAGAAAGATACGAATATCTCTCTCACAGCCCTTTTGCATTCTCACACTCTCACGCATTGAGTTCTTCTAAGATCAATTTTACTCTCCAGAGAAATAATTCTCTCCATTCCCTTGAGTCATTTTTGCTCCCACAAGCATCCTCATCTTATAACTTTTTGAGAATACCGGTTGGACCTTTGTGGTGGTCTTTATCAAGGAGATTCTTCAATGAAGAGGCTGCTGGAATACTAATCAAAGTCCCAAGGAATAGGCGAAATCGGTCAAGAAAGTCAACAAGAGTAAGTTCCCTATTGTCCCATTGATTCCTTAGATTAAACCTTAATTAGATCTAGGTTTTATATTAAAAAAACAGCATGCTAATAACTTGTTTACAACAATGTATATGATTCTGTCTGGTGTATTTTTATTGCCATTGTAACGGTATTCCAAACCGTTGTTTAATTGAGTTTGGTTCTCTGATCGTCTTCCGCTGCGTGGGGCTTTGCTCCCTACAGTTGGAGCTTCTGATTTGCAGGTCCATTAGGTCCCACTAGTATATCGTAAAGTGATTTGAGGCAACTAAGTCTAAAGGGAAGAATATAATGTATGATGATACATTATAATATAATTTTGAATTAAATTCAAAATTATGAGAGAAATAAATATTTGAAGGAGTTCAAATATTAGCATGAATTTGATTCATATTAAATTTATAAGACATGAGAGAATTTGAAAAAGTTCAAATGATAATATGAATTTGATTCACATGATTTCATTAAAGGCCAAAAATTAGATATATGATATTTAATTGGGCAATTAATTAATTATAGAATTAATTAATTAATTATTAAATCAAATATGAATTTAATATTATTTTTTAAATAATATTTTATTCATGACTCTCCCCTATAAATATGTCACTAAACCTAGGGTTTTCTAAGACTCTCATTCTAGCCTCTCAAGTCTCCCTCTTAGAGAGAAAAAGATTTCACCTCCTTGCGTCCACAATTCCTAGAGATATACCGGTGTAACCTTTGTGGTGGTGTTCGCAAGCTTTGGAGAGGATTTCCAGCGAAGAACGGGTCGTTTAGGGGGTGCTGCGTTTTGAAAGAAAAGGTTCAAGGTGTTGGTGAAAAACGTTCAAGTCGTCAACGAAGGTTTGTAACGGTTTTTTTTCCTTTTCTTGTAAAAAACATGTAAATAAAATAGAGATTTTATCTTACTGTTCTTCAACATGTTTTATAGCCTCTTTTCAGTAGATTAAACGTTAATATTTGTTGTAAGTTCAACATTCGCAATGGTTATTTGATTTTGATTAAAATACGACATGATGTCCTTTGATGTTCTTCTGCTGCGCTAGAGCTTTCATCCCTACAACTATGTCCACAGCTATCTACCCAGTCTTATTCGCAAAATGGTAGGCGTATTGAGTCGGCGATGATGAGTCACTCTCACCCATGCAAATCAAAAGATAATTCCGAATAAACAGGAGTTCATAGTTAGCTTAAGAATAAGATCAAGTTACCTAGGTCATCGCACTAAATAAGTCAGTTTCAACAGTAAACGACGTTATAAAGTGAAAGTGACTTATTTCTTGGTCCTAGTCTTATGCAAACTCATTGCATAGGACACCCCCACTCGCATGTCTTTACATGGACGATTCAGGATCACATCGTCTGCACACTATACAAAGTGGGTTGCGTCTCATAGTGTCCCCAAGATAAGGTACCCAGCCCTATCCCTATACTATTGACCGTTTTGGCTATTACTCGAGCTTGATTCATTTTTATGTCTCTACATAAAGCTCAAGTTTACATATTATATAGCCATGAATCTTAGTTTATTGGATTTGGGTTATTTAACATGCAATTCACTTATTTAACTATTTAAGTGAACAAACCTCAATAACGACTTTATCAAACAAGTATACTATATGTTTCATTCACTATCTACGAGTTTTTAGAGCACAAACCCCAACATATATAAGAAATGTTAGAACCACTATACAACAATAGTTTCATTTATTTTTTGTAAAATGAATATAGAGAAAGTTAATGGGTAGTGGTTGGTGAGGAAATAATATTGAAAAGACTATCAACAAAATTAAATCAAGCACATGTAGAATTTCAAGAACTAAAAAAAGTTATCTTAAAATTTCAACACGAAAATCGAGTCAAGCTCTTGGGATAATGTATTGAAAGAGAAGGAAAAGCTCCTAGTACATGAGTACATGAAAAATAAGTAAAATTTCTCACTAATTTTCATGAGGAAGAATTTGTAGAGGGAGGAAGGAAAAAAAAAACATTTTCCAATAAGGGTATTTTTAAAATTTTTTGAAAGTTTAAGAGTATAAATAAAACTGAAATTTTAACGTTTTCTATCCAAAACTTAATGGTAAAGGTATTTTTGAACATTTTCTAAAATTTATGGATATTTTTGAAACATTTGAAAGTTCTAGAGTATTCTTAAAACAATTCCCATAGTTGAGGTATTTTTTATAATTTTGCGGGAAAAAAGAAAAGATTTAAGTATAGGTATAGGTTTTTGGCAGTTACATCCTAATCCCCTTTCATCGCACTTACGATCGGACCTCTCCCCTTCGTTGCTCCTCTGTCGTCGCTCTCCCTCAATCTCACCGTCGCCATCACTGAGATTTGAGAACCGAAGCTGTTGATAGGCGACAGTGAGTATTTTTAACGCTTTGTGCTGCCACCTTCTCATTCTCCTCTACTTAGCCATTAAACATTTGATATAGAAGATAATTTCAGTGAACACTGTAGCATACCCCTTCCTTTTCATATTTAGTGTGACGTTTCAAATTTCCTGGTAAAATTCCTTTTTCGATCTTGAGTTAATTTCAGGTTTTATTAATTTTGTATTAAGATTAACAGAGTTGTTTTCCATGGTCTATTTGATTTCTTGAGTTCTCGAATTTAGTAAATTGAAAGGAAAATTGAATTTTATGTTCAATTTTGGTGATTTCTCCACAAATTTGGAGATATTTGGAAAAGGAAAACAAAAAAGTAAGGAGTTTTAGTAAATAAGGGTTTAACAGGCCCACCTCCCTCGTTCTCACGCCTCTCTCCCTCTCGTTTTTTTTTTTTTTTTGCCATCTCTCAGCAAGCTTTCTCTCTCTCTCTCTCTCTCTTCAGCATCGCCGCAGCCCCAAGTCGCTTCAGACCGCCGCACTCCGACGACGTTGCAAAAGCTGCCGCGCCCTGCACAGCCGCGTGCCATGTCGTTTTAGGTGCGATTCATCCGCCGCCGCCGTGGTCTGGTGTCGTCGCCGCCGGTTTGTTGAGTTGTAGCAGTGTTAATCTCGTTTTGGTTTAGTTTGGGTAAGTTCCGTTAAGTTTTGTGTCTGATTGGAGTTTGAATGAAAATTTTTGGAGATTTAAGTTAACCCACTACCATTGCACTTTAGATTCCAACACGCTCTTTTATTCCCGGCGTTTAAATTCGATTATCCGACTATTTAAACCGTTGTCCAGCAAATGAAGTAATATTTTGGTTGAGTTCCTTTCTTGATTTAAGTTTCCGTCAGCGTTCATTGGTATTTAGCATTTGACCATGGCTATTTATCGGTTTCAGCGTTACCCACTTACTTTTGGCCTTGAATCTAGATATTTTGTGATTAAGGGTGCTGTCCAGCAAGAAGATTTAACCCAAGTTTAGAACATCTCATAGGTAAGAGTCGTTCTTAAAATAGTCAAATGCTCGCCATGAGTTTTCAATTTAATTATGAGATTTATTTGTGCATTGGTGTAGATTGGACGATTTAAAGGCGGATTAGAACCTAGGATTTATTGGGCAATTTCTCTATACCTATAGTTGTGCGAAAGACTAGGAGCCCTTGGAATTGCTTTGTATTTAAAGCCACCAAAATGTGATTGTTATTGATTTTAGAACCATGCAGAAGTGTGACCCAATCTCAATAGTAGGGTCACTTACTGGGTATTTTAAACACTCATTATGTTTTTCAGGTAAAGGCAAAAGCGTACTGAGCGATTGATTGGGCTTGCTGGAATGGCCATGAGAGACTAGAGAGCATGTTTTCTCGTTTAAGTTTTCACACTCAAAGTTATTCAAAATTTTCAATTGTCCTATCTTCTTTTTAAAACTTTAGAGGCCACGAAGCATTTTGTTAGATTTAAAATTTCAAGACTTGTAATTTTGTTTTGATTATGGGATCCCAATTATCAATTGAAGTATAAATGTTCTTAAAATGTTCTTAAAATGTTCTTCGAAGTGTTGTTTATTTCATTTTACTTTGAAGTATAAATGTTCTTAAAATGTTTTTGAGCCTCCATAGCATGCATGAGTATTGAACCCAATTAGTTTGTTCTTAGAGACGGGTTCTTACATTTAGAATCCACTTTTTTTTTCCAATCTTAGTCAGTTAATGGATTTATCATGGGAATGAAATAAAGACTTCTTACCGGTAATTAAAGTCAAGTGTTGTAGAAGAGTATTATTCATCATCTATTCTTTGTCTTTACCAATCTGAACATCGACAATTTATTGATAATAACTTTGATTACTTGTTTCTGTACTAGTATTTCTAGGGTTCTTTTATCTCAATAAAATGATAGGTTATTGCTTAAAATATATTTTTTAGAAACTGATTTTAATGGGGGATGGGAAAATCTGGTAGCTCAAATTGCCTGGTTGAATCATATTCATGATACTCACCCAATCAATCGAATACATAAGCCCTTTTAAGTTTTGTCAACTTCTATATGTTCTCAAACATTTATAATATCACTGATTTAGGGTGCTTTTTTAAAAAATGAAATCTTTAGTTTTGGAACGTGTTGAAGAATGAAGGCTAAAGCTCTAGGAATGGACCCCAAGCACACAGGAGAGATTTTGAAGTAAGTTCTTTTCAACGAAGTCAGTTTCTTAATTCCTTTAGTATCTTTGGAGACTGGATATTGTTCATAAACTTCTGAATTTGTTGTGCAGGCATTTGGAGAAGCAGGATGAGCTTCTTATGGATGCTTACAGATCAATGTCCCATGAATTGCATAAACTTCAGGTTTTGTTCCTTTTGGTCTGGGTTTTTTGACTTATTCGATGAATTTGCATTACCGATTTGGTATTACCTTTTTATGAATTCATTTTAATCCAAATGTTGGAGCTGTGCACACCTTTTTAAGGTCTTACGTACATTTAAGGAAAATTTAGAGTAAATATGACATTAATAAATACATGATTCTATACCCTTGTCTAGTTGGTCCCTTCGGGGACATCCGATACATACCCTTGTGTAGTTGTGTTATGTATTTTCCTGATTGGCATCTGTGGGTATCCAATTCAGTTAGAGATTTTATATCATTTTACTTTCACTATACTTTATAGTTCTTAAGCCTCTAGGGCTCTAATTTATGTTGTTTTGATTGTTGAATATAGCTCTTCTAGAAACTACAAGTAAAATCTTGAGATTTTTTAGTATGACTGTCATCGATTTGGATCTGCTTTCTTTGATAATTTCGTACAATCAAGAGAGAGAGAGTGGGAGGGAGGTTGCCACACAATATTGCAGTGTGCTTAATTTAAATGTAGTCAATTACGATGGAAATACCGTAGTACCTTATTATTGCAAGTAAAATGAATGAAGAGTAACACAGAAATCCAAAAGTAGGGTAATGTTGTCTTGTGGTATTAGTTAAAATATTTTCTCTAGAGATGAACCTTTTTTTGATAGGACTTCTAGAAATTTGGGTTACTATTAGAAGGTTTTTGATTCTGTTGCTAGTGCCTAAGAAATTGAAATTCTATTATTTGCAGGTAGAAGAAGAAATGCTCATGCGCAAGTTTTATGAAATAATGTCAGCTTGTGGTCTAACAAAGAAGGTAGTAAGATCCAAATTACATATAATTATTCTTTGGATGCCCTTTTGATGTGCTCAAAGAGCACAAATTATTAATAAATGTGATTCAATTCTGATCTACCTTGAAATCTGGATTGGCTTGAACAAATGTGGCTTAAGTATAGCTAATAACAGCAGGTTCTTTTGGCAGTTAGGCTGTTTAGAAGTAGTGCAAGCTTGCTAATGAATTAATTATTAAACGACCACAATGGGCACTTTAGATATTAAGCACAATTATCGACTGCTGAATAACAGCCTATCTAGGATTAAGCTCATCTCATGTTTAAATTGCCAGGAAAGAGCAGATAGAGGGTAGAAAACATATAGATCATCCGCAATAAATGTCAAGTTGACTAGATATATGTTCAATGATACTTTCTTTAAAGGGAAGGCAAGGGAGCTATGGGTTTGTAAAATCGTTTTTGTGGAATATATGGCTAGAAAGGAATAATAGTGTGCTCAATGATAGGTCCAAGGAATAGGAGGTTCTTTCCAATCAAAAGTTAGTTGTTCTTGTTCGAATATTATTAGTGGTTGGATGTTGCTCGTTAGGTCTTATTTTACTTGATTGAAGCCCTTTTTTGTAGTTTGACTTCCTTTTTGTGGGCTTCTTCTTTTTGTATGTCCTTGTATTCTTTCCTTCTTTCTCAATGAAAGCTCGATTCTTATCTAAAGAAAAATTATTAGTAGGTGGATGTGTTTCTTCTCTAATGGGGTATGGTGAGTGACTTGTATTCTTGTTTTTGGTATGGTCTTGTGACTTGTGAGAGTTATTTTGACTTCATCTTGTTTGGTTCAAGCTTAGTAAATTTTCAATTTTTTTTACGAAAATTTCCTTCTAGTTATTTATTTTTTTAAAATTTTATTTTAAATTTGAATTTTAAAAAATTAGGATTAAACTCATCTCAAGTTGAACCAGCCATAAGAAAAGATCTAGAGAGCAAGAATCATGCAGATCTATCATGATAAAATGTCAAGTCGATGTAGATCCATCGGAAGATCAACAACATAAGCATTTGAATTTATGCTTTTGATAATTTGGAAATGGCCCAACCTGTCTTTTGTTCCAATAATTATATATACTCCTAGTTCTCCAAGATGAACTACAACAAGATTACCCACTAAAATTTCTTTCGTTTTAAGCACTATCCTTGTAAGTTGTAAGTCACTCCCCTTTTGCAAACTAGAGATACTCTTTGCCAATTCTGTTGCCTCTAGGCTAACGTCCATATATTGAAGCAAAGTGACTAAATCAATTGTCATTCATGGAAGCTTGACAGGTAGAATCCTCAAAGAGGATATACTCTTGGTCTTGTTCTTCATTCGATTTAAAGAAGTCTCAGGTAATTATAGCCTAGCTCAAATCCTCCATAATTTAGAGGTCATGGTCCATTAGGTTTTTGGTCAGGGATGGGGCTCCCTCTAGGCTGTTTCCTTTTGTGATCATCTTTATATATATTCATTCTTCTGTTTCTTAAAAGTATCAACTTGGACCAGCATAAATCTCCTTTTCATAGGTCTAGATCCTCATAAGTGTCTTATCGTATTGCCTAGACTGCCACAAGCGTTTTCAGTTTGTCCCTGTCTCTTAGTGGCTTGTACTACAACTAAATCCACATTTTTAACTCTCCATGAAGTCCAAAAATGGAATTGAAACATCACATCATTATCAAAGGTGACAATTTTGGATATCCCCTGCAGTCTTACCACCCTTTAATTAATTTATTTATTTGTTAATAGGAAACAAAAATATGAAAAGTACGAAAATAGAAACAAGACTAAGGGAGTTCTTTTTGGGGGGGGGGGGATAAAAATGAAGACAAAGGGAGTTTGCAAGGAGAAAGTAGGACATTTTACTGAAGCAGTCTACACTACAGGCACAATGACAAAAACAACCATAGTTCTAGAACCTTCACCTTCTTTCGAAACACGTTAGTTGGCTTTAGTTTATTTTGTCTCTTAGTGGGTTCTCTGCCTGCTGCTTTCCTTTTCTTTGTGTTGCCTTGTTTTCTTTCTTTGTAGTTTTGTTTCCTGTTTTAGGCTTCTTAAAACTTGGCTCATTACTTAAGAGTTTCATATTTTAGCCGCCCAGTGTCCAATATCGACTCAAGTCCACTGCTACGAAAGAAACTATGAAATCGATTGTCATTGCTTAACAAATTCTTGCAGGTTGCCTTATTTGATGATGTTCTCCCCCTGTCTGTTCTCGAGCCAATGCATGTAACTCCTTTTTGTATGTTATCGATTTGAGTTGACTTGTTTAGATACCTACTAAGATAGTGCCAGCTCCAACCCTCACCCTCGAGGCATCGACTTGCACCTCAATTGGCTTGCAGTGTCTTTGCATTTCCGCATCTAAATCCTAACCACACAGTCATCTAAAAGGAATTTTCTGATCTGAACTCTCCGTTGTCAAGATAATTAGTTTGAGAAACCTCTACTTAGTCGAAACAATATTTTGGTAGAATGAACAAGCTTCAAGAAGCTTCGTTTCTTCTATAGAACTTGGAGCAGACCACCATTGGACACTTGGACGTTAGACTCATTCACATGCATGCCTCAACCATTAATATCAAACCCCAAAAAGTATGAAGCTCACTTTCCTGCAGTATTACGAAAACCAAATACAGATGTTCTAGGTGTCGTTTCTGGGATCTAATTAAACTCTACATTGTCAAAATGAACCGCTGTAAACTCGCCTAGAAATAGTTTTGATACTTCGTTCATCAACTTCTTGAATCTGCTGGTAGCATTGTTTAATTAGAAGGCCATCACAGACCACTTAATAGTCAATTAATTGTTTCTACAATTTCATATTATGTTATAAATGGGGAGACGATTCAAATCTACCACTTATAAGAATAGACATTGATGCTTGACCACTTGAGTTATGCTTTGATCAACATTTGAAAGTCAACTATTCAAGTGTTCCATTAGGTCACTTCTAAGAAGGATTGGAAGCAGGAATATAATTACTTTGAGATTTTGTTGATAGCTCGGCTAAAACAAAGAAGCTTAGTTCTCCCCCAAACTACTCTCAAAACATGCCTCTTTTCCAACGCTCTCGATCTCCATTCATAACTTAAAAGAAAGTCATCATCTGACTATTAATATGCCCTAGTGATATTCTTAGCAATGCTGTGACTTATTGTTATCTTGTTCCACTTGCTGACTTTGTTAAAAATGTATTTTGTGCTCTGCAGAGTGAAGAAGGCCGTAATAGTTCTGGCAGTGAAATGAATATATTAACAACATCCAATACTGACAGCAAATTAGAGTAAAAGGTAAAATTACCGAGGCCACTCATCCAAAGGAAAAAGAGTCTCAATGTGACTCGTATTTAGATTTTTTACCCCATAGTATAAACTAAAAGTTTTGTTCTAATGTAATTACTTCTTTTTATACATCAATGATATATATATATTCATCCACTTTTTAAATAATTCCTCTCCTAGAATGGGATATATAACGACTAATTATAGGGTGGTGGTGATTTCTTAAGTAAAACCATTTGTGAAATCTACTCAAATAAAGAGTGAATTTCATCCTCATTCTTGTTGGGATGGTAGTTGGATTACTGTATTCGAGAGATGATCTTGTAGCTCTTAAGACTTCTATTTCATATTTGGTAAGAAAGGTATAATAGAATTCTCAACCATAGAAAATTCTTGTACATGCCTCGTATTTTTAGGTAAATCTTTATATTTTGAAGATTAATTTGGATGTGGTTGGGCTAATTTGAATTGTTGTATAAAATCTAATTTGAGTAAATTATAGGGGTATCTACACAAATGGGCTAATAGTAGCTCATTTATTTCAAAAATGTCTATTTTGTTATAATTTTACATTTCTGTCACCTCATAGTCGGATATTAAAGGAGTTTAAGAGGCCGATTTATGTATTTGCTCTTATAGGTTGACAAAAAAGAAATGAGCTTGGAAAAATGGTAGTTGACTAAAATTGAAAAAAAAAACGAAATGAAATTGCTAAAGGTAACGAAAAAAACAAAATTGGAATGTTTAAAATAAAAAAATAATAATACTAAAATAAATTAATAAAATAAGAGTTACCAAATTTGATAACCAGTTGGTTTTATTAGAACTTTTTTTTTTAAAAAAAATCAATATTTATTAGAATATCAAAATTAATTAAGGGCATTTAGAAAAGAATAAAAATTGAATTAATGCATGAAATTTTACTATTTATAAATTTAAAAGATTTTGACAAATTTGAAATTAATGGATTAAAAGTAGTCCATCTATCATAATTTTTGTAAATTATATTTAATTAGGTTGAATTAAGATAAATAAAATTTTGAATTCTGGATAAAGAGGTTTTAATTAAATCTCGAATTCGTTATTTTGGAATTTAATTCTTCATTGGATTTTTAATTTGAGTTTGAAAAGTTCAATTTTTGCGCCGAAGTTTCTTCGAAGATATTTACCCAAATGTATTTACCCAAATGTATTAGAATTTTCAAATTCTGAGAAAAGAGAAGAAGAGGGGAAAAAGAAGAATGAATTAAAACGGAAAAGAAAGAAAGGAAAAAAATTATTTTGGACCCTACATTTTGTAGGTTGTAATATTGTATCAATTTTAATTTTTAACTTTTACTGTCATGAAATTGAAATCTAAACTTAGCAAGTCTTATCAATTTTAACCCTAAATTTTCAATTTCATCACATTGAACCTTAAACTTAGTAGATGGTATCAATTTTAACCCCAAACTTGTATAAGTTTTGCAATGTACACCTTTAGTCCTTCCGTTTGAAACACCATTAAAACATGTAATTGACTATTTTTTTTTTCTTAATTCACATTGCATCTAAATTGGTTTTTGTGAAAAAAAAAATGATGGGAGAAACATTTTATTTGAAGAAACTTTTGTGGGTTTTGTACGTGAGTTTTCTTTCATTTTTTTTTTTTTTTTTTTGAATGTGTTTGTGGGTTTTGTTGTCTTTTTTTAACCACTTAAAAGAACATGCAACTATGAGATGATGTAAAAGCAATTTTGGGGTTTTTTTTTCTTTTCATTTTAGATGATTTTTTTCTTGTTATTGAGAACTTTGTGATTTTTTTTTTTTGGCGATTTAGGATTATGAAAACAAAACAATTTTGGAGTTTTTTCCTTCAAATGTTTGTTGGTTTTTGCTTGTTGCTAAGAACCGTGTGAGTGTTTTTTTCTTTAGTTACTGTTGTGTTTTTTCTTGCTAATTAGAAGAATATGCAAATATAGTGTAACATCCCAGGTTTCTATACCTAACATACATTACTAAACTCTTTATCAAGTTTCTATACCTAACATACATTACTAAACTCTTTATCTTAATACTAACTGGATGCTTTGAAATTTCAGCAGCATAACGACATACGTATTGCTAACCCAAATTTTTTTTAGCACCTGTTAAACAAGAGAACACATTTCTATATTCAAAACTGTCCAATACAAACTTCCACATCACATCAATTCAACAGAACCGACTCTTTACATCCACAAAACAAAGCGAGTCAGGCCTCACATCAAATACAATGTTGTTACATTTTAATCTTTATTATTACATTGTGAGGAGTTTTAACTTTTAAATGAGAGAGTTATTTTGAGCTATTTATATTTTATCAAATTAAGTGTAAAAAACGTATATGGTTTTTTTTTTTTTTTGTTAATTGAGGTGTTAGAATTTGTGTCATAAATTTCTAGATCTAAAATTCTCCAATATAACCTCTCTCACGAACACTTATAATACACAACAATTACAATCTTCTTTTCTATCTACTTTCTCATATTTCTCTCATTTGCTCTTTTAAGCGCAATTGGCCAAAAGAGGGGTGTTCTTTGTTGTGGAGCTTTGAGCTCAACCTTTTAGTGTAGAGTGGTTTGAGCTACACAACATTTCAGTTGGGTTGTTGTATCCTGAAGGGGACTGACCAGAAAAGACCTGCTGCACCGGTGGTTGATAAACAATTATATAATGTAGAGGGCTCGAATCTCCTTAAAGAGAGCAGGATACTCATGCCTCAACCTAATTGTCAAGAAGTCAAATGAGAATGTTGGAGATCTCAACATGTCCTTTCGATTTAAGGGAGCACACTTTAAGAGATGGGAAGGAAAAGTGTTGTTCTACCTTAATCTTCTCAAGGTGGTCTATGTCCTCACAGAAAAGAACCCGAAGAAGATCAATACTCAAAGTATGAACGTTGAAGAGTTCATGGAACACCATGAGAAAATTTATAAACATGAGAAAGATGAGTACATTTAACTATACTCTCTTTTATGTTTTCTTGCCGAGCATTTTTATGATTATTGTTGTACTATTCTTACAACTGTCAAGAAAGTATGGAAAACTTTATAGAGTAAATTTGACGGTAAAGTGGCAAGAAGGCAATGAAATTCCCAAACAAGGTAAATCTAATCTCTTCTAATGATAATTTACCTAATGGTCATATTCCAAAAATTAGTCACTTAAAGCCAAAGAAGAATTATATGAAAAAGAATAATAAACCTCACTTTTCTAATAAGAAAAATCAAATCCAAGTGAATAAGAACCAAGTACATCCTCAACACTCAAGATCAGTATGTTTTATTTGTGGCAAAAGTGGGCATGTTGCTCGAATTTGCAGATTTTGGAAACAAGAACCTATACCTTGGGCCAATGTTACTGAAGTGTTGTTTGTGGCTATGATAATTGATATTTATATGATTGAAAGTGTTGAAGGATGGTGGGCTGATTTTGGAGCCAATAGACATGTCTGCAATGACAAAGATTCGTTCAAAGTTTATACTCCTTTTAAGAAGCCTAAAACAATAACGTTTGGTAATTACCATTCTATCCAAATTATGGGAACGGGTGAGGCAGCAATAGAGATTGGATGGCTTAAGAAGTTCTTGACTGATTTGGAATGTGTGTCCAAATGTGAACTTGCCCATCACACTTTATAGTGATACAATGGTGCTGTGGCAAATTCAAAAGAACCTCGCAGCCCAAGACAAGCACGCACATTGAATTGAATGGAATATTGTTCATTCATTCATGAAGGCTCTCTCAGCTAAAGTGTATGAGGGTCATTTAGAAGGTCTAGGTCTACGAGTTATGTACAAAGATGAAATCTAAGGCAAGTGGGAGAAATGTAATGGGTAGAGTGATACCATTATGTAATGGGTATAGTGATGCCCAAGTTTATTGTATTTGTACATTGTATATGTTTTATACATGTATTTATACACCTGCTGCTGTATAGATTATTGTACATCCCACTAAACTAGAGTTTTAGTTCAAGTGGGAGTTTGTTGGATTTTAGGCCCTAAAACTCGTAGATAGTGAATGTAAACAAATTGTATACTTGTTTCAATAAAGTGTTATTGAGTTTCTACAATAAAGTGTTATTGTTAACTATTGCACAATTTGACCCAAATCCAATAAACTAAGATCTAAGGTTGTTTGTATGTAACAGCTTGAACTAGTATGTGGGGACATACGGGGATCACTGTTCAAGTAACAACTTAAAAGGTCTATAGTATAAGGATAAGGTTTGGTACCTTATCCTGGTGACACTATGGATACGACCCACTTTGTATTTGATACAAACGCAATGATCCAACGCGTTCATGTAGGGGACATGCGAGTGGGGGTATCCTATGCAATGGGTTTGCATAAGATCGGATCGCGAAATAGTAACCGCTAGCTATAACATCGTTAACTAATTAGGTTTCTATTTCACTAGGATGACCTAGGCAACTTAGTCTGAATCTTGAGTGGATTATGAACTCCTGTTCATGAGGGATTGTCCTTTGATTTGTATGGGTGAGAGTGGCCAGTTCGCCGACTTAATAAGCTGTTGGGGTTTATGTTCTAGAACTCAAGTTTTGTTATCCTTTATATAAATAAAGATGTTATTCAGTGAAATTGTTTATTTATAACTTATAATCCAATAGAAACATCCATGGTTATAACATGAGATACTCGAACTATATAGTGAAATGACCCTCATACACTTTAGCTGAGAAATGTAATGGGTAGAGTGATACCATTATGTAATGGGTATAGTGATGCCCTAGTTTATTGTATTTGTACATTGTATATGTTTTATACATGTATTTATACACCTGCTGCTGTATAGATTATTGTACATCCCACTAAACTAGAGTTTTAGTTCAAGTGGGAGTTTGTTGGATTTTAGGCCCTAAAACTCGTAGATATTGAATGTAAACAAATTGTATACTTGTTTCAATAAAGTGTTATTGAGTTTCTACAATAAAGTGTTATTGTTAACTATTGCACAATTTGACCCAAATCCAACAAACTAAGATCCAAGGTTGTTTGTATGTAACAGCTTGAACTAGTATGTGGGGACATACGGGGATCACTGTTCAAGTAACAACTTAAAAGGTCTATAGTATAAGGATAAGGTTTGGTACCTTATCCTGGTGACACTATGGATACGACCCACTTTGTATTTGATACAAACGCAATGATCCAACGCGTTCATGTAGGGGACATGCGAGTGGGGGTATCCTATGCAATGGGTTTGCATAAGATCGGATCGCGAAATAGTAACCGCTAGCTATAACATCGTTAACTAATTAGGTTTCTATTTCACTAGGATGACATAGGCAACTTAGTCTAAATCTTGAGTGGATTATGAACTCCTGTTCATGAGGGATTGTCCTTTGATTTGTATGGGTGAGAGTGGCCAGTTCGCCGACTTAATAAGCTGTTGGGGTTTATGTTCTAGAACTCAAGTTTTGTTATCCTTTATATAAATAAAGATGTTATTCAGTGAAATTGTTTATTTATAACTTATAATCCAATAGAAACATCCATGGTTATAACATGAGATACTCGAACTATATAGTGAATATGGACAGGGATCAAGTTCGAGTATATAACCTAAATGGCCTATAGTAAATGAATAAGATTGGGTACCTTGTTCTGGTAACACTATGGATGCGGCCTACTTTGCGAATAAGGCAAACGACGTGATCCTGGATCGTTCATGTAAAGACATGCGAGAAAGGGCATCCTGTGTAAAAGATGTTTACACAAGACTGGACCGAGAAATAAGTCACTCTTACTTTATAACGCCGTTTACTGTTAAGACTGATTATTTCATGCGATGACTTAGGTAACTCGATCTTAATCCTGAGCTTATTATGAACTCCTGTTTGTGTTTAGGGTTATCCTTTGATCTGCATAGGTGAGAGTGTTCATAAAATTTCGTTCAATAATCCTGCCATTTTGGGGATAACACTAGATGGATGGCTGGGGACATAGTAATGCAATATGGAATTCACTCGTACCCTATTCAGGGATAGTAGAGAGGTTGTTCCCTTAAGTGTTGAATCTAAGGCTTGAACAAGGGGCCCCACCATCTCATTGGCCCGAGAGGGATCTTGTTTAATGGTTGGACCATGAACAAAATTGTTCATTAGAGGACCAATGGACTTAAGGAACTAAGATGTGTTATAGGGGTAAAACGGACTTTTGACCTATCTATAGTAACGAACGACCTGTGAAGGATTGACTTACTAATCATAGTTACATCGAGTGGACACAAATATATCTACAGTGAGGGGAGTTCAACTACTAGGCCATAGTGGAGTGTCCCGATAGTTAATGGATGTTGGTTGACTAGGTTAAAAGAGTTTGACTAGTTTAACCTCGTACCGTTGGAGCCCATGATCTGTAGGTCCATTAGGTCCCCTTGCTAGCTCGAGACTAACCTTTAGAATAATATGATGGATAAAATATGAATTACTTTAAGTTCATGTTGAGAAATATGAGTAGAGGTGATATGCGTTGTCGATACATCGGGTTTTTGTGAAAACCGTTAGGTGAGTATTTAATATTTAAATATGATTTAAATACCGATAACATGAATAGGGATTCATAATTAAAAATAACATTTAGGAAATGTTTGGGATTGGTGGCAAAATATTAATTTAATATTTAATTTAAATATTAAATTAATAATTAATTAATTATTTAATAATTATTTTAAATTAATTTTGAATTAATTTAAAATTGAAAAAATTGAAATTGAAATTTTAATTTTTCAGATTATTAAATATCAAATAATTATCCAACTAATTAAGGATAATTATGGATTTAATTAAATTAAAAAAAGGTTGAATTTTTGGAGGTGGAGTGCATGGTGACTAAACCCATGCACTCACCTCAAATTGGACACCAAAATTCCCACTAATCTTTGGTTAATTGAGTGTCAATTGCTAGAGCTTTCCTTCATCTCTAATCCCTCTATAAAAGGGAAGGAGATGGCGGAAGAAATTAAGCTTGAAACATAAAAAAATGCTACCAAATTGAAAACTCACCTTGCAAGCTTGTTCTTCAAGCTTTCTTTCACAAATTCCATCACTTGAGGATCTCACAATCCGTTCTAAAGGCTTGAGGATAGCAAGGAAGATCTTTTGGTGGTTCGTGACTCGTTGGTGAAGACAAACAAGAAAGAAATCCAACCAATGTATTGGTATTTTAAGATTAAACAAAATTAACTACAAATCGGTCCCAATTCGCTTCCGCTTAACGGAATTAGGGAATTCCAATCCTTCAATAGTAAATCACTAGCTGTAACACCGTTGAGTAGTTAGGTTTCTATTTCACTAGGATGACCTAGACAACTTAGTCTCAATCCTGAGTGGGTTATGGACTCCTGTTCACGGGGAATTGTCCTTTGATTTGTATGGGTGAGAGTGGCCTGCACGCCGACTCAATAAGCCTACCATTTTGGGGACATGACCGAGTGGGGAGCTGGGAACATAATCACGCAAGATGAAATTCACTCCTTCCCGACTTTAGGGTAAGTAGATGTGTGTTCTCTTAAGTGGTGTCTCTGGGTCTTAAACAAAGGGCCCTGCCCTCTCTATGGCTCGAGAGGGACTTCTGTTTGATGGTTGGACCTCAAACAGGTTGTTCATTAGAGGAGCACTGGGACTTAAGGATGTAGAGGTAACCCAGGGGTAAAACGATAATTTGACCCAGTTGGTGTTACGAACACACGTGAAGGACTGACTTGCTGTTATTAGTCAATATCTGTGGACACAAATATATCTGCAGTGAGAAGAGTGCAGTTGTGGTTCTATAGTGGAGTGAACCACAGTTAACGAACATTGATTAACTTGGTTAATGAGTTTAGCCAATTAATCTCATATTGTTGGAGCTTCTGATCTGTAGGTCCATTAGGTTCCGCTGGTAGCTCATTTAGGGCGTTGAGGTAAAATTTCTAAGAGAAATAATATAATGTATGAAGATACATTATAATATAAAGTTTATAATTTTATTAAACTTTATAATATAAATTTATTTTGAATATTGATTCAAAATTAATTTAAGGGAGAATTGAATATTCGAAGGGGTTCGAATATTAAGTTTAAAATATGGAAAAATACACTTTTGGTCCCTGAAATTTGTGTTAGGTTTCATTTTGGTCCCTGAGTTTTCAAACTCGACAGTTTAGTCCCTGAGGTTTGGATTTCGTTACACTTTTAGTCCCTCTGTTAATTTTTTTGTTAAATACTAACAGATTGCTGATGTGGCATTAGTTTTTATTAAAAAAATATTTTTTTAATTAATTTCTTAAAATAAAATAATATATTAAATATTTTTTTTTATTATTCTTTTTCTTTTTCTTTTTCTTCTTCTTCCATCTTCTTCTTTAATCTTCTTCATTCACCATTTAGAACTCTAATCCCATTGACAATCATCACCACCGCCGTCCGCCGGATTCTGAACTTCGCCGTCGTCGTTTTTTTTTTTCTCTCCACCTTTCTCCTTTACTTTCTTGTTCTTCTCTTCTTTTTCTTCCTTGTTGTTCATTTTTCTCCACTGCACATTACAAGTTGAGAATAAATATTGGGCAAAATATACTTTTGGTCCCTGAAGTTTGAGTTTGATGTCTATTTGGTCCCTGAAGTTTCAAAAGTGACACTTTAGTCCCTGAGGTATGAAAAATAGTTCTAAATGGTCCCTAAGTGAATTTGACCGTTAGTTGACTAACGGAAAAATGATGTGACATGTTGAGGTGACAAATTTTAATTGAGGTGACAAACTTAATAATTTTATATTATTATTTTAGATTACATGTCATTTTCTTTTCTTTTTTTTCCTCCTTCTCTTTCTCTCTCTTCCCTTATCTTCTTTCTCCCTGGGTTCTCCTTCTTCCCTTTCCCCTCCTCTTTGAAACTAGAATTGAAAAATCTCTCTTCTTTCCCTTTCCAATTTCCATTATAAACTAATTTTCTCTGATGAGGATTACATTATAATCACCAATTCCCCAAGACCCACAATTACCAAACTTCTTCTTCTTTCAATTTAAATTTGAAGTTCACTATACCTTCTTCCTTCTTGTCCGTTGTGGCCTCCAATTCAGCCGGCGGCCACCACAAAGCCCCCTCTCATGTCTAAACTCAATTAGTCTAATGGCCAATTTTCAACCAACACCCCCACACTTCTCTGTACTTCCACTCTCTGCCACCGCTCCGCCGCCCTCCTCCCCGTTGCCATCATCACTTTCCGGCCACCCCCGATCCTCTTTTTCTTTTACCCCTCCCCCTACATTTTCCTCATTCTACTCCCTGTTTTGACTCTTCTGCTATCGTTATTCCCTCCATTTTGGAGCAACAGACTTGCTAGTTTGCTTTTCGGTTTTCTTTTGGTTCTTCCTCATGGCTGCCACCGGAGCTTGTGTGTTCTCTGCTCTCCGCCAAGATGGGATGTCGTCCAGCGGGAGTTTTAAATCCGGTCCGATTGCGATCCCCACTGCTCGGCGGATTGCTGTGTCTACTACTTCCTTGGACCAAGTTACTTCGACATCCTCGCCAGAGACCACTGCAGCGTCGTCGGTGACGGTGAGTGATCTTTTTGGTGATGGTCGGTTCGATATGACTCACGAACGACGTGCTGCGACGGCGATTGTTGGAGTTGGTGGTGGAAGTGGAACTCGGTCGAACTCCGGTTTGGAGGATGTGGAGGTGTGGCGGAGCTTGAAGGACTATTTTGAACCAACAACACAACACGAAGCCCCAACGAAATTGTAAGAAGGAGAACCCGGGGGAGAAAGAAGATAAGGGAAGAAAGAGAAAGAGAATGATGGAAAAAAAAAAAGAAAATGACATGTAATCTAAAATAATAATAATATAAAATTATTAAATTGGCCACCTCAATTAAAATTTGCCACCTCAACATGACACATCATTTTTCCGTTAGTCAACTAACAGTCAAATTCACTCAAGGACCATTTAGAACTATTTTTCAAACCTTGGGGACTAAAGTGTCACTTTTGAAACTTCAAGGACCAAATAGACATCAAACTCAAACTTCAGGGATCAAAAACGTATTTTATCCATAAATATTTCAAATGAAAGGGGAAAAAACCCGTAAACCATCGATATTACAGGAAGCAGAAACACCACATAATCTAAAAGGAAAATAAGAGCTTGCTTATAATTTAACATGCGTGTTGGGTTCACCATACTGTCCAAAAATTTCAAGTTTCAAGTTGAATAAGTATGTCTCAGAAACCTATTCAGTGAAGGAACTAGATCAATTTTGCAATTTCCAGAACTCCAAGCTTGAATCTGAGGCCAGCTAATGAAAATAACCAAGCCTGAAAAGATAAACAAAGAGGGAAACTAATCTCTTAAGAAAAAAAGCCAAATAATTAATCCCTTAAGAAAAAAGTCAAATAATGAGGGGTGGGCTTCGTTGATTTCAACTTGAAACGTTTCAGAGAACGAAACCCATATCGAAAACGAACGACATTTTCCCTTCATTTCAAGACCAAATCCAAGGAGAGAGAGGCGAATGAGAAAGGGGCAGTAGTGGGCGGCGTTTTCATGCTTGACGACTTCAGATCTAACGCTTGTAGGCTCGACAGCGGCGTTTTCGATCATGGGTTTTTCCCCTGATTTGGTTTAGGGTCCAGATCTGAAACGTTTTCGTGCGGCTCGACGACGTCCATATCTGAAACGTTTCGCGCGGCTCGACGGCTTCCAGATCTGAAACGTTTTCATGCGGCTCGACGGTGTCCAGATCTGAAACGGTGGCATTTTCGATCATGAGTATTTCCCTTGTTTTGGTTTATGGCCCAGATCTGAAATGTTTTCGTGCGACTCGACAACGTCCAGATCTAAAATAATGGTGTTTTCGTGCGAACAGGCTCGATGACAGCAGCAACGTTTCTGGAGAGGCGAGCCGTGGCTTCGACGAGGTGGTGGTATGAGGAAGAAGATGCGGGTAGAGAAGAAGAAGATTAAGGTAGAAGATTAAGAATAAAAAGAGAAAAGAAAAAAGAAAAAGAAAACGAAAAAAGTATTTAATATATTATTTTATTTTAAGAAATTAATAAAAATATATTTTTTTTTAATAAAAACTAACGCCACGTCAGTAATTTGTTAGTGTTTAACAGAAAAATTAACGGAGGGACTAAAAGTATAACGAAATCCAAAACTCAGTGACTAAATTGTTGAGTTTGAAAACTCAGGGACCAAAATGAAACCTAACCCAAACCTCAGGGACCAAAAGTGTATTTTTCTCTTTAAAATATGAATTGGATTCATATTAAAACTATAGGTTAAAATTAATGTGCATTAGATGGACATTAAAACTATATGTTAAACGAGAGAAATATAATTGAATATGTGATATTCAATTTAATAATTAATTAGTTTGAATATTAATTAATTATTTGTTTTAATTTAATTTAGTTAAATTGGATTTAATTAAATTATGTTAAAACTTTAGGTTATGTGGGAATAATCATATAAATATTATTTGTATGGTTAAGTTAATTAATTAAATCAAATGTTGGTTAATTAATTAATTAATTAATTTTTATATGTCAAAAAAATAATTAATTTTATATTTATGGTTTTATTTTAATATGATTTTATAAAATTATTTTTTTTTATTTTCATCAGTTAACTGATGAAAGAGACACGTGTATGGAGATACACGTTGTTCTCCCACTTTCCCTAACCGTGAAAGCTGTGCACGTCTCAAGTGAGTTAGTTAGGAACTTTTTGGTTGAAGTCTCTTGGGTGATCTCAGATCTCACGTACTCTCACTTTCTGTCTCGTTTTGTTATGCGTTTTTTTCTAGAAGAAAAATTTTCCCTCCCCAATTCCCTTGAGAAGAAAATTTCTCCCACAAAGCAACCTCACCATAATCCTTAGAGAATACCGGCTAAACCTTTGTGGTCGTGTTCATGGTGTTTGTCAGAGATTTTTCTAAGAGAAGGGGCTGCTGAAATTTTGCAAAAAAATCACAAGGAAACGATGTTTTCGGTCAAGATCATCAACAGGAGTAAGTTTCCTTTTGTCCCTTTTATTCCTTAGATTAAACCTTGATTAGATCTAGGTTTTAAAATCAATTAACAGCATGTTTATAGCCTAGAATTTCAGCCATTTATGTGATTTATGTTGCTGTAATTTTGCCTCTGTATTGGTATTTAAAACGGATTTTAAAAACAGTGTTTGGTTCTGTAAATTCTGCGAAAGAGCTTTTATCCCTTCACAACTAATAGTACAACCTATCGATTTTTTGATATTGAGCATAACGTGATTTTTGAATCAAGTGATGCAATTTTTCATGAAGAAAAATTTCCTTCCCAAGTCAAGAAATAGTAGGGGTCAAAATTATAAACAAACTTCTACTAAGTTTGGTTCGTGTATTCCTAGTGGTAATAATGAAAATATTTCTCCAGTAGAATATATAAAGGATAAAAGAGCTAGAATTGTGAAAGATTTTGGTCCTGGTTTTTATGTTTATAATATTCAGGAAACACCAATTTCTCTGTAAGAAGTTTTATCATCTCCAGATGCAATTTTTCTGGAAAGAGGTTGTGAATGATGAAATGGAATCACTAATTTCCAACAAAACTTGGATATTAGTTGATTTACCACTAGGGTGTAAATGAGTCTTGAGAAAAAAGCTGAAACCGGATGGTAGTATAGACAAGTATAAAGCTAAAGTTGTTGCAAAAGGTTTTAAACAAAAGGAAGATTTAGACTTCTTTGATACATTTTCTCCGGTAACGAGAATCAAACTCATTAGATTGCTAGTTGCAATTTCTGCAATTTTTTATGTGAGTATTTATCAAATGGATGTGAAAACAACTTTTCTAAATGGTCATTTAGAAGAAGAAATTTATATGGGACCTGAATGTTTGATAGAACCTAGGTAGGAGAACAAAGTGTGTAAGCTTACTAAATTCCTATATGACTTGAAACAAGTCCCAAAGCAGTGGCACGATAAATTCGATTCTTGCAAGCTAAATAATGGTTATATACCAAATGAATGTGATAAATGCATCTATTATAAATCTGAAGGGATCTAATCCCACAACGAAAGCGTTTCAATGTTATGTGTTTAAATTTAATTTAGAATTCATGCACAGTACAGGAAAATAAACAACATATACAGAACAATTCTTATGCATTCTATAGGTTAAGCCTAAAGGGGAGAATTTAAACGTACATTTGAAGACCGTCTCCAACAAACTGCAAACACAAACTTTTCCCTCAAGATCGAGAACATCAACGACAACAAGATCGAACAAAACACATACACCACCACAAAGGCTTCCCTACTTTCCTCTAGGATTAGGAACTGGCTTGTGGGAACCACCTCTTGAAATTGAAGGGAATTCTACAGAGAATAATGATCTCTATTGCATTTTTGTTACGAGAGTTTTTTCTTTGTGTGAGAGAGAATCTCATAGAATGTGAAGAGGAAGATGAAAAATTGAACTCTGAACTTTTCCAGATGCATCTCCTCTGCATAACAGGAGAGAGGAAAAGTTATTCTAACTCCTCCACCTCACCACTCCCTACATGGGGAGTTATTTTAATTAATTAAATTTATAAATTTAATTTAATTTTATGAGCATTTTTTTAGAATATAATTATATGGGCATTTCAATCATATTTAAGTTAGGGATGTTCACGAGGTGGGGCGGGGATGGGGAAATCTTCCCCATCCCTGTCCTCGCACCCTAAATCATTTCCCGTCCCTGCAAAATTCCCCATGTAATTTTGTGGGGATTGGGATGTGGATTCCCAGTGGGGAATTTGTGGGGATCGGGTGAAAGTGTTAATATCTAAAAAGCGGAAGCAATTTTGGATCTTAGACACATAATTTGTTCAATTTGATCAAACATTGCATGCTGTCCATTTAAAGAAAAACAGAGTATGTTTACCAACCTTGAATCAATGGAGAAATTGGTTGGATTTCTTTGTTGTTTTTCTTCACCAACGAGTCACGAACCACCAAAGGATCTTCCTTGTTATCCTCAAGCCTTTAGAACGGATTGTGGGATCCTCAAGTGATGGAATTTGAGAGAGAAAGCTTGAAGAACAAGCTTGCAAGGTGGGTTTTGGTGAGTTTTCAATTTGGCAGCATTTCCTTATGTTTCAAGCTTAATTTCTTCAGCCATCTTCTTCCCTTTTATAGAGGGATGAGAGATGAAAGAAAGCTCCAACAATTGACACTCAATCAACCAAAGATTAGTGAGAATTTTGGTGTCCAACATGAGGTGAGTGCATGGGTTTAGTCACCATGCACTCCACCTCCAAAAATTCAATCCTTTTTTAATTTAATTAAATCCATAATTATCCTTAATTAGTTGGATAATTATTTGAATTCTAATAATCTGAAAAATTAAAAATTCAATTTCAATTTTTCAATTTTAAATTAATTCAAAATTAATTCAAAATAATTATTAAATAATTAATTTAATATTAAATATTAAATTAATATTTTCCCACTAATCCCGAACATTTCCTAAATGTTATTTTAAATCATGAATCCCTATTCATGTTTTCGGTATTTAAATCATATTTAAATACTAAATACTCACCTACACGGTTTTCACAAAAACTCGTTGTACCGACAACGCCTATCACCTCTACTTATCTTTCTCAACATGAACTTAAAGTAATTCATATTTTATCCATCATATTGTTCTAAAGGTTAGTCTCGAGCTAGCAAGGGGATCTAATGGACCTACAGATCATGGGCTCCAACGGTACGAGGTTAAACTAGCCAAACTCTTTTAACCTAGTTAACCAACATCCGTTAACTACCGGGACACTCCACTACAGCCTAGTAGTTGAACTCCCCTCACTATAGATATATTTGTGTCCACTCGATGTAACCATGATTAGTAAGTCAATCCTTCACAGGTCAGTCGTTACTATAGATAGGTCAAAAGTCCGTTTTACCCCTATAGCACATCTTAGTTCCTTAAGTCCACTGGTCCTCTAATGAACAATTTTGTTCATGGTCCAACCATTAAACAAGATTCCTCTCGGGCCAATGAGAGGGTGGGACCCCTTGTTCAAGTCTTGGATTCAGCACTTAAGGGAACAACCTCTCTACTATCCCTGAATAGGGTAGGGGTGAATTCCATATTGCATTACTATGTCCCCAGCCATCCATCTAGTGTTATCCCTAAAATGGCAGGATTATTGAACGAAATTTTATGACCACTCTCACCTATGCAGATCAAAGGATAACCCTAAACGAACAGGAGTTCATAGTAAGCTCAGGATTAAGATCGAGTTACCTAAGTCATCGCATGAAATAATCAGTCTTAACAGTAAACGACGTTATAAAGTAAGAGTGACTTATTTCTCGTTCCAGTCTTGTGTAAACATCTTTTACACAAGCTGTCCCTACTCGCATGCCTTTACATGAACGATCCAGGATCACGTCGTTTGCCTTATTCGCAAAGTAGGCCGCATCCATAGTGTTATGACCGGTTGTCAATATGCCAATAAATTAATACAGAATTTATTGCAGATATGTATTAATCCGAGTATAAATTAACACAATCAAGTAGTACCTAGTGAGTTCTAGGGTCGAATCCACATGGAAAGGCTATTTGAAAATCTTTAATAACTTTGCTGATTTGAACTCAAAGACGCGTGATATTATGAAAGTTCAAAGAAACGCATTTGATGGGAATAATAAAAAATAAATATGCAGAAAAAATGAAACATGCGCTGAGAGTTAAAAGAGATTTGATGAGAATATTATCAAGGTTGTTGCAGTAGCAACCTCATGCGTTTATAAGTAAGTTAGTAGCTCATACCATGACTAATTGATCCATTAATGCCCAAGTGAGAAAAAATCATAAGATTCCCTTCTGGTACTACTTCTGCGTTTGGCACAGAACTAACAACTGTTTGGTTGGCTAGTTCATGCGTAGGCTTAGTTCTCTAACAACTTACAAGAGACTGCGTTAGTCTTAACACAGTCAAATCTCATTCATGCACTATCTTATAGCGGTAGTATTTATCTAATGCTACCAAGACTACATGCAATGCGCTAGCTTGTTCTACTTAGATATTTCCACATGCATTACCTGTCAGGGATTTATCATGCTGGTACCGCATCCGGCTGGCAGACGGGAGTTAGTAATGAAAATAGTATCGCATCTAAGTAGAAGACAATAATGTTTCATTAAATCAAAGTATGCGCTTACAAAATAGACTTATCACCGCATGGGTGCTTGCGCTAAGCCTTGATGAAGAAAATTAGCTCATGCGAGCAAAGAAAGACACTACGTAATACATCTTGCGTTCAATACAAGCTTTTCCTCCGCAGTGACCTTCTGTGATTTCTCTTTCTCCTTTCTTTTCTTGATCTTTTCCCCGTTCTCTTGCTCGCCCTTCTTCTAGAGCAGGTGGATGCTTTATATAGGCAAGGGAAACTGACTTCACGATGGAACTTGAAAACGTGCTTCAGTTATCTTCCGCCCACTTGTGTGTCAGTTATGTGTCAGCATGGTCTTTTCATCCATCTTTTCCTTTCACGATCGTTTTGGGATGGAAAACTTGGGCAACAAACAACTGTATTTTTAATGCGTTAGCACCCTATATTTTTATAATTTCGTACCGCATCCATGAATATAGCCTTCCGCAGATAACCATCACATTTTCCTTCCTTTCTGCGTTGAAGTAACGCATCAATATATCTTTTAGCCTTATTTTAGCTTAAGTTTAAAGGAGAAATAACATGCTTTTTGCAAGTTATCATGTTACCAGAAGAAGGTACCCAACCTTATTCATTTACTATAGACCATTTAGGTTATATACTCGAACTTGATCCCTGTCCATATTCACTATATAGTTCGAGTATCTCATGTTATAACCATAGATGTTTCTATTGGATTATAAGTTATAAATAAACAATTTCACTGAATAACATCTTTATTTATATAAAGGATAACAAAACTTGAGTTCTAGGACATAAACCCCAACAAACTCCCACTTGGACTATAACTCAAGTGAGATTACAATATTGTGAGGTAACTTAGCATTATATATCATATGCTAAAAGCTCGTTGTCCTAAATTCAGGAGATGTCCCTCAAACACTTTAGCCATGGGGGGTTTTGTAAATGGATCAGCCATGTTCTGTTCTGAAGCTATCTGGGTGACGATCACGTCTCCTCTTTGTACTATCTCCCGTATGAGATGATATTCGCGTTCAATGTGCTTTCCTCGATTATGGATTCGAGGTTCCTTTGAATTTGCAACTGCTCCACTGTTGTCACAATAAAGAGTGACTGGAAAGTGCATGTTTGGAACAACTTCTAACTCACTTAGAAATTTTCTAAGCTGTTGGGTTTATGCCTTAAAACTCGTCGATAGTAAATGTACATTTGACCGAACATTAATAAAAGTGATGCATTGTTCAATGTTTGTATCATATCTTGGCTTATCAACCCTAATCCAATAAACTCAACATCCAAGGCTAATAGAATGAGGCTTGAACTAGTATGTAGGGACATACGGGGATCAATGTTCAAGTTTTAGCCTAAAGGGTCTGTAGTATAGGGATAAGGCTGGGTACCTTATCCTGGTGACACTATGGATACGACCCGCTTTGTATATTGATACAAACGTATTGATCCAACGCGTTCATGTAGTTGACATGCGAATGAGGGTATCCTGTGCAATGAGTTTGCACAAAGACCGGACCGCGAAATAGTTAACAACTAACTGTAACACCGTTAGTTAGTTCGGTTTCTATTTCACTAGGATGACCTAGGCAACTTGGCCTTAATCCTGAGTGGATTATGGACTCCTGTCCATGAGGGATTGTCCTTTGATTTGTATGGGTGAGAGTGGCCTGTTCGCCGACTCAATAAGCCTACCATTTTGGGGACAAGACCAAGTGGGGAGCTGGGAACATAGTCTTACAAGATGGAATTCACTCCTTCCCGATATTAGGATAAGTAGAGGTGTGTTCCCTTAAGTGGTGTCTCCGGGTCTTGAACAATGGGCCCTATCCTCTTTATGGCACGAGAGGGACTTCTGTTTGTTGGTTGGACCTCAAACAGGTTGTTCATTAGAGGAACACTGGTACTTAAGGACCAAGAGGTAGCCTAGGGGTAAAACGGTAATTTGACCTAGCTGGGGTACGAACACACGTGAAGGGCCAACTTGCTATTGACGGTCGATATCCGTGGACACAGAAATACATCTGCAGTGAGAAGAGTGCAGCTGTGGTTCTATAGTGGAGTGAACCACAGTTAACGAATATTGATTAATTTGGTTAATGAGTTTAGCCAATTAATCTCATATCGTTGGAGCTTCTGATCTGTAGGTCCATTAGGTCCCACTAGTAGCTCACTAAGGGCATTGAGGTAAATTTTTAAGGAGAATTTCAATATTCGAAGGGGTTCGAATATTAAAGTAAAATGTGAATTTTATTCATATTAAAACTATATGTTATGATTAATGCACATTTGATGTACATTAATACTATAGTTTATTTGAGAGAGTTATAATTAAATATATGATATTTAATTATAATATTAATTAATTGTTGAATTAATTAATATTTTTTGTTTTAATTTAATTTAATTAAATTTCATTAAACTATAGGTTAAGTGGATCATTTATATTAAAGCGTTTTATATAAATGATGTTAAATTAAATAATTATTTAATTTAATTTGATTATAATATTTATTAATTGATCAGTTATGAGAACTGATCAATTCTCCACTTAACTAGGTCTTAACGTGTCAAAGGGAGGAAAATAAGGGAAGTGGGTCTCCTTCAACGGTTGCATAACCTCTTCCCTTAATTTTACAATTGGTTACGCTCAGTGGCTCTCCCCTCTCTCTCAAGAGACTCTGTTTTTTCTCCTCTCAAGGAAAAACAAG
The DNA here is from genome assembly GCA_017139565.1 of Luffa aegyptiaca. NCBI lineage: Eukaryota > Viridiplantae > Streptophyta > Magnoliopsida > Cucurbitales > Cucurbitaceae > Luffa > Luffa aegyptiaca. The sequence goes on from CM029403.1 coordinate 29,342,486, forward strand.
GAAAAAAAAATTCTCAAGACCTTAGAGATTTTTCTTTGCTCCCACAAGCTCCCAACGCGCAATCCCTTTCGAGGATACCGGTGTGAACAAGTGGTGGTGTTCGTGGCATATTTCCAGCGAGATCAAGGTCCTCTTGCTGCTGTTTTTGAGAGTAATTCGGAGAAAAATTGGCAAATCGATCAAGAATTTTCGCTTACGTTAAGTAATTCTTGATCTAGGATCAATAGGATCCATTCTAGATTAGATCTAGATGTTTTTAATTATTTTGCAGCATGCTTTATACGCTTTCCAGCATGTTGAAAGTAGTTTAAATTGCTGTAAAATTATGGTTTGCAAATTGCATCGGTATTTTAATCTTAAGAAAATACAGTGTGGTTTTATGATCGTTTCCGCTGCGCAAGGGCTTTTATCCCTTCATAAGCCACACAACTTCCTTTGATGCTTCACAGGCCGTAACATATTCAGCTTCCATTGTGGAGTCAGAAATACATGTTTGTTTAATACTTCTCCACACTACTGCTCCTCCATTTAGAGTGAACACAGATCCCGATGTAGATCTCCTTGAGTCTATGTCGGTTTGAAAATCTGAGTCAGTGTATCCAGTAAGGATCAAATCCTTAGATCCATACACTAGCGAATAATCTCTTGTTCTCCTTAAGTATTTTAGGATATTCTTAACGGCAGTCCTATGTGCCTGACTAGGATTGGACTGATATCTGCTGACAACACCTATTGCATAGCATATGTCGGGACGTGTGCATAGCATTGCATACATAATACTTCCGACCACCTATGCATAAGGAATTCGTTTCATATCCTCAACTTCTTGAGGTGTTTTTGGACTATGTTCCTTTGATAGGTGCAATCCATGTCTAAAGGGCAACATACTCCCAATTTCTTCGGATCATAAAACAGACCTCCTTTTGTTTCTTTAGGGTATCCTATAAAAAGGCATATTCTTGAACGTCGTTCCAATTTCTTTGGTTTCTGCACCAACACGTGTGTTGTCGGGCAGCCCCAAATTCTGAAGTGTCGTAAACTCCCTTTACGTCCTCTCCATAACTCGTACGGTGTTTCTGGAACACTTTTAGAGGGAACCATGTTCAAAATATATGCAGCAGTTTCGACTGCAAAACCCTAGAATGAATCAGGCAAATGTGCATAACTCATCATAGACTGAACCATATCCAATAGGGTTCTGTTTCTCCTTTCTGACACACCATTCTGTTATGGTGCACCAAGTGCTGAGAGTTGTGAGGATATTCCTGAAGGATTGGAATTCCCAATTCCGTTACAGCAGGAGCATTTGGACCGAATCGTATTTTAATTTCGTTTAATAAAATACTCATACATTCGCAAAATTCAGAATAGAAAATTCTAGGCTAAGCAATTATGAATTAGATCTAAATCTAATTGAATGAGAAGCACATACCGTCGTCGTCGACTTAGAACGATCAAGAACGCCTTCTTGATTTGCAGGGACTAAAAGCGAAATCACCAACAATTTTTGAGACACCACCATGAGATTTCCCCGCTATATCTCTGAGTTTGGAAACTCAGTGATTGGTTGTCAGTTGTCTTAGTATAATCAGAAATATTGTCGTAGATAATAATCAATCCAAGCATAAATTGACTTTAATCAAGTAATACCTGGTGAGCCTAGGGTCGATTCCTCAGGGAAGGGATATTCACAAAGTCTTTTAACAATATTTACTGATCTAAACTCAAGAACGTATGATATTATTTAAAAGAATAAACAAAAGATTTGGTATATTTGAAGAGTGACTAAAAACAACACATGCGACGAGAATGAAAGGAAAATTTATAAGGAGAATAATCAAGGCTGTTGCGGTTGCAACCTCATGCGTTTATAATAACCTTGTAGCGCATACTTTGATTAATTGATCCATTTATGCCTAAGTGAGAAAATATCATAAGTTTCCCTTCCAGTACTCCTTTGCATCTGGCATAAAACTATCAAGAGATTATTTGGCTAGTTCATGCTTTAGGCGTAGTTCTCTAAAACTTACAAGGGACTGCGTTAGTCACCACATAGTCTAAGCTCATGCGTGCACTATCTTTTAGCGGTAGTGTTTTAACGCTACCAAGACTACATGACATGCGCTAACTTGCTCTACTTAGAGATGTCTGCATGCGTTACCTGTCAGGGATTTAGCATGCTGCTACCGCATCCGGCTGGCCAAGCGGGAGTTAGTAATGAAAATAGTATCGCAACTAAATAGAAAGCAATTAATGTTTCATTTAACTCAAAATATGCGCTTACAAAATATACTTATCACCGCATGAGGTGCTTGCGCTAATCCTTGAAGAAGAATTTAGCTCATGCGAGCAAAACAAGACATCATGAAATAGAACATTACAAATGCAAGATTGCTCCTAATCACAGATCTCTGTGATTTCTCTATTGATCTTCCTTCTTCTCCCTTGATCAAAATAAAAAATGACTCGATGCCTCTTCATCTGAGTATGATTTCTATTTATAGGCGAGGGAAGATGACTTCTCTAAGTAATCATCAACTTGCGGTAATCATCATTTTAGTCAACTTGCTCATCTTTTCAACCCTTTTTCTGCCCACTTGCGTTAGCTATTTCGGTTGTGTCAGCGCTGTCTTTTCATCATCTTATCTGTCTCTTGATCATCTTGGAATGCGTGCCTGCGTTGAGAAGGAACTAAAACAAACAACTGAATTAGCTTGCGTTAGCGCCCTATATTTTATAATTTCTCACCGCATACATGAATATAGCTCGCCGCATGAAATCATTGCATTTTCCTTTATTTTTGCGCGGAAGTAATGCATCTTTGTTTCTTTTGGCCTTGTTTTAGTCTAAGTTTAAAGGATAAATAACTTGCTTTTTGCAGGTTATCACTCAGTTATGGGACTGAATGGCCTCTTGAATTTTTTTTTGGGAGAGAATCACAGAAGTCTTATGTGTTCAAGGGTTGAGAGAGAATGAGAGAGGGAGATTGAGAGATACTGTGAGATATGCAGAATGAAAGGATCAACCCAAGACCCCTCCCTTCTGGTGTGTAGTTAAGTGAGAGAGAAAATATTTTTAATTAATCTAATAATTAATTAAAATGAAATTTAATTAATTAAATATATTAATTAATTAAATAAGAATTTAATTAATTAAATATATTAATTAATTAAATAAGAATTTAATTAATTAATAATGTAATTAATATCTAATATTTAATTACACGTGCATTAAATCATATTAAATGCACACCCCTCACTTAATATATAGTTTTAATTAAGTTTAATTAAATCGCATTTAATTAAATAAATTAAACTAAACAATTAATTAATTCTTTGACCAATTAAATATCACATATTTAATTAATCATTCAAGTTCAAATGTCCATCTCTCTTATAACCTATAGTTTTAATACAAAATTAATCTATAGAAATTAATTTAATTAAATCACATTTAACTAAATTAAATTGAACAATTAATTAATTCAAAATTAATTAATTTTATAATTAATTAAATATCAACCATATTTAATTAATTACATATTAGAATCATATTCTAATATTTTTCTCATATATTATAGTTTAATTAAATCACATTTAATTAGACTAATTGAATAATCAATTAATTCACAATTAATTAATGTATTCATTAATTAAATATCACATATTTAATTAGTTATAAATTTCAACTCTTTCAAATATATAATTCTCTCAATTGAATAAAGTTTAATCACAAATTAAACTTTATATTATAATGTACCAACATACATTATATTAATTGTACTTCATACAATTAACTTGATTCCCAAATTGAATTTGAACAATTCAAATTCTTTTCAAAATAATTTGTTCCCAATTACTCTTTACGAGCTAGCAGGAGAACCTAATGGACCTACAGATCAGAAGCTCCAATGATATGAGGTTAACTCACTAAATTCATTAATCGAGTTAACCAATATTCATTAACTGTGGGTCACTCCACTAAAGATCCACAGTTGCACTCTTCTCACTGTAGAATATTTCTGTGTCCACGGATATTGACCAATAACGGTAAGTCAATCCTTCACGAGTGTTCGTAGCTTGAGCTGGGTCAAATTACCATTTTACCCCTGAGTTACCTCTGGCTCCTTAATTACGAATGCTCCTCTAATGAACAACCTGTTTATGGTCCAACCATTAAACATAAAGTTCTCTAGGGGCCAGTCAGAGGGCGAGATCCCTTTGTTCAAGACCCGGAGTCACCACTTAAGGGAACACTCATCTACTTCTCCTAGAAGCGGGAATGAGTGAATTCCATCTTGTGTTGTCATGTCCCCAGTCCCCCACTCGGTCTTATCCCCAAGAAGGTAGGCTTATTGAGTTGGCTTGCAGGTCACTCTCACCCATACTAATCAAAGGACAATCCCTCGTGAGAAGGAGTTCATGACACACTCAGGATTAAGACTGAGTTACCTAGGTCATTCTATTGAAACAATAACCTAACTAGTTAATGGTGTTACATCTAGTGGTTTACTATTTCGTGGTTCGGTCTTATGCAAACTCATTGCATGGGATACCCCCGCTCGCATGTCTCCTACATGGACGCCTTGGATCAATACGTCTGTATCGAATACAAAGCGGGCCATATCACATAGTGTTACCAGGATAAGGTATCCTACCTTATCCCTGTACTATAGACCTTTTAGGTTGTTACTTGAACATTGATCCCCGTATGTCCCCACATACTAGTTCAAGTTACATATAAACAACCTTGGATCTTAGTTTATTGGATTTTGGTTATATTGTGCAATTTTAGACTTAAAAGGATAATAACACTTTATTTCTTAATCCTCAACAACACTTTATTGATACAAGTATATAATTCGTTAATATTCACTATCTACGAGTTTTAGGACATAAAACCAACGAACTCCCACTTGGACTAAAAATCTAGTTTAGTGGGTGTACAATAATCTATCCCGGCAGTGGGTGTATAAATACATGTATAATACATAAAATGTATTTGCAATGTACAAATACAATAAACCAGGGTATCGCTATACCCATTACATAATGGTATCATTATACCCATTACACTTCTCCCACTTGCCCTAGATTACATCTTTGTACATAACTCGTAGACCTAGACTATCTAGATGACCCTCATACACTTTAGTCGAAAGAGCCTTCGTGAATGAATCAGCAATATATCCTTTAGTTTTAATGTGCTTGCTTGTCTTGCAATAGGCAAGTTCATATTTGGAACACCTTCCAAATTAGGCTTGAACTTCCTAAGTCATACAGTCCCTGTCGCTGCTTCATAAGCAACTGCTGATCGGCCTATATGGTCGAGCTGCAGATAAGTCGTACTATAGCTCCTCCATTAAGAGTGAACACAAATACCGATGTAGATTTCCTCAAATATTAATCAATTTGAAAATTTGTGTTAGTGTATCGTGTAAGGATCCAATCCTCAGTGCCATACACGAGCATATAGACCCTCGTTCTCCTAAGATACTGGAGGATGTACTTAACGGCTCTCCAGAGATCAAATCTTGGATTTGATTGATACTTACGGACAATCTCTACTACATAGGGCTTATATCTCATATCCTCAACTTCTTGAGGTGGCTAAGGACACTGTTCCTCAGACTAAAGAATTCCATGCCAGAAAGGTAGTGAACCTTTCTTGGAATTTTGCATCTTATATCTAACTAACATCTTTTAGACATAAGACACTTGAGACAAGGCTAGCTCAGCTTCTCCCAAATTTTAATTTGGAAATGAGCTGCTGGTCTTTTTTTAATGTCAGTAAGATAACCTACATCATCCTAATGATTAGGATATCAATCATATACAACACTAAGAAAGCTACTATACTATTGATGATTACTTGTGGACACAAGACTCATCAATGTTATGATTAAAGGCCAAAAGAAATTGATCACTATATCAAATCTTATATTCCAAGATCGAAATGCTTAGGTCAATCCATGAATGGATCACTTAAGCTTGAAAACCCTTTTGCTTTTGATCTTGTTGTATGAACCCTTCTGGTTGAGACCTTAATGTCTCGTTTCCTCTTGTAAATCCACTTGTAACCTATAGGTGTTACCCCATCAAGCAGATCTACAAGATCCCAAATGGAATTGAAATTCACAGACTCCAATTCCAGGTCCATGGCTTTAATCCTCTGATCGTTGTCAACATCATTCATTTTCTTTCTAAAAGACAATGAAACCTCTATGCCATCATCAGGTATGATGACCTAGGCTTCAATCAAGCCCATGTAACGTTCAGGTTATAAAACAACCCTCCCACTACATCAGGCAATCTCAACTATTGAGATGGATGTGACTGACCAGATGCACTGGTCCATCAACAACTCTTGATGAACAACCAACTGTCGGGTTTTATGTCCTAAAACTCGTAGATAGTGAATGATTAACGAATTATACACTTGTATCAATAAAGTGTTATTGAGGTTTATGCACTAAAGTGTTGTTGTCATATTAAGTATAGAATTGCACAATATGACCCAAATCCAATAAACTAAGATCCAAGGTTGTTGATATGTAACTTGAACTAGTATGTGGGGACATACGAGGATTGGTGTTCAAGTAACAACCTAAAAGGTCTATAGTACATGGATAAGGCTGGGTACCTTATCCTGGTAACACTATGTGATACGGCCCGCTTTGTATTCGATACAGACGTATTGATCCAAGGCGTCCATGTAGGAGACATGCGAGCGGGGGTATCCTATGCAATGAGTTTGCATAAGACCGAACCACGAAATAGTAAACCACTAGATGTAACACCGTTAACTAGTTAGGTTACTGTTTCAATAGGATGACCTAGGTAACTCAATCTTAATCCTGAGTGTGTCATGAACTCCTTCTCACGAGGGATTGTCCTTTGATTAGTACGGGTGAGAGTGGCCAGCACGCCGACTCAATAGGCCTACCTTCTTGGGGACAAGACCGAGTGGGGGGCTGGGGACATGACAATACAAGATGGAATTCACTCCTTCCCCTATTGGGGCAAGTAGATGTGTGTTCCCTTAAGGGCTGATTCCGGGGCTTGAACAAAGGCGCGCCGTCCTCTCTTGGCCCGAGAGGAACTCTTGTTTAGAGGTTGGACCCTAAACAAATTGTTCATTAGAGGGATTAATGGTACTTAAGGAACCAAAGGTAACCCAGGGGTAAAACGGTAATTTGACCCAGCTGGTGTTACGAACACACGTGAAGGATTGACTTACTGCATTGGTCGATATCCGTGGACACAGAAATATTCTACAGTGAGAAGAGTGCAGTTGTGGGTCTTTAGTGGAGTGACCCACAGTTAACGAATGTTGATTGACTCGGTTAATGAGTTTAGCTGATCAATCTCGTATCGTTGGAGCTTCTGATCTGTAGGTCCATTAGGTCCACCTGCTAGCTCATAACGAGTTTTGAGATAATATAGTCTTGAATATTAAAAGGGAATTTCAGTTAATTGTATTTTGATGCAATTAATATAATGTATGGAGATACATTATAGTATAAGTTTGAAGGTTTACATATTACACATGCGGAAGCAATTGAAGATCGAAAGCACTTAAGACATTCAATTTTACTCCTAAAGCATGCATTTTCTAGAAAAGGCAGAAAAGAGAGTTAGAGAACACCAACCTTTGTAGCTCTCTAATATGGAACTCCTTGTGGTGTTATCCTCTCCAATGCTTCTTGGACAACCTCTAGAGTCTTCTCTACTATTCTCCTTGCTTAAAATGACTTGTGGGAGTCTTATAGAGATAAGGAATGGGAAGGGAATGCTTGAAAGATCAAGCTATTGAGAGAACTAAGGAAGAGTGTGTCTTTGAGAGGAAAAACCAGCAGCATAACAGTAGGTAAATGCTCTCTCACCTTTTTGAATCTAATTCAAGCTCCTTATAAAGACCTCCTCCATGCAAAGATAAGCTTCATGACACTAGACACATGGTGAAAATGCAACTTAAAGTGGATTCTAGGTGTTTAATACACAACACATGCAACTAGTGCATGGTTGTGTTGTTTTCCACTATGCATCAACATGCAAGAGTGGGAATGCCACTAAATCCACTAAATTGAACCTTCATACTTGAATTTTCAGCTTGCAATTTTCCTTAATTCAATTTGAAATTGAATTTGATTTCTAGGTTATAAATTGGGACATTTCCAAGTTAATATATCATGATTAATCTAATTAATCATTCTTACCTAGTGCCATTAATAGTATATGATTCCTAATACATATACATGGTATTTAAAACACTTTTAAATACCTTATCTTTCAATTCCTTATTTAATTCATAATTAAAAAATGTGTCAAACACATTTTTACGATAAAGCCCTATTTCCCGTTTTTGAACGATTCAAAGATTCCTATCATTATGATCTAAGCATTAATAAAATATGAGCTAGTAGAGGGACCTAATGGACCTATAGATCATGGGCTCCAACGATTCGAGGCTAGCCGACTAATTTCATTATCTAAACTAGCCAACATTCGTTAACTACCGGGACACTCCACTATAGCCCGATAGTTGCACTCCCCTCACTATAGATATATTTTCGTCCACTTGATTTAACCATGTTTAGTAAGTCGTTCCTTCACAAGTTGTTCGTAGCTATAGCTAGGTCAAATAACCGTTTCACCCCTATAGTGCTTCTTGTTCCTTAAGTTCCACTAATCCTCTAATGAACAATCGGTTTGCGGTCCAACCATCAAACTTAAGTTCCTCTCGATCTAACGAGAGGGTGGGGCCCCTTGTTCAAGTCCCGGAGTTAGTACTTAAGAGAACAACCTCTCTGCTATCCCTGAAAAGGGTAGGAGTGAATTCCGTCTTGCGAAACTATGTCCCCAGCTATCTATTCGATCTTATCCCCAAAATGGTAGGCTTGTTGAGTCGGCGATGCTGGCCACCCTCACCCATGCAGATCAAAGGATAATCTCGTATAAACAGGAGTTCATAGCTCGCTCAGGATTAAGAACGAGTTACCTAGGTCATCTATGAGAAATAGTCAGTTTCTACGGTAAACGGCGTTATAAAGAGAAAGTGACTTATTTCGTGGTCCTATCTTATGCAAACTCATTGCATAGGACGCCCCCACTCGCATGTCTCCACATGAACGATTTAGGATCTCATCGTTTGTACTTAATACAAAGTGGGCCGCGTCCATAGTGTCCCCAGGATAAGGCACCCAACCGTATCCTTATACTATAGATAATTTTGACTATAAACTTGAACTTGATCCTACGATATGTCCCTACATATAGTTCGAGTATTCATTTTATAGTCAAGGATCTTAGTTTATTGGATTTAGGTTTAATCATTCGCAATTTACATATTCAATAACATCTTGTACTGAATAACCTCAATAACGTCTTTATTGAAAATAGAATATGTTTAATGATTTACAAACTACGAGTTTATAGGACATTAAACCCAACAAAGTTTAATTAATGAATTAAACTTTATAATAAAGTTAATTTTGGATATGATTCAAAATTAATTAATGAGAGAATTATGAATTTAATTAAATATGTGATATTTGATTAATTCATGAATTAATTAATTGGGAATTAGTTAATTTAATTTAATTTGGTTAAATGTGATTTAATCAAATTAATACTGTAGTTTATATTAATGTACATTTTGATGCACATTAAAACTATAGGTTAAATGAGAGAGATATAATTGAATATGATTCAATTATAAAATTAATTAAATATTTGATATTTAATTAGTGTGGAATCAATTAATTTAAATTAATTGAATGGTCTATTTAATTCAATTGAATATGATTTAATTGAATTAAAACTATATGTTATAATTGATTTAATTAAAATTGGTTTAATTAAATTAATTATAATTAATTATTATTTCAATAATTATTAATTATTTAATTTATTAATTATTATTTGATAATAATTAAACCGTCCAGATCTAATTGGTTTAGATCAATGGACAAGATCGGTTAGGGAGTTAAAGATAACTTCCCAACCTAATCCTACGTAGTTGGCTGAGGGGTTTGGCCAGATCTCTCATTATTCCTCTCATTATCACGCAAAACAAAGATAATTTTCTCTCTAGTTTTTCTCTAAAAAACACAGCAAGCACCTTGCTGAAAATTCCCTTCCAAGACCGAATTTTGGGTTCCCACAAGTCATATCTCAGCAATCCTAGAGGATAGTGGGTGATCCGTGGTGGTGGTGTCCATTGGGAGGAAGAAGAATGCGAATTGGAGCATAGTGTAGTTTGACTCCAAATTCAAGTAAGGTTTCGATATCTAAAATAGTTTTAGATTTTAATAGCATGCTTAATCATTTTTATAGAAATTAGTTTCTGTAATTCTTGTTGCCAACGTACCGGTTTTTTCTAAAATTGAAAATTAATTCGAGATTGGTCTGGTTTGCTTCCGCTGCCAAAGGGATTTTAACCCTTACACCAACCTCATCAACAAATCTTGTGGATGTTACTATAGCTTCATTAGTTTTCCACTTAAACCGACCTTCCTTTGTGGCTTATGATTACACATGTGATCTTCTTCTGAGAATGTAACATTTGTCGATACAAATTCTTTATTCTCTTGTGGATTGAAGAAGATCCACTTCTCGTTTCCTTTGGGGTTGGGTATTGCAGTCATACTGCATGACCCCAAAACGAGCTAGGCAATTGAGCATAGCTTAACATGGATCGAACCATATCCAATAGGGTTCTATTTCTCCTAAATGAGATTTAGGGTGTGATCCCATGTACTATCAAATAGTCCTGGAATCTCAAATCCCTATACTCAACACTTTGATCAGATCAAAATGTTTTTATCATCTCACCTAACAAGTTTTTCAACTTTAGTCCTATGCCCCTTCGAATTTCTCAAGAGCTTCAGACTTAAGTTGCATTAGGTAGAGATACTCATACCTTGAATAATCATCTATAATTAGAGATTAATTATTCTAGCCCTTCCACTGCTTTAACATATTGGACCACAAGGATCCAAAAGTACAAGCTCTAAGGGCTCTTTGGCTTTTTAGTTATTTTCCAGTAAAAGACCTATCAGTCATCTTGCCCTTAAGGCATGACTCACAAGGTAGTAGAGAGTCATCTTCTAACTTGCTTAGAAGTACACTATTGACCAAGCTCCCAATCAAATTGAGATTAATATGATCTAACCTTAAAAACCAAAGAAATGTATTTTTCTTTAGGAGAAATCCTTTGCCTCTTTATCACTTAGAGTATTAGCAGTCCTAAACAGCTCAGTGCTCATGACTGTTTTACTCTTGATTAGTCTTAAAAAATATAGGTTATTTTTCAGTATCCCTGAACAGATGTCAACTCCCTTTCTTGAAATGAACTACGTTAGTAGAGAAAGGTAAAGAGTAACATTGTTCCAGCAAATAAGATACATAAATCAAATTTCTTTTAATCTTAGAAATTACATACACATTATCTAATAATATGTATTTACTCCCACTGAGAAAAAAATAACTTAATGTTCCCCACTGCTACAGCTGAGATAACCTCTCTAGTTCTCAACTTTGAGAGTTATTACATCAACAGGAAGTTGTCGCTAGGAACTCATTCCTTTAAAAGAAGAACACACGTGATTTGCGACCCCTGAATCAAGTATTCAGGGAGAACCACTTTCTTCACTAATCACGTTTTCAAGAAAAATAAATGAAAATTACAGTCTTTGACAAGTTCTCTTTTTCTAAGCAAAGTCCTATGTCATATTCACTAAGAACAATTCTTAATGAATTAAACATATAGGGCATGATGACGTTCCTCAGTTAAGACTAATCCTTTACTTATTTACCACAATTTTTCATTTAAGCTTGTTGTATTACCGTTATTTATAAAATAGCATAAGACAATGCACATTAAAATATTATATAATTGCTAAAGTAACAAATTACTTGTATTATTAATCGCACTAACCCATTACATCTAATTCAATCAAATTCTACAAAAACAAACAAGTAATCAAAGAAACCCTATAAAACTATTGGTTTAGTTTTTGCAACGATACTTCAAAGGTTTAGAGCAACAACCACCGAAGGGTGGTCAGCTACTCCTCCTCTGAATTGAGACAATCTCAACCAAACTCTAACACCAGAATAACTCATATTCTGATAGCGTTTAGTTACCGTTGTTCGGTCAAGGATTTGTTAACACATTTAACTCATCCCCGTAAGTGTAACCCTCCCACTTTCAGATCCCAGAGGTACGCACCAACAGGCTACCAAAAGGAAAGACAATTGTTGGTAATTAACCTAAGTGACCCTATTGATAACTCTCCAAAAGGGAGTTATTTAGGCCTTAGTTCTATAGTTTTTTGTGTGTCATTTGTGGTAAATAGAGTTGCTTTTTGATGAATATTATATGTTTTAACCCATTTGGAAGAATGGATGCCTTAGAAGTTATTTTCTGCAGAATGTATTGCTGAGCGACTTGAGGGAGCAAAATCTGTGATCCAGCAAAGCAGGGAGCAAAACTGCCACGTAACAGCTCGTAATCCATTTTAATGAACTGAAGTTAGTTGAGCTATTTTCGGATCTAAGAAGCTTGGAGAGCCTTCCACGTGTACAATTTGACCTAATTAGGGCTTGCTTTCACTCTATAAAAGGGAAGAGCCGTCTCAAGTAAAAAACATTCCATTTTTGGGGAGTAGTTCATTTCCAATTTCCATCTTTGGAAGCCGAATAGAGGAGGAAAGATTGGAGACTCAAGAAGACCATTAACTATGGATCTACTCAAGGGAATTAACCTTTTCTTGTAATTTCTTGTAGCTATGGATGCACATACTCAGATTGTAGCATGTGTTATGAACCTTATGAGCTAAATTTACTTAGGTGTTGGTTAGGAATCATGTAATTGTCGTACTTATACTCTATGCAACTTATGTTGATTTGAGCATCTTGATTATTTGTTGTGCCTATTTCTATTTTGTGCTTGCCTGGCCAGCCGATATGAATATCACTTTTTATTTTCAGGGATGATTTGAGAAGTGTGTGGCATTTAATCACACTAGATAATTGTGTATTGGTGAACGCCAGTGACTAAGTTAGGGATAACCAATTGCCTAGTGCTTAATCGATAGAGCGTCATTGGATTTGAAACACATTCCAAAAAATCCAGAGTTCCGGGAGGATCCTGCTAATAAGACTGCAAGAGAATTGCCTAATCAATAATATTGCTAGAGCATCTTTTAAAACAATTACTAAAATCCTGACTAGCGCCTGTTTCCAATCTGTCTGCTTTATTTGTTTACTTTCTGCTCTGTCATTTTCTTTGCTTCAGCATTTTATCAAAATCAATCAATTTAACCACTTTCAAAACCATTAAAGAGTTACACAAGAGAGATAAAGTGAGAGCCATTCAGCCCCGTGGATACGATAAATTACTTATCACTTACTGCGGATTGTGTATGCTTGGACAGTGTTCTAGAGTCTATTTTTACCATAATTTTATCCACTCTAGAAACCCAACACCTATCCATTTCTGGAGTTCGCGGTGTTCCGAAACCTATGATCAGGCCCTCCGAAGGGATGGTCGCTCAAGGATGACACGCAGGCGGATCATAAGAATCTCACGGTGCGACCTAGGGGTGGAGACCGTAGGATACGTTGACATGCGTCCTGCTCCCACTTACTATAGACATTCTCCCCATTCACCTTGTTATTGACCCATGCAAACACTTTCCGAAGGGAGGCCGCACCCAAGGCGACACGAAGCCGAGCATGGATCTCACAGTGTGAACACAGGGGGACGTGAGAGTAAAAACTCGATATGAAAATCTTGTTTTTATATTTTTCCTCCCACTGAAATGTCCTACCGTATTTTAGGGTTATTTAACTTAGATAAACCCAACTAAGTCAATTTATCTAAGTCTATGCCTATTATAACTCTTATAATTAGGTATTTACACTAATGTCTAGGTCAATTATACCCTTTTAATTACCTAGTGACATTGCATGCTAATAGGACAATGGTTAATTCAACTCAGGTACCGGGTTAGTTCCCAGGTAGGAGATAACTCCAGCCTAGACAGAACCTTACCGGGAGAGTTCCCTTATAACCAATATCCTATTTGTCCTACTTACCATATTTTAAATCTATTAAAATACTAAGCAAGACATAATTTCTAATCCTATTAGAAATAGTGATCTTACGTCTAATTAATTTTAAACAATTTTAAAAATAATTCATTTTTCCTAAGATCCTATGTTTGCATGCAACTCTTTGTTATAGGTTAAACGGTGTCTATTCATTAATTTTATAACTATTATAAATTTTAATGAATTAAACCTATAACATGCTACTATGGTGAATAAATCAACAATCAAATTCTAATTAATTTATTAACCATACAAAAGCATTCATGACATTAAATAATATAACAATTATATTAAACTAAGGTAATGTCATGCTTAATGCAATTTAATTTTCATTTAATTAATCTAACTCTTAAATTAATTAACCACGAAAATTTAATAACATGCATTGACTTTTTCATACATCAATATAACCCATTATATTAATAGCTCATGAAAAATTAATTAAAGCATATAAATTACTTATATAAATATAACTCTTATATTTTAACTAAAGTAATTTCATGCTCAATGATTCTCAATTTTCATCCATTTAACATAACATTTTACATTAAATACTCATGAAAATTAAATCCATATATTATAACAATTATAAGTAAATATGCATGAATATGCTTAACCTATGGTGGGATTTAAATACTATATGACATTCATAAAACAAATAAATAGCTAAGTAGACGGGTTTTGGCATCATAGGACTCAAAAATTAGAAAAAATTACATTAATTAATCTAATAAAGGTCCTATCCTGCTGTAAATTAGCATGAACAGCCTCGAACCGCATCCAAACTCTTTGAACCGACAAAAAATTGAGCTGAACCAGCTGAAATTAGCTTGAACCGGCAAAAAATCCCTCACTTAATATATAGTTTTAATTAAGTTTAATTAAATCGCATTTAATTAAATTAATTAAACTCAACAATTAATTAATTCTCTGACCAATTAAATATCACATATTTAATTAATCATACATTTGAATCATGTTCAAATGTGCATCTCTCTTATAACCTATAGTTTTAATATGAAATTAATCTATAGAAATTAAGTTAATTAAATCACATTTAACTAAATTAAATTGAACAATTAATTAATTTTATAGTTAATTAAATATCAACCATATTTAATTAATTACATATTAGAATCATATTCTAATATTTTTCTCATATATTATAGTTTAATTAAATCACATTTAATTAGACTAATTGAATAATCAATTAATTCACAATTAATTAATGTATTCATTAATTAAATATCACATATTTAATTAGTTATAAATTTGAACTCTTTCAAATATATAATTCTCTCAATTGAATAAAGTTTAATCACAAATTAAACTTTATATTATAATGTATCAACATACATTATATTAATTGTACTTCATGCAATTAACTTGATTCCCAAATTGAATTTGAACAATTCAAATTCTTTTCAAGATAATTTGTTCCCAATTACTCTTTACAAGCTAGCAGGGGTACCTAATGGACCTACAGATCAGAAGCTCCAATGATATGAGGTTAACTGACTAAACTCATTAATCGAGTTAACCAATATTCATTAACTGTGGGTCACTCCACTAAAGACCCACAGTTGCAATCTTCTCACTGTAGAATATTTCTGTGTCCACGGATATTGACCAATAACGGTAAGTCAATCCTTCACGAGTGTTCGTAACTTCAGCTGGGTCAAATTACCGTTTTACCCTTGAGTTACCTCTGGCTCCTTAAGTACCAGTGCTCCTCTAATGAACAAATGATGCGCAAAATTGCTTACCGCAAGTGTACGGGCCCAAGTTATAATATAGTGATTAAAAATCGAATGTCGTCCTCTAGATTGGTTTTCTAGTTCCCCTAATTATTAAGGTATATTCGCCCAATTTTATTTAGAGAAAGTAATCGAGAAATATGCAAATCAATAACAAACTAATCAAAGCAATAAAATATGGAAACTCAATGGAGAAAGACCTTAGGGAATTGATTTCACCTATTAGATGCATGAATTAATTCAAAGAATAATTAGGAACGAATTCGTAACAAGTTCATAAACTAAGGTTTATCGATACTTAAAAGCCTCTCCCGAGTACAATTAATTCTTTATGCAAATTAAGAAATTGATATCCCTATCTAATCTCAACAATAAGCATAAGCAATAAGAACAATCCTTTTAACGGTTTCTCAAGCAATCCCAAATCTCCCGATTAAAGAATTACCTAAGTTATGCAATTGATGGTCTAATCTAAACTACCCTCTCTCGAGCAATTAGTTTAGAAACGAAAATCATACAATCCGTGATCAAGGGATTATAAGCACTAAGCATACAATTGCATAAATAAACCACGTTACGAAACATCCTAAAAAATCCGTAAATTAATCCATACAAACTAATGGCTACATCAAGCCCCTAAGAAACGAAACTTAGCTACTCATGTCTCTAAAAATACAATCAAAATCAGTCCAATACATGCTAAAAATCAGTACGAGAAATAAGGGAGAAAGATTAAACTCGCTAGCCGTGATTCCCGTGCGTTCCCGTCACGAGCCTCCCGATCCAAGCTCCCAAAATCAAGCTCCCTTTGTTTCTGCCCTGTTCTGTGTGTTTTCCCTCTCTAAAAGTCGTCTTTTTCTCTCCAAAACAGCTCCCCCAATCAGATTGCATCGCAAACAATATATACTGACTTTTCTGCGCAACAGCGTTGCGACGCTAAGGACATAGCGTCGCGACGTTGTGTCGATATGCCCTAATTTATTTCCGGAATGTTTACAGCGTCGAGACGCTGTGGAGGTAGCGTCTCGACGCTGCCTCGATCTCGCGCCTCTCCTGATTATTGGCTAGCGTTGAGACGCTCCAAGGGCTAGCGTCTCAACGCTAGGCCCAAAATTTTTCTTCCTTTGCTGCTTTCTTGGCTCAAACTTATTCTTTAGCTCTTAAATCACCAGCAATGTTCAAAAACGTCGATTTCCATTGAAATGCTTGATTCCTACAAAACAAAACCAAATAGAGATAAAAATGCCCAAATAATACTCGAGACTAACGATAAAATCATATAAAATATATAGCACAATAAATTCTGCTATCAAATACCCCCAAACTTAAGCATTTGCTAGTCCCGAGCAAAGTAAAAATCAAAATAATCTGTCATAAAAATAATTGAGGGGCATTGCTAATGACTCTTGCCTCAGGAATCTCAAATCACAGATAAATCACATTGAAACCTTAATGATTAAACACATTCATCAAAATAAGTCTCATTTATTTCATTCCTCTTTCACGTGTGTGTGTGACTAGTCCTCCCTATCTCAATCCCTTAAGCCTGGAACAGTTTTATGCAACCCTTCGCTCGTTTTCCCCCTACTCTGGTCCTAGGTTCCAATCATCAAGCCTCTCCACACTCAAGATGGTAATATGCCACTAGGGTGCCTAAATGGGGTACACAACCCCCAAACTTTGAGCTTTTTCACGATCGTCATTTATGGTGGTCACTAGCTTTCACACTCCTATTGCAGGGACCCTTAACCTGAGTTGTCTCTGGTTGGCCTAACTGATCACAACAGGGGTAGCTCTTTTTGACCTCAATTCAATTTTCCTTTACTCAGCTCATCATTTTTTTTCTTTTCTTTTCATTCAATCATTCATTTTTTTTTTCACTAACAAGCAAGATATGGCATAATTTTCTCCTAAGTGTAACATTACTAACTATCATGCAGATTAACCATCAAACCAGTCCCTAAACCTTTCGAGGTGACAACAAGGCCTAGATCACATAACCCTATTCTAAGCTCGCCAAACTAAAACAGGAGACTACGTGCTCAAGTGGTGCAAAAGAGTCATGAAATAAAATCAACTATCTTGAATCCTGTCTTTAATTATTATTGCACAGAATAACTTACCTGCTTTCTGAAATTAGGTATCCTCATCGGCTGTCATAATCAAAACAACACGCTCAAAGAAAAACAACTCAGACAGATAACACAATCAACCCATATCTCAATGGAAAAAAAAATGATCCAAAATGATAACCTTAATATAATCACAATAATACACCTGATAATCCAAAAAAAATGGTCAAAGGAGATATAACAAATAATTACAGACCAAAAGTAAATACTTTCCACCCCCAAACTTAAGAATTACATTGTCCTCAATGTAAAATAATAAGAGATACAGACAAATATGAGAACAAATACAATGAAAAGTAGGAATGAGGGGGAAAGAAACAACCGTGTACAGCGGGGAGGCGGTAGAGCATCACTCGTCCTTGTCCTCGTCCTCAGGCGACTCGTACGGTGGTAAAGGTGGCGGCAAAGGCTGACCCGTACTAGAAGCCACCTGACACTGATAGGAGTGGGCATACATGCTCGTAGTGTAGAGGAAATGACGACAATCCCTGCGCCTCTCTCTCTGGTAATCGCGCTGCTGACTCTGGAACTCCTGCCGATGAGTCTGGAACTCCAGCCGGTGACTCTGGAACTCCATGCGCAGCTGCTGCAGCTGCTCCTCGAATGTGGGAGGTGGAACCTCCTGCTCCTGATGCTCGGGCTCAGCAGGCTGCTCAGGATGCTCTGACGGTGCAGGAATGGGGAGAGTTGGTTGTGCAACCGGTGGTCCAGGCCCTCGATATCGACTGATGAAGTTCTTGTCTATAATCGCTCCGTGGTGGACCAACTCCTCCTGAGCATCCCAAACGACACCAGCGGCTCGGCAAAGAGATGTGATCAATGATGGATGCCCGAGCCCTACTGTCATGCTATGCCGGCGGATGTGACGCATGGACTGATGAATGACTTGGCCGACATTTACTCAGCGACCTGTGGCGATAGCGAATAGGAGGATGGCACGACTCTTGGTAACATCGCTTAGGTGCGCCACAGGCATCAACTTGGCACAGAGGAAAGTGTGCCACGCCCTGTAATCTACGAACAAGTCAGTGGTCCTGAATCTCACCACCTCCGCTCCAGTCATAGCCCACTCGGCCCCTAGCCTACATACCGTCTGGATGACCTCATTGACATCTAAATGGCCTAGAAGGTATGTGGTGTATTCGTCCCTCTCAACGTTGGGTAGCCTATAGACTCTGTTGATGGTGTGGGAGTCGTAAGGGACACGGTGTCCTCGAACAAATGATGAAGAGGAAGTCTCTTCCATGTTTGCATAAAACTCCCTCACAACTGATGCTACCCCAGGTTCAGGGTGACGAACAAAGTGGCCCCAATCCCTCGCAATGATGTTATTTACTAAGTTTGGTTGTATCTCAGGGTCAGGGTTGAAGCCTCGCTCAGGAATAAAATTTCTACTCTCAACATATTTTTCAAATCTTTCTTCTGCTTCTCTATTTATAAACCTAGCAGGGTCAAAAGGAGCGGGGGAGGAGGAGGAAGCGGCAGCGTGTCTCCTAGATCTTTTGTTCATGGTGTTAAAAGGGAAGGATACGAAAAATCTAGGTGAGAAAGTAAGCTCTAAACAGTCCCAAGCCAACAAAAACACAGCCACCAACTACAAAAATAGCCCGTCCGCCTCAGATATAATGTAAAAAACAGCAGCAAGAGAGCTTAATACATCAGCAAATGAGTCCACAAGCTCTAAATAATGCAGAAGAGCGTACTACAACCAACAACATGATGTACAACAGAAAACCCAACTAATTCTACGCTCCAAGACACCAAAAACCAGCAACACAACAGCGAAAACGGGTTCAAATAAACAAAAATCAGCAGCTACTAGTTCTCTAAATTCAGACAAACACCAAATAATCTCAAAACAGAAACTGCAACAGCCCCAAAATCAAGTATTCGAACTTCTAAATCAACTGAATCATGCATCTAAAGCAAGAATGGGGCTGAAATTCAAAGAACAATACCAACAATGCACTACCCACGGCCAATATGCTGAAGAAATCGCCCCAACAATGCAGAAAATCCCGAAACTTTGCAACCCACAGTGAGAAACGGCGAGATTCGACTGATTCACGGCCGAAAACGAGCTGAAACCGCCGGAAGACTAACCAAAACTCGATACCCACGAACTAAAACGGTCCAAAACTCGCCCAAACTTGCTGCATATCCGCGAAAAGCCGAAAATTAAGAAACCCACGGCATAAAACGCTGAAAAAATGAAAAAATCGGTGAGGTGAGGCAACAAATTTGAAGAAAAACACTAAGAATCGAGTAAAGGGAGTTGTAGAGAAGAGGAATGGTGGCTGGCGGCTAGGGTTTGAAGACAAACCCACTGATTCGCGATTCTGGAATTTTTAGTTCCAGAATCGCGACGCTGTCTTAATTTTAGCCCAAAACGCGCGTTTCGTAGTTTTTTTTTTTTAATTAAATAAATCCCAGCAGCTTTTTTTTTCACTTCTTTCTTTGTCTCTCCTTTTCTTTCTTCATTAAAAATATATCTTCACCTACATCAAAAAGAAAGAAAAAGTAAGAAAATAATAAAGAAAGAATCGAATCTCAAGAAAAATAAAAAAAAAATAAAAAATAAAAACACTTGGGTTGCCTCCCAAAAGCACTTGTTTAACGTCATTAGCTCGACGTGTTGACCGTGTATGCTTCAAGGAGGTCTATTGTCCCGAGATCTACCTGAAGGGCTCTTTCTTGCACCTTTTCTGTAACCGACTATCATTACCTCATCATGATCTGTAGAGGTCCCGACTGCTTTGAAAACTTCTTTTTCATGTAGGACTCGCACAGTCAGCTCCCTACGCTCGATGTCAATTATAACTCGCCCAGTTGCGAGGAATCGTCTCCCTAAAATAACAGGCACTACAGGATTTTCCTTTACATCCATTACAAAGAAGTCAACGGGCAGAAAAAATTTCCCTACTTGAACTAAAACATTATCTACTACTCCGTATGGGCTAACTACAGATTGGTCAACTAACTGGAGTTTCACTGTAGTAGGTTTAATCTCTCCTATGTTCAACTTTTTACATAAGGATAAAGGAATTATGTTAATACTAGCGCCTAAATCACATAAAGCACGAAAAGAATGAGTACCAAAGTTTCAAGGAAAAGAAAAACTCCCTGGATCAGCAAGTTTGTCAGGTACATTCTTTTGAAGTCGGGTACTGCATGTAGAGGTGAGGAATATTGTTTCCACTTTCTTTTCCTTCTTTTTCCTCGAAACTCATTCCTTCATGAATTGTACATATCTGGGCATCTGCTCCAAAGCCTCTGCAAACGGTAGATTAATATTTAAACTCATAAAAATATCAAGAAACTTCTTAAATTGAGTTGAGTAATTCTTTTTCTTCTTTTTCTTAGGCTTTGGAACCAGAACAGTAGGAGAAGGTATAAGAGGGTCAGAAGTAAGCGTTTCAGCTTCGTTTGAGGATGAACCCTCTCTAACTTCTTCCTTAGTGACTTCAGGCTCATGAATCTCCTGCGCCTCAGTTACTTGAACTTCCTCCATTTGATGCACTGTGATGGCCTTACAATACTCCATTTGGGTTTTCTCTGGCTCAGCTGTGGCTTTACCTTTCTGCATAGTGTTTACGACATTCACCAATTGACCCAACTGAGTTTCAATGTTATTAATTGCTGCACTGTGGCCTGTCACAGTGGTATTTATTGCTATCACAGCTTCCTCCAACTTGTTAGTTCTATTGCTGGACTCTGCAATAAAAGCTCGAATTGTATCTTCAAGAGAAGGTTTATTTTCAGCCTTTTAAGATGTATATCCAGGAGGGTTCAAGATATTCTTATTGTTAGCATATGAGAAATTTTCATGATTTCTAACATTAGGGTGATAGTGTGTGGGTGCAGAATTATGGTGTCCCCTATAGTTAGAATTTCTATCAACATAATGAACCTGTTCTGTAGTGGTCTCCTCTTGAGACTGGGATGCAAGAGCAGCTGACTCAATAGATTGGGCACTCCCTGTACCTGAGAATTTCAAGAAGGCATTAGCAAGGGAGGTCATCTGGGCTTGAAGAGAACTTACATTGTCAATCTCATAGATCCCAGCTGCAATCTTCTTAGGTGCAGACCGCTCAGTTGGCCACTGGTAGTTTGTGGCCATATCCTCTAGTAATGTACGTGCGTTCTCTACGGTCTTGGACAACAGAGTCCCACCTGCAGCTGCATCGACAATGGTTTTAGTATTTGGATTTAGACCATTGTAAAACAATTGGATCTGCAGCCAATCAGGGTATCCATGCTGAGGGCACTTCCTCAGTAACTCCTTATAGCGCTCCCAAGCCTCAAATAATTGTTCATCGCCTAGCTGCTGGAATGTCCCAATCTCAGTCCTAAGCTTGACTGTCTTTGCAGGTGGGAAATATTTGGCAAGAAAAGCCTGAACCAACGCGTCCCACGTAGTAATACTCCCAGGTGGAAGTGATCGGAGCCAGTTCCTAGCTTTGTCCTGCAAAGAAAAGGGAAACAAACGTAAGCGTATGACATCTTCAGAAACACCATTCAACTTCACAGTTCCACAAATATCAAGGAAAGATTTTAAATGAGAGTTAGGGTCTTCAGAGGGGAATCCTCTGAATGCACTATCTCTCGCCATCTGGATGAGGCCAGTTTTGAGCTCGAAATTGTTTGCATTTATTGGCGCGTAGACTATTCCAGATTGTTGATCAGGAAAAGTAGGCTGGAAATAGTCCCGTATTGGCTTCTGCTCATCTTGTGGATTTGGATTGGCCATTGATGCAAGTCTTTCGATTTTCTCCTTCCTGTTCATTTTGCAAGTCTTTTCGATTTCAAAATCAAAGGGAACTAGCAGAGCGTCCTTGTCTTTTCGCGTACAAAATTACAACCTAAAAAATAAAAAAAAAACAAAACAAAAACAAAAACAAAAAAATAAAACAAAAACAACAAAAATAAAGACAAAAAAGGAAATAAAACAACAAAATAAAATACACTCTAAAGTAAGACCAAGCAAATTCCCCAAAATATTAAGCGAACTAAATAATTGCCAATCCCCGGCAACGGCGCCAAAAACTTAATGCGCAAAATTGCTTACCGCAAGTGTACGGGCCCAAGTTATAATATAGTGATTAAAAATCGAATGTCGTCCTCTGGATTGGTTTTCTAGTTCCCCTAATTATTAAAGGTATATTCGCCCAATTTTATTTAGAGAAAGTAATCGAGAAATATGCAAATCAATAACAAACTAATCAAAGCAATAAAATATGGAAACTCAATGGAGAAAGACCTTAGGGAATTGATTTCACCTATTAGATGCATGAATTAATTCAAAGAATAATTAGGAACGAATTCGTAACAAGTTCATAAACCAAGGTTTATCGATACTTAAAAGCCTCTCCCGAGTACAATTAATTCGTTATGCAAATTAAGAAATTGATATCCCTATCTAATCTCAACAATAAGCATAAGCAATAAGAACAATCCTTTTGACGGTTTCTCAAGCAATCCCAAATCTCCCGATTAAAGAATTACCTAAGTTATGCAATTGATGGTCTAATCTAAACTACCCTCTCCCGAGCAATTAGTTTAGAAACGAAAATCATACAATCCGTGATCAAGGGATTATAAGCACTAAGCATACAATTGCATAAATAAACCACGTTACGAAACGTCCTAAAAAATCCGTAAATTAATCCATACAAACTAATGGCTACATCAAGCCCCTAAGAAACGAAATTTAGCTACTCATGTCTCTAAAAATACAATCAAAATCAGTCCAATACATTCTAAAAATCAGTACGAGAAATAAGGGAGAAAGATTAAACTTGCTAGCCGTGATTCCCGTGCGTTCCCGTTACGAGCCTCCCGATCCAAGCTCCCAAAATCAAGCTCCCTTTGTTTCTGCCCTGTTCTGTGTGTTTTCCCTCTCTAAAAGTCGTCTTTTTCTCTCCAAAGCAGCTCCCCCAATCAGATGGCATCGCAAACAATATATACTGACTTTTCTGTGCAACAGCATCGCGACGCTGTGTCGATATGCCCTAATTTATTTCCGGAATGTTTGCAGCGTCGAGACGCTGTGGAGGTAGCATCTCGACGCTACCTCGATCTCGGGCCTCTCCTGATTATTGGCTAGCGTTGAGACGCTCGAAGGGCTAGCGTCTCAACGCTAGGCCCAAAATTTTTCTTCCCTTGCTGCTTTCTTGGCTCGAACTTATTCTTTAGCTCCTAAATCACCGGTAATGTTCAAAAACGTCGATTTCCATTGAAATGCTTGATTCCTACAAAACAAAACCAAATAGAGATAAAAATGCCCAAATAATACTCGAGACTAACGATAAAATCATATAAAATATATAGCACAATAAATTGTGCTATCAACAAACTTTTTATGGTCCAACCATTAAACAGAAAGTCCCTCTCGGGCCAATGAGAGGGCGGGATCCCTTTGTTCAAGACTTGGAGTCACCACTTAAGGGAACACTCATCTACTTCTCCTAGAAGTGGGAATGAGTGAATTCCATCTTGTGTTGTCATGTCCCCAATCCCCCACTCGGTCTTGTCCCCAAGAAGGTAGGCTTATTGAGTCGGCGTGCAGTCCACTCCCACCCATTCTAATCAAAAGACAATCCCTCGTGAGAAGGAGTTCATGACACACTCAGGATTAAGACTGAGTTACCTAGGTCATCCTATTGTAACAGTAACCTAACTAGTTAAAGATGTTACATCTAGTGGTTTACTATTTCGTGGTCCGGTCTTATGCAAACTCATTGCATGGGATACCCCCGCTCGCATGTCTCCTACATGGACGCCTTGGATCAATACGTCTGTATCGAATACGAAGCGGGCCATATCACATAGTGTTACCAGGATAAGGTACCCAGCCTTATCCCTGTACTATAGACCTTTTAGGTTGTTACTTGAACATTGATCCCCGTATGTCCCCACATACTAGTTCAACTTACATATAAACAACCTTGGATCTTAGTTTATTGGATTTGGGTTATATTGTGCAATTTTAGACTTAAAAAAACAATAACACTTTATTGCTTAATCCTCAATAACACTTTATTGATACAAGTATATAATTCGTTAATATTCACTATCTATGAGTTTTAGAACATAAAACCCAACAATTCCATGTTCTTTCAAGTAGTCTTAGATTTCTAAATCCATGTACTCTCCTCCTCGATCAGATCGTAGAGTTTTGATTGTTTTGCCTAATTTATTTTCAACTTCAGCTTTATACTCATTGAATTTTTCAAGAGCTTCTGACTTTTGAACCATTAGGTAAAGATACCCGTATCTTGAATAATCATCAATGAAACTGATGAAATATTCATATCCTCCACGTGCTTTAACATTCATAGGACCATAGAGGTCAGAGTGTATAAGTTCGAGTGTATAAGTTTGACCTTTTTCAGAGAAAGGTCTTTTGGTCATTTTACCTTCTAGACAGGATTCACAGGGTGGTAATGAGTCATCTTCTAACTCATTTAGAAGTCCACTCTTAACTAGCCTTTCAATACGTTTTTGATTTATGTGTCCTAGTCTTAGATGCCAAAGAAGAGTATCTTGAGAAACTTTTCATCTTTTATTTTGGGTCTGAGCTGTTTTGGACATTTCAGTATTATGAACAACTTTTATTGGGCAACAAGACGCGTTCATAGCAACGTCGCGACGCTGTGCAACATAGCGTCGCGACGCTACCCCCAATCCGTGCCTATAAAAGGCACCTCTTGGTGCCTCATTTATGCATCAATCAATCATTCTTCAATCCATACATTCTTTCCTTCCTTTGGCTCCTTTGGAGCCTCTCTCAAGGCTCTCTAGCCTTTTTGAGAGATTTCTTAGTGGGAAATATTTGGGGAATTTGGGGAGCATCCTAGGAGGCTCAAGGAGTGTTCGGCGGAGCTCTGAGCGTCAGCGAAGGGGTTCTTCGACGGTCAATTCCTTTCCTTTTATGCTCTTAATTATGCTTTCTATTGTAAATGTTGTGGATATTTTAGCTATGTATAGCTAAACCCCAATTTGGGGTCTTGGAATGAAATTATAGTTGAAATGTTGTTATAATTACCGGCCTCTTGTCCTTTTGTCCTAATTATTTGTATGGATGTGCTTAATGCTTTATTCAATCTGGCCAATTGTGTAATGATTCGATTCTTAATGGAAACTCGACGGAGAGAAGTTAGGATAGATCATAATCCATGCAACTAGTTTAATTGCCCGTCGTGACACTGGGATTAGTTGATTAAACTTAGATTCCTAAAATGAATCAGAGCGTAATAATTAATGATTTTTAATAGCGCTAAGGACACTTAGGTTGTTAAAATGAGTTAATTACAATTAGGGGAAACCGACAGGAGAACCTATGTGATTAACGGAGATTCTAGGATTATAATTAGTTGGGCAATGAGATAGGATAATTATATCAATTGTTTGACTAATAATTGATTTTCAAGACCCCTCTTCCCATTAAGAAAACTCTTTCTCCACATTTTATTTTTTTTCGATTGATCAAAATTATTTTCTTTAACTGCTTTGATTTTTGAACTGCATGAATTGTCCCCTAGATATTATTTCCCCTAAGTATTTTTAGTGCTCAAGAGATTTTTGCTTGCTTAATTTTCGCTTCGCCTCCCTGTGGATTCGATACTCGGAACTCTTTCTGTTTTATATTACTTGTGACGACCCGTACGCTTGCGGTAATCGGATAATCGCCCAACAAGTTTTTGGCGCCGTTGCCGGGGAGGCTTGATTTTTAAGCAAATCAATTTTTCTTGACATCGAAAAGAAAGGGATAAATAGTAATTTAGGTGTAAATATTTTTCTTTTATTATTTTGTGAATATTATTTTGTTTTTGTTTTTGTTTGGTTCTCTTGATTGATTGGGAGTATTGTATGCGAAGGAACAAGGTGGTTAATTTGTTTCCGCTAGATCTTGAAATTGACAGGACTCTTAGAACCATTCGTAGAGAGAGAAGATCAGCAGAAGCAATGGCCGAACAAGAAGCTCCCAAGGCGACCAGAGACTTTTTACAACCAGTCCTCCTGACCGAGAATTCCGGAATTGTTTATGCCCCAATTCAAGCTACAAATTTTGAGTTAAAGACGGGATTGATTCAGATGGTGCGCGATAATTCTTTTAAGGGACATCCTTCTGAGGACCCACACTCACATCTGAGATCATTCTTGGAAATATGCGGGACAGTAAAAATGAATGGAGTTCCGGCAAACACAATCAGATTGAGGTTGTTTCCATTTTCTCTACAAGACAAAGCTAAGGATTGGCTCGAATCAGTCGAGACGGGCAGTATTAGTACATGGGATGAGCTTGCCCAGGCTTTTCTGACTAAATTTTTCCTGCCTGCCAAAACTACGAAGCTCCGGACTGAGATTGGGACATTTAGGCAGTTGGACGAGGAGCAGTTGTACGAGGCATGGGAGAGATACAAGGAGATGCTTAGGCGGTGCCCCCAGCATGGATATCCTAATTGGCTCCAAGTGCAGTTATTTTACAATGGATTGAATCCCTCCACCAAGACAGTCTTAGGCACATCAGCAGGAGGAAGTTTTCTTTCCAAGACGGTGACAGAAGCCAAGGATTTATTAGAGGAAATGGCGGCAACCAGTTATCAATGGCCGACGGAGAAGGGAGCAGTTTCAAAGAAGGCTGGAATCTATGAATTGGATGAGTCGAGTTCGTTGAAAGCTCAGATGGCATCGCTGACCAACGCCCTGAACAAGTTAACTTCATCTGAGGTGGTCAAATCCATTTCCACCTTAGCTGAAGGCTATTCGAAGAAGGAAGGTCAGGATGTGGAAGAAGTCCAGTACGTGGGGAACAGACCATTTACGCAAGGAATACCGAACTTCTACCACCCAAATCTGCACAATCACGAGAACTTCTCGTACTCAAACACAAAGAATGTTTTGCAGCCACCACCAGGTTTTGCATCATCCAGTGCGCCTGAAAAGAAGAATAACCTGGAGGAGTTGGTGGCTATGTTTATAAAGGAGAAAAAAGTGCTGAATGTCAATCTCCAGACAGCAGTCAATAACCACGATATAACTCTGAAAAACATGGAAGTTCAAATAGGACAGATCGCTTCAGCGGTGAATGCCCTTCAGAAGGGAAAATTTCCAAGCGACACTGAGCCAAACCCAAGAGAGCAGTGCAAGATGGTGACACTAAGAAGTGGTAGGAAGCTGGAGATCGATTCAGAAAAGAATAAGGAAGAAGAAAAGAGCAAGGATGAAGATGAAAGGGCTGAGGCACAAAAAGCCTCCTCTGAAAGGTCCCAACATCCTCCTAACTCTGTTAATTTGAATTGTGGTTTTTCTAACTCTTTTGCAGGAAAAGAAAAAGAAGAAAGGCAAGAGGAGAAACTATACGAGGAAGAAGTGGTTCCATGCAACCACCATGACAAAGGTTCGCACATCAACCCGCCCAAGCGGAGGGGCGAATGTCCAACCTTTGACTACAGGGAGTTACCTTTTCCTCAGCGCTTTAAGAATGTTAAATTAGATGAGCAGTTTCAAAAGTTCCTAGAAATGTTTAAAAAATTGTCTGTGAATATTCCCTTAGTAGATGCCTTGTATAACATGCCTAATTATGGGAAATTCATGAAAGAAATGCTTTCTAGGAAGAAAAGTTTGAAAAAAGAAATTTTTAAATTGTCTGAAAGTAGTAGTACCATAGTTTCTGGGAAGATGCCTTCTAAACAGAAAGACCCAGAGAGTTTTACTGTTCCCTGCACCATAGGAGAAGTATCTTTTAATAGGGCTCTATGTGATTTAGGTGCTAGTATAAACTTGATGCCCTATTCTGTTTACAGGAGGATTGGTTTAACAGGAATGAAGGACACCGACGTCACTCTCTAGTTAGCTGACAGATCAATTACCCACCCGATGGGTGTTGTGGAGGACGTGCTGGTGAAGGTCAATAAATTTATCTTCCCTGTAGACTTTGTGGTACTAGACATGCAGGAGGACAGAGAGGTGCCCATTATTCTAGGCAGACCTTTCCTAGCTACAGGTAAAGCTGAGATTAGTGTGCATACAGGTAAGCTTACCTTGAACATTGATGATGAAAAAGTCGTGTTTAGTATTTTTGGCCAGGATGAGTCTGTATGTAGTCTGCATACTTGTTTTTCTATTGGCCCTGAATACTTGACTGACGATGATGAAGAGGTAGAGTTTAATCTTGGCTTAGGCTTAGGGGAAGTGCCTATGGATGATGAGGATTTTGATCATAATGCATATTTGAATGACCCTCTGTTTGAGAATGATTTAGATTTGTCTGACTTTGAAAATGAATTGGAATTGCCTGCTTATGAGAATGAAAAGTCTGCAGTTGATGATTTACCTTCTTTTGAAAATGAGTTGGATTTACCTGAAATCAATGAATTTGATGATGATATTGATTTGCCTGACATTGAGGATGAGCATGAATTGTATAGAAATGATTACTCGATAGATAATTTTGAGTTTGATCATGATAACACTAAATCTATTGAGTCTGATCTTGACATTCCTGAATGCATGAAACCAGATAATGTTAATACCTTTGATTCGTGTCCTAATGATGTATATAGCATAGAATCTGACCCAGAGGAACTCGAATCTGTGCATAGTATAGAATCTGACCCTGAAGAGCTTGAATTCTTTAATTCTGATAGTGAGTCATATGACAGCCTAGTCGAATCATTTTTTAATTCTGAGTCTGAGGAATCTTCTGAGCATATAGATATACAATCCGATGAATGGACGGGCATGATTGATAGGCCATCTTTAGATCCCAGACCAGTAGATATCATAACGCTTGATGACTCTGTTAACAATTGTTTTGAGAATAGAGATCTAGAAAAGAGATTTGATGTTGTTGCATATTTTCTGAAATGTTATTATGATAATCTCTTTAGTGATGATGGGCCAGGGGAAAGTTTATTTTCTCCCCTGTTTGCTGTGTGCAATTCGGTGCACGACTTTTTGCAGGGCCCGGAGGATGATGAAAACTTTTATTTCGAGCCTCCGTAAGCGTGCCGAGCCTCGTCTAGCTAAAGACGTTAAAGAAAGCACTGCTTGGGAGGCAACCCAAGGATTAAAGTTTAGTTGTTTTTGCGGTAAATAATTTTCTTTGCTCTGTGATCCAATTTTATTTTGCAGGATCACCTTAGCAAACCCCAAAATTCCAAAAATCCCATTTTTCTGGATCCAAAGGAAGAGGATGAAGCGCTCCTAGCTCAGGGAAGTCTCAGTATCCCTCTATATGCTTTGCTGTTTTAAAACATTGGGGACAATGTTTAATTTAAGTTTGGGGGGGGAGACTTTCGCTGTGTGAGCATATTTGAATTCTTTTGGATGCATGAATAGATAGCTATGATAGCCAAGGATGTGATTTTAGAAATTTTGGGAGAAAATGGTTTATATGTTGTGGAATCTGGGAGCACGGCAGAAATAGTGAAATTTTAAAATTTTTTGATACTTAGTTTTGATGTCTAAAGCATGCAATAGACCTATCTAATGACGTCTTTGAAAATATAGATTCTTATTATGATTTTTAAAGTTTGTTGTCACCCTGATAGGCTTAGTTTCTAATACTAGGAAGTTCATGCTTGATTGTTCTAAAGAGCTAGGTAGAAAAAAAAAATGTTATGCCTACTGAGAGAAAAGCAAAAGCAACAAAAGAAAATGAGAGAAAAAAGAAAAATCTGTTGAAAAAGAAAATTTTTGCTTGCACAAAAGAAAAAGCCTAGGGATAAAAAGAGCTACCTGCGGTGTGATCAGTTAGGCCAACCAGAGAATAAAATTCGGGTTAAGGGTCCCTGCACCGTAGTGTGAAAGCTAGTACCATTAGATATCAAAATGCAAGTTTGGGGGAGTAGCAAAAGAAAAGGAAAAAGAAAAAGAAAAATTATTTAAGAGTTTTGCTCCCCCATGAAAAAGAAAATGACAGGCACCCTAGTTTCTTTTTTTTTGCATGATAGAAGGACTCCGACCTATTTGGGGCTCTTAGCCAGTGTAGGGGGAAAACAAATGGAGAAAGCCATAAGACTAATCTAGGTTAGTAAAAGAATCAATAGATAAGTCTTGAGCATGCTATTCATTAATTTTAAGTTCAAACTAGTTTAAGATTTCTTCAAGAGTATGCGGTGCTTGCTTATTCCACTTGCATGTTTTCCATTCTATCTTAGGAATTCCAAAATCATTGAGGCTTGAGCGATTCTATTTCATGCATCTTTAGAATTTATTTTGCTCGGGACTATCAAAAGCTTAAGTTTGGGGGTGTGATAGCGAGCAAAAATGTCGCTATTTTAGTCCCAATTTATTAGGCTTTTCTGTGCTTTAATCGTGTTATTAATGAAAATATTTAATGTATTTTGTTATTTGGTCCTTAGGAGCAAAGTTGTGGATTTTGGGAGAAAAAGTGCCAAAAATGAAGCTAATGAAGCCCAAATCCAAGCATGGATCAAAAGGGGAGTCAAAGAAGCCAATCATGATAGAAAAGCCCAAAAAGAAGTGAAGAGAAGGCCCAAAAATCAGCCCAAACCGAAGCTGGGAAATTATGGAAATTGGGTCAGCGTTGAGACGCTGTGAAGGTAGCGTCGCGACGCTACCCATGTCTTGGGCAACAAGACGCGTGCATACATAGCGTCGCGACGCTACCCCCAATCTGTGCCTATAAAAGGCACCTCTTGGTGCCTCATTTATGCATCGATCAATCATTCTTCAATCCATCCATTCTTTCCTTCCTTTGGCTCCTTTGGAGCCTCTCTCAAGGCTCTCTAGCCTTTTTGAGAGATTTCTTAGTGGGAAATATTTGGGGAATTTGGGGAGCATCCTAGGAGGCTCAAGGAGTGTTCGGCGGAGCTCTGAGCGTCAGCGAAGGGGTTCTTCGACGGTCAATTCCTTTCCTTTTATGCTCTTAATTATGCTTTCTATTGTAAATGTTGTGGATATTTTAGCTATGTATAGCTAAACCCCAATTTGGGGTCTTGGAATGAAATTATAGTTGAAATGTTGTTATAATTACCTGTCTCTTGCCCTTTTGTCCTAATTATTTGTATGGATGTGCTTAATGCTTTATTCAATCTGGCCAATTGTGTAATGATTCGATTCTTAATGGAAACTCGACGGAGAGAAGTTAGGATAGATCATAATCCATGCAACTAGTTTAATTGCCCGTCGTGACACCGGGATTAGTTGATTAAACTTAGATTCCTAAAATGAATCAGAGCGTAATAATTAATGAGTTTTAATAGCGCTAAGGACACTTAGGTTGTTAAAATGAGTTAATTACAATTAGGGGAAACCGACAGGAGAACCTATTGTTGGGTTTTATGCCCTAAAACTCATAGATAGTGAATGTAAACAAATTGTAAACTTGTTTCAATAAAGTGTTATTGAGTTTCTACAATAAAGTGTTATTGTTAAATATTGCACAATTTGACCCAAATCCAATAAACTAAGATCCAAGGTTGTTTACATGTGACTTGAACTGGTATGTGGGGACATACAGGGATCAGTGTTCAAGTAACAACCTAAAAGGTCTATAGTACAGGGATAAGACTGGGTACCTTATCCTGGTAACACTATGTGATACGGCCCGCTCTGTATTCGATACAGACGTATTGATCCAAGGCGTCCATGTAGGAGACATGCGAGCGGGGGTATCCTATGCAATGAGTTTGCATAAGACCGGACCACGAAATAGTAAACCACTAGATGTAACACCGTTAACTAGTTAGGTTACTGTTTCAATACGATGACCTAGGTAACTCAGTCTTAATCCTGAGTGTGTCATGAACTCCTTCTCATGAGGGATTGTCCTTTGATTAGCATGGGTGAGAGTGGCCAATACGCCGACTCAATATGTCTTCCTTTTTGGGGACAAGACCGAGTGGGAGGTTGGGGACATGACAACACAAGAAGGAATTCACTCCTTCCCACTTCTAGGAGAAGTAGATGAGTGTTCCCTTAAGTGGTGACTTCGGGACTTGAACAAAGGGATCCCGTCCTCTCACTGGCCCGAGAGGAACTTTCTGTTTAATGGTTGGACCATAAACAGGTTGTTCATTAGAGGAGTGCTGGTACTTAAGGAGACAAATGTAACACAGGGGTAAAACGATAATTTGACCCAACTGTAGTTACGAACACTTGTGAAGGATTGACTTACCGGTATAGGTCTATATCCGTGGACACAGAAATGTTCTACAGTGAGAAGAGTTCAGCTGTGGGTCTTTAGTGGAATGACCCACAGTTAATGAATATTGGTTAACCTGATTAATGAGTTTAATCGGTTAACCTCATATCATTGGAGCTTCTGATCTGTAGGTCCATTAGGTCCCCCTGCTAGCTCGTAAAGAGTAATTAGGAACAATTATATCTTGAGAGGATTTGAATAGTTCAAATTCATATTGGGAATTAAGTTAATTGTATGAGATACAAATTAATATAATGTATAATGATACATTAAAATATAAAGTCTAATTTGAAATTAAACTTTATTATTATGTGAGAAATAAATATTTGAAGAAGTTCAAATATCAATATGAATTTGATTCATATTAAATTTATAGGATATAAGAGAATTGGAAGGAGTTCCAATTTTAATATGAATTTGATTCATATTATAGAATTAATTAATTGAAGGCCTGAAATTAAATATATGATATTTAATTGGGTAATTAATTAATTAACTAATAGAATGTCTGAAATTAAATATATGATATTTAATTGGGTAATTAATTAATTAACTAATAGAATGTCTGAAATTAAATATATGATATTTAATTGGTGATTAATTAATTTAAAGAATTAATTAATTGGAAATTAATCAATTATGAAAATGATTAATTACTTATGGAAGTAATTAATCATTTATGGAAATGATTTAATCACTTATGGAGGTGATCAATCATTTATGGAAAAGATTAATCAATTATGGAATTGATTGGTTATGGAATTGATTAATTATGGAAAAGATTAAATCAATTATGGAAATAATTGATTTTAAATGAATATTTTATTCATGGCCTTTCTCCTATAAATAGAACACTAACCCTAGGGTTTATGTGCTACAACATATGGCCACCATAAGGCCCTCTCATATTCTCTCAACTCAAGAACTCTAGGGAGAATTTTCTCTCTAGAGTTTTTCCCATTAAAGATTAGGTAGTCCCACAACTACGTTCCTAATCTCAGAGTTATAGCGGGGAAGATCAAATGGTGGTGTTCTTCGTTGTTGCAGAGCAATCAATAATCATTCTTGAAGTATTCAGAGTCGTCGACGGAGGTATGTTTTTTTCACCGCTTAACCTTTTGCCAATGTATTGGTATTTTGTAGAACAAAATTAATTTACGAACGGTCCAATTGCTTCCGCTGTAATGGAATTGGGAATTCCAATCCTTCACCTATGTGATTAACGGAGATTCTAGGATTATAATTAGTTGGGCAATGAGATAGGATAATTATATCAATTGTTTGGCTAATAATTGATTTTCAAGACCCCTCTTCCTATTAAGAAAACTCTTTCTCCACATTTTATTTTTTTTCGATTGATCAAAATTATTTTCTTTAACCGCTTTGATTTTTGAACTGCATGAACTGTCCCCTAGATATTATTTCCCTTAAGTATTTTTAGTGCTCAAGAGATTTTTGCTTGCTTAATTTTCGCTTCGCCTCCCTGTGGATTCGATACTCGGAACTCTTTCCGTTTTATATTACTTGTGACGACCCGTACGCTTGCGGTTAGCAACATCCATTTGTCATAGGCATCTCGATTTACTCAAGTTCCTTTCGGGCCAGGGTTAGGAGGACATTCTTCCGATAAGATGAATCGATGGTCATCAATCACTTATACTGTATTTAAATTCGATTTCCAGGTTCCATAGTTGTCGTCGTTAAGTTTTTCTGAAGCTAATAGTTGTACTAATGTGCTAGGCATGCTGAAATAATAAAATCCTTTATCAGTGAATCGAATATTTTAATAAATTCAGTTAAGTTTAACAAAAGTAATAATGTACCCATCTCATTAATTATTTTGCAACGATACTTCAGTGAGTTAGAATAACTGCTACCGAGGGGTAGTCAATTAATCCTTCACTGAACCAAGACATTCTTAACTAAAAATTCTATAACAAAAAAATGACTCCTTTATTTTTGTATCAATTTTAGTTATCGTTACTTTGGTCAAAGATAAGCTAATATTAGTTATCTTGTAAGTGTGACCCTCCATTTTTTAGATTTCAGAGAACGACCCCAGTAATGCTACCGAATGGAAAAGTCACTGTTGGGAATGACCCTAAGAAATCCTTTATCATTATGTGAATTCACGACGCTACAATCTCTATGTTACAACCCTCCGAATGGTGTCGCAGCTCCAGGGCATCCTTAGCAGGCGAACATAGAGACCTTGCCAATGTGAATCAATGGAAGAGACCGTAGGATGCGTTGACACGCTTCCTTCACCCACTTACTATAAATACTCTCTCAATTCACCTTGATATTGATTTATGCCATCACCTTCCGAATGGAATGGTTACGTTAGTAAGTAACAAGAGGCTATGCATAGATCTCACCGTGTGAATTTTAAGAAGAACATGAGAATTTTTTTTTTCTCCCACTAAGTATTTTAACGGTGTTGGGTATTTTGTTACTTAGGCATATTCCGGCTAATTGAATATAATCCTAAGTCTAGGTTATAATTAACCTACAATGTCTAGGTGTTTTATAACCTCACATCTCTCACATGCATGCTCGTAAATCCTAGGTTAGCTTAACTCAAGTACCGGCCCGATACTCAGGTAGGAGGTGTTCCGTAAACCGTCAACTTAAATACCTCCAGCCTTAGACAACATCGAACCGGGTGAGTTCTCTTGTAACCTTAGCTTTACAAGTTATCGACCTATTCTAAGAGATTGATCGATTTGGTTCGTTTTAAACCTAGGTGAGCATGCATTTATCTTTGTTATAGATTTTACGTCTATCTCGTTTTATAAAATGATTATAATTGAGATCAACCTATAACATGCTTTCTATTCGATATTAAAGCTTTAAAATCGAGCTAAGGTAATTTCATGTTGCATGCTCGTTCATTTTCGTTTAAAAATATAACGATTATAATTAACGAGAATTAATCATTCAGCATGCATCTAACATGAAACCTAAATAATGCATACGAATATTATAACTTATTATAATATATTTAAATGCATGTAGCATGCTCCCTATGGTGGGATTTTAAATCTATATGACATACACTCTTATGCATATCTCATTCATAATTAATTATAACATGCATTCATAAAGCATAAATAATTAAACACACTAAAATGGACCAGTTTTGGCAATCTAAGCAAGCAATTAGCTAAATTATTACAAATAATAATTGCAAATTGAGTTGTGAAGCTCCCGGGAATCTCGAACCATCACAAACTGGCTTGATTGGACCCGAACCGGACCTCCCAAGGCTTGAACATCACTGAACCGGACCTAAAGGGGTTGAACCAGCCGAGTTTTGGTGAACCGGACCGGGAAAAGTTTGAACCGCTCAAATCTGGAAAATTCGCGCCTGTTCTTCAAAAACTCATCAGCGTCGCGACGCTCTCGCGACTGGAACCCCCTGTTCTTCGGCCAACATGTGTTCTTCTCTTTCTTTCGATCAATTACAGCACTAAATGGACTCTAATGACTCCCCAAAAATTACAGACTCTTCTCAACACATTAATGCTCATATACATGTGAGCAATTACATTTTCATCAACAAATTGAAGAGTAAAAAATTTCCAAACCATAATATATCCATTTCAGCACCCATGCAAATTGAATTTCAAAATGCTACTCACCAAGATCAAATTAAAGCAAATTAGGTGCCCAAACCATGCTCTGATACCAATTGAAAGTGTTAATATCTAAAAAGCGGAAGCAATTTTGGATCTTAGGCACATAATTTGTTCAATTTGATCAAACATTGCATGCTGTCCATTTAAAGAAAAACAGAGTATGTTTACCAACCTTGAATCAATGGAGAAATTGGTTGGATTTCTTTGTTGTTTTTCTTCACCAACGAGTCACGAACCACCAAAGGATCTTCCTTGCTATCCTCAACCCTTTAGAATGAATTGTGGGATCCTCAAGTGATGGAATTTGAGAGAGAAAGCTTGAAGAACAAGCTTGCAAGGTGGGTTTTGGTGAGTTTTCAATTTGGCAGCATTTCCTTATGTTTCAAGCTTAATTTCTTCAGCCATCTTCTTCCGTTTTATAGAGGGATGAGAGATGAAAGAAAGCTCCAACAATTGACACTTAATCAACCAAAGATTAGTGGGAATTTTGGTGTCCAACATGAGGTGAGTGCATGGGTTTAGTCACCATGCACTCCACCTCCAAAAATTCAATCCTTTTTTAATTTAATTAAATTCATAATTATCCTTAATTAGTTGGATAATTATTTGAATTCTAATAATCTGAAAAATTAAAAATTCAATTTCAATTTTTCAATTTTAAATTGATTCAAAATTAATTTAAAGTAATTATTAATTAAATAATTTAATATCAAATATTAAATTAATATTTTTCCATCAATCCCGAACATTTCCTAAATGTTATTTTCAATCATGAATCTCTATTCATGTTTTCGGTATTTAAATCATATTTAAATACTAAATACTCACCTACACGGTTTTCACAAAAACCCGTTGTACCGGCAACGCCTATCACCTCTACTTATCTTTCTCAACATGAACTTAAAGTAATTCATATTTTATCCATCATATTGTTCTAAAGGTTAGTCTCGAGCTAGCAAGGGGACCTAATGGACCTACAGATCATGGGCTCCAACGATACGAGGTTAAACTAGCCAAACTCTTTTAACCTAGTCAACCAACATCCGTTAACTACCGTGACACTCCACTATAGCCTAGTAGTTGAACTCCCCTCACTGTAGATATATTTGTGCCCACTCGATATAACCATGATTAGTAAGTCAATCTTTCACAGGTCATTCGTTACTATAGATAGGTCAAAAGTCCGTTTTACCCCTATAGCACATCTTAGTTTCTTAAGTCCACTGGTCCTCTAATGAACAATTTTGTTCATGGTCCAACCATTAAACAAGATCCCTCTCGGGCCAATAAGAGGGTGGGGCCCCTTGTTCAAGTCTTGGATTCAGCACTTAAGGGAACAACCTCTCTACTATCCCTGAATAGGGTAGAAGTGAATTCCATATTGCATTACTATGTCCCCAACCATCCATCTAGTGTTATCCCCAAAATGGCAGGATTATTGAACGAAATTTTATGACCACTCTCACCTATGCAGATCAAAGGATAACCCTAAACAAACAGGAGTTCTTAGTAAGCTCAGGATTAAGATCGAGTTACCTAAGTCATCGCATGAAATAATCAGTCTTAACAGTAAACGACGTTATAAAGTAAGAGTGACTTATTTCTCGGTCCAGTCTTGTGTAAACATCTTTTACACAGGATGCCTCTACTCGCATGTCTTTACATGAACGATCCAGGATCACGTCGTTTGCCTTATTCACAAAGTAGGCCGCATCCATAGTGTTACCAGAACAAGGTACCCAACCTTATTCATTTACTATAGACCATTTAGGTTATATACTCGAATTTGATCCTTGTCCATATTCACTATATAGTTCGAGTATCTCATGTTATAACCATGGATTTTTCTATTGGATTATAAGTTATAAATAAACAATTTCACTGAATAACATCTTTATTTTTATAAAGGATAACAAAACTTGAGTTCTAGGACATAAACCCCAACATCGGGTTCCCCGCGGGGAATTATTCCCTTTTTTTTATTAAATGCCAATCAATTGCAATTCTTTTGTAAAATATCTATGAAATATCCTAATGAAAAGAACAATAATATTTTATGATAGAGTTTAAAATCTTCAAACATTATTTCTGAAAGATTAAATTTCAATATTACAATATGGTTTTCAACTTAAATATTACACAATTACAACATAGTCTTAAATATAACAAATCTTAAAATAATAACAACAATAAAATAACAAGACTAAAATTAAAAATTACAATAACAAAACAACAAAGTTAGGGTTTTACTATTTATAATTACAAATTACACCATAATATCATAATATATATATATATATATAATTATAAAAAGAGTGGGGCGGGGCTGGGGTCGGGGACGGGGAATAATTCCTCGTCCCCCACCCTCGTTTAGAGAATGGGGAAAAATTTTCTCCCCACTCCCTCCCCCATTCGCCGTGCAAACGGGGATTTCCCGCCCCGTTCAAGGTGGATTCCTGTGGGGCCCCGGGTCCACGGGGTAAATGGACACCCCTAATTTAAATAATTTAATATATGTATTATAATTTTCATCAGTATAATCAAAATTTCTTTTGGTTTATTGTCTTAGAGGGCACAATTGAGCACTTCTACGTATAGGTCCCCGCTTCAAGCTTTAACCAACGCCCGCTTGTTTTTTTTTAGTACAACAACATTTGGGGGTGGGAGGATTCAAACCTCATACCTCTTGATCGAGGGTACATGCCAATTACCGCTGAGCCATGCTGGCTTAGGCAACGCTCGATTGTTTTATACTTTTATTTTCTCTTATGTATTATCTCAAACTCCAACCAATAGAATCTAGTTCATTTTTCTCTTCACTCTTTAGTAATTTAATAAAATATTTTAGAAAATTCTGCAACTTATTTTCATTTTAAATAATTTTGATAATTATTTCAAATTTCATTCGTTATTATAATTCCATAATGAGTTATTTTAGAAATTTCATTTGCTATTTAAATTTCAATGTATTTATATGAAGATTAAATTAGAAACATTGGTATTTGATAGACCCTTAAACTTTCAATTTTGTGTCTAATAATAAATTAAAAATATCTAATAGCTCTATGAATTTGCAATTTCTATTTTTTTTAACAATATGTGGGGTGAGGGATTTGAACCACAAATCTCTAGCTCATTAGTATTAGTTAGTTTTTTGCTAGTTGAGCTATTAGACATAAAATCGAATTGTATTTCTAATTGAACCTTATACTGTAACGCCCCGAACATTCCAATATGTTAATCTCTTGTATCTAAGACCTAGGGTTAATTTAATTATAGTCTGGCTTGTATTTTGGGAGTTAATAAAAATCTTATGGTTTGAATGTTCTTCCCTTGGGTACTAAGCGTTATTAAAAATAAAACCCTCCCTAAATTTGTTGGACTTGGTTTGTTCTCGATTGAGAAATTTCAGCGTTAAAATTCAATTAAGCGTTCAATAATGAGTTGGTTGAGAAATGGGTATTTTTGGGTTTTGTGAGATAAGGAAAAAGAATTAAAAAGAAAAGGATTTAAGAAAAGAAGAAGAAAAACCCTATCCCTCCATCTCTTCTTTCTCTTCACGCGTGACCCCCCCCCCAGCTGAAGCTTCAGCGCCGCCGTCTCCCTTCAGCCGCGTCGCCGTCCAGATCGAGCCACCGCTGCCCAGATCGTGCCGCCACCGCCATTGACGCGCCGAACCGTGTGTGGTCTCTCCGCGAGCTCTCTCTCTCAGCACGACTTTCTGTTTCCTTCGCCGAGTCGTCGCCGACCCTTGCCGGAGAACGAAGACCCAGCCGCCGGAAGCATCACCGCCGGAAGCATCACCGCCAGCCGTGGGTCGCGTGTGGAGGCCTTCACCCGGCTCTATCTTCCCCGTTTCGCCGTTTTCGCGCCGTCTCCCTCGCTGTCCATGCGTTTTTGGCAAAGGAACCTCGTGGGTAAGTCCCTCTTCTCACGATATAGTTGGTTTAAGGCTCGATCTAACTATTTCCACTCCCGTTCAGTCTGATTCGCGGGCGTCCAGAAACTCGAGCTTCATTTTCCAGCAGCGTTTTGACTCCGTTCTGGACCGTTGCAGCATCATCTAGCCTTGTCGGTAAGTTTTAGCACTAACCCTCACATCTTTGGTTCAAAAATCAGTTTACCCATTCGTTTTAGGTGCTGGAAATCTAAGTTGTGTCTGACATTCTGATCTGCAGCGCCGTCTAGGAAGCATTCGACCTCGATTATCTCTAGTTGGTGAAGTTCCAGCCTTCCTTGGGTGTTTTTGGGCACCCCCTATAAGTCTAGCTTGACCCATTGTGTGTTCACTTTACATCTCGGTTACCCAAGCCATAACGTCTTCCAAGTTACAGGTTTGGGCCATTTGCAGCCGCTGTATAGCACTTAACGAATCTGTTTGGTGCTGATCGATAAGTCTCTGTGCCCAAAAACCTTTGATAATTGTTGTGGTTGGCTTTAGTGTGGTTTCTAACCCTTGGGTGTCATTTGGTGTCAGTTTCATGTGATTTCGGACTCCGGACAGCACCCATTTAAGGAGTTTCAGTGCTGTGTTAGGTTGCTTCAGCAAGGTTCAACCTCTGTTTGGGTGAGTTTTAGTTCCTTGTTGTTTGTTTTAGCCTCCCTTAGGTGTTTGGAAGGTTGTGGAGTTATTCCCTAATCACTAAGAGCCTTGGTTGTGCTTGTAGGTTCGTTAGAGCTTGATCCTATAGTTTCAGCTAGTGTGGGTTATTTTTAAAGTGATTTGTAAGTAGTTTCTACTTCCTGGATTTTGGTTCACTGTGTGGAGCATGATGTTTGTATTATGTTTTATCCTTGTTCTTGTGTTAAGCATGTTCTATTGTATGTAAATGAACTGAAATGCTTGAGATGAGCATGTATTGATGATTGTTTGTGACAAGCATGATATATGTGACTGCTGAGTTGTGGTTGTGGATTAAGCATGTTGTGTTTGAGTCAAGCATGTTTGGTTAGGCTAGCATGTGTCACGAGAAGTATAGCATGAGTCTAGCGGTAGCGTTGCATGACGTGTAATTCATGTGTAGGTGTGTAGCGTGGCACATAATTCACGTGTTTGGTTTAGCGTAGAATGACGCGTAATGCATGCGAATGGTTTTGCGTAGCGTGACGCGTAATGCACATGTGTGGTTTTGCGTAGCATGGTGCGTAATGCATGTGGATAGTTTTGCGTAGCATGGCGTGTAATGCATGTGGTTGTTAGCGTAGCATGACGTGTAAATCGTGTGTGGTTTAGTAGAGTGTGGGTGCATAATGTGGGAACGCATACATTATTTATTAAATTATATACTTATGCGCTGACTCCCCCAAACTTTATATGGACAATGTCCCCATTGTCCCCCAAACTTACATTGAAGCACATGGACTAAAGAAGATGAAGGCTGAGTTGCGGCAAGTCGAAAATGCGAAGGAATTTTCCTTAAGGTCTGAGGAAATGAAGATAAAGGTTAAACCAATTGAAGTAATGCGGTTAAGAAAATTGAGAAAGTCAGATGCACAGATTGAAAGCAAAGAAGCTAACGCAAAGAGTTTGTTAGATAAAGTCATTTAATTCTAAGGTAGAGAGAAAAGTGCGATGAGATAAACAGCTAGTTATATTATTGTATTGCGACATAAAATTATAAACAAGAGCGCATACATTTAAAATATAAACAAAAGATGATAAGGAAAGCAAGTGATTTCTTTATTCCTGCGGTGGTGGTGGTGGTGGTCTTGGATCTCTTGGAGCAGGAGGTACTCTTGGAGGACGCATTTGTGAAGGGCCTGCATCAGATGGTCTTTGCGCTGTAGCTGGTCGCATAAACAAGTTGGGTGCGACTGGCAGGCGACCAAAAGAGTTTGTCCATCGCGTCAGGAAGATGACTAACGCATTTACCTGCGTCGATAGTTCTTCTTGTTACTTGCGCAGCAACTCCTGCTGGTGGCACATCCTTGCTTGCTGCAGTCGCAAGGGCTCTATACTATCGTGAATTATTTTCCGCATCTGCGAGAAGATAAGAGCTGCGTCCACATCAATCGTGAGATCGGCCTCAGCCTGAGTGGTAATCGCAGAGGCTTGCAGCGTAGGGTTCGGCGTAGGAACTTCCTCATTGCGAGTGGGGTTCGGTAATGGGTCTTCAGCATTCCCCTCTGGTCGCAATTCATCCGTGGCCTGTGTAGGAGGCGTGTGCTGGAATATTGGTGGTTGCGGTGGCGGTGGTGGAGGTGGTGGCGGCTGCAGGTCTTCTTGCGATTGTGGCAAGGATTCTTGATTTTGAGCGCAGACCGTGCTTTCTTGCGCTGGAGCAGTATTTTGAGGCGTCTGTGCGGCTGGGCGATGGTACCTGCCTGCGGTTTGCTTGCGCCTTTTCTTCTTATGTGCCTCAGGCGCAGGCGAAGTCTCGGTGGGTTGAGATGCGGGGGCTGTTGGCTGCTGCGTGCTTCCTCGCAGACGCCTATTGCGAGTGCTTGTAACACGTGCCCACCATTGCTCATCAAAGTCCTTCCGCATTGTTCGCACTTCTTCATCTAATGCGGGCAATAGATTTGATGCGCGACAGAGGGATGTGACCAGTCCGGGACAAAATTTTGCGCCCTTTGGTTTTGCAGCAGTCTGGCGCAAGGTTTCTACGAGGATGCGGCCAAGGTCAATTGGGGTGCCCTTCATTATGTAGTAGACAAGGATTACTCGCTGCAAGCTCAATGTCGCATCATGCGTTGTGGGCATGATGCGATTCTTTACCCAGTGCATCCAAAGTGTGGCCTCAAACTCGAGCAGTTGCGATTTGAGGGTTCTTGCAAATCCATTTCCATCCCATTTGGCCCCAGGTCTGGCCACCGCAAGCAGTACTGCGCTCAGGAAGTCATCATCTAGACAGTCAAGGAGTGCATTTCCTTCTGCGTTGGGAATGTCTCGCAGTTTATAGACATTGTTGATGTGGGCGGAGGAGAAGGCGATGGTGTGGCCCCGCACCAAGACTTCGTCGAGTTCGTCTTGCCACTGCGCTCGGTAGAAGTCAGAGACTAGCGCAGGAGCGTAGCTGCGAGGGTTTTGGCAGACGTTTTCCCATTTGCGCTGGGAAATTTGCTCAGTCATTGTCTACGGTAGGGGGCAACTGAATCCTCGTTCCTCTTGGAATTTCCCCTAATCTTTGGCCTCTTCCTCTTTGCTTGCGCCCATTTTCT
This sequence comes from Luffa aegyptiaca, assembly GCA_017139565.1. NCBI lineage: Eukaryota > Viridiplantae > Streptophyta > Magnoliopsida > Cucurbitales > Cucurbitaceae > Luffa > Luffa aegyptiaca. Next base: position 29,386,472 of record CM029403.1, read on the forward strand.
GTTTGCCCTTGTCTTTGGCTGCGGTGGGCGCTTTCCTTTTTCTGCTAGGGGCCGCCGCAGTCTATTCAGATGGCTCTCGGATGATTACTCCTGTGGGTTGGAGGCTGCGGCGAAGAATTAGGGGCACTTCATCTTCAGAATCCATGGATTCAACGTCAAGTTCTGCCGCAATAATGGCTAAGTTAGTGGCGGTGATGTCTGCAGCAGTTGCGTTCTCCACATTGCTGGATCCTTCTTTATCTTTTTCTGCACTTGTTTTTGCGGTGAGTTTGCGAGCAGTTTCATCTTCGGTGACATGCTCCCTCATTTCTCTTCGACGAATTTCTTCGCCTTCCTCGCCCAATTCTCCTAGTAGGTCGTTCCATGCGGCCATCTGATGCTCTGATAATTGTGGTAGAGTAGGGCCTGTGGGAGTTATTAGTGGGAGGGAGGTGGAAACGGATGCGGTCGTGGAGGAAGAGGAAGAGTTGGTGTTTGGGGCCAGGGCAGTGGAAGAGTTCGGAGGTGGAAGGAGGGCAACCGACGGGAAGGGAGAAGAGAATGGAGTTAGGTTGCGAGGGGTGAGAAGATTTGGTATAGACTGGAGGTCAACGGGTTGAAGGGTGAAAGTTGAGGTATCTAGTGGCGTAATGTTGAGGACTTCAGTGGTGTTTCCACTGGAGGGTGATGGATCGGCGGTGAGCGGACCTTCCGAGCTCTCGATGGCTTGTTCCCCATCTATGACTTCCAGTTCGTCTTCCTCCATGTGATCAATGTCTTGCCGGCTATCTTCATCCGATGAGATAATGATGTCCTGATGCGGTCCTTCCACCTCTAGTGAAGATGGAGGAGCGTCGTCAGCATAACCATCGAGGGATGGATTTTGAGAGTCTGACATGGTCGATTTGGAGAATCAGGAAGAAGCTTTTTACAAAAGGGAGAAGGTAAGGGTTTAGGGTTTTGTTTTTGCACGAAGGAAACGCAGGAAATGAAGAAGAGATATAAAAGCCACATCCCTATTTTATAGCCAACGCAAGGCATGCGATCCTTGATTCTGGTGCCCTTTCGCATCCCACTTAGGTAGGTGATCATGATTATTATGGGGGAATGTGAGCGGTTGCCTTGGGTAATGTGGAAAGACAGGGATTAGTGCGGCTCATTAAATGCTAACATGATTATGGCTGTGCCTCCAATGCGGGAGAAATACAGATGGATTGGGACATGTGATGGGATCTTCCTCCTAAGGCTCTATCGCAACAAAAATTACTAACGCAATGATTTTATGCTAATACAACAAATGCGAGTTAATCATGCGATGCGATCTAGTTTAGCAAAAGTGGTAACGCAATAAAATAAATATGCGAAAAGAAATAAATAATTACAATTACTAACCTACTGTGCTCTTACCTTGCGCTAGGTCCTGACGCAGTTGAGAGCACTTTTTGTCCTGGACCTATTTTTTTTTTTTATTTTAAGGTGGATCTTTCAAAAGAATAATTTCACTTACCTCGTCTAAGGTCCCTTCAATGTACGGTTTTACTCTTTGCTCGTTGACCTAGAAAATTCGCTTTCCATCAGTAGAATGTAGGTCAATTGCCCCATGTGGATATATTTTATGGATAATATATGGGCCTGACCATCTGGATTTTAGCTTACCTGGAAAGAGACGTAAGCGAGAATTAAATAACAATACTTTCATACCTTCTTTGAGATTCTTCTTGCATATTCTTTGATCATCCCACTGTTTCTGTTTTTCTTTACTGATCTTGGCATTTTCATATGCATTTCTTCTGAATTCTTCTAATTCTGACAGTTGACGCAATCTTGCTTGTCCTGCTAGTTCTAAATCAAAATTTAGACGCTTCATGGCCCAATGCGCCTTGTGTTCCAATTCTAAGGGCAAATGACAAGCCTTTTCGAACACCAGCACATATGGGGATGTTCCTATAGATGTTTTGAAGGCTGTGCGGTATGCCCACAGCGCATCATCTAGATGTTGCGCCCAATCTTTCCGGCTTGTGCTGACAACTTTCTCAAGAATTTTCTTAATTTCCCTATTCGATACTTCAACTTGTCCATTGCTTTGTGGGTGATAAGTTGTTGCGATATGATGTTTAACATTGTATTTCTGCAACAGCTTATGCATGATCTTATTTATAAAATGGGTCCCTTCATCACTAATCAGTCTGCGTGGCACACCAAATCTTGTAAAAATATTCTTTTTGAGAAATTTTGCCACTGTCGCCGCATCATTCTTTACGCAGCGCGATTGCCTCTACCCACTTTGTGACATAGTCAACTGCGAGGAGGATATATTGGTATCCTTGCGACGATGGGAAAGGTCCCATGAAATCAATGCCCCAGACATCAAACGACTCAATTTCTATTATGTAGTTTTGTGGCATCTCATTCCTTGCGCTGATATTGCCAGTGCGTTGGCACTTATCGCAACTATCCACATATTTCTTTGCGTCCTGGAACAAGGTGGGCCACCAATAACCGCTCTGTAATACTTTAGCCACGGTGCGTTGACCTCCAAAGTGTCCTCCATATGGGGCTTTGTGACAAGCCTCCGATATCTTTAACGCATCTCTATGGCCAACGCATCTCTTATTGATCTGGTCAGGTCCCCTGCGATAGAGGTAAGGGTCATCCCAAAAATAAAATTTCAATTCATGAAAGAATTTCTTACGGTGTTGCGCTGAATATTCCTCTGGTAAGACCCCTGCGGCGAGGTACTTTGCAATGTCAGCAAACCACGGCTCTTCGCCTTCAACCATCAAAAAGTTTTCGTCAGGAAACTCTTCTGCGATAGGGATTATTGGCGCATCTACCTTCTCTGGATTCTCCAAGCGTGATAAATGATCTGCGACCAAATTCTCACTCCCTTTTTTGTCCTTGATCTCGAGATCAAATTCTTGCAGCAATAAGATCCATCTAATCAGTCTTGGCTTTGCATCTTTTTTTGTAATTAGATATTTTATCGTTGCGTGATCTGTGTAGACTGTGACTTTGGAGCCAATCAAATAAGCACGAAATTTATCAAACGCATAAACAACCGCTAATAATTCCTTCTCGGTTGTCGTGTAATTTGTTTGTGCTTCATTCAATGTTCTGCTGGCATAATAAATGGGGTGCAGAATCTTTTCCTTTTTCTGTGCCAGGACTGCTCAACTGCCACGTCACTAGCATCGCACATCAAGACAAACGGTTCCTTCCAGTCGGGAGTTGCGAGAATGGGTGCACTGACCAGTGCAAGCTTCAGTTCCTTGAATGCCTTGGCGCATTCTTCTGAAAATTCAATTTTTCTATTTGTCTCCAATAATGCGCATAGTGGCTTTGTAATATGTGAGAAATTCCTGATAAACCTGCGATAGAATCCCGCATGTCCCAAGAAACTTCTGATTCCCTTTATAGATCTTGGAGGTGGTAATTTATCAATGACATCAATTTTTCTCTATCGACTTCAATACCTGCGTTAGATATGCGATGGCCTAGGACAATGCCTTCTTCCACCATAAAATGACATTTCTCCCAATTCAGCACTAGATGAGTTTCTTCGCATCTTACCAACACTTGTTCTAGTTGTGTTAAACAGTCTGCGAAGGACTTCCCATAGACTGAGAAGTCGTCCATAAAAACTTCCACATATTTTTCTAGTAGCTCTGAGAAGATGGCCATCATACACCTCTGGAAGGTTCCAGGCGCATTACACAATCCAAAAGGCATCCTTCTGAATGCAAAGGTGCCATATGGGCAGGTGAATGTAGTCTTTTCTTGGTCTTCTGGCGCAATGGTAATTTGATTATACCCAGAGTATCCATCAAGAAAACAATAATATGCTTGTCCCGCAAGTCGATCTAGCATCTGGTCAATGAATGGAAGAGGGAAATGATCTTTCTCAGTATTTGCGTTCAACTTGTGATACTCCATGCATATGCGCCATCCTGTAGTGGTGCGAGATGGAATCAATTCATTGTTTGCATTAGCCACTACTGTCATGCCTCCTTTATTGGGCACGCATTGGATTGGGCTCACCCATCTGCTATCTGCGATGGGATATATCACACCTGCGTCCAGCCATTTAATAACTTCTTTTCGTACGACTTCCATCATCGCAGGATTTAGCCTTCTTTGACGTTCAATAAATTCATTGGATTCGTCTAGCAATCGAATCTTATGCATATAATATGCGGAGCTAATTCCCTTAATATCTGCTAGGCTCCATCCAATGGCCTTCCTGTGCTTTGTGAGGACTTTCATCAACAGGTGCTCTTGCGATGAATCGAGCTTTGATGAAATGATGACTGGGAGTGATTCTTTTTCTCCCAAGAACCTGTACTTCAAATGTGTTGGCAATGGCTTGAGTTCTAGCGCAGGAGGTTGCGCTATAGATAGTAAGGTGGGGATTCTTCCTTTTAGATCTAGCGCATGGATAATTTCTTCATGTTGCGCTAGAATGCAATTTTCTTCCACCTGTTCTTCCTTGTCTTCTTCTTTCATGGGGATGAACGCATTTGAGTGTAGAATCTCCTGCGGAGAACATACGTCTATGCGGGCTACCATGCCACATTCCTTGCTGTCGTCAGGGTATTTTAATGAAGAGAGAACATTAAAAACCACTTTCTGATCATTCATACGCATTGTCAGTTCTCCTTTTTGCACGTCTATTAGTGTTTGGCCGGTGGCAAGGAATGGTCTTCCCAAAATAATGGAGATTTCTCTGTCAGCTTCATAATCTAATATGATAAAATCTGCAGGAAAAATAAACTTGTCAACTTTGACTAAGACATCTTCAATTTTTCCTTCTGGGTGGACCACAGATCTGTCCGCCAATTGGAGTGTAACGGTCGTTGGTCTTGCTTCTCTGATCCCTAGGCGTTTGTAAACAGACAATGGCATCAAATTTATGCTTGTGCCCAGGTCACATAGCGCTTTGCCAACATCGATTCCTCCTATTGAACAAGGAATCGTGAAGCTCCCTGGATCCTTCAACTTTGGGGGAAGTTTGTTGGCAAGTATTGCGCTACACTCACTTGTCAACGCAACGGTTTCAAATTCTTTCCATGGTCGTTTATTCATCAGAATGTCTTTCAAAAATTTTGCATAACTAGGCATTTTTTCCAATGCCTCTACAAGTGGGACGTTGATATGCAGCTCTCGCAAGACATTCAAAAACTTCTTAAATTGAGCCTCATCATTTTTCTTTCGCAACCTTTGAGGAAAAGGTATTGCGGGCTTATATGCGTCAGGCTCCTTTTCTGCGTGAGCCTCCTTCTTTTTGGATTCTTCATCCTTAGTTACTCTTTCCTCTTGCGTCTGGCTATGATCTTCTGCGGCTGCGTTTTTAGTTAAATTGTCCTGCGTTGGTGCAGGATCATTTACCTGTAATTGTCTTCCACTGCGAAGAGTCACCGCATGGCAGTGCTCCTTCCCCTTTGGATCCTCCGTATTGTTGGGCAACGCACCTGCAGGTCTATTCTTTAATTCTGACGCAAGTTGTCCAACTTGTATTTCCAGACTGCGCAAAGATGTGGCTTGACTCTGAACCACCGCATCATTTTTTGCCATATATTCCTTTTGATTGGTCATGAATTCCTTCATCATTGTTTCCAATGCATTCGAGGATGATGCTCTTTGGTTTCCTCCGTCTGTGTTGCGCTGAAAATGTCTCTGCGATGATTGTTCATTATTAGAGTTGAATAATCTGGGCGTAGGATTTACATTACCTTATTGTGGTTGTTTATTCGCACCACCATTCCATGAAAAGTTCGGGTGATTTCTCCATCCTGGATTATATGTGCTTGAAAATGGATTGTTGCGCCCAGCTCCTTGCGGTCAAATGTAGAAAACTGATTCTGGGTTTGAAGGACATTGGTCATGCGCATGTCCTTCTCCGCAAATCCCGCATCCAACTGCGTTGAGTTGCGCGATCAGCGGTGCTGTACTAGCAGTAAGCGCATCCATTTTCGTGGTTAGTGCATCTATCTTTGCGTTGACCGATGTTATTGGATCGACTTCAAAACTTCCAGAGCTGGTTTTAATGGGTCTCTTTCTTCTATCTTCCGCAGTGCCCCACTCGTAATTGTTGCGTGCAATCCGATCGAGTATTGCGTGAACTTCGTCATATATTTTTCTGAGTAGTGCACCGTTTGCGGATGAGTCTACCAAGACTTGCGAGTTCTTGTTAAGACCTACATAGAAGGTCTCCAGTTGAATGCATAGGGGTAATCAATGATGCGTGCATCTCTGCAGCAAGCTCTTGAAACGTTCCCATGCCTCACTCAACGTTTCATCTTCCATTTGCGTGAAAGTCATTATTTCCTTCCGCAGTCTAGAGTTTGCGGTGGGTGGAAAGTATTTTTCTAGAAATTTTTCGGCCAGATCATTCCATGTTGCGATGGAGTTTGCTGGTTGCTGATTTAGCCATACTTTCGTCGCATCTCTAAGTGAGTAAGGAAATAAAATTACCTACAATTGCTCATGCGTTACTCCTGGAATAATAAATTTATTACAAATATCCAAAAATGATTTGAGGTGAGAATGTGGGTCTTCTGCTGGGCTTCCTCCAAATTGCCCTGCAGCTGTCAGCATTTGAAACATGACAGGTTTTAATTCAAACCTTTCTGTTTCTAGAGTGGGCTGAACTATCCCTGGATTAAAATTACAGTTTGCAGGGGCTGCATAGTCTCTAATTCTTCTGGCCCTATCATCGGCCATTTGAATAGGATTTAATGGTCTATTTTGTTGGTTGGGTGCTGCCATCTCTTCTGATTGTCTTCGGGCTCTTCGATTTCTTCTTCTTCTGTGATATGTTCTATCAATTTCAGGATCTATTTCGAAATCGATTTGTCGGGCCGCACGCATACAACCTCTGGTTACCTGGAGAAAAAGACTCAACAGGGAACACAGCAGATAATATCACACGGAGTGTCAGATCAGAAAAATTATTAAAGACTTCTGTTGCCCTTCCCCGGCAACGGCGCCAAAAACTTGATTGGCTATCAGAGTGTTTGGTATTTTAATAAAGAATTATCGTAGATTTTAATCAATCCAAGTATAAACTGACAAAATCAAGTAATACCTGGTGAGTCCAGGGTCGAATCCACAGGGAAGGGATATTCACAAAGTTTTTAACAATATTTACTGATTGAAACTCAAAACGTATAATATTATTTTAAGGAATAAACAAGAGAGTTGGTATGATTGAAAAGTAATATCTTGCATAAAACAAAACATGCAATGAGAGTTAAAGGAAAATCACAATGAGAATGGTATCAAGGCTTTTGTGGTTGTAGCCTCATGCGTTTATAAGAATCTTGTAGCGCATACTTTGATTAATTGATCCATTAACGCCTAAGTGAGAAAAAATCACAAAGTTTCCCTTCCGATACTCCTTATGCGTTTGGCATTAAACTATCAATTGATTGTTTGGCTAGTTCATGCGTGGGGCTTAGTTCTCTTAAAACTTACAAGGGACTGTGTTGGTCACAACGCAATCAAAGCTCATGCATGCACTATCTTTTAGCGGTAGTATTTTCACGCTACCAAGACTACATGTCATTCGCTAACTCGTTCTACTTAGAGATGTCCGCATGCATTACCTGTCAGGGATTTAGCACACTACTACCGCATCCGGCTGGCCAAGCGAGAGTTAGTAATGAAAAGATTATCGCAACTAAGTAGAAAGCAATCAATGTTTCATTTAAATCAAAATATGCGCTTACAAAATATACTTATCACCGCATGAGGTGCTTGCGCTAAGCCTTGAAGAAGATAATTAGTTCATGCGAGCAAAATAAGACATCATGATATAAAACATTATGCACGTAAGTTTGCTTCTAATCGCAGCTTCTTGAGATTTCTTTGTGATCCCCTTTTCTCTCCTTTATCCATGGTTTTTGGCATCTATTTATAGGCGAGGAAGATGAATTCTCCAAGTAATTTAGCAACTTGTGTTGATCATTATTAGCCAACTTGCAACTTTTCAGCCCCTTTTCCGCCTACTTGCGTCAGTTGTGTCAGCGTTGTCTTTTTATCCATCTTTTCTGTCTCTTGATCATCTTGGGATGTGTGCCTGCGCTGAGAAGAACTTAAAACAAACAACTGAATTAGCTTGTGTTTGCGCCCTATATTTTATAATTTCTCGCCGCATACATGAATATAGCTCGCCGCCTATAACAATCACTTTTCTCTTTCTTTTTGCGCTGAGATAACGCATCTTAGGATCTTTCAGCCTTGTTTTAGCTTAAGTTTAAAGGACAAATAACTTGCTTTTGCCAAGTTATCAGCAGCCGCCGAAGATCATGCAATTGTACCAATCTCGTGGGAGAGGTTCAAAGATCTGCTCTACGATTACTATTTCCCTGAGACCGTCAAGGACGACAAAGAGACGGAGTTTCTGCACTTAACTCAGGGCACTATGTCCGTAATCCAGTACGAGCAAAAGTTCACTGAGCTGTCGCGTTTTTCTCCTGATTTGGTCAGCACGCCGAAATGGAAAATCAAGAGGTTCATCAAGGGCCTCCGAGAAGAAATTCGAGGAACTATTGCCCTGAATGCACCTACAACCTTTGTTGCGGCCCTCCGTGGAGCGTTGGTCATGGATAAAAACCTGGCTAAGAAGGCGCAAACTCGCTGGGAGGTCGGTTCGACTTCTGGGGTTAAAAGGAAGCCCCCACCCACTCAAGCGAGACCTCTGCAAAAGGCACCTCGCCCGCAGTTCTGGAAGCAGGCCCCGACCATTCCTCATTGCAATGTGTGCAGTAGGCACCATGTGGGTCAATGCGAGTCAGGGGAGAAAGTCTGTTTCCGATGTGGCCAAGAAGGACACTACGCCAAGTGGTGCCCCACCAGAGGTGAGATAAAGGTAGAAGGACCGACACTGAAGGCCGCCTAGGCTCCTGGTCAAGTGGCAAGCAAAAAGCTTGTATTTTTGCCCTGAAGGATGAAATCGCAGAGGATGATGCTGTGGTGACAGGTACGTTTCTTACAGCTATGTATTTCCGTGGTTCTTGTTTCTGTTTCTTGATTGTGGCATGTTGATTCAGGAACTATTCTTGTTTTGAAAGTCCCTGCTTTTGTGTTATTTGACTCGGGGTTGAGTCACTCTTTTATCTCATCGGCGTTTGTCGATCAAGCTGATCTGAAGTTAGAGCCGCTAGGCTTTGTTCTCTCAGTGTCCACCCCCTCTGGATCTGTGATGCTTGCTCAGCAAGTCGTAAGGCTGGGTGAAGTTTCAATAGCGGGCCAAACTCTCAGAGCGAGATTGATCAAGCTGGATATGCGCGATTTCGACGTAATTCTGGGTTTGGATTGGTTAGCCAGCAATGGAGCTACCATCGACTGTGCCAAGAAGGAAGCACGTCTCAAACTACCCTCGGGACAAGAGTTCAGATTCAAAGGCTCAAATGGTGGGAGTCCAAAAGAAATATCTGCATTGAAAGCTAAGCACCTGGTGCAGCACGGTGCATGGGCTTATTTAGCGAGCGTGGTGGATACCAGCAAGGAATTCCCTAAGTTGGACTCGGTACCTGTAGTAAGAGATTATGCAGACGTTTTCCCAGAGGACCTCCCTGGTTTTCCTCCGATAAGGGAAATAGATTTTTGCATTGATCTGCTACCTGGGACAACCCCTCTATCCAAGGCTCCCTATCGAATGGCTCCAGCCGATTTGAAAGAGCTCAAGGTGCAATTGGAGGAATTGCTCGAGAAAGGATTCATTTGGCCCAGCGTCTCTCCCTGGGGTGCACTAGTTTTGTTCGTTAAGAAGAAAGATGGGTCGATGAGGCTTTGCATTGATTATCGAGAGTTGAACAAGGTAACTGTGAAGAACAAGTACCCCCTTCCTCGCATCGATGACCTTTTCGACCAGCTTCAGGGTGCCAAGGTTTTCTCGAAGATCGACCTGCGATCTGGATATCATCAGCTGAGGATCAAAGAGTCCGATATTCTGAAAACTGCTTTCAGGACGAGGTATGGGCACTATGAGTTCACGGTGATGTCGTTTGGACTCACTAATGCTCCTGCCGCTTTTATGGACCTTATGAACCGGGTGTTTAAGGGTTTCTTGGACTCGTTCATCATCGTCTTTATTGATGACATCCTGATTTATTCCAAGAGTGAAAAGCAGCACGAGCAACACCTTAGCCAAGTGTTGGAAGCCTTGAGAAGCAATGAGCTCTACGCCAAGTTTTCGAAGTGCGAGTTTTGGTTGGAAGAAGTGGCATTTCTGGGCCATGTGGTTACTCGTGAAGGCATTTCAGTGGACCCTGCTAAGGTGGCCGCAATCCGTAGTTGGCCTTGACCCAGCTCAGTGACTGAAATTCGTAGCTTCCTCGGTTTAGCAGGCTATTACAAGAAGTTTGTTCAGGATTTCTCCAGTCTGGCAGCCCCATTGACGCAGTTGACCCGTAAGAATGCAACTTTCACGTGGAGCGAAGACTGTGAGAAAAGCTTCCAGGAGTTGAAGGAGCGGTTGACCACTGCCCCAGTGTTGACCATTCCTGATGAGTCGGGAGGCCAGGTGGTTTATAGTGATGCCTCGAGGAAGGGTCTAGGCTGCTTGCTTATGCAGCATGGTAAGGTGATTGCTTATGCCTCGTGTCAGCTAAAAGGGCATGAGCTTAATTATCCTACCCACGACCTGGAACTTGCAGCTGTAGTGTTTGCGTTAAAGATTTGGTGACACTACCTGTACGGGGAAAAGATTCAGATATTCACAGATCATAAGAGTTTGAAGTACTTCTTCACTCAGAAGGAGCTTAACCTAAGGCAAAGGAGATGGTTGGAGTTGGTGAAGGGCTATGACAGTGAAATCAATTATCACCCCGACAAAGCTAATGTTGTAGCAGATGCTCTTAGCAGGAGAGCAACAAGTGTGGCGTCGTTGGTTTCGACTCAGAGTCCCTTGCTAGCAGAGTTGGATCGGGAAGAAATCGAGCTAGCAGTGGCAGATGTTTCAGCCTTGTTGGCTCAGCTGTCGGTGGTCCCTAATTTAAGGCAGGAAATTGTTGAAGCTCAGGGGAAAGATCCTGAGATTGTCAAGCTTTTGGAGAAGGTAGGTCAAGGAGACTTTATCCTCGCCAGTGACTCAGCTTTGCTGTATTAGGGAAGATTGTGTGTGCCTAAGGATCCCCTATTGAAGAAGCTGCTGTTGAAAGAGGCACAAAAATACTCCTTTCTCAGTACATCCTGGCAGTACCAAGATGTACAAGGACCTCAAGGAGCACTACTGGTGGCAAGGCATGAAGAAGGAGATTGCCCAGTTCGTCAGTAGGTGTCTAACTTGCCAACAGGTGAAAGCTTTACGGCAAAGACCTGTTGGGTTGTTGCAACCTTTGGAAATCCCAATCTGGAAGTGGGAAAATGTGTCCATGGACTTCATTGTCGGCCTGCTGAGGACACTAAGGGACAACACAGTGATCTAGGTTGTAGTTGATCGATTAACCAAATCAGCCCATTTCATTCCTGGTAAGACAACTTATCTAGTGGAAAAGTGGGCAGAGCTATACTTGAAGGAGATTGTGAGGTTGCATGGTGTATCGGTGTGTATTGTATCTGACCGAGACCCTCGCTTCACATCTACCTTTTGGCGAAGCTCGCAGACGGCTCTTGGTACCCAGTTGGACTTTAGTACCGCATTCCATCCGCAAACCGATGGCCAGACTGAGCGGTTGAATCAAGTTCTTGAGGATATGCTCAAGGCTTGTGTCATGGACTTCGGAGGTAGTTGGGAGAATCACTTGTACCTGATCGAGTTTGCCTACAACAACAGTTATCAGGCTACGATTGGCATGGCTCCCTATGAAGCCTTGTATGGAAAGAAGTGCAGGTCCCCAGTCCATTGGGATGAAGTCGGTGAAAAGGCCCTGTTAAGCCCAGAGTTAGTCCAGAAGTCTAATGAAGCGGTTCAACAGATTAGAGCAAGAATGCAAGCTGCCCAAAGTAGGCAAAAGAGCTACGCTGATGAAAGGCGTAAAAGCTTGGAGTTCAGTGTAGGCGATCACGTATTTTTGCGTGTGGCGCCAATGAAAGGGGTTCTTCGCTTTGGCAAGAAGGGAAAGCTCAGCCCCAGATTCATTGGACCCTACGAGATCCTGGAGCGCATCAGGCCTGTTGCTTACAGGTTGGCGTTGCCCCCGACCATGTCGATTGTGCATGATGTGTTTCACGTATCCATGTTGAGGAAGTACGTGCACGATCCTTCGCACTTGTTGAATCCTGAACCCCTGGCGTTGAATGAGGACTTGACGTATGTGGAGAAGCCTGTCAAGATCCTAGCCAAGGAAGCAAAGGTTCTGAGATGCAAGACCATCGATTTGGTGAAGGTGCTTTGGAAGAACCAAAAAGTAGAAGAAGCTACTTGGGAAAGAGAAGCCGAAATTAGAGCCAAGTACCCTGAATTGTTCGAGCAGTAGACTTTCGAGGAAGAAAGCTTTTAAGGTGGGGAGAATGTAACGCCCCGAACATTCCAATATGTTAATCTCTTGTATCTAAGACCCAGGGTTGATTTAATTATAGTCTGGCTTGTATTTTGGGAGTTAATAAAAATCTTATGGTTTGAATATTCTTCCCTTGGGTACTAAGCGTTATTAAAAATAAAACCCTCCCTAAAGTTGTTGGACTTGGTTTGTTCTCGGTTGAGAAATTTCAGCGTTAAAATTCAATTATGCGTTGAATAATGAGTTGGTTGAGAAATGGCTATTTTTGGGTTTTGTGAGATAAGGAAAAAGAATTAAAAAGAAAAGGATTCAAGAAAGAAGAAGAAAAACCCTATCCCTCCATCTCTTCTTTCTCTTCACGCGTGACCCCCCCCCAGCCGAAGCTTCAGCGCCACTGTCTCCCTTCAGCCGCGCCGCAGTCCAGATCGAGCCACCGCTGCCCATATCGTGCCGCCGCCGCCATCGACGCGCTGAACTGTGGGTGGTCTCTCCGCGAGCTCTCTCTCCGCGCGACTTTCTGTTTCCTTCGTCGAGTCGTCACCGACCCTTGCCGGAGAACGAAGACCCAGCCGTCGGAAGCATCACCGCCAGCCGTGGGTCGTGTGTGGAGGCCTTCACGCAGCACTGCCTTCCCCATTTCACCGTTTTCACGCCGTCTCCCTCGTTGTCCGTGCGTTTTTGGGCAAGGAACCTCGTGGGTAAGTCCCTCTTCTCACGATCTAGTTGGTTTAAGGCTCGATCTAACTATTTCCACTCTCGTTCAGTCTTATCCACGAGCGTCCAGCAACTCGAGCTTCATTTTCGAGCATCCTCGCCTCTGTCCAGCGGCATTTTGACTCCATTCTGGACCGTTGCAGCATCATCTAGCCTTGTCGGTAAGTTTTAGCGATAACCCTCGCTCCTTTGGTTCAAAAATCAGTTTACCCATTCGTTTTAGGTGTTGGAAATCTAAGTTGTGTCTGACATTCTGATCTGCAGCGCCATCTAGGAAGCATTCGGCCTCGACTATCTCTAGTTGGTGAATTTTCAGCCTTTCTTGGGTGTTTTTGGGCACAAGACTTAACCCATTGTGTGTTCGCTTTAAATCTCGGTTACCTAAGCCATAACGACTTCCAAATTACAGGTTTGGGCCATTTGCAGCCGCTGTACAACACTTAATCGAGTCTGTTTGGTGCTGATCGGTAAGTCTCTGTGCCCAAAAACCTTTGATAATTTTCGTGGTTGGCTTTAGTGCGGTTTCTAACCCTTGGGTGTCATTTGGTGTCAGTTTCATGTGATTTCGGACTCCGGACAACACCCATTTAAGGAGTTTCAGTGCTGTGTTAGGTTGCTTCAGCAAGGTTCAGCCTCTGTTTGGGTGAGTTTTAGTTCCTTGTTGCTCGTTTTAGCCTCCCTTAGGTGTTTGGAAGGTTGTGGAGCTATTCCCTAATCACTAAGAGTCTTGGTTGTGCTTGTAGGTTCGTTAGAGCTTGATCCTATAGTTCCAGCTAGCGTGGGTTATTTTTAAAGTGATTTGTAAGTAGTTTCTGCTTGCTGGATTTTGGTTGACTGTGTGGAGCATGATGTTTGTATTATGTTTTATCCTTGTTCTTGTGTAAAGCATGTTTTATTGTATGTAAATGTACTGAAATGCTTGAGATGAGCATGTATTGATGATTGTTTGTGACAAGCATGATATATGTGACTGTTGAGTTGTGGTTGTCGATTAAGCATGTTGTGTTTGAGTCAAGCATGTTTGGTTAGGCTAGCATGTGTCACGGGAAGTGTAACATGAGTCTAGCGGTAGCATTGCATGACGCGTAATTCATGTGTAGGTGTGTAGCGTGGCGCGTAATTCATGTGTTCGGTTTAGCATAGCATGGCGCGTAATGCATGCGAATGGTTTTGCGTAGCGTGGCGCGTAATGCACGTGTGTGGTTTTGCGTAGCATGGCGCGTAATGCATGCGGTTAGTTTTACGTAGCATGACGCGTAATGCATGTGGTTTTTAGCGTAGCATGATGCGTAAATCGTGTGTGGTTTAGTAGAGTGTGGGTGCATAGTGTGGGAAACATATGCATGATGTCGTTTATTGCCTTCTGAGCATGTTGGGTTTTTTACTGCTTTTGGAAGCATGTTGTATGCGTGTGAGAAGCATGCTATTTGCCATTGTTTGATGTTTGTGATCTGGCTCGTGTGAGCTACTTACCAGTAACGCGGTTGTACTGATACCCCATTCCCCACCTTCCCCCCAACATTTTAGATGTTGTAGGTATCGAGGATGATCTGGACCTTGGTGGCGAGGAGGAGGACTATGAGGAAAATTCCTAGGCGTTGAGTCCTCTCGTTGTTATGTGTTCCTTAGTTGCTTTCCTAGGTAGTTTGAGATGTTTTAATTTGTAGTTCTGTGATGGTGAGGGATTCACCTGAAAATAGTTAAGTTTATGAATTAGACTTGTTAATTTTGATTAAGTTTAATAATATGTTTTAGCTAGTGGATTAGCTATTCCTGTTAATAAGATGTTTACGTTATGCTGCATGGTTTTAGTTATCGTTGTTGCTAAAAAGTCTGTCTCGTCTAGAGGAGATAGGTTGTGAAATCTGACTGTAGATTGGTGGAGTTTGATTTTGTATGTTTAGAAGTGCTTATTGTCTTTATCAAGGGTTGTAAAATTTTGGGGTAACCAGTTTTACGCCGTTATGCTACCGAAATTTTCGGTACATTCGGTCTAAAGTGAGTTGTCCTAGTTGCTTAAGAGTCTAGAGTAAGTAGTAACATCGCTAGGCTAGAGGTTGGGCAACCTGAGGCGTTACATATACTTAATAATACATTAAAAAAACATTCAACACGGTCTATTAGGCACAAAATTAAATTATATATAACATTTAATTCTTAAAATTTTTGAAAATTTAAGAGACCTATTAGATGCAAAATTGAAACTTTATGGATCTACTAGACAAAAATTGAAAATTTGTATATCTTTTTCATTAGTACGGAAATTTAGGTATCTATTCGACAATTTTTAAAGTTCGAATACTATATAGATACAAATCCAAAAATTTATATGCTAAACTTTTATAACCGTATATGAACTTGTGCCCCCTGTCATAAGGTTCTGGATCTGCCACTGGTATTAAGTATATTTATATACTCTTTTGCACATAGAGATGTCAGAGGTATATACCCATATCCATATATGAGTGATTGATAGGCTTATTGAGTATGATGCTTGTCTGTATATACATATATATAGATATATGTTGTTGTACTTATTGCATGTTTGTACACAATTACTTATGTGCTTCCCTGTATGTGCTATTATGTACACAAAAGTATTGAATGATTTTGTACAAAAATTGCATATTGATAGTTTAATATAAGTTTTTTCAGGATGATTTTGTTATCAACTTCAGGGCTGTTTGAGGTGTAGTGTTGGTTATAATAGTTTGTGGTTATTATAGTTTGGGGGTTATAATACTGTGTTTGGGGTACAAAAGTATTTTAGGTCTGGGTTTAGAAAGTTTGTGTTTGGGGGGAAAAGTTGGTTATAATAGTCTCCGGGGGGGGGGGGGGGTTATAACTATTTTTGTAACGACCCTACATTTCATGACTAATTCCTAGGGTCATTATCACATGCATTGCCTTCTTACTTTATAGAACAACAATGAAAACGACGTTAAAGTAAAACAAGCTTAGAAAATCAACAAGACTTTTCAGTCTGGGATCCCAGTTAAAACAGGAACAAATAAAATTTTAACAATTTCAATAAAAATCTCAAAAGCGAAACAAGTCCTAAAATAACACATGTCAAAACGCAAAGAAGAAGGAGTTCGAAAACATGATAAGCGGAAGTCTATCCTATGAAAAATCCATGGCTCGTCCAGCAACATTCCATCACGTGTTCTGTACACCTTTGCCTTTACCTGCAATTACATATTAGGGAAAAGAATGAGTATTTAAGAATACTCAGTAAGCAACTATATTGCTAGGCATGCAACAACAAGGGTAAATCATGGTTAGTTCAGCTAAGGGTCTAATGTTCATTTCATGACTTCATTTCATTTCATTCAACATGTTGTATAGGTCACGTGGTCAATTAATCCTCCTATCATACGCTTGCCAACTCACTGGAGGTGCACATGCGGGAATCAAGCGAGAACTCAACCCCTACCGATGGTAGAAGGCACCCAGTCAGTGGAGTCGAGTCTCACCCATCAAGGCACCTAAGAGCGCATAACACTCTAGCTACCATCTCACTGGTGGAGCATCCATAGGTTTTTTTTTTTTTTTTTTTTTTTGTCGGAACTTTTAAATTCAAATACAACATAAATGAATGAGAGAATCTAGGATTAGTTTGATGAAAATTTAAATTCAAATACAGAGAAAAATCTATGAAATATAGTTTATCTTAACAACACAATTTAATTAAAAAAGGATTAAGTTTAGAAAGATATTGTGGAAACAATCAATATAACAATGAAACTGACTAAAATACTCTAGAATGAAATCTATATTCAATGAAAACTTAAATTCAAATACAACATAAATACTTTAAAAAAAAAAACAACATAGATGAATGAGAGAATCTAGGAATTACAGTTTAAATTAACGACAAATTTGAATTTACAAAGATAAGACTAGAATAGTTAATATAAATTATCTTAACAACATGATTTAATAATAAAAAATTAAATTTAGAAATACAATACTGAAATAGTCTCAAGGAGGAAAAATAGGAATGAATTACACAAATATAGTATATTGAAAACTACCTTTAAGGGCGAATAGATATAAACCTTTTTTCAGATTGAAAAACATATTTTTCGAACATGTTTATAGGGTAGAATCGATGTCAATATAATCAACAAACTTAAAATTATTTTTTTCTTTCTGAAAGTTAAAGAGAATTGTTCTGACTATTTTGCATACACACTGTATTTGAATTATTTACAGTGTCAAAGTGGTCATAATCTACTACATTTCCGGATACCGTTTGCCCTATTGTAGGAGACGAAAAATAATAGTCACGAAATGTCTCTATCCTTGAAAAGCCTAAATACTGGGTTTCAGAACTATTGTTATATATAGGGAGCCAATTAATTGTTTGATTATTCTCAAATTTAAACTTACTTCTTATGCAATCGTTCAGAGATTGGAGTGTAAAATCTTTTACAATGTTATTGACAGTACTAATTATCCCACCCATCATACCATATAGAAATGAGAAGACTAAGCATCTAGTTTTGAAAACAATGATGAAATTAGGAGAATGAATTAGAATTGAAAATAAATGCAAATTAAGTAGTGTAGCATACCGATGTTTAGAGATCAATAACTCTTTCAATGGTGACAAGACCGATAGAGCAAAAACTCGATGGATGACAAAAAGTAAAAAAAAAAACGATGACGATACTAATTAGATAATTAAAAACTAAGAATCTAATCGAAAATTAAAAATAAAAACCCGATTTCTGTGTAATTTTGAAAAAAAAAACATAAAATTTGAATTTGAATTTTGAGAGATAGGGGAGAGAAGATAGATACTGTAATTCCTTGATTCATGGGATAAACTGTTTTATTTTTTTTTTAATTAAATCAGTTGGTAACTTCCTAAAAAATAGGGTGTGAACGTGAAATTTGACTCAAGAGTATAATTGGAAAGACATCCTCACGGAAATAGGTTAAAAAAACGGTTTAGCAATTTTTCATTAAAAAAATATGTTTGGTCATTTTTAAAAAATACAGTGTATATCCGACCATTTATAAGAAATGAAAGAAAAAAAAAGTCTAACTATTTTTACTAAAACTAATAGGTTTAGTTATTTTTCAAATTGGCCTATTAATATTTAATTATTTATCTTGTTGTCCTTGAGAAAACGAAATAGTATATTTTCATACGGTTCTATTCTCTCAAATTAGTTGGAATTATTACCCTGCGTTGTGTTGGTTAGTTTGTAATTCATGAAAATATTGCAACTTGAGGTATGGATTTTTAGAAGTCTCGATGTGTGACAAAATGTCCATGTGACTACATGCTACATACTTTTTTTTTTTTTTTTTCATGAGAAAATGTGTATTAAAAACAGTTTAAAAAGAACAAACAATTAACTGTTCTTTTATCCCCCCCCCGAAAGTAATATGGGAAAATGCTTCAACACACTTAAAATAGGCACAAGAGTAAATTGAATTGAATCATGGACACTTTGAAATATGTACAGAACTGAAATTTTTTTTCTTTTTTTTGACCTTTTCCTTTCCTGCAAAATCTCATAGTCTAAAATACAAAATTTGTGTTTATTCCTCCTAATGCCTTCCACCAATAGAAACTCCAATTAGAAACAGAAATGATTTTCACAAGGGTTGTTTGCTCTCTGAGAAGATGCTTGATTACAGGAGATAATGTGATTTAAAACCATTCTCTCCCTGTCTGTCTGGAAGAAGAAGAACTCTAAATTTTTTTGAGATTTTAAGACATATCATCACTAGGATCTTCGCAATCTGATGAAGTCGAAAATGAGTGTTTCGCATTGGCAGGACCAAATACCAACTCCAAGCAGAAGGAAGGGCCACAAACTGACCTTCCCTTTTTCCCAACTTTGTCCAAATCCTGCAACCTTAGCTGCAATATGCATCAATTCAAGGGTGAGTATAGAAGTCTCATTTCGCCTAGTTCTTTCATATGGGGAAAGTTTGTGTAGCCATCCGTCATAGTTCCGTGGTTAAATTACCATTTAGTCGTATAATTTGTGTTTGGTTTCACTTTGGTTCTTATGGTTTTATTCGTTTCAATTTGATCTCTAAATGTTGATGGTTTTCTTAAGTAGCACATTTTCTTTGGGCACAAGTTTATTGCTTCTCTTTGCCAAGAAAACATGTCATGCATTCATTCTTTGTCAAATAAGAAAAGCATCAACATTTGTTCAGGTCAGATACATTTTAAGAGATTTAACAAAATAATAGGGACCACAAAAAGAAAATTCAAAGACTAGGGATAAAATTGAAACCAAAAAAACACAAACCATAAGGATTAAAATAGTGATTTCTAGTTCTATTTTCTAAGTGAGCCTAAAATGTAAGAATGCTAATGCAACATTTAGTGTAAGTTCAAGCCTTCTTAGTCAAAGATTTGCAACTATGTCGTACGAGATAAATAGTTTTCAGGTGCAGAGAATATGCTTTGAAGTAAAATCAGCGTAAAAAAAGTACCTGTAGCAAGCTGTTCTTAATGAAAGCTGTGTTAAAGCAAGCATAAAAGAGACGGCCTCCGAACATCTTTGCGTAGAATATGATGCGTATATCTCCAGTAAGCTGTTGGTCACATTACATAACTCAACAAAAGAAAGGACAGGCAAAATTCATTGCAAACAAATGACTGACTTTTAGAGTTTCATATTACTTTGGATGAAACATGTTTTCTATTGAGATCAAATGTTTTCTCTAAAAGTACTTTGAACTTCATTTTAAAGTAAACTAAATCAAACACTAAAAAAAAAAAAAAAAAAAAAATCGAGCATAAATTTTAGTTAGCTAAATGCACTTTTCACTCTTTTAAAAGTCTTGTTAAACTCTATCAATGTGTTCCTGAAGCAAGGCCTAGTGATTTTATTCTATTTGACAGAGGCATACTGAATTGTTGCCAAAAGAAATGTAGCAAATCAGTTTTTTTCAAGTTATTTGTACATGGTGTGGCATCAAAAATTAAGCATGTTCAAATGTTTGTTAAAAGTAATGATAGGAAGAGCAGCCTTCTTGTGACTTACTGGTAGAGGCTTCTCAAAATTGTAGTCAAGGCAGGTTTTGTGGTATAGTGCTGAACACTCTGTATCCATTTGAACAACAAGATGGGGTTCGAGTTCTGGCTTGTTCCCTTCATTTTCCCCTTCAACAAAAGACAGAAAGTAACGGGGACTGGTACTTCTCTCATAACCTCTCTTAAATTGTCTGCAACGATTCCTGGTAAGTTCCATAGATGGACGGTATAGCTGAGAAGGAACCTACAAACATTAACGAATAAAGTCTTAATGTAAATAAAAGAGAAGATATATAAGGACATGTACCCTTCATTAGATTAGCAAATTAAGGATTGCACGAAAGCAATGGAGAGATGAGCTTATCAACATATGAAGGAGTGTGAGAAGTAATTCTAATAGACTTAAATTACCTCCTGCAATTCTGAGACCACAAAGAAAATTGATTCAGTGTTAACTGTGTCATAAAGACGAATTCTCTGCAACTCTCTCCTACACGGTTTGGGCAACTTCACCTCAGGAGGTCCATTATAAACTCCCTTGGGAAAGGAAAGGCACTTTGACCAGTAGCCCACGTACCGTCGTTGGCTTGGAATTGATACCTGTTACCATTAGAAGAAAACATCAATGTGATTGACCAAGCACCACAGTTTAAGATTTTACATTAAATTTACAGATAAATACATTAGAAAAGATATGGAGAGAAAAATACAAAATAAACTGTTTTAGAACATAGCTTCAACTCTCCCTTCCCTTACCAACTCATAATCTTCACAGTGGACCTCTAATTACTTACCTTGTCTTTTCTTCGTTTTATTTAACAGATGGTATTCTTTATCCCCCTTCATTAGATTTAAATTACAGCAACTTCTTTTCCTAGTCTTGTTGAGATCATATCAAATGATTAGATTTATTCTACTTCATATCAATAATCTGTGTTAAATATCGTGAAGAGAACTGAGAGAAAATGTTAGGAATGTAATAAAATTAAACTTATAGTCCAACAACTTAAGTTTTGGGTTCAATAGTAAGTTAGTACAAAGCAAGGTCAATGTTGTACCTCAGTCTCACTGAGATTGCTAAATTTAGATTGTAGTCCAATATTAATAACAAAAGTGACCTGATTTTTCAACTATATAATAATGTGGCACTACCATTAAATTCTAGTACCTAACACGACTTACTCCTTCATTATTGGTCGTCCGCCTCTGAGCATACAGCTGAAGTGCATCCTCCACTGACATGCCACAGTAAACTAAGTAGGCACATACCATCAATCCCGTTCGACCTTTTCCAGCCTGAAATGTAGTTACAAATAATTTAAAACTAAAAAAGGAGTTAGCATAAAGATAAATACGATAAAGACATGAAAATGTTTTTCTTAGATTTCCTGTTCGAGAGTTCTTCTTAAAAATTAAACAACAGTCATGCTCTTCCCTGAGGTTTCAATCAATAGTATGGTAGCTATCTAATGGCTTTCAATCGTAAACTTATTTAGATCTATATCCCATTAATTGCAAAAGAAACTAACCCTGTAAAAGAGAACCATTTTTGAGCGTTGAAAGAAATTAAAATAGAAAATAACAACAAATCGACCTTTCAGCCAAAAACTGAGAAACAGGTAGAATTTGATTACGATACACCCATCTAATCTCTGATAAAGGCTAAAAGTAGGCCAAACTGTGACATGTCTCATGATAATGGCTCAGTTTGTTTGGATTGACTAAAGACATCAGATACATTATCTTGTATGCACAGAAACAAATTCTTCCTTTGAACTACTTCAACTGACAAAATATTTTGATCATACTAGAAATACTAAACTATCATACCATGCAATGGCATTGAAAGGGTCAGTCGAAATTAAAAGTTGAAAGGGTTGGGGAAAATCTGGTAGAACCATTTTAGACTTGTCTAGAAGGTCACAATTACCATGCAATGTACAACTGCAATATTCTTCGGGTGAGACGATAGCCATGAAGAGACATTTTCACAGAAAAGTTTGATCATATGTAGAGGTGGAACATGATTATCATCAAAAGGAAATGACTCCACACGCCCATGAAAATGTGATGGATCATATGATTCTTCAATACAGAGATTATAGATCTGCATTGTCCCAAAAGAAATATCAAGATGCACATAGTTAGAGAAATAAATTTTGATGACAAGCACTATAATTCTACAGGAAGTGATAAGCTCTTAGTATGGTTTAACAGGGCACATAACTGGGAATAGTTAGAGAAATAAATTTTGATGACAAGCACTATAATTCTACAGGAAGTGATAAGCTCTTAGTATGGCAATTATAAGGACCGCTAGAGGAAAAAATATCATCATGAATCTTTTATAAATTCGCGTTATCTAAAATTCCATTAGGATATGTTTACATTACATACTGCAATTTTAACACAAAATTTCTGGTTATAATCAGTTTCCTTGCAAAAGGGTTGTGTATAGAAGTATTAACTTTAGGGTAGCAAAATGAGGGCCTAGAGATCGAAACTTAGGAAGAATCGAGTGGAAAGATATGGTAGATCGAATAAATTATAATTAAGCAGTCAAAATGATACCTTGTAATGTCCCTGATGCCTCATGTCCAATACGGACTTAACCTGCCATAGGGGATTACGATACATTGCACGCATACGTTCTGCAGGAAATGACATTGCCAATACATGATCTGTGATGTATGACATATCAAGGTCATAGCCAGCAACAAGCATGCGCCTCCTTTGCTTGGATACCAAGTTACGGATGTAAAAGCTTTTCGATAGATAATTGATCAGGTGGTGTTGAAGACTAAGGTTTTCCACCTTCCCCTGACTCGGCTTTGAAATTTTAATCCCCATTTGACCGCTATGTGTCTATGACAGGCTCCTCCTCATAGACGGTAAGCTACCTATCAAGAAAGCAATACATGCATCAATAGCTACTTTGAACCTTTTCGAATAAAAATTATTAGTATTAGTTCCAATGGAAAAACAGGGATAAAAAAAGAAGAAGGCATTACCTGGATGGATCGATCATAAGCTCCTCAGCCGAAAACGAAGAGCAGACAGTTCTAGGGCACCCAATTCCGAAAGGAGGTTGGAAATTGAGAGATTTGGAGTACCCTAGAAAAGCTTTGAGAACAGAATGGAGGCGGAATTCAAGGTGGCCGGGAGGTGAAGATGGCGTCCATTAGCAGAAGACGGGGCGGAGGTAGAATTAAGAACGGAAAGATATGTAGGAGGAAGAAGAGGGAGTTTGGGGCGGAATTTCTCAGCCCCAAATTGAGAGGAAAAATGGCCGCCATTGTAGGGCAAAACAAAACTTGGATGCTTTTGGTGTTAATGGTTATGGAACGTGGAATGAATTTGAGGGAAACTTCCATGACCGTTGCTTGCTATTGGCGGCCGAATAAGAACTTCTCTCTCTCCCTGTCTGGTTCTTCCCAATATAACGGAATTCTACTCCCTTCTTTGGATATCTAACAATTTCCTTTTTTATGTAACAATTTCCTTTCTAATTATACCTTTCAAAAACATATTCAGTATTTAAGGGCACGTTTGGTAACCTTTTCGTTTCTTATACCTTTCAAAAACATATTCAGTATTTAAGGGCACGTTTGGTAACCTTTTCGTTTCTTATTTGTTGTTTCCAATTTTATTAAGAAATCTAAGCATTTAATAACTATATAGGTTTCTTATTTCTCATTTTTTAGAAACACTCCCAAAATTTGTATAGAACTTTTGGGAACAACTAAAACTAGTTTCTCCTTTTTTGTTCTTGTTTCCAATTTTTTCCAAATATAAATAAGAATATAGGTTTATTATTATTGAATGTATAGGTGTTAGGGTCATGAAATTCTATTTTTCTTTATTAAAAATGAAGAAACGGAAAGAACGTTACCAAACAGGTCCTAAGTTATCGTTTTCATTTTCCTTTTTTGTTTTTTTAGTTCAACAACAGGAATTTACTTTCTTAGTCGAGAATATAATGTGTTGACAATAATCACTCATGTCTATACTCCTCTTTATGAATTTTAATTTTATTGTATTATTTATCATATCTTTCTTGATAACAAGTGGCAAAACAATGACAAAACAAGCATAGCTCAGTGATGATTGGTATTTATCCTCGACCACGAGGTCAAAGATTCGAATCCCTCATCGTTAAACTCAAAAAAAAAAAAAAAAAAAAAAAAAAAAAAAAAAAAAAAAAAGTGGCAAAACAACGTTGCCCCAACATCATCTCTTTTTTTCATTTTTGTTATTTTTCAATTTTTTTTAAAGAAAATGTTACTTAATTGATTTAATTTTTATACATGTATATATGAACTTTTTATTGTTATTTAAAGTAAATAAATATTTAGATTCTTTGCTTCTTATAAATTTAGGGTTTAATTATTGTCAGTGAATCAAGGAGCTATTATCATGTTTCAAGGTTCAATTACAAGGAAGAGAGTCAAGAAACTTTAACAAGCTTTCATTCTTTGTATTCAAACAATGGCGAAAAAGGCAAAAAAAGGTTATGGAAGATGTTGGAATCTTTACCCACATGTTGTACCAAGTTGAGCTTCAAGGGAAATGCATTAAATGCTTTCTAACTTTCATCCCTTCAAGTAGTTGTATTTATGAAACTTAAGTTAAATTTCTAGTTGCATTAAATGAACTTAATTCAACTCTAATTGCACTCGACTAACCAAATTGAACCTGACTTTTTTGGAATACTTGGTTTTCTCGGTTTATCTTTTTAAACAAAATGAGTTGTTTGGTTTGTTCCTCAATTTAGCTTTAAAAAAAATTGAAAAAACCGAATCAAACTGAATTTTAACTAAGAGAATTTTGGGCTTAAGCCATCTCGGGGGGGGGGGGGGGGGGGATTGAAACGTAGCCAAAAGAAAAAAAAAACTGAAAGATGGCCACACGTGAGGTAAGCGTGACCACGATTAATCTGATATACCCGTTTTACCCCTGTAGCATTTTCAAACACCGAGGGGGGGGGGGTCCTACAATCGCATACGGTGTCCCCAAACCCCTACCCAACAAAATCTCCCTACTTTTCGGTTAAAATTCATTTGGTAGATTATTCAAATTTTTTTTTCCAAATTTAAATTAACAAACTTTCGTATATTAAATTAATATTAAGATAATTATTTTTTTTCAAAATTGTAGGATCGTATGGCAACACTAGAGGGGGTGAATAGAGTTGCTTAATAAAATTTAAAACTTTTTGCTAAATTAAAAGGAATTGATTTAAAACTAAATAAATTTAATAAGCACTATAAAGCATAAAGTATGCTAGAAATATTTGACCATTTTCCTAGGCATGCAATCTACTCATAAAAATGAAATAGCGGAAATTAAAAGAGTAGAGAGAAAGAGATAACACCAGGAAATTTTATAGTGGTTCGGAAATTCATACTCCACTCCCCAAGACTCCTTCTTGGGTATTTTACTACAACAGCTCTCTTACGGGTGAGAACCAAACCGACTCTTTTTCAGGTTCAAGAGTAAACCTTTACCGATCCTTTTACAGGTTCATGACCCAACCTATACCGATCTTTGTAAACGGGTTCAAGATTAAACCACTAGGATCCTTTTTAACCGGGTTCAGGATCAAACCACTACAAATCCTTTTTCGGGTTCAGGATCAAACCACTCACTCAATTCCCAAGGTGCACCCACACCTTATTACAAGTTCCCAATGATAAAAGAAAAATAAAACCTCACAAATATTACCTCTTTGAAGGCTAAGTACACAATTTGAACACTAAAAAAAATCCTCACAAAAATAGAACTAGGCCAATTTTGGAGCAGGGAGGACAAGAATTTTAGGCGTAGAGAGAATTGAGAGCTTAAAGACTTGAAAGCTTTTGGTGTCAATGAAAGGTGAAAATCAAGTCCAATTTATAGGCGAGGAGGATGAATTTTGGCCGTTAGATCAAATTAAGGATGAATGGTGGAGATTGAATTTAAAAATGGAAAAGGAAAGAATTTCAACATTAAGGGAGAATTTTGAAGGATTGGAAATATTGAAATTTGAGAATAAATCAAGATTTGAATGATGCAAATTTTGGAAAGGATAAAATTTGAATTGGTGGAATTTTGGAAAGAATAGAATTTGAATTGGTGGAATTTTGGAAAGAATAGAATTTGAATTGGTGGAATTTTGATGTAATTTATGAATTTTGGAGAAATTTGGATGAAAGAAAATGAAGCTAACAAATTCCTCAAAAATAGTTGAAATGCTCTCCAAGATGAGTAGAATTTTTCAGAATTTTTTCACATTTTTTTTTCGGAATTTTTTCGAGCCTTAAATAGACCAAAAATGGCTAAACTAGCCGTTGGCTGCCACGTGTCGCTCTCTGATTGGCTGCAATAGAAGAAAATCAAAATTAATAATAAAATAATATTATATTCAAGAGTTGACCATTTGACTTTCTTTATTATTAAAGAAATTCGACTGCCACGTGTCACAACATCATTGGACCATGCATCGACACGTCATTTGCCATGTCACCGCCACGTCAGCAAAATGGACCGTTTTTGGATTGCCACGTCATCCGCCACATCAGTGCCACGTCAACAATTTTGACCGTTTGTGTGCCACGTCAGATGCCACGTCATCATGGTGCCACGTGTCATTGCCACGTAGGATTTTCTCTTCCAATCTTCTTTTTCTTATAACTTTCTCGTTTGAACTCCGATTCGAGCAATTCAAGATGCGTTGGAATCGTCTTTCCGAGCTCTACATTATGAACACTTTAAAACACTAAAATCATTAGTAAATTAAAGTTTGTTATCATCAAAACATATAGTATGATTGAAGCTCGTAAAGCTAACAAAAATTCACTGGAAGATAACAGAAACAGGTTTTTTTTCTTCCATCGATGAGTATATTGTTCAATCTACACCAGGTATTCTCGGTTTTTCCAAAGTTTTGTCCACTGAACACTTCAATCTACACCAGGTATTTTTCGGGTTTCCAGTTTTTGTTCATGAATGCTTCAGTATACACTAGGTATTTGCAGTTTCCAGATTTGTTCACTAATTGCTTCACTCCACACCAGATGCATTCCCCACTGCAAATTGGTCTGCTGAACGTGGTGGTACTATTCGATGGAAGCTGGGATGAAAACAATCGGTACAACGAGTTTAAGTCTGCCAGTGTGCCAGTATCGGAGGGGTGCACAATACAAGACTTCACTGAATGCATTCGGAGCAAGGTGTTTCCGTCTGGCGAGCACATGACCACTCGGTTAACCATGTACAGGAATAGTATCAACAAGTCTAACATAATCTGGATCACCGATGACAGGGATGTTACATGGTTCATGTCCAACATTGGCGATGGGATGGCCAACGATATATGTGTTGTGGCTGGCCACTATGAAGTAGATTGACATGCGGAAAAATACAATGTATTTACAAGGTGGAAATCACAGATCAACGTTGCAGCAGAAGATTAGCAAAAAAAATTACGCAATTATTGATTTCGTTGATGTTGAAGATTCAGTACCGGTTATGGAAGATTCAGTTTTTCAAGACAAGGACCAGTTGAGGAAAGAAATATACTTGTTTGCTTTAAAAAACAGTTTCCAGCTACGAACCATTAAATCCAACCAGAAATCTTTTATTGTTGGATGCAAGGATGTTTCGTGTTGTTGGTACATCCGGACATCTCGTCATTTGGATGGGGGTTTGTGGATGGTTCGTAAGTTCGTGGATAGGCACGAATGCCCCCTTGATATTGTAAAAAATGATCACAGGCAAGCCACAGCTTGGATTGTGGGGGAATGTGTGAAGTCATTTTTAAAAGTAAATGACAAGGTCCAGTGTCGCCCGCGCAATGTTATTAATTACATGAGGAGGAAAAATGGTGTCAACATCAGTTATGACAAGGCATGGAGGGGGCGTGACGGGACTTGTCGAAGGTCCGAGCCAAATAAATTTATAATCCATGACACTATAACTATTTTCTAGAAATAGTGGCCAGGGTCGAACACAGGGAAGGGGATCTAGCAGATGTAGAATTTTGTGTTCATGCAACATGGGGTTTTGAATAGATGGATGCAACAAAATAAAATAAAATGATGAATGTAAATGAGACAGAACAATAAAACATACGATCATGGAAATAAGACGGGATTCAATAATAAGAAGGGATCGCTGGATTGGGATTTCTTATGCTTGAATGTTATTTCACTTGGCTTCCTAGTTTTTTCTAAATATCATTCTATGCAGCTTTTATGAATCCGGTTAGCTTCTTGGTTACTCAGAGGACTCCCCTACACTAACCTGTGTTTAATTAACCAATTAACCAAGAACCCTGCAGTTAACATGATTAATTAAATTAACATGATCGACCGCCACCCTTCATGCAATAAAATAAAATAACGATCATCTGAAACCTCGCAATGACCACTAAGTTATGTCTAACTAATCTAAAATAAACAATCTGAAACCTTGCAATTGCCTACTTAAATTAGCCGCTTTAGACTCGTGGGTCCGGAATTGCATTAACTAAATATAAATAAAATTTAGATCTAATTAATACAACATTTAGCATGCATCTTAGGCCTATCAAGGGTCGTCACTCCGTAGAGATTGTCTTGCCTCGACCTAGTGGCTATCTAAAAATAACTGATTGAATGCACAAATAGAAATCTCCTAGGGTCATCAATTCTAAGAAATTAATCTCATGCATTGGTTTAAACAAGATTACATGTAAAACTCAATAAAAGATAGCAAGAACCGAGCATAAAAACCAGAAAACTCAGCCAAAGATCAATATCATTCAAACATAATCCCAATAAAACGATACCGACAAGTTTAGCTACTCATATGCAAAGGAAAACTACAAATAAACATGAAAAAATACATAGAATATGACCTAAAAAGGTCTACACAGTAGCTGGAAAAGTAAAGAAGCGAAAATAATCGAAAAGGGACCAAAATTCTAACTTCACGACAGACTAAACCGAAGCCCTATATTTATAGAAAACGTCACAGCGTCTCAACGCCACGAACTTCGTACTCCGTGTCGAGATCACATCGTCGTCAAGTCGCTAAGGGCAGCGTCTCGACATCATCCCTAATCCGAGGCTTGCTGCCTTTTTTCTCGGTGTTGTCTCGTTATTTCTCGATACGGGGCTTCAACCTTCGATTCTTGGTGTTGTTCTTCAGGCCTGCTTCGATCCACTTGGGTCTTTTCACCTCCTCACCGTTCAAGAACATCGAGATGGCTCCAAAACTCCATAATTGGCCCGAATTAACACCAATTTGCGTGGTTGGCTCCCTACATCGCCTAAGCTCGAAGTACCTATAAGTAAGACAAATAAAACATAAAATTTCTCTAACAAGTTTAGATTAGAGGTAATAAAATAGGACTATTTTGGTCATATCAGGGCGAGAACTTGCACTCACAGCCATCAGAGGTTCACCCGAAGCGTCATATGCACTAATTTCAGCTTTCTCCGTTGCCTTGATTGAGAAAAACCTAGGTTTGATGTTTTAGTCAATATTCAAAGTTAGGTCAGTGGTCACACATACAATGTATTTGATATATGTACAACGAATAACATACATCACTACATGGGGGAGGGGAAGACAATGCATACAGTGTTGTTTGCTATTATGTACAATCGCGTAATCTTATATTATTTTGCAGACACATATATTGCTTTTGATGTTGACGATCAAGGCAGGTTCAGGTATTTCTTCATGTGTCTCTCTGCGTCTATACATGCATGGAAATACTGTTTTCCTGTTATGTCGGTTGACGGTGCAACGTTGAAGCACAAATTCTTTGGCACCATGTTATCTACTTGCACTGTGGATGAGAACTCTCAAATTGTCCCATTGGCATTCACCAACGTAGATTCAGAGAATGTTGCTTCATGGGCGTGGTTTTTTTTTCGTAACTTGAAAGCTACGTTAGGTGAGCATAAAGAGTTAGTTATCGTATTCGATGGGCACCTTTGCATACCAAACGGTGTTAGGAATAGCTATGATTCTGCGGAGCATGGTATTTGTGCGTGGCATTTATTGAGGAACTTAAAAAAAAGGTACAGGTCTAAGTTGATAGACAGAGCTTTCCATTCGTGTGCAAGGGCATACACACCCCTTGATTATGAATATTACATGAGGCAGCTAGAAGACATAGCCCCATCAAATAGGACAGAGTTAGAGGGGATAGGGAAAGCTAGGTGGGTAAAAGCGTTTTTTGCAAGGAAGAGGTATGCATTAATCACAACCAACATATCCGAGAGCATGAATTCAACCTCGATGGATGCACGTGAACTCCCTGTTATCCATCTCCTAGAAGCTGCACGTAAACTTATGCAAACATGGTTCTATGATCGTCGAACCTTTTCAAGTTTTCAACGCAAAGATTTATGTCCTTGGGCATAAAACATGCTTCGATCTTCACTCTTACAAAGTCGGACGATGGATGTAAGTTTTACTATTTATTTACTGTAGAAAATTAGAACTCCAAAGTCTATTTTCATGTGTGTTTAATTTTTTTTGTCTTCTATACTGGTTGTTTCAGATATATAATATCAATCAATATCAATTCGAAGTACATGTGACCGGACAAAGCAATTTGAGGTTAACATCTTGGCCGAGACTTGCACTTGCAGACGGTGGGATTTGGATCTAATACCTTGCCCACATGCATGTCTTGCATTATCTCCGAAGAATCTAAAATTTCGAGCATATTCACATGAGTTTTATCAACTCTCAAATTTAGTCCAGTTATATATCAAAGACATACGTCCAATAGGCAATATTGCACAATTTTGGGACCACATAGTGTTGGGTTTGTTGGGTTTTATGCCCTAAAACTCGTAGATAGTAAATGTACATTTTGACCGAACATTAATAAAAGTGATGTATTATTCAATGTTTGTATTATATCTTGTCTTATTAACCCTAATCCAATAAACTAAACATCCAAGGCTAATAGAATGAGGCTTGAACTAGTATGTAGGGACATACGGGGATCAATGTTCAAGTTTTAGCCCAAAGGGTCTGTGGTATAGGGATAAGGCTGGGTACCTTATCCTGGTGACACTATGGATACGACCCGCTTTGTATAATGATACAAACGTAGTGATCCAACGCGTTCATGTAGTTGACATGCGTGTGGGGGTATCCTGTGCAATGAGTTTGCACAAAGACCGAACCGCGAAATAGTTAACCACTAACTGTAACACCGTTAGTTAGCTCGGTTTCTATTTCACTAGGATGGCCTAGGCAACTTAGCCTTAATCCTGAGTGGATTATGGACTCCTGTCCATGAGGGATTGTCCTTTGATTTGTACGGGTGAGAGTGGCCTGTTCGCCGACTCAATAAGCCTACCATTTTGGGGACAAGACCGAGTGGAGAGCTGGGAACGTAGTCTTACAAGAAGGAATTCACTCCTTCCCGATATTAGGGTAAGTAGAGGTGTGTTCCCTTAAGTGGTGACTCCGGGTCTTGAACAAAGGGCCCTACTCTCTTTATGGCACGAGAGGGATTTCTGTTTGTTGGTTGGACCACAAATAGGTTGTTCATTAGAGGAGCACTGGTACTTAAGGACGAAGAGGTAGCCCAGGGGTAAAACGATAATTTGACCTAGCTGGGGCACGAACACACGTGAAGGGCTAACTTGCTGTTGACGGTCGATATCCGTGGACACAGAAATATATCTGCAGTGAGAAGAGTGCAGTTGTGGTTCTTTAGTGGAGTGAACCACAGTTAACGAATATTGATTAACTTGGTTAATGAGTTTAGCCAACTAATCTCATATCGTTGGAGCTTCTGATCTGTAGGTCCATCAGGTCCCATCGGTAGCTCTATAAGGGCGTTGAGGTAAATTTCTAAGGTTAAATTAAGTATTCGAAGGGGTTCGAATATTAAACTAAAATATGAATTTGATTCATATTAAAACTATAGGTTATAATTAATGTGCATTGGATGTATATTAATACTATAGTTTTATGAGAGAGAATAATAATTGAATATATGATGTTCAATTTTATTATTTTTAAATTAATTAATTTTGAATTAATTAATTGATTTAGTTTAATTAAATTTGATTTAATTAAACTATAGGTTAAGAGGGATATTAATTTAAATAAGATTTAAAT
The DNA here is from genome assembly GCA_017139565.1 of Luffa aegyptiaca. NCBI lineage: Eukaryota > Viridiplantae > Streptophyta > Magnoliopsida > Cucurbitales > Cucurbitaceae > Luffa > Luffa aegyptiaca. The sequence goes on from CM029403.1 coordinate 29,418,743, forward strand.
TAATGTTATTTTAATTAATATTGATTAATTAAAATTTAATTAATTATAATTTAAAATTTGAATTTTAAATTTATAATTAATTAAAAATATCAGGTAACTGATTAATCAGTTACCTGATGTTATGCGTGCAGTTGCCCTATTTTTCCTCTCCTGATCGATAGGTAAAAAGGAATGGGACTTGGTCAGTTTTTTTTTAGCTTTTTCACACGCAATCTCTCCCTCTCTGACGCTCTCTCAATCTCCCTCTCTGTGAGTTAGAAATTTTTGCAGAGAAACCTTAGAATTTTGGTTCCCACAAGCCACTCAACCTTCATCCCTAAGAGAATACCGGTGCAACCTCCATGGTGGTGTTCAAGGCAAATTTGCAGCAAAGAAAGGAGTTATTTGCTGCTGTAATTTTGAGGAATCAAAGGTTTTGGTGAGATTTTGTCAAGAAAAACTACAAAGGTATGGTTTTCTTGATCATGGATCATTATGATCCCTTTTTCCTATATTAGATCTATGATTTATTTACTGTATAGCATGTTTTACATTCTGTTTTCAGCATAAATATGTGATATTTTCTGCTGTGTTTGTTCCTAACGTATCGGTATTTTAATCCGAATTAAAATTAGAGTTATGGTTCGGATCGTTTCCGCTGCGCAAGGGTTTTTTATCCCTGCAATTGGTATCAGAGCCAACTCTCTAATTTAATTTTGGAATTAAAATTTGCGTTGGGTTTTAGGTGGGATTTGCATAATGTATGAATTTTTGCGATAAACTGTTTAGGTTTAAATTGGCCATAGATTTTATGAGTTTTTGATGCGATCAATTGTAAAGGCCCCTGTGTTTTTGGGCATTAATTCATAAAATCGAGTCTGTACAGTCCGGGTCTAGAATAGGTTGAAGATTGGTGAAGAACACGGTATCAATCGAGGCCAATTGGAATTGTTCAACCGCTGTTTTTGCCCAGAGTCGAGCTCCAGACGCAACAGCGTCGGGACGCTTGGCCTATTGCGTCTCGACGCTGTCGCGATTTCACCCAGCGAACGGTTGAAATCGCGCCAGCGTCGGGACGCTATGCCTTTAGCGTCTCGACGCTGTCGCGATTTCGTGCGGCGTTCAGCCTTCGTGGAGACGTGCGTTGAAACCCTAATGGGCGGTCCGGTTCGTGCGGTTTTGGTTGAGATGGGACCGGTTTGGTCCGGTTCAACCCGGTGTTTGGGCGGTTCGGGATTTTCAAGGCCGGTTCGAAGCGGTTCGGGTCGGTTCGTGGATTCTAGACCAATTGTGGAGCTGTATTTTATGTAATAGGATAGTATTAAAGCTTTAATTAGAGTAATTTTTGCTTTAATTATCCTAGGGGCCAATTAAACCGGTTTATTCGCTATTTAAATGCTTTATGGATGTCATTTAAATTAAAATCCCACCTTAGGATATAAAGCATGCTCATGCATTATGTATGTTATAATATGATTATAATATTTGGATGATAATGCATGGATTTTCATGATTTATTTAATATATAGTTGAGTTATATTAAATTCATGAAAATGGAATAGTATGATGCATGCAATTACATAGTTTTAATATAAGAGTTATATTAAAAAATAAATTGTTTGCAGCATGCTAAGGTGATTTTCCATTTTTGGCTTTAATAAAATTGTTTATTAATTAAAATGGAAATCAAGTTGCATTGAGCATGAAACATCCATAGGTTAATATAAAAGTTATATTAATTTTCATGCAATGCAAAAGTATATAGTTTATATTTGATTAATTCGAATATGATTGTTAATTAAATTAAACTATAGTATGCATGATTATAGGGCTAATCATTAAAATTTTGAAATAGTTTAAAATTTATGATTAGAAACCGTCAAACTATAATCAAGATATGCATGCTCACAAAGGATCTTAGGTTAAAATGAATTAATTTTAATGAGTTAAAATTAATTAGACCTAAGATCATTTTCTAATAGGATTAGAAATTCTTACTTAGTTTTAAAATAGTTTTAATGAACTAAGTAGGACAACATTCCTATGACTATAAGGGAACTCTACCAGTGAAGTTCTGTCTAAGGATTGGGGGTATTTAAGTTGACGGTATACGGAACACCTCCTACCTGGGAACTGATCTGGAACACCGGAGTTGAATTAGTCACAGGTTAATGTTAGAATAATGTCGCAAGGTAAATTAAATTTGTTTAATACACCTAGACATTAGGTCTTATTGTAATAGTTATAATAGGACTAGACTTAGATAAATGACTTAGCCGGATTTATCTAGGTTTAATCAAACCCTAAAATACCCGATAGGTTACTTTAGTGGGAGGAAAATTACAAAACTTAATTTAAATTGAGTTTTGCTCCTACGTCCCTGTGATGTTCACACCGTGAGATCCATGCTCGGCTTTGTGTCGTTTTAGCGCAGCCTCCCTTCGGAGAGTGTTTGCATGGGTCAATACCAAGGTGAATGGGGAAAGTGACTATAGTAAGTGGGAGCGGGACGCGTGTCAACGTATCCTTCGGTCTCCACCCCTAGGTCACAACGTGAGATTCCTATGATCCGCCTGCGTGTTGTCTCGACGCAACCATCCCTTCGGAGGGCCTGATCATAGGATTCGGAACACCGTGATCTCCTGAATAGGATAGGATCGCTTAGGCTAATTACCAACAGTTGTCTTTCCTAACGGTAGCCTGTTGGTCCGTGCCTCTGAGATCTGAAAGTGGGAGGGTTACACTTACGAGGAGGAGTTAATTGTTAACAAATCCTTGACCGAACAACGGTGGTTAATATCTAATGGAATATGAGTTATTCTGGTATTAGAAATTGACTGAGAAGAGTCTCATTTTAGAGGAGGAACAACTGATCACCCTTCGGTGGCTGTTCTTCTAAACCTCTAAAGCATCGTTGCGAAACACAATCATAGTTTTATTAGGGTTCTTTGATTGTTTGTTTGCAAAATTGATTGGATGTATGCAATTGTTTGTATTGCTTGTGTGATGGGTTAAGGCAAAGATAACTAATACGGTCAATTGTTTGTTTTTTCAGCAATGTCTTCCTCCATAATTTCCTTGCTTAAAAACGAACAACTTACTGGCGAAAACTTTCCACAATGGAAATCGAACTTAAATACCATACTCGTGGTTGAGGATTTAAGGTTCGTCTTAACGGAGGAATGTCCTCCCGTTCCCCCTCGCACTGCCGCTCAGGCAGTTAAAGACGCCTATGAACGCTGGACTAAGGCCAACGAAAAGGTCAAAGTCTATATATTGGTCAGCTTGTCTGAAGTCTTGGCCAAGCGTTACGAAAACGTGGTAACTGCCAGGGAGATTATGAATTCCCTGCAGGAGATGTTTGGACTCCCGTCCTACCAGCTCCACCACGACGCCTTGAAGAACGTCTTCAATGCCAAGATGCAGGAAGGTCAATCTGTTCGGGAACACGTCCTGGACATGATTAACCAGTTCAATATAGCTGAGGCAAATGGTGGGGTAGTCTGCGAGCGCAGTCAGGTTGCGTTCATCCTTCACTCGCTCCCAGCGAGTTATCTGTCTTTCAGGACGAACGCGAGCATGAATAAGATTCAGTTCAACCTGACTACCCTCCTCTCGGAGTTACAGATTTATGAGTCCTTGCAGAAGAGCAAGAGCAAAAGTGTGGTTAAAGGAGAGGCCAATGTGGCCCATTCCAAAAAGAAGTTCCTGAAGGGTTCATCCTCAGGGACTAAATCTGTACCTCAAGCTTCTTCATCGAAGCAAATACAGAAGAGGAAGGGAGACAAGGGGAAGGCTCCTGCACAGGCTGTGCAAGGGAAGGGAAAGGCCAAGGTCGTGGCCGACAAAGGCAGGTGCTTCCACTGCAACGCAGATGGTCATTGGAAGCGGAACTGTCCCCGTTACCTTGCTGAAAAGAGAAGAGAAAAAGAAGGTAAATTCGATTTACTTGTATTAGAGACGTGTCTCGTAGAACATGATGAGTTTGCCTGGATACTGGATTCGGGAGCCACTAATCATGTTTGCTCTTCTTTTCAAGGAAATAATTTCCAGCAGCTGGCAGACGGTGAAATGACGCTCAAGGTTGGAACAGGAGACGTTGTTTCAACTCGTGCAGTGGGAGCTGCAAAATTATTCTTTAGAAATAAGTTTTTAATTTTGGAGAACTTGTTTTTGGTTCCTCGAATTAAAAGGAACCTTATTTCTGTTTCCGCTATGTTAGAACAAGAATACTCTATTTCCTTTCAGCTTAATGAAGCAATTATTTCAAGGAATGGTATTTATATATGTTCTGCTCAGCGTGAGAATAATTTGTTTGTGTTAAGACCAACTGATGCTAAGGCTATTTTAAGTCATGAAATGTTTAAAACAGCCGAGACGCAAAATAAAAGGCAAAAAGTTTCTCCTTTAAGTAACAACACGTATCTTTGGCACCTTCGTCTTGGTCATATTAACATCGATCGGATCGATTGTTTGGTTAAAAATGGGCTTCTAACTGATATAGAAGATACATCTTTGCCACCCTGTGAATCGTGTCTCGAGGGTAAAATGACCAAGAGGCCTTTTACTGGAAAAGGTTACAGGGCCAAAGAACCAATTGAACTGATACATTCGGATCTTTGTGGTCCAATGAATGTAAGGCTCGAGGTGGTTTTGAATATTTCATCTCTTTTATAGATGATTATTCACGATACGGTTACTTATACCTGATGGGCCATAAGTCTGAGGCTCTTGAAAAGTTCAAAGAGTTTAAGGCTGAGGTAGAAAACTTGTTAGGTAAAACAATTAAGATGCTTCGATCAGATCGAGGTGGAGAGTATTTGGATCAAAGATTCCAGGACTATATGATAGAACATGGAATCCAATCACAACTCTCAGCACCTGGTACACCTCAGCAGAATGGTGTATCAGAAAGGAGAAATAGAACCTTGTTAGACATGGTTCGATCTATGATGAGCTATGCTCAATTGCCTAGCTCGTTTTGGGGGTATGCAGTAGAGACTGCAGTACATATTCTTAACAGTGTTCCCTCAAAAAGTGTTTCTGAAACTCCTTTTGAGTTATGGAGGGGGCGTAAACCTAGTTTGCGTTACTTCCGTATCTGGGGTTGTCCTGCACATGTGTTAGTGACAAATCCTAAGAAATTGGAATCACGTACAAAAATATGCCAATTTGTTGGGTACCCGAAAGAAACGAGAGGTGGTCTTTTCTACGACCCTCAAGATAATAAAGTATTTGTATCAACAAATGCAACTTTCTTAGAGGAAGACCACATTCGAGATCATAGACCACGAAGTAAGTTAGTATTAGGCGAAGCTACAGAAGGATCAACAAGAGTTGTTGATGAATCTGGTCCTTCAACAAGAGTTGTTGGAGAATCCAGTTCTTCTCGTCAATCTAGTCCTCCTCACGTAGTGGGAGAGCTTCGACGCAGTGGGAGAGTTGTGATACAACCCAAGCGCTACTTGGGTTTAACGGAAACACAAGTAGTCATACCTGATGACGACGTAGAAGATCCATTGTCTTATCGTCAAGCAATGAATGACGTAGATAAGGACGAGTGGGTCAAAGCTATGGACCTTGAGATGGAGTCTATGTACTTCAATCAAGTTTGGGAACTTGTAGATCCACCTGAAGGGGTTAGACCAATTGGGTGTAAATGGATCTATAAGAGGAAAAGAGATGCTGCTGGGAAAGTACAGACTTTCAAAGCGAGACTAGTAGCAAAGGGTTATACCCAACGAGAAGGGGTGGACTATGAAGAAACCTTTTCTCCAGTTGCTATGCTTAAGTCCATAAGAATTCTCTTATTCATTGCCACGTTTTATGACTATGAAATATGGCAAATGGATGTCAAGACAGCTTTTTTGAATGGCAACCTTGACGAGAGTATTTTTACGTCTCAGCCCGAAGGGTTCATAACGCAAGGTCAGGAGCAAAAGGTTTGTAAACTGAATCGATCCATTTATGGGTTGAAATAGGCTTCTAGGTCTTGGAATATTAGATTTGATACTGCGATCAAATCTTTTGGCTTTGACCAGAATGTTGATGAGCCTTGTGTATACAAGAAAATCAACAAGAATAAAGTAGCTTTCCTCGTACTTTATGTTGACGACATCCTCCTCATTGGGAATGATGTAGGGTATCTGTGTGACGTAAAAGAATGGCTAGCAGCTCAATTCCAAATGAAAGATTTGGGTGAGGCTCAGTATGTTCTTGGCATCCAGATTATTCAGGATAGAAAGAACAAAACGCTAGCTCTGTCTCAGGCAACGTATATCGACAAGATGTTGGCTCGATATTCGATGCAGAACTCAAAGAAGGGCTTATTGCCTTTCAGGCATGGGGTTCACCTGTCTAAGGAACAGTCTCCTAAGACACCTCAAGAGGTTGAGGATATGAGACGGATTCCCTACGCCTCTGCAGTGGGTAGCTTAATGTATGCTATGCTATGCACGAGGCCTGACATCTGTTATGCTGTAGGGATTGTCAGCAGATATCAGTCAAATCCAGGGTTAGACCACTGGAGCGCCGTTAAAGGAATCCTCAAGTATCTTAGGAGAACGAGGGACTACATGCTGGTGTTTGGGGCTAAAGAGTTAGTGCTTACTGGATACACCGACTCTGATTTTCAATCTGACAATGATTCTAGGAAATCTACGTCAGGGTCAGTGTTCACCCTTAACGGGGGAGCTGTAGTTTGGAGAAGTATAAAGCAAGGATGCATAGCAGACTCCACGATGGAGGCTGAGTATGTAGCTGCTTGTGAAGCAGCTAAGGAAGCTGTCTGGCTAAGGAAGTTCTTGACAGATTTGGAAGTTATTCCAAATATGAACTTGCCCATTACATTATACTGTGACAACAGTGGGGCTGTAGCCAATTCAAAGGAACCTCGCAGCCACAAACGAGGTAAACACATAGAGAGGAAGTATCATCTGATTCGTGAGATTGTGCAAAGAGGAGATGTGGTCGTGACCAAGATCGCTTCCGAGCACAAATTGCTAATCCGTTTACGAAGGCCCTCTCGGCTAAAGTGTTTGAGGGTCATCTAGAAAGTCTAGGTCTGCGAGACATGTATATATCGTAATCTAGGGCAAGTGGGAGATGTGTAATGGGTGTAAGGATGCCCTAGTTTATTGTATTTTGTATATTTACTTCTCATGTAATGTACAACATACATGTACCATTTCCAGCTTTGGATTATATTGTATATACTTTCCCTGTAACTTGAGTTTTAGTTCAAGTGGGAGTTTGTTGGGTTTTATGCCCTAAAACTCGTAGATAGTAAATGTACATTTTGACCGAACATTAATAAAAGTGATGTATTATTCAATGTTTGTATTATATCTTGTCTTATTAACCCTAATCCAATAAACTAAACATCCAAGGCTAATAGAATGAGGCTTGAACTAGTATGTAGGGACATACGGGGATCAATGTTCAAGTTTTAGCCTAAAGGGTCTGTGGTATAGGGATAAGGCTGGGTACCTTATCCTGGTGACACTATGGATACGGCCCGCTTTGTATAATGATACAAACGTAGTGATCCAACGCGTTCATGTAGTTGACATGCGAGTGGGTGTTGGGATTGGTGTCCTAAAACTCGTAGATAGTGAATGTTAAACGAATTATATACTTATTCGATAAAGGCGTTATCGAGATTAATTCAGTAAAGTTATTACTGAATAAAGTAAATTGCACATATAATAACTCAAATCCAATAAACTAAGATCCATGGCTATAGGATGAACACTTGAGCTTTATGTAGAGACATAAAAGTGGATCAAGCTTGAGTAATAGCCAAAACGGTCTATAGTATAGGGATAGGGTTGGGTACCTTATTCTGGGGACACTATGAGACGCGGCCCACTTTATAGATGGTATAGACGATGTGATCCTAAATTGTCCATGTAGAGACATGCGAGTGGGGGCGTCCTATGCAATGAGTTTGCATAAGACCAGGACCAAGAAATAAGTCACTCTCGCTTTATAACACCGTTTACTGACGAGACTGACTATTTCATATGATGACCTAGGTAACTCGATCTTAATCCTGAGCTAACTATGAACTCCTGTTTATTCGGGCTTATCCTTAGATCTGCATAGGTGAGAGTGGCTCAGTATCGCCGACTCAATAAGCCTCCCATTTCAGGGATAGGAACGGGTAGATAGCTGGGGACATAGTCGTGCAAGAAGGAATTCACTCCTACCCGAATAAGGGATAGTAGAGAGGTTGTTCCCTTAAGTGCTGACTCCGGGGCTTGAACAAAGGGATCCCGCCCTCTCATTGGCCCGAGAGGGACTCGGTTTATTGGTTGGACCATAAACCAATTGTTCATTAGAGGATCAGTGGGACTTAAGGAACTAGAAGTACTATAGGGGTAAAACGGCTTATTGACCTAGCTATAGCTACGAACAACCTGTGAAGGATCGACTTACTAATCATGGTTAAATCAAGTGGACGGAAATATATCTATAGTGAGGGGAGTGCAACTATCGGGCTATAGTGGAGTGTCCCGATAGTTAACGAATGTTGGCTAGCTTGGACAATGAGATTAGTCGGTTAGCCTCGAATCGTTGGAGCCCATGATCTATAGGTCCATTAGGTCCCCCTACTTGCTCATATCGGAATTAAGCCTAGAACAAAAGATAGGAAGCTTTGAATCGTTCAAAATCGGGAAAAAGGGTATTATCGTAAATTGTGTTTGACACAATAATTTAATTATGAATTAAATTAGAAAATGAGAGATGAAGTATTTAAAAATGTTTTGAATACTATATATATGTATTAGGAATCATATATATGGAATTGCACAAGATAACAAAGATTAATTAGATTAATCATATCAAAATTAATTTGAAAATTTTCAAATTAATTACCAAGCAATCAATTTCAATTTAGAATTGAAATTGGGGGTAATTTGCAAGCTTGAAATTTGATTTCAATTTGAATTTAGTGGATTTAGTTGGAAATCCACTTAATGCATGATCATTCAAAGTGGAAAGACAACTCACTCATGCATTGTTGCATGTCTTGTGTAATGTACACCTAGAATCCACTTGAGCTTGCAAATACACCATGTGTCTTGTGTCTTGAGGCTTGGCTTTGCATGGAGAAAGTCTTTAAAAGGAGTTTGAATCATATTCAAACATAAGAGAGCCATTTCCTTAATGTTATGCTGCTGGAATTTGGACTCAAAGTTCTCTCATCTCTCATTCTTCTCCATTGCTTGATGCTTCAAGCATTCCCTTCCCATTCCCTATCTTATATAGACTCCCACAAGTCGTTCTTGGCCCGGAGTATAGTAGGGAAGACTCTAGAGGTTGTCCAAGGAGCATAGGAGAGGCAAACACCACAAGGAGTTCATCATAAGTGAGCTACAAAGGTTGGTGTTTTCTAAACTCTCTATTCTGTCTTTTCTAGAACATGCATGCTTTAGGAGTAAAATTGAATGTCTTAAGTGCTTTCGATCTTCAATTGCTTCCGCATGTGTAATATGTACACCTTCAATTGGTATCAGAGCATGATTAGAGCACTTAATTCGTTTTAATTTTGCTTTGGTGGGTACCATTTTGAAATTGAATTTTCTGTGTGCTAAAATGGAAGTGTTCTGGTTTGGCAATTTTTTGAGCATTCAAACCTTCATGAAATTGTAATTGCTCGGATATGTAAGAGCGTTAATGTGTGTACTATAGTCTGTAATTTTTATAGAGTCATTAGAGTCCATATAGGCTGTAAAATTGAAGAAAAACCGGAGAAGACGCAGCAGAAAATGAAAATTCCAGCAAGCTGTTTTTTTAATTCCAGCAGCAGTTTTTTTTAATTCCGGTTCAGCTGCTGCCTTTTGGTCCGGCTCGGTCTGTTGCAGCCTCATTTCACTCATTGCATGGCTGGTTCATTGCATGGATGAGCGGTTCGGGATGGTTCGTGAAGCTCGGGCGTGTTGCAAGTTTATTTATTAATTATTATTGTAATAATTAGTGAAATTGCTTGTGTTTTTTTAAAATTGCCAAACTATTCCATTTTAGCTTGATTTAATTACTTTATGCATTGTGAATGTATGATTTAATTAAATGGATGTATGTGCATTATGAGCATGCCATATAGTTTTAAAACCCCACCATAGGAAAGCATGTTCATGCATTTGTTTAATTTTAATAAGTGTTATTGATTAATTCAAATGCATGAGGGAAATTTCATGTTTAATTAATATAAGTGTTGTATTAATTTAGGGAGATTCATGCTTGAATGGTTAATTAAAATTGATTATTCTTATAATAGTTATAATTATTAATTGATAAAATTAACCAAGCATGAAGCATGAAATTTCATTAGTTTGATTATAAGTGTTATTCTCAAATTAGGCTTGTTATGGATTGTTTTTATAATTGTTATAAAAAGAGATAGAAATCTAAAATCTATAACAAGATTAAGTGCATGCTCACTTAGGTTAATGAACCTTCAACAATTCGATCAACTTGCATAGTTTAGGTCGATATCTTGTAAAACAACGGTTACGAGAGAACTCACCCGACAAAATGCTGTCTAAGGCTGGAGGTATTTAAGTTGACGGTTTACGGAACACCTCCTACCTGGGCATTGAGTCGGTTCTTGAGTTAAGTTAACTCGAGTTTTATGAGCATGCGTGAGCGGTGTGAGGTTTTAAAGTGTTATCACCTAGACATCGTAGTATAAAGCGTTATACAAACCTAGACATAGGTTGTTTCTAAATGGTGCTTTTCTTATAACTTGAATGATTGATTGTTATATGCTTTAAAACACCATTAGAAAGCATGTTATAGGGTTTATTCATTAAAAGTTATAAGAGTTATAAAAGTTGATGAATAGAAACCGTAAAATCTATAACAAAGAGTTGCATGCTAACATAGGATCTTAGGATCTTATCATTCTTTAAATGGTTTAAAATGAAATAGACCTAAGATCGCCTTTTTCTAATAGGATTAGAAATATGTCTTACTTAGTTTTTTAAAATAGTTTTAAAATTTGAGTAAGTAGGACATAAGACCTTGGTTATAAGGGAACTCTCCCGGCAAATGGTTCGGAACCTGAGTTGAATTAACCAAAGTCTTACTAGCATGCAATGTCACTAGGTTATTAAAAGAGTTTAATTCACCTAGACATTTAGTGTAAAGACCTTGTTTAATAAGACATAGACTTAGATAGATTCATTTAGCCGGAATTTACCTAAGTAATAAGACCCTAAAACTTTACAACACTTTAGTGGGAGGAAAAGTATAGAAACGAAATATTCATATTAAGTTTCTACTCTCACGTCCCCCTGAGTTCACACCGTGAGATCCATGCTTGGCCTCGAGGCGCCCTGGGAGCGTCCCCCTACGGATGGTGTTTGCATGGGTTAATATCAAGGTGAATGGGGAAAGTGTTCATAGTAAGTGGGAGAAGGAAACGTGTCAAACGTATCCTGCGGTCTCCATCATTAGGTTGCACCGTGAGATTCCTATGCGCTGCCTGCGAGTCGCCCTGGGAGCGATCACCCTACGGAGGGCTTGCGCATGGGATTCGGAACAACGCAAACTCCAGAAATGGATAGGGTTTCCTAGGGCCATTCCCAACATTAGCTCTTCCCTACGGTGGCATTGTTGGGGCCGTCCTCTGCGATCTGAAAATGATGGGTAACACTTACAAGATGGTCTTGACCAAATTAACGTTAGCTAATAACTATTGGAGTAAGAGTTATTCTGGGAATAGTATTTGGCCGAGATTGTCTCGATTCAGAGGAGGAGTAGCTGACTGCCCTACGGTAGCGGTTATTCTAAACCCCTGAAGTATCGTTGCAAATAAATCAATTGTATATATGGGTCGATGATTGCTTTTGCTAAATCTGATTGGATAAATGTGATTAATGGGTTTAGTGCATGTTTCTAATAGAGATTAATTTGTTTGTTTCAGCAATATGTCGAAAAACGTATGTGCTTTGTCAAATGCCAAATTAAACGGTTTAGTACATACGACTAAGAATACTTGCTTAAACGCTAAACACGTGGCAAAGAATTTAGGTTTGGTCTCAACTGAGGAATGTCCTCAAACTAACTGCATAGCCAAGAAAAACATGATCCACGACTCTAAATGCGATTTATTAGTCTTGGAAACGTGTTTAGTGGAAAACGACGATTCTGCCTGGATACTCGATTCAGGTGCCACTAATCACGTATGTTCTTCATTTCAAGGAATGAGTTCCTGGCAATAGCTAATAGCTGGAGAGATGACTCTTAAAGTTGGAACAGGAGAAGTCATCTCGGCTATTGCAGTGGGAGACATAAAATTATTCTTCACCAAGGAACGCTACATGATATTAGATAATGTGTACATAGTTCCGAAGATTAAAAGAAATTTGATTTCTTTATCTTGTTTATTAGAACAAGGTTACTCAATTTCTTTTTCTGTTAATGAAGCGTTCATAACTAAAAGAGGTATTGATGTTTGCTCTGCAAACTTGAAGAATAAATTATATGTTTTGAGACCAATTGAGTCTAAAGCTATTTTAAATCACGAGATGTTTAAAACCGCTGAGACTCAACCTAAAAAGCGAAGAGTTTCTCAAGATACCTATCTCTGGCACTTGAGGTTAGGCCATATCAACCTCAATAGGATTGGGAGATTGGTCAAGAGTGGACTTCTAAACAAGTTAGAAGACGACTCGTTGCCTCCTTGTGAATCATGCCTTGAGGGCAAGATGACAAAACGACTTTTTACCGGAAAAGGTTATCGTGCCAAAGAGCCCTTAGAGCTCATTCATTCGGACCTCTGTGGACCAATGAACATTAGAGCTCGAGGAGGGTACGAATATTTCATCAGTTTCATTGATGATTATTCGAGGTATGGCTATCTCTACCTGATGCATCATAAGTCCGAAGCTTTTGAAAAGTTCAAGGAGTATAAGGCCGAGGTTGAGAACCTATTAGGTAAGACGATAAAAACACTTCGATCCGATCGAGGTGGAGAGTATATGGACTTAAGTTTTCAAGACTATTTGATAGAGCATGGAATTACGTCCCAACTCTCAGCCCCTGGTACACCTCAGCAAAACGGTGTATCAGAAAGGAGAAACAGAACCTTGTTGGACATGGTTCGTTCGATGATGAGTTATGCTCAGTTGCCTAACTCGTTTTGGGGTTATGCAGTAGAGACTGCAGTTTATATCTTGAACGTAGTTCCCTCAAAGAGTGTTTCTGAAACACCGTTTGAGCTCTGGAAAGGACGTAAAGCTAGTTTACAACATTTCAGAATTTGGGGATGCCCTGCATACGTGCTAGAAGCAAATCCAAAGAAATTAGAACCTCGTTCTAAATTTTGCCTATTTGTAGGCTATCCCAAAGAAATGAGAGGTGGATACTTCTTCAATCCAGAGGAAAATAAAGTACTTGTATCGACAAATGCTACATTCCTAGAAGAAGACCACCTCAGAGATCACAAGCCACGAAGTAAAGTCGTTTTAAGTGAACTATCAAACGAAGCTACAGAAACATCAACAAGAGTTGTTGATGATGCTGGCACCTCGAGTCAATCGCGCCCTTCTCAAGAAATAAGAGAACCTCGACGTAGTGGGAGGGTTGTTAGACAACCTGATCGCTTTTTGGGTTTAACTGAAACTCCAGTTGTCATACCTGATGACGGAATCGAGGATCCATTAACCTTTAAACAGGCAATGGATGACGTTGACAAGAACGAGTGGATTAAAGCCATGGACTTAGAGATCGAGTCCATGCATTTTAATTCAGTATGGGATCTTGTAGATCAACCTGAAGGGGTTAGACCCATAGGGTGCAAATGGCTCTACAAGAGAAAACGAGACGCTGCTGGAAAGGTACAAACCTTTAAGGCACGACTTGTGGCAAAGGGTTTTACCCAGCGGGAGGGGATTGACTATGAAGAAACCTTCTCCCCTGTTGCCATGTTAAAGTCGATCCGGATACTTTTATCCATTGCCACGTTTTACGATTATGAAATATGGCAAATGGATGTCAAGACTGCCTTTCTGAACGGTAATCTTGAAGAAAGTATCTACATGTCTCAGCCAGAGGGGTTCATAGCTCAGGATCAAGAGCAAAAAGTTTGCAAGCTTAAACGATCCATTTATGGATTAAAACAAGCGTCTAGATCCTGGAATATGAGATTTGATACTGCGATCAAATCTTATGGCTTTGAACAAAACGTTGATGAGCCTTGTGTTTACAAAAGGATCATCAACAGCTCTATAGCTTTCTTAGTACTGTATGTGGATGATATCCTACTCATCGGGAATGATGTAGGTTATCTAACTGACATTAAACTATGGCTAGCAACTCAATTCCAAATGAAAGATTTGGGTGAGGCACAATTTGTTCTAGGAATCCAAATTGTTCGAAACCGAAAGAACAAAACACTAGCCCTGTCTCAAGCGTCTTATATCGACAAATTGTTGGTTAGATATAAAATGCAAAATTCCAAGAAAGGACTATTACCTTTCAGGCACGGAATTAACTTGTCTAAGGAACAGTGTCCTCAGACACCTCAAGAAGTTGAGGACATGAGACGTTTTCCCTATGCCTCTGCAGTAGGTAGCCTAATGTATGCCATGTTGTGTACAAGGCCTGACATTTGTTATGCAGTAGGGATTGTCAGTAGATATCAATCCAATCCAGGATTTGATCACTGGACAGCCGTTAAAAGTATCCTCAAATATCTAAGGAGAACGAGGGACTATATGCTCGTGTATGGTTCGAAGGATTTGATCCTTACAGGATACACTGATTCTGACTTTCAAACTGATAAAGATTCGAGGAAATCTACATCGGGGTCAGTATTCACTCTAAATGGAGGAGCAATAGTATGACGCAGCATCAAGCAAGGATGCATTGCAGACTCGACCATGGAGGCCGAATATGTAGCCGCTTGCGAAGCAGCAAAAGAGGCAGTATGGCTCAGGAAGTTCCTAACTGACTTGGAAGTCGTTCCAAATATGCATCTGCCTATCACCTTGTATTGTGATAATAGCGGCGCAGTTGCAAACTCAAAGGAACCTCGCAGCCATAAGAGAGGCAAGCACATCGAAAGGAAATACCATCTCATTAGGAAGATTGTGCACCGAGGAGACGTGATCGTCACGAAGATAGAGTCGGAGCACAACATTGCTGATCCATTCACGAAGACTCTCATGGCTAAAGTGTTCGAGAGTCATCTAGAAGGTCTAGGTCTGCGAGATATGTACGAGAAATAATCTAGGTCAAGTGGGAGAATTGTAACCGGTATATCGATACCTTAGTATACTGGGTATTTAGATGCCCTAGTTTATTGTATTTTTACTTTGTTATTAATACAAGTATTTATTCACCCACTGCTGTTATAGATTATAGTACATCCCACTAAACTAGAGTTTTAGTTCAAGTGGGAGATTGTTGGGATTGGTGTCCTAAAACTCGTAGATAGTGAATGTTAAACGAATTATATACTTATTCGATAAAGGCGTTATCGAGATTAATTCAGTAAAGTTATTACTGAATAAAGTAAATTGCACATATAATAACTCAAATCCAATAAACTAAGATCCATGGCTATAGGATGAACACTTGAGCTTTATGTAGAGACATAAAAGTGGATCAAGCTTGAGTAATAGCCAAAACGGTCTATAGTATAGGGATAGGGTTGGGTACCTTATTCTGGGGACACTATGAGACGCGGCCCACTTTATAGATGGTATAGACGATGTGATCCTAAATCGTCCATGTAGAGACATGCGAGTGGGGGCGTCCTATGCAATGAGTTTGCATAAGACCAGGACCAAGAAATAAGTCACTCTCGCTTTATAACACCGTTTACTGACGAGACTGACTATTTCATATGATGACCTAGGTAACTCGATCTTAATCCTGAGCTAACTATGAACTCCTGTTTATTCGGGCTTATCCTTAGATCTGCATAGGTGAGAGTGGCTCAGTATCGCCGACTCAATAAGCCTCCCATTTCAGGGATAGGAACGGGTAGATAGCTGGGGACATAGTCGTGCAAGAAGGAATTCACTCCTACCCGAATAAGGGATAGTAGAGAGGTTGTTCCCTTAAGTGCTGACTCCGGGGCTTGAACAAAGGGATCCCGCCCTCTCATTGGCCCGAGAGGGACTCGGTTTATTGGTTGGACCATAAACCAATTGTTCATTAGAGGATCAGTGGGACTTAAGGAACTAGAAGTACTATAGGGGTAAAACGGCTTATTGACCTAGCTATAGCTACGAACAACCTGTGAAGGATCGACTTACTAATCATGGTTAAATCAAGTGGACGGAAATATATCTATAGTGAGGGGAGTGCAACTATCGGGCTATAGTGGAGTGTCCCGATAGTTAACGAATGTTGGCTAGCTTGGACAATGAGATTAGTCGGTTAGCCTCGAATCGTTGGAGCCCATGATCTATAGGTCCATTAGGTCCCCCTACTTGCTCATATCGGAATTAAGCCTAGAACAAAAGATAGGAAGCTTTGAATCGTTCAAAATCGGGAAAAAGGGTATTATCGTAAATTGTGTTTGACACAATAATTTAATTATGAATTAAATTAGAAAATGAGAGATGAAGTATTTAAAAATGTTTTGAATACTATATATATGTATTAGGAATCATATATATGGAATTGCACAAGATAACAAAGATTAATTAGATTAATCATATCAAAATTAATTTGAAAATTTTCAAATTAATTACCAAGCAATCAATTTCAATTTAGAATTGAAATTGGGGGTAATTTGCAAGCTTGAAATTTGATTTCAATTTGAATTTAGTGGATTTAGTTGGAAATCCACTTAATGCATGATCATTCAAAGTGGAAAGACAACTCACTCATGCATTGTTGCATGTCTTGTGTAATGTACACCTAGAATCCACTTGAGCTTGCAAATACACCATGTGTCTTGTGTCTTGAGGCTTGGCTTTGCATGGAGAAAGTCTTTAAAAGGAGTTTGAATCATATTCAAACATAAGAGAGCCATTTCCTTAATGTTATGCTGCTGGAATTTGGACTCAAAGTTCTCTCATCTCTCATTCTTCTCCATTGCTTGATGCTTCAAGCATTCCCTTCCCATTCCCTATCTTATATAGACTCCCACAAGTCGTTCTTGGCCCGGAGTATAGTAGGGAAGACTCTAGAGGTTGTCCAAGGAGCATAGGAGAGGCAAACACCACAAGGAGTTCATCATAAGTGAGCTACAAAGGTTGGTGTTTTCTAAACTCTCTATTCTGTCTTTTCTAGAACATGCATGCTTTAGGAGTAAAATTGAATGTCTTAAGTGCTTTCGATCTTCAATTGCTTCCGCATGTGTAATATGTACACCTTCAGTGGGGGTATCCTGTGCAATGAGTTTGCACAAAGACCGGACCGCGAAATAGTTAACCACTAACTATAACACCGTTAGTTAGCTCGGTTTCTATTTCACTAGGATGACCTAGGCAACTTAGCCTTAATCCTGAGTGGATTATGGACTCCTGTCCATGAGGGATTGTCCTTTGATTTGTACGGGTGAGAGTGACCTGTTCGCCGACTCAATAAGCCTACCATTTTGGGGACAAGACCGAGTGGGGAGCTGGGAACGTAGTCTTACAAGAAGGAATTCACTCCTTCCGGATATTAGGGTAAGTAGAGGTGTGTTCCCTTAAGTGGTGACTCCGGGTCTTGAACAAAGGGCCCTACCCTCTTTATGGCACGAGAGGGATTTCTGTTTGTTGGTTGGACCACAAATAGGTTGTTCATTAGAGGAGCACTGGTACTTAAGGACGAAGAGGTAGCCCAGGGGTAAAACGGTAATTTGACCTAGCTGGGGCACGAACACACGTGAAGGGCTAACTTGCTGTTGACGGTCGATATCCGTGGACACAGAAATATATCTGCAGTGAGAAGAGTGCAGTTGTGGTTCTTTAGTGAGTGAACCACAGTTAACGAATATTGATTAACTTGGTTAATGAGTTTAGCCAACTAATCTCATATCGTTGGAGCTTCTGATCTGTAGGTCCATCAGGTCCCATCGGTAGCTCTATAAGGGCGTTGAGGTAAATTTCTAAGGTTAAATTAAGTATTCGAAGGGGTTCGAATATTAAACTAAAATATAAATTTGATTCATATTAAAACTATAGGTTATAATTAATGTGCATTGGATGTATATAAATACTATAGTTTTATGAGAGAGAATAATAATTAAATATATGATGTTCAATTTTATTATTTTTAAATTAATTAATTTTGAATTAATTAATTGATTTAGTTTAATTAAATTTGATTTAATTAAACTATAGGTTAAGAGGGATATCAATTTAAATAAGATTTAAATTAATGTTATTTTAATTAATATTGATTAATTAAAATTTAATTAATTATAATTTAAAATTTGAATTTTAAATTTATAATTAATTAAAAATATCAGGTAACTGATTAATCAGTTACCTGATGTTATGCGTGCAGTTGCCCTATTTTTCCTCTCCTGATCGATAGGTAAAAAGGAATGGGACTTGGTCAGTTTTTTTTTTTTTTTTTTATCTTTTTCACACGCAATCTCTCCCTCTCTGACGCTCTCTCAATCTCCCTCTCTGTGAGTTAGAAATTTTTGCAGAGAAACCTTAGAATTTTGGTTCCCACAAGCCACTCAACCTTCATCCCTAAGAGAATACCGGTGCAACCTCCGTGGTGGTGTTCAAGGCAAATTTGCAGCAAAGAAAGGAGTTATTTGATGCTGTAATTTTGAGGAATCAAAGGTTTTGGTGAGATTTTGTCAAGAAAAACTACAAAGGTATGGTTTTCTTGATCATGGATCATTATGATCCGTTTTTCCTAGATTAGATCTAGGATTTATTTACTGTATAACATGTTTTACATTCTGTTTTCAGCATAAATATGTGATATTTTCTGCTGTGTTTGTTCCTAACGTATCGGTATTTTAATCCAAATTAAAATTAGAGTTATGGTTCGGATCGTTTCCGCTGCGTAAGGGTTTTTTATCCCTGCAAGGTTTTATGCCCTAAAACTCGTAGATAGTAAATGAAACAAATTAATCGATCTCAATAAAGCGTTATTTGAGTGATTCAGTAATTTGGTTATTGAATAATCGAGTTTGCATTAATAAACCTTAAATCCAATAAACTAAGATCCAAGATTGTTTAAATGAAACTTGGACTAGTATGTGGGGACATACGGGGATCAGTGTCCAAGTAACAACCTAAAAGGTCTATAGTATAGGGATAAGGCCGGGTACCTTATCCTGGTAACATTATGTCATACGACCCACCTTGTATTTGATACAGATGCAATGATCCAAAGCATCCATGTAGGAGACATGCGGGTGGGGGTATCCTATGCAATGAGTTTGCGTAAGACCGGACCGCGAAATAGTAACCACTAAATGAAACGCCGTTAACTAGTTTAGGTTTCTATTTCAATAGGATGACCTAGGTAACTCAATCTCAATCCTGAGTCTGTTATGAACCCCTTTTAGGAGGGATTGTCCTTAGATTTGTATGGGTGAGAGTGGCCAGCTCGCCGACTCAATAATCCTACCATTTCAAGGGCAAGACCGAATGGGGGCTGGGAACATAACAGTACAAGATGGAATTCACTCCTTCCCCTATTGGGGTAAGTAGATGTGTGTTCCCTTAAGGGCTGATTCCGGGGCTTGAACAAAGGCGCGCCGTCCTCTCCTGGCCCGAGAGAAACTCCTGTTTAGTGGTTGGACCCTAAACAACTTGTTCATTAGAGGGATCAGTGGTACTTAAGGAACCAAAGGTAACTCAGGGGTAAAACAGTATTTTAACCCAACTAGTGTTACGAACACACGTGAAGGATTGACTTGCTACATTGGTCGATATCTGTGGACACAGAAATATTCTACAGTGAGAAGAGTGCAGCTGTGGGTCTTTAGTGGAGTGACCCATAGTTAACGAATGTTGACTAACTTGGTTAATGAGTTTAGCCAATTAGTCTCGTATCGTTGGAGCTTCTGATCTGTAGGTCCATTAGGTCCCACTGGTAGCTCGTAAAGAGACTTGAGGCAATTAAGTATAAATTATAAATTGAAAGTGTTCAATTTATTTAGGAGAATCATATAATGTATATTGATACATTATAATATAAAGTTTGTGAAACTTTATAATATAATTTTGAATTAATTTTGAAATTAATTCTTGAGAGAAAATATTTGAAAGATTTCAAATAATTAATATGAATTGGATTCATATTAATATAAATAATTTAATAAAATCCCTAACATTAAATATATGATATTTAATTGGGTAATTAATTAATTATGGAATTAATTAATGAATTATTAAAATTAAATATGAATAAGATAATAGATTTGATCTTATTCATGACCTTTTCCCATAGGAAAAGGTCTTGGCCTTTTCCTACAAATAAGACCCCTGGGGTGGGGTGAAAGACATCCCATTTATTCTCCTACTCTTAGAGAATTCCCCTGAAGGCTCCTTCTAGACTCCCACCAGTCTCCCGCCTCTAGAAGTCTCAGAGTCATACCGGTGTAGCCATAGTGGTGGTGTTCGCAGTAGTTCGTGATTATTTCACAAGTAGTTGGTGAATTTAATCTGAGTCGTCAACGAGAGTAAGTAACTTGTTACTATATAAATTAGATTTAGATCTAATATTTTTGTATGCTTAGCCTTAATGTAAATATAGAATAGTTCTAAGTTTATTGTCAATGTAATAGTATTTTAGATTTATCAAAATTAATTGCGAATCGGTCCCAATCAATCTTTCGCTTTACAGAATTACGAATTCCAATCCTTCAATTGGTATCAGAGCCGATCGTAGATCTAATTTTGTTTCTCTAAAATTTGCATTGGCTATATGTGGGATTGATTAATGCATAATGTATGTATGGTTTGCATTGGACTGTTTAGGTTAATTTTATGGCCATAGATTTTACTGTTTTTTTATCTGATTTGATCATGTAAGGGCCCGGTGTTTCGGGTATTTTATGTAAAATCAAGTCCTTTGTAAGTCCGGGTCTAGATTAAGTTTTTTATGAGATGAAAAACGTTGAATTGACGGCTGAAGTCGAAGAAAAAGACGAAGAACATACGCTGTTTTTTGCCCAGAAAGTGTTGCAGACGCAACAGCATCGCGACGCTGTTCTTCGGCGTTGCGACGCTGTCTCGATTCACAGATGCAAACGGCGAGAAGAAGCCGCAGTGTCGCGATGCTGTCACGATGTGCGGCGCGCGTTAGGTTTTCAAGAGGACATGTTTCAGGCGGTTCAAGGTAGCTGGTGGTCTGGTTCGCATGGTCCATCTGGACTGGGACCGATTTGGTACGATTCAGCTGGAATTTGGCTCGGTTCGTGGTTTTCGTGGTTGGTTCGAAGTGGTTCGGGTCGGTTCGGGCGGTCTAGACCAGTATTTGGAGCTGCAGAAGGACTTTTAGGATAAAATTTAACTATAATTATTGTAATTTATGTTTTATTTTATCCTAGGGGCCAAAATTAACCGATTCAACTGCTATTTATTTGCTTTATGGATGTCATATAACTTAAATTCCCACCTTAGGTTAGGCATATTCATGCATATTTATTATTATAAATGTTATAATGTATGAAACATGTATGAATTTTATTTTCATAGATGTTTAATATAAAGTGTTATATTAAATGGATGAAAATTAAAATGCACTGAGCATGACATTACCTTAGTTTAATATAATTGTTATATTAATGTATGTCATAAATGCTATTGTATGGTTATAAATTAATTAGAATTCGATTGTTAATTTATGTCACCATAGTAGCAAGTTATAGGATTAATTCATTAAAATTTTATAAGTATTATAAAATTTAGAATCCGTTAACCTATAACAAAGAATTGAATGCAAACATAGGATCTTAGGAAAATTAGATTAATCTTAAAATGTTTAAAATTAATTAGACCTAAGATCATATTTCTATTAGGATTAGAATTATTCTTACTTAGAATTAAAAATAGTTTTAATTGACTAAGTAGGAAAAACATTATTATGATTATAAGGGAACTCCACCGGTTAAGTTTTGTCTACGGCTGGGGGTACTTAAGATGACGGTTTACGGAACACCTCCTACCTGGGAACTAACTCGGAATACCGGAGTTGAATTAATCATAGTTAAATGTTAGCTTGCAATGTCACTAGGTTTTTTAAAGAGTTTAATTCACCTATATCTTTAGAGTAAAGAGTTTACATTACTATGGTTATAAGGGAACTCTCCCGATGAAGTTCTGTCTAAGGCTGGAGGTACTTAAGATGATAGTTTACGGAACACCTGCTACCTGAGGACTGACCCGGAACTTGAGTTGAATTAACCATATGTTGGGTTTTATGCTCCAAAACTCGTAGATAGTAAATGAAACAAATTAATCGATTTCAATAGAGCGTTATTTGAGTAATTTAGTAATTTGGTTATTGAATAATCGAGTTTGCATTAATAAACCCTAAATCCAATAAACTAAGATCCAAGGTTGTTTAAATGAAACTTGGACTAGTATGTGGGGACATACGGGGATCAGTGTCCAAGTAACAACCTAAAAAGTCTATAGTATAGGGATAAGGCTGGGTACCTTATCCTGGTGACACTATGTGATACGGCCCACCTTGTATTCGATACAGATGCAATGATCCAAAGCATCCATGTAGGAGACATGAGGGTAGGGGTATCCTATGCAATGAGTTTGCATAAGACCGGACCGCGAAATAGTAACCACTAGATATAATGTCGTTAACTAGTTTAGGTTTCTATTTCAATAGGATGGCCTAGGTAACTCAATCTCAATCCTGAGTCTGTTATGAACCCCTTTCAGGAGGGATTGTCCTTAGATTTGTATGGGTGAGAGTGGCCAGTTCGCCGACTCAATAATCCTACCATTTCAGGGGCAAGACCGAATGGGGGTTGGGAACATAACAGTACAAGATGGAATTCACTCCTTCCCCTATTGGGGTAAATAGATGTGTGTTCCCTTAAGGGCTGATTCTGGGGCTTGAACAAAGGCGCGTCGTCCTCTCCTGGCCCGAGAGGAATTCCTGTTTAGTGGTTGGACCCTAAACAACTTGTTCATTAGAGGAATCAGTGGTACTTAAGGAACCAGAGGTGACCCACGGGTAAAACGGTAATTTGACCCAGTTGGTGTTACGAACACACGTGAAGGATTGACTTACTGCTTGGTCGATATCCGTGGACGCATAAATATTCTACAGTGAGAAGAGTGCAGCTGTGGGTCTTTAGTGGAGTGACCCACAGTTAACGAATGTTGACTAAACTTGGTTAATGAGTTTGGCCAATTATTCTCGTATCGTTGGAGCTTCTGATTTGTAGGTCCATTAGGTCCCACTGGTAGCTCGTAAAAAGACTTGAGGCAATTAAGTATAAATTGTAAATTGAAAGTGTTCAATTTATTTGGGGAATCGTATAATGTATATTGATGCATTATAATATAAAGTTTATGAAACTTTATAATATAATTTTTGAATTAATTTAAAAAATTAGTTCTTGAGAGAAAATATTTGAAAGAGTTCAAATAAATTTAATATGAATTGGATTCATATTAATTTTAATTTTAATAAAATCCCTAAGATTAAATATATGATATTTAATTGGGTAAATTAATTAATTATGGAATTAATTATTTATTTATTAAAATTAGAGACCTTTTCCTATTAGGAAAGAAAATATTTGAAAGAGTTCAAATAATTTTAATATGAATTGGATTCATATTAATTTTAATTTTAATAAAATCTCTAAGATTAAATATATGATATTTAATTAGGGGAATTAATTAATTATGGAATTAATTAATTATTTATTAAAATTAGAGACATTTTCCTATTAGGAAAAAGATCTTGGCCTTTACCTATAAATAAGACCCCTGGGGTGGGGTGACAGACATCTCATTCATTCTCCTACTCTCAGAGAATTCCCCTCAAGGCTTCCTCTAGACTCCCACCAATCTCCTGCCTCTAGAAGTCTCAGAGTCATACCGGTGTAGCCATAGTGGTGGTGTTCGCACTAGTTCGTGATTAATTCACAAGCAGTTGGTGAATTTAATCTGAGTCGTTGACGGAAGAGATTGTCGTGGTCTCTTGTCAAATAAATTTATAATCCACGATTCCTAAAGCTAACTTGTAGCAGTAGTGGTCGGGGTCGATCACAGGGAACAATCGGTTTATTTCTAAATTCTTTTGTGTTTTTGAGGTAACCAAAAAGGGGGGTTTTATAGATAAAAAGATTATTTCTAAATTCTTTTGTGTTTTTGAGGTAACCAAAAAGGGGGGTTTTATAGATAAAAAGATTAAAACATAAAGTAAAGGCATTAAAATAAATAAGGAAAATTTAAATGCAAGGAAAGTAAAGGCGGGGTTAGTTGATCTTACCACGAGGATCACTGTAATCGGGGTTGAACTCGGTGTTAAGTTTAATTAATTTCATTCATCGATTATCAATTGATTTTAATTAACTATCTAAGTCCGGCGTACTTCGGCAACAAACCGAGAGCCATGATCCAACTATCACAAACATGCAAACGCTAAGTTTGATTCTAGTTTAAATTAATTAATTGGCCTATTAACTTAACTAAACCGCATTGGGATCTAGCCGAATTAATTTACATGCAACGGGCAACAAACCACAATTACAATTGATTAAATCATTTAGTTCAAGGGACACATGCGTAATATCATAACGTTAGCCTATTTGCTACTTAGATTTAGCAAGTAAATTTAGACAGGGCACGGTCAAGGTTGTCAATCTTTCCTACCACAATCTAAACTTGTATGCAAAGAACTAAAATCACAAAGATAATTAACTAAGTAATGAAGAATGGAAATCTCATAAAATTGAATTAAACTTACAAACCGAGGTTCCGATTACAACGATCCGAGCTTAGTTGGCCATAGACAAGCACCTCCAAGCTCGAGGCTCGATCAACTGACCCATAAACAAAGAAAGCTTAAAAGAACTCTAGAAAAGTAAAGAGAAAGGTGGCTACAATTGATGAATTTTGGGATTCAAGGGATGATTCTAAACCTACACCAAAGGCCTCTATTTATAGAGTTTCTTGGCCTTCAATTCGTGGTAGAATGGTGCTGAATTGGGTCTTCAAAGAAGGAAAATTTCCAGCCAAAATAGGAAAAAATTAATTTTGGAAAACTGCCTAGCGTCGCGACGCTGTGCGGCAAGCGTCTCGACGCTGTCCCTTCAATTTTGGAAAATATTTCTCGGATTGCCCTAGCGTCGCGACTCTGTGCGGCAAGCGTCTCGACTCTGATGACGAGCGTCTCGACGCTGAGACGGCTCCAGGGGCAGAATGGTCATTTTACGCTCCGGTTTCACTCGTTTTAGCCTCGAATTGCTTCCAAAGCTCCGGTGAGGACCTATAGACATATTATACTCATTTTAAAGCATTTTTCGCAAGGAATTCAACTAAGATAAGCAAATTGGGAGATTCTAAGTGTATAACAAATTGGTCTTATCAGTCGTCAATGAGAGTAAGTAATTTGTTACTATATAAATTAGATTTAGATCTAATATTTTTGTATGCTTAGCCTTAATATAAATCTAGAATAGTTCTAAGTTTATTGCCAATGTATTGGTATTTTAGATTAAACAAAATTAATTACAAATCGGTCCCAATCACGCTTCCGCTTTACGGAATTACGGAATTCCAATCCTTCAATTGGTATCAGAGCCGATCGTAGATCTAATTTGTTTTCTCTAAAATTTGCATTGGCTATTGGTGGGATTGATTAATGCATAATGTATGGTTTGCATTGAACTGTTTAGGTTAATTTTATGGCCATAGATTTTACTGTTTTTATGTGATTTGATCATGTAATTGCCCGGTGTTTCGGGTATTTTATGTAAAATCGAGTCCTATGTAAGTCCGGGTCTAGAATAGGTTTTTTATGAGATAAAAATCGGAGAAATCGCGACGCTGTCACGATTACAGCACGCGTTAAGGATTCGCAACAAGACGGTTCAAGGCGGTTGGGCGGTCCGGTTCACACGGACTGGCTGGGCTAGGACCGATTTTGTCCGGTTCAGTTGGAATTTTGCTCGGTTCGTGGTTTTCGTAGCTGGTTCGAAGTGGTTCGGGTCGGTTCGGACGGTCAAGACCAGTATTTGGAGCTGCAGAAGGACTTTTAGGATAGAATTTAGCTATAATTATTGTAATTTATGCTTTATTTTATCCTAGGGGCCAAAATTAACCGGTTCAATTGCTATTTATTTGATTTATGGATGTCATATAGCTTAAATTCCCACCATAGGTTAAGCAAGTTTTCATGCATATTTATGTTATAATTGTTATAATGTATGGTAATTATGCATGAATTTAATTTCATGAGTTATTTAATATAATCGTTATATTAAATATATGAAATTGGTGAAGCATGATGCATGACATTAATTTAGCTAAATATAATTTTTATATTTTATTAATGTAGCATGCATGCTTAGGATTATTTTCATGAGAATTAATATAATTAGTTATATTATGAATGAAAATAATCAAAATATATCAATGCTTGTTTTCATGTATGATTTAATATAAAATGTTATATTAATTAAATGAAAATGGAATAGCATTGAACATGACATTAAATAGATTAATATAAGAGTTATATTATATTAATGTCAAATTTCATGTAATTTAATTTCGTGGATGTTTAATTAATATAATCGATATTAATTAAAGGAAATTGAAATTGCATGAAGGATGACACCACCTTAGATTAATATAATCATTATATTATCGTTATCGGCGTCATAGTAATATGGTGTTTAATAATTAGAATATGATTGCTATTTTTCCAACACCATAGAAACATGTTATAGGGCTAATCATTAAAATTTTATAATAAGTTATAAAATTGATTAGAAATCGTCAACCTATAACAAAGAGTTGCATGCAAACATAGGACCTTAGGTTAAAATGAATTAATTTTAAAATGTTTAAAATTAATTAGACCTAAGCTCATTATAATTCTAATAGGATTAGAATTATTTTCTTACTTAGAATTAAAAATAGTTTTAATTGACTAAGTAGGAAAAACATTACTATGATGATAAGGAAACTCCACCGGTTAAGTTCTGTCTAAGGCTGGGGGTACTTAAGATGACGGTTTACGGAACACCTCCTACCTGGGAACTAACCCGGAATACCGGAGTTGAATTAATCATAGTTAAATGTTAGCATGCAATGTCACTAGGTTTATTAAACTTATTAAAAGAGTTTAATTCACCTAGATCTTGAGTAAATATTTATCATAACTATTGGTTATAAGGGAACTCTACCGGTCAAGTTATGTCTAAGGCTGGAGGTACTTAAGATGACGGTTTACGGAACACCTGCTACTTGGGAACTGAGCTGGAACTTGAGTTGAACACCTGCACTGGGGACTTAAGGACAAAGATGTAAACCGGGGGTAAAACGATAATTTGACCCAGTTGGGATATGAACACACGTGAAGGACTGACTTGTAGTATTGGTCGATATCCGTGGACACAGAAATATTCTGCAGTGAGAAGAATGCAGCTGTGGGTCTTTAGTGGAGTGACCCACAGTTAACGAATGGAGACTAACTTGGTTAATGAGTTTAAGCCGATTAGTCTCGTATCGTTGGAACTTCTGATCTGTAGGTCCATTAGGTCTCACTGGTAGCTCGTAAAGAGACTTGAAGCAATTAAATATAAATTGAAAATGTTCAATTTATCTGGGGAATCGAATAATGTATGTTGATGCATTATAATATAAAGTTTATGAAACTTTATAATATAATTTTTGAATTAATTTCAAAAATTAATTATTGAGAGAAAATATTTGAAAGAGTTCAAATAAATTTTAATATGAATTGGATTCATATTAATTTTAATAAAATCCCTAAGATTAAATATGTGATATTTAATTGGGTAATTAATTAATTATGGAATTAATTAATTATTTATCATAATTAGATATTGTTCAGATAATAATTTGAACTTATTCCTAGACCTTTTCCTATTAGGAAAAGGTCTTGGCCTTTACCTATATATAGGACCCCTGGGGTGGGGTGAAAGACATCTCATTGTTTCTCATTCTCTCAGAGATCTCTCCCAAAAGACTCCTACAAGTCTCCTGCTTCAAGAAGTCTTAGAGATATACTGGTGTAGCCGAATGGTGGTGTTCGCACAAGAGGGTTGCTGCGTTTTTAATCTTATTGGCAAGAAAAGGAGAATTGATCAAGGCTTTCTACAAAAGTAAGTTTTCTATGAAATCCTTGATCACTAGGATCAATCTAGTTGATCTTTTAGCATGTTTATAGCCTATGTACAACCCATTAAATATAGATTAATTGCTGTAATATTTCACAAATTGTATTGGTATTTCAATTAGAATCTAAGACTCTGAGTAGGTTCGGTAATACTTTCCTCTGCGTGTGGCTTTTATCCCTTCAAATGGTATTAGAGACAACTCAGTTGTTCTTGATTTTAACTTGAAATTTGCAATTTGTTCTTGGTGGGATTTATACATTATGAATGTTATGGTTTGCGTATAAATGGTTTCGATTAATTTGGCCATAGATTTATGTTTTCTTGAATGGTTCAATGTAAGGGCCCCTGCGTTTTTAGGCATATTTTTGTAAATCTATTATGCTCTGTAAGTCCGGGTCTAGATTAGGGTGTTTCATGATGAAGATCGTTGAAAATCACGTCCAAAAAGGAGGGGGTGGACTATGAGGAAACCTTCTCCCCAGTTGTCATGTTAAAGTCGATAAGGATTCTTTTATCCATTGCCACGTTTTATGATTATGAGATTTGACAAATGGACGTCAAGACTGCCTTTCTGAATGACAATCTTGATGAGAACATCTTTATGTCTCAACCAGAGGGGTTCATTGCTCAAGGTCAGGAGCAAAAAGTTTGCAAGCTTAGACGATCCATTTATGGGTTGAAGCAAGCTTCCAGATCTTAGAATATAAGGTTTGACACTACTGTCAAATCTTATGGCTTTGACCAGAACATTGATGAGCCTTGTGTTTACAAAAGAATTATCAACAATTCAGTAGCTTTTCTGGTGTTGTATGTAGATGATATTCTTCTCATTGGGAATGATGTAGAATATCTAGCTGACATTAAAAAATGGCTATCGACTGAGTTCCAAATGAAAGATTTGGGTGAAGCTCAGCATGTTCTCGGGATTCAAATTATCAGAAATCGTAAGAACAGAATATTAGCCCTGTCTCAAACATCATATATAGACAAGATGTTGTCTAGATATAAAATGCAGAATTCCAAGAGGGGTTTACTACCCTTCAGGCATGAAGTTCATTTGTCTAAGGAATAGTGTCCTAAGACACCTCAAGAAATTAAGGATATGAGACAGATCCCTTATGCTTCAGCTGTGGGTAGTCTTATGTGTGCCATGTTGTGTACTAGGCCTGACATTTGCTATGCAGTTGGGATAGTCAGCAGGTACCAGTCCAATCCAGGGTTAGACCACTGGACTGTAGTTAAAAACATCCTCAAGTATCTTCGGAGAACGAGGGACTATCAGCTTGTGTATGGCTCTAAGGATTTGATCCTTACAGGATACACAGACTCTGCCTTTCAGACTGATAAGGTTTGTAGGAAATCCACATCAGGGTCAGTATTTACCCTCAACGGGGGAGCTGTAGTCTGGCGTAGCATCAAGCAAGGATGCATTGCAGACTACACCATGGAGGGCGAATATGTCGCTGCTTGTGAAGCAGCTAAGGAGGCTGTATGGCTATGGAAATTCTTGATGGATTTGGAAGTTGTTCCAAATATGAACCTGCCAATCACCCTTTATTGTGATAATAGTGGTGCAGTGGCAAATTCTAAAGAACCTCGCAGTCACAAAAGAGGCAAGCACATAGAGCGCACATATCATCTCATAAGAGAGATCGTGCAACGAGGGGACGTGATCGTCACGAAGGTAGCCTCTGAGCACAATATTGCTGATCCATTTACGAAGGCTCTCACGACTAAAGTGTTCGAGGGTCATTTAGAGGGTCTAGGTCTGCGAGATATGTACATAAAATAATCTAGGGCAAGTGGGAGAAGTGTAATGGGTATTGTGAATGCCCTAGTTTATTGTATTTATACTTTTCATGTATTAAACAGTATTAATACAAACCACTATTCCTACTTCAATGATTATTCATTCAATTTTTATTGTTGATGTACATTGCCCACTAGAGTTTTAGTTCAAGTGGGAGTTGTTGGGTTTTATGCCCTAAAACTCGTAGATAGTAAACGAAACAAATTAATCGATCTCAATAAAGCGTTATTTGAGTGATTCAGTAATTTGGTTATTGAATAATTGAGTTTGCATTAATAAACCCTAAATCCAATAAACTACGACCCGATATTGTTTAAATGAAACTTGGACTAGTATGTGGGGACATACGGGGATCGGTGTCCAAGTAACAACCTAAAAGGTCTATAGTATAGGGATAAGGCTAGGTACCTTATCTTGGTAACACTATGTGATACGACCCACCTTTTATTCGATACAGATGCAATGATCCAAAGCATCCATGTAGGAGACATGCGGGTGGGGGTATCCTATGCAATGAGTTTGCATAAGACCGGACGGCGAAATAGTAACCACTAGATGTAACACCGTTAACTAGTTTATGTTTCTATTTAAATAGGATGACCTAGGTAACTCAATCTCAATCCTGAGTCTGTTATGAACCCCTTTTAGGAGGGATTGTCCTTAGATTTGTATGGGTGAGAGTGGCCAGTTCGCCGACTCAATAATCCTACCATTTCAGGGGCAAGACCGAATGGGGGCTGGGAACATAACAGTACAAGATGGAATTCACTCCTTCCCCTATTGGGGTAAGTAGATGTGTGTTCCCTTAAGGGCTGATTCCGGGGCTTGAACAAAGGCGCGCCGTCCTCTCCTGCCCGAGAGGAACTCCTATTTAGTGGTTGGACCCTAAACAACTTGTTCATTAGAGGATCAGTGGTACTTAAGGAACCAGAGGTAACTCAGGGGTAAAACGGTACTTTGACCTAGCTGGTGTCATGAACACACGTGAATGATTAACTTACTGCATTGGTCAAATATCCGTGGACACAAAAATATTCTACAGTGAGAAGAGTGCAGCTGTGGGTCTTTAGTGGAGTGACCCATAGTTAACAAATGTTGACTAACTTGGTTAATGAGTTTAGCCAATGAGTTTAACAAATGTTAACAATTATTTATTAAAATTAGAGACCTTTTCCTATTAGGAAAAGGTCTTCCTTTTCCTATTAGGAAAAAGATCTTGGCCTTTACCTATAAATAGGACCCCTGGGGTTGGGTGAAAGGCATCCCATTCATTCTTCTACTCTCAGAGAATTCCCCTGAAGGCTCCCTCTAGACTCCCACCAGTCTCCTGCCTCTAGAAGTCTCAGAGTCATACCGGTGTAGCCATAGTGGTGGTGTTCGTAGTAGTTCGTGATTATTTCACAAGCAAAATGTGAATTTAATCTGAGTCGTCAACGAGAGTAAGTAATTTGATAGTATATTAATTAGATTTAGATCTAATATTTTTGTATTCTTAGCCTTAATATAAATTTAGAATAGTTCTAAGATTATTGCCAATGTATTGGTATTTTAGATTAAACAAGATTAATTGCGAATCGGTCCCAATCATGCTTTCGCTTTACGGAATTACGGAATTCCAATCCTTCACATAGTTGCTGGTGATGATCCCGTACTCCCGCCTAACACTAAGCGATCAGTTGGCAGACCCAGAAAAAAGAGGATCCCATCTTGCATAGAAAGGAGACTAGTTAAAAAGTGTGGACGGTGCGGACAGGTTGGGCACAACCGCAGATCCTACAGGAACCCTATATCTCATTGATTTTTTAGTTCAACTGTATAGGTTGGGGCATAAGGGTAAAATGGACATTTGACCTGGCTAGAGTAACGAACGACCTGTGAAGGATTGACTTACTAATCATGGTTATATCGAGTGGACAGAAATATGTCTACAGTGAGGGGAGTTCAACTACTAGGCTATAGTGGAGTGTCCCGCTAGTTAACAGATGTTGGTTAGCTAGGTTAAAAGAGTTTGGCCAGTTTAACCTTGTACCGTTGGAGCCCATGATCTGTAGGTCCATTAGGTCCCCTTGCTAGCTCGAGACTAACCTTTGGAACAATATGGTGGATAAAATATGAATTAGTTTAAGTTCATGTTAAGAGAAATGAATAGAGGCGATAGACGTTGTCGATACGTCGGGTTTTGTGAAAACCGAGTATGTGAGATATTTAATATTTAAATATGATTTAAATATCGAGACCATGAATAGGGATTCATGATTGAAAAATAACATTTCGGAAATGTTCGGGAATGGTGGCAAAATATTAATTTAATATTAGATATTAAATTAATAATTAATTATTTAATTAATAATTATTTTAAATTAATTTTGAATTAATTTAAAATTGAAAATTTGAAATTTCAATTTTTAATTTTCAGATTATTAGAAATTAGATAATTATTTAATTAAATCAAGATAATCATTGATTTAATTAAAATAAAAAATTCATGAATTTTTGGAGGTGGAGTGCATGGTGACTAAACCCATGCACTCCCGTCATGAAAGTCATAGCAATTCC
Organism: Luffa aegyptiaca; assembly: GCA_017139565.1. NCBI lineage: Eukaryota > Viridiplantae > Streptophyta > Magnoliopsida > Cucurbitales > Cucurbitaceae > Luffa > Luffa aegyptiaca. The sequence goes on from CM029403.1 coordinate 29,451,361, forward strand.
CACTTCTTCTTGGCTGATTTGGTGTCACTTTCAGGACTTTTTCTTCTCCATTAATCCCTCTATAAAAGGGAAGAAGAATGCTGAAAGATTATACTGAAAAACCTACTGAATTGCTGCCAAAATTGACGCTCACCATACCCACCTCCATAGGCTTGTTCTTCAAGCTTTTCTCCTAAAATTCCATCACTTGAGGATCCCACAATCCGTTCCAAAGGCTTGAGGATAGCAAGGAAGATCCAGTGGTGGTTCGTGATTGATTGGTGTAGAAAAACAACAAGAGAATCCAACCAATTTCTCCATTTACACAAGGTTGGTAAACTGTCTCTGTTTTTCTTCTCATGAACAACATGCAATGATTGATCAAATTGAGCTTGTTATGTGCCTAAGATCCAAAATTGCTTCCGTATTTTAGATATTTACACTTCCAATTGGTATCTGAGCATGGTTTGGGCACTTAATTTGCTTTAATTTGATCATGGTGGGTAGCATGTAATTCAATTTGCATTGGTGTTGAAATGGATATATTATGGTTTTGGCAATTTTTTTACTCTTCAATTTGTTGATGAAAATGCAATTGCTCACATGTATATGAGCATTAATGTCTTGAGAAGAGTTTGTAATTTTTGGAGAGTCATTAGAGTCCATTTAGTTCTGTTATTGATCGAAAGAAGGAGAAGAACTCAAGCTGGTCGAAGAACAGGGGGCTTCTAGTCGCGACAGCGTCGCGACGCTGTTCATCAGCGTCTCGACCCTGATGAGTTTTCAAGAACAGGCAAGAATTTTTCTAGATCTCGGTGGTTCAAACAAATCTTGGTTCGGTTCAACAAAAATCGGTCGGTTCAGTCCCTTTTGGTCCGATTCGGTGATGTTCAAGCCTTGGGAGGTCCGGTGCGGGTCCATTCAAGCCGGTTCAAGATGGTTCGTGATTCCCAGGAGCTTCACAACACAATTATTTATTATAATATGTAATAATTTAGTTAATTGCTTGCTTAGATTGCCAAAACCGGTCCATTTCAGTGTGTTTAATTATTTATGCTTTATGAATGCATGTTATAATTAATTATGAATGAGATATGCATAAGAGTATGTCATATAGATTTAAAATCTCACCATAGGAAGCTTGCTTCATGCATTTAAGTATGTTATAAAGTGTTATAATATAAGTATTCATGATTTAGGTTTCATGTTAGATGCATGCTGAATGATTGGTTCTCGTTAAATATAATCGTTGTATAATCTAAACGAAAATGAACAAGCATGCAACATGAAACTTTCTTAGCTCGATATTAAAGCGTTAACGTCGATTAGAAAGCATGTTATATGTTGATCTCAATTATAATCGAATTATAAATCGAGATAGACGTAAAGTCTATAACAAAGATAAATGCATGCTCACCTAGGTTAAAACGAACCAAATCAATCAATCTCATAGAATAGGTCGATAACTTGTAAAGCTAAGGTTACAAGAGAACTCACCCAGTTCGATGCTGTCTAAGGCTGGAGGTATTTAAGTTGACGGTTTACGGAACACCTCCTACCTGGGTATCGGGTCGGTACTTGAGTTAAGTTAACCTAGGTTTTACGAGCATGCACGTGAGAGATGTAAGGTTATAAAACACCTAGACATCATAGGTTAATTTATGACCTAGACTTAGGTTAATTTTCAATTAGCTAGAATATACCTAAGCAACAATTTACCCAACATCGTTAAAGTACTTAGTGGGAGAAAAGATAAAACATAGTTTTTCTCACGTTCTCCTTATAAAATTCACACGATGAGATTTATGCATAGCCTCTTGTTGCTTACTAACGCAACTATTCCATTCGGAAGGTGCTTGCATAAATCAATATCCAAGTGAATGGAGAAAGTATTTATAGTAAGTGGGAGAAGGAAGCGTGTCAACGCATCCTACGGTCTCTTCAATTGGTTTACATCGCAAGGTCTCTATGTTCACCTGCTAAGCACGCCTTGGAGCTGCTACACCATTCAGAGGGTTGTAACATAGGGATTGTAGCACAGTAAACACCACATATTGGATAAAGGATTTCTTAGAGTCGTTTCCAGCAATTGGACAATCAAATTAAACAATCAACCAATTGCCTTAAGTCTAGTGGATTGATTAGGACATTAGAAATAATTAGGCCTTGATTACTTCTAATGCTATTTTGGATTCTAAACCTATCGTGTCAAGCAACAAAGTCAGAGTCTGCTCTTGGGACCTGTGCCCACGAATCAGTCTATGTGCTAACTACTAAACCAATATTCCATTAGCTACTTGGAAATCAATTTCTTAGCAAATTATTAACATACGAGCTACGAGTTAGGGCGTTAATCTAACCTACTGTGCATGCAAATAATACGAACTGAATCCAAAATACAATAGCAATATGAAATTAAACAAACATTCAGAGCATGAAACTCACAAAGAAATACATTCTATGACCCAAAAATCATCCAATCGACGTCAACGGGTTTAGACGACGGTTAAGCCGACTAAGACCCGCGACCCAACGCTACAATAAAGAAGAAATACAAAGGAAATCAAAGGGGAAACTTACACCTCTCAATCCTAGAAGTACAAGGCAGAGAGTACCTAGAGAGAGAATGAAAAATAAACCCTAAAAGATTGATTCATTCGGCGGAATTAAAAGAGGGTATTTATAGAAAAATATGTCACGACGTCTCGACGCTGTGCACGGCGTCTCGACGCCGTGTCTTCTTCGCTTCAGACATAATTCGCGCCGGCTTCTTGACGCCATGCCTTATTTCAGCATGCTCTTTTTTTTCTTGTGGTCTTCTTGTTGTTTGCTCGGTTTTGGGCTCAAACCTTTGACTCCTCGGAATCAGTCTTCGGGCTCGCCACGATCCTCACAGTCTTCTCACCTCCTCGAGATCCATGGCCCTCAAGTAAGCTCGAAAACTCACTAAATTGCTCGAATTAACTCAAATTTGTGTGGTTGGACCCTGATGCCTTAAATGCACAAATTATCTACAAAACAGACAAATAAAGCGTAAAGTGCACCCTAACAAGTCTAGATTAACAACAAATAAATAGGACTATTTTGGTCCTATCAAATACCCCCAACCTAAACCTTGCTAGTCCTCGAACAAGCATATAAATCAAAAGTATAGGATTCAAAAGTTACAGTTCTTATAAACTCAAATCTCAATGCTAAAGATGTCAGAATCATTGCAATCAAGAATCATGCACACAATGCCAGATAAAGAGACAAATCAAAATTTTTCACAAAGTTTCTTACTGAAGCTCACACTTAGTCTACTTATAATTAATCCTACTGGCCTGGAATTGGATTATACAACCCTCAACCTATCTTCCCTCTACACTGGCACTAGGAAATTACCAAGGAGCAAACAAGACAAATTAGACTGCTTTTCTCTTTACCCAGGTGCCTGAAAAATAAAAGACATTTTCTTTCTACGCTCTTCTTTTTCTCTCTCTTTCCTTTTTTTTTTTGGGGTACTAGCTTTCACACTACAATGCAGGGACCCATAACCCGAGTTTTACTCTTGGTTGGCCTAACTGATCACACGGCAACTAGCTCTTTTTACCCCCTATATAGCATGCTTTTTCTTGAGAAATAAAAGTAATGTAAACGAGCATATGATTTTCTTTTTAGCTCGCGCTCATTTTTTTTTCTTTTCTTCCTTTTCTTTTCTTTCTCTCTTTTCTTTTTCTTAGGCATATTTTCTTTCTTTTCTCCTAAGCAAGATATTACATGCTAATTTGTGGACATTTGACTCTATAGCTTATCCCTACACCTATCGAGGTGACAACAAGCATATGGATCTATAATTCGCTCCTTAGCTTTCAAACTAATCCTAGGCATGCTAAGGTTTACTCTTGCAAGAAAAGTACTAGAAAAATTTTTAAAATGCTTAATTTCTGGGCACATGCTTATAATTCAATAAAGACAATGAGACAAACATAAATGACATGTCATGGATTTTCATAGTCCTAAGAAAAGTAACAGTGTCATCCACACAAAATCATTCAAAATTTTCTTTCAAATTAGGTCCAATGCTCAGGTGCATGGCCTCAATCTAATCAGAGCAAAGCAAACAAAACTATGCATGCATAATAAAGAAGTGATGCTCAGATGCATCATTACTCATACGAAACATATGCAGGCAAAGCAAAGCAAAGCACAGACCCCACCCCCAACCTAAATTCTACATTGTCCTCAATGTATATGTCAAGTAGAAAGAGTATGGGACAACAAGAATCGGGAACAGAAAACCTCCCTGAGTGTAGGGTCAGGAGCTGGTTGGATAAAAAATTGAATACCCTCATATTAATTTCGCCAAAATATACAAAAAAGAAAACAAATAAAACGGGAAAAATAAAAGCAGAACAAGCTAAGAAATAAAAATAAAGGAAAATAAAGGAAAGGATAGAAAAAACCGCGAATGAGCCTGTATGAAAGTGCATCACTCCTTATCCTCAGGAGACTCATAAGGTGGCAGCGGCGGTGGGATGGGCTGTCCAGACATCGAGGCCATGATATACTCTCGAATATAGGCGAACTGGTCATCAGTCCGTCTGAACCGGTCATCACTGTAGCGCATCTGCTCAAGTCTCATCTGATTCATCCTCTCATCTAACGACTCAAGTGTCAGATGAGGATGATCGAAGTGGGGCTGCTCTCCTTGAGCTTGGGGCTCCTCTTCCGGTTCTTCCTGTTGGGGTGGAGGTGGGTGGTGGGCTATCCTAGGTCCAGGCTCCCTAAATATAGTCATGATAAAGTTCCCATCAATTGCAGATGCAGGATGGCTAATCTCCTCATGGGGGTCCCCCACGATCCCAGCGGCTCTGCAGAGTGCTGTGATAAGGGAAGGGTGTCCTAGACCTACGGTGGTCGCTCCTCTACGAATCCGGCGCATGGAAGAATATATAACTTTTCCTACGTCTATACTGCGACCGGTCTCCATAGAGAATAACAGTGTTGCTCTTTCCTTTGTTACATCACTCAGATGCATCACAGGTAAGAGTTTGGCACACAGAAAACTATGTCACGCTCTGTTATCCACTGTCAGATCAGAGGATTTAAAGTTTATTGCTTCCCCCCTTCTTATTAACCAAGTTGCCCCTGGCCTACATAGATGCTCTATAATTTGATGGGCATTAAAGTGATTACTTGCGTAATCGTTGTGCCCATCCCTATCAATATTGGGAAGGCCATAGAATTGGTTAATAGAGGCCGAGTCAAAAGGGATCATTTCACCCCTAACAAAGGAAGTAGTGGATCCTTTTGTCATGTTAGCATAAAATTCCTTAACGATAGGGACTACAGCGGCCTGGGGGTGCCTAGTGAATGTTCCCCAACCTCTCTCAGCTATACTATGGGTTAGCTCAGGTTGATTTTGGGCACTAGGAACTAACCCTCTTTCAGGAACTATTCCCCTACTTACCACGTAAGAGTTATATACATCTTCAGCATCCTTGCTAATAAATCTTCTCCTATCAAAGGGAGTAGAGGATGAAGAAGCTGCTGATCTCCTAAATCTCTTGGCACTCATGGTGGAATGGGTAGGAGGAGTATGAAAAATTTGAAGGGAATGAGAAAAAGGGGTTCCTAAAAAGGAAAATTTAAAAGGGGTTGGAAGCTAAGGAAACCAAGAGTTCAAGATCAATGGGTCCAAAAACTCCAACACTTAAATGCCCTTCCTCCTTTATAAACAAAATTTAACCTGCCAAACAGCAAAACCCAACAAAAATAACAGAAAAATTGCCCAAACAATAAAAATACAGGAGCAACAATAGATTTCTCAACGATTTCCAGCTAGATAATGTAAAAATAATGCTCAAATCAAGCCTATTCAACTTCTAATCTCAATCCAACGCTTCTAAACGTGGAAAAATCAACATAGACAAGAAGAAGAAGGTGAAAATCGCTTTACCCACGCCTTCAAGGTGAAAATCCGCCCAAATCTTCAAGAAATCGCTCAAGAACAACAAAACCCACGGGTTCAAGGATGAAATCTGAAATTTTCTTGCTATTGATGCTTGAAATCGTGTAAGATTTGTAAAAAGATGAAGATTCTTGGTTGAAATTTGTGGGAGAATGAGGGAGAAGTGTAAAAATTTTGAGAGTAAAAACTGTGGCTTGAATGGGCTTTTTTTACCGAGGGGTCAAAATCTGGGTATTTATCCCAGATTTCGCACTGGCGTCGAGACGCCGGCTCTCGGGTTTGCCTAAAATCCGTGATTTTTTTTTAATTTAGTAAATCTTTCTTTCTTTTAATAAATCTAAAACTTTAAAGAATCAAGAAAGAAAAGAAACACTAAATTGGGATAAAAAATTGAAATAAATGAAACTAAGCAGAATGAAAGGAAAAGGAAAATAAAACTTAGGAAATCTGGGTTGCCTCCCAAAAGCGCCCTATTTAACGTCTTGAACTCGACGGAGTCCTTCATGAACTCAACCGGGATCTAAATTTTCCCACTCCAGAACATTGATTCTCCTGGGTCTAGAGGCTTTGTACCTGTTTACCTGTAACTTATGGGAAATATTTGAACAGGTAAGAGAAGGGTTAAGGTGACTTAAAATGTCAGATATAAAGTAACTTCTTTTTCCATTAAATTCAACAGAGATGATTCCCTTGCCTAAATTCATTTTAACCTTGACCGTTTTCATGAATGGACGATCCAAAATTATAGATGTGGCATTAGGTGAACCATTTTCATGCATATCGATTATAAAGAAGTTTGCAGGAAATATGAGCTCGTCTACCTTAACTAAAACATTTTCAACAAGCCCTAAAGGTCTAATTAAAGATCTATCTGCCAATTGAATTAAATTAGTAGTTTTCTTAATATGTGAAAGATTAAGCTCATTAGTGAGTGCATGAAACATGACATTAATAGAGGATCCTAAATCTAACATGGTATGCTTAATTTCTAAATCCCCTAGAATGCATGGCAAAGTATAAATACCATGATCTAGACACTCATTAGATAATTTCTTCAAGATAGCAAAAACATTATTACACGCCTCAGGCTTACCTTTCCTGGAGCACCATTTCTATAGAAATTTTCCTACCTTAGGAATTTGCTTCACGGTGACCAGAAGCGGGATGTTGACCTCCACCTTCTTGAATGGGTCAAGTATGTCCTTTTCTTCCTTTTCTTTGGGAGGTTCAGGCTGCAGCTCTAACCTGCTAGGGAAAGGAGTTTTAGGAACATAAGAACTAAAATCAATAGGAGGATCGAAATATACCCCTCGCTTCTTTGGAAGGTTGAGATCGCTTGTCTTCTCTTCAGGCTTCTTTGCCTCTCTATTCTTTGCAAATGCAGACGGAGAAGGAAATTGTGAACTAGGACTCAGGACTGTCCCACTTCTTAACGTGGTCGAACATACTTCTTCTCTCCTTGGGATCTCAGATTGCGCAGGCAGTTTGTCAATTTTGGCCTCCAACTTTCTGACGGTGTCAGCCAACTGAGAAACTTGGGCTCTCAATTGTTGCATCTCAGTTCTGGTCTCCTCTTGGAATTTGAGTTGACCTTCCTGTAAAACTCAAATGGCATCAGATAAACTTTTAACCAAAAATACTAAAATACCTAAACTTGATCCATGCTGCATATTTAGGCTTTGATTGTTCTGGAAGTAAAGGTTTGGTGTCTGTTGGCTTTGCATTGTTGGAAATCCTTCATATGTATTATGCTCAGGCGGGGATTCCTTCTCTGCAGCCAACTGACTAATGAGAGCTCTAAACTCAGACATTTCAGATTTGAACTAGCTTACCTCGCTATCTGCACTTGTTCTCTCAGCCATAAAAGGGAAAAATAAAAGTCAAACTAAAATTAAAAACTCAAGATAAAAGAAAATAATTAACCGTTTTCACTCCCCGACAACGGCGCCAATTTGACGGGACTCGTCGAAGGTCTGAATCAAATAAAATTTATAATTCCACGACACTAGAACTATTTTTGTAGAAATAGTGGTCGGGGTTGATCACAGGGAGTGGCGGTTGGTTATTTATTTTCTGTATATTTTGAGTTGTGAAAGCGGTAAATGGGGGGATTGGAAAATTAGATATATGAAAGTGCAAGGAATTTTAAATGCAAGAATTTAAACAAGAAGAAAATTTAAAGTAGAAGAAATTAAATTGCAAGAATCGTAAAAAGACGATAAAATTAATTAAATTAGACTACACCGATTGGAGTGATTATTGGGTTTGAATAATTTATTCTGATCATTGAATCTCTTCCTATTAAAGGCCATTTTGAATTGCTCAATTGCCCAATCGGTCTAATGTGAACCCAGAAAAGATCCAAAGCCCACCTAAGCCATCTAACCCGATCATACAACGTCCATCGAATTAGACACTAATTAGTTAATTAATTAATTCAATTGGACAATCAAATTAAACAATCAACCAATTGCCTTACGTTTAGTGGATTGATTAGGACATTAGAAATAATTAGGCCTTGATTACTTCTAACGCTATTTTGGATTCTAAACCTATCGTGTCAAGCAACAAAGTCAGAGTCTGCTCTTGGGACCCGTGCCCACGAATCAGTTTATGTGCTAACTATTAAACCAATATTCCATTAGCTACTTAGAAATCAACTTCTTAGGAATTTTTAACATACAAGCTGCGAGTTAGGGTGTCAATCTAACCTATTGCGCATGCAAATAATACGAACTGAATCCAAAATACAATAGCAATATGAAATTAAACAAACATTTAGAGCATGAAACTCACAAAGAAATACATTCTATGACCCAAAAATCATCCAATCGGCGTCAACGGGTTTAGACGGCGGTTAAGCCGACTAAGACCCGTGACCCAACGCTACAATAAAGAAGAAATACAAAGGAAATCAAAGGAGAAACTTACACCTCTCAATCCTAGAAGTACAAGGCAGAGAGTACCGAGAGAGAGAATGAAAAATAAACCCTAAAAGATTGATTCATTCGGCGGAATTAAAAGAGGGTATTTATAGAAAAATCTGTTGCGACGTCGAGACGTTGTGCACGGCGTCCCGATGCCTTGTCTTCTTCACTTGAACATAATTCGCGTCGGCGTCTCGACACCATGCCTTATTTCAGCATGCCCTTTTTTTCTTGTGGTCTTCTTGTTGTTTGCTCGGTTTTGGGCTCGAACCCTTGACTCCTCGCAATCAGTCTTCGGGCTCGCCACCGTCCTCACGGTCTTCTCACCTCCTCGAGATCCATGGCCCTCAAGTAAGCTCGAAAACTCACTAAATTGCCCGAATTAACTTCAAATTGTGTGGTTCGACCTTGATGCCTTAAATGCACAAATTATCTACAAAACAGACAAATAAAGCGTAATGTGCACCTTAACAAGTCTAGATTAACAACAAATAAATAGGACTATTTTGGTCCTATCAGGCCCTCAAATACGTTTATTAAGATCGAGTTACCTAGGTCATCGTAAGAAATAGTCAGTCTTAACAGTAAACGACGTTATAAAGTAAGAGTGACTTATTTCTCGGTCTTGTCTTGTGTAAACATCATTTACACAGGATGCCCCTACTCGCATGTCTCTACATGAACGATTCAGGATCACGTCATTTGCCTCATTCACAAAGTAGGCCGCATCCATAGTGTTACCAGAACAAGGTACCCAACCTTATCCATTTACTATAGACAATTTAGGTTATATACTTGAACTTGATCCCTATCTATATTCATGATATAGTTCAAGTATCTCATGTTATAACCATGGATGTTTCTATTGGATTTTAAGATATAAATAAACAATTTCACTGAATAACATCTTTATTATATAAAGGATAACAAAACTCAAGTGAGATTACAATATTGTTAGGTGATATAGCAACACATCATATGCTAAAAACTCGTAGTCCTAAACTCTGGAGATGTCCCTCAAACACTTTAGCAGTGAGGGGTTTTGTAAATGGATCAGCCATGTTCTGCTCTGAGGCTATCTGGGTGACGATCACGTCTCCTCTCTGTATTATCTGTCGGATGAGATGGTATTTGCTTTCAATGTGCTTTCCTCGTTTATGGCTTCGAGGTTCCTTCGAATTTGCAACTGCTCCACTATTGTCACAATAGAGAGTGACAGGTAGGTGCATGTTAGGAACTACTTCTAACTCGGTTAGAAATTTTCTAAGCTATACTGCTTCCTTTGATGCTTCACAGGCTGCAACGTATTCAGCTTCCATTGTGGAGTTGGCGATACATCCTTGTCTAATACTTCTCCACACTACTCTTCCTCCATTCATAGTGAAACACATATCCCGATGTAGATCTCCTGGAGTCTATGTCGGTTTGAAAATCTGAGTCAGTGTATCCACTAAGGATCAAATCCTTAGATCCATACACCAGTGAATAGTCTCTAGTTCTCCTCAAGTATTTGAGGATATTCTTAATGGCAAACCAATGTGCTTGACCAGGATTGGACTGATATCTCCTGACAATACCTATCACATAGCATATGTCGGGACGTGTGCATAGCATTGCATACATAATACTCCCGACTGCTGATGCGTAAGGAACTTGTTTCTTATCCTCAACTTCTTTAGGTGTTTGTGGACTCTGTTCCTTTGATAGGTGAATTCCATGTCTAAAAGGTAACAAACCCCTTTTGGAATTCTGCATCGAATATCGATTTAAAATTTTATCGATATAGGATGCTTGAGACAGTGCCAGTAATCTGTTCTTTCGATCTCTAAGTATTTGGATCCCTAGAATGTATTTAGCTTCTCCCAAATCCTTCATTTAGAATTGAGCTCTTAGCCACTGCTTAATGTCAAATAATACTCCCAGTTCATTTCCTATAACTAGGATGCCATCAACATATAGAACTAAGAAAACTACAGTAGAATCAATGATCCTTTTATATACACACGGTTCATCTATATTCTGTTCAAAACCATAAGATTTGATTGCAGTGTCAAATCTTTTATTCCAAGATCTTGAAGCTTGTTTCAATCCATAGATGGATCTATTAAGCTTGCAAACCTTTTTCTCTTTTCCCTGGACTATGAACCCTTCTGGTTGGACCATGTAAATACTCTCGTCAAGATTACCGTTTAAAAATGCAGTCTTGACATCCATTTGCCAAATTTCATAATTTTAGAAAGTGGCAATAGAATGGAGTATTCTTATCGATTTTAACATCGCTACTGGTGAGAAGGTTTCATCGAAATCAATTCCTTCTCTTTGGTTATAACCTTTAGCCACCAATCGGGCTTTGAAGGTTTGTACCTTACCAGTTTGGTCTCATTTCTCTTATAGATCCACTTGCGACCGATAGGTTGTACATTACTTGGTTGATCTACAAGTTCCCAGACTGAGTTAAAATGCATAGATTCTATCTCAAGGTTCATGGCTTTGACCCACTGGTCCTTACCCACTGGTCCTTATCTTTGTCACTCATTGCTTGTGTATAAGACAATGGATCCTTTACTTCATCATCAGGTATGATGAATTGAGTTTCAGTTAAACCCATGTTCAAGTCAGGTTGAATTATAACCCTCCCACTACGACGAGGCATTCTCACATCTTGACGTTTTGAAGGACCAGCTTCTCTAACAACTTTTGTTTGTTCATTCGTAGCTTCCTCGGAAATTTGTTTAAGTATTAGTTTGCTGCGTGTTTGATGATTCCTCATATGATCTTCCTCAAGGAACGTGGCATTGGTCGAAACAATTACCTTGTTGTCTCGAGGATCATAAAACAGACCTCCTTTTGTTTCTTTAGGGTATCCTATAAAAAGGCATATTCTTGAACGTCGTTCCAATTTCTTTGAGTTTTGCACCAACACGTGTGTCGGGCATCCCAAAATTCTGAAGTTTCGTAAACTCCCTTTACGTCCTCTCCATAACTCGTAAGGTGTTTCTAGAACACTTTTGGAGGGAACCATGTTCAGAATATATGCAGCGGTTTCCACTGCAAAACCCCAAAACGAATCAGGTAGTTGTGCATAACTCATCATTGACCGAACCATATCCAGTAAGGTTCTGTTTCTCCTTTCTGATACACGATTCTGTTGTGGTGTACCAGGTGCTGAGAGTTGTGAGGAAATTCCATGTTCTATCAAGTAGTCCTGGAATTTTAGATCCATGTACTCTCCCCCTCGATCAGATCGTAGAGTTTTTATTGTTTTACCTAATTTATTTTCAACTTCAGCTTTATACTCTTTGAATTTTTCAAGAGCTTCTGACTTATGAACCATTAGGTAAAGATACCTAAATCTTGAATAATCATCAATGAAACTAATGAAATATTCATATCCTCCTCGTGCTTTAACATTCATAGGACCACAGAGGTCAGAGTGTATAAGCTCCAGTGTTTCTTTGGCTCTTTGACCTTTTTCAGAGAAAGGTCGTTTGGTCATTTTACCTTCTAAACAGGACTCACAAGGTGGTAATGAGTCATCTTCTAACTCGTTTAGAAGTCCACTCTTAACCAGCCTTTCAATACGTTTTCAATTTATGTGTCCCAATCTTAGATGCCAAAGAAGGGTATCTTGAGAAACTTTTCGTCTTTTATTTTGGGTTTGTGCTGTTTTGAACTGATAACTGCCCAAAAGGTAGTTATTTAGGCCTCATTTCTATATTGATTTGTGTGTCTTTTGTGCTTAATAGGGTTGGTTTTAGATATATATTTCATGTTTTAACCCATTTGGAAGAATGGAAGCTTTGGAAATCATTTTGTGCAGAATCTGTTGCTGGGCGACTTGAGGGAGCAAAATCTGTGCTGCAGCAAAGCTGGGAGCAAAACTGCCACGTCACAGCTCGTTAGCCAAATTGACAAACTGAATTCTGTTGAGTTTTTCTCGTGACAAAGGAGCAAGGAGAGCCCTACACGTGTCCAGGTTGACCTAAGTCAAGTCTCCTATCCTTCTATAAAAGGAAGTAGCCGCCCAAGTCAAATTCATTCCACTTTTGGGAGAAAACATTCCATTCTTGGGAAGTTCCTTCCACCTTTGGGAGTCCAATAGAGGAGAGAGATTGGAGACCACCTAGAAGACCATCATTGCAAGCTAATCGAGGAGATTAGTATTTCCTTTTATTATCTTGTAATCATGGACATGCCTACTCAGATTGTAACGTGCGTTTCCATGCATATTATGAACTAAGTAGCTTAGGCGTTGGTTAGGAACTATGTGATTGTCGTGCTTAACTTTAGTAATAATATTGATTTTATGCATCTTGATTAATTGTTGTGTTCATTTCTATTTTATGCCCGCTTGGCCAGCCGGTATGAATACCTCTCTCTAGTTTCAGGGATGATTTAGAGAGTGTGTGGCGATTAATCACACTACGATCATTGTGTATTGGTGAACGCCAGTGACTGAGCTAGGGATAGCCAGTTGCCTAGTGCTTGATCGGTCGTACTTCATTGGGGTTGAAACACATTCCAAAAAATCTGGAGTTCCGGGAGGAATCCGCTAATAATACTGCGAGAGTTTGCATGATCAATAATATTGCTAGAGCATCTTTTAAACAATTACTAAATCCTAACCAGCGCCTGTTTCTAATCTGTCTGCCTATTTGTTTACTTTCTGTTCTGTCATTTCTTTTGCTTCAGCATTATTCCTATAAAAACCAATCCTTTTTACCATCTTTGAAACCATTAAAGGATTATACAAAATAGATAAAGTGAAAGCTAGTTCAGGCCTTGGATTGATAATACTTATTACTTGCTGCGGACTGTGTATACTTGCACAGAGTCTAGAGTCTAATTATATCTTATTTCTTATTGCATTTTTACTCACTCTAGGAACCCAACATGAACATTTCAGTATTATGAACAACTTTATTTCATACGATCTTAACACATGCAGATTGTTTTCAAGTTTAGCAGAACAAATGTGATATTGTCTTTTGAATATAAATACTTCATTGACTTCAAAAGATACTTTATAGTTTTGTTCCATTAAACAAGAGATAGATATTAAGTTCCTTTTCATACTAGGAACATACAAAACATCTTGCAACAAAATATATCTATCTTTAAAACAAAGCTGCATAACTCCCACTGCCTCGACTGAGACGACATCTCCCGTCCCTACTCTGAGTGTCACCTTGCCTTCTTCAAGAGTTTTCCAGGAACTAGTTTCCTGTGTAGAAGAACATACATGATTAGTCGCTCCTGAATCTAATATCCATATGGAGTTATCATTTTCTACTAAGCATGATTCAATTACAAGTAAATCGTATTTACCTAGTTTGGCAGCTTCAGCCTTTTCTGCTTTCTTCTCAGCAAGATACTTAGGACAGTTTCTTCTCCAGTGACCATCCTGGTTACAGTGGAAGCAGGTTCCTTTATCTGTAATCTTCTTCTTGCCTTTCTTGGTGATGGGAGCTTTCCTCTTTCCCTTGTTCTTCTTTTTCTTCAACTAAATACTTTTATTCTTAGAAGTAGAAGACTCAGACTTATTCCCAGAGTTTGTTCCTCTTAGGAATTTCCTACCATAAACAACATTTGCTTTGTTTTCTTGTCCTTTACTTTTAATAAGGGACTGGTAGGTCTGAAGCTCGTTCAGGAGAGTCATCAGACTGAGTTAAAGAATTTGTATCGACAAATGCTTCATTCTCAGAAGAAGAACATATGAAAAATAATAAGCCATAAAGTAAGGCCGGTTTAAGTGAATTAACTAATAAAGCTACAAAAACATTAACAAGAGTTGTTGATGAATCAACAAAAGTTGTTGATAAGACTGGTTATTCAACAAGAGTTGTTGATAAGGCCAGTGTTTTTGGTCAGTCACATCCATCTCAAGAGTTGAGAATGTCTTTATGTAGTGGGATAGTTATTTTATAACCTGACCGTTACATGGGCTTATTTGAAGCTCAAGTCGTCATTCTTAATGATGACATAGAGGGTTCATTGTCTTTTACAAAAGAAATGAATGATGTTGATAACGATCAGAGGATTAAAGCCATTCACTTGGAAATGAAATCTTTGCATTTCAATTCCATCTGGGATCTTGTACATCTGCTTGATGGGTAACACCTATTGGTTACAAGTGGATATACAAGAGGGAATGAGACATTAAGGTCTTAACCAGAAGTGTTTATACAACAAGATCAAAAGCAAAAGGGTTTGCAAGCTTAAGTGATCCATTCATGGATTGACCTAAGCATTTCAATCTTGGAATGTAAGATTTGATACGGTGATCAGATCTTTTGGCTTTAATAAGGACATTGATGAGCCTTGTGTCTGCAAGAAAATCGTCAGTAGTTCAGTAGCTTTATTCATGTTGTATGTGATTGATATCCTACTCATTGGGAATGAAGTAGGTTAACTTATTGACATTAATAGTGACTAGCAGCTCATTTCAAAATAAAAGTTGGGAGAAGCTTAGTTTGTTCTTAGGTTCTAAATTGTTTAGAACAGTAAGAACAAAATGCTAGACATGTTTCAAGCATCTTATATCTATAAATTTTGATTAGATATGAGATGTAGAATTCTAAGAAGGGTTCACGACCATTTAGGGTAGAATTCTTTTGTCTAAGGAACTGTGTTCTTAGACACCTCAAGGAGTTGAGGAATGTCCTATGCCATAGGCATTGTCAGTGAATATCAATCTAATCCAGGATATGATCACTGGAGAGCCGTTAGTTATATTTTCAAGTATCTTTAGAGAATCAGGAACTATATGCTCGTGTATGGCGCTAAGGATTTGATCCTTACTAAAATACACTGACACGGGTTTTAAACTGATTAAGATTTGAGGAAATCTATATCAGTATTTGTGTTCATTCTTAATGGAGGAGCTATAGTACGACTTATCTGCAGTCTTGACCATATAGGCCGATAAACAGTTGCTTATGAAGCACCGATAGAGACTGTATGACTTAGGAAGTTCAAGCCTAATTTGGAAGGTGTTCCAAATATGAACTAGCCTATTGCAAGACAAGCAAGAACATTGAATCTAAAGGATATATTGCTGATTCATTCACGAAGGCTCTCTCGGCTAAAGTGTATGAGGGTTATCTAGATGGTCTAGGTCTACGAGTTATGTACAAAGATGTAATCTAGGGCAAGTGGGAGAAATGTAATGGGTATAGTGGATGCCCTAGTTTATTGTATTTGTACATTGTAAATACGTTTTATGTATTTTACATGTATTTATACACCCACTGCTGGATAGATTATTGTACATTCCCCACTAAACTAGATTTTTAGTCCAAGTGGGAGTTTGTTGGGTTTTATGTCCTAAAACTCGTAGATAGTGAATGATTAACGAATTATACACTTGTATCAATAAAGTGTCATTGAGGTTCATGCAATAAAGTGTTATTGTCATATTAAGTCTAGAATTGCACAATATGACCCAAATCCAATAAACTAAGATCCAAGGTTGTTTACATGTAACTTGAACTAGTATGTGGGGACATATGGGGATTGGTGTTCAAGTAACAACCTAAAAGGTCTATAGTACAGGGATAAGGCTGGGTACCTTATCCTGGTAACACTATGCGGCCCGCTTTGTATTCGATACAGACGTATTGATCCAAGGCGTCCATGTAGGAGACATGCGAGCGGGGGTATCCTATGCAATGAGTTTGCATAAGACCAGACCACGAAATAGTAAACCACTAGATGCAACACCGTTAACTAGTTGGGTTACTGTTTCAATAGGATGACCTAGGTAACTTAGTCTTAATCCTGAGTGTGTCATGAACTCCTTCTCACGAGGGATTGTCCTTTGATTAGTACGGGTGAGAGTGGCCTGCACGCCGACTCAATAAGCCTACCTTCTTGGGGATAAGACCGAGTGGGGGGCTGGGGACATGACAATACAAGATGGAATTCACTCCTTCCCCTATTGGGGCATGTAGATGTGTGTTCCCTTAAGGGCTGATTCCGGGGCTTGAACAAAAGCGCGCTGTCCTCTCTTGGCCCGAGAGGAATTTCTGTTTAGTGGTTGGACCCTAAACAGGTTGTTCATTAGAAGGATCAGTGGTACTTAAGGGTCCAGAGGTAACCCAAGGGTAAAACGGTAATTTGACCCAGCTGGTGTTACGAACACACGTGAAGGATTGACTTACTGCATTGATCGATATCCGTGGACATAGAAATATTCTACAGTGAGAAGAGTGCAGTTGTGGGTCTTTAGTGGAGTGACCCACAATTAACGAATGTTGATTGACTCGGTTAATGAGTTTAGCTGATCAATCTCGTATTGTTGGAGCTTCTGATCTGTAGGTCCATTAGGTCCACCTGCTAGCTCATAACGGGCTCTGAGATAATATAGTCTTGATAATTAAAGGGAAATAATATAATGTATGGAGATACATTGTAGTATAAAGTTTAATTAAAGAATTAAACTTTATAATTAATTTTGGATATGATTCGAAATTAATTATTGAGAGAATAATGAATTTAATTAAATATGTGATATTTGATTAATTCATGAATTAATTAATTGGGGAATTAATTAATTTAATTTAATTTGGTTAAATGTGATTTAATCAAATTAATACTATAGTTTATATTAATGTACATTTTGATGCACATTAAAACTATAGGTTAAATGAGAGATAAAATTGAATATGATTCAATTATAAAATTAATAATGTGGATTCAATTGATGAGGTTAATTGAATGGCCAATTTAATTCAATTGAATATGATTCAAATTGAATTAAATACCTTATGGTATAATTGATTTAATTAAATTAATTATAATTATTTAATTAATTAAATGATAAATGATAATTATTATTTAATTAATAGACGGCCTGGATCGCGTTGATTATGATCAACGGTAGAGATTAAGTAGGGAATAACTCCCTCCCCACTTATCGTTGAGGGGAGAGGGAGTTTCCCCACGGTCTCTCATTCTCTCAACTTCACACAAAAAACACAAAGAGAGCCTTGAATATTTTCTCTCTAGTTTTTTACTCTCAAACTTAGAAAAACACAGCAAATCCCTTTGCTGAATTTTCCCTTCCAAGACGAATTGTGGATCCCACCATCCCTATCTCAGTGATCCAAGAGATATAACGAGTGTTCGCTATTGTTGGTGTCGATTGGAAGATCAAGAACGAGAATCTTGGAGCATCGTGCTGTATTCCTCGAAAATCAGTAAGTTTTCTAATTCTAAAATGGTTTTAGATCTCAAATTGCATGCTTAATCGTTTTTTATTTAGAAATTAGTTTCTGAATTTTGTTGCCAACGTACTGGTTTTTCCTATAATTGAAATTAATACGAGATCGTTCTTGATTGCTTCCGCTGCCAAAAGGAATTTTAATCCTTCACTTAGTTTGTTGGATTTGTTGTTATTTAGGCAAGACTAATATGAATAGAATCAATGACGCCTTATTGAAAGAAATAACTCTTTATTAAGGAACAATCAAATGTTACATTTACTATCTATGAGTTTTAGGGCATAAAACCCAACAGAGGAGTGTTAAAATTAGTGCAAACTTGATAGACAAATAATTTGACTTGGTTAAAATTTACTTGTATAGAAAGTAATGGTTAATGACACTTATTTAGGGTAGTGCCTCCTAATTTGGAGGGACGAGGCTTTGTGACTTAGTGAGGTTCATTAAAGAGATTTTCAAGGTTAGTGGGTTAGTGGTTGTTCATTTTACTTTCCTATAAATTTGTGTAATTTTTTTCATTTTCAATGCATCAGAACACAATTTGATTCACTTCCTTCTTGCAATTTCTATCTTGTTTCCACTATTTGTTCTTCTTTGTTTACATGTTCCTTTCCCATTTGCTTTTTAATTTTTTTTTTTTAATTTTCAAATTCCTTCTCTTTTCCAATTTAAAACCCAACTTAATTTATTTTTAATTAATGATAGTTAAACAAATTCACAGATTTATGGCATTGAAAAAATATCGTAGAAAATTGAAAAGTACGAGAGTCTTTGTTTTTTTTCCACAAAAAAATCGCACCAACTATTTATGACATTTTGTTTTTATCTCTTCCCTTTATTTGGTTTGGCCATGATGTCACAAAGTATCAAAATTTTAGTAGTGGG
This sequence comes from Luffa aegyptiaca, assembly GCA_017139565.1. NCBI lineage: Eukaryota > Viridiplantae > Streptophyta > Magnoliopsida > Cucurbitales > Cucurbitaceae > Luffa > Luffa aegyptiaca. The sequence goes on from CM029403.1 coordinate 29,470,329, forward strand.
TTATTAGAGAGACAAGCTCGCAAGGTGAAGGAGATGAACATTGGAGACAACTAATGAGTTTCACAAAGAGGGAGAGAAGGAAGAGAGTGAAAAAGTAGGGCTCTTTTAATTTCTTTTAATCTTTCCTTTCCTTTTTCTTTTCTATTTGTTTTTCCCTCCCTCCACCTTTTCTTTCCTTTTTCGTTTTCCCTCTATTTTGAACTTTAATTAAACTCTCAAAAGATTTAGAGTAAAATCTTAGAGAACTTTTGGATATAAAATTGGGGTTTTCAAACTTGCCAAGGAAAAGTTAAGGTCCCATTTGATAACCATTTGGTTTTTTATTTTTGAAAATTAAGGGCTCGTTTATAACGTTCTCGTTTCCCGTTTCCCGTTTCTCGTTTCTCGTTTCTCGTTTCCTGTTTCTTGTTTCTTGTTCTTTAAAAAATAAAAATAGAAACATGTTTGATAACTATTTCTATTTCTTGTTTCTCTAAAAAAAGAAATAGAAACAGATATGTGTTTGATAACTGTTTCTTGTTTCTTGATTTTTAATTGAAATAAAATTTGGTACATATAATATAAAAATTATATATAACATACATTAAAATTATAGTCAGAGGTTGTCGGTGGCAGCTGGTCGGCGAGGTCGGCGGTGGCCGATAGTCCGAGGTCGATGGTGGCGACCGGTAGTTGGAGGTCAAAGGTCGAGGCCGGTCGGCGGAGGCCGATCAGTGGAGGTCGATGGCGGCACCCGATAGTCGGAGGTCGACGGTAGCGCCTGGTAGTCAGAGATCAACAGTGGCGGTCCGTCAGCGGAGGTCGGCGGCGACCGATAATCAGAGGTCGACGGTAGCGGTTGGTCGCGACCAGGAGTCAGAGGTCGACGATGGCGGCCACTCGACCGACCAGTAGTCGTAGGTCGAAGGTGGCGGTCGGTCGGCAACGACTGATAGTTAGAGGTCGACGGTGGCAACCGGTCGATAGAGGTCGATGGCGGCGAGTAGTTTAAGGTCAACAGTGGCAGTTGGTCAGCGGAGGTCGACAGCGACAGGTCGTTGGAGGTCAACGACAACCGGTAGTCGAAGCGATGGTAACAATCTGCCGTGATTGTTAATCAGAGGTCGACGGAGGTCAATGATGACCGGTAGTCAGAGGTCGATGATGGTGGCAGGTCGACGACTGGTAGTCAGAGGTGGACGGTGGCGGTCGATCGGCGGGGGTTGATAAGAGCCGATAGTCGGAGGTCTACGGTGGTGGTCGGTTGGTGGAGTCGACAGCGGCCGGTCGTCGGAGGTCGACAGTAGCGATCGATCGCGGCCGGTATTCGGAGGACGACGGATGTTGGCGACGACCGGTAGTCCGAGGTCGATGGAAGTCGGCGACGGTCGGTAGTTCGAGGTCGATGGTGGCGGTCGATCGGGAGCAGTCAATAGTCAAAGGTCGACAGAGGCGGTCGGTTGGCGACGACCGATAGTCGGAGGTTGATTGTGGCGACTGGTCGACGGCGACCTCTGGTCAGAAGTCAACAATGGTGGCCAATCAATGGAGGTCAGCAGCGGCCGATAGTCAGAGATCGTTGGAGGTGATAAAAAAAGGAAAAAATTTAAGAAATAACATAAATAATAAAAAAAAATGAAAGAGAAAGAAATAACGAAAAAAAGAAAAAAATTAAAAAAAGACGAGGAAATGGTTAAAAAAATAGAGGAAGAGAAGAGATTGGTGTAGGAATGGGAGGGAGAGATGGATACATGTCTTAAAGATAGAAAAAAAACAGAAACAGAATTTGAGAAACAACTTTTTGTAGTTTCTCAAATTTGTCCTCTTTTTTAGAAACGTTTCTAGAAATTTAGAAAGAAGAAACAGGGCTGAGTTATCAAACAAGTCTGTTTCTTAAAAAATGAGAAACGGGAACAAGAAACAGGAAACAGGAACGTTATCAAACGAGCCCTAAGCTTATAAATCCTACTTCCACCAACAAGTTTCTTTGTTTTTCTAATACCTTTCTTTCTTTCTTTTTAAAAAAAAAAACCAATCAAATTTTGAAAACTAAAAAAAGTAGTTTTCAAAAACTTATTTTTGTTTTTAGAATTTGGTTAGGCATTCAAATGTGTCATTGACAAAGATGAAAACATGGTAGGAAAATTGGGAGAAAACAAGCCTAATTTTCAAAAACCAAAAACCAAAACCAAATGGTTATCAAATGGGGCCTAAATTTTCAAAATTGTGAATTTGAGACTTCATTGAAAATCTCTCATTCATATAATTCAAAAATTTAATCACCTAAACTTCAAACAATAACTATTATGACCACCTTTTTCTTCTTCATAGCGTCATCGGCATGACCACCTCGTCAGCATGTCCTTCGCACTGCGACACTAGTTCACTTCGGTGCTCACTTCAAATTATGATGAATTATCTAAGAATATATCGTTGTTATGCATTAATACAAGTATAAATTAAGCACTATCAAGTAATACTTGAATACTCCAGGGTCAGAACACAGGGAAGGGGAATGAAGCAAATGAACACTTTTAACTCACTATACTCAAAGGCATGGAGCTGTGTTGAACATTGAGATAAAGAGATTGATCGTGCAATAAATATGATAGCACCTAATTCGTGTTATCTTATTACTGCTAATCTAAGCTTGTTAGAAGAATTTTATGCCTTAATTGTCTTATTTTCAAATAATTCGAGCATATGTAGCATTGGGAGCCAACCACACAAATTGGTGCTAATTCGGACCAATTAGAGTGTTTTTGAGCCATCTTGAAGTTCTTGGATGACGAGGAGGTGAAGAGACCTGAGCGGAATGAAGCGGGCCTGAAGAATAGTGCCACGGAGTCAAAGGTTCAAGCCCCAAGTCGAGAAAGACCGAGATAAAATCAAGAAAAAGGCAGCAAGCTGGAAAAGGAGTCACCGTCGAGACGCTGACGCGAATTCAAACGGAAGACATATCCGTAGCATCTCGACGCTGTTTCCTAGCATCTCGACGCTACGACGATTAGTATAAATAATAGGGTTTGGTTTAGTCTGTCGTTAGGTCAGATTTTACGAATTCTTCTATTCTTAGTTCGTTTTTCTTTCATCTTTTATTGTTTCTTTGATTCCTAGACTGATTAGGATGTATTCCTTGATTAGTTTTGGATTGTATTCTTCTATTATGTTAGCTTAAACCCTTTTTCATTGGATTCTTGGGATGTAGTTGGATTGAATTGATATATCATTTGGTTTGCGGGCGCATTTTGATCGCATATCCCACATCCTCAAGTCCAGATGCAGCCGCAAATCTCCAACTTCACCTCATTTGCTCCACTAGCCTTTAATCTCCTCTTGCGGGTGCATCTTCCTCGTAAAGTCCTCTGCACAAAAACATTAACTTGGATCAATTCTTACAAAAATATCTCTTTTTTTTACACTTTAAACTTAAATTTTACATTTCTAAGATTTTCTTCATGATTCTACAACTTTTGCTAAAATGACTTGAAATGATAAGATTTTAAACACAAAGCCTTTGTTTTCCAAACAATAACCTAGGTTTTTAAGGCTAAATAACACACATAAATGAGCGTTATCAAGTGCCATCTCAAAATGGGGAGTAGAACCATAATGGAAATCAATAGGCGCTGCCTAACAATCCCCAAAATCCAATTCTTATTGCAGAGGAGAGAAATCAGGCCATTTGAGATTACGTTGCGTCCGCATTTCATAATTTAAATCCTTGGATCAAGGATCCAACCGTGGATGCTACTCATTTCGAATTAAAAAGCGTTATGTTATAGATGCTTCTAACAGTTGGATAGTTTTCTGGGTTTCCCAACGAGGATCCACACAAACATTTGAAACTCTTTCTTCGAATTTGAAATTCTTTTAAGATTACTGGTGTATCTAGTGAGACGTTAAAGCTAAAATTATTTCCTTTTTCTCTACAGGGAAGCGCTGAAGCGTGGCTAGATTCATTCCCTCCAGACTCAATCACCACATGGGAGGAGTGGGCTCAAAAATTCCCGACAAAGTATTTTTCACCCAATAAAAATGCCCATTATGGAAGCGAGATTGTAACGTTCAAACAGGATACAAATGAAACAGTAGGAGCTGCGTGGGAGAGGTTCAAGAAGTTAGTAAGGAAATGTCCACATCACGTATTGCCTGCGTGCATCATGATTGAGAAATTATAATGGGTTAACCCAGGCCTCAAGAACCTTGGTTGATACCTCAGCTAGCGGATCACTCCTCAAGAAATTATACAATGAAGCTAATGATATCCTGGATATGATTGTAACCAACAACTGTCATTGGAGAGATGAAGATTTTGCACCCCTAAGGAAAACCGCATGAATCATGCAACTCAATGAAATCACAGAACTGAAGGCTCAAATGGCGACAATGAACAACTCATCTACTGAAATGAGAGTCCAGATGACCAGCATGAACAATATGCTCACAACTCTTACTTCGGGGAACCAGGCCCCTCTTGCTTTTGTTAATCAAATTACTTCACCGACTTGTGTATATTGTTGTGAGGAGCATTTATTTGATGACTGCCCTTATAATCCTACTTTTGCATGTTATATAGGTCAAGGACAAGGTAGTCAGAATAGGCCTAACAACCCTTATTATTCTAATACCTACAATCCAGGATGGAGGCAACATCCCTGTTGGGTTTTATGCCCTAAAACTCGTAGATAGTAAATGAAACAAATTAATCGATCTCAATAAAGTGTTATTTGAGTAATTCAGTAATTTGGTTATTGAATAATCGAGTTTGCATTAATAAACCCTAAATCCAATAAACTAAGATCCAAGGTTGTTTAAATGAAACTTAGACTAGTATGTGGGGACATACGGGGATCAGTGTCCAAGTAACAACCTAAATGGTCTATAGTATAGGGATAAGGTTGGGTACCTTATCCTGGTGACACTATGTGATACAGCCCACCTTGTATTCGATACAGATGCAATGATCCAAGGCATCCATGTAGGAGACATGCGGGTGGGGGTATCCTATGCAATGAGTTTGCATAAGACCAGACCGCGAAATAGTAACCACTAGATGTAACGCCGTTAACTAGTTTAGGTTTCTATTTCAATAGGATGACCTAGGTAACTCAATCTCAATCCTGAGTCTGTTATGAACCCCTTTCAGGAGGGACTGTCCTTAGATTTGTATGGGTGAGAGTGGCCAGTTCGCCGACTCAATAAGCCTACCATTTCAGGGGCAAGACCGAATGGGGGCTGGGAACATAACAGTACAAGATGGAATTCACTCCTTCCCCTATTGGGGTAAGTAGATGTGTGTTCCCTTAAGGGCTGATTCTAGGGCTTGAACAAAGGCGCGCCGTCCTCTCCTAGCCTGAGAGGAACTCCTGTTTAGTGGTTGGACCCTAAACAACTTGTTCATTAGAGGAATCAGTGGTACTTAAGGAACCAGAGGTAACCCAGGGGTAAAACGGTAATTTGACCCAGCTGGTGTTACGAACACACGTGAAGGATTGACTTACTGCTTGGTCGATATCCGTGGACACAGAAATATTCTATAGTGAGAAGAGTGCAGCTGTGGGTCTTTAGTGGAGTGACCCACAGTTAACGAATGTTGACTAAACTTGGTCAATGAGTTTGGCCAATTAGTCTCGTATCGTTGGAGCTTCTGATCTGTAGGTCCATTAGGTCCCACTGGTAGCTCGTAAAGAGACTTGAGAAAATTAAGTATAAATTGTAAATTGAAAGTGTTCAATTTATTTGGGGAATCGTATAATGTATATTGATGCATTATAATATAAAGTTTATGAAACTTTATAATATAATTTTTGAATTAATTAATTCTTGAGAGAAAGTATTTGAAAGAGTTCAAATAAATTTAATATGAATTGGATTCATATTAATTTTAATTTTAATAAAATCCCTAAGATTAAATATATGATATTTAATTGGGTAAATTAATTAATTATGGAATTAATTAATTATTTATTAAAATTAGAGACCTTTTCCTATTAGGAAAGAAAATATTTGAAAGAGTTCAAATAAATTTAATATGAATTTGATTCATATTAATTTTAATTTTAATAAAATCCCTAAGATTAAATATATGATATTTAATTGGGAAATTAATTAATTATGGAATTAATTAATTATTTATTAAAATTAGAGACTTTTTCCTATTAGGAAAAGGTCTCCCTTTTCCTATTAGGAAAAAGGTCTTGGCCTTTACTATATATAGGACCCCTGGGGTGGGGTGAAAGGCATCCCATTCATTCTCCTACTCTCAGAGAATTCTCCCAAAGGCTCCCACAAGTCTCCAGCCTCTAGGGGCCCGTTTGGTACAAGGTTTTTGGAGATGGGAATGAGCAAGGGTTTCTAATACCCTTGTTTGTTTCAAGATTTCTGTGGTGGGCCCAGGAAATAACGCATTCCCAGACATCATTTATGCTCATAAGCAAGGGTTTTCTATGCCCTTGCAAAAGCATGGGTTTTCTCTTTTTCCATCTCTTCTTTTTTATTTTTATATGCAATTTTATTTTGAATATAGTTAATTAATTAACTAATGGATACTAAATTAAAAATAATATAATAAATTATTTAATTAGATTAAATAATAATTTGTCAAGAATTTCATTTTTTTTAAACAAATACTTTTTTCTATGACTTTTAAACAAATACTTAGTCCAAGTTTATTAAAGGGATGTAATTACATATTTACTAAAATTATAATTAACTAGTCAATATTATCGAAAATATATTTAATTATTGAATTAAAATCATTTAAATGAATTTAGTATAAAAATTCATTTTTCAATAATTATAATTAATTACTTATAGATTATTTATAATCAATTAATTACTTTTTTAAATTTCCTTATAATAAATAAATAATCATATTATTATTAAATATTTATCTAATTAATTTTTATGGATACAATATATTAAATTATTGTAGTTAAAGATATTTATTAAAAAATTAATTAAACAATTTTAGTTTGTTAAATTAACATAGTTTATCCCATTAAAATCATTTCATGATTATTATTTCATTAATTTTTATTAATAGTTTGAATTAATTTTGATTATTTTATTGATTAATTTATTAAAATTACATAAAGTTTACCTGATTAATTCTAAAAAATAAATACAGACATAATTTGTTCACATAAAATCCTGATGACATTCCCATGCACAACCAAACACAGTTATCTTTGATTCCCAGCAATCTTATTCCCAGACATAGTATTCCCAGGCATCATGTATTCCTAGGCATCTATAAAACCTTAAACCAAACGGGCCCTAGAAGTCTCAGAGTCATACCGGTGTAGCCATAGTGGTGGTGTTCACACTAGTTCGTGATTAATTCACAAGTAGTTGGTGAATTTAATCTGAGTCGTCAACGAGAGTAAGTAATTTGTTACTTTATAAATTAGATTTAGTTCTAATATTTTTGTATGCTTAGCCTTAATATATATTTAGAATAGTTCTAATATTATTGCCAATGTATTGGTATTTTAGATTAAACAAAATTAATTACGAATCGGTCCCAATCACGCTTCCGCTTTACGGAATTATGGAATTCCAATCCTTCAATTGGTATCAGAGCCGATCGTAGATCTAATTTTGTTTCTCTAAAATTTGCATTGGCTATTGGTGGGATTGATTAATACATAATGTATGTATGATTTGCATTGAACTGTTTAGGTTAATTTTATGGCCATAGATTTTACTGTTTTTATGTGATTTGATCATGTAAGGGCCCGGTGTTTCGGGTATTTTATGTAAAATCGAGTCCTATGTAAGTCCGGGTCTAGAATAGGTTTTTATGAGATAAAAATCGGAGAAATTGCGACGCTGTCACGATTACAGCACGCGCTAGAAATTCGCAACAGGACGGTTCAAGGCTGTTGGGCTGTCCGATTCACGCGGTCTGGTTGGGCTGGGACCGATTTGGTCCGGTTCAGCTGGAATTTAGCTCGGTTCGTGGTTTTCATAGCTGGTTCGAAGTGGTTCGGGTCGGTTCGGGCGGTCTAGACCAGTATTTGGAGCTGCAGAATGATTTTTAGGATAGAATTTAGCTATAATTATTGTAATTTATGCTTTATTTTATCCTAGGGGCCAAAATTAACCGATTCAATTGCTATTTATTTGCTTTATGGATGTCATATAGCTTAAATTCCCACCATAGGTTAAGCATGTTTCATGTATATTTATGTTATAAATGTTATAATATATGATAATTATGCATGAATTTAAATTTCATGAGTTATTTAGTATAATTGTTATATTAAATATATGAAATTGGAAAAGCATGATGCATGACATTAATTAGATAAATATAATTGTTATATTTTATTAATGTAGCATGCATGCTTAGCATTATTTTCATGAGAATTAATATAATTAGTTATATTATGAATGAAAATAATAAATATAAATCAATGCATGTTTTCATGTATGATTTAATAAAAAATGTTATATTAATTAAATGAAAATGGAATAGCATTGAGCATGACATTAATTAGATTAATATAAGAGTTATATTATATTAATGTCAAATTTCATGTAATTTAATTTCATGGATGTTTAATTAATATAATCGATATTAATTAAATGAAATTGAAATTGCATGAAGCATGACACCACTTTAGATTAATATAATCGTTATATTATCATTATCGGCGTCATAATAATATGGTGTTGAATAATTAGAATATGATTGTTATTTTTCCAACACCATAGAAGCATGTTATAGGGCTAATCATTAAAATTTTATAATAAGTTATAAAATTGATTAGAAACTGTCAACCTATAACAAAGAGTTGCATGCAAACATAGGACCTTAGGTTAAAATGAATTAATTTTAAAATGTTTAAAATTAATTAGACCTAAGCTCATTATAATTCTAATAGGATTAGAATTATTTTCTTACTTAGAATTAAAAATAGTTTTAATTGACTAAGTAGGAAAAACATTACTATGATTATAAGGGAACTCCACCGGTTAAGTTCTGTCTAAGGCTGGGGTACTTAAGATGACGGTTTACGGAACACCTGCTACCTGGGAACTGACTCAGAACTTGAGTTGAATTAACCATAGTTATGTTAGCATGCAATATCACTAGGTCAATTAAAAGAGTTTAATTCACCTAGATCTTTAGAGTAAAGATTTATCATAACTATTGGTTATAAGGGAACTCTACCGGTAAAGTCCTGTCTAAGGCTGGAGGTACTTAAGATGACGGTTTACGAAACACCTGCTACCTGGGAACTGAGCCGGAACTTGAGTTGAATTAACCATAGTTATATTAGCATGCAATGTCTCTAGGTAATTAAAAGTGTTTAATCCACCTAGACATTAGAGAAAAGACCTATATATATAAAAGTTATATACAGGCATAGACTTAGATAGATTCACTTAGCCGGAATTTACCTAAGTAATAGACCCTATAATTATAAAAATACTTAGTGGGAGGAAATATATCAAAACAAGATTTTCATAAATCAAGTTTTGCTCTCACGTCCTCAAAAGTTCACAACGTGAGGTTCATGCTTGGCCTCGAGTCACCCTGGGAGTGACCCCCTACGGATGGTGTTTGCATGGATCAATATCAAGGTGAATGAGGGAGTATTTTATAGTAAGTGGGAGCAGGAACGTGTCAACATATCCTACGGTCTCCTCCATTAGGTTGCACCGTGAGATCCCAATGATCTGCCTGCGAGTCGCCCTGAGAGCGATCACCCTACGGAGGGCTTGATCATGGGAGTCGGAACAACGCAAACTCCAGAAATGGATAGGGTTTCTTAGGTCCATTTCCAACTTTGACTTTCCCTACAGTAGCATTGTTGGGGCCGACCTCTGAAATCTGAAAAATGGAGGGTCACACTTACGGGAAATTGTTAAGGTGTTAATAATTTACTGACCGAAAAAACGGTAGCTAAGAACTATTGGAATATGAGTTATTCCGGGAATAGGGATTAGCTGAGATTGTCTCAATTCAGAGGAGGAGTAGCTGACTACCCTACGGTAGCTGTTGTTCTAAACCTCTGAAGTATCGTTGCAAAATGAATGTTTATTCTATGGGTTGATCATTACTTTTGCTATATTGATTGGATTAAAATAATATTTATATTTTGTGTAATGGGTTAATGTAACAATACTTATTAAGTTAGTTTGTTTGTTCTCAGCAATGAAACGTTCTTTATATTCCTCGAATAACGCCAACTACAAAACTGGTATTTCTAATACAACTAAGAAAATGAACTTAAACACTAAATGGGTGGAATTGGTCTTAACTGAGGACGGTCCTCAAGCCCATATGTCTAATTTATCCGAAATTGTTCATGATGAATATGACATAGACTGCTTAGCACATCTCAATGAAAATAAATTTGATTTATTGATCATTGAAACGTGTATAGTGGAAAATGATGACACAGCCTGGATCCTAGATTCAGGTGCCACTCATCACGTATGCTCTTCCTTTGAGGGAATGAGCTCCTGGCAACAGTTGGATGCTGGGGAAATGACTCTCAGAGTTGGGACTGGGGAGCTCATTTAAGCTAAAGCAGTGGGAGATATTAAAATGTTCTTCTCCAGGGAACGCTATATGTTATTAGATAACGTATATATAGTTCCCAGAATAAAAAGAAATTTGATTTCTATTTCTTGTTTGCTAGAACAAGGGTATTCAGTGTCCTTTTCTGTGAATGAAGCTTTCATTACTAAAAGGGGTGCTGATATATGTTCTGCAAAAATGGAGAACAATTTGTATGTCTTATGACCAATAGAGTCTAGGGCTATTTTGAACAACCAAAAAGGCAAAAAGTTTCTCAAAGTACCTATCTTTGGCACTTGAGACTTGGCCACATAAATCTCAATAGGATTGGGAGATTGGTTAAGAACGGACTTCTCAGCCAGTTAGAAGATGGTACTTTACCTCCATGTGGGTCATGTCTCGAAGGTAAGATGACCAAACGACCTTTTACTGGAAAAGGTTATCGTGCCAAGGAGCCCTTAGAACTCGTACATACGGATCTCTGTGGTCCAATGAATGTAAGAGCTCGAGGAGGGTATGAATATTTCATCTCTTTCATAGATGATTATTCAAGGTATGGTTATTTATACCTAATGAGTCATAAGTCTGAAGCCCTTGAAAAGTTCAAGGAGTACAAGACTGAAGTTGAGAACTTGTTAGGTAAGACCATTAAAACACTTCGATCTGATCGAGGTGGAGAGTATTTGGACTTAAAATTCCAAAACTATTTGATAGAACATGGAATATCGTCCCAACTCTCAGCACCAGGTACACCTCAACAGAATGGTGTATCTGAAAGGAGAAACAGAACCTTGTTAGACATGGTTCGATCTATTATGAGCTATACTCAGTTGCCTAGTTCTTTTTGGGGTTATGCAGTAGAGACTGCAGTTTATATTTTGAATGTTGTTCCCTCAAAGAGTGTTTCTGAAACACCATTTGAGCTTTGGAAAGGGCGTAAAGCTAGTTTACGTCATTTCAAAATTTGGGGCTGCCCTGCACATGTGTTAGTAGCAAACCCAAAGAAATTAGATTCACGTTCAAAATTATGCCTATTCGTAGGCTACCCAAAAGAAACAAGAGGTGGATACTTCTTTGATCCAAAAGAAAATAAAGTGTTTGTATCGACAAATGCTTCTTTCTTGGAAGAAGACCACGTTAAAGAACACATACCACGCAGCAAAATTGTGTTAAGTGAACTTTCTGGTAAAGCTACAAATAAATCAACAAGAGTTGTTGATGAGGCTGAACCTTCAACAAGAGTTGTTGATGAGCCCAGTTCAGAGGCTGGACCTTCAACAAGAGTTATTGATGAGCCCAGTACATCTGGTCAAGCCCATCCTTCTCAAGAGTTGTGAATGCCTCGACGTAGTGGGAAGGTTGTTATTCAACCTGAACGCTATCTGGGTTTAGCAGAAACTCCAACTGTCATACCTGATGATGAGGTTGAGGATCCATTGACCTTTAGACAGGAAATGAATGATGTGGACCATGACCAATGGGTCAAAGCTATGGACCTAGAGATGGAGTCTATGTACTTCAATCAAGTCTGGGATCTTGTAGACCTACCTGAAGGGGTTAAACCCATAGGGTGCAAATGGATCTACAAGAGAAAACGAGACGCAGCTGGGAAAGTACAGACTTTCAAAGCTCGACTTGTGGCAAAGGGTTATACCCAAAAGGAGGGGGTGGACTATGAGGAAACCTTCTCCCCAGTTGCCATGTTAAAGTCGATAAGAATTCTCTTGTCCATTGCCACCTTTTATGATTATGAGATTTGGCAAATGGACGTCAAGACTGCCTTTCTGAATGGCAATCTTGATGAGAACATCTTTATGTCTCAACCAGAGGGGTTCGTTGCTCAAGGTCAAGAGCAAAAAGTTTGCAAGCTTAGACGATCCATTTATGGGTTGAAGCAAGCTTCCAGATCTTGGAATATAAAGTTTGACACTGCTGTCAAATCTTATGGCTTTGACCAGAACGTTGATGAGCCTTGTATTTACAAAAGGATTATCAACAGTTCAGTAGCTTTTCTGGTGTTGTATGTAGATGATATTCTTCTCATTGGAAATGATGTAGAATATCTAGCTGACATTAAAAAATGGCTATCGACTGAGTTCCAAATGAAAGATTTGGGTGAAGCTCAGTATGTTCTAGGGATTCAAATTATCAGGAATCGTAAGAACAGAACGTTAGCCCTGTCTCAAGCATCATATATAGACAAGATGTTGTCTAGATATAAGATGCAGAATTCCAAGAGGGGTTTACTACCCTTTAGGCATGGAGTTCATTTGTCTAAGGAACAGTGTCCTAAGACACCTCAAGAAATTGAGGATATGAGACACATCCCTTATGCTTCAGCTGTGGGCAGTCTTATGTACGCCATGTTGTGTACTAGGCCTGACATTTGCTATGCAGTTGGGATAGTCAGCAGGTGATGTGGACTTTTCCTTACCGCAAGCGCACGGGTCAAGTAATAATATAGTGAATGTAATTCGAATGTCGTCCTCTGGATTGGATTTTTAAGCAAATTAAGTATTGTGAATTATCTTGCTCAATTTTATTTAGGGATCAAAAATTGATGAATGAATGGTATGAAATCTAAATCAAAGCAAGTAAAAAGGTGTGGAAATTCAATTGGGAAAAACACTTAGGGAATTGATTTCGCCGATTTAGTCTAGGATTGATTTTAAAGGAGTAAGTTATTATGCACAATGAAATTATGAGCCAAAGACCCTTTAATCACAACTACCTCTCCCGAGTATAATTGATTCTCATGCAAATTAACCAACTTGATATCCCTATCTAAGTTTATTAATATGCAAGGCAATGAGATCTTTTGACCAATTCTAAAGTTAATCTAAAACCGTCACGAATTAGAAAATAAACTTTAGTCATGCAATCTTGAGTATGTCTATATCAAATCCCCTCTCCCGAGCTAGATTCAAAACATAAATCATCCAACTAATGGCCAATTAATTGAAAGCATTAAATCAAGATTACAAACATAATAAACATTGCACAACTTAAACCATAAATCAATCCATAAACTCAATCAACTACATCAATCCCTAAGCTATGAGTTTAGCTACTCATGAATATAATTACAAGCTCAACTAAACATAATAAAGCCATAAATCTAACTAGAGAAAAGGAAAGGGAAAAGAAAACTCAATGTAGGCCGAGACCGAACGTCCCCGTCACGATCCCCACGAACGATGGGTTGATTTCCGCTTTTCTCCCTCTTGTTCAGCCTCAATCCTCTGTTTTCTCCTCTGTTTTACGGCTCCCAAAGGTCCCAAAATTGAATCCCTCAAAATTCCTCCAAAAACCTAGCCGAAAGGAAGCTTTTATTCTGATTTTTCGTCGTAGCGTCGAGACGCTATCCAGACAGCGTCTCGACGCTGCCTCTAAAACACGCGCGTCTGGAATGGAAATAACGGTAGCGTCGAGACGCTATTGTCACAGCGTCTCGACGCTGTGACGCTGCCGCCTCTTCTAATTAAGGAAAACCAGCGTCGAGACCCTCCAAGAGTGGCGTCTCGACGCTGATGGGCAGAATGCCCTCTCTTGGCTCCTTGTTGCTTGAACTTTCCGGTTCTTTGGCATATTTTCACGTCCTGAACACCCGATTAACTCCAATTCCACGCTTTAGCTCTAATCATCGCTTTCCTACAAAATAAACAATAAAGCACAATAAAATGGCCCCAAAATCATAAAAGACTAGCTAAATTAAATAAGTAAAAGTAGCTAGCTATGCTCGCTATCAAATACCCCCAAACTTAAGCTTTTGCTAGTCCTCGAGCAAACTACAAATCAAACACACAGTAGAAAAATGGATGCAATAATCATAACTCAATCCTCAAGACTCAACAGTCAATAACCAAGCAAGCAAGAGACATGCACACAAGGAACAATGAGGGAGACAAATTAAAATTTTTCCAAAATTAACTTGCACAAGCGAGATCTAACTCAACAAGATCAGACTCTACTAGCCCGGGATTGGATTATTAAACTCTCAGCTCATCTTCCCTCTACACTGGCACTAAGGCTTCACTAATGAGTTAATGCAACAAATTAGTTTGTTTATCTCCATACTTAGGTGCTTTTAATTAACAAATGAATTAAGCATTTATATGTGGCACTAGCTTTCACACACCTATTGCAGGGACCCTTAACCTGAGTTTTCTCTGGTTGGCCTAACTGATCACAACAGGGGTAGCTTTTTTTGCCTTAATCTTTATTAACCATTGCATATTGCGCGCATAAGTCATGACTTTTTTTTTTCTCAACAATAACAACAAGAATGATTTTTCGTTATGAGCATAAATAGCATATATTCTTTTCTTTCCTCCTAAGCAAGATCAAACATGCTAATTTGCAAAAAATTAACTCTTTAGCTCTACCCTACACCTATCGAGGTGACAACAAGCATATGAACCCAATAATTCGCTCCCAAGCATTCAAATCCAAATCTAGCCAAGATAAATACTCTACTCATGCAAGCCATCTCCTAGAAAAATTTTAAAAAGTCTCCCTTTTTGGGCACTCATGCTTACAACTCATCACAAGCTTGAAAATTGACAAGAAAGCCTATCCTAGGACATCATAATCATGCAAAAGTAGCATCCAGAAAACAACCAAATGCATAATTCAAAGAAAGCTCAAAACTATAGCCCGAACTCAGATGCTCAAGGGCTCCACAAACATGCTAATCCACCCCCAAACTTAAAATATGCATTGTCCTCAATGTATAACGAAAATAAAGCATAAACAAGCATGAGAACAATAAAAGAATGACAAGAGTGAACAATACTGGCCTGGAATGATGATGACTTCTTGCTTGAGAGCTTGGAATCTTGAAAGCTTGAAAGCAAAGGAGAGAAAGAAAACAAGACCTACAAAACAAAAACAAACAATAAATCAAAGACAAAAAGAAAACACACTAAACTTACTTGGGTTGCCTCCCATAAGCGCTTGTTTAACGTCATTAGCTCGACGTGTTGAACGTGCTTCAAGGAGGCTTTTGTTCTGTGAATCCAATAGAGGTGCTCTTTCTTGCACCTTTCCTATATCCCATGAAAAGCACTTCATCTTTAGAGTCTTCAACTGCTTTAAAGATTTCTTTTTCGTTCTTGACTCTAATAGTGAGCTCCCTGCGCTCAATATCTATAATCACTCGCCCAGTAGCGAGGAATGGTCTTCCTAATATGACAGGCATTGAAGGATTTTCTATCATGTCCATAACATATAAATCAATAGGGAGGAAAAATCTACCTACTCTGATTAACACATTTTCTACAATACCAACTGGTCTCACCACAGATTGATCAGCCAATTGGAGCTTTACAGGAGTAGACTTAATCTCACCTATATCTAACTTTTTACATAACGATAGAGGAATGATATTAATGCTAGCACCTAAATCACATAATGCTCTGAAAGAATAAGTACCAAAACTACAAGGAACAGAAAAACTCCCTGGATCTGCTACTTTTTCAGGTACTTTCTGTTGTACTCTGGTGCTGCATGTGGAAGCAAGATAAACAGTGTCAACTTTCTTTTCCTTTCGCTTCTTTGCTAACCACTCCTTCATGAACCTGTTGTTTTGGGGCATCTCTAATGCCTCTGCAAAAGGAATATTAATATTCAGATTCATAAAAGCATTCATAAATTTATCAAACTGAACCTGATTGTTCTTTTTCTTCTTTTTCTTTTTCCTTTCCTTGGGAACCAACAGTGTGGGAGAAGGAATAGGAGACTCAGGTTTAGGCTTTTCAGCCTCATCAAATGATGTGTCCTCCTCAGCTTCCCCTGTAGGCGTTTCATAGTCCTCAGATTCAGGTTCCTCTTCAGATTCCTCCTGGTGAACAGTGATTGCCTTACAATACTCCATCTGGGGTTTCTCTTGTTCAGCTGGGGCCTTACCTTTATTCATGGTGCTTACAACATTCACCAACTGTCCCAGCTGAGTCTCAATGTTCTTGATAGCTGCACTGTGGCCATTCACTGTTGAGTTGATGGCAATGACTGCCTCCTCCAATTTAGTTGTCCTGTTACTAGACTCTGCAATGAAAGCTCCAACAAGATCTTCTAACTTTTTATTTTCTTGAGTTTGAGGGGCAAACCCAGGAGGATTAAAAACATTCTTAGTATTTGCATAAGAAAAATTTTCATGGTTCCTATTGTTAGGGTGATAATGTGTAGGTGTAACATTATTATTATATCCCCTAAAATTAGAATTTGATACATACTGAACCTGTTCAATGGTCTCCTCCTGAGGTCTAGATGCTAAAGCAGCAGCTGATTCAATTGACTGTGCACTCCCTGTACCTGAAAATTTCATAAAAGCATTAGCAAGGGAGGTCATCTGGGCCTGGAGTGCACTTACTTTATCAACCTCAAACACTCCAGCAGCAATCTTTTTGGGTGTAGACCGCTCAGATGGCCACTGATAGCTGTTTGTGGCCATATCCTCTAAAAGTATGCGAGCATTTTCCACGGTCTTGGACAACAGAGTCCCACCTGCAGCTGCATCAACAATCGTTTTCGTACTAGGAGTTAAACCATTATAAAACAATTGAACCTGGAGCCAGTCGGGGTAGCCATGCTGAGGGCACTTCCTCAGTAGCTCTTTAAATCGCTCCCAAGCTTCGAACAGCTGCTCATCATATTGTTGTTGGAATGTCCCAATCTCGGTCCTCAGCTTGACCGTCTTTGCAGGAGGGAAAAATTTCTTTAAAAAGGCCTGGACCAAAGCATCCCAAGTGGTGATACTCCCAGGAGTAATAGATTGCAACCAATCTCGTGCTTTATCCTGCAAAGAAAAGGGAAATAAACGTAAGCGAATAGCATCCTCAGACACTCCATTAATCTTTACCGTCCCACAAATATCCAAAAATGATTTAAGATGAGAATTTGGATCTTCGGTGGGCGATCCTCTATATGCACAATCTCGAGCCATGTGAATAAGACCGGTCTTCAGCTCAAAGTTGTTGGCATTAATCGGAGCATAGACAATCCCCGATTGCTGTCCCTGAAACACGGGCTGAAAGTAGTCTCTAATAGGCCTAGGCTCCTCAGGTGGATTTTGGTCAGCCATTTGAACGTTTTCTCTATTCTCCCTTCGAAGCCTATGGATGGTTCTTTCTATCTCGGGATCCCAAGGTGCTAAAATTAAATCTTTATTCCTACGCATAAACAAACAAAACTACCCTAAAAAGGAAAGAAAATAATTATGGAAAGCAACAAAGAAAAGAAAACAACTAATCTAAATATGGAAAATATAATCTAGAAAAGGAAACAAAATAGCCTAATATGGAATGCAAAAATAAATATGGCAAAACACAAATAAGGAAACTAATCTAGAAAGGGAAAACAAGAACAAATAAGGAAAAGATTACACAACTAAAAGAAAAACTAACCTAGAAAATCAAATATGGAAAGCAAAACAAATAAGGAAAAAAATGCAATCAACTAAAAAGGTAAAAATACACCCTAAATTAAGATCAAACAATTTTTTCACAATATCAATCTAGCTAAATGTGCCAATCCCCGGCAACGGCGCCAAAAACTTGATGTGGACTTTTCCTTACCGCAAGCGCACGGGTCAAGTAATAATATAGTGAATGTAATTCGAATGTCGTCCTCTGGATTGGATTTTTAAGCAAATTAAGTATTGTGAATTATCTTGCTCAATTTTATTTAGGGATCAAAAATTGATGAATGAATGGTATGAAATCTAAATCAAAGCAAGTAAAAAGGTGTGGAAATTCAATTGGGAAAAACACTTAGGGAATTGATTTCGCCGATTTAGTCTAGGATTGATTTTAAAGGAGTAAGTTATTATGCACAATGAAATTATGAGCCAAAGACCCTTTAATCACAACTACCTCTCCCGAGTATAATTGATTCTCATGCAAATTAACCAACTTGATATCCCTATCTAAGTTTATTAATATGCAAGGCAATGAGATCTTTTGACCAATTCTAAAGTTAATCTAAAACCGTCACGAATTAGAAAATAAACTTTAGTCATGCAATCTTGAGTATGTCTATATCAAGTCCCCTCTCCCGAGCTAGATTCAAAACATAAATCATCCAACTAATGGCCAATTAATTGAAAGCATTAAATCAAGATTACAAACATAATAAACATTGCACAACTTAAACCATAAATCAATCCATAAACTCAATCAACTACATCAATCCCTAAGCTATGAGTTTAGCTACTCATGAATATAATTACAAGCTTGATAGCGAGCATAGCTAGCTAGTTTTCCCTAATCAATTTAGCTAGTCTTTTATGATTTATTGGCTATTTTATTGCACTTAATGTTTATTTTGTAGGAAATTGTTGATTGGAGCTAAAACGTGATTTTGGAGTCAATTGGGTGTTCGGGACATGAAAAGGGCTAAAAGATCGAAAAAGGATAAAGTTGGAAGAAGTCAAATTCAGCCCAGCTGATTTAAAAAAAAAAAAAAAAAAAAAAAAAAAAAAAAAAAAAAAAAAAAAAAAAAAATCATAGCGTCGCGACGCTCTCGACAAATTTTCCCGATTCGCGGTATCGCGACAGCGTCACGACGCTGTCCATAGCGTCTCGACGCTGTCCATAGCGTCTCGACGCTATCGACAGATTTTCTATAAATTCTTCTTTTCAGCTACGGATTAGGGGAGTCCAATTGGTGAGATTTTAGCCCTAATTTCGACTAGAGACCTTTTGTGGGAGCTAAAGGCAAGGCCAAGGAGCGGGAATCAAGCGAGAAGACGTGGAGATCGTGACGGGGACGTGCGGTGTCGGCGGATTCGAGTTTTCCTTTCTTTTTCCCATTAACTCTTGTAGTTTTTATGGCTTTTCTTTCAATTAGTGTTTGTAGTTTAAAGACTATGAATTGCTAGTTGTTTGTCTTAGGGATTGATGTAGTTGTTTTAAATTGTTGGATTGAATTTTGGGTATGAATGTGTTTTTATTCTATGCATGCAATTTTATGTGTAATGCTTTCAATTACTTGATCACTAATTGAATGATTTAAGTGTTGAATCTAACTCGGGAGAGAGGATTTGGCCTAAGACTTGCTTTGTTCAATTGCATGACTAGAGTAGAAATTCTAAGTTTGTGACGGGATTTGGAATAACTTTAGAAGTTGCTTGAAGAACTAAACCCAAAGCCTTGCATGTTAATGAACTTAGATAGGGATATCAAGTTGGTTGCATGCATGAGAATCAATTATGCTCGGGAGAGATAGTTGTGATAAAAGGTTCCTAGACTTGGTAGAATAATTGCATGCTAAATTCATCCCATTAATTTATCCTCAATCTCAACAATGAAATCAATTCCCTAAGAGTCTTTCCATTTGAGTCTCCACCTTTATTTTATGCTTTTTGTCTTTAGATTTATCTTTTATCATTGAGTTTTGCTCCCTAAATAAAATTGGACAAGATTATTCACGGTACTTAATTTGCTAGAAAACCAATCCAGAGGACGACACTCGTTTTACACGAAAACACTATATTATTACTTGACCCGTACACTTGCGGTTAGCAAATTGCGCATCAAAGCTATGGCCTCAACCCATTTTGACACATAATCTACAGCCAAAAGTATGTATAAATTTCCAAAGGAAGGTGGGAAAGGCCCCATGAAATCCAAACCCCAAACATCAAAGAGTTCCACTTCTAAGATGTAAGTTAGAGGCATTTCATCTCTTTGGCTTATGTTTCCTTTCCTTTGGCATTTATCACAAACCTTGCTAAATAAATGGGCATCCTTGAACACTGTAGGCCAATAGAAACCTGATTGAAACACTTTTGCTACTATCCTTTGTCCACCAAAATGACCACCATATGGAGATGAGTGGCAATGGGATAGAATAGACTCAATTTCATCCTCAAGAACACATCTCCTAAGAATCCCATCAGCACACTGCCTATACAAAAAGGGCTCGTCCAAAAAATAAAATTTAACCTCGAAATGGAACTTTTTCAGCTGCTGTTTTGTCATGTCAGATGGTAAAATTCCACAAGCTAGGTAATTCACAAGGTTAGCAAACCAAGGAGTATCAATTTCCCTCACTTGAGCTACTGTAAGAAGTTGCTCATCAGGAAATGAGTCCCTAAGTTCACCTTGCTACAGCAGCTTTTCACTACCTTCCAACCTTGATAAATGATCAGCCACCAAGTTCTCAGACCCTTTTTTATCCTTAATTTCCACATCAAACTCTTGGAGCAAAAGCACCCACCTAATGAGCCTTGGCTTAGCATCTTTCTTTGCTAAAAGGTATTTAATAGCAGCATGGTCAGGGAACACTGTCACTTTGGTTCGCACTAAATAAGGCCTAAACTTTTCAAATGCAAATACCACAGCCAAAAGCTCTTTTTCAGTGGTTGTATAATTTCTTTGGGCTTCATTCAAAGTTTTTCTAGCATAATAAATAGGGTGAATCAATTTCCCTATTCTTTGTCCCAACATTGCTCCAACGGCAAAATCGCTTGCATCACACATCAACTCAAATGGCAAATTCCAATTAGGTGAGGAAATGATAGGAACAGTGACTAATGCCATTTTTAGGGTGTTAAAAGCCTTCAAACATTCAGCATAAAACTCAAATGGGCAGTTCACTTCCAACAATAGGCAAAGGGGCTTGGAAATTTTTGAAAAATCTTTAATGAACCTTCTGTAAAAACCAGCATGCCCAAGGAAACTTCTAACTCCTTTCACTATGGTTGGAGGCTCTAGCTTCTCAATGATCTCCACCTTGGCTTTATCCAATTCAATGCCTTTCCTAGAGATTTTGTGCCCAAGAACTATGCCTTCCTTAACCATAAAGTGACATTTTTCCCAATTGAGCACCAAATTAGTTTCTTCACACCTTTGTAGAACTTTTCCCAAATTAGTGAGACAAGCTTGAAATGACTCCCCAAAAACCGAAAATTCATCCATGAATACTTCCATTATGGTCTCCACTAAATCAGAAAAAATGGCCATCATGCACCTTTGAAAAGTAGCAGGGACCAAAGGGCATTCTTCTAAATGCAAAAGTACCATAGGGGCAAGTGAAAGTGGTTTTCTCTTGATCTTTGGGAGCTATGGTGATTTGATTATATCCTGAATAACCATCCAAAAAGCAATAGTAATCTTGCCTGGCTTGTTTGTCCAACATTTGGTCAATTAAAGGTAGAGGAAAATAGTCTTTCTTTGTGGCTTTATTCAAACGTCTATAGTCCATACATACCCTCCATCCTATCACTCTTCTTGTAGGAACTAGCTCATTTGCTTCATTAACAACCACTGTCATTCCTCCTTTTTTGGGCACACATTGGACTGGACTAACCCAATTGCTATAAGCTATAGGGTATATAATTCCAGCATCTAGCCACTTAATTATCTCCTTTTTAACCACTTCTTTCATGGCTGGATTTAGCCTCCTTTGATGCTCAGATGATTTGAAGTTTCCTTCCTCCAAATTAATTTTGTCCATACAAAAAGATGGACATATACCTTGGATATCAGCTAGAGTCCATCCAATAGCCTTCTTGAACTTTTTCAGCAACTCCAACAATGATAGTAACCGCACGCTTAACCACGTCAGCCACATGCTAGGTTCGAGCTTCAATAGACGCAAAAAATCTTTATCCGTTATTCGTTTTTTCTTTCGATATTTCAGCCGCGTCTTCGTGAATTTGCCTCGGTTCCTGGTCCCGATCCCGGTCGGGATCCAGGCCGGGAAATTTTCCAGCAGCCCATCTGGTCTTCGATTCCTCTGTTCTGCTCTGTTTTTTTGGGTTTTCGGAAAACTATCTTCGTCATTCCGGCGCCGTTCTTCATCAATTTTCCTCTCGATTGAAGTAGCAATCAACAAAATTGATACAAATTTACTAGACCCGGACTTACAAGACTCGATTTACAACATTTTGCCCCAAAAACATGGGCCTTTACATGATCAAATTAGTGAAATTGTAAATCTAGGGCCAAAAATACCTAAACAGCCTATTAGAAAAATTCTACATCCACAATGCAAAATTACCCACCAAAAACCACAATGCAAATTCTAGAATTGAAATTGACACGAAATGGCTCTGATACCATTTGAAGGAATTGAATCCCAAGCGGAAGCGATTTTCATCGTTTGTAAACCAACTTCAATATCATAGAATACCAATACATTGGGCAACATTCAGAAACGATTTCTAAGAATTAGAATAGATTAAGCATGTTGTTTTTCAGATCTAAACCCTTTATACTTGAAGAAAAACTTACGTGAATTGTAGTGGCCAAACACCTCAGCACAATGCTCCAATTTGGAAACTCATGCATAGACTTTTTGCTCCATGAACACTACCAAAAGTGATCACCCACTATGCTTTGGATTGTGAGATGGGATTGTGGGATCCTGATCTTGAAGGGAATTCAAGAAGAAAAAACAGCAAGGTTGTAGAGTTCTTGAGAAATCAAGAGAGAGAATCTGAGAGAGAGTTGTAGAGAGATTGAATCTGAGAGAGCACTTCTCCCCACCCTTTCTTTTCTGCGTTAACCACTCATATGAGGAAGTGGGAGATCATGTTCAACTTCCAGCAACTGCTGGGAGTTGAATTTTAATTAATCAAAATTAAAATTAAAATTAATTTAATTTAATTAATTAAACTTATAATTAAATCAAATCTAATAATTAATATCATTTAAATTACATTTAAATGATTTTCCCACTTAACCTATAATACTAATTTAACTTAATTAAAACATATTTAATTAAATTAAATTAATCAATTAATTAATTCATAATTAATTAATCATTAAATTAAATATCTCATATTTAATTATGTCCATATTTGAATCATATTCAAAATGCATTCTCTCATATACTATAGTTTTAATGTGCATCTAATGTACATTATTTAATAACTATATAATTAATTTGATTAAATCACATTTAACCAAATTAAATTAATTAATTCATGAATTAATTAAATATCACATATTTAATTAAATTCATTATTCTCTCATATATTAATTTTGAATCATATCCAAAATTAATTATAAAGTTTAATTCTCTAATTAAAATTTATACTATAATGTATCTCCATACATTATATTAATTCTCTTAATATTCAAGACTATATTATCTCAGTACCCGTTACGAGCTAGCAGGTGGACCTAATGTTGGGTTTTATACCCTAAAACTCGTAGATAGTAAATGAAACAAATTAATCGATCTTAATAAAACGTGATTTGAGTGATTCAGTAATTTGGTTATTGAATAATCGAGTTTGCATTAATAAACCCTAAATCCATTAAACTAAGATCCAAGGTTGTTTAAATGAAACTTGGACTAGTATGTGGGGACATACGGGGATCGGTGTCCAAGTAACAACCTAAAAGGTCTATAGTATAGGGATATGGCTGGGTACTTTATCCTGGTGACACTATGTGATACGACCCACATTGTATTCGATACAGATGCAATGATCCAAAGCATCCATGTAAAAGACATGCGGGTGGGGGTATCCTATGCAATGAGTTTGCATAAGACCGGGGGTATCCTATGAAATAGTTAAACAACCGTGAAATAGAAACCTAAACTAGTCAACGACGTTACATCTAGTGGTTACTATTTCGCGGTCCGGTCTTATGCAAACTCATTGCATAGGATACCCCCACTCGCATGTCTCCTACATGGATGCTTTGGATCATTGCATCTGTATCGAATACAAAGTGGGCCGTATCACATAGTGCCACCAGGATAAGGTACCCAGCCTTATCCATATACTATAGACCATTTAGGTTGTTACTTGAACACTGATCCCCGTATGTCCCCACATATTAGTCCAAGTTTCATTTAAACAACTTTGGATCTTAGTTTATTGGATTTAGGGTTTATTAATGCAAACTCGATCATTCAATAACCAAATTACTGAATCACTCAAATAACGCTTTATTGAGATCAATTAATTTGTTTCATTTACTATCTACAAGTTTTAGGGCATAAAACCCAACATTCCCAACTCTTTGCCACCAATAGAAACAGGAATAGTAAAAGTCCCAGCGTCTTTCACTTTCGGTGGAATCCTATTTTTCAGAATTGCACTACACTCCCCAGTCAATGCCACGGTTTCATACTCACCCAATCTTCTCTTCTTGGTCAAAATATCCTTGAGGAACTTCACATAGTTGGGCATTTGCTCCAAAGCTTCAACTAGTGGTATATTAATATGAAGTTGCTTCAAGACCTCAAGGAATTTCTTAAAATTCGCCTCTTGATTTTTATGTCTTAACCTTTGGGGAAAGGGTGGTGGGGGTGGTTTAAATGTTGGGGAAGGTGTAGGAATTTGCTTAGGAGGAGCTATAGGGGCTGTCCTAGGGATTTCTTCAATTTCCTCACTTTCTGGAGCCTTTTCCACTTGATTTCCAGCAGGTTTTTCCACATTCTTCTCTGTTGTTTTCTCCATTTCAGCATGCAAATCAGCTTGCTGTCCAGCTGGTTTTTGTTGATTCAACACCTTTCTCTCAACTAAAGGCTTTCCACTCCTTAATTCCACAGCTTGGACTTGTTCCTTCCCTACTCTTTTTGAACTTTCAGTATCCGAAGGGAGCTTACCATGCGGCCTAATCTTCAACTCACTAGCTATTTGGCCCATTTGCACTTCCAAATTTCTTAAAGAAGCTTGGTGAGTTTGAATTGCAGCATCTGTTTTGGCCATATATTCCTTAAACATATTCTCCAAAGAAGTTCCAGTGGCATGTTGGTTCATGGTATTTTGGAACTGATTTTGCTGATTTTGTTGCCCAAATCCAGGGGGTCCACTCATCTTTTGTTGAGCTTGATGGGTGTTAGAATTGCTTCCTTGACCTCCCCAAGCAAAATTAGGATGATTTCTCCAACCCGGATTATAGGTATTGGAATAGGGGTTATTCCTAGGGACATTTTGGTTCCCAATATAACACACTGAAGCTGGATTTCCAGGGCAAAATCAAAAGTGTGATCCTCTCCACAATAAACACATGAATCTGCAGCATTCTGATTTATGTTAATTGCTGCAGCAGTCTGGTTTGCATTAGAATTCATCAACTGCAAATTCTCAAAGCCCGAATTTAACTTTTTCATCATATTTTCCATTGAATCAAACCTTGCATTAAAAGATGTAACAGTATCAACCTCCATCATGCCTTTATTTTTCTTCCCAGCCACACTTCTCACATCAGACCATTGGTAATTATTTGTGGAAATTCTCTCCAAAATGTCATAAGCCTCATCAAAAGTCTTGGATAATAAGGCACCATTGGCTGAAGCATCTACCATATTTTGAGTGGCCAAATTCAACCCATTGTAGAAGATTTCCATTTGAATACAGTGGGGTAACCCATGATGGGGGCATTTTCTCAATAATTCCTTAAATCTCTCCCAAGCTTCACTAAAGGACTCATCTTCAAATTTCCTAAAGGACACTATCTCAGTTCTAAGCTTGGCATTTCTAGTGGGAGGGAAATGTTTGATGAGGAATTTCTCTGCTAGCTCATTCCAGGTAGTGATGGAACCAGGGGCAAAGTTATTTAACCAAGCCTTAGCACCATCTCTCAAAGAATAAGGAAACAAGGTTAGCCTCAAAGCATCTTGAGAAACTCCTTGAATTCTAAATGAATCACTCACCCCCAAAAAAGATTTAAGGTGTAAGTGTGGGTCCTCAGAAGGTAATCCATGAAATTGTCCCACTGTTTGTAACATTTGGAACATCACAGGCTTAATCTCAAAATTTTGTGCCTGTATCTCAGGTCTAGCGATCCCAGGATATAATTCATTGAAGGTAGGGATGGCATAGGCTCTAATAGCTCTTCCCCTATCATTGTCTATAAGGACAGGGTTTTCAGCTTGATTTTCTACCCTAGGTTGCTGGTTATTATCTCAGGATTAGGCTGTTGGTTTTCTTGATTTCCTTGCTCCCTAGGAGGTATAGGGGGTAAAAGAGGTGGTGGATCCATCCTATTGTTTCTCTCCCTTTGCTCCCTTCTCCTCCTATGAAAAGTTCTATCAATTTCAGGGTAAAAATCGAATTCCAAATCAAGGAATTCGTTCATACACAGCTATCAGCACCTGCAAAATCAAACAACCAAGTTAGAATCTGACTTAACACCAATTTCACCAAATTTCAGCTCAAAAATAGCAAAAATCAACTCAATCCCCGGCAACGGCGCCGAAAACTTGTTGCCTTGTTCAAAGTGATGCTAAATATGCAACAAATAGCTCAAAAACGTGCAAGTATACACATCATGACAACAAGTGATAAGTAATTTAAGATCGTTCTCCACAAGGATTGATTTTGGGAATTTTACTACTTCTAAGCTTGATTTTCAATGAAATTCAAAGTAACCGAGGACCAAATATTCTCATTAACTAATGATGTGGAAATTTCCTACCGCAAGTGTACGGGTCAAGTAATAATATAGTGTTTTCGTGATTAAACGAGTGTCGTCCTCTGGATTGGTTTTCTAGCAAATTAAGTACCGTGAATACTTTTGTCCAATTTTATTTAGGGAGCAAAACTTAATGAAAAAAAGGTAAATCTAAAGACAAAAAGCATAAAATAAAGGTGGAGACTCAAATGGAAAGACTCTTAGGGAATTGATTTTGTTGATTAAGATTGAGGATTGATTAATAAGAATGAATTGACCGTGCAATTATTCTACAAGCCAAGGAAACATTTATCACGATTACCTCTCCCGAGTATAATTGATTCTCATGCATATAACTAACTTGATATCCCTATCTAAGTTCATTAACATGCAAGGCATTATTCGGTTCGGTCCTTGTTATACTTCTAGAGATATTCTAAATCCCGTCACAAACTTAGAATTTCTACTCTAGTCATGCAATTGAACAAAGCAAGTCTTAGGCCAAATCCTCTCTCCCGAGTTAGATTCAAGACTTAAATCATTCAATTAGT
The DNA here is from genome assembly GCA_017139565.1 of Luffa aegyptiaca. Lineage (NCBI taxonomy): Eukaryota > Viridiplantae > Streptophyta > Magnoliopsida > Cucurbitales > Cucurbitaceae > Luffa > Luffa aegyptiaca. The sequence goes on from CM029403.1 coordinate 29,497,760, forward strand.
GATCAAGTAATTGAAAGCATTACACATAAAATTGCATGCATAGAATAAGAACACATTCATACCCAAAATTCAATCCAACAATTTAAGCAACTACATCAAACCCTAAGACAAACAACTAGCAATTCATAGTCTTTAAACCACAAACACTAATTGAAAGAAAAGCCATAAAAACTACAAGAGTTAAGGGAAAGAGAAAGGAAAACTCGAATCCGCCGACACCGCACGTCCCCGTCACGATCTCCACGTCTTCTCGCTTGATTCCCGCTCCTCGGCCTTGCCTTCAGCTCCCACAGAAGGTCTCTAGTCGAAATTAGGGCTAAAATCCCACCAATTGGACTCCCCCAATCCGTAGCACAAAAGGATGAATTTATAGAAAATCTGCCGACAGCGTCGGATTTGGAAAATTCGCCGAGAGCGTCGCGACGCTATAATTTATTTATTTATTTATTTATTTTTTTAAGAATGGAAACTCCAAATATAGAATGTCAGTGTCGAAACGCCCAAAGAGCAGCGTCTCGACGCTGGTCTGCGGATGGGCCTATCTTCAATCTTCCAACTTTGATTCTTTTTACATTCTTCAGCTTCTTTTCGCATCCCGAACATCCAATTGGCTCAAAACTATATTTCCTACAAATACAACACATAAATGCATAATTTTGGCCAATAAATTATAAAAGACTAGCTAAATTAATTAGAGAAAACTAGCTAGCTATGCTCGCTATCAAGTTGCATTAAAGTAAACAAACTTTTAAAGCAATTGAAAGGTAAAGCTAAGAGAAACAGCACAAAAGACAGAAGGTTGGTCACAAAGAAAAGTAGCTAGGCTCGGATTAGGAGTTCTATTACTGTTATTAAGTGATGCTGCAGCTAAACCAGTGCAATATCCATCTCACTCAGATTATTCACATGAATTTTCCAATTCTCCTTAATTTAGGTGATTAAATTTCCATTCAACACCTGATTTTAAGTGCTACTAAATTGTGCATTAGGTGGGTGTTCATTCCCTAACTACCCACTAGCTTAGCCACTACTTCTATTGAGCTAAAGTAAAGTAAAGCATTCGGTTGTCATTCATTTTCCCAAATTAATGACAACAATACTAGACAATGGCTGGCCAAACAAGAATCTAGCATTAAAATGAAGCACACTTTACTTTAAGATGGAAATAACAAGGTTCAACTACAACTAGGCACTTAGTACAATATAGAAACTCCTAATCCTCACCCAAAGAGGGTTAGTTCATGTTCAAAGGTAAAATAAGTTCAATATAGCATAAAACTCCCCTACATAACATGATTTCAGCCTCAAACACAACTAACACCAAGGAGAAGAGAAAAGATGAGAGGAAAGAGCTAAAGAAGAAGCTTCCAAGGTAAAATCCAGCTTTCCCAAGCTGAAAAATGTCTCCTACGACAGCTTCTCTCTGTCTTTTTCCCCTTTTTCGCCCAGCAGCAGCTCCAATACTGATTTTCTTCCTTTTCCAGCCATCTACCTTCTATTTTTGGCCTTCAATCTTTAAATAACATGCCCTAATCGTGGGTTTCAGGGCTTATTCGACACCTTTGCCCACATGGATTCCCTTCTAATGGCTGAGAGTATCTTGCATCAGCACCTGAGAATGTCAGCTCAATTAATGAACCTCCCACGTGGTAAACACGTGCAACCACTAAAGAATTTAAGCTCCCCTACTATCTGATGTCAGCTCAGCTGCTATAGCAATTTCTGTGCAAATTGAAGCTCCAGATTAGCTAAAATAAACAATTATGCACCTAATTACAACAAACTTTTCTCCAACAAAATCCACACAACATGTCTTCAAATTTAACAAATTCAAGCACAATTATCATCCATTCTTGACAAATCTAAAGCTTTAAGCCTAAAACTATAGCCAATAAATCTTGCTTCCAAGAGTTATCAGTTATATCGGGTGGACAGAAATTTATCTACAGTGAGGGGAGTGCAACTACGAGCTATAGTGGAGTGTCCCATTAGTTAACGAATGTTGGTTAACTAGGTTAAAAGAGTTTAACTGGTTAATCTCGGATCCTTGGAGCCCATGATTTGTAGGTCCATTAGGTCCCCCTGCTAGCTTAAACGGACCAAACCTTAGAACAATGTAATGAAAGAATTTGAAACGTTCAAATTCAATTTAGGGAGTTAGCGTTAATTATATACCATATATATTTAACGTATTATAGTTTAATTACGAATTAAACCATAGAGAGAATATGATATATTTAAATGTTATAACGTGTATACGATACATCTTCGGGTTGATATTACATATGAATAGGGATTCGTATTTGATCGACCGGTATTTGAGAATAATTAGGATAGGTGCAAAATGATTTTTTTAATATTTGATATTAAATAAAATATAATTAATTAAATTGTTTAATTAATTAAAATTTATTTTAATTAAAATTAATTATTAGAATTAGTTTTAATTTAAAATTGATTTAGAAATTAATTTTCTGGATTTTTTTTTTAAATTCAAAATCCTTTTAATTTAGAGGTGGAACTTTCTGATTTTGATGACTATACCCATGCAAAACCATCTCCATAAGACACGTAATCCTAATGCTCATTTAGCTTAAAATGGCTGTCATGTTTTGGTGAAGACATGAGTTGATATTCCTCTTTAAAATGGAGGAGAAACAGAAGCAAGGTGCTAGAATTTTCTGCTGAAAATTTTCTCCAAAAACCATAGATTTCTCATAACTCCATGGATGAAGTTTTTCAAGCTTACTCTCCTAAAATTCATCATGCTCGAGTTCCCACAAGCTCGTTCTAAGATCGGAGAATAGAGGGGAAGACTCTAACAGTAGTTCATGGCTCGATCGTGAAGAGAAACATCCAATGAAGCTCACGGATTCAAGCTTCTAAGAGGTTGGTTTTCATTTCTCTGTTTTTCTTATTATTTTTCAGCATACTTCTCTCTAGAAATTAATAAAAATCAACGCCTAAGATCCATAATTGCTTCCGCTCGAGTGTTCTTCACTTCTTCAAATTTAATATGAATTGGATTCATATTAAAACTATAAGTTAAATTTAATATGAATTAGGTTCGTATTAACACTGTAGGTTATGAGAGAGATGTACATTTGAATCATATTCAAATGTAAGATTCATTAAATATATCATATTTAATTAAAGAATTAATTAATTAGCGAATTAATTAATTAATTAATTTAATTTAGTTAAATATGGTTTAATTTAATTAATTAAATTGATACGTTATATTATAAGAGAGATGTTCCATAGAATATGATTCTTATGAAATTAATTATAAGATTAAATAAATATGATGTATTTGATTTATTATTAATTAAATTTAAAATGTTTTAATTTAATTAATATTAATTGTAAATTGTATTAAATTTAATATTAATTAATTAATATTTACCACTTCGTTTCTGATAAAGGGGATGGGAGAGATTTCTTTTTGGAAGGCTCAAAAGGGGATGGTGGTATGCATAATGTTAATTGGGAGAAGACAACTTTTGAAATTATTGGATGGTCTTGGCCTTGGTAATTTTCAGCTCAGAAATACAACATTATTAACCAAATGGATATGGACGTTTTTGCACGAGGAAGGAACTCTTTGTCGTAACCTCATAATAGATAAATATTATGTAGTAGAGGTGGATTGTCTTTGGCCTCATCAAATCCAAAGGGGCTCCTTCAAATTTCCTAGGCATTATATATTTCTCTACTATTGATATTATAGCCAGTCGAGTTCATCGTTGTATTGGTAAGAGCCAAAGAACGTCATTCTAGAATGATCCTTGGTTAAATTGTGGGATCCTTGCAACAACTTTACCACGTCTCTATCATTTAACCACCAACCAAAATGCTATGGTGGTCAATGTTTGGATTTCGTCACAGGAGGCTTGGGATCTAAGCCCTCGACGTCAACTAAATGAGCTTGAAACAGATGAATGAGCTATCTCTCTCATCTCCTGTCTTCTCTTAGATTACGTGATATGAATGATTCATGGCATTAGCCTCTTGATCCATCTTAATCATTTTCTGTCAAATCTCTGATGGTCAATCTTTTGGGTGTGACTGGCAATACTTCGAACAATCTGTATTCGGTGATATGGAAGGATGTTTATCCTAAAAAGATAAAAATCTTTTTGTGGGAACTTAGTCTTGGAGCCATTAATACGGTTGATCGTCTACAACGAAGAATGCCTCATTTTCATCTTTCACCTTCATGGTGTGTTGTGTTCCTCAAACGGGGAAAACATCGGCCATCTTTTTGTCACCTGTTCCTATGCTGCTAGATATTGGGCCTTAATTATTGAAGCTTTTGATTGGTATTTACCAATGCATGTTAATATTCATGATCTTCTGGCTTCCATTTTTGCGGGTCATCTATTCCATGGAGTGAAGAAGACTTTGTGGCTTGCCATTAATAGAGTTTTCTTCTGGTTCTTTTGGAATGAGCATAAGGTAGAATTTTCAGGAATGTTTTCTCTACCTTTGAATGCATTTTTGATAAGATTCTATTCCATGCTTTGTATTGGTATAAATGTAGACACCTGTTTGCATCTTTTAGTCTTTCTTCTTTGAGTTTAAATTGGAAAAATTTCATGTAATCCGCCATTCGGTATGGAGTTTTTCCCTATTTTATTAATCAATGAAATTTTGTCTCTCCAACGAAAAAAGATTGCAACATGAAAAAAAAAATGTTAATAAGTCAAAGCACAAGATTATGATTTCAAACTCAAAGCCTTTCCTTTTCCTTCTACTCCTCATCTATTTTCATCTCAGTGTCATGCTCATACTTCAACCTCTTGGGCTGTTGGTATGAATTGCTCAATCCTACATCATCATTGTCACAACCTCTCTTACTCCCAACTCCTTCACTTTGAATTACATCTTCGTCTCGATCTACAACAACATCGCCATTCGAGGTCGAACCAAACTCTAACGTTTTTCTATCGACATACATGTCGAAGATCAGTGAGATGCCGATCTTCTTCACAGTGATTTCAGCTCCAAAATCAACAATGATCTCGACTTCATCGCCACCTTCCATCTTGAAGGTTTTGTTTGATAAATGGCCTTGCCACAAATGATCTTCAGTTGACATTATCACATCATTGGTAAGGGGTTTGTTGGTTGAAATCACACCCTTTGTGTAGTTTATGACTGATAAGCTTGAAAGGTCTGTTGACAATGTATTGTCAACACAAGAAGAGTAAACAATGCATAGAATGAAGCCTTCTAAATTGCAATCAGTAAATTGAGGCAAGTCAAAAAATATTGAGTGACCCTCATCCTTGTAAGCAAACCAATCTGGAATTTCATTGCCTGGAAGACAAACTCCTCCAAATCCACTAACTGTCCATCCCTATTCAAAATCAAAAGGAATAAGCAAGATTGATTTTAAAAAAATAAATAAATAAGCATGAGAAAATGCAAGAACTATAATAACAAGGGTTTAAATCTTAGTTTGGTCCTTGAACTTTTATGTTTGTTTTACGAAAGCTTTCAAATATTATGTTTTAGTTCTTGTACATGGCACGAAAAACTATTTTTCGTCCATATTATTAAGTTTTTGTATTTTATTCAAAAGAAACCAAATATAAGTACTATCATTGGTACATATCTATGAATCTCTACATAGAGAACAAATATTTGAAGCCATAGAGAATAGATTTGGTTCAATTATAAGTTTAGTCCTTGAACTTTCAGATTGTGTGAATTTGGTCTCTGAACTTTAAAAAATGTCAAATAAGTCCTCTAACTTTCAATTTTGTCTACAACAGATCCCTGAACTTCAAAAAGTACCTTGTAGATCCTTACACTTTCACTATTGTATCCAATAGGTCTCCCAACTTTAAATTTTCGTCTCTAATAAGTCTTTGATCTATTTGACGTTTTTTTAAAATTGACAAGCCTAGGAGATAGAAAATTGGAAGTTTAGAGTCCCAATTGCCATAAAATTCAATTTTATATCTAATAGACTGATTAATTTTTAAAAATCTCGAATATGTCAGAACTTTGTACTTCAACCAATAGATTTTGTTGTTGGTTATCCAAAAAAAATTGGATTCTTGTTAAATGGTAAGAACTAAAAATTAGATTTTATGAAACGTTTAAGGATTAAAACAGAGCATTTTAAAAGTATAGAGATGGGAACGAAACAAGTATAATAATTCAAAAATCAAAATAGGATTATGACATATAAATTCTCGAGATAAAGATAGAGAGAGAGATAACCTGTAGAATGGTTTCCTTGAAGGAGTTCGTCACCTTGCGACATCCTTCCATATGAAGGAATCTAACAGAGTCCAACAATCTGTCCAAGCCAGGAATATCCACAAGATTGGGGCAATTACTCACAGACAAAGTTTGCATACGCTTCACATTTGAAAAATCCGATGTCCTTTCTAATGAAGTGCAATTCGATGCATACAGTGAGTTCAAAAGTGGTGGTAAATTCGGAATACACTTCAGCTCACTGCAGTTGTCCAAGCAAAGGGTTTGAAGTTTCGAAAGCCCACTGATGCTTGATGGCAAGCTATGGAATGAATTGTCTCGCAAATCCAATTCCATCAAAGAAATCAAGCTCCCAATATCCTTTGGAATCGTGTTGTTCGACAAGTTGCAATTGTTGAGGCGAAGAGTTCTCAAGGAGTTCAAGCCTTGTAAAGAAGAAGGAAGCACAATTGAATTTGGGTTTTTCTTTGGTGAAATCCAAGACCAAATGATTGAAGGGAATGATTTGGAGGGAGGTCCTTTACATCCACATAGAGATAAGTATTTGAGATTCTTCAACCTTACAATTGTGGAAGGGACTTGTTGAATTGCAGTGTCATCAGCAATTAGAGTTACTAGTGATTCCATTTGTCCTAAATCTTCAGGCAAACTAGGAAGCTTTGAGCAGCCTGAAAGAATGAGAGTTTCAAGAGATTTCAACTTGGAGAAGCCCTTTGGAAGGGACTTGAGGCATTTGCAATCTTTCAAATTTATGAAAACAAGTCCTTTGAGTTCTTCAATTGTTGGGTGCAATTCAACCAAACTCTTGCAATCTTTGAGCTTTAGGATCTCCAGATTGGGGAGCTTTGAGAAATTTGGAGTGTGAGTCAAGTAATGAGAATGGCTAAGATTGAGAATCTTCAAATTCTTAAGAAACTGTTTACAAAGACCAAGAAAAATGATTAGAGAGAGAAATGTGATAATGAATCAACATTTTAACATTTAACATGATGAGTATTAATTAAATTTAAAAGTTAAGTTCTCAAAAATAATAAAAAAAAAAGTTAAAATACCTATCACCCCGTTTGATAACCATTTGGTTTTTGGTTTTTGGTTTTTGAAAATTAAGCTTATACACACATACTTCCACCTATAAGTTTCTTGGTTTTAGTATCAATCTTCTACCTTGTTTCCAAAAACCAAGCCCAATTTTGGAAAGAAAAAAAAAGTAGTTTTCAAAAACTTGTTTTTGTTTTTAAAATTTGGCTAGGAATTCAAATGCAACCTTAACTAGGATGAAAGTCATGGTAGGGAATTTAGGAGAAAACAAGTATAATTTTCAAAAACCAAATAGTTATCAAACGGGGCCTATACTTTCGGACTTGTTCTATTTTAGTTGATGCATGTGCTCTCAATAAATCTTAAAATTAGTCTCTGCTCTTACTTTAGGATTAACATTTCAACCAAAAAAAAATAGTCTCTATTATTCTTTACTGATATATATTTACATTATATCTTTACTTAAATGAAAATTATTATTTTTATTTTATCAAATTCAATAATAAATTAACTTTGAACTAACAATAAAGACTAATTTTAAGATTTATTATAAACACTTGGGAAAAAAAAAGTCTAAAAAAATATTGTGTACCTTAGACTCGTTCCAAAAGAACCTGATTTGGCTATATCTCAAGTCAATAGCAACCAATTTCTCCATACCAAAGTCTTTTGGAATGAACTTCAAAGGAAATCCATGCCAACAAAGCCATCTTAACTCTTGGGAAAAATGCTTGAAATCTCCACTTAGATTCACAAAATTAAGTTGAAGTAACCTCAATTTCTGCATTTCACCAAACGCTTCTGTCCTCAACTTTTCCTCACTAAATCTCGGCAACTTCAAAGCTAGGCCTTCAGTTGCATCAGTTCCCTATCGAAAAATCAAAATCTCCATATCAGAAAAACACTTAAAACATCCCAAGTATCAAAATCAGCTCAAAAAATTTTGAAATTACCTTTTGTCTTGCGAGTACAGAAAGCGCTTCATCAGGAAACAAAAGTCTGCTATGTCTTTCAGGCTGTTTCGGAAACTTCTCACGAACAATCTCTCTCCCCATGTCTCTAAGCAAATCATGCATCACTAACTTGTTTTTGTCGCCAATTGTCAGAAGGCACCTCTGAAGCAGAACACTAATTCCAATTTTTGGAAACAACCCACAACCATCTAACACTTGCACAACATAATTTCTGTCCATTCCAATAAAAAAACAAGCCACATCAAGGAATATATCTTTATATGTTCGATCATTAAGCCCATCGAAGCTTATTCTAAGCTTTCTCTGGATTTGATCATCTGGGATTGTCTTCAATTTGTTCAATGTGTCTTCCCATTCGGGTCTGCTTCTACCAAAAAGGAAAGAACCCAATACTTCAAGCGCCAGCGGCAACCCACCAGAGTAATTGACAACACGCTTTGAAAGTTCATGGTAGGTTTCGGAAGGGTAACTGTTGTGAAAGGCATGCCAACTGAAGAGTTCGAGAGCTTCAGTTTCATCCATTTCATCAACTGAACAGATTCCATCCACTTCGAGTTGTTTTAGCAAGTGTTGGTCTCTCGTTGTTATGACGATTCTACTTCCCGGACCGAACCACTCGCGGGTTCTTGCGATTGCATTTAGTTGTGCTATCTCGTCTACATCGTCTAATATCAAAAGCACTTTCTTCGGACCGAGTCTTTTCTTCAGCTCTTCAATTCCTTGATCCACACTTTCCAGCCTAATCTGGGTGGATTTTGAGAAAGAAGAGAGGAGTTGCTCTTGCAAGCGAATGTAGCCATTGGGTTGCTTGGAGATTTCTTTGATATTGGGGAGGAAACATCTGGCTTGGAAGTTGTGATAAAGCTCATTGTAAAGTGCTTTTGCGATGGTTGTTTTGCCCGTTCCTCCCATGCCCCAAATTCCTACCATACGTACACCGTTTGATCCAATATTTAAATGTGAGAGGATAAGTTTCATACGAGATTCTACTCCCACTGGATAAAGGGCTACGAATAAGTAGGTGCTGTTGAGCTCCCTTGATATCTTTTCAACAATCATTCTGATAAATTTTGCCTCATGTCTGCCAGGAAGCATTCAGAGTTACTTAAACTTAAGAATTAAAACGATTGATGTTGCTAACAAATTTGCAGTAGTATTGTATACATAAGCTTTTTAACATATGTTTTATCAATATCCTAGAGATTTAGATGATGAAATTGAAAACTTTTCTTTCGTAGATGACTTTTTTCCTCAAAATTCTACCAATTAATAAATACTCTTAATGTAGTTTATCAACAACCCATGCCTTGCGTGATTTTACTGTGTTTTTTGCACTTGACTTGGTGGACAGTTGACTAGGAGAGAACTTTGATTTGTTGGGCCAACAGGCGAGCACCATGCTTATCTTGTGTGACAACACTACAGAGCAAGTGGCTCTTCTAGGCAGGCTTGCTGTATGACAACACTAAGAAAGACGAGTGTAGAGAGGACTTCTACGTAAGTAGCTATTCAATCTGGGTTGTCTAAGACTAGAGAGGGCTAGCAAGGTGGTCGAGCTAATGATGAATGACAACTAGATTGAAAAATGTTCAAATGCATAAGTGACTAAAGTAGAACTAATTTCTGAATAATTGGGACTAAATTGAAAAAATATCCGAACATTAGAGACTAAAATACAAGGAAAAGTAAGTAATAATGCTTGGATGGAAGGGAAGAAATAAATACCCGTCTGCAATGTTTCTCAAATCCCAGCCAGATAAATTCGCAGCTTCAGTGAGAGCCATTCTCCATCTAAGAACTCTATCAATGTCGGAGAAGAAACGCTCTTCATGTCGAAGAAAAGCCTCTTCAAATCGGCCCGTTTGCTTCCTCACAGTGGAGGGATCGACATCGTAGAATATGGGCAAAACCAATTGCCTCAAAGTTCTTCTACACTCCATGATCTTCACGAGCTCCTCCAAACACCACGGCGAATCCGCATAGTTTTGTGAGAAAACAATAAGGGCCGCCTTAGATCCTTGGATTGCTTGGTCAAGCTCGGAAGCTATGTTCCTGCCTTGTTGGAGCTCCATATCATCTCGAAAGACATGGATGCCACCATCTCTCAATGCATGGTACAGGTGATCTGTGAAGTTCTTGCGCGTATCTTCGCCTCTAAAACTTACGAAAACGTCGTAGATCCAAGCTCCGTGCTGAGCTCTAAGCTCATCGGCCATGGCCGCAAGCAAAGTCTGAGTCTATTGCCAGACACTTTAAGATGTGAACACACACAGCTCCATATATTGACTTGGATTCCACAAAAGTCTTCGCTGCCCGTGGAATAATTGCGGCCGTCTCACCCACCTTCCATCGTAAATTTTATTAATCTTCTTTTGAATTTCTTTGAAATGTTACTAGTTTTTAAAAATTGAACATAAAATGGATTTGGATTTTGAAATATAAACTAGACAGATTACAGCCACATGTGTGTTTGTGTGTTCTTGACTATGTAAATAAAACAATTAGGTGCCGTTGGATAACTATTTGGTTTTTTGTTTTTTGTTTTTGAAAATTATGCTTGTTTTCATCCAATTTCCCTGCAATGGTTTTCATTTTTGTCAAGGACACACTTTGAGTTCCTAGTCAAATTTAAAAAACAAAAATAAGTTTTTGAAAACTACTTTTTATAGTTTTCAAAATTTAACTTGGTTTGTGAAAACAAGAGAATGAGTTAACACAAAACAAAGAAGCTTAGAGGTAGAAGTAGTGTTTTTAAGTTTAATTTTCAAAAACAAAAAACAAAAAACCAAATGGTTATCAAACGGGGCCTTAGTTATAGTAACTTTTTTTTTGGACCTAACCAAGAATTATAAATGGTGAAAAATCAAATGGAAAATTATTCATTTTTTCATAATCACTTTCAATCATTTTAAAATCCATTCCAAGATGATCCTAAATATATAAAATAGAGGAGTTGACTTTGAAGTTTGAGGTGTTTATGGTTCCAAATAGAAAAGGACGAGATCCAACTTGTAGTGTTGGAAAAGTCTTGTTCAACACGGCAGACTTGGGATTGGTGTAAGTGGTTTTTTTTTTTTTTTTTTTTTTTTTTTTTTTTTTTTTTTTTTTTTTTTTTTAAGGAAAACTAAATTTCATTAACTAAGGTAAAACTACTACACCAACCTCGTCATTAATGTTAGGTTGTATGTCCTAAAACTCATAGTTTATAATCCTTTTGCAATAAAGATAATATTCAATGAATTGTTTGTTTATATACTCTAAATCCAATAGATAAGCATCCTTGGTTATAATATAAAATACTCGAACTATATTATGAATATGGACAGGGATCAAGTTCTAGTATAAACAAAGAATGGAAACTCAGTACATCAAGGCAAACACCGGGGAAAAAAAGGAAAGCTGAAGAGAATTTAGAAGAAGAGTTAACCAAAAGAAACAAAAATGCTCATGAGAATTACTTCAATGTGTTTGAAGGGATATCGGCGGAGGCTGGATACCAACCCCGTCGGATACCATGATAATCTTAAGTTGGAATGTTCGAGGTTTGGGGAACCCTCGAACATTCCGAGCTCTCAAGCACGAAGTTAAAAGTGCTAAACCCCAAATTGTGTTCCTTCTAGAACCAAAATGAGGATAAACAGTGTGGATAGGGTAAAAAAGCTTATTAGCTTCGATTGTGGCTTTGCGGTCCCTAGCAAAGGTAATAGTGGGGGTCTGATGTTACTTTGGAAAGAGGAAGTGGATGTTTCTATTAACTCTTTCTCTGAAGGTCATGTGGTTGCAATAGTTAAAGATAAAGTTGGTTGGCGGAGGTTTACGGGTTTCTATGGAAATCCGAATACAAGCAAAAGAAAGGACTCTTGGAATCTATTGGAAAGATTGGGTAATATTTCAAATCTCCCTTGGCTCGTGGGGGGAGATTTTAACGAAATCCTCTTGGCTTCTGAAAAGATGGGAGGGGCGGAAAGAGTTCAAAGCCAAATGGACCAATTTAGGGAGGTTGTGGATGCTTGTCTTCTTCAGGATTTAGGATGTGTTGATGGTGTGTTCACCTGGGAAAGAAAGACTAAATCGGGGATCAGAATAGACGAAAGACTAAACAAGTTCTTTTCCACTAGCAAGTTGCTGGATATATTTCGCTTAGTTGAAGTCAGAATGCTACCAAAACACAGCTCTGATCACCATGCTATTTTAGCCTCTCTAAAAGTGGGTAGCACAAGAAAGATGAAAAGGAACAGACCTGTTAGATTTGAAGAGGCTTGGTCGGATTTTGAAGAATGTAGAGACATTGTTAATAGCCATTGGATTAACAATCCTGATGAGGGGTCTTCGAATTTAAACAAAAAAAAATCTTTTCTTGTATGATTAAAATGAGCATATGGAACAGAGACAGGCTTAAAGGTTCCATCCAAGCTGCCATTTCAAGAAAAAAGAAGAGATAAAACAGCTCCAAGCAGACCCCAGCAAGTTGTCTCTGGACAGATATAGGGAAGGTGAGAAAGATCTTGAAGGCCTGTTGGAGGAGGAACAAAAGTATTGGAAATCTCGTTCTAGAGAAGATTGGCTCAAATGGGGGGATCGAAATACTAAATGGTTCCACTCAAAAGCAAGCCAAAGAAGGAGAATCAATAAGATTGAAGGCATTTGTCATTTAAATGGTAATTGGACCGAGGATGAGCATAAGATAGGGGAAATAGCCACTGAATATTTCTCTAACCTTTTCCAAACATCTAGTCCAAATCAAGAAGCTATTGACAAGGTTTTGCAAGGCATGGAGAAAACAATCACCCAAGGGTAGAGAGAATCCCTTGACAGATCTTTCACTAGGGTAGAGATTGAAATGGCTCTAAAAGATATGAACCCTGGAAAAGCCCCAGGTTCGGATGGGGCCCACGCTCGTTTCTACCAAAAGTATTGGGATATTATAGGTGATGAGGTTTCGAGGTTCTGCTTGAATGTGCTCAACAAAGGCGCAAGTTTAAGGTCTATGAACAAAACCTACATTTCCATGATTCCTAAAAAGCAAAAACCCAAGAAGATGGAGGATCTAAGGCCTATCAGTGATAACTTGCAAAAAGCAAGTTATTTCTCCCTTAAATCTAAACTAAATAAGGCTAAGAAGATCCAAGTTGTGTTGGTCTAGAGCATTATAATGAGGGGATTGCGGTAGCTAATCTTGAAAGGAAATATTTTTAGATGCGTTAGAAAATTGTGTGATTTTACCCCCTAACGCATGAATTTGTAGTTGTTTCCTTGCCCAAGTTTTCTCTAGCGCAGGCGTAGATCCCAGAGCATAATTCGTACGATGATAGCTGGAAAGATGATCGCCCTGATGTGTGACTGATGTGTAAGCTGGCAAAGGATGACTGGGGCACGCAATCCAATTTCTTGGAGAAGTGAGCCTCTTCAGCCTATAAAAGGCGACCAGTTGCCGAAAGAGAGGAGGGAGCAGAGAGAGCACAACTAAAAGGAACCAGAGAAGAAAGAAAGATTCTCCTAGCGTAGCAAAATCATTGCGATAGGATGTATTGCATTATGTTTTTCTGTCTTAGCATGAGCTAATTCACTCTTATCAAGACTTAGCTTAGGCACCCATGCAATGATAGGATTATTCTGTATGCGTACATTTTGAATGAATGAAAAATTAATGCTTTCTGCTTAGATGCGATAATATTTTCATTACTAACTCCCGCCTGGCCAGCCGGATGTGGTAGCAGCATGATAAATCCCTGACAGGTAATGCATGTGGAATTATCTAAGTAGATCAAGTTAGCGCATTGCATGTAGTCTTGGTCATGTTAACACTAATACTGTCGCAATAAGATATTTCATGATTGTGCTTAGGCTGTTGTAGGACTACGCAGTCATTTGCAAGTCTTTAGAGAACAACACCAAAGCATGAACTAATTGAACTAGACTGTTGTTAGTTCTACGCCAAACGCATGAGTAGTACCGGAAGGGAATCACATGTTTATTTCTCACTTAAGCATTAATGGATCAATTAAGCAAAATATGCGCTACAGGATAGCCTTTTAACGCATGTGGTTGCCGCAGCAAAAGCCTTGATAGCCTTGTCATCTGATATTTCTTCTAATTTCATCGCAAAGTTTATTTACAACACACTGTCATTTTATTACAATCATTACCATTCAAAATTTTTACCCATAATGCCATGCATTTGAGTGTTCCTTAGTAAAGTTTATTAAAATCCTTTAGCCTTCCTTCCCTGTGGATTCGACCCTAGAATACTCTAGGTACTACTTGATTATGTTTAATTTATACTTGAATTAATGCACATCAGCGACATTTCTGTGTAAAAATCTCTAAGAAGAGATCAATCAACTTATGCAATGTATCCTATAAAATCATTGAAAAACAAGGTCTTAAATGATATCATATCCCCCACCCAAACGGTTTTTGTCCCTGGCAGGCTTATTTCAGATAATTTGGTGGTGGGTTGTGAATGTATTCACGCTATTAAAAGCAGAAGAAGAGGTAAGAAGGGGTGGATGGCGATCAAGCTTGACATGAGTAAGCCTTACGACAGGGTGGAATGGAGTTTTCTCAGGAAAGCAATGATTAAGCTCTCAACAAAGTGGATTAATTGTATTATGGAATGTGTGGAATCTGTGAGCTACTCTATTCTCCTTAACGGGGTCCCTCAGGAGACTTTCTTTCCAAAAAGAGGTCTTAGACAAGGAGATCCACTATCACCGTATCTTTTTCTCATTTGCAGTGAGGGCTCTCAGGCCTTATTAAAAGGGAGGAATCTCAAAACCTTATCTCTGGCATTTGCATTGATAATCACTGCCTCCCTATAACGCATCTCTTTTTTGCAGATGACAGTTTTATATTCACCCAAGCTACTGCCAAGGAAGGCCAAGCAATAAAAGAAAACAAATCTTGGCAAACCTGTTTGTGTTTTTAGCAAGAATGTAGACTCTGAAAAAGCTAAGGATATCAGCGCGCTAATAGGAATCCAAATCTTAGATTCTATAGGCCAATATCTTGGGTTGTCGATGCAAACAGAGAGAAACAAGAACGAGATGTTTAAAAGACTTAGAGATAGTGTTTGGAAAATTCTGCAAGGTTGGAAAGGTAACCTCTTCTCATTGGGAGGTAAGGAAATCCTCATTAAGTCCATTGCCCAAGCAATCCCAAACTACACAATGAGCTGCTTCAAACTCCCAAAAAACATTTGTGATGATATCAACAGATGTTGTGCCCGCTTTTGGTGGGGGTCTTCAGACAATTTTAGAAGGGCTCATTGGCTTAGTTGGAAGAATATGTTCTGAATTAAGAGTAAAGAGGGCATGGGCTTTAGGGATTTGCATCTTTTCAACAAGGCAATGCTAGCAAAGCTGAGCTGGAGAATCATCAAACATCCTGAAAGTCTAATGGCAAAAACTCTCAAAGGATGATAGGACCTAAATAGTCCTATTTTATCGCCTCTAATCTAAGCTTGTTAGAGTCATTTTACACTTTACTTGTCCTATTTACAAGTTAATTAAGCTTAGGCTATGTCGGGAGCCGATCACGCTAATTGGTGTTAATTCGGGCCAATTAAGGAGTTTTGGAGCCATCTCGATGTCTTGGACGGTGGTGCGGCAGAGGCTGAAATGTGGATGTGAGATAAGGTGATAGATAATAATAAAGATAAATTCAGCCAACCTTAGTGCAAGTATACACTGTCGCACGTAGTAATAAAAAAAACCTTAGAAGTATTCCAAGGGTATCGATCCCACGAGGACTAAATTGGAAATTCATATTTGAAGAAGAAACTGCTCAAATGATTGCTTAAAATAGGTAACCAAAGAAATAAAGAAATAACAATGATAAATAAAACGCAATATTCAATATAGTTTCATCCCAAAGGCAAATAACCTTAATCATAGATTATTCAACTTAAGCCTATTCAATGCATTGGGTCAGATTTAACTTTTATTTGGCCTTGATCCCAAGAACCGTTAGAAGGCTAAGCGAGTACCGTTATGCACATTTCTATAACTCGACTCCGACATAGATAATTCACGAATGCAATCGATAACCCTATAGTTGCTATAGGGTGCCTTAGGCAGCTTGCCTTATAACACCGAACAATCTCTTTCGAGCTTTTTCTCCTATATCACCTTTATGAGAACCAATATCATCTGTCCCTTTTGAAGTCAAACTCACATAGCATGCAAAGTCTAAGTGATAAATTTAAACTCAGCAATATCAGAATGATAATCAATAAAGAATGACATGCATTAAATAGAAACTTAAGCAAATAAACACTTTCAAGCTATTGAACCATAAGGGAATTCACTATATTGAACCCCTCAACGGAATTTAGCTAAGCATGGTGGGATAAAGTGCAAATGAACAACTTTCCATTGAAAATAGAATAAAAAGAATACAAATGAATGAAAAGTGACAAGTGCTGGAAATAATGACAGTAGCTAAATACTAGGGTTTTTTCTTTTATCCAGTCCTTCTAGAGTTCGCTCGACACTCCACTCTCTCGCTTTTACAAGTGGGAATGGGGTGAAAATCCCTACAAACACTAAGGTTTGATGTCTAACTAAGGTTAGAATTCAGTCTTCTAAGAAGGACCTCGGACATCCCTACTCATGGGTGTCTACTAGGGTTCTGTCACCACCCTCTTCTTTCCAGTGAGTTCTTGACGTTGAATCAAGGCCTTATATAGTGTTGGAAGTGGTTGAGGAGCTGCGAAAATGGTGTTGGTAGGTAGCTCAGTCGATTTTGGGGTCAAAACAATCAGTTAGGTGTGCAATAGTCTCGTTCAAAACGACCCACGACAGACTCGGAACTGCCTCTGTTTATCCAGAAATGCGGTTGCATTTCATTTTTGCCTTCCCAGTAATGCAGTCGCATTTCTGGGCAATTTTCAACTTCCTCTACTTTTTCTACACAGCAACAAACTTAGTCAAATTCCTATCAAATTGAGTCTTTTTAAATACAAATAAGCATAATTTGACAAATGTGACTCTCAACTTCCTAACTTATCAACTTTAACATATTTTGAGCTCGTGAACAGTAAAATTGATCTAAAACATATAATTTTGACAAGATAATGAGCTAAATATAAGGGTAAAATAGGTATATTTTTTACCCTTATCATACCCCCAAACTTAACTCATTGCTTGTCCTCAAGCAATAGCCAATCAAAATGTTAGAGATCAACTTTTTAATTGCTAATCAGAATGTGATAGCTCAATACTAATTGCAAACCAAAACGTTATGGATCATATGTAGTGATCAATCATGGTACTAGCATCAATTTTTATTTGCAAATCAAGTGACATGGAATCAAGTAAACATGTTTTTCAAGATTGTTTTCTAAAAAGTTTGCCTTTCAGGAGAGGGTTCTACTCTAGTGCCAGTCACAACGTCTAAGTTTCCTAGGCATGAAGATTTCTATTGTTCTTTTTCCAAGCAAAACTCTCCCTAGTCCATCCTAACCAATATGTTTAAACTACCCAACTTCTACTCATTGAGCCTAGTGTAGTCCTTTTAGTTGAGGTTCCTTGAGCATACATGAGTTACTAGACCTCTTTCTATCTCCCCCAAACTTATTTGACTGTTGGTGCTCTTTTTATTCAACATCTTTTTCTCCCAAGAGTATCCTTGCTGTCATCTTTACCTTCGTTCTAGCTTATCAACACTTTGTGGTGAAGATATCTAGCTACGAGCAAAGTTCACAAGCTTGGAATAATACTCACTTCCCTTAAGTAAACTTTCATGCAGTGGCAAACCATGGGTGTCATGAATGCCCCTAATTACTCAGTAAACCCTAGGAAGGAGGAGTAACTCTTGGTTTTTCATTTTTTTCTTTTTTAAATGAAATATACTGAGCACATATTCTTTTCCAGCAGTACAAATTTACAAAAAGCATAGCATAAAGCATAAAAATTTACAAAGTAAAACACCGCCCCCAAACTTAAAATTAGACAATGTCCTCATTGGCTTGGTTTTTTAGGCATGGGCTTTGCATAAGGCTTTTTGTTTTTCAAAACTTTAAGGCTAAACTCTCTGATGCGCAAATTGCTTACCGCAAGTGTACGGGTCAAGTTATAATATAGTGAATATAAATTCGAATGTCGTCCTCTGGATTGGTGTCTCGTCAATTTTAATTACCGAAAATACTTTTGACCAATTTTATTTAGGGAATCGAATTGAATGAGAATATAATTGATTCAAACACAAAACTAAAGCAAAAAGTGACAATCTAATGGAAAGAATTGGTCTTAGGGATTTGATTTCACCAATTGGAGTTATGGATTAATAAACGGATCAACACATACTATGATTCATAAATCTTGGCAACTAAAATCACACATATCTCTCCCGAGCATACATGATTCTCCCATATGTAATTGAACCCGATATCCCTATCTAAATCCAATAAACATACAAGGCAATAAGGCTAACCTTTATAACAATTTCTAGAATTAACCTTAATCTCCCGATTTTTAGCTAAATTCTAGTTATGCATATTGATTTCTAATTTAAATCCTCTCTCCCGAGTTAGATTCAAGCATAAACATCAATCAATTTATGGCCGGTAAATTGAAAGCATTAAGGACACACATATGCATAAATGACATCAATAGCATAAAAACCGTAAATCAATCCATAACGTGCCCAACGGCTACATCAATCCCTAAGAATTAAAGCCTAGCTACTCATACACAACGTTACAATATAGCCATAGTCTAAAACAACCATAAAAACTAACTAAAGTGAGGGAAAGAGGAATTAAACTCGTTGTAGGCCGAGACCGAACGTCCCCGTCACGATCCCCACGAACAATGGGTTGATTTCCAACTTGCTCCCTTTGCTTCAGCTCCAAAATGCTCTGTTTTTCCTCTGTTGTCGGCTCCAAAAAGTCCCAAAACGAATTCCCCTAAAACCTAGCCGAAATTTCCTTATATTCTGATTTTTTCGTCGTAGCGTCGAGACGCTATGGACAGCGTCGCGACGCTGTCGCGATACCGCGAATCTGGAAATTTTGCCTAGAGCGTCGCGACTCTGGTCTTAGCGTCGCGACGCTATGAAGTTTTTTTTTTTTTTTTTTTTTTTTTTTGAAATCAGCTGGGCTGAATTTGACTTCTTCCAACTTTATCCTTTTTCGATCTTTTAGCCCTTTTTCATGTCCCGAACACCCAATTGACTCCAAAATCACGTTTTAGCTCCAATCATCAATTTCCTACAAAATAAACATTAAGTGCAATAAAATGGCCAATAAATCATAAAAGACTAGCTAAATTGATTAGGGAAAACTAGCTAGCTATGCTCGCTATCAAACACCCCCAAACTTAAGCTTTTGCTAGTCCTCGAGCAAACTAAAAATCCAACATACAGTAGAAGAATGGATGCAACAAACATGACTTAATCCTCAAGGCTCAAAAGTCAATAACCAAGCAAGCAAGAGACATGCACATAAGGACCAATGAGGGAGACAGATTAAAATTTTTCCAAAATTAACTTGCATAAGCGAGATCTAACTCAACGAGATCAGACTCTACTAACCCGGGATTGGATTATTAAACTCTCAGCTCATCTTCCCTCTACACTGGCACTAAGGTTTCACTAATGAGTTAATGGAACAAATTAGTTTGTTTTCCTCCATACTTAGGTGCTTATAAATTGCAATTAAATTTAGCATTTATATGTGGCACTAGCTTTCACACACCTATTGTAGGGACCCTTAACCTGAGATTTCTCTGGTTGGCCTAACTGATCACAACAGGGGTAGCTCTTTTTGCCTAAACTTTATTAAACATTGCAAACTGTGCACAGGCCATGGCATAATTTATTTTCTCAACAGTAACAACAAGAATGATTTTTCTTTATGAACATGATAAGCATATATTCTTTTCTTTCCTCCTAAGCAAGATCAAACATGCTAATTTGCAAAAAATTAACTCTTTAGCTCTTCCCTACACCTATCGAGGTGACAACAAGCATATGAACCTAATAATTCGCTCCTAAGCATTCAAATCCAAATCTAGCCAAGATAAATACTCTACTCATGCAAGCCATCTCCTAGAAAAAGTTTAGAAAGTCTCCCTTTTTGGGCACTCATGCTTACAACTCA
Source organism: Luffa aegyptiaca (assembly GCA_017139565.1). Lineage (NCBI taxonomy): Eukaryota > Viridiplantae > Streptophyta > Magnoliopsida > Cucurbitales > Cucurbitaceae > Luffa > Luffa aegyptiaca. Next base: position 29,518,109 of record CM029403.1, read on the forward strand.
TCGCAAGCTTGAAAATTGACAAGAAAGCCTATCCTAGGACATCATAGTCATGCAAAAATATTATCCAGAAAACAACCATATGCTTAATTCAAAGAAAGCTCAAAACTATAGCCCGAACTCAGATGCTCAAGGGCTCCACAAACATGCTAATCCACCCCCAAACTTAAAACATGCATTGTCCTCAATGTATAAAGAAAATAAGACATAAACAAGCATGAGAACAATAAAAGAATGAAAGGAGTGAACAATACTGGCCTGGAAGGGTGATGACATCTTGATTGAAAGCTTGAAAGCTTGAAAGCAAAGGGGAGACTGAAAACAAAACCTACAAAACAGACACAAACAATAATTCAAACTCAAAAGAAAGACACAACTAAACTTAACTGGGTTGCCTCCCATAAGCGCTTGTTTAACGTCATTAGCTCGACGTGTTGACCAAATATGCATCAAGGTGGTCTCCTGTCAGATGTTCCATCATTGGTGCTCTTCCTAGCACCTCTCCTATAGCCCACCAACATGGTATCTGATGTGTTCTTAGGGTCCTCAAAAGCTTTTAAGACCTCCTTCTCCTGTTGGACTCTGATGATTAGTTCCCTGCGTTCAATATCAATTATAACCCTCCCTGTAGCAAGGAATGGTCTCCCTAATATAATAGGCATAGCAGGATTCTCTTTAATATCCAACACAAAGAAGTCAACAGGAAGGAGAAATCTACCTACTTTGATCAGCACATTTTCCACAATTCCATAAGGACTAACCATAGATTGGTCAGCCAACTGGAGTCTAACAGCAGTAGATTTTATTTCTCCTATGTTAAGCTTTTTACATAATGATAGAGGAATTATATTTATGCTAGCCCCTAGATCACATAGTGCTCTACATGAAAAAGTACCAAAATTACAAGGAATAGTAAAACTCCCTGGGTCAGACAATTTTTCTGGTACTCCCTGTTGGACACGAGCACTGCACGTCGATGTAAGATATACAGTCTCCAACTGCTTTTCCTTTTTCTTCTTGTTGAGCCATTCCTTCATGAATTTTCTGTAGTGAGGCATCTGCTCCAAGGCATCTGAAAAAGGAATATTAACATGCAAACCCATAAAAGCATCTAAAAACTTGTCAAACTTAACCTTAGAATTTTTCTTTTTCTTTGATTTAGGAACTAAAACAGTAGGAGAAGGGATAGAAGGCTCAGGATTAAGCTTTTCATCTTCGTTTGAGGTGGTGCCTTCTTCAACTTCTCCTGTGAGTTCCTCTGGTTCAGTATTCTCCTCCTCTTGAGATAATGGAGTCTCCTCCTCGTGATGCACAGAGACGGCCTTGCAGTACTCCATAGAAGATTTCTCCTGTTCAGCTGGGGCTTTACCTTTTTATTCATGGTGTTAACAACACTTACCAGTTGTCCCAGCTGAGTCTCAATGTTCTTGATGGCTGCAGAATGACCATTGACAGTAGTGTTTAAGGCAATCATGGCCTCCTCAAGCTTATTTGACCTGTTGCTTGATTCTGCAATAAAAGCTCCAACAAGATCCTCAAAAGACGTTTTACTTTCTTGCTTAGGAGTGAAGCCAGGAGGATTCAACACATTCTTATTATTAGCATAGGAAAAATTCTCATGATTTCTATTGCTAGGGTGATAATGTGTAGGTGTAGAATTATTATTGTACCCCCTAGAGTTAAAATTAGATACATACTGAACCTGCTCGAGATTTTCCTCCTGAGTCTGGGATGCGAGGGCAGCTGCAGACTCGATCGTTTGAGCGCTCCCTGTACCTGAAAATTTTAAGAATGCATTAGCCAGGGAAGACATTTGGGCCTGCAGTGCACTTACGTTATCGATCTCAAACACTCCAGCAGCAATCTTTTTGGGTCCCGACTGCTCCGATGGCCACTGATAGCTATTGGTGGCCATATCCTCTAACAAAGTCCTAGCACTCTCAACAGTTTTGGACAACAGAGTCCCACCTGCTGCTGCATCAACAATAGTTTTTGTACTAGGAGTTAAGCCATTATAAAATAATTGAACCTGAAGCCAGTCGGGGTATCCATGCTGAGGGCACTTCCTCAGCAACTCTTTAAATCGCTCCCAAGCCTCGAACAGCTGCTCATCAAACTGCTGCTGGAACGTCCCAATTTCGGTCCTCAGCTTGACCGTCTTGGCAGGAGGAAAGAACTTCTTTAAGAATGCCTGGACCAAAGCATCCCAAGTGGTAATGCTTCCAGGTGGAATAGATTGTAACCAGTCCCTCGCTTTGTCCTACAAAGAAAAAGGAAATAAACGTAAGCGAATGGCATCTTCAGAAACACCATTTAATTTTACCGTCCCACAGATGTCTAAGAAGGATTTCAAGTGAGAATTTGGATCCTCCATGGGTGATCCTCTGTAAGCACACTCTCGAGCCATCTGAATGAGACCCGTTTTCAGCTCAAAGTTGTTAGCATTGATCGGGGCATAGACAATCCCCGATTGTTGCTCCTGAAAGACCGGCTGAAAGTAGTCCCTAATAGGCTTAGGCTCCTCAGGATTAGGATTGGCCATTTGGATATTTTCTTGATTTTCCCTTCGAAGTCTATTGTATGTTCTTTCTATCTCTGGATCTAAGGGAACTAAGGCCAACTCTCTAACCCTTCGCATGCACAATCCAACCTCACCTAAAAAGGAAAAATAAAAGAAAAGGAAAGTAAACAAATAAGGAAAGAATCTAAGACAAGGAAAAGCTAAATCTAAAATAGGAAAGAAAAATAATCTACAAAAGGAAAAGATAAACAAATAAGGAATGTACAATCAAATATGGCAAAAACAAATAAGGAAACTAGCAAATAAGGAAAATAATCTAGAAAAGGAAAATAAACCAAAAAGAAAAATCTATCTATGGAAAATCCAAACAAATATGGAAAAATCTAAATAGGGAAAAAGAAAATAAAGGAAAAAAATGCAATCTACCTAAAAACAAAAATAATAAAAATAACAAAAAATAGAATACACCCTAAACTAAGACCGGACAATTTTTCTCCGATATTAAAATTGACTAAATATGTCAATCCCCGGCAACGGCGCCAAAAACTTGATGCGCAAATTGCTTACCGCAAGTGTACGGGTCAAGTTATAATATAGTGAATATAAATTCGAATGTCGTCCTCTGGATTGGTGTCTCGTCAATTTTAATTACCGAAAATACTTTTGACCAATTTTATTTAGGGAATCGAATTGAATGAGAATATAATTGATTCAAACACAAAACTAAAGCAAAAAGTGACAATCTAATGGGAAGAATTGGTCTTAGGGATTTGATTTCACCAATTGGAGTTATGGATTAATAAACGGATCAACACATACTATGATTCATAAATCTTGGCAACTAAAATCACACATATCTCTCCCGAGCATACATGATTCTCCCATATGTAATTGAACCCGATATCCCTATCTAAATCCAATAAACATACAAGGCAATAAGGCTAACCTTTATAACAATTTCTAGAATTAACCTTAATCTCCCGATTTTTAGCTAAGTTCTAGTTATGCATATTGATTTCTAATTTAAATCCTCTCTCCCGAGTTAGATTCAAGCATAAACATCAATCAATTTATGGCCGGTAAATTGAAAGCATTAAGAACACACATATGCATAAATGACATCAATAGCATAAAAACCGTAAATCAATCCATAACGTGCCCAACGGCTACATCAATCCCTAAGAATTAAAGCCTAGCTACTCATACACAACGTTACAATATAGCCATAGTCTAAAACAACCATAAAAACTAACTAAAGTGAGGGAAAGAGGAATTAAACTCGTTGTAGGCCGAGACCGAACGTCCCCGTCACGATCCCCACGAACAATGGGTTGATTTCCAACTTGCTCCCTTTGCTTCAGCTCCAAAATGCTCTGTTTTTCCTCTGTTGTCGGCTCCAAAAAGTCCCAAAACGAAGTCCCCTAAAACCTAGCCGAAATTTCCTTATATTCTGATTTTTTCGTCGTAGCGTCGAGACGCTATGGACAGCGTCGCGACGCTGTCGCGATACCGCGAATCTGGAAATTTTGCCTAGAGCGTCGCGACGCTGGTCTTAGCGTGGCGACGCTATGAAGTTTTTTTTTTTTTTTTTTGAAATCAGCTGGGCTGAATTTGACTTCTTCCAACTTTATCCTTTTTCGATCTTTTAGCCCTTTTTCATGTCCCGAACACCCAATTGACTCCAAAATCACGTTTTAGCTCCAATCATCAATTTCCTACAAAATAAACATTAAGTGCAATAAAATGGCCAATAAATCATAAAAGACTAGCTAAATTGATTAGGGAAAACTAGCTAGCTATGCTCGCTATCACTCTCCTAGTGTGTTAGAAAGGTTAAACATGAGGAAGTTTAGACTTAAGAAAATTCTATAAAGAAAAAGACTAATGGAAAGCCTATGACTAGAAAACAATTCAGTTGTGACAGTGGCACTTTTGAGATAGAACAAAGCTCTAGTTATCATCATCAAGGGCTTAAAAGAAAACTCCTTTGAAAACATGCTTTTTTCCCAAAACATTTTTTTTCAAGCGATTTTTCTTAAAGTTGATTTTTTTTTCAAAAGTTTCCTTAGCTCATTAAAAGACAGCAGCAAATTGTTTTTCCTTCGAATAACAAAAACCCAACTAGAATGCAATTATTCACAAAAAAAACTACCTTTAAACTAACCTAGAAACTTCAACTAACAATTAGACAATAATTCAATCAACAAAACAACAACTAGATAAGTAAAAACAGAATCTAAACATGCAAAAACTAAAAAAAAAATATCAAACAACTAAACATAAAAAAACAGTATTATATACAAAAAAACAACATGTAAAGGGGTCAGAAAACTCCCCTAGTCCTCATCCGAGGAACTCTCTTTCTCTTCATCTTCTTCATCATCATTCTCATCTTCTTCATCATCAGAATCCTTATCTTCTCGAGGCAGCAGCGACTGAGGGAAACCAGGAAAGACAAGAGCAATACTCGGGGCGATAGAGAGGTAGAACTCTCTAATGGCTTCATCTCTCTCCTTGGCATATGCCCAATAAGTCCTCAGGTTATCCCTGAGTTGATCCAGCTGTTGATAGGTAATTGCTAGGGCTTCAGATGACGGTGAGGGCCCTGAATAAGGAGTATTCTGAGATGGAGAAGCTGTGTTCAGCCCTGATGGTGGAGTGGCTTGAGATGTGGAGGCTTTGTCTTTCCTTTGGGCATTATTCTGTTGGAGCTTCCCAATCAAGGATAGGTCGATGGTAGGCTTGAAGAAATGCTGCTTCTCATCCTTACCAAGAACTATCATCACCCTCTGACAAAGCTGGGTGATCAATGACCCAAAGAAAATTTTTCTGCTCTTTTCTCTGGGTAAGAATCTCCTCCCTGATAATGCTCCCGATGTGAAGGTGTTCATATAACACATGCAAAGCAATTGAAGATCGGAAGCACTTAACTCTATCAATTTTACTACTAAAGCATGTTTGTTCTAGAAAAATAGAACAGAGAGAAAGTAAACACCAATCTTTTGTAGCTCAACTTTGTGATGCTCCTTGTTGTGTTTTCTTCTCCAACCTTTCTTGGACAACCTCTAGAGTCTTCCCTACTATTCTCCGGGCCAAGAACGACTTGTGGGAGTCTATAGTGATAGGGAATGGGAAGGGAATGCTTGAAGGTACAAGCACTTGAGAGATCTATGGAGGTGAGTGAGTTTGAGAGTAAATTCCAGCAGCATAACAGTAAGGAAAATGCTCTATCTTCTTTGAATTTAATTCATACTCCTTATAAAGACATCTTCCATGCAAAGACAAGCTTCATGACACTAGACACATGGTGAAATTGCAACTCAAAGTGGATTCTAGGTGTTTAATTCACAACACATGCAACTAGTGCATGGTTGTGTTGTTTTCCACTATGCATCAACATGCAAGAGTGGGAATCCCACTAAATCCACTAAATTGAATCCAAATTCTTAATTTTCAGCTTGCAATTCATTCCTATTTCAATTCTAAATTGAATTTGATTTCTAGGTAATTAATTGGGACATTTCCAAGTAATTTGACATGATTAATCTAATTAATCATTGTCACCTAGTGCCATTCAATATATATGATTCCTAATACATATATATGGTATTTAAAACACTTTTAAATACCTTATCCCTCAATTTCTAATTTAATTCATAATTAAATCATTGTGTCAAACACATTTTACGATAATACCCTATTTCCCATTTTTGAACGATTCAAAGATTCCTATCAATATGTTCTAGGCTTTAAACTGATATGAGCTAGTAGGGGGACCTAATGGACCTATAGATCATGGGCTCCAACGATTCGAGGCTAACCGACTAATCTCATTATCTAAGCTAGCCAACATTCGTTAACTACCGGGACACTCCACTATAGCCCAATAGTTGCACTCCCCTCACTATAGATATATTTCCATCCACTTGATTTAACCATGATTAGTAAGTCGATCCTTCACAGGTTGTTCGTAGCTATAGCTAGGTCAAAAAAGTCGTTTCACCCCTATAGTACTTCTAGTTCCTTAAGTCCCACTGATCCTCTAATGAACAATTGGTTTATGGTCCAACCAATAAACTGAGTCCCTCTCGGGCCAATAAGAGGGCGGGATCCCTTTGTTCAAGCCCCGGAGTCAGCACTTAAGGGAACAACCTCTCTACTATCCCTAATTTGGGTAGGAGTGAATTCCTTCTCGCACGACTATGTCCCCAGCTATCTACCCGTTTCTATCCCTGAAATGGGAGGCTTATTGAGTCGGCGATACTGAGCCACTCTCACCTATGCAGATCTAAGGATAAGCCCGAATAAACAGGAGTTCATAGTTAGCTTAGGATTAAGATCGAGTTACCTAGGTCATCGCATGAAATAGTCAGTCTCGTTAGTAAATGGTGTTATAAAGTGAGAGTGACTTATTTCTCGGTCCTAGTCTTATGCAAACTCATTGCATAGGACGCCCCCACTCGCATGTCTCTACATGGACGATTTAGGATCACATCGTCTATACCATCTATAAAGTGGGTCGCGTCTCATAGTGTCCCCAGAATAAGGTACCCAGCCCTATCCCTATACTATAGACCGTTTTGGCTATTACTCGAGCTTGATCCACTTTTATGTCTCTACATAAAGCTCAAGTGTTCATCCTATAGCCATGGATCTTAGTTTATTGGATTTGGGTTTATTAAATGTGCAATTTACTTTATTCAGTAATGACTTCACTGAATTAATCTCGATAACGCCTTTATCGAATAAGTATATAATATTTTGTTTAACATTCACTATCTACGAGTTTTAGGGCACCAATCCCAACACGATGTTGATCTCCAACCCCTTCATAATATAGTAAAGGAGCATAACTCTCTCCATTGAGATGGTGTTGTCATGGGTGGTTGGCATCAATCGATTCTTGTTAAAGTGAAGCCATACTGCAGATTCAGGTTTTAGGTCGCCTGGCACTAGTGTCTTCACCTTCGTTTTGGACTCTTTCCACTGAACTCCCTTGTTGGACACCAATTTCAGTGCATCTTTCATCTGCTTGGCCGAGGGGTTCCTAATGGCATCATTTCCTCTTGGATGCAAGGGTGCTTTAATCCTGTACACCCTATTGATGTCCACTGAAGAGAAGCTGACCATCTTGCCTCTCACCATTGCCATACTTATGCTCTCCTTCCTTAGGCTGGTGTAAAATTCTCTCACTAAGGGCACCACGCCCTCCTGAGGGTGAGCGCAGAACTCCTACCATTTGTACTATGAGATAACTCTGGTTACAAACTCTGGCAGTGCTCCCGCTCTATTAGAGAATCCCTTCTCGTTGAGGAAATCTCCTTTTCTCATTATCTCCATCATTTCCTGAAAATTGACATCTCTGAAGACTTCGGGGAATGGATTTTTAGGAGATGCAGCCTTAGAAGATTTGGATTTCGACTTGGCGGGTGAGATGGTTGGAGGAGTTGCAGGAGAGGCGTCCATGGACCTAGTCCTCGGCCTCTTGGCAAAAATTGGGTCATTCTTGTTTTTGGTCCTCCTTTCGGCCCTGATCTCTCTTCTTCTCTTTTTCCTCAATGTTGCAGAGATGGGAACTTGGTCGTCATCCAATTCCTTGATCTCTGAGTCGGATTTTGTTTCTGAGTCGCTGGAGGTCTCAGTCTCCTTGTTCTTTTTCTCTTCTTCATCCTTCTTCTCTCCTGAAGAGGTGCTATCAGCTGCTGGTGGATCATATTTGAATAGAGGTTCGAAGACCTCATCAGCTGGCTGTTCGTTGGTGGCCTCTTCTAGGCCTTCATCAGAATGCGGATGCGGTCGCATTCTGGGCTTCATTCCCTTCCTCTTTTTCTTTTTCTTTTTCTTGGTTTTCTTCATGTGGCCCTTCACGGGCCTCTTCTTCCCTTCCTTGAAGCAACCCAGCCTCACTTTGAGCCTTGTGGAGTGGCTCAAAAGCTGCAAGGAAGTATTCGGCTTCTTTTCTTCTTTTTTCTTCTTCCCTCAAATTTTCACTTCTTTGTTTTTCTTCTTTCAAGGAGCTTCAATTCAACAGCAAGCCTCCATAGTTTTTCATCCTGTTTTTTTTGCTTCTTCTTCCGCTAACTTGGCCCTTTCGGCCTCTTGCTTTTCTTCTTCCTTCTTCCTTTCAACTTCTTCCAAGTCTCCTTTTCTAACAAACTCATCCTCTTTCCTCATGCTCTTTTTTTCCATCTCTTTTTCAGCCCGAATCTCCCTAAAGGCATCTTGTTCAGCCTTATAACCTTCAGCAATCACGAGGGCCTTTGCCACAGCTTGGCGGATTATGTCCTCGAACACATCGTGGGGCATTCTCACGGTCTTGAGGGGCTCAATGACAAGTGGTTGTTCGGGTGCAACCTTCTTGGGACTCTTCTTCCTTGCACTGTACGTAACAAATGGTTTGTCTACAAAATGAAGGAGAGTTAGTTGAAGGGTCAGAGGTTTTACCCGTTAGAGCCTTTCCTTGCCGAGAGCTCTCTCCTGCCTTGGCGGCTTCTTCTTCATCCCGTCTTTTTGCCTCTTCTTCAAGAGTCGCACGCCTTTGGGCTCCCATCTCCTGAATCATTATAAACCATTCCCTTGAGCGTTTTCTGAATTGTTGGCTTGCGGGTTTTTGGCTTTTATGGATGGGATTGGTGCGCGTGGACCTCCTAGGTTGAGATGAACTCGGATTCTCCCTCGAGGTGGCCGACATTGTCGAGGAAGAATGAGTTTGGACGTTGGTTCCTTGGTCCACGATCGCCGGCGAGAAACCCGTAGGTCTCGCCACTCTCGCGCCGTGCATGGATGTTGTGGGGTGCTCTTCTTGCCGTCGAACACTTGCTTCAGCTTCTTAGGCGGTTTGATTACTCTGAGTTCGAGTAATCTTGCGGGTTGAAGACGATTTTGGGGTGTTCTTCATGATTCTTTGTTGTGGGTTTCGGTTCCAAGATGAGTGAAGATGGAGAGTTCTTGAGTTTGACTTGAATGCAAAAGGTTTGAGTGGTTGGTGAAGAGGGAAAGACTAAAGTCAGCTATTTATAGGTTTCTCAATTAGGTTACGTGCTGATAAAAAAATGACATGACTGCCCTCTTTATTTTGGAGAATGCGATCGTATTTCCAAATGTACTGGGGAAAATGCGGTTGCATTTCTCCCAGTATTCAGCCTCTTTTTTTTTTCCCTTTTTTTTAGCTTTTTAATTTCCCTTTGTTTTTCTTTCTTTTATTTGCTGAAACAATCACAAACATGTTAGAAAGTTCACATGCTTAATCGTGATTTATTATTATTTTTTAAAATTAGATAGGTACAAAATAATTTGGACTTTTCACACTCCCAGGTAAATCCCCAGGAAAAGGTGTTCCCTACGGTCAACAAGTACCTTTTCCTAGTCAGGATTTTCCTAGACAGAGTTTTTACTGTTGTCCAGATATTTTAGGTTCCTATTTGTATATATATTATTTTATTTGTTATAGATCCACATAATTTACAGAAATAAATTCTCAAGGAATAGAATTCATACCAGGTCAATCACAGAAACATGGGTTTCTTCATCTTCAAAGCCCTTCCCCCAATAGGGTTTGATTCTTTGTATTTTCATGGGTTTTTGATTGATTTCTTCTACTTCAATCTTTTTCCCACCTTTTTCTTCATGCTCTCCAAGTAAATCTTCCAATGTTTCTCCTTTCATCATTTCCTGAAGAGTAGACCAGGAGAGTTCATCAATTTCATCAATCATAGAACACTCTTTGAGATCTCCTGGGTATTTCATTGCATTCATCACATTGAAAGTGACTTGCTGGTCATTGACCCTCATGGTCAATTCTCCTTTCTGCAGATCAATTAAGGTCCTGTCGGTTGCTAAGAACGGTCGTCCTAAAATGATTGGCACGTCCTTATCAGCTTCACAATCCAAAATGATGAAATCTGCTGAGAATACGAATTTGTCAACCTTGACTAACACATCTTCAATTTTACCGATAGGTTGTGTTAGCGACATGTCAGCTAACTGTAAGGTTACAGTTGTTGGTCTTGCTTCACCTATCCCAAACTGTTGAAAAACTGACTATGGCATCGGGTTTATACTCGCTTCTAGATCGCATAAAGCTCTGCCTACATTCCTTCCTCCAATGGAGCATGGAATGGTAAAACTACCTGGGTCTTTGAGTTTGGGAGGGATCTCATTCTTGACCAATGCACTAGAACATTCAGTGAGTACAACCGTTTCGTATTCTCCCAACCTTCTTTTCTTTGATATAATATCCTTCAGGAACTTCACATAGGTAGGCATCTGTTCAAGCGCTTCTACCAATGGAATATTGATATGTAGCTGCTTCAAAACATCTAAAAACTTTTTAAACTGTGAATCCTGCGAAGCATGTTTAAATCTTTGAGGGTATGGAATGAAGGATTGGAATTTCGTAATTCCGTAAAGCGGAAGCGTGATTGGGACCGATTCGTAATTAATTTTGTTTAATCTAAAATACCAATACATTGGCAATAAACTTAGAACTATTCTAGATTTATATTAAGGCTAAGCATAGAAAAATATTAGATCTAAATCTAATATATATAGTAACAAATTACTTACTCTCGTTGACGACTCAGATTAAATTCACCAACTGCTTGTGAATTAATCACGAATTAGTGCGAACACCACCACTATGGCTACACCGGTATGACTCTGAGACTTCTAGAGGCAGGGACTGGTGGGAGTCTAGAGGAAACCTTAAGGGGAATTCTCTGAGAGTAGGAGAATGAATGGGATGCCTTTCACCCCACCCCAGGGGTCCTATTTATAGGTAAAGGCCAAGACCTTTTTTCTAATAGGAAAAGGAAGACATTTTCCTAATAGGAAAAGGTCTCTAATTTTAATAAATAATTAAATAATTCAATGATTAATTAATTTTCCTAATTAAATATCATAAATTTAATCTTAGGGATTTTATTAAAATTAAAATTAATATGAATCCAATTCATATTAAATTTATTTGAACTCTTTCAAATATTTTCTTTCCTAATAGGAAAAGGTCTCTAATTTTAATAAACAATTAATTAATTCCATAATTAATTAATTTACCCAATTAAATATCATATATTTAATCTTAGGGATTTTATTAAAATTAAAATTAATATGAATCCAATTCATATTAAATTTATTTGAACTCTTTCAAATATTTTCTCTCAAGAATTAATTTTTGAAATTAATTCAAAAATTATATTATATAGTTTCATAAACTTTATATTATAATGCATCAATATACATTATACGATTCCCCAAATAAATTGAACACTTTCAATTTACAATTTATACTTAATTGCCTCAAGTCTCTTTACGAGCTACCAGTGGGACCTAATGAACCTACAGATCAAAAGCTCCAACGATACGAGACTAATTGGCCAAACTCATTAACCAAGTTAGTCAACATTCGTTAACTGTGGGTCACTCCACTAAAGACCCACAGCTGCTCTCTTCTCACTGTAGAATATTTCTGTGTCCACGGATATTGACCAATGCAGTAAGTCAATCCTTCACGTGTGTTCGTAACACCAGCTGGGTCAAATTACCATTTTACCCCTGGGTTACCTTTGGTTCCTTAAGTACCGCTGATCCCTCTAATGAACAAGTCGTTTAGGGTCCCACCACTAAACAGGAGTTCCTCTCGAGCCAGGAGAGGACGGCGCGCCTTTGTTCAAGTCCCGGAATCAGCCCTTAAGGGAACACACATCTACTTACCCCAATAGGGGAAGGAGTGAATTCCATCTTGTACTGTTATGTTCCCAGCCCCCATTCGGTCTTGCCCCTGAAATGGTAGGCTTATTGAGTCGGCGAACTGGCCACTCTCACCCATACAAATCTAAGGACAATCCCTCCTGAAAGGGGTTCATAACAGACTCAGGATTGAGATTGAGTTACCTAGGTCATCCTATTGAAATAGAAACCTAAACTAGTTAACGACGTTACATCTAGTGGTTACTATTTCGCGGTCCGGTCTTATGCAAACTCATTGCATAGGATACCCCCACCCGCATGTCTCCTACATGGATGCTTTGGATCATTGCATCTGTATTGAATACAAGGTGGGTCGTATCACATAGTGTCACCAGGATAAGGTACCCAGCCTTATCCCTATACTATAGACCTTTTAGGTTGTTACTTGGACACCGATCCCCGTATGTCCCCACATACTAGTCCAAGTTTCATTTAAACAACCTTGGATCTTAGTTTATTGGATTTAGGGTTTATTAATGCAAACTCGATTATTCAATAACCAAATTACTGAATTACTCAAATATCGCTTTATTGAGATCGATTAATTTGTTTCATTTACTATCTACGAGTTTTAGGGCATAAAACCCAACAAATCCCACTTGAACTAAAACTCTAGTGGGCAATGTACATCAACAATCAAAATTGAATGAATAATCATTGAAGTAGGAATAGTAGTTTGTATTAATACTGTATAATACATGAAAAGTACAAATACAGATAAATACAATAAACTAGGGCATTCACAATACCCATTACACTTCTCCCACTTGCCCTAGATTATTCTATGTACATATCTCGTAGACCTAGACCGTCTAGATGACCCTCGAACACTTTAGCCGTGAGAGCCTTCGTAAATGGATCAGCAATATTGTGCGCAGAGGCTACCTTCGTGACGATCACGTCCCCTCGTTGCACAATCTCTCTGATGAGATGATATTTGCGCTCTATGTGCTTGCCTCTTTTGTGCCTGCGAGGTTCTTTAGAATTTGCCACTGCACCACTATTATCACAGTAAAGGGTGATTGGCAAGTTCATATTTGGAACAACTTCCAAATCCATCAAGAACTTCCGTAGCCATACAGCCTCCTTAGCTGCTTCACAAGCAACGACATATTCGACCTCCATGGTGGAGTCTGCTATGCATCCTTGCTTGATACTACGCCAGACTACAGCTCCCCCGTTGAGGGTAAATACTGACCTTGATGTGGATTTCTTAGAATCCTTATCAGTCTGAAAGTCAGAGTCTGTGTATCCTGTAAGGATCAAATCCTTAGAGCCATACACAAGCTGATAGTCCCTCGTTCTCCAACTGCAGTCCAGTGGTCTAACCCTGGATTGGACTGGTACCTACTGACTATCCCAACTGCATATCAAATGTCAGGCCTAGTACACAACATGGCGTACATAAGACTGCCCACAACTGAAGCATAAGGGATCCGTCTCATTTCCTCAATTTCTTGAGGTGTCTTAGGACACTGTTCCTTAGACAAATGAACTCCATGCCTGAAGGGTAGTAAACCCCTCTTGGAATTCTGCATCTTATATCTAAACAACATCTTGTCTATATATGATGCTTGAGATAGGGCTAACGTTCTGTTCTTATGATTTCTGATAATTTGAATCCCTAGAACATACTGAGCTTCACCCAAATCTTTCATTTGGAACTCAGTCGATAGCCATTTTTTAATGTCAGCTAGATATTCTACATCATTCCCAATGAGTAAAATATCATCTACATACAACACCAGAAAAGCTACTGAACTGTTGATAATCCTTTTGTAAACACAAGGTTCATCAACGTTCTGGTCAAAGCCATAAGATTTGACAGCAGTGTCAAACCTTATATTCCAAGATCTGGAAGCTTGCTTCAACCCATAAATGGATCGTCTAAGCTTGCAAATTTTTTGCTCCTGATCTTGAGCAATGAACCCCTCTGGTTGAGACATAAAGATGTTCTCATCAAGATTGCCATTCAGAAAAGCAGTCTTGACGTCCATTTGCCAAATCTCATAATCATAAAACGTGGCAATGGCCAAGAGAATCCTTATTGACTTTAACATGGCAACTGGGGAGAAGGTTTCCTCATAGTCCACCCCCTCCATTTGGGTATAACCCTTTGCCACCAGTCGAGCTTTGAAAGTCTGCACTTTCCCAGCTGCATCTCGTTTTCTCTTGTAGATCCATTTGCACCCTATGGGTTTAACCCCTTCAGGTAGGTCTACAAGATCCCAGACTTGATTGAAGTACATAGACTACATCTCTAGGTCCATAGCTTTGACCCACTGGTCATGGTCCACATCATTCATTTCCTGTCTAAAGGTCAATGGATCCTCGATTCCATCATCAGATATGACAGCTGGAGTTTCTACTAAACCCAGATAGCGTTCAGGTTGAGTAACAACCCTCCCACTACGTCGAGGCATTCTCAACTGTTGAGAAGGATGGGCTTGACCAGATGTACTGGGCTCATCTACAACTCTTGTTGAAGGTCCAGGCTGTGTACTGGGCTCATCAACAACCCTTGTTGAAGGTCCAGCCTTATCAACAACTCTTGTTGATTCATTCGTAGCTTCATCAGAAAGTTCACTTAACACCATTTTACTGCGCGGCTTGTGTTCTCGAACGTGGTCTTCTTCTAAGAAAGTAGCATTTGTCGAAACAAACACTTTATTTTCTTGTGGATCGAAGAAGTATCCACCCCTTGTTTCTTTTGGGTAGCCTACGAATAGGCATAATTTTGAACGTGAATCCAATTTCTTTGGGTTTGCCACTAGCACATGTGCAGGACAGCCCCAAATTCTGAAATGACGTAAACTAGCTTTACGCCCTCACCAGAGCTCAAATGGTGTTTCAGAAACACTCTTTGAGGGAACTACATTCAAAATCTAAACTGCAGTCTCTACTGCATAACCCCAAAAAGAACTAGCAGTTGAGCATAGCTCATCATAGATCAAACCATGTCCAACAAGGTTCTGTTTCTCTTTTCAGATACACCATTTTGTTGAGGTGTACCTGGTGCTGAGAGTTGAGACGAGATTCCATGTTCTATCAAATAGTTCTGGAATTTTAAGTCCAAATACTCTCCACCTCGATCAGATCAAAGTGTTTTAATGGTCTTACCTAACAAGTTCTCAACTTCAGTCATGTACTCCTTGAACTTTTCAAGGGCTTCAAACTTATGACTCATTAGGTATAAATAACCATACCTTGAATAATCATCTATGAAAGAGATGAAATATTCATACTCTCCTCGAGCTCTTACATTCATTGGACCACAGAGATCCGTATGTACGAGTTCTAAGGGCTCCTTGGCGCGATAACCTTTTCCAGTAAAAGGTCGTTTGGTCATCTTACCTTCGAGACATGACTCACACGGAGGTAATGTTGGGATTGGTGTCCTAAAACTCGTAGATAGTGAATGTTAAACGAATTATATACTTATTCGATAAAGGCGTTATCGAGACTAATTCAGTAAAGTTATTACTGAATAAAGTAAATTGCACATATAATAACCCAAATCCAATAAACTAAGATCCATGGCTATAGGATGAACACTTGAGCTTTATGTAGAGACATAAAAGTGGATCAAGCTTGAGTAATAGCCAAAACGGTCTATAGTATAGGGATAGGGTTGGGTACCTTATTCTGGAGACACTATGAGACGCGGCCCACTTTATAGATGGTATAGACGATGTGATCCTAAATCGTCCATGTAGAGACATGCGAGTGGAGGCGTCCTATGCAATGAGTTTGCATAAGACTAGGACCAAGAAATAAGTCGCTCTCGCTTTATAACACCGTTTACTGACGAGACTGACTATTTCATGTGATGACCTAGGTAACTCGATCTTAATCCTGAGCTAACTATGAACTCCTGTTTATTCGGACTTATCCTTAGATCTGCATAGGTGAGAGTGGCTCAGTATCGCCGACTCAATAAGCCTCCCATTTCAGGGATAGGAACGAGTAGATAGCTGGGGACATAGTCGTGCAAGAAGGAATTCACTCCTACCCGAATTAGGGATAGTAGAGAGGTTGTTCCCTTAAGTGCTGACTCCGGGGCTTGAACAAAGGGATCTCGCCCTCTCATTGGCCCGAGAGGGACTCGGTTTATTGGTTGGACCATAAACCAATTGTTCATTAGAGGATCAGTGGGACTTAAGGAACTAGAAGTACTATAGGGGTAAAACGGGCTTTTGACCTAGCTATAGCTACGAACAACCTGTGAAGGATCGACTTACTAATCATGGTTAAATCAAGTGGACGGAAATATATCTATAGTGAGGGGAGTGCAACTATCGGGCTATAGTGGAGTGTCCCGGTAGTTAACGAATGTTGGCTAGCTTGGATAATGAGATTAGTCGGTTAGCCTCGAATCGTTGGAGCCCATGATCTATAGGTCCATTAGGTCCCCCTACTAGCTCATATCGGAACAAAGCCTAGAACAAAAATATAGGAAGCTTTGAATCGTTCAAAATCGGGAAAACGGGTATTATCGTAAATTGTGTTTGACACAATAATTTAATTATGAATTAAATTAGAAAATGAGAGATGGAGTATTTAAAAGTGTTTTGAATACCATATATATGTATTAGGAATCATATATAATTCATGGCACTAGGTGATAAAGATTAATTGGATTAATCATGTAAAAATTACTTGGAATTGTACAAATTAATTGCCTAGAAATCAATTTCAATTTTGAATTGAAATAGGAATGAATTGCAAGCTGAAAATTGAGAATTTAGATTCAATTTTAAGTGGATTTAGTGGCATTCCCACTCTTGCATGTTGATGCATAGTGGAAAACAACACAACCATGCACTAGTTGCATGTGTTGTAAATTAAACACCTAGAATCCACTTTGAGTTGCAATTTCACCATGTGTCTAGTGTCATGAGGCTTCTCTTTGCATGGAAGATGTCTATATAAGGAGTATGAATCAGATTCAAATGAAGTAGAGCCATTTTCCATATTGTTATGCTGCTGGATTTTGGTCTCAAACTCACTCATCTCCATATATCTCTTTAGTGCTTGAACCTTCAAGCATCCCCTTCCCATTCCCTATCTCTATAGACTCCCACAAGTCGTTCTTGGCCCGGAGAATAGTAGGGAAGACACTAGATGTGGTCCACACACCGTTCGTGATCAAAGGAATCAAAGGGAGTTGTTGAATCGGTCTCCAAAAGGTTGGTAAAAATTCTGCCCTCTCCTTACGGTATTTGGACAACATGTTTTCATTTTCTAAAATTGATGTAGTTAAGTGCCTCCGATCCTAAAATTGCTTCCGCATGTGTTATATGAACACCTTTAATTGGTATCAGAGAATGATTAAGGCACCTAACATGCATTAATTTTAGCTTGGTGGGTAGCTTTTCATATGATGAAACTGTGTAAAAACTAAAGAAAATTGGTTTTGGGATTGATTTTAATTTTCAGTCAATTTGTTGGAATTAATTGTAATTGCCTACATGTTTATGGGCTTTAATGTGTTCATATGGAGTCTGTAAAATTTGAGAGTCAATAGAGTCCATTTAGGCCGTCAATTTGAAGAAATTCGGAGACTGCTTGCTGCTGGCCGAAAATTCCAGCATTCTGTTTTTTAGTTCCAGCTCAAGTACGTTCTTCTCGTAACGGTAAAATGGTCCGGTTCAAGCAATCCAATGGTGGTTCGGGTCGGTTCGAATGGTTCGGAAGCGGTCCAAGCCCTATTTGAAATTATTATTGTAATAATTTTAGTTTTTATTTTTGCTTGATTAAAAATCCCAAAACCAATTCACTTTAGTAAATTTAATTAATTATGCATTATTAAATGTATGTTTTAATTAAATAGTATTTTATGTGCATAATGTATGTCATTTATATTTAAACCCCCACCATAGGAAAGCATGTTCATGCATTTGTTTAATTTGAATAAGTGTTATTTATTAATTCAAATGCATGGGGAAATTTCATGTTTTATTAATATAAGAGTTGTATTAATTTAGGGAGATTCATGCTTGAATGGTTAATTAAAATTGATTAATTCTTATAATAGTTATAATTATTAAATGATAAAATTAACCAAGCATGAACATGAAATTTCATTAGTTTGATTTTAATTGTTATACTCAAATTAGGCTTGTTATGGATTTGTTTTATAATTGTTATAAAAGAGATAGAAATCTAAAATCTATAACAAGATAAAGAGCATGCTCACTTAGGTTAATGAACCTTCAACAATTCGATCAACTTGCATAGTTTAGGTCGATATCTTGTAAAACAACGGTTACGAGAGAACTCACCCGACAAAATGCTGTCTAAGGCTGGAGGTATTTAAGTTGACGGTTTACGGAACACCTCCTACCTGGGCATTGAGTCGGTTCTTGAGTTAAGTTAACTCGAGTTTTATGAGCATGCGTGAGCGGTGTGAGGTTTTAAAGTGTTATCACCTAGACATCGTAGTATAAAGAGTTATACAAACCTAGACATAGGTTGTTTCTAAAGGGTGCTTTTCTTATAACTTGAATGATTGATTGTTATATGCTTTAAAACACCATTAGAAAGCATGTTATAGGGTTTATTCATTAAAAGTTATAAGAGTTATAAAAGTTGATGAATAGAAACCGTAAAATCTATAACAAAGAGTTGCATGCTAACATAGGATCATAGGATCTTATCATTCTTTAAATGGTTTAAAATGAAATAGACCTAAGATCGCCTTTTTCTAATAGGATTAGAAATATGTCTTACTTAGTTTTTTAAAATAGTTTTGAAATTCGAGTAAGTAGGACATAAGACCTTGGTTATAAGGGAACTCTCCCGGCAAATGGTTCGGAACCTGAGTTGAATTAACCATAGTCTTACTAGCATGCAATGTCACTAGGTTATTAAAAGTGTTTAATCACCTAGACATTTAGTGTAAAGACCTTGTGTTAATAAGGCATAGACTTAGATAGATTCATTTAGCCGGAATTTACCTAAGTAATAAGACCCTAAAACTTTACAACACTTTAGTGGGAGGAAAAGTATAGAAACGAAATATTCATATTAAGTTTCTACTCTCACGTCCCCCTGAGTTCACTCCGTGAGATCCATGCTTGGCCTCGAGGCGCCCTGGGAGCGTCCCCCTACGGATGGTGTTTGCATGGGTTAATATCAAGGTGAATGGGGAAAGTGTTCATAGTAAGTGGGAGAAGGAAACGTGTCAAACGTATCCTGCGGTCTCCATCATTAGGTTGCACCGTGAGATTCCTATGCGCTGCCTGCGAGTCGCCCTGGGAGCGATCACCCTACGGAGGGCTTGCACATGGGATTCGAAACAACGCAAACTCCAGAAATGGATAGGGTTTCCTAGGGCCATTCCCAACATTAGCTCTTCCCTACGGTGGCATTGTTGGGGCCGTCCTCTGCGATTTGAAAATGATGGGTAACACTTACAAGATGGTCTTGACCAAATTAACGTTAGCTAATAACTATTGGAGTAAGAGTTATTCTGGGAATAGTATTTGGCCGAGATTGTCTCGATTCAGAGGAGGAGTAGCTGACTGCCCTACGGTAGTGGTTATTCTAAACCCCTGAAGTATCGTTGCAAAATAAATCAATTGTATATATGGATCGATGATTGCTTTTGCTAAATCTGATTGGATAAATGTGATTAATGGGTTTAGTGCATGTTTCTAATAGAGATTAATTTGTTTGTTTCAGCAATATGTCGAAAAACGTATGTGCTTTGTCAAATGCCAAATTAAACGGTTTAGTACATACGACTAAGAATACTTGCTTAAACGCTAAACACGTGGCAAAGAATTTAGGTTTGGTCTCAACTGAGGAATGTCCTCAAACTAACTGCATAGCCAAGAAAAACATAATCCACGACTCTAAATGCGATTTATTAGTCTTGGAAACGTGTTTAGTGGAAAACGACGATTCTGCCTGGATACTCGATTCAGGTGCCACTAATCACGTATGTTCTTCATTTCAAGGAATGAGTTCCTGGCAACAACATATAGCTGGAGAGATGACTCTTAAAGTTGGAACAGGAGAAGTCATCTCGGCTATTGCAGTGGGAGATGTAAAATTATCCTTCACCAAGGAACGTTACATGATATTAGATAATGTATACATAGTTCCGAAAATTAAAAGAAATTTGATTTCTTTATCTTGTTTATTAGAACAAGGTTACTCAATTTCTTTTTCTGTTAATGAAGCGTTCATAACTAAAAGAGGTATTGATGTTTGCTCTGCAAACTTGAAGAATAAATTGTATGTTTTGAGACCAATTGAGTCTAAAGCTATTTTAAATCATGAGATGTTTAAAACCGCTGAGACTCAACATAAAAAGTGAAGAGTTTCTCAAGATACCTATCTCTGGCACTTGAGGTTAGGCCATATCAACCTCAATAGGATTGGGAGATTGGTCAAGAGTGGACTTCTAAACAAGTTAGAAGACGACTCGTTGCCTCCTTGTGAGTCATGCCTTGAGGGCAAGATGACAAAACGACCTTTTACCGGAAAAGGTTATCGTGCCAAAGAGCCCCTAGAGCTCATTCATTCGGACCTCTGTGGACCAATGAACATTAGAGCTCGAGGAGGGTACGAATATTTCATCAGTTTCATTGATGATTATTCGAGGTATGGCTATCTCTACCTAATGCATCATAAGTCCGAGGCTTTTGAAAAGTTCAAAGAGTACAAGGCTGAGGTTGAGAACCTATTAGGTAAGACGATAAAAACACTTCGATCCGATCGAGGTGGAGAGTATATGGACTCAAGTTTTCAAGACTATTTGATAGAGCATGGAATTACGTCCCAACTCTCAGCCCCTGGTACACCTCAGCAAAACGGTGTATCAGAAAGGAGAAACAGAACCTTGTTGGACATGGTTCGTTCGGTGATGAGTTATGCTCAGTTGCCTAACTCGTTTTGGGGATATGCAGTAGAAACTGCGGTTTATATCTTGAACGTAGTTCCATCAAAGAGTGTTTCTGAAACACCGTTTGAGCTCTGGAAAGGTCGTAAAGCTAGTTTACGACATTTCAGAATTTGGGGATGCCCTGCATACGTGCTAGATGCAAACCCAAAGAAATTGGAGCCTCGTTCTAGATTTTGCCTATTTGTAGGCTATCCCAAAGAAACGAGAGGTGGATACTTCTTCGTTCCTGAGGAAAATAAAGTACTTGTATCGACAAATGCTACATTCCTAGAAGAAGACCACCTCAGAGAACACAAGCCACAAAGTAAAGTCGTATTAAGTGAACTATCTAACGAAGCTACCGAAACATCAACAAGAGTTGTTGATGATGCTGGCACCTCGAGTCAATCACGTCCTTCTCAAGAAATAAGAGAACCTCGACGTAGTGGGAGGGTTGTTAGACGACCTGATCGCTATTTGGGTTTAACTGAAACTCCAGTCGTCATACCTCATGACGGAATCGAGGATCCATTAACCTTTAAATAGGCAATGGATGATGTTGACAAGAACGAGTGGATCGCCATGGACTTGGAAATCGAGTCCATGCATTTTAATTCAGTATGGGATCTTGTAGATCAATCTGAAGGGGTTAGACCCATAGGGTGTAAATGGATCTACAAGAGAAAACGAGATGCTGCTGGAAAGGTACAGACCTTTAAGGCACGACTTGTGGCAAAGGGTTTTACCCAGCGGGAGGGGATTGACTATGAAGAAACCTTCTCCCCTGTTGCCATGTTGAAGTCGATCAGGATACTTTTATCCATCGCCACGTTTTACGATTACGAAATATGGCAAATGGATGTCAAGACTGCCTTTCTGAACGGCAATCTTGAAGAAAGTATCTACATGTCTCAGCCAGAAGGGTTCATTGCTCAGGATCAAGAGCAAAAAGTTTGCAAGCTTAAACGATCCATTTATGGATTAAAACAAGCGTCTAGATCCTGGAATATGAGATTTGATACTGCGATCAAATCTTATGGCTTTGAACAAAACGTTGATGAACCTTGTGTTTACAAAAGGATCATCAAAAACTCCGTAGCTTTCTTAGTACTGTATGTGGATGATATCCTACTCATTGGGAATGATGTAGGTTATCTAACTGACATTAAACTATGGCTAGCAACTCAATTCCAAATGAAAGATTTGGGTGAGGCACAATTTGTTATAGGGATCCAAATTGTTCGAAACCGAAAGAACAAAACGCTAGCCCTGTCTCAAGCGTCTTATATCGACAAATTATTAGTTAGATATAAAATGCAAAATTCCAAGAAAAGACTATTACCTTTCAGGCACGGAATTAACTTGTCTAAGGAACAGTGTCCTCAGACACCTCAAGAAGTTGAGGACATGAGAAGTTTTCCCTATGCCTCTGCAGTAGGTAGCCTAATGTATGCCATGTTGTGTACAAGGCCTGACATTTGTTATGCAGTAGGGATTGTCAGTAGATATCAATCAAATCCAGGATTCGATCACTGGACAGCCGTTAAAAATATCCTCAAATATCTAAGGAGAACGAGAGACTATATGCTTGTGTATGGTTCGAAGGATTTGATCCTTACAGGATACACTGATTCTGACTTTCAAACCGATAAAGATTCGAGGAAATCTACATCGGGGTCAGTATTCACTCTAAATGGAGGAGCAATAGTATGGCGTAGCATCAAGCAAGGATGCATTGCAGACTTGACCATGGAGGCCGAATATGTAGCCGCTTGCGAAGCAGCAAAAGAGGCAGTATGCCTCAGGAAGTTCCTAACTGACTTGGAAGTCATTCCGAATATGCATCTGCCTATCACCTTGTATTGTGATAATAGCGGCGCAGTTGCAAACTCAAAGGAACCTCGCAGCCATAAGAGAGGCAAGCACATCAAAAGGAAATACCATCTCATCAGGGAGATTGTGCACCGAGGAGATGTGATCGTCACGAAGATAGCGTCGGAGCACAACATTGTTGATCCATTCACGAAGGCTCTCACGGCTAAAGTGTTCGAGAGTCATCTAGAAGGTCTAGGTCTGCGAGAAATGTACGAGAAATAATCTAGGTCAAGTGGGAGAATTG
Source organism: Luffa aegyptiaca (assembly GCA_017139565.1). Classification (NCBI taxonomy): domain Eukaryota; kingdom Viridiplantae; phylum Streptophyta; class Magnoliopsida; order Cucurbitales; family Cucurbitaceae; genus Luffa; species Luffa aegyptiaca. The sequence continues at coordinate 29,541,386 of CM029403.1, forward strand.
TAACCGGTATATCGATGCCTCAGTATACTAGGTATTTAGATGCCCTAGTTTATTGTATTTTTACTTTCTTATTAATACAAGTATTTATTCACCCACTGTTGTTATAGATTATAGTACATCCCACTAAACTAGAGTTTTAGTTCAAGTGGGAGATTGTTGGGATTGGTGTCCTAAAACTCGTAGATAGTGAATGTTAAACGAATTATATACTTATTCGATAAAGGCGTTATCGAGATTAATTCAGTAAAGTTATTACTGAATAAAGTAAATTGCACATATAATAACCCAAATCCAATAAACTAAGATCCATGGCTATAGGATGAACACTTGAGCTTTATGTAGAGACATAAAAGTGGATCAAGCTTGAGTAATAGCCAAAACGGTCTATAGTATAGGGATAGGGTTGGGTACCTTATTCTGGAGACACTATGAGACGCGACCCACTTTATAGATGGTATAGACGATGTGATCCTAAATCGTCCATGTAGAGACATGCGAGTGGAGGCATCCTATGCAATGAGTTTGCATAAGACCAGGACCAAGAAATAAGTCGCTCTCGCTTTATAACACCGTTTACTGACAAGACTGACTATTTCATGTGATGACCTAGGTAACTCGATCTTAATCCTGAGCTAACTATGAACTCCTGTTTATTCAGACTTATCCTTAGATCTGCATAGGTGAGAGTGGCTCAGTATCGCCGACTCAATAAGCCTCCCATTTCAGGGATAGGAACGAGTAGATAGCTGGGGACATAGTCGTGCAAGAAGGAATTCACTCCTACCCGAATTAGGGATAGTAGAGAGGTTGTTCCCTTAAGTGCTGACTCCGGGGCTTGAACAAAGGGATCCCGCCCTCTCATTGGCCCGAGAGGGACTCGGTTTATTGGTTGGACCATAAACCAATTGTTCATTAGAGGATCAGTGGGACTTAAGGAACTAGAAGTACTATAGGGGTAAAACGGGCTTTTGACCTAGCTATAGCTACGAACAACCTGTGAAGGATCGACTTACTAATCATGGTTAAATCAAGTGGACGGAAATATATCTATAGTGAGGGGAGTGCAACTATCGGGCTATAGTGGAGTGTCCCGGTAGTTAACGAATGTTGGCTAGCTTGGATAATGAGATTAGTCGGTTAGCCTCGAATCGTTGGAGCCCATGATCTATAGGTCCATTAGGTCCCCCTACTAGCTCATATCGGAACAAAGCCTAGAACAAAAAGATAGGAAGCTTTGAATCGTTCAAAATCGGGAAAACGGTTATTATCGTAAATTGTGTTTGACACAATAATTTAATTATGAATTAAATTAGAAAATGAGAGATGGAGTATTTAAAAGTGTTTTGAATACCATATATATGTATTAGGAATCATATATAATTCATGGCACTAGGTGATAAAGATTAATTGGATTAATCATGTAAAAATTACTTGGAATTATACAAATTAATTGCCTAGAAATCAATTTCAATTTTGAATTGAAATAGGAATGAATTGCAAGCTGAAAATTGAGAATTTAGATTCAATTTTAAGTGGATTTAGTGGCATTCCCACTCTTGCATGTTGATGCATAGTGGAAAACAACACAACCATGCACTAGTTGCATGTGTTGTGAATTAAACACCTAGAATCCACTTTGAGTTGCAATTTCACCAAGTGTCTAGTGTCATGAGGCTTCTCTTTGCATGGAAGATGTCTATATAAGGAGTATGAATCAGATTCAAATGAAGTAGAGCCATTTTCCATATTGTTATGCTGCTGGATTTTGGTCTCAAACTCACTCATCTCCATATATCTCTCTAGTGCTTGAACCTTCAAGCATCCCCTTCCCATTCCCTATCTCTATAGACTCCCACAAGTCGTTCTTGGCCCGGAGAATAGTAGGGAAGACACTAGAGGTGGTCCACACACCGTTCGTGATCAAAGGAATCAAAGGGAGTTGTTGAATCGGTCTCCAAAAGGTTGGTAAAAATTCTGCCCTCTCCTTACGGTATTTGGACAGCATGTTTTCATTTTCTAAAATTGATGTAGTTAAGTGCCTCCGATCCTAAAATTGCTTCTGCATGTGTTATATGAACACCTTTAGGTAAAGTACCATCTTCTAAATGGCTTAGAAGTCCGTTCTTAACCAATCTCCCAATCCTATTGAGATTTATGTGGCCAAGTCTCGAGTGCCAAAGACAGGTACTTTGAGAAACTTTCTGCCTTTTTGGTTGAGTCTCGGCTGTTTTAAACATTTCATTGTTCAAAATAGCCCTAGACTCTATTGGTCTTAAAACATACAAATTGTTCTCCATTTTTGTAGAACAGATATCAGTACCCCTTTTAGTAATGAAAGCTTCATTCACAGAAAAGGACACTGAATATCCTTGTTCTAGCAAACAAGAAACAGAAATCAAATTTCTTTTTATTTTGGGAACTATATATACATTATCTAATAACATATAGTGCTCCCTGAAGAAGAACATTTTAATATCTCCCACTACTTTAGCTGAAATGAGCTCCCTAGTCCCAACTCTGAGAGTCACTTCCCCAGCATCCAACTGTTGCCAGGAGCTCATTCCCTCAAAGGAAGAGCATACGTGATGAGTGGCACCTAAATCAAGGATCTAGGCTGTATCATCATTTTCCACTATACACGTTTCAATGACCAATAAATCAAATTTATTTTCATTGAGATGTGCTAAGCAGTCTATGTCATATTCATCATGAACAATTTCAGATGAATTAGACATGTGGGCTTGAGGACCGTCCTCAGTTAAGACCAATTCCACGCAATTAATGTTTAAGTTCATTTTCTTAGTTGTATTAGAAATATCAGTTTTGTAGTTGGCGTTATTCGAGGCATACAAAGAACGTTTCATTGCTGAGAACAAAAAATTAACTTAATAAGTATTGTTGCATTAACCCATTACACAAAATAATATTATTATTTTAATCCAATCAATTTAGCAAAAGTAATGATCGACCCATAGAATAAACATTCATTTTGCAACGATACTTCAGAGGTTTAGAACAACAGCTACCGTAGGGTAGTCAGCTACTCCTCCTCTGAATTGAGACAATCTCAGCCAATCCCTATTCCTGGAATAACTCATATTCCAATAGTTCTTAGCTACCGTTTTTTTGGTCAGGAAATTATTAACACCTTAACAATTTCCCGTAAGTGTGACCCTCCATTTTTCAGATTTCAGAGGTCGGTCCCAACAATGCTACCGTAGGGAAAATCAAAGTTGGAAATGGACCTAAGAAACCCTATCCATTTCTGGAGTTTGCGTTGTTCCGATTCCCATGATCAAGCCCTCCGTAGGGTGATCGCTCCCAGGACGACTCGCAGGCAGATCATGGGGATCTCACGGTGCAACCTAATGGAGGAGACCGTAGGATACGTTGACACGTGTCCTGCTCCCACTTACTATAAAATACTCCCTCATTCACCTTGATATTAATCCATGCAAACACCATCCGTAGGGGGTCACTCCCAGGGTGACTCGAGGCCAAGCATGAACCTCATGTTGTGAACTTTTGAGGACGTGGGAGCAAAACTTGATTTATGAAAATCTTGTTTTGATATATTTCCTCCCACTAAGTATTTTTATAATTATAGGGTCTATTACTTAGGTAAATTCCGACTAAGTGAATCTATCTAAGTCTATGCCTGTATATAACTTATATATATATAGGTCTTTTCTCTGATGTCTAGGTGAATTAAACACTTTTAATTACCTAGAGACATTGCATGCTAATATAACTATGGTTAATTCAACTCAAGTTCCGGCTCAGTTCCCAGGTAGCAGGTGTTCCGTAAACCGTCATCTTAAGTACCTCCAGCCTTAGACAGAACTTTACCGGTAGAGTTCCCTTATAACCAATAGTTATGATAAATCTTTACTCTAAAGATCTAGGTGAATTAAACTCTTTTAATTGACCTAGTGACATTGCATGCTAACATAGCTATGGTTAATTCAACCCAAGTTCCGAGTTAGTTCCCAGGTAGCAGGTGTTCCGTAAACCGTCATCTTAATACCTCCAGCCTTAGACAGAACTTTATCGGGAGAGTTCCCTTATAACCATAGTAACGTAAGATCTTTACTCTAAAGATCTAGGTGAATTAAACTCTTTTAATAAACCTAGTGACATTGCATGCTAACATTTAACTATGATTAATTCAACTCCGGTATTCCGGGTTAGTTCCCAGGTAGGAGATGTTCCGTAAACCGTCATCTTAAGTACCCCCAGCCTTAGACAGAACTTAACCGGTGGAGTTCTCTTATAATCATAGTAATGTTTTCCTACTTAGTCAATTAAAACTATTTTTAATTCTAAGTAAGAAAATAATTCTAATCCTATTAGAATTATAATGAGCTTAGGTCTAATTAATTTTAAAATTAATTCATTTTAACCTAAGGTCCTATGTTTGCATGCAACTCTTTGGTATAGGTTGACGGTTTCTAATCAATTTTATAACTTATTATAAAATTTTAATGATTAGCCCTGTAACATGCTTCTATGGTGTTGGAAAAAATAACAATCATATTCTAATTATTAAACACCATATTATTATGACGCCGATAACGATAATATAACGATTATATTAATCTAAAGTGGTGTCATGCTTCATGTAATTTCAATTTCATTTAATTAATATCGATTATATTAATTAAACATCCACGAAATTAAATTACATGAAATTTGACATTAATATAATATAACTCTTATATTAATCTAATTAATGTCATGTTCAATGCTATTCCATTTTCATTTAATTAATACAACATTTTATATTAAATCATACATGAAAACAAGCATTGATTTATTATTTTCATTCATAATATAACTAATTATATTAATCCATGAAAATAATACTTAGCATGCATGCTACATTAATAAAATATAACAATTATATTTATCTAATTAATGTCATGTATCATGCTTTTCCAATTTCATATATTTAATATAATAATTATACTAAATAACTCATGAAATTTAAATTCATGCCTAATTATCATATATTATAACATCCATAACATAAATATGCATGAAGCATGCTTAACCTATGGTGGGATCTAGCTAAATGACATTCATAAAGCATTAAATAGCAATTGAACCGGTTAATTTTGGCCCGTAGGATAAAATAAAGCATAAATTACAATAATTATAGCTAAATTCTATCCTAAAAGTCCTTATGCAGCTCGAAATACTGGTCTAGACCGGCCGAACCGACCCGAACCACTTCAAACCAGCTACGAAAACCACGAACCGAGCCAAATTCTAACTGAACCGGACCAAATCAGTCCCAGCCCAGCCAGACTGCGTGAACCGGACCGCCCAACCGCCTTGAACTGTCCTGTTGCGAATCCCTAACGCGTGTTGTAATCGTGACAGCGTCGCGATTTCTTCGATTTTTATCTCATAAAAACCTATTCTAGACCCGGACTTACATAGGACTCGATTTTACATAAAATACCCGAAACACCAGGCCCTTACATGATCAAATCACATAAAAACAGTAAAATCTATGGCCATAAAATTAACCTAAACAGTTCAATGTAAACCATACATACATTATGCATTAATCAATCCCACCAATAGCCAATGCCAATTTTAGGGAAACAAAATTAGATCTACGATCGGCTCTGATACCAATTGAAGGATTGGAATTTCGTAATTCCGTAAAGCAGAAGCGTGATTGGGACCGATTCGTAATTAATTTTGTTTAATCTAAAATACCAATACATTGGCAATAAACTTAGAACTATTCTAGATTTATATTAAGGCTAAACATACAAAAATATTAGATCTAAATCTAATTTATATAATAACAAACTACTTACTCTCGTTGACGACTCAGATTAAATTCACCAATTAAATATCAAATATTTAATCTTAGGGATTTTATTAAAATTAAAAATAATATGAATCCAATTCATATTAAATTTATTTGAACTCTTTCAAATATTTTCTCTCAAGAATTAATTTTTGAAATTAATTCAAAAATTATATTATAAAGTTTCATAAACTTTATATTATAATGCATCAATATACATTATACGATTCCCCAAATAAATTGAACACTTTCAATTTACAATTTATACTTAATTGCCTCAAGTCTCTTTACGAGCTACCAGTGGGACCTAATGGACCTACAGATCAGAAGCTCCAACGATACGAGACTAATTGGCCAAACTCATTAACCAAGTTAGTCAACATTCATTAACTGTGGCTCACTCCACTAAAGACCCACAGCGGCACTCTTCTCACTTTAGAATATTTCTGTGTCCACGGATATTGACCAATGCAGTAAGTCAATCCTTCACGTGTGTTCGTAACACCAGCTGGGTCAAATTACCGTTTTACCCCTGGGTTACCTCTGGTTCCTTAAGTACCGCTGATCCCTCTAATGAACAAGTCGTTTAGGGTCCCACCACTAAACAGGAGTTCCTCTCGAGCCAGGAGAGGACGGCGCGCCTTTGTTCAAGTCCCAGAATCAGCCCTTAAGGGAACACACATCTACTTACCTCAATAGGGGAAGGAGTGAATTCCATCTTGTACTGTTATGTTCCCAGCCCCCATTCGGTCTTGCCCCTGAAATGGTAGGCTTATTGAGTCGGCGAACTGGCCACTCTCACCCATACAAATCTAAGGACAATCCCTCCTGAAAGGGGTTCATAACAGACTCAGGATTGAGATTGAGTTACCTAGGTCATCCTATTGAAATAGAAACCTAAACTAGTTAACGACGTTACATCTAGTGGTTACTATTTCGCGGTCCGGTCTTATGCAAACTCATTGCATAGGATACCCCCACCCGCATGTCTCCTACATGGATGCTTTGGATCATTGCATCTGTATCGAATACAAGGTGGGTCGTATCACATAGTGCCACCAGGATAAGGTACCCAGCCTTATCCCTATACTATAGACCTTTTAGGTTGTTACTTGGACACCGATCCCCGTATGTCCCCACATACTAGTCCAAGTTTCATTTAAACAACCTTGGATCTTAGTTTATTGGATTTAGGGTTTATTAATGCAAACTCGATTATTCAATAACCAAATTACTGAATTACTCAAATAACGCTTTATTGAGATCGATTAATTTGTTTCATTTACTATCTACGAGTTTTAGGGCATAAAACCCAACATGGAAGAGGTGGTCTGTATTCTGGATCTATAACAAACTTTTTAGGTTTTGCGGTCGCATTCCCCTGTTTTTTCTCTGAATTTGAATTTTCATTCTTTTCTTCCAAGGCTTCATGCTCCTTGTTCTTTTCTTCATTTTTTTTTATTCTGTATAACTTCTGATTTCTTTTCTAAAAACTTTTCTTGAGCTTCTTTTGGGATTTTTACTTCTTGATTCACTGGGTACTTTGGGTCATCATACTCTAGTCCACTTCTCAAGGTGACTGCCTTGCACTGCTCTTTTGCTTCTCTGTGAGGGATCTCAGACTTGCTGGGTGATAACTCTCCAAAAGGGAGTTATTTAAGCCTTATTTCTATAGTGTTTTATGTGTCATTTGTGTTAAATAGGGTTTCTTTTAGATGAATATTATATGTTTTAACCCATTTGGAAGAATGGATGCTTTGGAAGTTATTTTGTGCAGAATATAATGCGGAAAGACTTGAGGGAGCAAAATCCGTGATCCAGCAAAGCAAGGAGCAAAACTGCCACGTAAGCTGCACATAATCCATTTAATGAGGTGGCGTTAGCATAATTAATTTCGAATTTTGGAAGCTTGGAAAGCCCTCCACGTGTAAAGTTTGACCTAAATAGGGTTTGACTCCACCCTATAATAGGAAAGAATCGTCTCAAGTCAAAGACATTCCAATTTGGAGAAAGAAAGGTCCTATTCCATTCGTGGAGGCTGATAGTGAGCATAGCTAGCTATTTTTCCCTAATTAATTTAGCTAGTCTTTTATAATTTATTGGCCAAAATTATGCATTTATGTGTTGTATTTGTAGGAAATATAGTTTTGAGCCAATTGGATGTTCGGGATGCGAAAATAAGCCGAAGAATGAAAAAGAATCAAAGTTGGAAGATTGAAGATAGGCTCATCCGCAGACCAGCGACGAGACACTGCTCGCTGGGCATCTCGACGCTGACACTCTATATTTGGTGTTCGCGTGAAAAAAAAATGTCATAGCGTCACGACGCTCTCAGATTTTTTTTCCAGATTCGCGGTATCGCGACATCGTCGCGACGCTGCCCCTATAGCGTCACGACGTTGTCCCGAATTTTTGCTTTATTTAAGGAATGCGATTAGGTCTTTGGAGGGACTTCTCTTGGACGATTCGGAGCCGTAAAACAGAGAAAAAAAGGGCTTTTGAAGCTGAAACAAGTGGAGGAAAAGCCGGAATCAAACCATTGTTCGTGGGGATCGTAACGGGGACGTGCGGTCTTGGCCTACCTAGCGTTTAATTCTCTTTACCCTTTGCTTTTGTAGTTTTTATGGCTTATTTAGAGTTAGTTTATATTGTAATTTGGATTATGTGTAGCTAAGTTTAATTCTTAGGGATTGATGTAGCCGTTGGGCACTTTATGGATTGATTTAATGGTTTTATTGCTATTGATATCATTTATGCATAATTGTGTTCTTAATGCTTTCAATTTACCGGCCATAAATTGATTGTTGTTTGTGCTTGAATCTAACTCGGGAGAGAGGATTTAGCTTAGTAATCATTATGCATAACTAGGATTTAGCTAGAAATCGGGAGATAATAGTTAATTCTAGAAATCGTTAAAAAGGTTAACCTTAATGCCTTGCATATTTAATGAATTTAGATAGGGATATCGAGTTCATTGCATGTGGGAGAATCATGTATGCTCGGGAGAGATATGTGTGATTTTAGTTTCCCAAGATTTATGAATCATAGCATGTCATTAATCCACGAATTAATCCATAGTCCCAATTGGTGAAATCAACTCCCTAAGACCGTTGTCTCCATTAGACTGTCACACTTTTTCATTGTTTTGTGCTTAATTACATTCACTCTCACTTTGATTGGTTCCCTAAATAAAATTGGGCAAGAGTATTTTCGGTAATTAAAATTGATTAGAAATCCAATCCAGAGGACGACATTCGAATATCACATTCACTATATTATTACTTGACCCGTGCGCTTGCGGTAGGAAAATTCCACATCAGATGCTTACTTTCCATCTTTGGGAGCCGAATAGAGGAGAAAGATTGGAGACTTCAAGAAGACCATTAGCTACGGATCTAATCAAGGGAATTAATCTTTTCTTGTAATTTCTTGTAGTTATGGATGCACATACTCAGATTGTAGCGTGTGTTGTTATAAACCTTATGAACTAAATTTACTTAGGTGTTGGTTAGGAATTATGTAATTGTCGTGTTTCATACCCTATTCAATATATGTTGATTTGAGCATCTTGATTATTTGTTGTGTCCATTTCCATTTTGTGCCCGTCTGGCCAGCCAGTATGAATATCACTTCTTAGTTTCAAGGATGATATAAGAAGTGTGTGGCATTTAATCACACTAGACCATTATGTGTTGGTGGACGCCAGTGACTGAGTTAGAGATAACCAGTTGCCTAGTACTTGATCGATAGCACGTCATTGGAGTTGAAAGACATTTCAAAAAATTCAGAGTTCCGGGAGGATCCCGCTGATAAGACTGCAAGAGAATTGCCTAATCAATATTATTGCTAGAGCATCTTTTAAAACAATTACTAAAATCCTGATCAACGCATGTTTCCAATCTGTCTTCTTTATCCGTTTACTTTATGTTCTATCATTTCTTTTGCTTCAACATTTTATCAAAATCAATCATTTTAACAACCTTGAAACCATTAAAAAGATACATAAGATAGGTAAAGTGAGAGTTATTCAAAACCTCGTGGATACGATAAATTACTTATCACTTGCTGCGGATTGTGTATGCTTGCACAATATTCTAGAGCTTATTTTTATCATATTTTTACCCCACTCTAGAAGGCAAAAAGTTTTTGGCACCATTGACAGGGACTTGAATAATTTTTTATCTGATCTGTTTTGTGTATGTGTTTTAGTGATTTGGTGCTAGAACTTTTTGATTGTTTCTTTTGTTTTTGCAGGTGTGAGTTTGGTGCATGAGCGATCTGCCTTGGACGAGGTTCGAGCTTGATCCAGAAATTGAAAGGACATTCAGGAGAAGAAGGAGAGAGCAACGAAGAAATCAAAATCCAATGGATAACGTGTTGCGTCACCCGGAAGTTCTAGAAGATCCAATTAATCCCCAGCAGAATCGTGTGCTGCAGCCTAATCCACCGCTGGAGTAAAATGGACAGCAAAATAATCTGGCTGAGAACCCTATCTTGGTGGCGAATGAAAGGGCCAGAGCCATTCGAGCGTATGCTTTTCCGATGTTTGATGAGTTAAATCTAGGAATTGCACGTCCTTAAATTGAGGCAGCAAATTTTGAAATGAAACCGGTAATGTTTCAGATGTTGCAAACTATGGGTCAGTTCCATGGTTTGTCATCTGAAGACTCTCATTTACATCTTAAGTCTTTTCTAGGAGTTAGTGATTCGTTTGTAATTCAAGGAGTGTCTAGGGATGCCCTTAGACTAACTTTGTTCCCGTATTCTCTTAGAGACGGAGCAAAGGCATGGTTAAATTCTTTTGCTCCAGGATCAATTAAGACGTGGAATGAGTTAGCGGAAAATTTTCTTAGTAAATATTTTCCACCAGCTAGGAATGCCAAGATGAGGAGTGAGATAGTGGGATTTAGGCAACTCGAAGATGAAACTTTTAGTGAGGCTTGGGAGAGGTTTAAGGAGCTTTTGCGAAAGTGTCCCCACCATGGTTTACCTCATTGTATCCAAATGGAACATTTTACAATGTGCTAAACGTAGCAACCCAAAGTATGGTCGATGCTTCGGCTGGAGGGGCCCTTTTAGCAAAAACTTTTAATGAAGCCCATGAGATTTTAGAGAGAATATCCACTAATAGTTGTCAGTGGTCGGATGTTAGAGGCTCAAATAAAAAAGTTAAGAGTGTGTTAGAAGTTGATGGCGTGTCTACCATTAGGGCTGATATTGCAATGTTAGCTAACGCTCTTAAGAATGTGACAGTGGTTAGTCATCAACAGCTGCCAGTTGTGGAGCCTGCTGCAGTGGTGAACCAAGTTGCAGGGGAATCGTGTGTTTATTATGGTGAAGAGCACAACTACGAGTTTTGCCCCAGCAATCCAGCTTCTGTGTTTTTTGTAGGTAATCAAAGGAATAACCCCTTATTCTAACTTTTATAATCCAGGTTGGCGCAACCACCCCAACTTTGCATGGGGAGGACAAGGAAGCAATTCCAAGCCCCTCAAGCACAACAAAAGGTGAACCAGTCAGGATTTGCTAAATCACAGGCATTGCCCTAGCAAAATAAGCAAGCTTTGCCCCAGCAAAATTCGGAGAGTTCTCTTGAGGTAATGATGAAAGAATATATGGCTCGTACAGATGCCGGTATTCAAAGTAATCAAGCTTCAATGAGAGCCCTGGAATTGCAAATGGGCCAGCTAACAAATGAGCTGAAGGCAAGGCCTCAAGGGAAGCTTCTTACGGATATTGAACACCCTAGAAGGGAAGGTAAGGAGCAGGTACAGGTAGTAACTCTAAAGAGTGGTAAGCCACTAGAAGAGAGAAGAGAGCCTAGTAAAACCTAGGATGCAGAGAAGAATAGTGATAAAAATGTTGTCATTGAGAAAGAGTTGGAGTCTGGTAAAAGTGATGGAGGCAGCAACGATAATGTTGGAGCATCTGGTTCTGTTCCAGATGTGGAACCACCTTATGTGCCGCCCCCACCTTATGTACCACCTCTACCTTTTCCACAAAGGCAGAAACCTAAGAATCAAGATGGTCAATTTAAGAAGTTTTTAGAGATTCTTAAGCAATTGCATATAAATATTCCTTTAGTAGAAGCTATAGAGCAAATGCCTAATTATGCTAAATTTCTAAAAGATATTTTAACTAAAAGGAAGAGGTTAGGTGAGTTTGAAACTGTATCTCTTACTGGGGAATGTAGTGCTATTCTTAAGAATGGGCTACCAACTAAGGCTAAGGATCCAGGGTCATTTACTATTCTTATCTCAATAGGTGGAAAAGGGTTAGGGAGAGCACTTTGTGATTTAGGCGCAAGCATTAACCTTATGTCTCTTTCGGTCTATCGAAAGCTAGGTATTGGTGAAGCTAGACCTACCACAGTCACACTCCAACTAGCTGATAGGTCTATCGCATATCCTGAGGGTAAAATTGAGGATGTCTTAGTGAAAGTAGATAAATTCATATTTCTTGTTGATTTTATTATCTTAGATTATGAGGCAGATAAAGATGTCCTAATTATTCTTGGTCTTCCATTTTTTGCCACTGGTAGAGCATTGATAGATGTTCAGAAAGGGGAATTAACAATGAGGGTTTATGATGAAGAAGTAAAGTTTAATGTTTTTAAGGCCATGAAGTATCCAGACGAAGTGGAAGATTGTTCTTTCATTAGGATTCTGGAGAACACAATTGTTGAGACAACAATGGAGGATTTGACAAATAAGCATTTGGAAGACTATGGAGAGATTAGTGTAGAGGATTTAGAAGTTTGTTCTTTAGAAAGAAAAAGTGAAAAAGAAGTTTCTAGGTGTGAGGATGTTTTTGAGTCTTTAGATTTGGATGAAAGGAAGGCGCCTCCTATTAAGCCATCCCTGATTGAGGCACCTACTTTAGATTTGAAGCTCTTGCCGGATCATCTAAAGTATGTGTATCTTGGGGAGGGTGAGACGTTGCCCATTATTGTTGCATCAGATTTAATGTCAGAGGAGGAAGAGACCTTAATAAAGTTGTTGCAGCAATATCGCAAGACAATAGGTTGGACATTGGCTGACATTCAGGGAATTAGCTTGTCTTTCTATATGCATAAAATCACTCTAGAGGAGGGATCCTTTAGAAGTATTGAGCAGCAGAGAAGGCTTAACCCTGCAATGAAAGAAGTTGTTAAGAAAGAGGTGATTAAATGGTTGGATGCTGGGATTATCTATCCAATTGCATATAATAATTGGGTAAGCCCTGTCCAATGTGTTCCTAAGAAATGAGGTGTTACGGTAGTGACTAATAAGGACAATGAGTTGATCCCCACCAGGACATTAATTGGCTGGAGGGTTTGCATGGATTACAGGAGGCTTAACAAAGCCACCCGTAAGGACCATTTCCCTCTACCATTTATTGACTAGATGTTGGATAGATTGGCTAGTCAGGCCTACTACTGTTTCTTAGATGGTTATTCTGGGTACAACCAGATTACCATTGCTCCTGAGGATAGGAAAAAACCACTTCCACCTGCCCTCATGGGACGTTTGCTTTCAGGCGAATGCCTTTTGGCCTTTGTAATGCTCCAACAACATTTCAACGGTGTATGTTAGCAATTTTCTCTGATATGATTGAGTCCACTGTTGAGGTGTTCATGGACGATTTTTCAGTTTTTGGAGGGTCTTTTCAGCATTGTTTGAATAATTTAGGTAAGGTGTTAAAGAGATGTGAGGATACTCATCTAATTCTTAATTGGGAGAAATGCCACTTCATGGTGAAGGAGGGAATAATGTTAGGTCATAAGATTTCAAAGAAAGGTCTAGAAGTTGATCGAGCAAAAATAGAGGTTATTGAGAGATTAGAACCACCGAATTCAGTTAAAGGGATTCGGAGCTTCTTAGGTCATGTTGGATTTTATAGAAGATTCATAAAGAATTTTTCCAAAATTAGTAAACCTCTTTGTAACTTGTTGTGTGCTGATAGTACTTTTGACTTTAATGCAGATTGTAGGAAGGCTTTTGAGACTTTAAAAGCTGCTTTAATCTCAGCGCCCATTCTTTGTGCACCTAATTGGAGTTTACCATTTGAGGTAATGTGTGATGCGAGTGATGTTGCAGTAGGTGCAATGTTGGGGCAAAAGCAGGGCAAATTTATTCGACCTATTTATTATGCAAGCAGGGTTTTGAATGAGGCACAAATCAACTATACAACTACTGAAAAGGAGTCTTTAACGATTGTGTTTGCCTTTGAAAAAGTCTGCCCATATTTGGTGGGGTCCAAAGTCACGATTTTCACAGATCATGCAGCAATAAGGTACTTAATGTCTAAGAAAGATGCGAAGCCTAGATTGATTCGTTGGGTTTTGTTATTGCATGAATTCGACTTGGAGATAAAGGATAAGAAGGGATCAGAGAATGTTATTGCAAATCATTTGTCTTGTCTTAATCCAACATCATCTTTGCTGGAGCAATCTGCCATTTCAGATGCATTTCCAGATGAGCAGCTTTTTGCTGTTGAGGTAAAGGTAGTGAATAATACACCTTGGTATGCTGATATAGCTAACTTTTTGGTAAAAAGAGTCACTCCTATTGATATGGATTGGAGGCAGGTGCAAAGGTTTAAGCATGATGCAAATTTCTTTTATTGGGATGAGCCATTTATGTATAAGCAATGCTCTTATGGTATTATTCGAAGATGTATTTCAGGTGATGAGCAAAGGAAATCCTAGAGCAATGTCACTCTTCACCGTATGGAGGTCATTTTAGCGGTCAGAGGACAACTACGAGGATTTTGCAATGTGGATTCTTATGGCCTTCCGTATTTAAGGATGCCCATTGGTTCTACAAGCAATGCGATTCTTGCCAAAGGAGAGGAAATTTAGGACCTAGAGATGAAATGTCTCTTACTTACATTTTAGAATTAGAATTGTTCGATGTATGGGGTATTGATTTTATGGGGCCACTTCCCCATTCTAATGGTAATGTTTTTATCTTATTGGCAGTTGATTACGTGTCCAAGTGGGTGGAGGTCATTGCATGCCATCAGAATGATGCTAAGACGGTATCAAGGTTTCTCCAATCGCACATTTTTGCGCGGTTTGGGACACCTAGAGCTCTAGTGAGTGATGAGGGTACACACTTTGTGAATAATGTTTTAACTAAGCTTTTAGCTAAGTATGAAATTAAGGATAGGATAGCTACCCCCTATCACCCACAAGCAAATGGTCAGGCTAAAATTAGTAATAGGGAAATTAAATCTATTTTAAAGAAAGTAGTTCATCCATCTAGGAAAGATTGGTCTTTTCGGTTAGATGAGGCTCTTTGGGCTTATAGGACAGCCTATAAGACTCCTCTAGGTATGTCTCCCTATAGGTTAGTATATGGAAAAGCTTGTCATTTACCGTTAGAGCTTGAGCATAAAACATTTTGGGCTTTGAAGAAATTGAATTTTGATTTAAATCGTGCAGGGGCAATTAGAATGCTGCAACTTAATGTGTTAGAAGAGTTTTGCCAGTTTTCTTATGAAAATGCGAAAATGTATAAAGAGAAGACTAAGCGGTGGCATGATAAGAAGATAAAACCTAAAGAATTTGTTAAGGGTCAAAGAGCCTTGCTTTACAACTATAGATTGAAATTGTTTCCTGGAAAATTAAAATCTAAATGGTCTGGACCATTTGTTGTGATTAAAGTTTTTCCTCATGGAACAATTACTTTGAGAGATGAAAAAGATGGGCGAGTGTTCAAGGTTAATGGACAACGAGTAAAACAT